>CM068841.1:47570470-48930470 GCA_028554795.2 Sinohyriopsis cumingii | reverse complement strand
ATATATTCGTCAAAAACATCTTTTCTTTCTATATACCTGTTTTCCTACCTATCTATGTGACATTTTCTGCTTACAGAAGCTTCAGAGATGGCCCAGGCTAAACTGAAGGGTTTGGATGAATCCGTTCACTTGAATGTAAATAGCAGGCCAAAGGATGTCAACACATTCAAAAATAACCAAGTCAAATTTGCGGGGGGAGCAGTGACAATTCCCTCGGATCAGATGAAATGCAATATTTTGAAAGCTAAAATGGAGGAAGAACTTAAGAAAGGTATGAGAACAGTGACTCCTGTAAAAATCCAGATGGCAAAGTCTGTTCAGGAAGAATTAGTTTATTATTACAGTATAATTAAGCTTCTGTTATTTTCAAAAATTCAAAATTTAAGAAATGTTATTTCCAGTTATTGGAATTTCTTGTCTGATATCACAGTGGAATATAAATATTAAAATAAGATTGATGCTTAACATGATCAACAACAGAGTTCAAATATATTAAAAGTTATACCATTTCCTCTTCGCCCCATTTTAAAAATTACACATTCAGTGAGCAATGAAAATTAGTTTTTTGGTGACCACAAAGTATAGTTAGTGTATTGTTCCAGGAATCTTCATCTCCATCTACATAAAGTATTCATCTTGGTGAGGTACAAAAGTAAGTCACTGATCCACATTTAATGCTCTGTTGGCTTTGGTCAAATCTTGTGTTTTAAATTAATTTATCCAGCATTTTTCTGTCTACAAGTATTAAACAAGATGTTTCTGTGTATTGTCAGGCAGCAGTCATGCTAGAATGATGAAACTTGGTATGCATCTCTGTTAATACCACACACATACAATAAAAGTAGGTCACTGTGATCTATATTTTACCATATACTGGCAATTTTAATGTTTTTTTACATCTGGCATGAGGTGAAGCATATTATTTATGATGTCTTTACACCTGTTTGTCTGCATGCCACTTACAAATTTGGTTTTCTACGCAATAGTTCAAGTTGTCAATCACATATTTAACAAATTTTGTGGATGAATTTCATCTGGGAAAAGAAAGACCCCCAATTGATTTCAGATTCATAGGTCAAATATTCAGGTATTTTGGAATACCATATGCATATTATTCAATTCTGAATCATGAATCTTGGTTAGAGATGTCAAAATTTTCAGAAAATTCTACTAGGCTTTCTTCAGGCCTAACAATCGGTTACCTGGGTTCCCAATCAGTGGGAAATCATAATCAATGTGAACCTGAACTGTTTTGTTGTAGGTTCACACATGCCAACACCCAAGAGAGGTATAAGTGTAATTATTACTAATATAAGTGGCAAAATAGCGTAATCTGAGCATAAAAAGAGTAATCTGTATATTACATGCATGCCATAATTACAGAAAACTTTGAAAAAGGTACATTTCTTTTTGCTACTTACCTGGATCTGCAGTTAAAATTTTTGTCACAAATCAGCTAAATTCATGTGGATTAGTAGTTACTACAAGAGTATAGACACAAAAGAAATTGATAAATTATATAAGCATAAACCTTATTTTAACTTGTCTACATGTGTACACTAACTTTCGCGAATAGTTGTCAAGTCCACAAATGATGATTGTTCTATTATCCTTGACCTGCCATGGTTCATCCCTTAACGACAGTCTGTTGCAACAATGTTTTTAAATTTAACAAAATCCTTTTTCTCTAGCATATTTCAGACATGTAACATCCATCAGCCACATTGATAACATTCCATTTTGTTGTTGATTTTTATATCTGGCACCACATATATTTTTTTAATTTAGACTGGTCCACTATGTATGTAGTATAAAAACAGAATGAATCTATGACTAGTGGTTTCACATTCACGAAACCTGTTTTCTTGGAACTGTTTAATGTAAAATTAATGCAAAATTTACATTTACAAACATGATTTTTTTTTTTTTGATTTTTTAAAAATGTTATTAAATAGCAAAGATATTTTTCCTTATTTTTGAATATTTCAGTGAAAAATTTCATCCTGTTTAGTTGTCCATTTCATTGACTTTTTCCTAACATGGTATAAGGTGTGCATGTTATGTTAGCCAAGTGTTTGTGTCGCCTTTGCTGGGACAAACAATATCTGACTTTAGTTTTCCACTAATAAAAAAGGTCCAGTAAACAAGCAAGTGATCAGCAGCTCTGACTTGAACAGCTAACATTTTCTCCAGCGTCACAAAACTTGAGGAAAAAATGGCATTAGTTTAACTGGACATTTCTATTGTGCTTTCTTTTATTTGAATTGTAGTACATATTTTGAATATGTCTTAGTACTTACTGTCGCTGTTGATGAAAGGTATTGACCCTATTAATGTCATCAGGATCTCAAAACAAGTGCATTAAAGTCATGACAAAAATGGTACAATAACCATGGATGAGCATGAAGTTAGGATGGTCTAGCTTGAAATATCAGTGTTGATTCTTAAATAGGACACGTGAAAAAGGAGAGAAGTGTCCTTTTATTATCATATAGCACCATATCAGCCTCTGTGATGATGAATAAATGTGCACATGACATGAGCCTCGAACTGTAATCATTACATATTGTCTTTTTTCAGATGTTTTTATACATCTGGCTTAAGGTGAAGCATCTTATGTTATGGTGTCTTATTTCTTGGGTACTGTACATGTTAGTGTCATGAAACTTCATAATCTGATGCATCCCATTAGTTATAAGCAAACAAGGTCACTCAAATTTACTGCATGATAACTGGTGCTCAGCTGCAAGGAGCTGCCACAAGCTTTGTAGAGTCCAGGTATGTAATCAGTGATTACATTCTGGTTTTGACAGCTTTTTTTCAGCCACAATTCATTTTGAAGCTAATTAGCAAGACAGGAAGGAATGTACAATTTATATGTAATAGTACGACATGC
Organism: Sinohyriopsis cumingii; assembly: GCA_028554795.2. Taxonomy (NCBI): domain Eukaryota; kingdom Metazoa; phylum Mollusca; class Bivalvia; order Unionida; family Unionidae; genus Sinohyriopsis; species Sinohyriopsis cumingii. The sequence continues at coordinate 48,927,574 of CM068841.1, read as the reverse complement.
ATAGGCTTCAGTTATTGACGTCATTTAGTTTTCCATATGAATTCTGCCAATAATTAGTGACTGAACTTAAAGGAACTGTTGTTATTCCATATCCTGTCACCCATACGTTATCGTATGTTGTTTCCACTCTACAACAAACAGAAACATTTGTAAGAAAAATTTTTGGGTAAATATAATGATAAAATTTTGTAGCTGTGACTCTCAACACTATCATGATGACGGCTGAGAACACTGGAGAAATTGAGCATTCATGAGTGTTGACTGCAGGTCTAAATGAAATGACTAATCCAAATTTGTGGCATCTATTACAGAACTAGATTGCAAGTTTGCAAAGGCAGAAACTTTACATTTGAATGTAGAAATGAACAAAATAAAGAACCTGAATCCATATAAAGTACACTCACAATCAGTAAACTCTTGCTGGATGTGACAGGTCTGTGATGTTTCTACTGTACCCCTCATCCCACTATCAGTCTGTAAGAAATATGTCAAGAATATAACAAATATTTTCATTCTGATTTGATTAATTAATTTAACAAAATACACAGTATGAAGTATTATAATATAATGCAGTTACAATATGGAGAATAAAATACATGCAAATTTGAAATTTGCTTTAAAAAATAATAAATGATAATAAAAAGTTAAGCTGTGTTTTGAAGATGTCAAGAAATATTTCATTCATAAAGTGGAAACATTTTGTGTCATCACTTGTGGTTTCACCACTCATGACAGTTCCTTCACTCCTGAAATATTTATCTATTTATCTACTAAAAAACATAGATATTCTGAATATATTTTTAAAAAAAAGTTTTAAAAAGGGACAAAAAATGTACACTTATCATACTGAGCATAATCTTTGTAGCACTATTTTGACGTGGTTCAGCCAATGGAAACAGAAATTTGTTAAGGGTTGATTTGTGCTATGTATTTTATATGTTGTGAAAGCTTTAGGATAATAGATTTTAAATTAATCCAAAAAACAGCTACAGTTAACATCATTCTGTACTTAAGAGGTTGTGAAATAATCTATCTTTCTTGTTGCCTAGGATCACCAACGGTGGAGCTGCCACCCAAAATTTACGAAGATGAAGTTGATAATGGAAGCATTAGGTATGATCATTCAGAGTTATACTTGTTTTTGTGTAATACTCCATTGGCTTTTATTGTCTTCCCTGTTTAATCAGATATCAAGATGAATATCACTTTCTAGGGTTGAATCAGTATCAGCTAAGTTGAAAATTGTGCTAAAGTGTTTTGTTACAGTTTGTGAAAGCCGTATTGAGTCATCATTGAAGTGAGGCATAGTCTTCCGTTGAATCTTGTGTTTGTGATGAGGAAATCCACTTTGCTTTACAAGCGGAAAATACCTTTCAGACAGGGTAGAATCAGGAAAATTATTGTATTCTTCATGCACCTTGCTTACAAAACAGAGCCTGCCCTGCATTTTAGCACATCTCTAATTTCCTTTTCTTCGTGCATTATTTATGACCTTTTCCTTACCTTCCCTGATAGTGATTCATACCAGTCATTATGATGTGATCTTCTAGACAATGAAATATATTTCTCTGTTCCTGCCACATTTTGTTAATTTATAAAAAGTGTTATTAGGTAGCTTGATTGTAACAGCATATGCAGTGAAATAAGGCACTGGTTTGGTAAAAAAAATATTTTTTCCCCCCAAAAGTAAAAAATATCCAATGACTTGTTATTTTGTAAATGCTTCTTTGAAATTAGAGTGGTTGCTAACTGAGATTATCTGTTTAAACTGAACTGTTTGTATTCTTGCAAGCTCAATCAAATTGATAGGTATAACAACATTTTTCTTGACAGATATAAAAAAAATATTCGTACAATGAATTTCACAGTTACCTTCGTAGAAAAAATTATGATTTAGGTAACTTCTTCCACTTCTACACACTTCTAGTTCACTGGGAAATAAGTTGGGAAATATTATTACCACACTGATAAATTTGGCTCAGATAGTATAAAAGTAAAATGAATCAGAATTATAAATTGGGGGGAGACAGTTTTGAATTAATGACCAGTGAAGAGCACCTTTGTTCAGCTTTTTAAAGAACTAAATAAAATTTTGACTTTTACATGACATTTGTAAATAGAAATCAGTGTGCAAAACTCCTACTAGGCTGTTGACCTCAGACCATTTTTTTTGTTCACATCAAGCCAACAGAAAATCTGGTTTTTTAGTTGTGTAAATTGTTCAAGATTTAACAACTATATTCAGATCTGTATTTCTTGGAGTTCAAAACAAATATTTCCTAGCATATAAGCAAATGCCTGAATATAATCACATGAGCATATCACAGGTACTATTTTAAATTACATAGTATTTTAAAGATACAGTTGGGAATGGTTTTTCATGCTATGTTTGATGTGACAATTCATTTTATGAGCAGAGGCACTGTAAAAACCACACAAAGGAAGCACATCTCTAATTCCATTGAACTTTCCATTCTGCGTTGTTTAGAATAAGTAAACTTTAGGAAACTGTGTCTTCCAAGACTCATTTTCTTTTGTCTGATCTTTAAATTTGTCATGGTATACAAAGACCATTTGGTGATGTTAAAATATATTCATTTGATAATTTGTTACAAAATAGTAGTTTGCCATTTTTATTCAGTCTGCTTTATCACAGGTTCAACATAGGGATCGCATTTTACAAGCACGGCAACAACATAGATTAAGTTTTTGGTTAAAGTTTTTCTTGACATTCCAAAATCACTAACCTTTGACCTTTTATACTTGGACAATTTAGTAAGTATTAGTCTGTCATCCACACATGCACAGTAACAGACACATCCATGGTCATTTGAAAATTGGTAAAGTTTTGGGGAAATGTATATAAAGTCACAGGGTCCAAACTCTTAGATGGATTGCATGGAAAGTAAAGTCCATAAGAATTCCCCTTTCAACTCCATGCAACTCAGTTCTCCTTTTATTGCCCGTAGCAAGGTCCAAACCTTTAGATGGATTCCATTGAAAGAATATTCCTTGAGAATTCCACATTCATCTCCAAGCAAACCGGTTTGCCTTTTATCCCTGTAGCAAGGTCAGTGTCAGTTAAAAATCTTGGTAAAGTTTTCTGTTAAAGTTTTCTGTATTGTCCTGTGCCCCTAACCTTTTGAGGGATCAGTCTTGTACTTGCACTGAAGAATCAGTTAGCATTGCCTTTTCATTTCTTTGCACCCCACCCATTTCCCTCAGTTTCCAAGGTTAAGGTCATTTAAAAATCTTGATAAAGTTTTCAGTTAATGTTGTTTGTATTGTCAAAGGTCCCAAGTCATGCCATGGTAGCTGTCATACTTGGACTGCAGAGACCAGAAAGGTCACCTTTTCATGTCCACATACCCCATCCCTCCCTGACCTTTTGGGTCATTAGAAAATCATTGTGAAGTTTTCATTTAAAGATATTCTCGATGCTCATTTGTCAGAAACCATTGGAGGGATAGCAGTCATACAAGGAGATTAAAATCAGGAAGCTTGGTTATATCATATCCTTGGAGTGCCACTACCTTGACCTTGACCTTGTTCAGGGTATTTCCATAACAACATGCGTCATAGGAATCATTCTTGGTCTGTACAGACCTGTCATATTCATACAGCCACACTCTTGGCCTGACCATGTATGGGTAGGGTCATTTCAAAGTGAAAATATATCATTAACAAGTAGGTACAAAGTTTAATTTCTTGGAGCTTTATGTTAGTTTTTATAACTAACTTCTCTCTATCACATTTAAGTATGTATGGGACATGTATTTCAGAATTACTGGTTGGTAGATCTTTTGGGCCAGTTTTGCACACTGATAGAAGCGTCCAATTTTCTAGCAAGTTTTATAAAGATTACATGTTTAATGCATGTCCACATTAATGCTATTGACATTTTTTTGCAGATCTTTTATTTTCTGAATCAGTTATTTTTAACCTTTGACTTACCTTGTGCAGACTGTGTTTGTGATGTGATTTTCTTCTTGTCTCCTCTTCTTGGCTTCCGTTATGCTTGCTTCTCCTTGCTTGCAGTGAATCTAGCTCTGATGAAGAAGTAGAGAGTAGAAAAGAAGGAAAGAAGGAGAAAAACATCAATGTGCTCAAAGAGGAAACTGACATTGATGACAGGTATCAAATGGCACTAGTATTCTGAAATGTTGCAGTATACACTATTCCTATATATATGTCATTTTTGTATCTGACAAATTAAATAATGTTCATGAAAATGAAATGTTCAGTGTTTCAGCCATAACAGCACATTTCTTTTGTACCTTTAGTATGTTACAGATGTGCCCACTGATCATTAAATGTCTGAATTGCTTGATTATTTTTTTTTAATGAAAATGAAAAAAAATCCTCCGATGGGTGCATTAGTTGTTTTGCTCAGATTAACTGTTCTCCTAATCCCATATATGACTAAGCTCAGGATCATCCAGAAATATCATACTTTGAGATGGTTAGGAAGAAACTCAAATATTTTATGAGATGATTTATTTTACATTTTAAGTGGTTGAGATCGTTAAGAAGAAACTTGACATAATCACAATAGTCTGAATGAAAAACTTTAAACAAATTCAGGTAACATATTGAGGTAACTTTGAGTCCGGTTTTATTAACTTTATTAACTAAAAGAAAAATCTGTAATATTGATAATTCTCTTAAGAATTTGCTTTGATTCACTTCACATGTGGCACTATTTGTCATTTGTCAGCTTGGCACGGTTTCACTTAAAGGTGGATATGAAACAATGGATGACTGATTTCTTAACCCCAGTATCACATTCAGTTGATACAAATTATGACATATGACTCTAGTGAGCAAGCTAGTAATACCAACAAAAACTGTGATGAAAGTCAAACAAAAAGTTAAACTTTCACTGAAAAATCTGATTCCACGTTGATGGGAAAATAGGAAGATAAACATTATCACAGCCTCAAGACATCATTTGAAAGCTGAAACTTCACAAAGACTAATGACTGTAATTTTGCATAAAATTTGTTGACTTCAGCTTCTCCTTTGCTGTTAGAGTGATTGGAAGCATCATGTAGGATAATGATAAAGTAAAGATGGTCATTTATTTGGGGCTTTTTATGCAAATAAAATGTATAATAAATTATCTAAATAATATCACATACAATTGCCCTTTTATGATCACACCAATAGTCAACATTTTCAAATGAAGGGTTCCAGTCAAATCCCATTTTTGTCAGACTTGGCTGAAACACTGAATGTTGTACAGTAAAGCTTCTTTAACTCTGGTATCAATTACTAATCATCTTTTGAAAAAGTTGCTCACTCCCAGCATCTTTACCATAAAACTGCTCAGTAATATTAGTAGTATGTGTTTCCATGTAAGACTTTAACCAAGGTCAGGATCGTTCTGCATTCTGATATAACTCGCACATCATAGCAGTGTCTGATAAAAGTACTACGTCATGCACATATTTTTACTTGATGGTTAGAAAGAAAGAATTCTTACATTGTTGCTACATATTATAAAAATGTATGAAAATCCCTGCTTGAGTTCATTTTAAATGATACCTATAGTATTTATAAATTGAATTAAAGCAGATGCTTGCAGTATTAGTGTATCACATGACATTCATATTTAAAAGCATCTTAACTCTTTACCTTCTGCTAACACATATATGCAACACTAAAAATAGCCTTTTATCCCCAGAGACATGAATACAAGCTGCTAATAATACACTCTTTGTCCCTGTTGGCTCATACATGCATTTCCAGCCAAGGGTTGGGAAACCCCAGTCACATATAAATGTTTCATATTAAAATTTTGCATTGGATGAAATTGCAAACATTCGGTCTGTTTTAACAATATTTAGCCGGTGAAAATAGTCGCTGCTTAAAATGAAGAAAGTGTTCTATTAAAAGTTTTACAGCATATAAGCAGGAATTTCTACTGAAACTGAGGTCAGTTATCAAAGTGAAACAAAATGGCAAAATTCCTGTATTTTGATGATTCTGATGAAAGTTTTGAAGGATTTGAAAGTGATCAAATTGCAGATGATATTGTCTTTAATTATCAGATTCAAGATGAAGGAAAGGGCATTAGTATAAGTCAGATTTATCTTACTCTGAGGATGAAACGTGCCATGATCTTGCCTGTTCGGAACATGTGGGACCGTTACATGTGGACGACTTTACAGCAGGTTCAGAGCCAACATCTAATTTAAATGAAAATGCATGGGAGATAGATTTTATTTTAGAATCTTTTCCGAAAGAAATATTCCAGTTGTGCAAAATGGTGGCGAGAGGAGTAGTCTAATATACATTCTAAACACAACAGATATCTTGAGGTATATTTTTTTATTATGAATATGTGAAGATAAAAATTGATTCCTGAGGATTCTATGTACTTGTTGGTGAAAATGAGTGACACAAAACTTTGGTAAGTGTTTAAAATTTTAATTGTCATTAAGTTACACAGTTTGCATGGGACAAGATTGATATAGAAAATGTAGACAGCATGTGCATTAAGAAGCACTCACTCAGGCAGCCATTATGATACTCTGGGGTTCAGCCTACAAACAGCAGCTATAGGGCAGACTGCTTATCGGTCTTATTAGGCAGGGCAGTAAGTGCTTGCAGAAGGTAAAGAGTTAATGTCACATCATAAAAATGAATGTCAGACTGTGACATAATTCAGTGAAGTCTATAAAAGGATTCTGGTATTATGTTGGCAATTTTTTAGAAAAAAATTTGAAAAAAGAGTTCATAAAATGTTCTTCATGAAGGCAGGTTGTACTGTACCAGGCAATGTCATTTACCAATGTCCTTGAGTTTCTTAGCAGTTGTTGTGATGAACAAGACTGATTTTTTGTCATCACTTACAAAATTACAAAAATTAAGAATGAGAATTCATGAAAGTCTTAGACTAATATGTCATGCTTATGGCAAAAAGCCTGTGATTTAAACAGTCAAACATGCCTTAAAGGACACCTTTATTAAACAACTAGTTTTTGAAGTTCCCATTGACCAGGTTATTCTAGAAATGGACCTACATAAGCAGCCATCTGTCTTTATCCCCTTTTCTCACTTCCAGAGTCAGCTAATTAATATTGGCTTGACTGAAATACAGCTTGTATCATAATTTGAACATGTAATGAATGCTCATGTATACAAGCTCTTCTGCTCCTAAGTTCAGCTTGAAAATTCTAGGCTCTCCCCACCCCCATTCTGTGTGGCTTCACTATAAAACAGTAAAACAAACCTTAGAATTTTGATGAGGCACACATTTTTTCAATATGTTTGAAAATTTAAACTCAGTATAAAAATATGGTTGCTCAAACTTAAACTGGACTTGTATTTCAGTAAGTTAGTTTGCTGGATACTAGATTTAAAGTTAGGCCTACATCAGATTTAAATTCAGGCCTACACTCATATTTAAGTTGAGGCCTACACCCAGATTTAAATTTAGGCCTACACTCAGATTTAAGTTGAGGCCTACACCCAGATTTAAATTCAGGCCTACACTCAGATTGAAGTTTAGGCCTATAGTCCGAGTTGAGTTTAGGCCTACACTCAGAATCAGGTTCAGCCTACACTCAGATTTAAGTTAAGCTCACACTTAGATTGAAGTTTACGCCTACACTCAGATTGAAGTTTGCACCTACAGTTAGATTTATGTTTAGGCCTACACTCAGATTTAAGTTAAGCTCGCACTTAGATTGAAGTTTAGGCCTACACTCAGATCAAAGTTTAGGCCTACACTTAGATTGAAGTTTAGGCCTACACTTAGATTTAAGTTAAGCTCACACTCAGATTGAAGTTTAGGCCTACAGTCAGAGTTGAGTGTAGGCCTACACTTAGAATGAAGTTTAGGTCTTCACTTAGATTTAAGTTTAGGCCTACAGTTAGATTTAAGTTTAGGCCTATACTCAGATTTAAGTTAAGCTCAAATTAGATTGAAGTTTAGGCCTACACTTAGATTTAAGTTTAGGCCTACACTCAGATTTAAGTTAAGCTCACACTTAGATTTAAGTTTTGGCCTACATGCAGATTTAAGTTAAGCTCACACTTAGATTTAAGTTTAGGCCTACATGCAGATTTAAGTTTAGGCCTACATTCAGAATTAAGTTAAGCTCACACGTAGATTTAAGTTTAGGCCTACACTCAGATTGAAGTTTAGTTTTACACTTAGATTTAAGTTTCAGCTTACACTCAAATTTAAATTTAGGCCCACACTCAGATTCACTATGTCTAAGTCTTTATGTGTCAAAGGAGTTAGATTGCCACTTCCTTTGCATAACATGAACACGAAATTCTTTTGTTTTGCAGTCATCTGCAGCACTCTGACACCACCCGTCTTTTGAGGGTATCAACCAGCTCAGCTTCTGGAACCGTTCAGAATGGGTATGCTTTCTTTTTCACCACTCAGCATTGATTTAAAATTGTAATTATAGCTGGATTGATAAATTTAGAATATTATTTTATTAACATTTTCTCTGTGAAAAACCAAATAGAAGTTGATATTTTATTGACAGAGGTGGTTCACTTCTTATTTGATACCGCTCTGGTGGCCTAGTGGTTAGAGCAGGGGTCTCAAACACGCAGCCTGTGTGGGCTGCATGCGGGCCCGCAAGGGCATATTGTGCGGCCCACAACGCATTTTGGGATTTTCAAAAAATTGACTATTCATTTATTTCTTTTTCTCTCGCCGCCTTTTGAACTTTAACGTTAGCACCATTTTAACGATAAGAAACTCTGACTTACTTATTTATTCATAGTCTTTCTATTAATTGCCGCCCTTAATGCGGACTTCCAATTGCGGTTTTTTAGTAAAGTGATCGAGTAGATGTTGAATTATAAAGTTGATTTTGCTGCATTTTTATAAACATAAAAGCCTGTATAAATGTCTTCTGTTTCGAAAAAAAGAAAACTTGCAGACGAAAAGAGAGTTTTTCAAGTCAGATGGGAGGATTTATATTTTGTCACTGAGGTCAGCGATAAAATTCAATGTCTCGTTTGTCAACAAACGATAGCTGTTCCAAAGGAGTATAACGTGCGACGGCACTACGAAACAATGCACCGTGAGAAATAAGACGCTTACGCGGGCAAAATTAGAGAGGATAAAGTTATGCAACTTAAATCAGCATTATGCAAACAAAGAAGTTTCTTTACCAATGTTAGTCAGTGCAACGAAGATTCAGTAAGAGCAAGTTTCGTTATAAGACTGTAGAGTAGGGATCTCGAACACGTGGCCCGCCAAGCCATATCCTGTGGCCTGCCAAACGATTGGCATCACAAGGTGTCATGAGAGATAACAAAGGTGGTGTGGCCCTTGGGCCATTGAAAATCTCCTCATGCGGCCCTCAGGGTGGTTTGAGTTTGAGACCCCTGGGTTAGAGCATCCACCTTGGAAGTGGCAGGTCGTGGGTTCGATATGTTGTGACCAGGAGTTTTTGGCTAGAATTTTTTTTGTTCAAATTATTGAATTCAAGTGATTGTTTTCTCTGGAAATACAAAAGTGCTCTGATAAAATTCTTGAATAAAGACATTCACTGGAATTTATACTGAATTCAGACCTGGAATTATATTTCTGTGATTCAACTAAAGACTGTTGACACATTAACATTTCCATAGCTACCACAGACACATTATCAACTTAAATTATGGGATATTTTCTGGACTGTTACTGAATTTTATTCAGGACTTTAAATTTCTATGACTTGTGTCTGTAATTCTTGGGGTTTTTTGGATTTAATTTGCAATACTGTAAGTTGTTTTATCTCATTTTCACTTTGTACTCTTTGGAAATTAATGTACTTGTTAAATTTTACAAAGCTTGTTGTTTTTCACTCTTTTCTGTACCTTATTTGAAGAGCATAGACTAGTAACACCAGAATACTTCTTTTGTTTGAATTGGTCATAAATTTAAATGGTGCTGATCCAACTTCTAATATAACTGCCATTATGGCCATCTTGAAAATCTTCCACCAAATGACTGTGATGTATAATTGTACTGAATAGAAATAGTGCCATTCTGATAATGAATGTGGCCACCATGGCATCCATCTCGAAATCTTATCATTGTTCCTCCAAACAGAAAGTCATATTAACATGCTTTGTTGATCAGAAATGAAAATGGTGCCAATCTGACAGTCAAAATGTCCGCTACAAAATAGTCCAGTTATTTCTGAACAGCACCGAAGATGGTTTCAAATGCTTGGCAGGAACAAGGAAGAAATGGTCTTATCTTGAATTTATGGAAATTCTTTTCAGCCAGTATTGTACGAGTCCCATTACGGACTCTTATTATGACTGTTTGAGTGCATTTTGTATAACAGTAATTATTGTAAGCATCTTGGTGACTTTAGCTGTTGGACTGCAAACAACACAGACCCAGATATGCTGTTGCATAGTACACTGGCAGACCTGATTGTATGCAGTTTGTTAGGAGTAATCAGTAAAACAAACAGCATAGACCCTGATCTGCGAATGCATTATGTAATGGTATATGTGGGCCTATGTTGAAGACTAGACCTTTATGAGAGTATATAGTATGTAAGAAGCTATGATCAAATGTTGTAAATATTTCAGTTATGGAAGCCTGGAGAGAAGAAAGGTGAGCTCCAGCAGTGAAGTCTTTATGAATTCTGTCCCCGTCAAGAAAGGAGTTCCACAGGTAGGGTGTTGATCCTGTAGGATTACATATAGATTCCTATTGCTTTGTCACACTCTTATGGAGTATGTTGTTGTTGTTGTTGTTGTAGGGTTTAAAGCCATTTTTCAGCACATGATAGGCTATGCATGGCGGCCAGTATTAATGGTGGAGGAAGAACCCAGGAAGAACCACCGACCCATGAGAAGCTACTGGCAAGCTTTCTTACATACCCACATTGGCCGAATCCTAGACTCGAACCCACGCAGACAGAGGTGAGATGGCAGTGATCCGTAACGGAGAGCGCTTTAGACCACTCGGCCACTCAGGGCCCCTATGCAGTATGTACAGCCCTAAATGTTGGTAGCAGTTAAAGAACAAGACATAAACCAAGTTCTGCATTGGCTAAATTGCTAATAGTCAAATGGGTTATTTCAAACTATATTTAAAACTTGGTATGAAATGATTAATATACCTGGATATTAACAGTTTCTATTTAGATATGAACTTGCATTTGCATTTCTTCTCCTTTATGCTTTTTTCAGACTGGTAACTATACAGTTTGAAAAATATGTGACAAGTTGTGTCATCTTTTTTTTGTTGTTGTTGAAATTTTGAATCAGTATCCTTGTGAACAATGTAAACTTGTCATGACCAGTATGTTTAGACATACACCATCCTTGGAATGGATAAGCGTTTGTGTAACAATTCAGATTCAAGGAAAAACCTTTCTAGGCCCTTATCATATCCACAGAATGGGCATATGGAGTTATCCTTGTCCGTGTGCCCTGTTAAAGTCAGAACACAACCATCAAATATATTGTTTTCACTCATTAACTTATAAAAGGGCATCATTAATTAAAACCAAATCTGGTATATGGCTTTAAATGAAGAATGATTTCAATTTTTACCATTTCTCAACACAATTTTCTGGATTTCCAACATTGTTTCTAGCTTGGCGCTCAGCATTAAGAGGTTAGTGTTAGGACTGGTTGGCCTGGTTTCAGGATAATGTGACTGGGTGCGACATTATGCTACATGTCTGCAGCATGATGCCCCAGTGCTAGACAGTGTAGTGATATGACTGAAAAATTGTTGAAGCTATGTTAAAAATCTGAATCACACACACACACAGAGAGTCAACATGGTTTGATTTATAACCTTTCTGTTCAATTGCATAATATTGGTTTTGGCATCTATTTTGTATTGATACATTTCTAAACAGCAAAATATTTTTCCTAAGTGTGTGAAAGCAAATATGAATCCTTGTTGGTATTTTCTTAATGCACAATTTATATTCGCCTGTAAAAATCCTGTGGAATTACCATATATACTCACTTACAAGTTGAGTCCAGGTACAAACATCATAGACTCAATGTTTGTTCAGCTGATTACTCCTAACAAACTGGAGGGACCCAGATGTCCATGTGCATTCTGTTGGACTTGACCTGTGAGCTAGTATATACAGTATTAGTAGCATAGAAATGAAACATGACTCATAATTCAGTTTGAAAAGATTTATAACTGAATAAAACCAAGCAATTGTGCAGTGTAAACAGTACAGTTGTTTCAAATCATAGCTTAGAAAGAAATATCTTAAGGAACGTTTGCATAATTTAAAAACCAAGAAATTGACACGTGATTCTGGTTGAACCAAAATTATCATTCTCTATGTAAATGCAATTCCATATATTTCCAATTTTTTTTATTTCCACATTTAATATTAGCATGTTTTTATTTTATCCTTAGAAACCCAAAATATATTCTTCATTTCATGTTGTACTTACATGAACATATGCCAACCTCATCATGTTTTATTACTGTCTTGAAAGAAATCTATCCCTTTAGGATGCAGCCTTTCAAATTTGTATAATCATATACTACACCTGTAGCATTTTCATATTTTTTAATTCATTGTTTTCTTACCAAACATGTTCAGTATACAGGTTTTCCATGCCGTAGTAGATACAGTTTAAATTCTACTTGTGTCAAGGATTGTAATTCCTCTGCCTGCATATGACAACTCTTGTTGTTCAAGATAATAACTCTAACCATCATGTACTGCTTCAGCAGCTCTAATATTGTAAATGCAAGGTTTCTAATTCATCATTGATTGGGAAATAGTTGATGCTTTTCTTTTTCTATTTCCACAAAGAAATATCTTTAAACAGAGAGCTTGTTCATATTTCTATAAAATATGAAGAACTAATGGCCCAGCCTTTAACAGTTTCTCATTCTATATTTAGAAATTTTAATTTTCATGAATTTCCAGTATATGAAACATTTCATGTCTAATGGTCATTATTGGGGGGAATTTTTCAGTTACTGTGAGCTTGTTATTGTTAATGGTTATCAGTTTCTGTGAATTTAGTGGTTGCTACAGACTACGAATCAAAGGCCCGAAATGTAAAGATATCTTCCCCAGTAGACAAATTTTAATATTGGGAAAAGTTTAATTTTAAGCTGACCTGACTCTAAGGCTAAGTGAGCTTATGGTATGGTCCTTTGTACATAGTCTGTCATGCACCATCCATTCATTATTGCTCTTTACAGCTTCTCAATCAACACTCAACAAAATTGACTAAATTTGACAGAAAGCATCTTGACATGAAGCTCTTCAAAATGGAGTTAAAGTTGCTATAAACTGAAAAAAACTTGAATCATCATCTAACAAACTGCTGAACAAAATTTGATGTAATTTAACAATAAGCATCCCAGCATAAAGGTCTTTCAGATTGTTCAAATGATGAGAATCCACCATCAGATTTGGCCACCATTACTAAAAATAGATAAACCTTTTTATGCCAAAAATCTGGCCACCAATACTCTAAATATCCAGGCATGATGGCCTTTAAAATTTGTTCCATGATGCCAATCCATCTTAAAATATAACAACCTTTACTAAAAAATAGAAAAACCTTTAAATGACTTGTAAAAAAACTGCTCAACAGACCTTGACCAAATTTGACAGAAAGCATCCTGGCATCAGTAACTGTAAATTTTGTACATACGATGGTGATCATCAAATATAACTATTATTACTAAAAATAGAAAACCTGTTGACTACTTCTCAAACACTACTCTGGAGAATTTATCCAAATTTGGCAGAAAACATCCTGGCATAAAGGTTTTCAGATTTTGTACAAATGATGCCAGTCCACTGTAAAATATGGCTAACTTTACGAAAAATAGCAAAATTTTAAATTCTTAGAAACTTCTCTCTAGAAATTGACCAATTTTGACAGATAGCATCCTGTAAATAAGAGTGTTAAGATTTATACAAATGATACTAGTTTGCGATCAAATATGGCTGCCATTTCTAAATATGGAAATCCCTTTAAATGTTTCAGAAACTAGAAACTAGAATTTAATCAAAATTTTACAGAAATATCCTGGCATGAAGGGCTTTTAATTTTATACAAAAAATACAAATCTCTCTTCAGTTACAAGTTATGAATTAAGGACATGTCTACAAAAAATAAAAATCTCTCATCATCTACAAGTTATGAATTAAGGACATGTCTACAAAATACAAATCTCTCATCAGTTACAAGTTATGAATTAAGGACATGTCTACAAAAAATAAAAATCTCATCATTTACATGTTAAGAATTAAGGACATGTCTACAAAAAATACAAATCTCTCTTCAGTTACAAGTTATGAATTAAGGACATGTCTACAGGAGCTGGGAGAAGCAAGAGACCATGCTGGTTATATATCATGTGCAGAACTCAATGACTTCAAAGTTTTGAGTCATGGGGATTAAGGACAGATTCAATAATATATGCAAACTGTACATGTTAATACCCCTTGTAATGCCATTTAAGTGTATATACCTTAAGGGTAATGGTATAAACACAATTTAAGTTAAGGCCATGCCCCCAGAGCTGGGAGAAATCCATGAGACGGTCTTGGTTGTATAAATAACTTGCCCTTTTTATATTGAACAAGTTTTCCTATATGTATGGTCAAAGAAACAAGATCATTGACAAACATTAATAGACAATATGGCAATTATGTATGCCAAGCTTTTCTTCCCAGCCCACCCACCCACCCCACTAGCTGGCTGAGTAAATCGGGCTCATGTGGGCTTGTTTTTCAGAATTACAGAAATTGATGCGACAGTAATGAACTGGCTAAAATCAAACCACACTGAACTTTACAACTGTATAGATGGCATGATATAAACATTTGATTGTACATTTTTAATGGGACATTATGAAAATGCCCTGAAAAGTATGGGGATATTAGTAAAAAAAAAAAAACAGTTGAAAGAAAGATATGGTACTGCTTTGGTTATTTCTACTGTCTCTGTATAAATACCTTCCCTTCATTGGTTAACTTGTTTAAGAATTATCAGATCTGAAATGGCACATTTCTACATAGAGTTTCTTGAATGATAACAGTATATGTATTAATGTTGTTTACAACATTTTTCTAATCTCTGTTCAACAGGCTTATGGTCCTTGTTTGACATGAAAATGTGGATGAAACCTCTTTTGTACAAAAGACATTCTTTTTTTTATTCCACTTTTTAACACGATGGCTTTTGTCAATAGAATCCTTGATATACATTGATGTAGGACAGGAAAATTACACCTGGAGTACAGCATAAAGCAGCAAGACACAATGGTCAAAGTCAAAATGGCATATTGTGAATATTGATGCAACAGCAAAACACCTGTTGAAAATTATCATATCAAAAGATGGTTTGTGTGGAGTATGATTACTGTAGAAGGTCATGTGATGAAAAGACAGAAGTGATGTGATGAAAGATAGATACATTTCTCTTCAGTGTTCTGTGCTGGAGAAAAATGTTAATATAAACACAGGAATGTGATAATAATTGAATTAATTATTTGCATTGGTATGGGATGGGAAATCCCACTGGAGGATAAGAATTTGATGGACAAGTTTTTACCCACAAATTCTGATCCCATTGGTGGGATTTCCCTATCCCACACTAACACATCTGATGGATTATTTTTCTGTCCTTTCAATCTACGACACAGAGTTGAATATCAAATAGCAAATGATTGATATCAGTATATTTTACAAAAAAGAGTATTTTGTAAAGGTTGTTAAATATTAGAAATACTTGCAGTATAAAATGTTAAGTTTAAGACAAGGAATTTATTTCTTGAAAACAAGGATTATTGTTTGTATGCTGGCAAAAATGACCGTGTAAGACCTAATCCATAAGACACACTGCAAGTGCTCATTACATCCCAAGGATAATTTTATCTTGTTGTTCAATGACTTCTTTGCATGGGCTGACTATCACTGATATATAGAAATGAGAGAAAATGGTATCTCTTTTTGGGCAACACCATTGTCAGCACATTATTCAAGTTCTGTGTTCAAGTCTTTGCTTGTCAGGTATATAGGGTGACATCAATGCATGGACTGGGTCTATGGAACAATCCGTTTTAAACATAGTATATATAGAGATACATCAATGCATAGACTGGGGTTGTGGAACACTCAGTTTTAAACAAAGTGAACTGCAATAGGTGAAAATGTGCTATCAGGTGGCAATCCCCGTTAAATATGGTTGGTAAGGGGTCTTTTCTCAGATATGCATATTTATGGCTGATTTTTAGAAGACAGAAGTGCTGGACAGTTTGAATTCAGCATGCATCATTGTCATTTTCATTTGTTTTTTGTTTTTTGTTGTTTCACATTGTTGTCATCATAGTTGTGGTGGGCATAGTCATTGATATCATGGTGTTTGTTGTCATCATCATTGTCACACTATCACAGAAATAACTATCACCATCACTATCACTGCCACCACTGCTGCCATCATCTTTATCATCATCATCATCTTTGCTTATTTTTCCTTTCCGTCACACAGATTAGCTCCAGAACAGATGCTGAGGAAGATGAGACTTCAGACCAACAGAGGGGGCTCTCTCTCCCCACCCCTGCTCCCAGGCTGGGGTCAGCCAGCAACGCTGAGGGAGGGGTAACAAAAGCTGAGCATAAAATCAAACCAAAGAGACCATCAGCCCCACCCAGAGTGTCTGTAACTTCCCAACCCAAAACACCTCCTATTCCACCTAGACCAAAATCCCTTTCAACTCCAAGTCAGTCATCTCGAGGTGGTAGTTTAAAAAAAGAAACTGAAATTATGATTGATTACCCAGCTATGGGGATTGTTGAGGAAGCTGAAGATTTATCAGTGAAAGATACTGAAGGAAATGAATTAAACCCTTTCTTGGTGGATGACCCAGTCAGTAAGTCCAGCAACAAATCTAGTCCAACTGCATCTTCAGGATCCAATGTTACAGACTTTTCTGAAATAACTGGTTCATTACCAAGGTCACACCGACCATATAATCCCTTTATTCCACCCAAAAGGGCCCCACCTCCACCTTCTCCGAGAGCATCTGCTGTTTTTGACAAATCTCCAACACATAGTGAGCAAAAGTTGATTGCATCAAATTCCTCTCATTCATCTCGAAGCCCATCTCCAGTTCCAGATTGCAAGGTCATGACCTCTGACCCCTCAGCTTTGACCCCTCCAGTTGCTAGGCAACAGCCCGGAGCAGAGGCTTCCCCTGTGATTATAGTAAGTTTTTCCATACAGGTGTTGTTTTACCTAGGTTACCAGACCATATCCATATGCCTGTATACTGCTAACATTTGTATTTTTTAAGCATGTCTAATTCACAACAGTGACAATTATGACAAAAACCAAACATACTTTTAGGACTATATTATGCAGTCAGTTGACATTACTATTAGATGCACAACTATTGAGCAAGAAATTAAAGAAACTGCTGAATGTAGAGATGATATTTTGCACATTTTTCAAAGGTATTGAAGTTAATTCTGTGTTTCTACTAATGAAATTATTTTTTAAAACTTCCTGTTTGATAAATCAATTATGTAGCTTTAATTTTAAATTTATTGTACAATTTTGAATATTGTTTATACCTGATTTGATCATCTCCATGTTCCTTTGGTACATTTATCGTAGGTTTTCAAGAATAAATATTTATGTATAGTAACACCATTTTTTACTGTAACCACTTGTCTAACATCATCATGAATGATAAAGGAAAATGAAACCTAATGAATATATTTAAGTAAATAAGTGCAGCTAATAATTAGCTCTTGGCAAGAAATAGTCAAATTGTCACTGTGATGCACAATAATCAAGGATATATAGTGTCAGAAGGGCAAAACTTCTTGCAGCTTTTGCAGTGTCATGTAGCTGAAGTCATTTGCTTGATGATAATCTTGCCACATTCAGAAGAATACTGGAGTTTTGCAGGCTTGAAGAATTCTAAACATATGCAATCCTTGGCATGAAATAAGAGTTCTTTTTAGCATATGATCTTTCTTGTCATGTGCATGTATACATTTGGTGAATTGAATTGCTCACCTGCTGTAGGGTAGATAATTCAAAGGTTAGGGACACTTTATATTGAGGATGAGGAATTTGCATGCAATTAGTAATTTCGGCTACCATTCTGTTGTTTAGTGAATGCCAAGAAAACATTACATTCAGTGGTGAGTGGACAATAGAATTAAAGAATGCATGTAATATAGAATATTATACAAGAAGGCAATTGGTAAATTAAGACTTGTGACTTGTCCTACAGATAAAATGAGAAATGTTGTCTTTTTTTCAAGCAACACACATAAACTTTGCTTCTTGGACATATTATTGCAACTGTTGAAATTTCTTGCAGAAGTGAGTTGATATATTATCAAATTTTGCTTTTATTTTCAGTGACATTTGCATTTCTTTACCAAGAAGTGGAACTAATTTTGTTTTGTTTTCTTGAAAACAAGATCAGAATGCACATAAAATTTGTTTCATATCTCATCAAGACTATACCAGACTTGTCATTCCGAACAAGAGAGAAAATTATGTCAGAAAAAAAACGTCAGAAAAAAAACAACCTAGGTATAGAAATTTAAAGTTCTAAAACTTGATTTCACCTTTTTTAGGTGTCTTTTTGTTTGGCTAATTGCACTATTTAGTTCTCCCAGTTTATTTTGTTAATAGATAAGGAAGAAAGAATGTGTACATATTTTAATACAAGATTTTCATATCAATCAGAAACTTATTAAAACTTCAGTTTATAAGACATTTTTGTTACAGACTTCTGACACTATTTATCCAGTTTTTCACAATTGTTTTGCTTAAGTTTATCTTTACTTGAAAAGATTTCAAAGCCTTCTCAGAATTTAAAATATGAAACAAAGCAATGGCACAAAAGTAATGTATGGTGAGGCCTGTCCATAAAGAACACTGCAAGCACCATACAATTTTTGACCATTATGGATATGTCCTTTGTGGACAGGTTACTGTACATGTGAAATCTTTAAAAATACTTGTGATAATGGCCATTATAATGTGGTGGCCTTAATACACAGATGTCAGTGAAGCAAGCTTTACTGTATAATTTTATGAAAATATCTTTGCATTAGGTGATAAAATATAAATAAGGATAAAAAATAACACAAAATGTATAACTGGCTTCAAATCAGTTTTATTGCTGCACATTGAATTTATGTCATGCTTACACTGCAGTCTATTTAGATTAATGAATTATTAAAGTACTTCTGATAAATTTGTAAACAAAATTTATTTTTTACCAGTGGCAACACTTATTTATGAGAACCAAGGGTTGTTCACCATTGTCATGGTGAGACATAGGTATCACTTTTCAGCAGCGAGAGGTGATTGCAGTGTCAACAGTGTTAAATGTAATTATTTTACAAGTGGGATATGGGGATGGGGTCGGTGAATGGATGCAATATACATCAGTGCATAGATGTTCGCTAGACATGGTTACTAAAAGTTTTTGTTGTCGTGGTTATGGTTGTTAAAACTGTTCTTCAAGGAATAAAACATAACCTCTGCGTGGTTGAAACCCACAATAGCCAGATCTAGGGCTACCAGCCTTATGACTACATCATAACCAGTTTTGAAGGCAAGCAAGGAATCTTGTTGTGTCCACAGTGTCATACATAGGGTCTGCATTTTATACTTGTCAGCAAGCCCATCTTGACAGTTGCATGATGTGGAGATCACTTTGGTCAATATTTATATGTTTGTGCAACAAATATGTACATCAGTCCACACCCTAGAATAGCCTCAGTGTTGAAGTTTTTTAATTTTATTTTATTGCCATTTTATCCTACCATCTTCAGATTTGGAATATAGGTCAAAGGCAGGTTGAAACATGCAGGTCATGTCCAGCTTCTTACTGTGTGCATATATCACATGCTTCACCCACTTCCTGGCTTCATTTTGTCATAATATATGTATATATGTAATCAAGTTGCATTTATATACCATTATTTTGACCATGGTATAATTCATGTAAATTATGTGAGTATTACCATATCTACTCCCACACAAAGTGAATCCAACTGCAAACAACATGGACCCTGATCTGCCATCGCATAATGCACAAACAGATCGAGGTCGCTATCATTTGTTCTTCTGATTACTTCAAACTGCATAGACCGTGATCTGCTGATGCATTATGCACTGGGTTTGTGGACTTTGCACTCAACCTAAATGTAAGTATATGTGGTATTTGCTGTGCACTGGTTAAATTGGATTGTTTCTAAATTCAGCTGCTTTTTCTTTAAAAAAAAAGAAAGCCAGTTTTGTGAGAGTGATCCAGTGACATATTTTATTCAGGTGAAAATATTTAAAACAAATTGAGTCCAACTGCAAAAAACACATGCCCTGATCAGCCATTGCGTAAAACACCAGCAGATCAGGGTTCATGTTGTTTGTTCTACTGTTTACTCCAAAGTGCAGAAACTCATATCTGCCAGCACATTATACAGTGGCAGATCTGGGTCAGTGCAGCATGCAGTTTGACTTGACTTAAAATTGTATAATATACATGTTGTATAGTATTCCACTGTCACCATTCACTAAGTCTAAAACTTAAATTTTATTTTAAAAAATGTCTCTTCTCCGCACTCAATACTAATCATATGAAACCAGTCTATCAATCTGCAAAAAATACTTTTGGTTTAGGGTAGATTTTATGCACATTAGATATGCAATTTTAAAGTTTAGTCACCTGAACTTGACATAGAATTAGTACTAAAACACCTGTCTCTCATCTTCTGATCATTCTTATACAGTATATCACTATAGGCATAGTTATCATATGTACTCACTTATAAGTCAAGTCAGACTGCAAACAACATAGAATCTGATCTGTTATTGCATTATGTGCTGACAGATCAGGGTCAGTGTTGTTTGTTCTACGGATTGCTTTTAACAAACTGCACAAACCCAGATCTGCTGGCACACTGTGTGCTGGCAGATCTGGATCTATGCAGTTTGCAGTTGGACTCAACTTATAAGGAAGTATATATCGTAGTATTACAGTAAAAACTTGTATTTTCTGATGATAAGCCTATTCCCAAGTTTTATCAAATTTACACAGTTGTGTCTTGTGACATAAAGAGTAGTGGGTTCAATTCCCACAATCAGAGTATCCCCAATTGACTACACTGAAGTATCCTTGGTACTTTGCTTACCTTGGTATGATAATAGCCTTCAAGTGTCATAACACACCAAAAAGTAAACCAACAAAACATGTTTTCTGTAAATAACCTTCTCCATTAATGTGTCTCATATTTCAGTCCATTTCAGACCACAGGCTTATCATTAAAGAAATACTGTATTGTTATCTGAAGATTTAAATAATTTTTTTCTCATTTGTATTTATTTGTTATATACTGTACTTTCCCATGAAACATGAAATTTTACCATGGACTCGAATGGAATCCATTAATTGTACATTTGCAGATTATTTTAAAATATCAGCTAATATCACCAGTGTGCATGATTAATTCAGTTACCGTATATACTCACATCTAGACTTGGAATGCAAAATAGATAAAAAGACCCACTGATCTGCCATCACATATAATGTGCCAGCAGAACAGAGTCCATCTTGTTTATTCTTTTACTGATTACTCACGCAAACAGCAGAGACCCAGATCTTGGGCATGTTTTGCAATGGTAGATCTGAGGCTGTACAGTTTACAGTTGTATTCAATGTAAAAGTGAGTACATACAGTAATCCTCTATTATGAATGACAGTTCACAATTTGCTTTAATTTCATTACATTAATAAAATAATAATTGCTTCATATCTTTTTTCAAACGTTTTTAATTGTAAAAATATCAAGGAAGGAAATATTTTATTCATACAGATATGCAGCTACATGCATTTGTTTCAATTCCAATTTTGATTTCTTTTATAGTGACATGGGTAATGTATCAACAAATTAGAACTACCCTTTCCAAACCTTTGCAATTATCTTATTTATCAAGTAGATTAGTGGTATAATAATAATAATCCAGATTTAGCACACAAGAATATATCTATATTAATATCCAGAATAATTTATACTATTGATGAGATTCGTGTGATTTTAGATACTTTCTCAGTAGTATGAAAGAATAAACAATGATTGGATTGCTGATATGTAGAACTTCTACTTGAAATGCTTTAGGTCCAATGTTACCACTTATACAATACATTCTTTTCTTGAAAAAATTTAAAGCATGAAATCAGGAAGTTACAAAAATAAACTAAGAATCAGAATTTTTATAAAATCAACATGTGCAAATGAAGTTTGAATGCAGTAGTTATAGCCAGTATTTTTTCATTTGGTCTCTCAAGCAAATAATTCTTCAAAATTTGAATAAGCAAATATTATGGAAAATAACAGAACCTGATGACGTAAACCTGTTACAAGCCTGTAAAGCACCTGCTGTGATGTCAATTTTCTAGCTTGTTTTGCACTATCCTCAGGCTTGTTTAATCCTCTAATGCAAAGATATTCTTGTTTGCTGTATTCAACATGATACCCAAACAAACCTTAATAAGCACACACCCCATCTCTCTGCGGTCAAAACTTTTATGAAATTTGTCAATTACTAATGCTACCTGTCTTGATTCCAGAACACCTTGGAGGAGGGAAGCTACTAAATCTTGCCTAGAACAGTATTTTAAGAACTTGCTGCTGGTAAATAATTAGAACTATACTTTTTAAGGTCTGTCAGTATGAGAATGAACTTTACATCTGCTTTATTCAGCACAATCATATTGGAAGAAAGAATGCACCTCCTCTGTGGAGAGTCCCAATGTATAAAGAGAGCTCACTCTTCTAGCATGTACATACGCATGATGGGGATATTATTTATGACTTCACCAGTGTGTGCTTATTATGACGGGTTTTAATTTAATAGATTTTATCTGAATAATATTATTTTTTAACTTAATCTGGGTATTGTGTCAAATACAATATTTAATATTTTCATTGCACTCATCATGGTCTCAAGATACTCGTTAGATTAGTTGCCTCAGTCAAAAAAGTTTAATTATTATCTACTAAACAACATTTAGAATTCTAACATATTTCAAGTGCTTTCATAAAGAAAAGAGAACTCGTGAAAGAAATGTTTAAGTGAACCTAAATGGACCTGAGATTTAGGACAACATAGATATTACAGCCATGCATAATTTTGAAATACTGACTTTAAACCAGATCATTCCAGATAAAATAAATATTTTTAAAAATTTCATATTCTTTACACTTTTTTGTTGTTACACAAAACTATTTTTGATCCTTGCCTTAAATGTTGAAGAAAATGAAGTGGTATCAATGTTTGGTAATCATCTGTCTGTCATACATTAAACTTGATTCGGTTTACCATTAAGGTCAGTTTCTCAGTCATTGACTGCAGAATAAGACAACTTTGTTGATGCATCTTTTATAGTACAAGTATAAACATATGTCACTGTGACTTCTATTTCACATCTCAGTAACTTTGGTTTAGTTTTATTGTAAGATCATTTATGGGTCATTGTAGACTAGAGTCACACAACTTTGTGACCTTATCCTCTTGGGTACAAAACCATTCCGCAAGAAGTAGGTCACCATTGCTGGACACTTATCTCCCATGAACATTTTTGTGTTAGTATTCTTTTATGATTCACTGGTTTTATCTCAAACTAATTATTTATCAAAATAAATAATTTTTCTTTCAGAGAATGGGTGGATAGAATTTCATCCAAAATTATTTTAATGAACTCTACCGTATTTAAAAATTCTTAATTGACAACAATCTGATGTACTACCATAAAATATCTAAAACGTATTTAATGGGCTTTTCTGGTAAAGTCCTATGGTGCAGTATTATTAGATAGATCCTCAAATAAGTATTGAAAGATGAGAATAATAGTCATTTGCTGCTGTTCATATTTTTTCTTCTTAATTTAGGCCTAAAAATCACATATTTTATTCTAAAGTATTGTGATGTGCTGTTAGACAAACCATATGGTGTGAGGACCTGATGTTGGAGAGAGCCTAGAGCAGCCATTTGACTCTTGGCTTTTTGGTTAGTCCAATAGATAAGCTTTTACAATTCTTTTGATCTACCAGACATCCAGCCAATACATGGATTTCAAGATCCCTAATAACCCAAATCCCCATCAGGCTTGGTGGTATTTTGATAAATGAAAGCATCAACACAAAATTTCAAATGCATGAAATCAGTACCCTCAGTAAGTACAAGAATTTTTTGAATGATATAATATGTTAATTTTTTGGTAAAAATCGAGCTCAAATTGTATGATAGAAAAATATTTGGGAATGTCTGATAGAAAAATATTGGCCCGATCTACACAGTATCTTGAGACTGATGCGATCTGTTTTTTCATTTGTAACTAATCTTTTTCTGCTATTCACTTGCACCTATGTTATTTTCCTCACTGATTTGTAATATCACTAATTACTTTCTTTTTATCTGCCAGGTGCAGGAAGTATAACCTGAAACAAATGTACAGTTTTAACTTATATTTGCTTTATTATTTCTATGATATACAGATCCCAGTGTTTTTTATTAGATGGGGGCTAATTTTGCATAGTCCCAGTGAGGACTGGCTTTAGGTATTTGCCCTTGTGTCATATTGAACAAAATGTACACCCAGTTTTGTGTCAATACTCAACAGCCAGAGTTTTGTGATATTATTTTTACCTGAATCTTGGAGAAAATCTAACATGGTAAATACGTTCACAATTAAGTGCATTGCTTTTATATTAACATTTATACTTGCTTGTGATTGGCTCCAACAGCAGATTGCACCAACCCAGCTCTACCATTTGTTAGGACTAATCAGTAGAACAAACAAACATCAAAGACACTTATTTGGTAGTGCAGTTGTTTGCAGTTAGACCCAATGCATAGGCTGGTATCTTTCTACTGTTTCAAGTCATTAGCAGTTAAATTTACTTGCTTTGAAAGCACATATTCATAATAATGAAGATAATGCAAAGATATTGCGCGTAGAGATGGTCTTCAATATTTTAAGAGTATACCCTATATTTCTTTGCAGATAATTAGATAATATCCCCACCCCACCCCATCCCACCACTTGCATCACATTTGCAAGTCAGCCAGCACCCACCCCACACCACCACCCTCATCTCTACTACAAGGTTGTTACCGTTTTTTATTTTGGGGAAATGCTGTAATAAATGAATGGTCCATTTTTTATTTTGGGGAAATTCTGTCCGAAACAAATGGTCCATTCTTTATTATGGGAAAATTCTGTAATAAATGAATGGTCCATTTTTTATTTTGGGGAAATGCTGTAATAAATGAATGGTCCATTTTTTATTTTGGGGAATAGATGTAATAAATGAATGGTCCATTTTGCAGCACTTTACAACTTTACCCATACAAATTAAGAATACATTACATTAAAAATGTTCTATGTCACTTTGTAAATGTTTAAAAAGAATTTTATGCCTTTTATCAGAGAGGTAAATCATGGGGTATGAAACTGATTAGGAGGGAGCCTGTCTACAAACCAATGAAAAATGTGAACCTTCATCAAAATAACACAGACACTATTGTTTAGAAGCAGGTATATGTTACAGAGTTTGATTGTTTTGTGTGCTGTTCATGGATTTTTTAAAAAATCATTTTTGTCTGGAAAGGGTTTGCACATAATTCTTAACTTTAACAATTAGAAAATTAAAGTATTTAAAATAATATCTAGTTATTTAACTTAGATTTGACAACAGGCTCTAATCAACATGTGCATGTTCACAAATTGAACATGATTTGGTTGCAAGAAATGTCATAGGCCTCAGTCTTTTCAATTAACTTGACATATATATTCACATGTACATTGGGTCCAACTACAGACAACCTAGACCTTGATCTGCCATTACATAATGTGCCAGCTGATCAGGGTCCATGGTACTTGATCTGCTGATTACTCCTAACAAACTTCATAGACCCTGATCTGCTGGCACATTATGTTCTTGTAGATCTGGGTCTATGCAGTTTGCAGTTAGATCTGACATGTGAGTGTATACAATAGCTAATCTATTTTATAATGGAACTATGTGCATATATTAAACTGTAACTACAAAATTGTTGTCTTTTGGTTTGATGGTGTTTGACATTGAATAATTCTGTGAGGTATTTTATTGTATTTCTTGGTGAAAAACTAACCTTTTCAAGGTAAACCTCAGTCCCCCATATTAATTACCTCAAAATTATTCCTTATAATGATTTATGCAATATTAGAAATTTTGACTTAATCAACTGCTTGTGAGATATTTACGTTTAAATGAGAATGTCAAAATATTTCCCCATGGCCACGTAGCAGTATGTCCTTACCACCTCAACATCATGAAAAATAGAATAACATGAACTAGCGATTTTGTTATCAGTTAAACGTCAAATGAAAATTGAGCATATCAAATCCTTTAATTCTTTTGCAAGAAAGAGGGAGGTTACTTAAGAATGTTCACAACTGCTGAAGACATGTACTTGTATTTGTGCAGTACATTTTTTATATATCCCAGATCAGATAAACATACTGTATATACAATGAGGAAGTGTCATATGCTGCCACTATTTTAAAAAACAGTGTATGTTCAGATTAAGTTGAATGTGGGTCACTTCATAAGCATGTCTTGGTAAATGCTTGTTCTTGTCACAAGGCTGTCCATCTAAAACTGATGCCTACATGTTAAAGTTCCATTATTGGCAAAGGTGTTTCTAGCTTCATGTTTCTTATATTTACATTGATATTTTTCCAAAAACTAAACCATACGTCCAAGTCATCATGGAGAGAAAAATATATAGCTAGTTGTGAGCGGTCACTGACAAATTCAGTGAAGGAGAATGATAAAGGAGTAACAGCTACAAGTGAATTTCATTATTTTCGATTACCCATGATTTGGAACAGTGCAAATGAAGTGGCAAGAGAAAAGTTGAAAATAAATAAGGAAAGAGAAGGATTACAGATGGGGCAAGTGGGTACTCACTTTCAGCACCATTAAAATAATATAAAAGGAACTCGAGATTTTATTATCAGCTGAAAGACAACCAAAACTAAATTTACAGAATCCCATTCCATTGAGAAAGAGACCTGTCAGCAGAATTGCTAAAAGCAGATTACTACAGCAACAGATGAGTTCAGGGCAGGGTCAGACTGGTAGTTAAGTCCCCACTAACCCCAGAATTTGCTGACAATTTCAGATCTTAGTCTCTTCCACCTGCCCTTTCACTCCTGACCTGGGACAGAGAGGGGAGAAAGATATTCATCTTGAAATCATGACACGTTTTCTACCCTAATATTGATTTAAGCAATAAATTGAATTTCACTTACATAGACAATTGTCAGTCATCAAAGTTATGATGTTAATTGCTGGACTACAGCTGTTAAAATCTACTCCATATCAGATGGCTTCATGTAATATAAATGTACAGTCATGCCTGAAATATCTAATAAATTAAGATTCTTGTTTTGTAGTATATGGCACTCAGATCTTTTTTTTAAAGAAGCACTATTTGTATCAATGCTGTATCAAAAACAGTGTTAGAAAAGGTACAGGGTCTTTACAGATGCATTGATAGCCAGAATTGCAGGATAAATAATCTGAGAGCCAGTACATGTTTGTGGGCACTGTTGGTACAGAAATCTAAACCTGTCATTATTATATGTTGCCTGGATTTTTTTAGTAATGAAATTTGCAGTGATTCAGTGAATGCATTTTGAGTTTGGGTTTTAGATTTGCAGTGGTCTAAGTGTGTATTTTGAGAATTATTTTTTTAGCATTGACAACTCTAGATTTATCATCGAGATATATATATATGGCTTAGTTTCCAAATTCCTACTACTAAACTGTTTTGAGATCATTGTCATCCTGTTAATCTGCCTTTAATCCTTGTCTTATTTAAATCAAAGCTTTTCCATGCGGAGTATATCAGTAAACTGCACACATTTTTCTTGCTTTGTAAATTTCACTCTTATTTATGATCTTGTTGGCTTTTGGTATGATAGTCTTACAATTAAATAACATGCACATCATTAAAGTATATTTCAAAGCAGCCATATCTTGAATGAGGGAATATCTGTACGAGGGGAAAAGCTGGTAATTTGTTTATGCCTTTCTGAAATAACACGCTTTTTTTTTTTTTTTTTTTGCTGATGCCAATCCATCTGTCCCAAATTTAGTACAGTAATATGAAATCTATTCATCTTGGGGGCCCTGAAATTACACACACTTTACCACCCTTTAAACCATTTCTCAGTTTTTATACAATTTTTACATTTTGAACTTGCTACAGAGTTTAAGCAAAATTCAGTTATATATATATATATATAAGACCATTCTTATACACATGTACACACACACACACACACACATACACACACAACCTCAACACATCACAACTATTCTACTGCATCCAAGGCAGCAGTATGGAGTAGGTTTCACAGCACCTGCCCTCTGGTGGCCATCTTTAGAATATTATCTCTACTCCTCTCCTGAACGGATGGTCATGTTGACATGAGGTTTTTGCCAAAAACCTTCCAATGATGTTGACTTGGCCCAAAATGAAACTGGTTCCAATCACATATCCACCACTTGAGATAAATGAAACTTTTGTTGAAAGAAAGAACTGGTCTTTTCTTCATTTCCTGGAGATACTTTTTGCCCAGTAGACGGATCTGGTTATTTGTATATGCCTGCCATAGGGTTGAGGTAGATTTGAGGTCCATCTGTTTATCTGCTACCTGTTTTGTTTCTGTACATAGTTCAAGATCATTATCATCAACCATTACCAAACTTGTAAGTAGCTTGCATTGAGAGAAAGGAAGAAATCTATCTGTTTTCAGCTCAGTAGGTCAAAGGTCAAGGGCACACAGGCTGAAAGAAGGAAAGTTGTTGCCTCATGATGACTTGCATTCCAGATCAGTAAATAGCATGCATTTGTGATGGGAAAGACATACTTTGATTTTAGGGTCAACATATTAAAGGTCAAGGTCACAGTGATTCAGAATAAAATGGTTTCTGCACCTTATCTTGAGACTAGGAAGATACTTGTCCTTTTTTGGGTCAAAAAGTCCAAGGTCACAGAAACTGAAAGAGGAAAAACATTTCCACAAAACTGCTTTACTATATGCCTTGACTAAGATTTATAGTGGGCATCCATTTAAGACAGTTGATTGTATGATTAGAGATTCCGAGAAGGAAAACAATTTCCATAAAATAACTTTAGTCTCATGCCACAAACCATTACTAAACTTGGAAAACTTGCTAGCATTTGAGACAAGGAAGTATTTGCTGATTTCGGGGTCAAAGATCAGAGTCACTAGAACAAATAAGACAAAACATTTTTCTGCAGAATAACTTGACAGGGTGGATGCATAATGAGCCATTTATGGTACTCCTGCATGTACTAAGGAAACAAAATTGACACGTATGTTACTTAAAGAAGTAAAACTCAATCCTTAGTTTAATTTTTATATATTATCTCCATTTTGCATTCTGTTGGATAACATTCCTGTATATACTCATTTATAAGTTGAGTCCAACTGTAGACTGCACAGACCCAGATATACTGTCACATAATGCACTGGCAGATCTGGGTTTATGCAGTTTGTTAGGAGTAATCAGTAGATCAGTGTCTTTGTTTTATGCAGTTTGACTTACTCATATGCAGGTACATACAGTATGACTTAAACTGTCGTGTCTAAATTAAAATCTATACTTATAAGGATTTTAATTCATAGTGTTGTAGAATAATTACAAGTAAACATAGAAATAACTTGTAATATATTTTAATTAATAGTCCGTCTTATGGCTAATATTAGTGCAAAAAAAAAGAATATGTGATATAAAGAAAATATGGTTTTTCAGTGGCTTAAGTTTCTGATATGTGTGCTATTAAGCCCCTAACAAGAACACGTTACAATTTTTAACAAACAAATTATTGCCAAAATCTTCAAAGATAACAGATGTTAATGTCACTCAAATAAAAAGTGAAAATTGTTCAAATTAATCTTGATGTTTTACACAGAAATGAAACATAACTAGTTATGATTAAATTATTACAATTTGGCCAATCTGTAATTTTTAAAAAATTTAAATTTGCTATTAAGTCTTGTATACAAAAACTACCAGTAATTAAAATTGATGATTTTCTTTATGATTGATATTTTTAGCATAATTTACGGACTGCTGCAGCATCATCGTTAACTTGAAAGTTGTTTTTTTTTACTATGGACATTTTGGATATTTTTATTGGCAACTTTTGAAATTATTTCCCATTCTTAATGCATAATTTTCAGATATAATTTAATTTGTGTATTTCAGGAGACCTCCTTTACAGGAAGCAAACCTGCCACACGGAATGCCTCAGCTGTCAGTTCAAAGAGTTTTACAGGTGCTAAGACCACAGTGACACAGGTTGTCACTGTAGCACGACATAAATCAGACTCTGGGAAACCAAATTCTGTCAACGGAAATGAACTTTCACCGTGGCATGTAATGCCTCCTGAGAAAACCCTTGAACGTAAAATAACATTGACAACAGAACTATAGCTAATGCTTATCCATGTTTTACTTCTCCAGTGCAATGTGTTATCATAATTTTTGAAAGAAAATATTTAATAATTGAAAACAATCCAGTTTGGGTAAAAAGCAGGAATTATTCTTGGGTCCACAAATATTCAATATTCCAGACAATTTCTGTTGAGAATTGTGATTAGTTTTGTTTTCCATTTATTTTACATAAACGGTCATAAATCATTTTATGTGTACCTTTTATTACAAATATTTCATCATTTATACATAATGTCAGTTTTTACATATCATTTCAATTTCCATGTGTGTAGGTCCAGTTTTAAATAATTTTATGACTGATTTGTGTGTTAGTAATTTATATACGAGATCGTATATCTGTGTAACTCATTGCCTTTGATTTCAGAATGATTTTATCAGCAATACTATATTTGATTGTGAAATAATTTTATTTTAAATGTGTAATTGTGTAATGCTTGTGAAAGAAATTTAGCTGACTTTTGAATTACAGGCTGAATTTAGTCCTTTCGAGGTTGAAAGAGAAAGTCTTGCGCTGGTGTTGGTTTTAAGTAAATCTATATGGTGTCAGATACATCATGCAAGGAAAAGCTAGTCATTTGTCGAAAAAGAATTGTATTGTGTAAGCTTTCACCAGATATTGAAATATGTATCATAAAATTTTTAAAAATTGTGTTGGAGTATAAAAGGGGACTTAACTTAGTTGCATTATTTTTTTTCTGGCTGTGGTAGTGAACAGAATTCTGGATAGACACCTGATTGATCTGTAATTGGTGCTGATTATTTTGATAACCAGGCCTGGTCTCACACTTGTACAGGTATAACCGACTTATTGAAAACACTGTATTTAATGGTTTGTACTGCATTTTTGAACATATATTTAGTTAGATACAGTCTAATCTTGTCAATCCAGTGCAGATTGTTTCCATGAGAATTGCATGATTAACAGAGCTGTGACATAAATAGTCATCCCTCACTATTAAGACCCCTCATTATACAGCAGCCTCTAATGCATCCGGGTATGCTTATGAATCCCAGCAGAATTTATCAGTATTGTACTGTTGTTGTTGCTTACCATATATACCTGCTTGTAAATTGCAGCCAAATACATGCAGCATAAACCCTGATTGGCCATCACATAATGAGTCGGCATATCATGGTCTATGATTTATTGATTGCTCCAAACAAAACTTCATAGCCGCAGATCATTGGGCATATTATGCAATCACAGATCTTGGTCTGTGCAGTTTGCCTTGACTTACAAGCTGGTATATGTATTTTTTTAATACCTGGATTATAAGAACCAGGTGTCCTGTGGTTTTATATACAGACAAATCCAGTTTTTGTGGTTGTAGTTATAATTTGACCCATGCCTTACAAGCATGCTTACATCCTACCAATACCTCAGTACAGTGTGGCCTATCTTGGGATGCTTAGCACAGTGAAATATCCCATGAACCTCATCATAGTGAGAAATCACTTTCAATGAGATTCTGACTGACCTTTAATGTCATTTTTTTATTTATTGCAGTTTTTTTTATTATTAATCCTTTATGTCACTATATAAATGTGATGCGCAGAAAAACAAAGTCAGATCAACAAAATAGACTGTAAAAATGAGATACAGGTAGAGTAGTCTCCCTGCTTTTTGATGTACCTGTATTTAAATTCTTTTTAAGTAGTGTATGTGCATGTGTGTATGTATTTAGCACAAGCACCCATCTGTGAACAGTGTAGAGCAAAGTCTGCTTTCACATTATCTGTGGATCAGGGTAATCATGATTGTTCTGCGTCAGATTTACAAGTGAACAGTATAGATTCAGACCAATTTTTCATTACAGTATAAACTTATGTTCAGGTCCTGTTCTTCTTTCAAAATGTTAAATCATGCAGAATGAGGATAAGCATATAAACCAGTCATACTAAATTCTTAGACTTACATGCCAGTCATACTAAATTCTTAGGCTTACATGCCAGTCATACTAAATTCTTAGACTTACATGCCAGTCATACTAAATTCTTATAATTATAGTGTGGCGTACTAAATTCTTATATGCCTATCATGACACATTTTTAGCCTAATATGCCAAACATCATAAATTCTTAGACCTATATGTCAGTCATACTAAATTCTTAGACTTGTATGCCAGTCATGACAAAGTTTAGCCTAATATGCCAATCATCATAAATTCTTAGACCTATATGTCAGTGATACTAAAATCTTAGATTTATAAGCCAAACATACACAAATTATTTATAAAAAAAAGCATACAATTTTTTAAAAATCTTAAACTAATAAGGAAACAAAAAAATCTTATAAGTTGAAATAAAACATAAAAAAAGTAATAAACTTATAAGGAAATATAAACGAAATCTTAGATTTAAAATGCAGACATTTGACGTGTATGCCAAACAAACTAGAATCTTAGACTTCTTTGCCAAACATAAATCTTAGACTTAAAAAGGAAACATGCTTAAATTTTAGACTTGTATGCAAGACACATAAACAAATCTAACCAAAACATGGTTATTTTGTGCCCCAAAGAAATTAAGTTTATTAGAGAACTGAATGCACATGCCATTGTCAAATCAAGGTCAAGGGAAAATAATTTGACTTAAGGCCATTTTATGTAATAATTGGCTGGAACATCTTTATAAATAATACAAGTAAGCTTCCTATTTTCATTCTGAAATTCATCCAGACTTGTGACAGGGTCATAGAAAAAATTGCTACTGCTAGATATTTAAACAAGGTGGTTGATGAATATATTGATCACACAAACATATATGGGATGTGATGACAATCTGGACCTGTGTTACTGACACATTTCTGTGTTTTATAAATATTGTATATGAATGGCTTAGATATTTAAATGGTCATCAAGACCTCTTGTATACAAATTAAAAAACAATATATGGCATTATTTACTCAAGTATTCTTTGCCCAAGCTATGAATGTTTTCAGAAAATGAATTTATGATTGGACGACAGTCCAGGTGTATGAACTCTTTGAATGGATTTTGGACAAAAGTATTGAATTGCAATGAAAAATCAGATTGCTTCAGTGTATTTCCAGTTAATAAGTAATACTTGGCTATTTGATTTTTATGTTAATAATCTAAATCACTAATTTCATTTCTTAGTGATAATTAAAAGCTGCTTAAGTTAAAAATGTAATACAATTATTGTTATATACCTAAATCTATCTACAATTAACAAACATGATTCACATTATGTGAATCATTGGTTTTATTACAGTTACTGAGAAAAATGTTTTCAAAGCACTTCTGTTCCTTTTGCCTAAGGTCTGTACTTTTATTCAAGAAAAATAGAACTAATTGATTCAAGATTTTAGAACAATGCAAATTGTCAGTATTTTAATCATGTGACAAGCACTGGAATTATTAGAAGTAAATTTTTTATGTTATATTTCATATTTCTGGATTACCCAGATCTAAAACATTCCCTTTAGTGTCATTATTCAACAGAAACCTTTGTTAATAACATAACATTGTCAAATAATTAAGATAATTCGGCTTCATTTTGTATCATCATTAACAAAATTTCCAACAGATCACAAATTTAGATAATCAGTAGTCATATTAAAAGACTGCTGTATAATTACCTCCCTTTCTGTGGCCTAAAACTAATTTGCACTGAATCCATGATTTTTAGTAAACGTGTAAGAAAGGAAAGTTTTGTAAGCATCAGAATACTAAAATTGTTAAGTAATTGATAAGGGCAACTAATGTTAAACTTGCTAAAGGGTTTAGGTTATAATAAAGATCACACTTAGTGTTTTATGAATTTTCCTGTCTTCTAATACAAAGTTTTTCAAGAAGAAGCAATAAACTTAGACATATCTTAGAAAAGATCAAGAAAATGATATTTTCTGTCCAATTCATGTTGCAAGTGTTTGCAGCATGTGTAAAAGAACAAAGAAATTGCATCTAATGCAGTGCAGTTTTTTTTTTAAAGTTAGGTATACAAGGGGAGAGAAGATAATTGAACTAATGGGAATTAAACATCTATAGAGGTTGCAACCATCACTAAGTTTATATTATTAATTCATGGCTGAAATATAGGTTTATGCAATTGTTGTTGCAAATCATAATGATCATTGGCTGAATTCAGAGTAAATTTTTTTGGCACTTTAAGATTAAGAATAACAGTTTTATTGGTTGCCAATATCTTTTTGCCAAGATTGGGTCTTCTAGGCATCAGATATGTTCTTTATATATATATATATATATATATATATATATATATATATATATATATATATATATATATATATATATATATATATATATATATATACTTTTTAAAAACACAATAAATAGCTACATGTATTTTTCAGTCCTGTCTCTCAGTTGAGGCTGGCTGTAAAAAGAATCCATACATTTTTTTGCCAGAAAAGTACTTTTAAACAAGGATAGAAAACAGATTAAACTGAATTTACAGGTTCTTTTCCATTAAAAAAAGCAAGCTCTCTTGGCAAGTGAAACATTAAATGACATAATGGATTAAATATTGAATAGATAGGAAAGGGGGAAGAGATGCTTGATAGAAAAAAGCTAAAATGGTGGTGGCAAATGAAAGGTAAAGGAATGTCATTTGTTGAAAGGAATGTAGATTTTGCCTAAGGTTGGTGATTCCAGTCCATTTAGTTTGTACAGTGTAAAACAAGTCTATATTTTTTAATACCAGTCACATGTAACTAAAACTTACAGTAAACAAAATTGATTGTTTTTGTTAATGGGACTTTTATTGATAAAATTGATAAAACAGTCTTTAAAATTAATTTCTTTCAATTCATTCAAAAGCAGTGAAGTTCTGAATTTTCATCTTTGTATTAAAATTACCATTTTATGGCTAGTTTGTTGATTCAAGTTGTAAAATCTGTGTTCTTCTTGTGCTTGCTGTGCATTTGTGTAGGAATTAGAGAACAGATTTTTTGGACATTATATCTAGGAAGACCTTTTTAAGTCAATGTAATAAGATCACTTTGTATTGATTACAGATTATGAATTTGTGAAACTCCTTTTTCATTTACCACATTATTTCTTTGCTTAACAAGCAATACTTTTCAGTTAAATATTGTGACAGTAATGTCAAAACATTTTTACTGTGCCTTTGTATTGGAAGCGCAGCCGTCCTACATAATACTTTCATAAAAGATTTTTCGATTAAATATAAGAATGGAACATGATTTGGTGTTATATCTTTGTATTTTAATGTTTCAAGAAAATTTGCCAATATGTTCAGCGGCTGTGATATTTCATCATGTGCAGGTGTATTTTTTGTTTTATTAGACACTGACTAAAATTCATGTCTACGTGCAAAGAATAAAATTAGCAGATGGTATTGAGAGACCTAAGTCAGAGTTATTGAACTAATTGATTTAAAAAAATAAATTACAGATTTACCTCCCATGGAAAAGGAATTGAATCTTTTGGCTCCAACTTTCATAGCACTGTAGCTTGTCATATATTAAACGAATGGGTCCTCTTGCCTGTAACTTTATTTGCAGTTAATGTGAATTTACAATTTTTGTCAGGTACCAATTTTTGTGGATTTTTTTTTCAAACCACAAATTGAAAGACTCAACAATCTGTGAAATTTCTGTGCAACTAAAAGGACTCCTTCCTCAGTCGATGAATCTCAGTACATACAGGAATGTAATTTGTTTGCAAAACTACACAGATTTATATCTGCAAGGGTAAATTAATTCACAGTATCACATGATGACACCAATGTGACATTGCTTTAATCTACATTTATCCTTTAAAAACTAATGACATCATGGAAGTGTAAAATGCAAATGCATTTTGTTCAAGGTTCCCAAATATACTTCAAAACTTATAGCATTTCTCATTAATCATATATAATTTTACTAATAAGTCAAGGATATTTGGAATTGGTGCTTGTTTCAAATATAATTTTGATTAACTCTTTGATTAATTTCATTTGTGTGCTTAGCCAATCCTTGCAGTGGTTTAAAACTTATGAATAAATTTCAAGAATGGTATTTGATAAATGGAACATTTATTAATGTGTAATATTATTTTCATGATTCACAGTCTTCAAAAAAATTTGAATTTTGTAAATGAAAAAGAGATCTAATATTTATCTTTGATCTGTGTGTTGTTCATAAGATGCTAGGCAGTGATTCCAAGGGAGGATATTATGAAAGCTTGTGATGCCACAGGGAAAACTATCAGCTACAGATTCATGTTTTCAGTGATATATATTTTCAGTTCTTATATTCCTGTATATTCTTTGGAGTGGAAAGGGATTTCTTTTGTTGATTAGGTCTTTAAAAAACAAATTTCTTAGCAATTGCAAAATCCATAACAGTTGGTATGCTACAAAAAGAAAAGAATTCAGAGGAATCTTGGCAAATTGAGAACAGGCCTGAAAGTTTTAAAATGGCATGTGGATATATGTTTTAATACACGTTTTTCTTTTATCTATTGTAGTCGATTAATGGAACCGAACATTTTAACGTGTAATCATTAGTCATGTACAGCAAGACTTTTATCTAACCGTTTTCATGCTAATTATCATTTTAGTGGTGTCCAAACCATGGTATCAGGACAATTTGTCCCAGAACAATTTATCCCAGGATAATTTATCCCCTGTTACAATTTGTATACCTACAATTTGTCTTTACTACAGATTTTGACTTACAATTACATTACCTATGTAAATACCATTACTGATTGGTAGCATCATTTGATCAAAACAATTTTTAAGTAAATAGTCATAAAGTTTATTAGTAATAGATAACTTCCATGGTTATTATTATCAAACTCCAGATATTCTTTCTATCATCATGACAGAATTTGAATTCTTTTTCTATTATTATTATTATTTAAAATTTAGACATCGCAGAATTGTGTATTGCAGATCAGAGGAAAAGTTACCCAGAAAGTTTTTTATTACAACACAGCATACGTTTTTGTAACATGTTTATATTTTACATTAAGTATCACTGCACCAGTAACTCTCAAGAGGCTATACTATACTTGGACACAATCTAAAAGAGGGACACTTTTCCTGGAGAAGTATTGTCATAGGGGATGAGTTTTCCTAATGGGAAAATTGCCCTAGAAACCTGAACCACTTATACATGTCCCTCAAAATATGGAGATTTGCTGCAACTAAAACTTGTGTATCCAATTCTTCTCCAATCCAGACATTCTTGTTCACCCAGGGAGCATGGTACAGGAAGTTATATTGCATGTTGACATGCTGTTCGAATAAATCCTTTTATCCGTTCATCTTAGCGAAATATGTATCACTGCAATAATTACATAATAAAAGTTTCTTGTGTGTGATAGATCATGTGATCTTTATTTTTAGATCTGCTATAGGGCAGACAATGATTTATGTAATATATATGTAGTATATTTTGTATCCTGACAGTTTTTAAGAAGCAAGAATCGTTTTAACATATATGATTTTTACATAGTTTAAAAATTAACATTCCGTACATTTGAAGAAAGTTTTATAAATTTAAATATTAAATCTTTGTGATCCATTGAATACAAATCAGTTTAAGTTATGCAGAATGTATTCTTTCACCTTGTTTTATGAAATGGATTTAGAATTCATTTTTGATATCTATATTAAATGATTTTAAAAAAGCCAGGAAATGTTCATGGGGATGCCCTTTAGTGTGCACATTTTCTTTCTTTCCATCAGTCCATCTGTTCATGCTTCTTGCAACTATCAAAGCTTTTCCCACTTCACATAATTGGATCCTATTTGGGAGTTGAAACTGCTTATAAAATGTGGAAAGGTTTATTTTTTCTGACAGTTATGATGGAGTTATTGCCCTTTTTTTGGTGAATATTAAATCTGCACAGTAAAGTTAAGGAACCATTCCACATCTTTTAATGTAATTTGGTGTATATATTGCCTTCTAGATCTAGATGCAACTTTTATTTGCTTGACCAACCATCACAAGTTTGGACAGAGTTATAGTTCTTGATAATTAGCTTTATATCTTTACTTGGAGTGTTGCTTATAACTGGCACAGTGCAAGAAACATTTAACACACTCGGATGCAATATGGTATTAACATTGTCTCATTGATGTAGATGTGCTTTGAATGAGTTTTGTCTTATCAACTTTTAATTAGAGCTGTAGCCCCATGACAGTTAATGTTGGCATGGGATGTTGCTTGTAACCAGCATATCTCAATACCCCATTCAGAGTATGTTATGCAATTTGATATCGACATAAACCAAGTTAGCCTTTTATTGGTTTTGTATCATCAGCTCTGTTTTGGATAGAATTATAATTCTTAATAGTTTACTTCATGTGTTTGACATTGTATGTTGCTTGTAACTAGAATTGTTTGTAGAGGCATTAGACCTAGAAAAGCCTTTCATGGGTTAATCTTGTCTGCTTCAATTTTTTGGACATGGTTATCCCCCTTGTTGATCATATTCTCCTCTTCACATGGAAACTTTCAATGTTGTTTTCAGTCAGTAAAGCCAAGAATCATGCAACATAATTTGATGGAATATTCAAAAGAACATGGCGTCTTCCACCTACATGTGTGTTTTTCTACACCATTTTTAATGGAGTTAAAACCTGTGTCAGTCGTCTTCATATCTTTACATGGGATGTAGCTTGTAATCAAATTATAAAAAATTCAATAACCATTAAAGATGTTTTGAAGCAGTTTGATGTGAACATTGTTTCATAGACCGATGTGTCTTATCTATTTAAATTTTTAACAGTTATGATCCTTGTTGATCAGTCTTACATTTTTATATTTACTTGGGATATTGCTTGTATTGGTCCATCCTTAAAGGAGTTGGAATTCAAGCATTCCGTGTCAGTATTTAGAAATGTTGACCTCTAAACTACAATTGTGGCCAAAAGTTTGTTTCCCAACTCAGTTTAAGGCCCCCCACAACAACAACAAAAAAACTAGTGTGTGGGGTCATTTCCAGTGAACAACTTCTTATTTAAGTTCATTTATGATACCGTTTTACCAGAGTTTTATAATCAGTATTCCTTTTCATCATATTATGATCATTCCAGTTCAGAGTTTATGTTCAAACTTGCGAAAACATGGTTGTGAATGAATAATTTATATATTATTTATCTTTCTTTTGTCTTAAAGAGAAAAATGTTTTGTCGTAAAAATTCAGCTTTAAAAATCAAGCATATAAAAGGTCCAACCAACTTTTAAAAAGTCAGTTTTTCTCAGTTATACCCATTTGTTACCTCTGGTTGTCATATCCAAATTTATGCCAGTCATTTTGGTCAAATTAACCAATTATTTACTAGAATGTTTACATTTCAACATTTTAAAAAGAAATTGTGATAGAAAAATAAGTTTTAATAGCAGCCTTTTTTTCTGTATAAAGAAGATGTCCTCTACTTTCACTCATCATTTGTTCTGATTTTATTTAGCTTTTGATTCACGAGGTTCAGGTCATAGTTTTGCTTATTAAGAACATTTTTAATCACTTTCTGTAATAATAATTTCTATGGGAATGTGTTTCTTTTAATGTTTTATTTGAAATATTAAGAACTGTTCAATTTAAATCGATTTTTGAGAGGTGCATGCAATTTTTTGATTGGTACCACCAGTAGAAAAGAAGAAAAGCTTTTTAGACACAAACAGAAAAATAGAATATGTTCAGACCCCATCCCTGCAGAAATAAAATTGATTCTCCCATTCCCCTGGTAGATTTAAAGGAGTAGTCCAAAAGTGTACACAAGTAAATTGAAGATTCTTTGAGTAGAATAACCAACTTGGTGTGTGATCCAGGAGGAGGGGGGATATTGCTTCCACTGTCCATCTGTCTTTCCATAGGCATTTTTGTTTCAAGAGACTAACTCAAATTATTCAGTGTATTTCAGCTAAAGTTTGTACACGTCAGTCAATTTTCATAAATTTTCCACATCCATTAAAAACAGAGGTATATAACTTTTCCACATTCAGTATGTTTTTGGTGATCATGGAGCAATAGCAAATAGAATAATTAGTACATAAATCTGGACGGCTGGACTTTGGGATCCAAGCAGAAGAAGTATAAAAATCAAGATTGTTGGAGTTTAGGGCACTTTCAGCAAGTAGGGTGGCGGGGGAATATTGTTATTTATAGACATCTCTTGCTATTAACATTTCCGTATAAAAAATTATTGTGCATGTACATAATGCACCTTTGTTAAAGATCGAAAATCATTTTGACTTTGCATCAGTGAGCTTTTTTATATATACTTTAAGATGTCAGCATGTGCCTATCAGCATGTAAATTTTAATTATTGTTTTGTATGATACTGTATTTCAATTCCATATTGTTACATATTCCTTGACATGAATGAAACATATCATACCTATTTTTTCCTAACTGATGTATTTCCTATTGCCATCATTTCATGGGATAATATAAAGCTACATTTTCATCTTATGTAGGAAATAAAGTTTCAGTTTTAATGAAATTTAATACATGTCATTTGTGACCTCTGTCTCTGATAATAGGATGATTTAGAGCTTTTTACCGGCCATTGTGAGACAGCCATCTTGTTACTAGATTCAGACCCCAAATCTTCTGCAATGGGAATAAAATTGTAGTAAAACTTGCCCGTATTTCCATTTTTTTTTTTAAATTTGGAGGTGTCTGATTTCTGGTTAATGTCCAAGGTCAAATACATAACCATATTATGGGGTGAAGGGTCAGTGGTCACAGATTAGTAGTGTGTAAAATTGTATTTCTTAGACGTATTAACTAAAAATTTGACTTTTATTTTTATTGCAATATTCTCCGTCAGTGTTGAAAGTGTGATGTGTTTCTTTGCATGGGATTTAAGATTGTCATGTAATACTAATATTTTTACGATCAGACTACCTGCATATATGTATTTTGTATTGTTAATATAAAGTCCACCGAGACTACTTGCGGCCTTAACTTGGGTCTCAGAAATAATAATATTGGCCAGAAATGTTCGGTATAAAATATATTTCATGTTACAGATGAGATTTCTTCGGTCAATGCCCCACTTTCAAGAGCCGTCATAAAGAGACAGTAATGTATGCTTTATGTTTTGAAACAAACATTGCACACTGTGCAGTGACTAATATTGATGTTAGTTTGTAGAAAATAATTTCACATTGAAAAGATTTGATGCATTCTACCTGTATATTGGATATGATGCAGAAGCAAGGAAGCAGAATGGAAACTTTAAATCTGATTATATTAAAATATAAATGATGCCAGATTCTAATTATCAGTTTTGTTTTTTGATATTTTATTTCTTCATTACTTTCATGATATTCATAGAGGGATGCATTTCAGTAATTCATGTTCTTTCAATCTCTAATGAATGCTATCCAAAAGTACCTTGAATATTTACAGACATGTGATGTGCATACAAACACATCAAAAAGGAGCACAGCCCCATTACAGCCCCTTTGTCATTAAACAAGATGGTTTCTATGTGATACAGCCATCCTTATTACTCTAATCCTATAAAGTTTACTGCCCTTGGTGGTTGGTGGAGAGGAAGGGCACTGTAGATTGTGGGGTCAAGGTCACTGCCATTCAGAGTGTGATGTTGGATTATGCATGATTATGTTTACAACATTCCATTTTAATCAAACTTCATGGACAGATACATTTATGTAGAGACAGTTCCCTATCAATTATCTTGTCAGCAGGTACCAGAAAAAGTTTCCAGAGCAACCAACAAGACTTCTGTATTCATAAAAATTCATACTATCATATATATCTGCATAGTCCAAATGCAAACAGCACAGACCCAGATATGCATGCACATTTATGCAATGGCTGTTCAGAGTCTGTGTTGTTTGCAGTTGGTTGTCACTAATAAGTGAGTGCATGTAGTGGTTAAATAAATGGTTCCAAAAAAGGCAAAAATATTTTTAAACATTTGGTTACTTTGATCTACACTCTGACCTTGTCTGTCCCTCAGTAAGATACAAGGTCATATTTATTATTTTTAAAAAGTCATCTCCAGAAGATATTACATGTATAGTAACAATGCTAATAATCACATATTACATAAAGTCTATGATATATTTATATTAATTATCTTGGGGTTTATTAGCTGAAGGTATTCTTGTATTTTGCTTTTAGTACTTCATATTTTTTAAATGTTTTATTTTATTCTTCTGCAATAGTTTCTTCTCAAGTGGGCCTAATAAATTCATCCTTTCTATTAAGATTTTTGTTATAGTTATTCTAAGAGGTAAATAAAATGAATTTATTTTTTATGCAAGTGAAAATGTAAAAAAAATTACTTTAAAATAAAAATTTGCAAACCTTACTGTATGATCTGTGTATACCAAATGCTCAAAAAGTATATAAAGGCCTGG
The DNA here is from genome assembly GCA_028554795.2 of Sinohyriopsis cumingii. Taxonomy (NCBI): domain Eukaryota; kingdom Metazoa; phylum Mollusca; class Bivalvia; order Unionida; family Unionidae; genus Sinohyriopsis; species Sinohyriopsis cumingii. Next base: position 48,884,662 of record CM068841.1, on the reverse strand, counting down.
CATTGAGTTTGAGATATAACTTACCCTTTCAGACATCAGAAATTACCTTTCAAATGTAACATCATTTGTGATTGGTCAGAACCAATTCTGAACTTTAATCTCTCATAAAAGAGGAAGAATGATCATAAGAGTCCCTGATATGGACTGGTCCTTTACTGGGTAAAGAAAAGGTTCCAGAAATTGAAGATAAGACCATTTGTGCCCCTCAGATGTAAGGCTGGCACTATTATCATTTAGGAGAACATAGCATCAGAAGGCTGTTGATGAAAATCTTATGTCTGAATGACCCTCCATTCAGTGGATGAATTTTAATGCAGTCATCATGGCAGCCATATTGGATATACAACCAGCACCATTTTCATTTATGACCATCTAGGTGCAAGTCTTGTTGAAATTACTACACTGATGAAGACATCCATTTGGGAAAGCAATAATTTCAACAAGACTTTCACAATGGTGACGTTAAATGTCAGATCGGCACTATTTAATAATTTAGGATCAACAAAAAACATTAGGCATTTTTTCAGAAGTAGTGATACCAAGATTTTCAAAATGGCCACTGTGGCAGCCATATTAGCATCAGATTGGAAATATTTTCATTTAGGACTAACAAGGCACCATAAGTAGTCTTCTGGTGAAAACAACACCCTGTCAAAATGACATTCCATTCAGAAGTAGATGACAACAAAATTTTCAAGACTGCCATTCTGGTAGTCGTATTGATCTTCACATATACACCATTTTCATTTAAGATCAACATCACAAGAAGTCTTTTGATGAAAAGCCCTATGTTAATTTGATTTTCCTCGGGAGGATAAGCAATTATGACATTTCCAAGATGGATGCTTTGGCTGCCAAATTGTAAGTCTGAGCATCACCATTTTTGTTAGACAAACTAAATGATGGGTTATTTGTCTGTAAAGTTTAGTGGCAATCTTCCAAGTAGTTTAGGCGGAATAGTGATGCTAAAACTTGTGCTAACAGATGACAGTCAGTGGATGAAAGACCATCCCAAAAGTTCTCATCTCTACCTAGTAGAGCTAAAAATGCACGTGAACAAAAAAATAGCTAATTTCTTGCCCTTACGTGTCAATGGTACAAAACAATCCAACAACATGCATGCAAAAAGCAATAATCTTTATTAAAAATGTAATCTGTGTACGAAAACAATATTCTGAAATGTAAAGATTGATATGTATGCTTTAGGACCAGATGCGAGGTAAAGATCTTAAAGGCCTTAAGGGGCCATCGATTTAGTATGTATGCATGTAGCTACGATGTCGTAGCCTCAACTTGATTTGTTGTGTCCATGAGGTACGAGTAAGGGTACTAATATTAGTACTAGTATGCATGGAGGGGGATTAACCCAAATGCATACACTTGCGTATGGGGGGGTGAAACCTCAACAATAATTTGTCTAATATGCAACCTGTTTGACTGAATTCAGTCTGTATTTGAATTTTAGCGGACACTAGACAAACTTTAAAGTTATGAAGCTTATTTCTTTGATGCAGCCAGACATTCAATGTCTGTGGACTATCTGTTTTATTAAACTCGCTAATATTATTAATCCTTGATCGTTTTTGCATTGATTAAATACAGGCAGTTCTATAGAATTCAGGGCGTGTGTGCATCAAGCGTTCATACGCAGGGGTGGGGTGTAAAAAAGTATGCATGTGTACAGGGTGGGGGAAGGGGTCAAGCTTTCCCAGATTTTTTAGTACATACCAAATGGATGGCCCCTAACAGCAATATGCAAATCTGGTTTTTTAAAATTGTTTATATACTATTCTATACTTTAATTTGTATTGCAGCATTATTATGGTGAGCAATATAATTGGAACTTCTGGACTATACAATTTAGCAGTCCTATAATTAAGAAATTATATTCTGTACAAATTTCAATAAATCACATATTAAACTTATTTACAAGCTGGACCAGTGTTTGAAATATGCAATAAAGCTAGTTTCCACATATCTACCACATTAATGCCGTCTTCCCTAGCCAACAGTCACTGATCCACTTGTTTCACACTTCTGTGGAACAATGTAGATCACCGACACATGGCTAAACAAAGATGCCAAATCCCTTTGAAAATCATGAATCAACAACTTTCATTTATATTTACCATTTTTTTATAGCCATTATGAACAAATCTTGCAAGCAAGAATGACTTCAAATCAAGTAATTTTAATGTCTAATTTGTTGTACACTTTGCAAAAAAAGTTTTTGGTGTACCAATATTCATAGGTAAAAAAAAAAATAATTGTAATATTCAGCTCCTTTGTAAGTACAACAATTTCCTTTTTTTTGTTCAATTTTAAAAGAGAAACTCATGCCAATGTTTAAAAAATATAAATATAATTTGTATGGATCTTTGGTGTATAGGAAATTGGAGGATACAATAAATCAGGAGAGTGGTGGTAATTAAGCTGCTAAGAGTACTAGTCTCTTTAATTCAATAGTCACTGGTTTGGCACTTGCATAGACCAGCCATGTCGTCTACCTCTGTGTGTCCTTGGGTAAGGCCATTTCCTGAGCATGATCAAGCCAATGCTGTGTTAAAGATGCCAGTAAAAACAACAACTGACAAAACAAAATTACACTTTAATATTTTCTGGTATAATGTGCTTCAAAATGGACAGTGATCTTGGTAAAATTTCTAATAAAAATATTAAAGTTTAGACCTTAATTAGTCTACATATAAGACAGCAAAGAAGGTCCAAGTTGTTCACAGGATGGAGGATCTAACATTTCTTAAAAAGGGGTAAAACTCCAAAAATTTCAATCATTTGTAAAATTTAGAAACTGCTGCAATGGCCTGAAAATCTAAGCTACTGTTATCTACCTCAGGTTATGTTTGCTTTACATTCTTAAAAGGTTTTGGTGAAATGAGTTCAAGACCAAAACATTCAGGAATGTATAAGAATTTGAAAAATAAGACCAGTCACCAGAACCTCATCTTCGCTAGCCTAGATTCTGATATAATAACCTTATCTACAATTTGGCATATCGAGCAGATATTTCTGTGCTTTTGGGTCTGTGAATTTCATGGGATGCAGCAGCAAGTCACCGTATCCAACCAAAATTAAGTTGTTCAAATCTTAACACTGTTCCTACATTATCAAGACAAGGGGAGCACACAGCTTGAATGGACTGATAAATAAGCAATTTTCCCCTGCCAGTCTGTATGTGTACAAATGCCTTTCACTCAAATGCACCTATAATGGCTTCCCTCTGATACGTAGTAGTATTTAGATGTTGAACTTACAAAGTATTCATTTTAAGTCAATTTCTACCTCTACCATTTCTGACTGATGTACAATGTACCGCTGTTACAAGCTATTGGTTAGCTGGCATTATATACTAAGGGAGGCAACTTGTGAAATCCAATAGATGTTGGTAGGACAAAGCATTAAAATAGCTGTTCGATCTGTCAAGATATAGATAGGGTCATCATATCGGAACCTTGGCTAGCAAAGATGTCGGAACCTAAATGGATCTTGGTACCCACTCAAAGTCTCAAACATAAAATTTGATCTGGTTTAAGCTCCAAAATGTAAGAACAAATAACGTACATATTTACAGCACAAAAGCATCATCTCCCTCCCTCCCTTTCTTTGAGAATGGGTGCAGGAGAATAATGAGTTTTTGATTGCCTGCTTGCCTGCAGGGATCTATTTTGTTACAATATGCAAATGCATTTTGCCTTAAAAACAGATGCTATACTTAACATGGGGAATTATACCTATTCTACTGGGCACTGCTCCCACACACAGACATCTTGTGTTCTAAACCTATTATTGCCTTCTCCCACTGTCTGGCAGAGTATTGTGCCCTGACACTTGGCTCAGGCACAATACCTCACCCAACAATGCTACAGGAGAACAGTTAAATATTAACCATCTCGGATCATGTACAAGTTGTCCATAACTAAACAGATTCCGATTTGCAATTGTATTATGCATCAGTCTATCACAAGATTATGATTACATTTATGATTTCAAACCAATAAAATGAAAACTGATGGCAGATCAAAGTCAGTGCTGTTTACAGTTGAATGCATACTATATTCATCTCTTTATGGCAGTAACTTTCAATGGTGGGGGCAACTTCAATTTTATAGCACATCAGCTCTTTAAAATTTACATCATGGCATGGTAAGTTGAGTTTAGTGCCTTGCCAAAGGACACACCAAAGTATTTGATCCAGGTTGATCTGATGGTAGGAATCAAACCCAGTACCTTTCATGTATTAACCAATGAGCCACCACAGCTCCTCACTTAACTCAAGCATCCATCCCTACATCCACCCATCTATATATCCATAGCTACATACCATAACAGACAAAAAGATCATGCAAGTATTTGCATGTTGTTGAAACATGATGATATAAGAAATAATGAGTAGAAAAAAGAACCATAAACCATATTCAGTGTTACAATGTTAAATTTAGGGCTAAATTTCTAACTGTATTCCGACTTTTAAATGGTAGATAAAAACTTAAGAATTTAAAAAATATAAAAATAAATATCTAGTTTAAATTACTAAATGTGTATAATTCAAATTATAAGTAAAAATTTAAACAAATTTTGATTTTTGTTTTATATGAGCATAATTTAGAACATTAAAAACTGATCATTCCGATTAAAACAAAAGCCATTGACTAAAGCAAAGTACCTAATTGGTTTCATATAACAATGTTAGAAAATTTTCTAAGCCCCCGGATGAATAGACAGAGATTATTCATGGAATAATTGAAATAACAAGACCAACAAGTGATGAAGTAGAAAGTTCCATGCCAGTCTTGTTACTCTTTGACAAAATAAGAAACTTGCCAAATTCTGAGTCCATGTCCCTTTTTTTTCAAGAATCTATCTATATCTGCAAAATGTCTGGCTTTATTAAAATGTCATTTTATCAAACTTCTGACAAATCTATGTTCAAATCGGTACTAATGTGAATCAAAGTTAGATTTTTTATATAGGGGATTGCAAACAATGCATAATATTTTTCACAGTTTAGGTCCCCTCAAAAAGGGTTTTAGTACTTATCTGACTGTACACTGAATTCATGGACACATAAATGTTTCTCGATATACACAAGTTACTGTATGCACTAACTTCCACCAAGGTGCATCTAAGCAAGTACTGAATCATGCATTTCCAATTAGTCACGACTCTCTTCACCATGAAATCTAAACTCCAAGTCAAAATTTTAAAATAATCTGATTGAATGTAGAATGTAAAACATTTTTCAGAACAATACCTTTCACACTGTAATAATTTCTGATAATTTACTGAGGTTAAAATGTAATTATTTTCTTCAGATTCTTAAGTATCGAGTCTGAGCTCATCAAGACTGTACTCAGTTCCCCAACTATGGAGCCTTGTCTGATAAATCTGTGCAACAAAATTAGACTCGAGTCCAGATTAAACCATGCTTACCTCTCAAAAGCGATCAAATTTATTTAGACATGTATATGTACTTACCAGTATACAATAAAAAAGACAAAACTTCCAAGTTCCAAAGTTACCAGACATACTTGTATTCAAGTCAGCTCCAACTGCAACCTGCATAGACCCAGATCTGCTGTGTCATAATGTGCCAGTATAACTAACTGGATGCAGATTGGAATCATCTGTAGAACAAGCAGAGACCCTGATCTCTCAGTGCACCATGGAATGATCTAACTAGATCTTTGTTTGCAGTTGAACTTGACTTTTATGTACAGTATATTTTGCAACACTCTGTGCAATACAGTTTTAAACTGCACAAGTTCAAGTTTGATGTTCAAGATGACCTGAACTGTCCAAAAAGTAAGGTCCTTATTTTCTAAAGTATCACATTTTTTTCATTGAGAATTACAATTAGGCTTATAAATCGTGTTGTATTTAAAGTCGTTTCCTTATTCCATTCTGTTTTCACGATTTTTCATTTTCAAGAAAACTTTAGAATTAGAATCTTGACATGTTGTACATCATCATCCAGTTTGTAATCTCACTAGCCTGCTATGCTCACATAATCTCACTAGCCTGCTATGCTCACATAATCTCACTAGCCTGCTATGCTCACATAATCTCACTAGCCTGCTATGCTTAGAGTGGCTCATTTTGCACATTAAGGATACTGTAGTACAGGATTTTATCTGGATTTGTCAGAAAAACTGAGTGGGGGGGAGAGAAAATTTCAAGTAAAACAATATAAAAAAGTCTGTAAATGAACGTAACATAAACTAGCTCTACAAACAATAAATATAAATCATAATGACATAAACACTAAGATCAAAATAGTTATAAAAAAAATTACAAACATGTAGAATAAAATAAAATATGACATTAAACAATAGAAGCATGCAAGTGTTGCATTTTGCAACTGTAAATGTCATGCAAGTAAAAAATAGATGCAAACTCATAAAAAGAAACTGCTATATAAATTTCTGTTAAGTTTTGTTTCTTATGTAAAGAAAAATTAGAGCATTTATTTATTACTGGTTTAAAAAACAATCAAATTTCCCACCACATTTTTATGCCTGCCAGGATAGCATCACCTTCATTGCACAACTATTTCAGATCAAGCTATACACATATTTAAATCCCCTCTAAGGACATTCAACATCCTTTGGGTCGACCAAGATATTGATAGTTCTGGTAAATAATATGTTACAATTTTGCTGTGGAAATACAGTTTCTTGCTTAAACTTTTTAAATGAAAGTGAAAAAAATAATGCAATTTTATTTATAAAATATGACTACCCGTATATCATCCGAAGATGTACATGCATTTTATAAAACAAAAGAGTAATCAAGTTGTTTTACTTCCTCTTTGGTAACCATGCTGCCATTAATTATTGGGCATTCTACTGAAAATATATGAAGGACAAACATCCATGAAATTTTATGATAATGATCAAGTTGTAACATTTTGAAGAAAAAAGCTGACATGTATTGGGGTTTTTTTTGTCTTCTCATTTTGTAGACACGATTAAAGAAAAATAATTATTATTTTTGTCCTCTAATTTTCATTACAGAGAACTTTGTTTCTTACCAAAAGTTAGGTGCAAATTTTAGGTACTAGAGAAAAATAAAAATATATTTTAAGTTCTAATTATTTGTACAAGTTCACAAATAAGTGATAAAAAGCAAATGAAAAATACACATGATATGGTAAGATCCTGACAGGAAAAAAACATTGCTTAAAGAAACAAGAAGTGAAATCATTAGCTTTAAAAAAAAACGATCAAACTTTAAAAAAAAAAATCTTAAACATTTCTGCATATGCAACACTATGTTTCAAATTTATACATTTAAACCCAAGCATGTACCAATCAAATCATGGAAAAGTGGCATCAATTGGAATTATTACTGCAATTAAAATGAAACAAATGATTCATGTGAGATGGGGAGGTGTTTCATACAGTCTGTGGCACCCATGGATAGGACTGGAATTAGTTTGTACATGTACATGTATCCTGATAAGTTACATACATTTCAATCAAGATAACATGGTGCTGATAATTCTGCATCCTCATTTAGAAAGCATGGGTGTTTCACAAATTTGGTATTGTTTCAGATTCATGTGCTATGCACACTATATACATCTTTCCATTTCAAATGGATTTACTGCATTCATTTATTTGCTTAATTTTACCTATGGGACCTGCATAAGCATCTATGGCTTAAATCCACTAGAATCAACCCCTAAAACACACATAGCTGCTGGATTAAATTCTCTAGAATCGATCCCAAAAATATATTTAAAAGTGACTGGAATTAAAATATTCAAGAATTGCAAACCATGCAGTTGGGTATGACTGTAAATTATGCTCTAAAAATGATGTCATCAATACCAAAATTTACTCCAAAAACTCTACAAATCATTTCAACTAATCATATAATGAAATGTACCATGATCACCTTACACTAAAATCATAACTATGATTAAGATTCAATTTACTTAAAACCAATTAAAAAAACTTCTGTCTTCAAGTTTAAACAAAACAAGAGTCCCTCAAACATGCTGATGTTCACATGGCCAAATAGACAACATAAGAAGTATTTTAGTGATCCAGTGTTGATAAAACTATCCACTAAGTAGGAATAGTGATATTTTGAAGATGGCCACTGTGCCATCTGGAAGTTCCAAAGGAACGTTTTCAATTAGGATCAACTAGAAATCATAAAAAGTCTTTCAGTGAAAATATGTGGATACAACCATCTATTCAGAAGTAACTGTTTGACTTTCAAAACTGCCACTGTGGCAAACATGTGTTCGAGAGGCACTATTTTTAATTAGGACCAAGTAGATGTCACAAGTCTATTATGAAAACTCCATGTCAATATGGCTATCGGTCAACAACACTGGATGTTAGATATTCATTTAGGACCAACTGGACATCATTAGAAGTCTTAGCGAAAACTTTATGTTGATAGGACCATCAGTCAAGGAGGCAGGGCAATCACTATTTTCAAGATGGTCGCAACATCAGCCATACTGGAAGACAATTTTGCACCATTTTCATTTTGGGCCAACAAAGCATTATAAGAAGCCTTTTAGTGAAACGTTCATTTGAAATGACTACCCATTAAAAAGTACTAATGATAACAAGATTTTCAATATGGGGGGCATGGTGGCCATACCAGATATTCAAAGGTCAAAATTTATATTTAGAAACAACCAGATCTTGGGATGCATGTATTTGTCAAGTTTCATGGCAATCCTCGCAGTAATTCAGAAGGAGTGGTAATTACAAACTTTTCCTAGTGGACAAGTGGGTTCAAGACATTAGGCCATTATATGAACTCTTCTGGACAATGACAAGCAGAGCTAATACTACAGAAAAAGGTTCAAAGTAATGTGTACAATCTATATCATCAACCATAAGGAAAGAGACAGAATGATGATACTTGCATCTACATATTAAAACAAATTACTTAATAATGCACTTGAAACATACATTTGAATCTAAAGTTCATTTGCCATGGAACCTAAACAGTACCTGCAGTATACAACGCATTTATACTTTTAAGATGAGTATTAATGTATGGCTACCAACAGAAAGTTGTATTTCTTTTAATATAATGCCAGCAACAATAGTAATAATTATAAATAGCTTTGTGGATCATGTGACATTGCCTGCCAGTGGCATTGTATTTGTATCTTCCTAAAATAAAACACAACAGTCCCATAAAAAAATCAATAAAATCTTAAAATAAATATTTGTTTTTACAATAGTTGAATCTACTCTATAACATTACTGCAAGTCACTATTTAATTTTACCAAAAAAGCACCCTGCTAAATACAGCTGAATATTATTTGCGCAGCTGCTGAAGGAATTATTCAAGCATAAATATACATCCAAAGAAACTTTCTTCAAAGTACATAAATATTCATGCACTAACGAGCTGAAGTCATGCTTTTAAAAAGATACTTTATTTTTAGAACTAGAATTTAAGTTTCTTCAATGAATACAATAATTAAGTAGACATTTTATCCATTTCACGGGGCCGTTAGTGGTCTAAAGCGCTCTCCATTATGGATCACTGCCATCTCACCTCTGTCTACGTGGGTTCGAGTCCAAGGCACGGCTAGCGTGGGAAAGCCTGCCAGTAGCTTCTCGTGGGTTGATGGTTCTTCCCTGGGTTTTCCAGGGTTCTTCCTCCACCAGTTATACTGGCTGCCATGTATAGCCTATCTTGTGCTGAAAAATGGTGTTAAACCCTAGAACAACAACAAAAATCCATTTCACTGTCTAAAAAATAACAATGAAAAAGTAGGTGATAATTATTAGAATAAGTGAATATTAAAATACACTTTTTTAAAGGTTTCATTTTCTGGTCAATTTTCAATCTCCAAGTTTTCTACTTTTGTTTGGGTAATCATGATGTTGAAAACAACAAACAGAATGTGACAAACAAAACTCATGCAATGAAGCACTCTTCACATCAAATGATTTTCTGTACCATAATACAGAAATGAACACTATCATTTGCTGTAAATCTATATAATTATCAAACTATAAAGTCATCAATTACCTTTTTAAACTGATTTACAACCAATGATCCTGCAGCTACTAAAAAGAGACAAAGCAGACATCCCCCTAATTTCCACAAAATAAAGTGATCAAAGTTGTCAATCATTAATCAGAAATGGTCAACACATGACTGTATGGACATATTTAAAATATTATACAAAATATGATATTGGGCACGGTCTACATTGTTATATTAGTCAGTTGAAGAACAATGACAACATAATGATGATTTTACTGCTATCCTCACATTACATGTACACTGTATCTTGATTTCAGTCAATACCTGATTAACAGATGAAAACATGAAAATTTAGTAAAAGTTTACCTTTAATTCTACTATGTAATCATCTTACGTTCAACCAACATTGGTCATTATTAGTAACACAAGAATTATTATTATTATCATTATTATTATTATTATTATTATTTATATACAGTATTGATCAACAACACATACTGCCCTTGTATTATGTTTCAGTGGTGTAGCACTCGAGGATATTTGACTTTTTTGTTCCAGCTGGCTGAATTTCTTTTGAGGTGTACCTTGTCCTTCTATTCTAACACTGCAAAACAACCCAAGGTGTACTCTGTGGCAAGAAATATGATTGTATCTAAAACACCACTCAGATTTTCTAGTGGCAACTAACTCCTAAACATTACCATATGTACTCATTTATAAGTCGAGTCCAACTGCAAACCACACAGATCTGCCATCACATAATGTGCCAGCAGAGCTGGGTCTGTGCAGTTTGTTAGGAATAATCAGTAGAATAAACAAATAGACCCTAACGTGCATGCACATTATGCTACAGCTGATCTGATCTTTCTTGTTTGCACTTTGCCCCCACCTTTGAGTATATATGGTAATCCTTTTTTAAAGTAAAGGTCAAATACAAACCCATACAAGGCTTAAAGGAAAACTCAATTCTCCAATCAAAGCAATGTTCTCAAAATAAATACTGTATGTACCCAGACAGTATATTATGCCTTCACTTTAAAGCACCTTAGAATAAGACCAGTTTTTCAACCAACCTTCTGTGAAAAAGTAAGGATGAAGTATGGCCATTTTTCTAAACCAGAGAAATAGTAGGGGAAATGGAAATATTTTATATATAGAGAGACACTTATAGTAATGAATTTATGCAAAATTACTGAGAAAAAAAGTTACATCTTTTTTTAAACTTCTCTTCAAAAACAAGAACAAAAACACACTATTGCTAAAACTTTGGTCCAATTTCACCATATCTGTTTGGAATTCTGTATGATACATTTGCCTTTCTAGTTTATAATTATTTTTGTACAAAAGCAGTGATCTAGACTGCTTACATGATACAATTAGTGTTCAGACCATGTGAGAGGAAAAATATTGAGGCATAATAGAAACAACTCAACATATGGTTTGCAAACTGCATTTCTTATCATATGTCAACAAAAAATTAGATAGTGAAATGTAGGGTTATTTTGGAAAAAGTCGGCAAAAAAGGGAGTAACAAAAAATATTTTTTTTTTTAAAAATTAGGAAAATTGAGAGGTACTGGAAAAGCTTTACAACAGTTACATTTATAAGGCAGGTAAGGTCATTGATCCCATTTCAATATTTAATAGAACACAGTTATATTATGTATAAAATACCTCAGTATAAGACAACCTCATATACAAGATGGTCTACTTTAATGGTTCCTTGAACAGCATTATAGCGAGGGGCTACTATATATGCACCCACATGAAAACAGCAAGACCTATATATGCACCCAAATGAAAACAGCAAGACCTACATTTGCATAGGGTCAGAAATTAAACCTAAAGTAGCAGATAACAAACTAGAGGTTTTATCCTGAAGCAAAATTACTTCCCAAGTAGCAAACGTTTTTACATTTTACTTCCTTTATAGTTTTCAAACATGTAAAGCAGTTGCCACCCTTAAGTGAAAACGACACTTAACTGTGCATGCTTTCCTCAGATCTGTGGTCCATGGATGCTCTTTTCCTTAGAAAATGCACGTCATCATCATCTTGATCACCACCAATGTGAAGGCATTTACCATAATATTCAAAGGAATTACTGAAAATGTGTATCAAATTTTATTTTGATGTATTATGACATTTATCCTTGTCACAACAAAGGGTATGAAAAAACTACTTAATCAGTTCAATTCAAACCTTGTGTCACTGAAAGAAATTTCTGAATTTCTCGGCTTTGAAAACTTTGTATCAGATCACCAGTCATAAAATGTGTAATGAATGTGCTACTGTATATTTGGAACCCTGATTTGCATGTGTCAGCAGGTCTGGGTCCATGTTGTTTGCATTAAATAAAAATAAACTGTGCAAACTGATATTACAGCACACTATACAAATGGCACATCAAGAGACTAGGCTGGTTGGGTACATGTTATACAGAAAATATGGTACACAAAATTAGATCAACTGATGGTAATTTAACCAATGAAAAAGAAAACTTCTTCTAGTTATATGATAACCTATTTCACAGTTTAGTACCAATGCCATTAGTGATGGTTGTACTTACTACTAATGCATCCATAAGGTATTAAACAGGAACCTGAAGTTAACTGTCTCAGGCCATACATCAGCCAACAGTAACCAGATAAGACAAAATCTAAAAGAAGACAAATCCCAGTCTATGACACCATGCTCATACCAAATTAATAGCATTTGAAAATGCTGAATGGTTGTTCAGCTATGCCCATTGCAGGCAACATTCCTTGTGAAGACATAAAGTCACTTCAACTGTCTTTGGCTATAATAATAAAATTAAGCTGACAAGACAAAGTATATAAACTGAGCTGACAAGACAAAGTATATAAAAGGCATGTCTAGGTCTATGAGGGAATGTTCATAACATATCACATTTAAATATGTTCAATGGTTCTTAAGTTATGCTAGTTATAAACAAACAACATACGAGATGATACAAAGTGATTGTCAAGGGCCATAACTCTATCCAAAGCAGCACTGATGAGCAAAACACAAAGGTGGCACATCTAGATCTGTGAGACAATGTACACACCAAATTGCATCAGAATACATTGAATGGTTTCCAAGTAATGCTAGTTACAAGGATCTGCCTCAGGGGAAAAAAATTATCAGAAAAATGGGCCTTAACTCCATCATAACTGGACCTGGAAAAAACAAAACCTTTGAAAGGCTATCCTATGTTTGATAGGAAATTCACCTAACAAATAACATCCAATTATATCTAAGGGTTACATAATTTTATTGCTGCAAAACATGTGAAAAAATGGACAGAAGGACTAGCACAAGGACAGTAAAGATGATTACTGTAGGGCACCTCCATCTTGATGCAGGGTTCTAACAAGAAGCTGACCATGGCTGGCAAGCTATATTCCAAATTAATGTGAGATAAAAATGGTATTGAAAAACAATTAAAAACCTTAAACAATGAAGTGAATCTATGTTGTGGACGGTTGGAGAAATATAAACACAGACATTAAAATAAGCACTATGTCGTGCTTCCACTGAGGCAGCTTTAAGAAAAATTTAAAATATTAACCAAAGAACCTGTGCCTCTCAAACTGACTTCACAGGACTTCTGATGAAAAACTAGGTCTTCCTAAGCCTATTACACCATGAACCATGGGAATGGTACAGATAACAACCACTCCAATACAATAGTAAGTCAAAAACTTGTATGCTGTTTCGACCCTAGGATCTTTTTTATCTGGTTTCTCCAAGCCAAGGCAGTATGATGCCAGTTTGATAGAAAATGACTTAACAACAGTTCTTATCAAAGCTATTACAATCACTCCAATAAAAAATCTAAGAATGCTTGTGGCGACTAGTTTTAAATTAGGTGCTATAAGCGGGAAAAGTTCTCCCTTTAGAACTATGTGCGTGAAACCATATTGGTAATTGAGCCAAGATCCAAGGCAGATCCCAGCAACAGATGACACAATCTGGACTGCATCACCTTTTCCTGTGGTACCTTTGACAATTTTTGGGTAGCAGACGGTACATAGGGCTAATGCAATGGAGGTAGCTACAAATGCTCCAAGTGGGTGAGTCTGCAGGAAAATGTCAATATCCTCCATGAAAAATGACAGGAAACCAGTCAAAAATAGGGCCAACGATGCTCCACAGATTATGTCCTAAAAGAAGAAAATTGTTAAAGATGAGTAACTTTGAAATCTTGATTCAAATCAATATTCTGTGTGTGCTTTTCCATAATGTATCCTTCCACATTTCTCAAAGTAAAATTTGAAAGAGTGTATGTGAATAACAGCAACAAATCATCAAAGGCATTTAAAATATAGTGGTCTACATTGTTTGCATGGTTGATTTTAACACTCAGACAATGCAGCACGCTTTTTGTCAAACAAGATTACTACATGCTTTGATAATAAATTATACCGAATTAAGGACTGTCCCACTTTTTTAAGCTGACAACATCAATGTAGGTGATATACCGTATATACTCACTTAAAAATCAAGTCCAACTGCAAACTGCACAGACTAGATCTGTCGTTGCATAATGCACCGAAAGATCTGGGTCTGTGCAGTTTGTTATGAGTACCGTAACCAGTAGTGCAAACAACATAGACCCTGATCTTCAGACGCATCATGCTATGGCAAATCAGGATCTTTGATGTTTGCAGTTTGTCTAGACTTGAGAGTATAGACTGTAATGCAAGTACTATACTTTAAATTACCGCTTATAGAAAGTAAGTTAATTGAAATTAATAATGCTGACAAAAATGCATCTGCATCTGATACCATTAGATCTACCAAGAGTGACAGTTTTAGCCAATCAAGCAAAAGAATCACAAAAAATGCAATAAATACACTGCTTTTATCCCATATAAAAGACAAGACAATTTCATCCAAATGTTGATCATTGAAAGTATTTCTAATAATCTTCTGAGACATAATATTCAAATTAGCCACACTGGATGTCACTTGGGACCAAGTAGACATCGTAAGAAGGGTTTTAGTGAAAACCCCATGCTGATGTGACCCTCCATTCAGAATAAGAAGTGATAAGATTTTCAAGATGACTCTGTGACAAAATACTTGATATCCCAGTGACACCCTTGTGTTTAGGACCAAGTAAAAATAACTAGAAATTGTATAGTTAAAACCCTATATCAATGATTTTCCGTTCATCAGGAGTAGCAATACGATTTTCAAGATGGCCACAATGGTGGGCTTATTGGAGATCCAAATGGTACTACTGTCATTCAAAACCAACTAGGCATCATAACCTACTGGTGGAAACTCCATGTTAATGTGACTTCTCATTCTGAAGAAGTAACAATGACAAGATTTCAAGATGGTGGCCATACTGAACATCAGATATATACCACTGCCATTTACAACCAACCAGACATCATGAAATGTTTCTAGCTGATATGCCCAGAGGTCTCGCTATGATTTTAAAATTAGGAGTCCAGGACTCCTACTTTGGTATAAATGGGAGTCCCACCATCAAAAGCTGCAGTCTCTTCTTTCCTACAGAATCAACACAAACTTGAGTGCAACTGTTTTTAGATGAAGAGGTTTTCGTAATGTAATCACTCACTTTAATATAGCTTCATTACAACAGTCCACTGACAGGATTGCAAATTTATGGTTTATTTATTTGTCTACGTCCTTGTAGTAATTTTAGGCAATGTTTAAATAGTATCTGATTTGCTGTTCTTTTCCCGTATTTTCGCAAATACGTGTCAAGTCGGAAAACAGCTTAGACCTTAAAGCGCATCTCGCTAATTCCACAACATAGCATTGTCCATATGTTTCTGACCTACATAATTTGCATTTTAAAGTTAAATCTTTAATAAAATAATACATTGGCTTTGCTTTAAATGATTTGTATATTTTTTCTGAAAATATTTGCCCAATGATTTACGAAAACAGACAATCTAATAAACTGGTACATCCCAGAACGTAGCGAAGTCCTCCATTATTTCCCGTTTGGCCTACTGGTTCACTTACAGTTTCAAACTAATTTTATGACGAAATAGTGTACAAGAGGCAGTTAATATATATCCAGGTCACCGATTCTAATCTTAAAACACATGTTTGTGTGTTTTATCATCAAAGGATATCATGCCATCAAAGGATATCATGCAGGAAATTGATAGTTGACTTTTGTCAATCGAAGGACGGACTTATTCCAAGTACTAAGCTAGGCATCACCCACTTTCTTACACTTAGCTACTGTCCTATCTGAACTATCAATTCTAGCACCTTTAGCACTCTTCTGAATATCGTTAGAATCTTCGTACGTTTGCCGTTTAACCCCAAAATACTTATCTAACTTTACGAATGGCATTTTGTATAAGTCTCAACATGTCTTGATTCTGAGGTCACGTGCACTACTTATTCCGATACATTCGGAAATGAACACAATAACGAAAGCTAAAGTTGTGTATTTTATGTACTTTTTTAAATGACCGCATGTACATCTCTGGGTCTTTCTGACTCTGAATTCAATCACTGTAAACACACCCGGTCGCCAGTCAAAGCCTTTGAACTAGCCGCCCAGCTACTGCATCATGTTCTTTTTTATGTACTTACACTGTATAATAATGGCAACATGTATGTACATCAAGGGGTCTTTCAGTCACTGAATTCTGTCATTGTAAATATCAGCACAGCTAACTGATCAACACATTTTCCCACAAAGCAGGTAGCTGAAGCAGGGCTGGCAAGTCTTTGAATTTTGCCGCACACCAATTACATGCGTACGAAGGACTCCCGCATCAGTGATTTTCTGCGTCCCAGATCAAAAATTGGCGTCCAAATATACGTAATTAAGCGTTTCAGAGATCTGTGATGCCTATCCGTTTTGAAGGAGCAGCAATAACAATATGTTTAAGCTGGCTATTGTAGCAGCCCTATTGAATGTATGAGCAGCCGCATTTTCATTTAGGTTCAAGCGGCCCTTAGGATGAATGTGTGCATCAAGTTTCAAGGCAATCCTCCATGTAGTTTAAATCATTAACACCTGGCGCTTAGTTTACGTGGCAGGAGGTAGTAGCATATTGCCAAGCTCTGTAGTATCAAGGTCATGTATGATACACTGAAGTGGGTGGTATTATAGAAAGGTAGAGAGATGTAGCTCTACAATGATACCAAATAATCTGGACGTTTTAGTTGCACTACAAAATACTGGGGGAAAACCCTAACTCTTTTGCCCCGTTATTTTTCACCCAAAATTCGCCCATGGTCGGAATCCAATTTTGTGTCTGGATTTAAGACTTTTTGGTCTCAGAAATAAATAAATAAAGAGTGGTCTCAATACGAAAATGATGGGTCCATTAAGCAAAATAAGACCTTTCTGCTCATGCGCGAGCAAAATAGCCAGTGGAAAACGATGTTTCTAACACAACTAGGCATTAGGCTAATGGAAAATCTCTTGGAAGTCGATGTATTAGGATGTATTCAGAAACAGCCACCAAAACCTGTTTCCTACTCACAAAACGACAAAAACCTCCAGGGGTTAATGAGTTACGATTTGCAATAACAAACTTGCACTGACTGATGACAGAGGAAGATGATGGGCAAGAGAAAAATGACAACAGGCCTTCCTATTGTCTCTTCTGGTCTATGCCTAATCAAGCTAAAAGCTGTCTTTAAAATGAATTAATTTATAAGAAAACACACAAGAGCTTTTGTATGTATAGCCAGTGTTATTTCATTTCTATACAAATCTAGTAAGAATGTTATAATATCCCAATAACAACTTAGCATGCATGACAATGAAAAGGACGAATTTAATGCAATAGTATGAGTGAAACTCAAATGAATATGCACGACTATGATGATGTACATGTAAAAGCAAATAATCCAATACATGTAACAGACAGGGCCTGATGAAAGTGCAATGGGCCCCATTTCCTGGACAGCTGGAGAAAACATTGATACCATTATCGCTAAAGTTTGATACTACCTTGTAAAGATTTAAAACATTATGACAAAAACTGTCATGTCTTGATGACATATTTGTATAAATATAGATATATCAATTAATTCATTGCTGCTCACAATACTAGAAACAAAATGTGAAGTAAGCAAAATTTCCTTTATCTAAAAACTGATATTTTCACAGCTGTCAGAAAATGAATTTACTCTTGTATCTGTAAGGGTGCAAATTTCTGTCGATCTATAAAGAGCACATTAATTTGGGCAAGAGAACAAATAATAATTTTTTGTGGGGGCAGGTGTGTGTTAAATCACTACACTGCAATGATTTTTAATGTCTGTGTAGTGAGAGGAAGTGATTCTTAATTAAGCCTTCATTTATTTAACAGTCAGACAGACTGGAAGAAAAAGGTTAACTTTGATCTTTGTATCGAAAATGTCTCAGAAATAAATAAATAAAGAGTGGTCTCAATACGAAAATGATGGGTCCATTAAGCAAAATAAGACCTTTCTGCTCATGCGCGAGCAAAATAGCCAGTGGAAAACAATGTTTCTAACACAACTAGGCATTAGGCTAATGGAAAATCTCTTGGAAGTCGATGTATTAGGATGTATTCAGAAACAGCCACCAAAACCTGTTTCCTACTCACAAAATGACAAAAACCTCCAGGGGTTAATGAGTTAAGATTTGCAATAACAAACTTGCACTGACTGATGACAGAGGAAGATGATGGGCAAGAGAAAAATGACAACAGGAGAAAACATTGATACCATTATCGCTAAAGTTTGATACTACCTTGTAAAGATTTAAAACATTATGACAAAAACTGTCATGTCTTGATGACATATTTGTATAAATATAGATATATCAATTAATTCATTGCTGCTCACAATACTAGAAACAAAATGTGAAGTAAGCAAAATTTCCTTTATCTAAAAACTGATATTTTCACAGCTGTCAGAAAATGAATTTACTCTTGTATCTGTAAGGGTGCAAATTTCTGTCGATCTATAAAGAGCACATTAATTTGGGCAAGAGAACAAATAATAATTTTTTGTGGGGGCAGGTGTGTGTTAAATCACTACACTGCAATGATTTTTAATGTCTGTGTAGTGAGAGGAAGTGATTCTTAATTAAGCCTTCATTTATTTAACAGTCAGACAGACTGGAAGAAAAAGGTTAACTTTGATCTTTGTATCGAAAATGTCAGAGTTCAGACTGTCCAAAATCAGTTATTCTGAAATCTATAAGTCAGGCTGACTGCAATTTTGGTACCTAGTTATAAACGGTGGTAGATATATTTAATACTGATTGGCTACACTAAATAAGGGGCGTGTTTTCCATACAAAATAATTTGGTTTTAATATGCCCCATTGCAAAATTTAGTGTACATTTCCCTGCAAAAGGAAAATTTATAGGAGACTCCAAGATTGAATTTAGAAGAAATTCTCTCGTAAAACATTTAGTTGAGGGACCAGCTGTCTGGAAAATTGATGGACACAATTATAGCGGTAGAAGCGAGCAAAGCATGAAAGCACAAGGTATTTGCGTCAATCTAATGTAATTCATTGACACCAATATAATAATTTGCTTGAATTTATTTGCTTATATTTGCATGAATTTATCTGTTTAAATCCGTAGATCAATTGTCTTGATATGAGTACAACTGTGTTTGAGTTCATCTATCTGAATTCATACAATGATCTTCTTTATATAAATTTGACGAATAGTTTGAATTTGTCATCTTGATTCTTATAGGAATTAGGTATTCTAAGAATTTCATGAATTACTTTAGTTGATACGAGTTATGAGAATCTGTGTGAATTCTCCGATCTTAGACGATTTCACGTATGATTAAGACTTGAGTCGTATTGACTGAAATTAACATTGTATCAATATAGCCATGAAGTGAGATTTCATATATACTCAAGACTTGAATGTGTTTATTTGCTGAAACTAATGTTGTTAAGCCATATAATGAATTTCATTCCTTCATTTTTTGTAATTGAGACGAGAACGGAACTGTTACGTCTCATGTGATGTTAATGTGAGTCAGAGATGTTGTTGTTGTTGTGTTGTTGTGGGGTTTAACGCCATTTTTCAGCACGATAGGCTATACATGGCGGCCAGTATTAATGGGAGTCAGAGATGAAAATGCCATTAGGAAGTACATTAATCTTATGAAACTAGGTTTGTTTATGGTCTGCCATGTTTGGCTTAACCAGATAGCCTTTGGTATCTGTTTGAATTCTGATAGAACAATATCTGACATAACAAGAGAGGAGTAATGATCTATTCCGAGTAGGATATCTAACAGAAGATTTAGGTTGCTTCTCTGTTTATTTTGAAAGGGAAAATAGCTCCAGTGACGCATCCATGTACCTACACAAGTATCTACATACTTATGTATCCATCTACCTACACAAAGTTTGAGGGCCGAAAGAGGCGAGTTTAGAAAAGAAAAAAGAAAAAGGACCAAGAAGAACAGCCACAGTGAAGTTGGAGTGAACTGGAAATAAGCAGGTTATGAAGTTGTCAACCACACCAACACCTCCAGCCCCCACAGTATCAAATTGATTGATTGATTGATTGGATTTACGTTGCGTACGCCCATAAGGGCATGTGCGACGGGTCACAGTATCAAAGATGAGGAACTAGAGTTTTCCAATAAAACCATGGCTGTGGTCACCAGGATTTTCTGAGTGGGATCAATTTCCATTTCCTACCCTTTATCTTGCATATTTTTGGTGCAGTATTTCTACCAAATAATAAATAGCAAGGTTTGAGTTTAGATTTTCCACCCATTTTGCAAACTTTTAGAGCAGGGTTGACTACAAATGACAAATTTTTATTTGCCCATGCATTTTGTTAATTCTATTATGGTTTATCATTTCATAGTTTCTTTCCTTTATGTATCCGGCATTGCACAGACAATCCTAGCACAGGGAACACATAAGACCAAAACAATATGGGAAACCCATGATCCCACACACTTTGTAAAACTCTATATATCTAATAAAGGTTTCACACACTCGTGGCTAAGCATCACGTTAATTAAACCCAAAAGCAAAACTACAGGGAAGTCTCATTTTCCATCTACAGAACTTAAGATAATGCAGGTTTAACTGTACCAACAATATTGTGTCAGGTGATTGATGAAGTTAAGTAAAACCAGATGACCGGGAATGAGCCATAAATCTGGATGAGTGACCCTGTACAAACCATTTCTGGGGATTACTATGGATACCCAAGATGCAAAACATGTGTTGTTGCTGCCATTTGCAAGTTTGTTATATAACAGTGCTGAACAAATTTTGAAAATCCATGGGCAAACTTATCCAAACATAAATGAGTCTTTTAATGTCAGAAAGGACCCCAAGATCAATTACAGACTGGAGCTCTTGAAAGTATACTTATGAAAGGCAGCTATGCTTCTATACAGTGTAAGAAAAAGAAAGAAGGGGAGAAAAAAAATCAAGGAAAAATCCAGATATGTTTACTCACTAAAGGAGAATGAACTCCAAGATACAAACGGCTCAAGCATACTAGAACCATCCAAAGAACTGCAAGGCTACATGTCAGACCAAATGGCACCTGCAAAATAAAATAAGAGTTATACAGGATCTAATAATTCTTATGCATAACTCAGGGGCTGACATATTACTTGGTCTAGAATACCTTCTTGTTCAATTCATGTAGCCCAGACTGGGCTCTAATAGCCCATTCTGAATTACACTCGATTTATTCCACATTTTTTGTTTCAAGATATAAACCATTATTTAGTTATTGGATTTCAACACAGAGTCCCACCATGTGTCTGAATGCTATTTATACTGCACATGTACTTACGAATAAAATGGATAGGCCCAAGTCCATACTCATTTATTTGTGGGAGTCAGGGAAAAGAAAAACAATGTACATGTAGATACATAAAAAAATAATTACGAACAGTTAATAAATATTAATGACTGATTACAAGGAATATGGCAAGTCTTAAAACAACTTTATAACAAAATGTCTTCAACTGTTTATTTTTTTAGGAATGAATTGCCAGTTTCCATTCCTGGTAACCCACAAGTTTACCATCTGACTCAGGAATCTGATCCTTACCATGCAACATGTCTAACTTTTATTGTTATCGAAAAATGTGGAACATGCGATTTTAAAAAATATGCAGCATGCAGTTTTAACGTCCATCCCCCAAATATCATACTTAACATGTAAAAGACACCTATGAATCTGTAATTTAAAAAAATATTCAGCTGATTTTTTATTATAATATTTTGCATTGACTTTTAATCACTGTACTACAGCAGATGCTTCTGCCTCGGAATGAAAAAAGTAACGCAAACTATGCTGGATTTTATAAGTATTGAATGAACAATAGACACACAAAAATGTAATGGAAATAGAATGACCCACCACAGTGCTGAATGAACACTAGACACACAAAATTGTAATGGAAATAGAATAATCTACCACCTACCACAGTGCTGAATGAACACTAGACACACAAAAGTGTCATGGAAATAGAATGACCTACCACAGTGCTGAATGAACACTAGACACACAAAATTGTTATGGAAATAGAATGACCTACCACAGTGCTGAATGAACACTAGACACACAAAAGTGTCATAGAAATAGAAGAACCTACCACAGTGCAGAATGAACACTAGACACACAAAAGTGTAATGGACATTGAATGACCTACCACAGTGCAGAATGAACACTAGACACACAAAAGTGTAATGGAAATAGAATGACCTACCTCAGTGCTGAATAAACACTAGACACAAAATTGTAATGGAAATAGAATGACCTACCACAGTGCTGAATGAACACTAGACACATAAAAGTGTCATAGAAATAGAAGAACCTACCACAGTGCAGAATGACCACTAGACACACAAAAGTGTAATGGAAATATAATGACCTACCATAGAGCTGAATGAACACTAGACACACAAAATTGTAATGGAAATAGAATGACCTACCACAGAGCTGAATGAACACTAGACACACAACATTGTAATGGAAATAGAATGACCTACCACAGTGTTGAATGAACACTAGACACACAAAATTGTAATGGAAACAGAATGACCTACCACAGTGTTGAATGAACACTAGACACACAAAATTGTAATGGAAATAGAATGACCTACCACAGTGCTGAATGAACACTAGACACAAAAGTGTAATGGATATTGAATGACCTACCACAGCGCTGAGGAACTGACTGATTTTTTTAAATATTATTATGGTTTTGCATTTATATATATATATATATATATATATATATATATATATATATATATATATATATACACACACACACACACTATGTGTTGGTTTTTGTTCATGATTATGGATTTTAAGGGTTGTTTTGAAAATATATTGCATAGCTAATTTCTGTCCTTGTGCGTATGTGTAATTTGGATTTTTAACATATGTTTAACAATTTTTCAGACATTACTACAATGTCTCCAGTGTGACAATTTATAGTGATGTCTAGCACTGGGGCATCAAGACGCAAACATGTTGCATGATGTCCCACCCAGTCACATTATCCTAACACCAGGCTGACCAGTCCTAACACTAAGCACTTAATGCTGAGCGCAAAGCGAGGCAGCTGTTAGTACCATTTTTGTAAGTCTTTGTTATGACTCAGCCGGGGATTGAACCCACAACCTGCTGCATCTGAGGTGGATGCTCTAACCACTAGGCCACCAGAGTGGTCACAATTTTCTGTCCTTGACTGTTAATTATATTTTAAGATAAATATTACTTTTAAATAAACATGCTTACTTGGATCTAAGTTAAGGGCATTGGTTGTCCCCTCTTGAACCTTGCATTCCTGGTCAACCTTATGCTTGCCATGTTCTTTGCTAAAATGTAAGTAAAACACCTGACCTTGTTTACAGCTTAGAGTGCTCTTGAAATGAACTTTTGACCCTCACCCTGGCCGTCTTCTTGTGTATTAGGTTTTTATATTAAGGTTGTTTACTTCAGAAATATTTACTCCTATCTTCATATCTTAAGTGAATTGGTCTTTTAATTGTGTTCAGTTACAATGTGAGAGGATTTATTTATTTAAATTTTCCATTGGAATTAAAAAGTCTTCAGTGAATTTCGGACTAAATCACTTTTTTGGGATTACTGGAAACTTATTTAATGACATTGTGGATTATGCCATTGCTATATATCAAGACTGTTAGCACATCAGCACTCTCAATGCTTCTTGTTCAACAGCTTATTCAAGATTGAAATTCATTCGGAACACAACCAGAATTCATTCAGAATACTCTAGACTTCTGGACTTGTGATACATCTTTTCGGACTATTCGGGATTTAATTCACAATACTATAACAAAAATGTTTAAATTTTCGCTTTGTATTCTAGGGAAATAAATTATTTGTTGAATTTTACAAAGCTTGGTTTTTGTTCTTTTATGTTTCTAAGTTTACGACCACAGAGTCTTAACACCAGGACTAGCAGGCCCATCACTGCAAAGGTCCACGTAAGTGAAGGACTGGTCCAGAAGGGATGTCTGTCATGCGAATATCTGCTACATTAATGAAAGATGGGGAAAAATAACAAATATCAATAACCACTGAAAATTTGGACAACTAATTTTATATTGGTACATTCTGGGAACAAATTATGTAGTTAAGTAAAGATAGACAGCAGTGACTTTAGATGTCATTTTGTCTTAAATCTTGGCAATTTTTTTGATTAATGTTGCAAGTTAACTTACAATCAAAGAATGGTTTTCTAACTTTCAAACCGCCATATACGATGATTGTTTGGCATTTTCTTCTGATCTGCCCTCAAGTTTATAAAGGCATAATCAGTCAGGATATTGATGGTGAAGGGTTGATTTATTAGCAATAACCTTTCTGGTGCAAGTAATATGTTCTTTGCTTGTTTTGTGTACATTCAGTGGGTTGGTTTCAAAACCGAGCGTATCGTGGAATAAGACACTTAATGACTTGCTGGTTGTGCCATATATTCTGAACAGAACATAAATTATCCCTTTTCATCACTATCTACCTGGTATGGTCATTCCTTTTTTTCCAAGGATCATGGAAAGCACTAATATATTATTATTTTTTTATCACAGTCTTTATCAGACTTGGGAGGTTTAGGTTTTGCATTGGAACTCGCCCTGTAACAAAATAATTCCCTGTGGCTGAGTGTTCTCCCTGGACCGACAGGTTGTTTTCTGCCTTCTTTCTCCGCCACTGCTCACGTCAGAAAGTGTGTGTGTGTGTGTGTGTGTGTGTGTGCTTTGAATTTTTAACGTATCTTTAAACAATTTTTCAGTTATATCGCAAAGATGCTGCAGTGTGACAGTTTTATAGTGATGTCTAGAACTGGGGCATCATGCCGTAGACATGTAGCATGGTGTCCCTCGCGCCCAGTCACATTATCCTAACACCAGGTCTACCAGTCCTAATACTAATCTCTTAATGTTGATCGCCTAGCGAAGCCAGCTGTCAGTACCATTTTTAGAAAAAAGGGGGTAAAAAAAAAAGGCGGATAACAACTTGTTGGTCTCTCTTCACCCTACCGGTAAATTCATATTTAAAGAAACTTGTATTTATCCGTCTATAGAACAAACGTTACGCCGATACTATTAATACATGGTTTTTGATACGGTTAACAACAGACAAAAGTTTAACGATGATCAAGTCAAGAGCGGTGATCTGCGTATTGCAACCTGAAACAAAGGGGTTCGTATCTGAAACAATGGGATTAGTATCGTTCCTTACAATTAACCATATCACTCCTGTCCTATGTAATAATATTATATAATACATGTATGACATGTAAGTAACGATACGAGCTGCCTGTCGCTACAATGAAGATTTGCATTTATATTTTCCACCAACAGCGCATCTTCTTCAATTTATTTGAACAAGAAATATACAAAGGAACAGTGCGTTAACATATAGATCAGACCTGTCTCTAGCTTTAAAAGCATCGATCAAGGACTTCGCATCACCGATATTTTCAAGCCATTCTATAATACATCGTTGGATGACTGGACAAGAAAACCAATAAGTCGTTCTCAGCCTTATTGTTTTGTTTTATTTCGGTTTGTGTTGTGTGTGTGTGTGTGTGTGTGTGTGTGTGTGTGTGTGTGTTTTCTTTGCTTGTTTTTTTTTTTTGTTTTTGTTTTTCTGACATGGCTGGTGCTGGAAAAGCAAAGAGACGGAGAACAACTTGGTCTAGCCTGACTAGCTGAGCTGAAACAAACAATAAACTGTCATATTCCTTGAATTTGTTAAAATAAAATTTAGATAATAGTCCATCCAATTAAACAGGTCTCTTTCTCTTTTTTTTTTCTTTTAAAAAAAATTATTTTCACTTTTTAGGTCCACTATAACCTTGCACTTTATTGAAACCTCCAACTACGCATCTCTCCCCCACAAGTTGGATTTGTGAACTCAGACATGTATATCTAATTAAATGACATGTTATGGTGCTTGAGAAAATTTCTTTTTGGACTGGGGATAAATTTTAAATGAATGATGATGATATTCCTTGTATATCTTTCACACTCGGTATAGTCAAAAACGTTTGTTAAAACTGGGTTATAAAGGGAGGTAACTCTCAATAACTCACTGAAATGTGCAGACTATCGAAACAAAATCTTAAAGAAAGTGATATATTCACAATGAAAACTGTATACTCTGACTTTCTATTTAACGTGACCAGAACGAGAGACGTTAAAGACAATTCAAAGTTAAAGTCAATGAATCGAATTCTTAATTTTAAATATCAAATTTAGACTAATTATAGGAATGCAAGTATTTAAATCCCATGTTCTTTATCCGTCTGCCGTACGACACGTTTTTCTTTACAAGTGCGCTTGAATGGCCATGAATAGAAATTGTCATTTTGTGAACAATGGACTGTTCAGAATTTTAACACTGATATTATCTTTTGAGTAGGTGTTTGAATTTCTGGTGATTCAGCAAATCTGAAAACTTGCTACAATGTAAAATAGTTCGCATTTTGTCTTCCTTGTATCTTTAACAAACTTTTGATGTAGCAAAAGAAACAATCTTCAAATTTTTAATGCAGTTTATAGCAAAAACAATTATCCACATTGTTAGGATTTACATGTTACTTTTGTGATCTTTATCAAAATTTTTAGAATTTTTATAAAAAATATTTTATCTTCTTGTTCTTAATTATACATTTATTTTGGAAGGATTTATCTTTCTAACTGTTGTGCAACTCAATATTACATTTTTAACTTAACCATATCTTGGCACCACAGCCACTTCTGTGCTGAGACGTCATAAAATAGCCCACAAATCTGCCACCAAGCGCCCTGACCATCCATGGTCAAAGTGGGTGACTACTGAGTTTTGCTGTAAGCATAACTAGATAAGCAAGCAAGCGTTCAAATACTGATTTTTATATGACTATTCGCAAAGATGTATTGTGGTTCAAATCTTATTATCCATTTCAGAGAATGTAACACTAAATCAGGGGTGGGCAAAAGACGGCTACCGGCCAGATTGGTTTTAGCCGTTAATTTGCATCACAAGGTGTGGCATTATTTGGGCGGCCCCCTGGGGGAAATCTTCTTGCCCATCCTTAACTGTATGCACCAGCCACATCCAAGGTAGACAATAAAATTAATGATCCTAAAACATGTCTTTAAAAAACAACATAACGTTTGCATCACACTCTTTCCCATATGTGGAAAGATGGGTGTCATAAAAGACAACTAACAAAAATTAATTGGAGATTTTAAAAATGTCCTTAAGGGACAGGCGTCTTTATCACTTAATATAATGTATCCTTTAAGAAAGAATCGGTGGTATTAGGTACTATAATCACATACGTTGGATTCAAATATAAATATAGACCATGAGCTGATGCTGCATACTGTACAGGCAGATCAGGGTCTATGTTGCTTGTTCTTCAGTCTAACCATGACCACAAAGTACCAGATATGCAAGCACTTTATGTAACGGCAGATCGGGGACGATGCAGTTGGATCTGATCTGAACGAGAGTATTGACGGTATTTTTGATCCCAAAAGTCGCAAAGTTGATAAATATTACGCAATAGTATTTCATAGAATAATAATAATAATAATAATTAAAAGATTTCTAAGTTTTCCACACCTGCAAGGAAAATGCGAATGATTAGGACTGCACAGGCAAAATTGGAGCCATGGACTAGAAATACATTGTCACGTTTCCTCAGCACCAGTTAGTAAGTCGTGTATAAACTAAGATATTATAAGCCGTGGTTTGATATCTAAAAATTGCCGCAGGCTAGAGTTAATCTCTTACGCAATGTTACCGTGACCAGAAAGAAGACCCGGCATCTTAACTATGTGTAGTGTGTATACTTAATTAGTAGGATCGTTTAGCACGTAGAATTACCTTTGTAGTATTTAATTTACATGTGTATTTGAGAAATGAGCTTGAGTATTATGTACAGAATTATGCAGATTTTTAGCTTGTGGTCAGAATTAATTTTGTAATTCGCTATTAGGTTACTTCGTAGTAAACTAGTGCATTTATTCATGTGATATGTTAGAATTTACACATACCTGAATTGTGAATTTGGAAAATGGTTGAAGTGTGTAAGATTAGTTAATATGGATGCATGGATACTTGAATATTTCTGTACTTTCTATGAACTGTAATGTAAAGAAATGCGTCTGATTGCTGTTGTTAAGTATAATGGGATTAGGAATATGTACTGATGTGATGCAATTTATTGATGCCGTGCTTTTATTACGACGTGTTTTACAATACAAGAACGTACGAGTATTTTAATGTGAATGAATGCTTGACCGAAGAAATTTAATAGCCGTTACCTGATGATAGGCTGGGTGTAGTGTGAGATGCGAAGGCTAAGGAAAATATTGTACCGTCCTTGTACTTTCACATGAAGCTTTATGGGGGACAACTTCCGGTTCAGTTGAGTCCCGAGTCCCTACGAGGGGAGACGGAAGTGAGACTAGCAGAGCAGTCGGAATCGACAAGTCTAGTAAGTGAAGAGAGTTGAGGAAGAGGAAAAGGAGTCGAGGAGGAAAAGTGTAGGAGGAGCAGGAGTAGTGAGAAGTCGAGGAGGAAAAGGAATTTGGAGAAAGTCGGGAGGAATAGGAGGGAATAGGCGAGAATAATACACAGATTAGTAGAATACAAGGACAGGTGGAAAGCTATCTCACACTAGTAATCAAATGATGCAATCAGCTGTCACAATGTTGAGCGGAAGGAGAGTACTTGGGAAATTTGAAGCACTTGACTACTGAATTGCTATTAAATTGTTATTCGTGAATTTCACTTTTTTGTATATTCAGTCATTGCTGACTGGGGTCTCGGAGCTTTACATATATCTTTCACTAATTTAACATCCAACCAAAATCGAGCCTGGGTGGGACTTCTGTAATAATTTAAGTAGAATATTGGGAGCACCCCAACCATAACACACCTACCACAGTGACGGCAAAACAACCCGTCACAGGGCCCCGAGTGGCCGAGTGGTCTGCGTGGGTTCGAGTCTCGGGCCAGTATGGATATGTGAGAAAGCTTGCCGGTAGCTTCTCATTGATCGGTGGTTCTTTCCGGTGTTTTCCCGGGTTCTTCCTCCATCATTAATACTGACCGCAATGTATAGCATATCTTGTGCTGAAAATGGCGTTAAACCCTATAACAACAACAACAACCCGTCACACCACATACATGTATATACACTATGGTCATATTTAATTAGAAACAGAAGTCCCTGCAATCTTTTAACATGTTAGCACACGTACCTGCATATGGTATTTCTCCCACCTTAAGAGGTATGGCTTGTAAATGTGATGTAATGTGAGAAATGGGCGTATTATTGGAAAGAATATAAATATTTTTTAAAAAACACTTTTTGAGAATTTTGTCTACAGTCTGTACAAATGAGGATGGACTTCTCACAAAGCATGCCCTTATTATTATATGCATTTGTACAAGATGCAATCAATTAATTTGTATAAAATTATACCGGAGATGCGTGAACGGTTATTTCCACCAAAACCTGATGAAAGCTGATTTAAAATTCCTATTTTAGCAGCTAAATCACCATTTACAATATTGTTTATTTGATACTTTTTCAACACAAAAAAACCCCCCAAAAAAACAACCACCAGTGTGAACAAATTACATATTAATAAATATCTGCCATCTACATTATACTAAGTTAACCAAGTGTACAATGCAGCTCATGCAATCTTTCATTTCTCTAGCCATTGCTGTGTGGGGCGGTTAATCCCCTCCACACTCAACTGCGGATGGGTTGGACACGTATGGATGATTGACAGCTGAAAAGGCAATACATGACGGAACCCATGCATCCCACTCATACCCGCATGATGGAGGTAAATCTAAAGTTTCAAAAGATAGTAACGTGAATTACACGCTATACACGCTCCCCTTTTTACTGAGCTTATATACAGCCACTAATTAACCCATTTTTTGTTGAGGCACAACGATACTGATCTTTGACCCATTGACTCCCTGAATCAACAGACCTTTTCCATGAGTGCAAGCCCTCCACGTGGGGCAATGGAGACGTGCTGTTAATTAGACTGAGACTGACGTAGACTTAGCATCTATTTACAGTATAACAAAATAGTTTCAAACAGACTGCCTGTTATTTGAATGATTTTTTTATTCAACAAGGTTGGGCCATTTAAAACCGATCCATTTGATCACTTTACATTTGCACTGCACGAATGCTTTAAAATAACTTAATAACAATTTCATGTCTCACTTTAACCTTGGAAGACATTGCAACGTTTCTTCAAAACAGAAGCATTATGCGATTTCCTCGTGCAAGGAAAATCTCGTCTAGAACAGGTTTGGGCGTGCAAGTGGGAATGAATACCAACAAATACTGTCAGTGTCACATTTTATTCTCAGCATAAGCAAAAATAAACCTGCCACGGGTACTTGTTTTTGTGAAGAAGGAAAGCTATTCACGACACCTATTCCATAAATAACATTACTTGTGCAGTTTTAAATCTGCTCCCTCGCCGAGTCTGTGCTAATGTTATTTATCTCATCGGCACGTTCGGTCAATGATTTAATATCTCAGCATAAAAAGAGACCCCAATTTGTTCCCCGTGTACGATTACATATCAATTAATTAGCACTTTTGGGGAAATTATATATGTTGCTTTGCCCATATATCCTGTTCGTCACGCATGGAATGAGGTACATTAAGTTCTGAGAGCTGGATATTGTTTACCCTGGACCCGAACAAACAACAACCACCAATGTGAGGTCAGCGCAACATATTTCACTATGTGATACACTGGTAGTGTATTTCAATTTCAATCAAAATAGACAAGATATGAATCAACAAAGAAACTTCGCGCAAAAGTGGTTATTAAATGATCGTAAAAGTACTTCAATGTACATTTGGAAAACTTTTGGAATGTTTCCTTAACGCTAAATATTCTGTTGGCATACGATAATTAGCACATAATTGGCGAGGTGTGAGATATTTATTAAAGTATAACGGCACTAATTGTACAACCCCAGATGTGCGGAGGTTAAGGTCTAGGAACATTTGTATTCAGAAATAAACAACATAAGCATAACTAGCTGTGATTGCATTCTGTCAAAGTTGTTTCTGTCAGTCCTAAAAAAAATATTGAGTCTCTTGGCAACATGTGAGATTATGTTTATTCTTATCCAGATCATAGTTTGTACTTTTATTTAAATGTGATACACAACAATGAAAATGCATCTATTGTAACTGGTTAACTCTTAACCTCGATTAGTTCCAGCAGTTATCTCTCTTAAATGCAACGGATTACCTGGTTCAGTTCTTGTCAAACTGACAATCAAACATTGTTCTCTATGACAGTGTGTGACATGCATGCTGAGGTAAGAGAAAGTATATTTATTTCACAAAGCATAGGCAGTAGAATTTAGCACTGAGATCCATGGAAAATCAATCGGTATCGTGGTACCTTCTTAAGCACCACGCCGCTATGTGTTAATTTGAAGAGGGCGAGTGGGTGTCATCAACAGTCTTTTTCTTTCTTATGCTAAAATAGTGTTGTTGTTCTTGGGTTTAACGCCATTTTTTAGCACAAGATGGACTCACATGGCAGCCAGTATCAATGTTAGAGGAAGAACCTAGGAAAACCACGGGAAAAAAACACCGACCCACGAGACTAACAAAAATTAATGTCTGTGCCTGCAAGATCAGTCTCGTATAAACTTCCGATTTAAAGAAGAATGCAAACGATTAATAATTATTCGTGACTGCTGAAGGTTAAAATAACCTGCATACCCTAAGTATCGTTTTGTATCCATTCGCCACTTCTTGTATCGATATGTTTATTGATACGGCAATATTATCGATGAATTGTTTCACCCTAGTACCCATAATGAATATCAGATCAGCACCATTATCAAATAGGACCAATTAAATATCAAAGGTAATCTTCTGGATTAAATCCTTGGCCAATATGGCTTTCCGTTCGCGGAGCAGCGATAACATGATTTTCAAGATGACAACCATCTTGGAATTCAGATCGGCACCATTTCTATTTATGGCCAACTAGACATCTTAAGATGTATTTTCGTGAAAACCTTATGCTGAAATGATCATTCAGATGAACTAATGAAGACTAGGTTTTCACGACGTGGAGACCATGTTTTGACGTCAGAGCGGAAATATTTTTCTATAGTGCCATGCAGACATCGTATGAAATCTTTACGTGAAAACCCCATATTAAAATTAGCAGCCATTTGGAAGAAGTAGCGATAACAAAGTTTTAAACATGTCTGCTCTGGCGGCCATATTGGATGTTTGAAAAGTGTCATTTTCATTCAGGGATGAATGTGTGCAAAGTCTCATTGCAATTTGCAATCCTCCAAGTAATTCAAGAGAACAGTTCTTACAACTATGTGCTAACGGATGGGCGAAAGGTGGACAACCAGACCATCCCAAAAACTCTTTTCGTCAGTGACCAGAATGGCTAAATGAAGCACGCATACTTCTTTTTATTAATTACATGCTCCACGCAAAGGTTCTATTTCCCTTTATCACCCGAGGGAAGTAAATGGATTTAAATTAATTGCAAACAATATATATATATATATATATATATATATATATATATATATATATATATATATATATATATATATATATATATATAATTTTAATGTGAACTTTTTCACGTATGAATTGGTTCAAGAGAACTACGTCGTACAGCTTCTCTCCGAGCGGCATAACACTATCCCAGTGTTAGAAGGAAAAGTATTCCAAAGTGACACGCACAATTAAATTTAAAGTGGCAACTCACCACTATTTCAAATAACGCAAAGAAATGAAACCACATATAATCGTATAATTTACACGTTGGAATGCAAAGCACCTGCTTACTCCTTAAACAACAGGACGTGATCACGTGATTGGGCAACACGAGTTACCGTATGTAATTAAACTGGATAATGAAATGGGTTAAAAAATAAATTAAGTGTAGAGGAATTAATGTTCTTCCAACAGAAGACCCTTTAGATACATAATACATATCAACCTAGATATGTTTCTGTGACGGGAATTATCAATGCATGAGCTAATCAAGCAAAGTATACAAACTTGCATGAGCTTCATTTGTTCTTAAGATAATAAATAATCGGTATTTACAAAGCATCTACTTAATTTTTAATCTAAATACGCTAACGGACAGCTTTAATATGTAAAATGTTAAATGATATGTACTATATAAATAAATTTTGATACAGATCGCAAAGAAAAACCTGCTTCGTATTTCTCGCATGTGACGAGAGATTGTAAGTAGATCCTTATGCATACAAATTGTCCCTCACCACCGTTAATTCCTATTCCTACATGTCTGCCATTTTTTGTGGACTCGTGAACTGTACTAAACATACAAAGTCTAAATAAACAGAAACCTGCTATAAAAACGGTTTACTTTTCATTGCTGATTTCACCCAAAGTATAGAAGAGTTACAAACAGGAAACTGTAATCGCTTACATTAGATTAAGGAACAGAATAGGTCGCTCGACCTATCAGACCAAACTTCAATTATTTTTTTCTGATTAATTGTCACACCATTATCATACATACATACATACATACATACGTACGTACGTATACACGTACATGTTCAGCCTATCGTGTGCTGAAAAATGGCGCTAAACGCACAAGTACTGATATATAAGTGTCTGTGTGATTTAGATTTATAACGTAGCCTTTACAATTTCAGTCATATCGCTACGATGTCTGTAGTGTGCCAGTTTATAGTGATGACTAGCACTGGATCATCATGCTGTAGACATTAAGCATCACAGTATCCTGACACCAAGCCGACCAGTCCTAACACTAACCTCCTGATGCGGAGT
This sequence comes from Sinohyriopsis cumingii, assembly GCA_028554795.2. NCBI lineage: Eukaryota > Metazoa > Mollusca > Bivalvia > Unionida > Unionidae > Sinohyriopsis > Sinohyriopsis cumingii. The sequence goes on along the minus strand of CM068841.1, from coordinate 48,850,314 downwards.
GCCAAACGAGGCAGCTGCTAGTACCATTTTTATAAGTCTTTGATATGATTCAGCCGAGGTTCGAACTCGCGACCATATCATCCGAGGCGAACGCTCTAACCAATTATGCCATCTGAGAAGTCAACTGATAGATAAATATTCATGGATAAAAGAAAAGTTGGTTTCATGCTTTAAAATTCCTGTTCCAGTTGTTAATATGACAGTTGAAAATGGGGCCCCAAGTGGCCGAGTGGTCTAAAGCGCTCACTGCTATTCCACCTCTGTCTGCGTGGGTTCGAGTCTCAGGCTTGGCTAACGCGGGTACGTGAGAAAATGATGTACTAATGATAACTAATGATTTTAAATCGACCAATAAAAGGGCAGTATTCCATTCACTGTATTATATTTGCATATTAAGCGTGTGAGAAGCTCACTGTCTGGGACTCTTTCTTGTCATCTTATCCTCGTCAGTTTCCTCAGGCAGTCCATGAGAAAAGGGTTCAGCTTCTTGACACTGCGTCTGCACACCACCGTCCAGGTTTCGCAACATAGTGGCTTTGGAGACCGTAAACTTTATCTGTAGACAGATGCTTCTGCGCTCCCACATACATGCACGTAGTCTGCCACAAGTCACAATTGCTTGAGCAATCCCAGTGTTGGTTTCATCATCGACGCGGACTGCACATTACAGTGTGCTTCCAAACCAGGTAAACCTGTCCGCTGTCAGGAGGATTTACTGTTTACTGTTAGACCAACAAGCTGTTCTCGACCACTAACGTCAGAAAAAAAAGACGGATACCAATTTATTAGTCTGCTTTTATGGTAGACTTTACATAAGACTTTCTGACCGCTCCGGTGGTTGAGCTTCCGCCACGGATGCGGGAGGTCGCAGGTTCGAACCCTGGCCGAGTCGTACCAAAGACATACATAAATGGTACTAGCCGCTACCTCCCTTGGCGCTCAGCATTAAGAGGTTAATGTTTGGACTGGTCGGCCTGGTAGAAGGATAATGTAACTGGTTGAGAAATGATACTACATGTATGCGGCATTATGCCCAAGTGCTAGACAACACTATAAATTGCCACAATGCATACATCGTAGCGATATGACTGAAAATTGGTAAAACTACGTTAAAAATCCAAATCACACACACACGTAAGGCTTTCCTAGTGCATCACCTGTCTTCTTCATAATGATTGTCACAAGCTGAAGCAAATTAACCATATTATGTTGCATGTCAGACTGTATAATTCACATTCAGGGAACAATCGTCAGCAATTAGGAGATCACAAAAAGTTGCTTCCTATAAGTTCGTCTTTCGCATGTAGTCTCTTCAGATTGTAGAGCTTGCCGTCAGTCCGTTGTCTGATGAAGAGATGCTGCAGGATTTTATCAAAAGTTGGAAGCTCCACCATTTTCACCAAAATAAGGGAGTACGGGGGAAAAAGGGGGCGGACAGTGTTCAATATTTGCTTAACACTCAATTATCTCTCTGCCTGCTCCATTCTTTTAAAGAACTATTGAAACCAAAATCTTCAAAAGATGTATCATCTAGTTGTGAAAGCAATAGTCTACGAATTGTTTCTTGTGTTAATCTCTTCCTGGTCGGTGTATGAATATAAGAACCCCTTCACATTCTTCTGCCTGAAGGGGCATATTCGTAGCTAGCTTAGCCGTCTTGAACAACTATGAAACTGCTCTTTATGGTTATTATGTACAATTTCCACAGCTCCTAAGGTTTATCTTTTGGTTATCTATATTCCAAAAAAAGATTATTTACTAAAATGAGCTCTGCCAAAGTTTCGCTTTTTGAGTTAGTGTTTTGCTGACTACAATGCCCGATTTCTTATCTATTCCACATTACGGTTTTAAATCCATCACTGTCATAGTGTGCTTGTTCAAACATACATACTAGTATTCTGATCAGGTGAATGTCTTTACTTTTTAATATCCTGTAGACTCTTATTTATTCAACTTAACTCTTAGAATGCTATATAGTACTGTAGTACAAGAGCCCTAGGTGCTGCAATGGTCAAGAAAAGAAATGAAAATTGCACTCAACTTTTAGACTGCCAGTATCTTATTTAGGCTTGGTAATCTGCCTTTCTATTTAAGCTGAATAGGGGATCGACCGACATGCCGTCTGTTTTTGGCCACCCCGCATGTACATCAGACTCATCAACAGACTCGTCTGTATTTGTCCAGATAATTGCAGCTTTTAATAAATAGGAGATATCAGCCCCTCGCCCGAAAATCAATATCATCACGAGTGAAGGGCTGATTTATCGGCCTAATCGAGCCCAAGACTCGAACCATCGCGGATAGAGGTGAGATGGTAGTGATTGTTCAAACCAAGCTCTTTAAACCACTCGGCCACCATACAGAAGTGAGATGTGAGTCATCTGTGAAGGAAGTCACCTTATACCACTGTGCCACTTGGAACCGCTTCTTAATATAACCACTTGCTCTCTAGCTTCATTTACAACAATTCATAGGTTGAATTACAATTAATTACCCCATGACAGTTTCGCCTATGGGTTTAAGCTCATTTTATGAATTAAACGACGCAAACACGGTAGTTAAAATCTTCCAAAACTATATTTAGAAAGTGTTGTTCATTGATTTTTTTTAAAACACAAATTGTCGCATACATATTGATGTTTCCAAACCTGATAGTATGCTTTGATCTTCGACTGAAAACAGGTGGCTTAATTGGCAATCAGCCATTGAATCACATGCCTGTGAATGTGCAGATATTTCTCGGTGCAGTCGATATCAAAACCAGCTAAGGCAACGTGTAATTATTGCGTTTTGCCTAAGACTACTTACTGTAACAATACATCTGTGGGGAATATCTCAAAAATCATAAACTACTATCACTCAGTGTATTTCTAAATACCAAGTTATATAGGTCATGTAAGCTTTCGTTACACACTATTTTAGTATTTGACAATTTTGACAAACACCCTACAGCTGGCTTAAAGCCCTGTTCCGATAAGGAAACATTTGGTTTACTCGGGTCTTATCCTTCACCTTGCCATACAAGTTTCTACTTTCGTCATCATAAAACTTCTCAACGTCCCCTGCCGCTTATCTTATTAATCTACACCCTTGCTAGTTATTTCAAAAACATAATCATTAACCAAGCAAAATGAATTTGTAACATTGTAATCATGTATGGCCTAGTGTCAGTATAATTTTTTAATTAAGAGCCTATAATTATACATTTGCAAATTTAGAATTCAAATCTATATCAAATGATAACAAAATATCGTATGCTGTATGACTGTCGTTAAGGTCACAATACCAGCATGTAACTTTGCGCGCTGTTACGGCTCCAAAGTCACGAAAGAAGTCATTCGGTAATGTTTCATTCAGATTTCGTTCACCTTCAGCTTTGTTGACACTGATATTTCCGTCACAAATGTCATCATTGTTATCAACTCAATAATCTGCATTGCTTATGTTGTTGCTTGAAAATGAACAGCCAGGACAGAATCATCCTTGTGTGTAAGGCAGATCAGCACACAGGTGCTCGACGTGAGCTTGATATTGAAAAAAGGAGATAATCTAAAGGAAAAAATCATACCCAAGCAGTGCCAAAATCACCTCAGATTACCCACCCCCCATGTCCCTTAGGACCCTGTATATCATACTATAACAAAATTACCTCTGATTACCCCATGACCCGTTCTGATATAGGACCTTGTCTATCATACTATAAAAGAGTCTTTTATAGGATGATAGACTGAGTCCTATGTCAAGAGGGTCATGGGGGTATTCTGAGGTAATTATGTCGTTCGATATGATTTTTTTTTCCCTTCAGATTATTGCTTTTTTTTCAACATCAAGCTCGCGTCGAACACATGTGGTCCAGCACTGTCAAGCTGATTGTCAGCAGCTTCAGTTGCTGGTGTTGTCGGTACAAAATATCGACGAATAGCTGCCGCGCCACGTGCCTTTTTTCCGAGTTGCTCTTAATGCTTTTTATATTCTGCCCCGCTTAGTTTCTGCTGCTTGCTCCAGTTGTGACTGCAGTAATATTTATTACACGGTTAATGTCGCATACTGAAGCGTTAGTATCCAAATAATCGGATTAGATTATTTTCATAAACAGTACAGTTCAAATATCTGTAATGCTAATAATCACTGTACAAGAAATTACAGACGTCTCTAATAAGCCATAATCGTCACTGGTCCGTATCAACTATTAGTGGCTCAAGTACATAATGACTGTCGAATTTGCCTTTAGCACTAAAGCTACCCATGCATTATCATTATCTTGTAAACACAGCTCACGGGAGTTAAACCTTTGAGGGATGAAACCCGCATTGCCACAGGACGGCGGAATCACCAAATTTTCAAAATATTATCTTCCTCCCCACCTCTTGTTGCCTTTTATTTTCATTTTTCCTCTTTCCTTGTCCCCTCTTGTGCTGTCCCTACAAAAGCGCTGCCCGGATTGATTTGCTCCACTGTCCCCTATTTGGTGTGCCAGTGGATGGATGGCGGAGTTAACATTTCGCTTTTGGTGGCAATTTGGATCAGCAGAATAGACGTCATCAGGTGTAAGCTCATACCATTTTAGGGGGCCCCTTTTGGCCGAGTGGTCTAAAGCGCACTCCGTTACGGATCACTGCCATCTCACCTCTCTGCGTGGGTTCGAGCCTCGGATTCGGCTAATGTGGGTATGTGAGAAAGTTTGCCAGTAGCTTCTCGTGGGTCGGTGGTTCTTTCCGGGGTTTTTCCGGGTTCTTCCTCCACCATTAATACTGGCCGCCATGTATGGCCTATGGTGTGCTGAAAAATGGCGTTAAACCCTACAACAACAACAACAATATACCACTTTAGTTACAGTTTTGAGATGCAACAGTCAGCAATAAACTTCAACTATACTATGGGATACCGACCATCTGAATTTCGAATGGGTAGGGTCTGCAATTGTTTCAAGCTATGATATTATCTTCTTTATCAGAAGATATTTTTTTAATTTAAAAGCACTCAAAATTGCTAATAAAATGGCAGTATTTGTGACTAAAAATTAATGTTTGCAAGTGAAAAATATCAACTAATTGCTATGTAGACTTTGAATGTGGCAAATATAAAACGACAAAATCATTTTTCAATTACATCTAAATGAGGCATATCCTGTTTCTGTACTAAAATCAGCAAGCACCACATATATACTACAATAAAATTCAAAGATAAATCCCCATTTTTTTCACAAGTCTGGTGGTTCATTCATGATGGACCAGTTTTTACATGTGACAAAACTGGAACAAATAAAAATCATATAAATTTGTGACATGTCTTAATTAAAGGCCCATCTAATGTGAGCTGTGAAATTAACCTCTGCTGAGAGTAAATACCCAGAAAGTGTAAAGGTGAAGACAAATATCATGCAATTACAATCAGCACACACAAATATCATACAATTGCAATTAGGGCTACAATGATTGTCAGCTGAACTACTGTAACTGTATATATGACATGGCTAAGTCCTTTATAATACAAACTATCATCAGAACAAATTGGAGGCTACAGTTTAAAATAGCAATGAAAATTTTCAAGTAGGTTGCCCAATGGCATCCAAAATATGCAATAGGGATGAGTATTGCCAGTGAAACTGTACTGCAATATAGTGTGGTTGCAATATGCATTTCTACCAAGGTGACCATGTTAGATCTCATATGATGCCAACTGTAAGTGTAATTTTATTATAATCAGTGGAGTAGTGCCAAATAAGGTGAGAAAACACAATAAAGAGGGAATGCATGTTGCTCATGGAAGGGGGTCAGGAAACAATGTCAAGTGCAAAAAAAGTATACAAAATGTAAGGGAATGCCATTTGCACAGCACAGCACTATGCCCCTGATTATAATAACACATGTATGTCCCAACAGTTGTTTATCCGGGGAGGGGCGGGGGTCAGAAAAAAGGTGTGTATGGCCAGATACAAGAGCAGACCTTCAAGCTTAAATACATGTAATTACCAACATTCATAGATGAATGATGTATGTTGTGAAATTACTAGTAGTGGTAGTCAGGGCCATATTATCTAGTAGACATAGCAGGCACCGTGCCTAGGGCATATGAAACCATGTTACTGAAAGTTGTTTGAGGCAGCGTCATGCCAATGTCAAGCGTATTATTAAAGAAGTCCCTAGGGCCTACAAGGACCTCAATCTGGCCATGGTGGTAGTGCTCCATGACAACTCATGACATTAAAGCATCTATGGAATGCTAATGATATATTCATTTCACCGTCTTCCTGAAGCTTAAAGTTAAAGTGAGTACAAGATCTGATTCAGGTTTATCGAATAATGATTGACCATCAGCTGATATTAATTTATTTAAACCAAATGCTTGACTGGTTACAGTGGGTTTTTAATTCTTGTGGTACATGATTTGTTTTTTTTTTACATCTTGTTTGGTTTGGGTAATTTGTATTCGTTGACCTCAATAAACCAAGTATGTAGTATAAGGAATGGCACTGATATGTTTACAGTCCAGTGTTTTTGTTTTGGCTCTATATCTAGACCTGGGTCATTGATATATTTGCCTATTCCAACAATACCTGTCCAAGTAAGGTGTGTAGTACAACATATACACATACATAATCTCTATGTTTTGATCTACTTTGTACATCAAGCACACCAGCAAGGCATTCCATAAACAAATGACGTTAGAAGGTAAATAGACCAAATTAGATGGGTTGGGGCATTAGATGAGCATAGTCCCATATCTACTGTAAAGGTTTAAACAATTTCAGAAGGGTTTTAAGAACAGAAAAATATGATATTTGGTATGCCAGCTAGTGTATTGCTTTTAAAATCCATTTTAATACAGAAAAAAAACGTACATAAGTATGTATCTATGTTTGCAAGTATGTATGTATGTATGTATGTGAGTGTATGTATGTATGTACATATGTATGTGTATGTATCTGTATGCATGTATGTATGCATGTAGAGCTTGTATGTATGTATGTATGTATATATGTGTGTGTGTGTGTATGTATGTGTGTGTTATGTGTATGTATGCATGTAGAGCTTGTATGTATGTATGTATGTATGTATGTGGGTAGGCAGTTATACATGCATGTATGTACATTTTCCTTTAAAAAAATTTGTACACTGAGATCTTGGCTGGGTACAACATATATCAGTCAACTATCATATGACAAACATTCCAATGAAACCCTTACTAATCTAACTGCCCAGACAGGTGTAGGTGTCTACCTGATTTCATTTTTACAGGTATAGTTTGGTTGCTGGGTTAAGAGTGCACCCAATGCAATGAGTGGGTCAAATGGGAAATGTTGGCTATATAACAAGTCATGTCTTTACAATCTCTAAGCTATTCTGTCTAATTTTCTTTAAGTTTTCTGAATGTAATTTTCTTCTTTGTCAAACACTCATAATTTAAAATAAAAAGCTGCTATCAAGTCACTAAAGCATTCTCCTAAAAGAATAGATGTCTAATAGATGTCAATCTAAGCTCCATCAATAGTCCAATGCCAGGGTTTATTCTGCAAAGGAAAACTGTGGAAAGAAATTCCATCTCCTTTAAAAAGCAGGAATTTTCTAAATATAGAAAGGATTTAATAGAAAAAAAAAAGTATGAAACGTATTGAATTCAGTCAATTTATCAATCACATGTCACAGAAAAGACCCTGCTCTTGTATCTACATATATGTATATTGTGCATAGAACATTTGATTTCAAGAAATCGAATCTCCGATTGTTTAAAAACTGTGTGACCGACTTTGCATTTAAGATCAAAGAGAAACAATGTCTTTCCATTCATGTGTACAGTCCCTGAAGACCTAGGGTAATAGTAACCAATAACTGTAATCACCAGAGACTGACCACTAACTGTTTAAGTAATCACCAGGGACTTACCATTAAGATCAAAGAGAAACAATGTCTTTCCATTCAGGTGTACAGTCCCTGAAGACCTGGGGTAATATTAATCAATAACTGTAATCACCAGAGACTGACCACTAACTGTTTAAGTAATCACCAGGAACTGACCATTAACTGTTTAAGTAATCACCAGGGACTGACCACTAACTGTTTAAGTAATCACCAGGGACTGACCATTAAGATCAAAGAGAAACAATGTCTTTCCATTCATGTGTACAGTCCCTGAAGACCTGGGGTAATAGTAATCAATAACTGTAATCACCAGAGACTGACCACTAACTGTTTAAGTAATCACCAGGGACTGACCATTAAGATCAAAGAGAAACAATGTCTTTCCATTCATGTGTACAGTCCCTGAAGACCTGGGGTAATAGTAATCAATAACTGTAATCACCAGAGACTGACCACTAACTGTTTAAGTAATCACCAGGGACTGACTATTAACTGTTTAAGTAATCACCGGGGACTGACCATTAACTGTTTAAGTAATAACAAATAGCTTGGATCAAACATTGTTTTAATTAGGAATAACTTTATCAATTAGAGTGAATAATAAGTAATCTCAAATACTTTTGGATTACAACATATTACATTTTCATGAATATATACCTACAACTTTGATGGTTTTTCAAGGTAGTTATGTGCCTTTATACAAGACACTAGGGCAACCATCTTAGGTTGGCTCAGACTGTTATTTAACCCATGCCCTTTGCTTTATGAGGCGGATACTGTACCAGTTTAGCTGCCCTTGAACCCTCTTACAGCCTAAACCAATTATTTTCATTTTTAAAACTGACTTAACAACAGGACTGTAGTTACATCTGGAGCATTTCTGGCAGTTTATATCAAAATTTTATTAACAGTTTAAAGATGGCCTTATTTACGTATTGCAGCATGTATGTAGTTGTAACTACCCTATGTTCAAGACTGAAACATTGCCTTTACAAATAAAAATCATGTGTCCATATAACTAAATTTATACTGCATTTATAGTTGAATAATATATCACCAGCTTTTGATTAAATGACGAAAGGAATTCAATAGCCACTCAGTGTCTATAAATTAGCATTTTCTGATATAATTATATGACAAAAGGCCTAAAAATGGCCTTTCTATACAGGTGCCCTTGTGTATTCCAACCACACACTGAATAACATTATCATTAGTATTGTTACTATCCTCTTTTTATTACAGGTATAATATTGTCATTAGTAATAGTAGTAGTATTAATATTACTCTATCCGTCTGAAGAGTTATAATGCATAGAAATGTTCTATTGATATTAATAATAATATAATATAATAATATAAACAAAGTTACTGAAATTGAGTTGTATAGTTAAATAATTGGCACAAGAGTAAACAATTGTATGTGCAATTGCAACTGGAATCAAAATTTTCCTAAGACAGCCTCATCATTATCAACCAGCCACCATCCAAATTATGATCTACTTTTAAAGTTAAGATGACAGGTTTTTTTGGGATGTTTTGGGGATATTTTGAAATGTTATTGCTATTTCAAGGAGTTTTGCAGGTGATTTGAGCCTGTTACTAAGATAAGTTACTGAGAATCCTGTAAGTAACTGCAATTTAACTGATCAACTAACTGCCCCTGTTTTAGTAGCACCAAAACGTAAATAACATGTGATAATTCTCACGTCTAGAACTACCAGGCTGACATGCTATTCTGACACACTCCTTATGACAGGAACAGCCCACAGATATACACCCTGCAGTATAATTGTTTCTACTAAACAATATCCAATTACACATGTTATAATAAAGATATGGAGGATGATTGATGAGATTATGCACATGTGCATTTAAAAAGAAACGATAAAAAGAGACAGGTTTTGGATAAACAAGATAGACCAGAATCGATATTGCCTAGTGTTTAACTAATGAACCAGCATAATTCATTATTGACAATACCTGATAACGGGAGGTTATCTCGAGTAGCATGGTCATGGGGATAGCTGTTCCAGCCATCGCGTGAGTTGACGGCATGGAGAATTCTTGAGAGAATTCCGTTTCCAATCGAATTACAGGTGGGGAACATGGGCGTGGCCAACGTAACACATCCTTAATTGCTTGGCCAGTGTACATGCACAGGCACCACACTATTACTGTTCTTCTTGTGACGACCGTATCCACATTCCAAGCTACGAATGGCAGAAAGGTCAAAAAGAAAAGTTCCTCTCCCAAAAACGAAGCGACACGGAAGATGTAATAAAGAAACTTGTTTTTAATCAGGTGTGGTGTCAAGTTATTTTCAGATGGGAATGGGAACTGACCTTCACCTTTCCCCACTCCATTATCCGAGTCAGAGTCATCCTGACCGTACGGCGGTAAAAGTTGGCCATTTCTAAAATCCTCTCTTTCAGTCAATTTGTTATTCTTAATACCATACAATTCCTTCAAAACATATTTGCCATTCTGCTTCATATAGTCTCCGTTGGTACATTCTAATTTAGTCCCATTACATATTTTAACAGTTTCTGCTGTCGAACCCTTCGTACGCTCCTGTGCAGGAACCAAGCCACACGATCTCTGGAATTTCACCACAAGTAAAGGGTTTTGTAGCTTCAAAATTGTATCCATTTTTCGTTTTAACATCGGCTTTACTTTCCCTCTCACTTAATATGCCAACGGGAGGGTGTCACTCCGTCAACTTTCGAAATATCTAACGATAATACCTTAGCCGTCCCTAGTTACCTGTCGGCGTCTACCTGACCGATAAGAAGTTAATTTGCACCGGTAAAATTAATGCCGAAAGGGGGCGCTTGTTTAATACAGGTGACGTATTACAAATGAACCAGTCAAAATAGTATGGTTTTCGTCGACTAAATTACTCATCGATAACGGAGAATCTGTTGCAAGTATTTCGTTCATTTATTCGTATTTTGTACGCTATTGAAAAGAATATCTTTTACGACTGTATAAACACTCTGAAAGCCACTTATTGTCTTCAAAGTACTAGACTTACGAATACCAAAATATGCATCAAACACCATAACAGAGGTGATGTGTGTGATTTAGATTTTTAACGTAGCTTTAACAATTTTTCCAGTCATATCGCTACGACGTCTGCAATGTGACAGTTTATAGTGATGTCTAGTACTGGAGCATCATGCCAAAGACATGTAGCATGATATCCCTCCCACACAATCACATTATCATGACACCAAGCCGACCAGTCCTAACACTAACCTCTTTTAGATCGCCTAGCGAGGCCAGCTGTTAGGATCATTGTTAGAAGTCTTTGGTCTAACTCGGCCAGGGTTCGAACCCAAGACCCCCGCATCTTTGGCGGACGCTCTAACCACTAGGCCACCGGAGCGGTTTTCAACAGTAGTTGATACTGTCTAACATGGATTATCCTGTTAGTTATTACAAAGAAGGACAAAGCCAGTGGATCCCTTCCCCCAGATTAGTGACGTATAACCTGAACGTACTGCAGAATAACCTTACTTTGCAGTGAGGCCCAAACAATGTTTCCGGTTGGCCGAACATCCCTGTTTTTCGTTGCCGACCCTTGCACGCACCCCCACCCCCCGCGGCACAGAAGTTATAATGCTATTAGTAGTAATAATAATAATAATAATTCCCGAAATTGATTTGTGCATCTGAGCTGATTGAGCCCAGTAATTGAAGTACTTAGTAAATTATATAAACTAATCATTATAATATATTTAGTGTTCAAAAATACCAATCTACCCTAATTTTATAACCAGTATAATAGAAAATACATTTGTTTTTGCCTGAGATGGTTCAAATTGTGCCCTGGAAATGTTTAAAATGCAGATCTTGGTTTAGACACACGCACCCCAAATAGTATTTATGGATGCGCCACTTAAAAGTATCAATAAATCTGAAAATAATAGTACTTCAAATGAACATTTTTTTGTTGTTCTTGTGGGTTTTGTGGGCTACGGCCATTGCTGTATTCTGGTTGAAAGGGAGAGGAGGTTCAGACGGTGATGGCAGAACGAACATGAATATGTCTTAATGCCATAAATCTATTTGCTGTACTTATCTTTTTTACTTATATATATATATGAGGGTGTGTTGGTTCATTTGCTGTTATTTATTTTATTTGTGATACAGTGTGCATTTCTGCTTCTTCCTAAGGTTTGTAAAGGAAATAAAAATTTTGTTACGTCTAATCTGATGGCGCTTTTCATGACCACAGTATATAAAGAAAATAGTTAGGAATTGTTTTTATTCTTAAACTAGTGGCATTTATCTTTGATTATTTCAATCAAAGTAACTACTACTTTGAGGAGTGCGTCTCTTACTGTTGTTTCAATTAACATTTAACATTGCACTTTATTTGCTGAGCAACAACGGCGCACTTAAATAGGACATGGCGGGGATTATTTCACACAGCTCGGTACAACTGGAAGCATTAACACCCTTTTTTATGAACAGGTTGTTGTTGTTGTTGTTGTTGTTGTATGGTTTAACGCCATTTTAAAGCAAAATATAAGCTATACATTGCGACCAGTATAAATGGTGACGGAAGAACTTGTGAAAACCCCGGGAAAAACCACCGACCCACGAGAAGCTATTGGCAAGCTTTCTCACGTACCCACATTGGCCGAGCCCGAGAATCAAACCCACGCAGAGGTGAAATGGCAGTGATCCGTAACGGTGAGCGCTTTAGACCACTCGATCACTCGGGGCCCATTTATCACAGAGGTGGACAGGTGAATAAAAACAACTATCACCGTTAGGCTAGGCACGTTTCTCTTCTCTTTGGAGAACTGAAGAGAACAAAACTTTATTGAAAAAATAATACTTTTGTCATGCATATATTAAGAACAATCAAAGGTATGTTATTGAGGCGATAAAAGAGAAACAGAAAATCAGAGAGAGAGAGAGAGAGCATTTGAAGTATATAGACATTACAAGACCATGGGGTATTTAATGGAAAACGAACTTCACCTTTCAAATGCTGTTTGTGATTTCTGTATCAGTAATTTAAATTTTTTAAATCCTGGCATATTTTAGTTAAGATATAAAAGGTTACGATCAGTGAAGATTAGTACGCACTAGTCCATTTTCTAGGCGATTTTGTTCAATGGTCGATTTAGCCTCCAGTCCGTGACCTTTTGCTTGAGGAGAACCATTTGATACTGACAACGGTAGGACCAGTTATATTTTGTGAAGTTGATCACCATATGAACTGGTCCTGCTGGCCAGCGGAACAAATACGTTTTAATTCGACCACCTGTTATTTTAAATGATGTTTGCCGAAAATCCATTTGAATCTTCTTAAATTAACATAATTTTATGACAATTTGTCACGGCCATTATTCTGTAAGCACATTTAATTAATAAAAATTGGTGGTGCTCTGCGATGGCCATGATAGAGTTATACAATGTTTACTTTTGTTTTGACTGAACATTAATGTGCGGAAGAAATAAACCACATAAAGATAAGAAAAAAAAAATACCTGAAAATGTCGAAAGCTAATTGTTATTATCGAGATTGAAAAACAATGCGACTAGCTAAAAAAACGTACTTATACACACAAACGTAGTCACTTGTCACCTGATATTTGACCATCGTTTTATTCTTGCTCACTTTTATTGGATATTAATGCACACTTTGAGTAAATGGACATATCGACTTTTGCTTTGGTGCCCTTTCGAGTAAAGGCAGATCCTTTTTGAAATTTTGGAGGAAAAACAAAAACCCAACACTTGACCTGATCCGACCCTCTGTGTGTGTGTGTGTCCTTTCCTCCAGCGTTTCGGCGCTGACACACAACGCTTTCCATGGGTGCGCCGACTGAGTTGATCAGACTGAACCCGGAACCGATTAGCTTTTCTATCACTCCTCTTTCTTGCGCTACATCCAATGTCAGCCAGTTTGCTGACTTTAGAAACAAATTTTCTGCCACTAGGTCCTGTAGTCCAGATGGTTCCGTAGGCATGGTATGTGTATCCAACCCACAACATCATATTTCCACATGTGGATTCTAACTCTTCCATCCTTTCTTATGGCACTAACAGCTAAGTGTCTGACACTTGTCCAGTTTTCTCTAATGGATATTCTCCATTCTTGCTTCACATGACACTGTCAGTTCCAACAAAATTATCTCAAAGAAAGTAACAAAAAAATAAATAAAAGCTTCAGTCTCGGGGTAAACATAGTTTTAATTCTGGCGAAAGGTTTAGCTACCATAAATTCATCAATGTCTACCATTTCATGCCCGGGTATTGAAATACACGTACTTGTTTATCTACTTACTAAATTGAATTTTAAACTCTTGACACCTGTTGGGTTTGATTAAACTTGGAATAAATGCTTGCATCATGAAGACAAGTTCAATAATGAGCTACATCCGTACATATTAATGAGGTTATCGGATTGTCTGAGCTTGTTACCACTCTGGGATCTGTATTTTGATCCGGTTCGGATTGAGCGTAACATATATTCCTGATGTCATCATTATCTTATACGAGTTTGATAATGTGTGAGTTCCACGCATATTAATATGTAGTACTAATATTAGTACCCTTACTCGTACCTCGTGGACAGGGTGCTAACATGAGCACATACGTGTTAATGGAGCAAGCCGAGTGTGGTGTGTGATTCACACCGGCGCTCTTTTAGCCTAATAATAACACTTTAAACATACTCCTTGCATATAATCCAATAAATTGAGTAGTCCTCTTATTTAATACCGGAAGTATCGAAAATCATTGTAGAAATAGTTGTAAAATCTCGTTTACCTTTTTAAGCCGATATTTTCGTTTAGATCGTCCGCCATATTATTTCAAATAATGATTACTTCCGTTCTCAGCCTCGTTTGTTGCCATATAAGGACATTGACGCCTTATTTGGAAATGTAAGCAAATCGTAGTAAAAATTTGGCGCCGTTTGGTCAGAAATTCTGCGCATTAAAAGTAAATACGGTTTATCGGCAACTTTGAAATTCCACCAAGAAGCGATTATTCGCACTTGATTGATAATAATATAGCGTAGAATATCCAAAATATGGTCTGGCAAGACTTACGTAGAAAAGGGGTCACGGCGAGAATCTCGCGTTATCTGTCATGGCGGACAGGATAAGGTTAGAGTAACCATGCCAATTTATTGTATCGTGTAAGGGCTTAATAAATTCAAAATAAGCCAAACTTCTTTCACAACATGATTATACTTATGTAGTTTATTTCTACACTGTTTGTTTTTCTGACTTTAGTGATGATTTTTTTTTTTGCTCCATTACATGATATGGGATCAGTTCGTAACCTCAACCACAACAAATCAAGTTGAGGCTACGCCATCGTAGCTAATTAATATGGTGATCTTACATGAGATTGGTTGAGTTTGTGGAGTTTCACGCATATTAAATATTGTGATCTTGCATGATATTGGTTGAGTTTGTGTTAAAGCTTGGACTGTAGGCTTCTGCTGTAAAGACCTAGCAGGATTTCGATAATGAGAGAGATCCAACGATAATAACTAGACCTAGCAGGATTTCGATAAGGAGATAGATCCAACGATAATAAGGATATGCTCTTGCATCTAACTGGTTGAAATTGTCCATTCTAGATAGAAACTGTATATGTTTTTACCTGATTTTGAGTAATTAATTTCAATAAGTAGGTCTCAACAATCTCTGGGACTGTTTTCTCTTGTTAATTTCAGTAGGTCTAAACAATTTCAGGGACTGTTTTCTCTTCTCGTCAGTTTCATTCATTAGGTCTCAACAATTTTTGGGACTGTTTTCTTTTCTTGTTAATTTCATTCATTTAGGTCTCAACAATCTCTGAGACTGTTTTATCCTGTTAATTTTATTCAGTAGGTCTCAACAGTCTCTGGGACTGTTTTCTCTTTGCACGTGACACTTCTACCCATGCCGTTTAAATTACAATGACAATCAGTAGCCAAACACACACACACACACACACACACACACACACACACACACAGAGCCGAGTCTTTGTTCATACTTAATATAGATATGGGGAAAAGATACAAAAATTATAGAATTTGACATTAGTTATAGCATTTACCAAAACTTGGACACACACCTTGTCTAATATTTCTATTAAAACTTTCATTTATTTTTCTACATAGAGTTTTTATTTTAAAAGTACTGTAAGAAGGGGCTCTGAGTGAATAATGCTTTATAGCAGAAGCTCAGTTAGAAATGGAGTTTAATTAATTCACAGTGATTCTAACGACTGGTTGTGTGTCAAATTAAATTTTGGGTATTTTCTGACCAGATGCGTACTAACGGAGGGTAGGGGGGCGGACGGAGCGGTTGCCCCGGGCGCCAGCGGTTTTAGGGCGCCAAAGCAGCTGATAATTTTATTTTCGAAAATAACCAAAATTGTGTGTTCGTAAATTTGTCACACTTGAATCCCTGCCTTTCAGCAAATTACTTAACGCACCCGTATAACAAGAATCTGCAAACTCGTTTTTTCTGTCATCGTGCGCTTCCTTAACAAACCGCTACTATATGCATCGGCGTCCCCTCCCCCCCCCCCCACACCGCTAATACTCTTTCGTAACACAGTGAGTGAGAGGGATAAAGACATCGATCAATTAAAATATACGCCTATCTTTGAATCCGCCAGACAACCACTAGTAGTTGGGCTTAAGGGAAGGGGTATGGGGATTACATTTTTATAAACAAACAGTCCCTAGATAAAAAAATTTTTGTTTCTGTACATGCTTAACACTAATATGCTTGAGGTGAAATTAATGGGCCTAATGTGGAAATGACAGACATGCATAAAATGGTGCTTGAATTTCTTGTGGGAATAATAGCATTTAGATGCCAGGAAAAGCCACTAAATGGCTTTAAATTGCAGGAAAATCGTTTTCGGCTAGGGCTCCGCCGCGGGCAGCACCCTTAGGGAGTGATCTAACATCATTCCCCCAAACCCCTTAGCTGGTGGGAATGGGCAGTAGCCCCCTCCAAAGAACCCCCCCCCCCGCTTCGGCCTATCGGGCCTCGTAGTTTGGCCCTTTGGGTCATCATCGTCATCCTGGGCGCCATTAACGCTACTGGCCCTGGGCGTCATTTATCCCCTTAGTACGCATGTTTCAGACTGATCTTAATACATATTTGCGATTGTGTTATGTAATATCATAACTGATCTAGTCGTCATTATGTGATTGAATCAATAGTGTTCGATAAATTATACGTATATAAACAATATGTATATAAACATATATGTACATATGGTACATACATACATAATACAGGTCGATACTGAAGACAATACTCAGTGCATTGTTTTTAGTATGTAGATGGACTCGCACTGTCTAAGATTTGTGGCAGACGATACATTATGATTGATTTGCAGTTCTTAACTTAAGCTTTTTGATATATTTGTTGACAATGAAAAATAGGTCTTTTCTAAATCCAAGCTAGTTTTAAATATATTGTGATTAAGACCTTTAGATGACGTGTTTATATATGCTGCCTAAGCTTTTTTCATATTGATTTTGTTCTTCTTCTTCAGATTGTTTCATTCTTAGCTTAACCCAACATAACTTAATATTGATTTTACTTATGATATCGACCGCTCCGGTGACCTAGTGGTCAGGGCGTCCGCCTCGGTCGCGGGGTTCGAACCCCAGCCGAGTCATATCAAAGACTTTTAAAAAAAATGGTACTAACAGCTGCCTACATACATACATACATACCGACCTACCTACCTACAAACATTACATACATACATACATACATACATAGCGCTCCGGTGGCTTAATGGTCAGAGCTTCCACCTCGGATGCGGGAGGTCGTGGGTTCGATCCCCGACCGAGACATACCAAAGACTTACAAAAATGGTACTAACAGCTGTCTCGCTTGGGGCGCTCATCATTAAGAGGTTAGTGTTAGGACTGGTCGGCCTGGTGTCAGGATAATGTGACTGGGTGGGGCATCATGCTACTTGTCTGCCCCAGTGCTAGACATCACTATCAACTGTCGCACTGCAGACATCGTAGCGATATGACTGATAAGACGTTAAAAGCTACGTTAAAAATCTCAACCACACACACACACTTCTAATATCCATTTGTTGTTATAGGAATTATCACATAAATGTTTTTATAAGAGAGAATACATAAGATACGACATTTTTTCTTCATAACCACTCATAACCAGTAAGTAATCTATAGTCTGATAATACAAACCCGTTTGTTTATACCTCCCCACCCGCCGATATTAATAATAGAAATCTTTAATGTGATAAAAAGTGCAAGAAACTTAGTCAATTCATTCACTGATTTATGGTTTCTAACCTGACTCTGAGTAGAGTGGCCCTAGCACCTCATCTTATGCGCGTTTCATGCTTAACGGAAGTTTTAAATGTAATAGACGGACATGCTCGGATCCATTTCCAGTTTCTGGACAAGTCCATTTTCAGCAAAGGGGTGTATCACAATTACAGATGTACATACATAAGTCGTCTGCTTCCGATATTTACAATGTCGAATCAAGCAAAGGAAAATAATGACAACTACCCATTTGCTTTTCATGTGGATTTGACAAGAGGTTTAATTTCTAAAATTAAAAATATGTAGAGGGATATAATTCTAAATTCTCAACGTTATGTAATTTACGCAATTATTCAGCAGTTACCGAACAGGATGAACCACGTCATTATGTTGTCTGATGGAAATAAACTAGCCTATAGTGTATGGAATATGGCGCCGTGTTAGTATGGAAAGTCCAGCATGAAATGGTGCAGGGGATGCCAGCATTAGTGCCATTCTGGTCACAGTCAGGTTAGTTGTTGTTGTTGTTGTTGGGTTTAACGCAATTTTTTCAGCACACGATAGGCTATGCATGGCGGCCAGTATTAATGGTGGAGGAAGAACCCGGGAAAACCCCGGAAAGAACCACCGACCCACGAGAAGCTACTGGCAAGCTTTCTCACATACCCACATTGGCCGAATCCTAGACTCGAACCCACGCAGACAGAGGTGAGATGGCAGTGATCCGTAACGGAGAGCGCTTTAGACCACTCGGCCACTCGGGGCCCCAACAGTTAGGTTAGAAATTATAAATCAGTGATTCAATTGACTTAGTTCTGTGCACTTTTTATCACATTAAACATTCTCATTTTTGAAATCGGTGGTAGTGGGGGGGGGGGGTACAAACAAACGGGGATGTAGAGTCAGACTATAGCCCAATATTTTACCATGAGAGTTTTAATGAAATTTATAAGATAACTTCCATTAGAATTGTAAATGAGCGGTTTGATCACATTAATACATAACAGGGGATGATGTTTTCGTCAATTTTGTTTTATTTATTTTTTAAATACTTTTTCTGTGAATTCTGTGAGCCATTCCTGTCTTCCCTGTTTTATACATGTTTCATTTACATAAATATTTTCATATGTACTAATATTGAAGACGACGATTTAAAGAAGTAGAAATGGTGAGAATGTCTCGTCAACATCCGCGTGGACCCCGCATGGTAGCTGATGATTTTGTCACCAAATTAAATTCGTCTTTTGTATAACAGAAACGAGATGAAACATTGTACTGCACATCTGATCCATTTGTGAACCATGATACAATTAACAGTTCGATTACTGACTTTTGTGATGCGTTTGTTCTGTAGCAGCCGTTTATTTCTTTATTTCTAAACTACAAATGACATGCTCTTATCAACGTCTACAGTGAGAAGAAAAGAAAAGACAAGCCATTATATAAGGAAAACGTTGTAAAAAGAAGAGTGGACCCGAGAAACTGATAAATTAATTTTTTATTCTTCCTAATAATGTTTTGCAGTCATATTTGTTCAAAATGTTTAATATTATTTTGATACAGAAGATTTTTTCCTGATAATTCGTCTTACGGAATCATAGTCACTCAAAGAGGCCAATGAATGAGATTGAAAGAGAGGTCACACTTTTAAGTGTATCATGTTAAATTTACACAAGTATTTTAAACAGTTGAGTTATGGGGAGTGGTTACGCAATGATTCTATCTGTAATGGAACTAGAAATAGTCAATAAATAAATAAAGGAAAAGTTTTGATAAGGGCCTGGCTATGCCATATCCACAGTTTATCAACTGCAACACTATATACAAGTGACGTAATAAAATGGCGTGAACTTAACAGTCAAGTTTAATTCTAAATAAGCCCGTGTTCAATCAGAACTCAAATTTTGGCAGATCTCTGACTCTTTGAAGTCCTCAAAAAGTAACAGAGCATTGTAGAACACTTTGATTTTATGACAGAAGACACTATTTACAAAATTTATTCAAGTTCTCGTTGGTACTCATCAGGAAAAAGCATTTCTTAAATCACCTGTCATTTCCGTTATCCTGTGAAGAGCAATGTGATGTTTTTGATACGTCAGTTAGTAAATGATCTAGGAGTTGGAGAAATTTCGATGAACCAATCTGTTGTTAATACAAATGGATTTTGATCACTTACCAAACACCACATAGCTTACCGTTTTGCTCAGAGCTTAGTCCAATAAATCACCCTCTCCCCATTGATGGAAAATTGTGTGGGTCTAAATTCACCTGTTTATAAAATCGATGAAGTTTTTGCAGACAGTTATGTCCACGCCACATCGTTGTACCTTTTAAACATGTACCGATATTTCTCGCGTCTCTTCAACAGCAATCGGTTGAGAAGTCATTTTGGCGATATGTACCGACTATTTCCGATCAACTCCTCTGTTTAACGACTAGTAAATCGACGTAGAACAAAACAACTCTATATGGAATCAGATCACAATTAATAGTTCGGTTCAATATCCATGAAAGTGATCCCAGTCTATTTTTAGATTTTTTTCTCATTTAGGTGGCGATACAAGAGTTAGATTTAGGCATTCTTGGTATGGATTTAAAGATAATTGTGTATTCTTTAGAATATGAGCTTATGGCGTGGTTGTCTGTGTGTTTCGGCGACAGTATAAAGTGAGTAATACAATCTTGGTGATGATCGGAAGTGAAATCTGTGTTTGCACGCTGGTTTGTTTACAGTCTACCATTTCCAAAAAAATACCGGTGAACCTATGAAAAGAATTTCACAGTGAAGTCATCTTTGAAGGTATTTTAGATTAAGATATGATTTGTACTGATTGTCACACAGTGGAAAGTTCAGTGCTTAGAAACAAATATTGAGAACATATAGTGAAAATTAACTGTGTTCTGAGTCCATCTTGAGATGCAGTAACATGGGACTTTTTAAAGACTCTTAAGATGTAATACCATGGGACTCTTTATACTTTTAAAACGCACTACCATGAGACTCTTTAAAGACTCTTAATATGTAATACTATGGGACTCTTTAAAACCCTTAAGATGGAATACCATGAGACTCTTTATAGAATCTTAAAATGCAATATCATGGGACTCTTTAAAGACTCGTAAGATGTACTACCTTAAGACTCTTTAAAGATTTTTAAGACCGTGTGACTCTTTCAAAATAAAACTAAAATTAATATCTCTATTACATTTCCCTCTCTAAATACGGGAAATGTCATCCTGACACTTGAAATTAACACAATTTTGCCAGAAGTGATTCAGTTTTAGATGAGATTTAAGAAATTATATTTGTAACATTTTTCAATACTAAAATCTTATACTCAGACTTTCAAGCCTGTTCAATAATTTTTAACATAACATTTCCCATTTTCCTTTTGATTGTGAGAAAAATACGGAAATTTGAACCCTGTCCGGTCTTCCGGTCTTAACAAAACAAAACTAATTCAATCTCTCAGTATATTGTTCTTAGAAATGTGATAATGAAATAAAAAGATGTCAAGAAAAATGTCGCTAATTGTATGATCAGGAGCTTCCTAAGAATCTTCAATCAACCACTTATAACATTACTTATGGAACTGCTACGTTTACGTCGAAAAATCGCCAGGGGCTTACTGTGATTCTTATCTGTATACAACCACTTATAACGTTACTTATGAAACTGCTGAGTTTAAGTCGGAAAATCACCAGGGGCTTACTGTGATTCTTATCTGTATACAACCACTTATAAAGTTACTTATGAAACTGCTGAGTTTAAGTCGGAAAATCACCAGGGGCTTACTGTGATTCTTATCTGTATACAACCACGTATAAAGTTAATTATGGAACTGCTAAGTTTAAGTCGAACAATCACCAGGGGCTTACTGTGAATCTTATCTGTATACAACCACTTATAAAGTTACTTATGGAACTGCTAAGTTTAAGTCGAAAACCACCAGGGGCTTACCGTGAATCTTATCTGTATACAACCACTTGTAGAGTTACTTATGGAACTGCTAAGTTTAAGTCGAACAATCACCAGGGGCTTACTGTGAATCTTATCTTTGTACAACCACTTATAAAGTTACTAATGGAACTGCTCAGTTTAAGTCGAACAATCATCAGGGGCTTATTGTGATTCTTATCTGTATACAACCACTTATAAAGTTACTTTTGGAACTGCTCAGTTTAAGTCGAAAGTCACCAGGGGCTTACCGTGAATCTTATCTGTATATGTTGTTGTTGTTGTAGGGTTTAACGCCATTTTTTTAGCACAAGATAGGCTATACATGGCGGCCAGTATAATTGGTGGAGGAAGAACCCTGGAAAACCCCGGGAAGAACCACCGACCCACGAGAAGCTACTGGCAGGCTTTCTCACGTACCAACGTTAGCCGAAGCTGAGACTCGAACTCTTATCTGTATATAATCACTTATAAAGTTTCTAATGGAACTGCTAAGTTTAAGTCGAAACATCACCAAGGGCTTACTGTGAATCTTATCTGTATATGGTCCCCCAAACTGGCTACTATGAAAGGTGGAGGTAGAGGGAGGGGGTTGGTAGAGACAAGTAAAGTCACTGAAATTAAATGGTTAACACGGGGAAGGTCTTCAGTAGAAACAAGATAAATTACTTTTATTTTTATGTCTTCGTTTAGCCATCAAAATGCTCAGATTAACGTACAATGTCTAATGTCAAATTGAAGAAAGAAGAGAAAATAGTTATAAGAATTCTAAAGAATCCCAGCACTGATACATGGTGACTAAATTCCCTAAGATATCGCAATGAAATTCCTCAGTTCACACATTTAGTAGTGTCATGACGACCTCTTGGTTACATATCAAGATTTCATTCATCATCACGGATGTTTCGTGGCTATAGCGTACGCCAAACATGACTAAATTTATTTTCAGGTAATGCTTGTTATACGCGGAACATATCTCAACACTCAGTATAGACAGCACAAGTCACAGTTCACCGACTCCACATAATTGAGAACCCTTTACCGGAAAGTCCCAGTACACTTCCTATTTGTGGCCACCTATTGTCAAAGGTCCTCAGTAACCTCCACTCATATCCTCACGGGAGGCTCCAAATGTAATATGTTTGTGGCGTGCATGTGTTAATGTGACGATGGCTACGCAGTTCTGCAAAGTTTATTTTTGCTATTCACTCGTAAACAAATCTGAAAATATACATGAAGTTAGCGTCCATTAAAAAGAACATTTACATTATGAGAATTTTCAAACAAGTTTACATTTAGTTAAATATGTCACATTAATTATGACTGTTTGCAAATAATTAGGAAAGATTTAAACGAGAACAAGAAGTTACACGCTGAAGACTAAGAAAAAAAGTGTCGTCTGCTCAGAACAACTACTGTGAAGTTCTCGTACAAATCAATACGCGACACCAATTTATGTTGTTGTTGTTTTAGGTTTAACGCCATTTTTCAGCACACGATAGGCTATACATGGCGGCCAGTATTAATGGTAGAGGAAGAACCCGGGAAAACCCTGGAAAGAACCCATGAGAAGCTACTGGCAAACTTTCTCACGTACCCACATTGGCTGCACCAATTTATGACCGTATCTGAGATTAGTAGTACATATGCATTAAGATACGAATAAAACGTTAAAACCATAGAAAGCCTTCTCAAGGTTATCTATATACCAAATGAATTACATGAACCAGGTCAAGCTAAAAACTATTCATGTACAAAAAACATGCCTTTGCTCGCCAAATGGATTCAAAACGATGACATTACATTGCCTACTTTTACCGACAATAGCAGAATTAACATTGATCATTGACTAAAAACAGAATATTACAATTTAAAACCAACAAACAAAACAACAAAAAGCAAACAAAGATGCTCACTGAGAATTTCTTCCCCTCAAGCAAAGTAAAACTGATGGGATCTAGTCCGATAAATCAACACACCATCCCCAACTAAAATTCACACGTGTTGAAACTGATGGACAATTTGTAGATCTGATGTCACCTGTTCATTCAAATCCGCAATTTTGCTGCATACAAATGTGTCCGCAACACAACAGCTAAACTGGGTTCGAATCTCCGTAGAGTACGAATTAAACAGATTCTGTAACCTGCATGATAGTATTATTTGTATTAAATATTGATAGCACCTTCAGTTAAGGAGCCCCGAGTGGTCTAAAACGCTCTCCGTTACGGATCACTGCCATCTCACCTCTGTCTGCGTGGGTTCGAGTCTCGGATTCAGCCAATGTGGGTATGTAAGAAAGCTTGCCAGTAGCTTCTCGTGGGTCGGTGGTTCTTTCCGGGGTTTTTCACGGGTACTTCCTCCACCATTAATACTGGCCGCCATGTATAGCCTAGCCTGTGCTGAAAAATGGCATTAAACTCTACAACTACAACAACAACAGCACCTTCAGTTCGGTTTGGTGAATATTTGTAATTCTCCATAATTATTTGTATATACCTTTATTTCTGCCGTTGGAATCCGGAATGAATGTGTAATTAAATGAGAGTTAATTGCTAGGTCTACATGTGAGTGTATCTGCTACGCACGATGTATATAACACCGACTTTGTACTTAACGTTTTGGTTGTATGTGTTTAGTCGTGTTAGTAGTGAAGGGGGATACCCTACGTACAATGGGAATTAGCATTACAGAACCCCTTGGGACACTCTACGTACAATGGAAATTTAACATGGCGAAAAATCGTGGGTCAATCTACGTACAAGGGGAATTAACATGGGAATAAATCGTGGGACAATCTACGTACAAGGGGAATTTAACATGGGAATAAATCGTGGGTCACTTTACGTACAAGGGGAATTTAACATGGGATTTTTTTTTTTTTTTAAATTTTAAAAAAAGGGGTAGGCAATTGAAAGGCTATCTCTTTTCGAGAAATATGGGGGCCCTGAAAAGGGCCTTTGGGTTTTCTTCTTCTTCTGCTTCTAATTTCTTCTTTTCCTCCACCAACTTCTTATTTTATCTCCAACACTCTTTCTCTTCTTTTCTTTCTTTTTTTTCTCCTCCTCTTCTTTCTTCTTCTCTTCCTCCTCTTCTTTCTTCCTCTTTTCATTTTCTTCTTCTTTTTCAATTTTTTCGTTCCATTTGCGTATTCTTATTCTTTCCTCTTCATCCTCCTTCTCCTCCTTTATCTCTTTCATAACGCAACTAATCTTGTCCTTTGCTTTTCTTAAGTTATTAATTTCCATCTTTACACGATGGGGACTATAGGAATAATGGTCTTCAACCAGTCTTATTAGCATCTGTTCCATTATTCCTAAGTTGTCTAAAACGTCTTGCAAGGTTTGTATTTTGTCCATTTGGTTTGACGCCATCTTCTTTTTATTCTTTGCAGAATGGTTTGAACGACGAACACTGTGGGTTCTTATATTGAAAGCGCGGACGTGATGGAAAACATCCCCCTAAAACATAAAATGGATCTTACCTAGATCATGACCCAACAACGCGCGGACGTGAAGGAAAACATCCCCCTACTTTCTCATTTCATATAATATAACCCTAACTATACTCTCTATATACACTAAGAATCAATAAATAAACCCTTAATCTACTATTCACACAAACTTACTTCAGCATTTACAAACACCAACACAAACACACAAACTTACTTCAGCATTTACAAACACAAACACATACACTTCCACTATTAATAAAGAGTTAGTGTTTATATTTACACTACTCTACCTACACACATTGGCAAATTGATCGTTATTTCTTTTCTAGAGTATTGGGTAGCCCTAAAAAGGGCTGTTTTTTGAACTCCTGATGCACCTATCTAATGGTTGCACCTTCCTGGCCTGGCGCCACACACGCATCTTCTTCCCCAGTCTTCTTTCACCTTTCTTCTGGGGAGCGCAGAGGGAGGATGATTCGCTTCAACACCCCAATCCTCTGTCTCGGGAATATTGAACGACATCCTCTCTTCTCTTTTCTTTTCCTCTTCTTCTCTCTCTCTTCTCTCCTCCTCTTCCTTCTTTACTCTTGCTTCTTCTACTATAGCCTCCGCTGATAGTTCGTTTACTATGCGCCTGGCATATTCCAGGTGCATCTGGAGTTCTAACAGTTTCACTATTCTGCTATTCATTCTTCTGGCTGTGTTGATCAATCAACAAGGGTAGCTAGACTGCCCAGCGAGTTTCAATTTATAGTGAAAGCGCGGACGTGATGGAAAACATCCCCCTAATAAAATAAAATTGATCTTACCTAGATCATGAACAAAAAAACAACAACGCGCGGACCTAAAAGAAACACTCACTCACTTTTTTATGCTACCCATCACTATTGTAAAATTTTTTATAAATCACTTCAATAGACTATCCACATACGCAAGGCAATCCAATCTAACCCCAAATATACACCTCAAACAGCCCAAAAAAAACAAACATCATTTTAATCTACTATCCACACCAACCTACTTTATCACTTACAAACACAAACACACAAACACACAAACACATACACTTCCACTATTAATAAAGAGTTAGTGTTTATATTTACACTACTCTACCTACACACATTGGCTAATTGATCGTTATTTCTTTTCTAGAGTATTGGGTAGCCCTGAAAAGGGCTGTTTTTTTTGTTTTGCTATGGCATTCTTTTTTTAGTTTCTAAGAATGCGATGTCCTCTGAGGATAGACTTTCTGGCAATAGGTCTGCTTCTTCGGAAAGAGAAGAAGAACTCTTTGGTGTCGATACGACAATCGACAAAGCCTCTGTCAGCTTCAGGTTGCTGCTGTTGTTGTTGCTGCTGTTGTTGCTGTTGCTGCTGTTGCTGCTGTCTCTGAAGTCTGTACTTCTCTGTCCATTCTTCTTTTTCCCTGTTCATTTCTTCTCTGAAGAGCTCTTCTATCAGGTCTTCAGTGATTTTTAACATTCTCACATTCTCTATTTCTTCTGGCTTCGGTATCAGACTGTGTCTGACCCTATGCAAATTCACGTAGGCTTCGTTGAGCTTAGCTAGTTTGGAGCACATCTTCGTAGGAGGATGAGTCAACAATGGATGGTTAGACTGGGAACAAACCGGTTCTTAAAGTCAAAGCGCGGACGTGAAGGAAAACATCCCCCACACGGTTTTTGAGTCGCAACGTTCAGTGAGTGTCATGAGAGGGATAGTAAGAAATGAAAGAGCATCAATCCAACATTCTTATAGCTAAACAAACCACAAAGGCATTTTTTTTAAAACACAACATTTTTTATTCAAAAATCACTTAACACTAAACAACAACTCTAACATGTTTAACAATAATCCAACACTATAACATCAAACAATTTTTTTCAAATCACAAACATTTTTTCTCAATGGACAATCTACTTTAAACAGGGCTGACAACGTTGTGAATGAAATTGTGATTTCCACTGTTGGAAATCATTAGGCCATTGATGGACACTACGTTTCCTAGCTTGAGACAAAAGATAAGCATAATGGTCACAAAACCATCGATCTACTTTCACATCGTTTCTAGAAGAAGAACGAGGATCAAAATGAGTCACTAAATGTTCTAAGGAATAGCCCAGGCTGCAATGATGCAGAAAATACACACAGTACTGTCCGCACACCAAGGAATTTGTGCCTTGTAATTTCACGTTATTGAAACGGGTGGTTTGAGCATTTCTTCTCATAAAGTCGATGATATCGTCTTCCAAAGGGGGCAATCCGTACGAATCGAAATATTCCACACATCCTTCTTGAGGAAAGTAAACGGCTACCCAGTGGGTTCCTGGGAGATGACTGTCGTCCGTGTTGATCACGTAAGCTAGATGGTCTTTAGGTTTGCGATGAGGGAGTTCATCTTTAGCACAGACGACAGGATTCCAAGAAGACGTATACGAACTGTGGTTCAAAAGGTAATAAAGTTCCCAGGTATCCATTGATTTGTGTTTTTTCTTCTTCTTCTTCACAGGTAATAATAAGTCGTCAATTCGATCCTGACTTTTTGCTTGAAAATGTCTGACGAATAAACGGTTATTCGTTCTGTTTCCTCACTCTGATTCAGGAGAGCTTCGATACGATGGATCTCTTGAGTGGTTAATGGTGGACAAGAATGTTCACGCAAGTCTTTATACCACTGGTGCAACACGTCTTTGTCCGAGATGAGACTCCAAGCTTCGTCCAGATACTCGTCCAATTTTTCTTCTTGACTTAACATTAGGCATTTATCGTGTTGAATTTGACTGGGATGATCGTTTTGACATCCATAGCAATTTTTCTTGATCAATTCCGTCATTTTGTCGACCAAGTGTTTGGCAAAACAGGAGACTAAATGGGCTTCTTGTTCTGGCCATCTTGACTTCATCATGACAACTTCTTCTTTTTCCACGGTCTCTTCACATTCCATCTTTAAAGTTTCTCCACTTTGTAAAGAGGGATAACAGTCTTCCATGGTTTTTTAGTAATCTAGAATGACTTCTCTCAAACTGTTGATTTCTATCGTATTATCGAATTCTGCATACAGGATGACGTTCACCGTGTCTGGTAGAGCACTCGAAAACTGAAGTTCCACACGAATCTGGCCGGATTTTATAGGGTGGAAATGTCCCTCGTCGCTGCCTTGGTCTGGAGTGAAATCGAAAGCCCACAAAGCATAACCTCCTGTGTAATCGTCGTACTTAATGCCGTGACTGGTGTTGGTTCCTAACTGTCCGGTGGCTTCGTACAGGGACAAGTACGATCTCAAGTAATTGTTCTGGGTAAAGTTAGGCTCGAAAGGTCGGGTGCACAAGGTCTTGCCATCGCGACTGACTTCGATCTTGGACACATTGTAATGTTTAAACTCAAAAGGATTTTCATGGTAGGCTCCGTTGAAGGCTGAATTCTTGACGATACCAACAATCAAACGTTTGGGTAACTGTCCTTGGAACAGATGATCTTGGATCATGGATCGCTGTCCAGTAGGAATGGTGAACGTTTTCACTTCCACACGTCGGATCGGATACTTGGCGGTTGTTCTGCTCAATGTCTGACTGATGTCGTTTCCCACTTTAGGTAACACTTCCACACGACGAACGTAGAGTCTGGCTTCTTGGATGACGGTTTTGTAAGTGGCATCACGATCAGCCATCAAATTGAAAGTGGCATTGCTACGATTTAGTCTCAGACGGATATCCACCCCGTTCAGCAAATACTTTTCTTGTAACCACATGTCCAAATGCAAGCGATCCATCAGTTCTAAACTACGACTTAGTGCAATTTTCGCTCGTCGTTCTACAAATCCCTTTGAATGTGAAGCATCCGCAGCAAGTACAATAGTGTTGAACTTAGTCGCTGGGTCAGGTCTCCATACCACGCAAGCATCCAGATGACTGTCCTTGGCATTTATTCCGTACGTCAAGAGATTTTCCAGGTAGGCACGGTAAGGGTATGTATCCATGCTGCTGCTGACTAGTTTGTTATTCAAGTACAAGTCCACCTCGCTAAACAAGGAATGCATGAAATTGTTGACGGGAGCTACTGCATCATTATTGTCTATGGCATCGTTGTTCGCTTCGGTTACTTTGACTTTCAAGTACAGGTAACTGCTATTCAGATCGATGTAATCTTCGGGCTGTCCTTTGATTTCAAACTCGATGGGAGCGGAATCCGTCAAAGAGGAGACGGGATGAAATTCCACCCACTGGGATTCTTGCATGGTCATCATGGTGGGGGGCATGGCAAACAGATCCAGTTCCGTCTTGGAACAAGCGCAAGACTCTCGGTGCATCATTTTTTTTGCTGTGTTTCAATAATCGAAAACGTCTAAGTCTCGAACGGTTCTTCTTTTCTTGGCCTTTCTAGCTTGAAGTCTGGTGAAAGGGTGTTTTCTTCGTCTTCTCTTTCTGCCTTGTCCTTGCTGAATGCCTGACTCGGTAGCGTGCAGGGCATTTATAGGTGTGTCTCGTCGGCCTAAAATGTCTTTACCCGTTTGCAGCAAGACATTTTTGCCTGCCCTCATGAAGGCTTCTTTAGGGTTTTGTTTGTCGATGATGACATTTTGGAGAAATTCTTTGCCTTGCGTCAGTGCCGCATCTTTCAAGGCGTGCAATCCGCGTGTCACCATCGGTTTCAACACCGGGGCCACCGAACGAAAGGCCGATTTTAACATATCTCCTAAACCGTGTCCTCGTTGTCGAGCAACCCCTCGGTACACTGAATACATGACTTATGTACGAATCGTGAGAGAACCGTTTTCGAAAATGGAGTTTCACCGTGACTTTTCCTTTGGTGAATGGAATATTTTGTCCCAAATCTCCTTTTATAGTAATGTTGACCGTGTCCAAATACGACTTGCTGACAGGCAAATAGTGAGGATGGACAAATTCGCGGTGGACGTGATAAGTGTTTCCACCTTCCTCGTCAGCGTTTGCGGCAGAATCCACTTTGAAAGGAATGACACGCAGTAACGGCACGGAGGTGTGTCCCACCACGTTGTATTCCACCACATCGGAGTACACGAACATCAAATTCAGTCCTTGGTTCAGTTCTACTGGGGTATGAAAATACTGGCCAAAAGACTCGTTGTTGTAAATGACTGATAATTCATTTTTTTCTTGTTCTATTTTCTTCCTCATCTTCATGTTACCGCCCAACATGTCAAACAATTCATCACAGAAATAGAAACCCATGATTTTATCCCCCTCAGGAAATTTCATCAGGAAGCGACGAGATGTTTTGTGGTATTCTAGGGTGACACTTTTGTTCTTGACAATGTCAAAAGCTTTCCCAAACACACCATTAAACCTGGTGGCTATGCTGTTGACCAAATGTTGGCCACTAAAATAATAACCTGGGGGAACGAACAAGTGATAGTCGGTCCACTTTGGATTTTTTGTGTTAGGGATTTTATGCTTATATTTGCTATGGGTATCCATCTATTGTTGCAATGGCTCGTCATAAACTTCCACCGTAAAAGTATTTTGATTGGGAAGGACATTGAGGACTTGGGTCGGGTGAATCATTTCTACTAAAGCCACTTCCCAATGGGCTTCGTGATCTAAGGGGATGGCTTGAGGTAATTTGGCCGTGTAACAGCACAACGTGTTGTTGGGAAACACCTCCATGGAACTGTCACTGGGTAAGGTTAAGTAAAATTGGTTTTGGTGACTCATAATTCCAGAGTTCTGTGGCTGTCCGAGGGGTTAGTGGATGTCAGAGGCGTGTCTCCGCCCAAAATGGGGTTCTGGTTGTGCTTGTTGTTGAAGTGGTGACTGGCACTGGCACTGGACACAACGTTCCCGTTCGAGGAGAATTTCAGGGAGGGATTGGGTAGCAGGTAACCGATGCAACTGCTCAATAAAATGGTCCACAATTGTTTGTCTCCTTGTTGCAAACTCAAATTGGCAATGGCTGCCCCGATGACACAATACACCACGAAGATTTGGCAGAAAAAGACGATTTGCGTTTTAGGCACACGTTCTCCACACCACACCCACAAGGGTTGTTTTTGTAAATCTTGCACAGAAGAACTAGGTGAAGAAGGAGTGGTCGACGTAGCTGCGTCTGATGTGTGAAAGGGCATGATGGTTACTTCTTCTTTTTATAGTCGATGACTTGCGAAGCGTCGATCCAAGAATCGAAACTGGGTGGATATCCTTTCCAACGTACTTTGACTTCTTTGACACGTCGTTTGCCCACTTTACGGGTTCTGCGTTCGAGAATGCTTTCGATGTCGTACACGTCGTCTTCTGTTTTGGTGACACGTTGTAACTCGGGCATATAAAACGTTCCTTTGAGTACTTCTCCGTTCATGTCTTCCAATTTATAGACGGCAGGATGACGGCCATGCACTCGTCCAGTGACGCGAAACAATTCGGTCGTCCAGTTAGGTAAGTAACCTTTGTCAAAAGTGCGTTTGGTTTTGCCAATGCGCACCCAATCTCCTACGGCCAACTCTCCACTTTTCTTGGGGACAGCCCTCGTCGGGGACGTACCAAACAGACGCTCAAACACCAACACTTCGTTGTCGGGAGTCACGTCTTGCGGGGCACGTCCGATGCTTCGATGGTAAGATTGGTTGTACGCTTGCACCAGGTGCGGTAAAATGTCGATGTACTTCAGAGTGTGGTGATGCGTAAAATATTTCCACATGCGTTCTTTCAAAGTGCGTTGAAAACGTTCCACGATGCTGGCTTTGGTTTCGGGATTCTCGGTGGTAAAAAAATGAATGTCACGTTTCTTTAATTCTTTTTGGAAAGCTTGGTTCAGAAATTCGGTGCCTTTGTCCGTTTGCCATCGAAGAGGGTGACGACCGCTTTGTTTCAACACCCGTTGAAGGGCTCGCACTAACTCGTTGCTCGATTTGGAAGTCAAGGGTACGACCCAGGCAAATTTGGAAAAGACGTCGATGACACAAAACAAATATTTGTAGCCACGATTGTAGCTGGCCAAATGAGAGACATCGGCTAAATCGGCTTGCCATTGATGATCGATGCCTTCCACTCGGGTGCGACTTCTGGCAAACTTGCGTCGAATGGGTTTGTGTAAAGTGTAGGTAGCTTGTTCTTGTAACCATCGTTGCACTTGAGGTAAACGGAGACTTTTCAGTCGCGTTTTGGCAGCACGATACAATTTTTGAACTCCTGCGTAACCTGCAGGATGCGAGGGATCGTAGTAAATGCTAGCTAAGACTTTTTCCATTTTTTTGTGTTGATTGGTGTCTTAATAAGGCACCCACTCTTGGAAGAGGCTACTCTTTTTCTCTTGGGGTATTTTCTTGGATTGCAATGCTTTGCGTGTGCGGCCAGCAATAGGTGTTGAAGAGGAGGAGGAGGATGTCTGAGCAGGGGATATCGGTTCTTGTTTCACTTCTGTCTTCACTTCTGTCTTCACTTTCTTTTTCTCTTGTGATGAAGAAGGGGTGACCATCATCTTTTTAATCCATCCAATTCTGGAGGTAGGTGGTGTTATTAACTTGCGTACTTTTTCTGGTGGAGTTTGAAACCCTTCTTCTTCTTCTTCTTTTCCTTTTTCTGTCTTGGTCACTGGTACTGGTGGTACTGGTACTGGTGATGGTGCTGGACTTTTCATCAAGGTCTTAAAATCTTTCCAAGTGGGTAGAGCTGTTTCGTCTAAAGCTTTCTGGTGAAAGAGTTGTAGTCGTTGCAAGAGTTGACCGTACTTTTGCGATTTTTCTGTTTCGGACAAATCTTGGCGATCCATCAAGGACTGCAATTCGTGTTGTAACTGGGACATCTCACTCAAATTGGGATTGGGAGGTAAATGTGGGGTGCGTTGTTCTTGCCACCGATGGTATTCCATCCATCGTTTGTAAGGCACTAAAGCTAGTTTTCGTCCTTCCATGGGGTTGTCAGGGGTCGATTCTGAGATCTTGGGACTTCCGAGGGCCTTTTTATCTTGCTCCCACCAGTCCTCCCAACATGGTTCCCAAGACTCCTTTCAGTATGGGGCCTAACAAGAGAGGTAAAATGCCTCCACGTTGGACCAACATCTTCTTTTTTTGACGAATGGGAATTTTCTTTTGAACCATTTGGCGAAGAACGTGACGATGTTTGCTTAAGCATTGTTTCTGGTGTTTGGACAAAGGGATCGTGCCTTTCAAAACGTTCAAACAACATTCGCACACGGTATCGATGACCTCTTTGGAGGCCGTTTGAATGAGTTTTTTTCGTAGGGATGGAGAAGCTTTGGACAGGACAGATAACAGGTCCCCATGTTTGGCTAAACGTGGTGGCAGTCCTTTCCTTTTCTTTCCTTGGGGTTTTCTGGAGGGTGACATCTTTGAGTCTTTAGGAGCACTAAAAACACTGATACCCTACTCGGTCACAGGCCTTTTTTATACTGGAACGCGTCGCCACTGATTGTCTTTACGGCGTATTAGTTTGAGGACAGGCATGACACGTCGTGCAGGGGTACGTAACGGACTAAATCGAGCCAGTTCTTGCTTGGACAAATCCAGTAAACTTTGTAACATGCCCGATCTTTCATGGACTTTGATTTTGGGAGAAGATACTTTGTGAGCAGCAGCCACTGCCACTAAATTGGAAGGTCCTGCCACTGGGGAAGTTCTTTTGGGGGTCATCAACGGAGAAGTTCTTGGTGTGATCAACGTCTCCAAGTACTCTTCAGTTCCTGGTGACATCAACGGAGAAGTGGACAAACGTGAGGCTGCCGGAGACGCAGTCACTGCCGTGGCAGGTCGTGGTTTGCGAGTGTCAGGTTGCGTCCTGGCCGAAGTGCCTCTCTTGCGACTAGTTTTCTTCTGTGGACTTTTCTTTTTCTGAGGACTTTTTTTCTGTTTCTTTTTCTGGGGGCTTCTTTTCTTTTTCCGGGGTGGTGTCTGGTAAGAGGAGGGTCCTGCCACTGGAGAAGTTATTCTTCTTGGGGACCTGGTCTTTTTCTTTTTCTTCTTGGGGCTTCGTTGGACTTTTGTCTTGGGGATAACTTTGGGGGCATTAGGATCCCATCTTAAGAGTGAGCGAATGATGACCCCTCCTAGAGTACCGCTCCCTCCAGGTTTCAAAATGATTTGTTTTTTGGTTTGAGTGTCGATGCGGGGATCGGCCAGTTGGACCAAAGCAACTTTGTTTCGATCGAAAAAGCGTTGGGTTTGATGAGGAATCTGAATGATTCCTTGGAGTAATTGACGTGCCGTCACCGTGAACCATCGTAAGACTTCTTTGAGACTAGCTTCTAAGACACGAGCTCGTGTTTGTGGATCTTTTTCTCGACTGATGCCATACAAGGCACGAATCAATTTGACGGGAAGATGCGACTGAAGGGACGTCATGTTCACACTGTATGAGGCAGACGAAAAAGGGTCTGAGGTTTTTATAGATTTTTTTGATGGGGAGTGAAATGAAGTCGAGGACGGAGACGTGTACAGGACAGGTCCTCCGTCTTGGCACCAGTGGTGAAACAAGTGGGTACGAAATCGCAAATCCTCGGGAGTCGTAGGTTTCAAATCGACGAGTAAATAGGCGTGTGGCGTTTGAGTGGCATCGTCGTACGCCTGAGTCAGCCAAGGCGTTCCTAACTGTTTGGCTAAGACTTGCACTTGCGATTTACCACGTAATGCGCATTGAGACTGATGGTGCGATGGGCTTTACTTTGTTGAAACAAATTTTGGGTGATGTAAACGACACTGGCATTACGGTGATGCCCTTTGCGCGTGAACCACAGTTTAATTTCTTCTTCGTCTTCTCCTAACATGTCGTCGAAAATGACCAAATGGGTTTGACGGGAGTCAGAGACGATGCCATCGTCTTCTTTAGGAATGCCTTCCACAAACACGATGGAATCGCCTTGACTTTCTCGCAAGAGGCTGTACGCCGATTGCCACTCTTTGTAACACCACACGATCCGTTGAGGTGGCCGATCGATCAAATGATGTTTATGTTCGATCAAACGTTTGACGAATTCGGTTTTGCCAGAACCGCTAGGTCCAGCAATAAGCATGTTAAAGGGATGGCGAAGATACAAAGCCTCCCAACTGGCACGATCTAAATGTTCGTCGATGACTTTGACAGTAGAGGAAGAGGGAACAGAGACAGCAGAGGTAGCCATGGTGTGAGAAATGTCACTTGTGACACGAAAAACAAACAAGACAAGAGTTTATATACTTTTTCAGAACACGTTTATTGAATGTTTTTTTCAAACATGAATACGAAAGACAAAAATACATAAAAGCCAAAGGCTTAAGTACAAGGATAAAAGGCACATGATAACGATGAACGTGGAATAAACACGAGTGTCTGTACAACAACCACATGTTTTGGGTAATGTTCTAACCAGTTCTATAGTAGAGGGTAAAGTCACACAAGTGTCCTCCCGAAAGGGTCTTTCAGGCCTGTCCACGACAGTCCTGTCCTGGGTGACGGGTTTTTCTGGCACCGTCACTAACACAGGTTGAAAAGTAACTTTTTTCCTTGAACAACTCTCGTGCATACTGGGCCACTTCTTGGGTCCAAGCCTCAAAACCCCATTCTTTCCAGGCACGGACATCTGTCCAATGGGGATGTAAGTCACAAGCTGCACACACATCGTCATACACGTCTTGGGTAGCTAAAAGTTGACGAATCTTTTTTTCCTGTTGAGGTCGAGAAGTATCCAGATGAAACCGCAAGGCTTTGAGCAAAAGGAGTTTTTCGTGACCATTTAAGGCCATGAAGGTGGTAAGTACTGATCGTAAAGAGTCCACAAAGAATCGGTTGGTAAACGAAATCCCAAAAAAACAAGTCACTAAGACACACACCACTTGTCGTCCCAAATTGAATGGATACAGTTCTTGTAATAATTGATGGTAATGATCCACGGTTTGAATATAGTCATTGAGTTCCTTCCACGGAATCTGTTGGATGACATAATGACATAAACCGTGGCATGGCAGCCTGTTTTTATATTCTCTTTTTTTTGGATGCAATACACGTACTTTCTAGCCAGAGATCTTCGTTCTCCAGTAGGGAATCTAAATCTTGCATACTGTAACCGAAACGTCAGAGTTCGTTTAGAAGTTTCCTCTTCCGCTAAGTAGATTCCACGTAACAAATGTTGGTAATCCTTTAACTTGTCTTCCTCAATGTATTGCTGTAGGTGAATCTCGAAGTAACCATAATTATGAACATGTCGATCATTAGCGACCTCAAAGTGTTGAACAATGTCTGACCATTGAAAGAATTTCTGACGAATCAGTTCTCTTATACCATTCAGGTACCAGTGGTTAAAGATCTGGTGACGTAACGGATGCAATTGTTCTTTACGTTTGACTTGTATTTTGACCAGCTCTCGGTAAATCCTTTCTCTCAACTCCACAGGCAAAGCACGAATGTTCTCTTGTAAAGTATTCATGAATAGGTCAGTCTCTACAATTCACAAAAGTAATCCACATAGTGAGTAATTTCTGACCACTGCCATTCAGGGTAACGTCCAAGAATGTCACTGAACTCTTTTGATGTAAACGGCCTAAAGTAATATAATAGGATGAATGCAGTCTTGACCCAAAGAAATCTAACACACTGGTTGACTTTTTTCACTTTCCTCTTGTGAATTTCTCGGCACAAAAGTTCTACAGTGACCCATTGAGATTTCACTCTGGCAAACCCCTGCCAAACTTCCTTGTAAATCTTCTCTTGCAGTTCTTTAGGTAATGATTCAATATCGTTTTTGAAATGCAGTTTAAATACTGATCTCGGTGATGTCCAACATTTGACTCCTGGCCAATCTGGTTTCTTCATCAACGACATGGTAAGTTCCTTCAATGTCTCGGTCCCACTAAGGGTAAGTAATGACAATTCGGTGACCATCGAGCATGTTCAACGTAAGCCGAATCTTGCGGTTCCCAGTGGTGAAGTGACACACCGCAACTGAAGCACTTGACTTTATCTCCTTCGCCCAAGTAGAAAAATCCGGCTCTGGCTAATTCTTCGGGGGTCGGTCCTCCCAGATACTTTGGCCATTTTCCTTTGAACGATTTAAGACGATTTTCAAAGTCGCAGTATTCCGACAAACGCACAGGGAACGAATATTCGTCTTTCACAGGTTCGTTTCGATGAGGGTTGAGTGACATGGGTAGGAGTTTGCTCAGGGCTGGATGACATCCGTAGGGGGGTAGACGTGAAGGTGAACATTCCCCTTTAAAACGAAACCCAGTAAAATGTCCAAGAGGACGAGCAGCATCGCTTTCGCATCCCACAGGTTTGACACGCACAGCATCACTTTCCATGATAGGGGTAGGGACACTAAAGTTCCCATGATGCTTTACGGCATCGCTCAGATCACAACGTACAGCATCGGACCCATCGCAAGGCTCACAATCGCATTCCACTTCCGAAGCCTCACACTTGAATTGTGCCCTTCTAAACAACTTGTTCTGTGTTTCTCTGAAAGTACTCATCTTGTTCGTTCGGTCTTGGTAGTCACAATGAACTATCCGATCTTGACCATAGCCCCCTTTTTATACTAGTCGCAATGCAGTCTCCAGCTTGTGCATCTTTCCTTTTTTACGTTTTTTATGTCCTGTTCTGGAAGGTACCGTCTCTAAGGTACCGTCAACATTGTACCGTAGTGTGATGGGTGGAAAGGCCATAGAAAGGTAAGGGCAGTGCGGAGACCATCGAGTATGTTCCAGAATAGCTGAATCTTTATAGATACATAGATCCATTCGTAACTTCAGTCCGCAAGCGAAACACTGTACCTCGTATCCCAATCCTGACTCAGGTCCCAAGTAGACAAATCCTGTTCTAGCTAAAACATGCGAAGAAGGTAATCCTTCCCTATCCGTAGGCCATTTCTGAAACGTGTCCAATCGACGGGCACAATCACAATAGTCAGGTAAGAAGACTGGAAAATGGTAGGGTTTGAACTTGGAGTTCTCATCGGGTTTCTCACTCGATTCTTGCTGTGGCGAAGTCATCTTTCTGGTGGGGTAACTATCCTCTTACAACCAATGTTTTATACCGACGTGTCCATACGGTAAGGTGAAATGATTGGGAAGTCGAACTCGCTTCTGGTACACGACTTGATAAACTTTTTCCAAAGGTCGACTGACGATGTGGTGAGTGGGTAAACGTACAATCTTGTTCGGTTGGTAAGTGGTCACTTTAAAGTTTCCATCCTCTCCCGATTGCAAGGCTTCTTTCAATACCCCAAAGTTGACCACTCGACTGGTACGATAATTCAGAGTCAGTCCTTTCACTTTACACGTCGTGTGCACTTCTCCTTGTTTGTCCCGGTATTCGTAGCCGTAATTTTTGGGACCGCCACTGACGAAACTTAGAATCTTGTCGTCGGGATACTCGTCTGTCCAGGCTCCTAAACGGTCTCCTTCGATGTCAGGGTGATGTTGAATCGGGTGATGGATGTAAATGCAACTGTCCGTGTCAAAGTACAGGACGCGTTCTTCTAACAGTTCTAAAGCTTCGTACAATTTTAAGCGAGCATGGGCTGTCACGTAAGCCGCAATGATGACATTTCCAAAAGGGTCGTCTTGTACAAAGTCCAGATCTTCTTCGTAATTGACCAAGATTAAATTCTCTCGAACGACGTCCACGTGTTTCATGTATTTGGTTTTGTCGTGAATCATCTGGAAGTAGCGGGCAGGTTCTGTCAAATATTCCGTCTTGGGTAAACACGGTCGTTGTGCCATTTTACCCCACAAGCAATTTAACATCACTTTGGCAAACGATCGCCTGCCTTCGTTTTTCTCGATGTGGTCTAAAGTGATGCCTTCTTGTTCGTAGTATTTCTCTTTGAATTGTATTTGGTCTTCGGGAGTGTGACACCAGGAAGGATAGCCGCTGGCTTCTTGCTTCAGTTTCAAAAAGGCATCCACATAGTCGGCGAAAATGCCTTTCTGCGTGGGGTCACCCTTGTGGTATTGTTGTGTCTTGGGAAAGTGACAAATTTCGTACACTTCTAACAGTTGGTATCCCATGTCCAGAGCTTTGAACAATTCTACGCTGACCCAGGTTCCCGTCAAGGCTCGTTCTTCCTGGCTGTGATGACAAGGTTGGTCTTGGTTACACGTTTCGGCACAAGTACGGCACAATGGAAACATCAGTTTGCCTTGACAATGGTGAGGTAAGACGGGATGGTATAGGTTCGTGGGAGGCAAAACTTTACACTTGATCAAGCCTTCGTATTGTCGAATGTTTTTCAGGTCGATGTGTTCCGTCAGCAATTGCGGGTGCCGTACAGGAAAGCGACAATATTTGCACACGTAGGGATACAGCGAACACACGTCCAAGTATTTGATTTCTTCTCCTTTCTCTTCGTCGGCTTGGTACAGCAAACAGGTGGCATTGGTCCTTCCTCCGTACAAACTATCCCTCGGGTTCAGCGGGTCCATGAACTGGTAACTTTCCACGAGGCGTTTAAACTCGGGATCGGTTTTCATACGGTGATCATACTCGTGTTCCCACATTTCCACCACTTGGTGTCCTTGCTGTTCTAACTTTAGGCGCCGCTGACAAGTGTCCTGGTACAAGTCTTCCATGGTTCGTTGCAAAAACTGATTTTTGGTGCCACGGTCAGGGTAACAGACGGGACATCCGTGAAATAAGCAACCGTTAAACTCGTACACGATCTTGGGGTTTTCTAAGTCCCAGCCATCGACCGAATACGTTCCGATGGTCTTTTCGCCCCCTCCGTTGCGGGCATGCTGAATCCACTTGTCTTCCTTGTCGCACAAGTAATGTAACCAACGCAGGGCTTTGACCGAGTATTGACGTTTGACATAGTGGGTCGTTTGAGGGCTGATGACAGCTACGGTGTTTTCAGGCATGAATCGTTGTCGATACACTAAGGAACACGCTTTGGCAATGGTGCAAGCTTCTTTCAAAGGATCGACCCCTCCGTGTTCCATGAACAGTTCTCGAAATTTTCCACAGCAACGTCGTAAAATGTCCACGTCGGAACGACAATACTTTAGCATTTCTTCCTGAAAGTCGAAAGGGTCCGAGGCGTGAGCCTGGTACCAAGCGTAGAAAGCTTCTCGTTGTTCGGTACGCATGTTGTCGGGGTCGTAATAGTGAGCCTCGGGCAAATGGGGTAGAACGGCGTGTTGATTGGCTTCCGTATTGAAAAAGTGTGGAAAGTACCCTTTAGCCATTTCTGTCATTCCAAACGTTTTAGGCATTCGACTCAAAGGCATGGCCAAATAGCTCATCGAATCTTTAAACTGTACTTGTCCCACTTGCATGAAAATGATTTTGGCTCCGTTCAAAGTCACTTTAGGACGCTCGGTGCCTTGTTCCGTATAGTATCTGAGAAGAAACTGTCCATCGTATCCGGAAAAATTGTGAGCCATCACCGTGGCATGACGATGACAATCTCCGTAACGTTCGATGTCCTCTTGGCTCCACGTCTTGTCGACGGGGTCTAAGACCCATTGGGCAAAATCGGCTAACGTGTTTGGTCCCCGAAAGATTTTTTCACGCCCTCCGGGAATCTTGCTGCAGTGAGGGCAATGACTGAAGATAGGTTCTTGAATGCACTTCTCGCACGTTCGATGAGCCACGCAGAAATTAGGAATGTGAATGCCAGTCTCTTGCATGCATTCGAAATCGAAAAAGATGAAATTGCCTTTCTTCTTTTGACCGTCCTCTGTCTCTGTTGGGGGTTGGTATTTTTGCACGTAACATTCGTGTTCCAAGTCCACGATGTGGTGACAAATGTGACATTTTTTCTTTCCTGAACATACGTGTGCCTTGGTATTATTGGTACGTATGACTTGTTCACACGTAGAGCACAATCTCAGGAGTTGACAAGCGCATTTTTTCTGTGAACCTTGCGTCTTCAAATGTTGTTGGTAACAGGTAGGGCTGACAAACGTGCGCAGACAAGTTGAACAAGGCACTGGTTCTTCGCTCAGACAGGGTGAAGAGGCCAAACATCCTGTGCATTTCGATCCACAATACTTGTGTTGCTCTCGATTGTTATAACCATGGTCACATTTCTCACAGTAATAACCGTATCCCAGGAATCCGGTGATACTGGTAATGGTATCGAAATGGTCATCGTGATGATAAACATGAATGTATTTTCCGTCCTTAAAATCTTGGCCTCGAAACAATAGAGGCCCGCGCATTTCTTGAGGGTGCACTTTCAAGGTGTATCGTGGAGCTAGGACATCTTGCAATTTTTGCATCTCAGGAATGCCACAGGGTGTGTCTTTGGGCAGTGCGGCTTGTTGTAACAGGAGTTCTGCTTCGTTTCGTTGTTTGGCTCGGTCGGAAGGTTGAATAGTGTTCCAGGTTCTTTTCCATTCTACCGTGTCGTTCTTGTTGGCATAGGTTCGTCCCACCACGATGGCACGGGCTAAACACATCTGGTCATGAGGGTTGTTAATTCGGACGAGACTCGTTTTGGTGTTGCGAAGGTCGTCCACCAATAACATCTTTTTGCGTCCTGTCCCTTGAGGAGGAGAGACGTGGGTCATGTCCAGTGTGGCTTTACCATCGGTGATGTCAAACTGATCATTAGATTGTTGTACGTGTTGAATCTTGTCCATGACTTTGGAAGCAGTCAATTCTGCAGGTGTGCTAAACTCGATCCAAACAGGGGATTTCAAACCGTCGTGTTGTATGGAAAGTCTCAAGCGATCGTCTTCTTTGGGTTGACATTGTCGCTTGAGTGCAGTGAGCAAAGAATCCCACACCTCAGTGATGAACACTTCTGCTTTCTCTAACGGCACTTCAGGCTTGAAATCTTTAAACTTCACCGTGTATTTGTAAGCCGTGGTTCTAAATTTTCTAGAGGAGCGCTTTTCCGTCTCTCGAATGGAATAGTACTTTTCAGGGTTGACTAAGGGTGGTGAACTTGGTTTAGAGGGTTGGGATTCTGGTTCACTCATGTCCTCTTCAAAATCACTGGCATGAATTTGTGCCAAGATTTCAGCCCTGGTACGAGGCGATAGATCACGTTTCTGCCTCTTACTTTCTT
Organism: Sinohyriopsis cumingii; assembly: GCA_028554795.2. Classification (NCBI taxonomy): domain Eukaryota; kingdom Metazoa; phylum Mollusca; class Bivalvia; order Unionida; family Unionidae; genus Sinohyriopsis; species Sinohyriopsis cumingii. Next base: position 48,807,767 of record CM068841.1, on the reverse strand, counting down.
CTTCTTCTTCTTTCTTCTCGAATGAATGGGATCGTTTCATCTTGAAAGCAGAAAGTCAAATGACTCAAGTTCAAACACCATGAGCTACTTTATAGTCATAGCAGACCAGCGTATATAAAAGGGTGTGTGTCTTGTCCTTTCACTATTCATTTCACTCTCAAGCCGAGCACAACGATGGAAGAGACTAACCAGATGGAACGGTTCGTCAGAGCTTTGCGAGGGGTCATTAGAAAATTCTCTTCAGACCAGCCTACGGACTACTCTCCTTCCTTTAGAGATAAAAGTCAAGATACTTGCTATATCTGTCAGAAGAAAGGGCATTGGTCTTCAGAGTGTCCAGACCGTCAAAAAAGAAAAAAAACAGGGGCTAAAAAAGACAAAAGTCAAGATACCTGTTATTATTGTAAAGAAAAAGGACATTGGTCTCCAGATTGCCCAAAAAAGAAACAAGAGGAGTCAGAAGAAAAGAGGAATTCTTCAGAAGAAGAGAGGGATTCTTCAGAGGAAGAGAGGGATTCTTCTGAGGAAGAAAGAAGACAGGTGAAGAAAAAGAAACAGGAGAAAAAAAGAAGAAGGGAAGAAAGCGAGGAGGAAGAAGAAGAGGAAAAGAGTGTGACGGTGAAGAAATTCAAAAAACAGAGAGACTAAACAAGGAGAAAAGAAGAAATCAATGAACTTTTCATTAAAGTGTTATGTTGTGAATTGTGAATTGGATTGTAACAATGGATAAAAGAATAAATGAATGATAAAAGGTAAGTGTCTTTGAGTTTTGATTTTAAAATAAGAACGTACACTCACGCACTCATACACAGACACGTACTATAAGGGTAAAATGGGTGGGTTTTTTATTGAGTTATTGGCAAATTGAAATTGTATTTCTTTTCGAGAAATGTGGGTGACCCTGAAAAGGGCCTTTTTTTATTTATGGTGTAGGGGTGAGTTTAAGCAATCAACTTTAACTGCCTTATGCCTTTGCCACGGCCAAGGCCTACTTCTGAACTGCGTAATGTTGATGATGATTGGGTTGAAATCACTAAGGGTGGTACGGTAGGCTTAGTCACAGGGTTGACGTGTTTAGCTCGGGAAGGTCGTATTCTCTTCGGTCGTGATAAAGAAGTCTGATACATTTGTTTCAGACCTCTTAACTCCGCTAAAATGTCCAACAGTACCGTGACCGTTTGATTTTCACCCTCTTGTTTCTTTGCTGTTACTTCTTCTTGCTGTTGCTGCTGTTGTTTTTTTCTTACCTCTTCTTCTTGCTGCTGTTGCTGTAGGAGAAAAACTTGTTCGGCTTCCTTTTGTCGTTGTATAAATTTCTCCAATTCTTCTTTCTGTCTCTGTCTAAAATTCTCCACTTGCGGTAATGAAGAAGGTAACGAAGGTTCCGGAACAAATTCTTGCGAGGAGAGAAAATCCACAAAATCCCAATTCACCTCTTCTGAAAGTAAGTCCGGGTTCCCTTGGGCAGTCTCCCCTGTTGGTGCAGCCCAATGGATCATTTTCTGAGTTTCCGTCATGTTGAATCACTGTCGCATAGATTGACTGCACACAAGCGCTAGCGAATCTATATAGACTACGTGACGTCACAGACTGCTCTCTTCGGATTGGATGCGGGCTGACTGAATTCTGTAACGCGTGTTCGGATTGGTGAATGAACTCAATCCGTTTCAATCCTTTCTGTCCCTATAAATAAGCGCAGTTCACTGCATTGATTCACCTATTCTCGGAGCCTCAACATGTGGACAGACGTTGAATCTTCAACCCTTGTGTCAACAATGATGTTCAGGACGGACATGCTCATGTATGTCCGATCCAAGTGGACCGTTGTCCACAGGACCAACAGCAGCCTGTGGATAAGAAGAGTCTATATAGAGAGACAAGGTTGCCTCAAGAGGACTCTGATGTATGGCCCTGCTGTAAGACGAAGTTTGAGGAAAAGAAGATGTCACAAATGCCCTTTATGTTAAGGGCATATTAACATAAACCAAAGGCCCTTTTCAGGGCCAGCCATATATCTCGAAAAGAGATACCTTTCAATTGCCTACCCCTTTTTTTAAAATTTAAAAAAAAAAAATCCCATGTTAAATTCCCCTTGTACGTAAAGTGACCCACGATTTATTCCCATGTTAAATTCCCCTTGTACGTAGATTGACCCACGATTTTTCGCCATGTTAAATTTCCATTGTACGTAGATTGTCCCAAGGGGTTCTGTAATGCTAATTCCCATTGTACGTAGGGTATCCCCCTTCACTACTCGTGTTGGTGTATGGACCGGTGCGTGCAGGCAAAGCAATGGATGACGTTTACTCGCGGACCAGCGTTCGAATCTCATGAGAGAGATGAAATATATACAATAGTAACGTAGGAAAAGGAAATTTTCTTTTTATTATTTACCAAAATTGCTCCAGAATTGTGGTTTAGAACATAGATGTTAAAAACATTAAAATTAAAATAAAAAACGTAAAAAAAGCATTTTTTTCTCAATAAATAAAAAACGAAAAAAAAAAAAACGTTCCAGTAGTTTTTAGGCAACACAAAAACCAATATTTTACTTATTTACACGCTACATACCAGTTTTAAAGTTTCAGTGATACAAATATGAAAAAATGTCAAAAGTTTTAAACCGTAGTCCAGATAACATTGAAAATGTTTTCACTCAGTGTCGTTATCACCATCTGACTGATCTGACCACTCTATAGTTTCCTCCATATAATTTATATTGTCCAGCTTTTCCTTTAGGCGAAGATTTGCATGCACAAACACTACATCTCGCACTCTCTTGCACCGCAGACGGTTTTGTATTTTCGTGTGAATGAAGTCATATAAAAAACGCAAAAAAATAAAAAACGTAAAAAAAACCGCGTTTTTCGAGGTAAAATAAAAGACGAAAAAAACGTTTTTATCATCTATGGTTTAGAAGATTAAATTCTTCGGCACAACAGGCTCACCTCCATTCCCTTGTCATAAAGTCGCCGCACTTTCGTATAAACATACGTGACATAAGAAAGCGGTAGGACTGGGTTGACTTAATCTGTCACAGTAAATTACACTTCTGTCATTTTTAAAAACCACTTGACCCTCTGAAACCAATGCAAGTCCGGTTCAGCAATGCATCACAGCTGGTTTGTCGTTGTTAAGGAAGTAAGGGGAAATACCTTCAGCGAGACGCTAACGTAGTCTGGTAAAATTTCTTTATCAAAGATTAATCTCCATGTATGAAATGTAAAGCAGTTTGCCTTTATTTGTTATACCTCATAAAGTGTTATTTTTCTTGTTGCAGGTAAAACGTTTCTAGGCACACACAATCAAGTGTCGCATGGCATGAAGGGGAATCTTATATTTTCACGTTGAAAATATAAGAATATATTTTTCACATTGAAAATATAAGAATATATTTCTCACATGTGAAAATATAGGAATTAAAAGAAGATAATTATTTTGCCAACAAGCCTATATTTCGCACTTAAATATATATAGGACATCACAACTTGGCCACGGTACCAAATCTAATGATATACCCCGTATTATTGGGAGTATTCAGGGGTCAATGCAGGTATATGAATCATATGTGAACTACATCCAATCTTGTCTTGACCACATCCTTATTCAAGCGGTACGGACATGTTTCGGCCGTCCTACACGGTCACCATTTCTTCATGCATAGCACAGTGGTAGTTCGATAAAATTGTTAGAGGGACGATTCAGGTCATACGTGATAGGGATGAAGATTGCTGTATGTATGTATGTATGTATGTATGTATGTATGTATGTGTGTGTGTGTGTGTATGCGTGCGTGCGTGCGTGCGTGCGTGTGTGTGTGTATGTATGTATGCATGCATGCATGTGTGTGTGTATGTATGTATGTATGTGTGATTTGGATTTTTAACGTTGCTTTCAATAAAAAATCAGTCATATCGCTACGATGTCTGCAGTGTGGCAGTTTATAATGATGCCTAGCACTGGGGCATCATGTCGCATACCTTATCATGATGTCCCACCCAGTCACAAATATCCTGACACCAGGCCGACCAGTCCTAACACTAACCTCTTAATACTGAGCGCCCCAAGCGAGGCAGCTGTTAGTACCATTTTTGTAAGTCTTTGGTATGACTTGGTCGGGGATCGAATCCACGACCTCCCGCATCCGAGGTGGAAGCATCTGACCATTAGGCCACCAGAGCGATATGTATGTATGTATGTATGTATGTATGTATGTATGTATGTATGCATGTATGTATGTATGTAATGTTTGTAGGTATGTAATGTTTGTAGGTATGTAGGTCGGTAGGTATGTATGTATGTATGTATGTATGAATGTATGTATGCATGTCTGTATGCATGTACGTAAGTAGTGAAGGGGGGCACTTTACGGTCAATGGGAATTAGCATTATAAGACCCCTTGGGCAAGATTACCGTCAAGGGAAATTTAACATGGAGAAAAATCGTGGGTTAGATTACCGTCAAGGGAAATTAACATGGAGAAAGAAAAAATCGTGGGGCACTTTAGCGTCAAAGGAAATTAAACAGGGTGGGCCTTTATAGCGTCAAGGGCTTTCACTAAAGTGGGCCTTTATAGCGTCAAGGGAAATTGAACATGGGATTTTTTTTTTTTTTTTTTTTAAATTAAAAATGGGGTAGGCAATGGAAAGACTATCTCTTTTCGAGAAATATGGCTGGCCCTGAAAAGGGCCTTTGGGTTTATGTTAATGTATTCATAAACATAAATGGCACCGCATTGGTCTTCTTCTTGTCCTTAGGCTGCGTCTTACTGTTGGTCCGTACATCAGCACTCTTTTCAGGAATCCTTGTCTTTCGACGTAGATCCTACGTATCCACAGGCTGGTGTTTGTCCTGTGGACAACGGTCCACTTCGATCGGACATACATGAGCAAGTCTGTCCGAAACATCATGGAAGACACAAGGGTGGATGACTCAACTGTAGTCCACATCTTGAAGCGACGAGAACAGGTGAATCAATGCTTTGAACGGCGCTTATTTATAGGTACAGGAAGGATTGAAACGGATTGAGTTCATTCACCAATCCGAACACGCGTTACAAAATTCAGTCAGCCGTCATCCAATCCGAAGAGAGCAGTCTGTGACGTCACGTAGTCAATATAGATTCGCTAGCGCTTGTGTGCAGTCAATCTATGCGACAGTGATTCAACATGACGGAAACTCAGAAAACGATCCATTGGGCTGCACCAGCAGGGGAGACTGCCCAAGGGAACTCGGACTTACTTTCAGAAGAGGTGAATTGGGATTTTGTGGATTTTCTCTCCTCGCAAGAATTTGTTCCGGAACCTTCGTTACCTTCTTCATTACCGCAAGTGGAGAATTTTAGACAGAGACAGAAAGAAGAATTGGAGAAATTTATACAACGACAAAAGGAAGCGGAACAAGCTTTTCTCCTACAGCAACAGCAAGAAGAAGAGGTAAGAAAAAAACAACATCAGCAACAGCAAGAAGAAGTAGCAGCAAAGAAACAAGAGGGTGAAAATCAAACGGTCACGGTACTGTTGGACATTTTAGCGGAGTTAAGAAGTCTGAAACAAATGTATCAGACTTCTTTATTACGACCGAAGAGAATACGACCTTCCCGAGCTAAACACGTCAACCCTGTGACTAAGCCTACCGTACCACCCTTAGTGATTTCAACCCAATCATTATCATCATCAACATTACGCAGTCCAGAAGTAGGCCTTGGCCGTGGCAAAGGCTTAAGGCAGTTAAAGTTGATTGCTTAAACTCACTCCTTCACCATGAAGAAAAAGGCCCTTTTCAGGGCCACCCACATTTCTCGAAAAGAAATACAATTTCAATTTGCCAATAACTCAAAAAAACCCACCCATTTTACCCTTATACTACGTGCCTGTGTATGAGTGCGTGAGTGTACGTTCTTATTTTAAAATCAAAACTCAAAGACACTTACCTTATATCATTCATTTATTCTTTTATCCATTTTTTACAATCCAATTCACAACACAACACTTTAATAAAAAGTTCATTGACTTCTTCTTTCTCCTTGTTTAGTCTCTCTGTTTTTTAAATTTCTTCACCGTCTTTTCCTCATTTTCTTCCCTTCTTCTTTTCTTCTTCTCCTGTTTCTTTGCCTCTTGTAAATAGAATTGTCTTCTTTCTTCCTCTGAAGAATCCCTCTCTTCTTCCGAAGAATCCCTCTCTTCTTCTGAAGAATCCCTCTTTTCTTCTGACTCCTCTTGTTTCTTTTTTGGGCAATCTGGAGACCAATGTCCTTTTTCTTTACAATAATAGCAGGTATCTTGACTTTTGTCTTTTTTATCCCCTGTTTTTTTTCTTTTTTGACGGTCTGGACACTCTGAAGACCAATGCCCTTTCTTCTGACAGATATAGCAAGTATCTTGACTTTTATCTCTAAAGGAAGGAGAGTAGTCCGTAGGCTGGTCTGAAGAGAATTTTCTAATGACCCCTCGCAAAGCTCTGACGAACCGTTCCATCTGGTTAGTCTCTTCCATCGTTGTGCTCGGCTTGAGAGTGAAATGAATAGTGAAAGGACAAGACACACACCCTTTTATATACGCTGGTCTGCTATGACTATAAAGTAGCTCATGGTGTTTGAACTTGAGTCATTTGACTTTCTGCTTTCAAGATGAAACGATCTAATTCATTCGAGAAGAAAGAAGAAGAAGAAAGTAAGAGGCAGAAACGTGATCTATCGCCTCGTACCAGGGCTGAAATCTTGGCACAAATTCATGCCAGTGATTTTGAAGAGGACATGAGTGAACCAGAATCCCAACCCTCTAAACCAAGTTCACCACCCTTAGTCAACCCTGAAAAGTACTATTCCATTCGAGAGACGGAAAAGCGCTCCTCTAGAAAATTTAGAACCACGGCTTACAAATACACGGTGAAGTTTAAAGATTTCAAGGCTGAAGTGCCGTTAGAGAAAGCAGAAGTGTTCATCACTGGGGTGTGGGATTCTTTGCTCACTGCACTCAAGCGACAATGTCAACCCAAAGAAGACGACCGCTTGAGACTTTCCATACAACACGACGGTTTGAAATCCCCTGTTTGGATTGAGTTTAGCACCCCTGCAGAATTGACTGCTTCCAAAGTCATGGACAAGATTCAACACGTGCAACAATCCAATGACCAGTTTGACATCACCGATGGTAAAGCCACACTGAACATGACCCACGTCTCTCCTCCTCAAGGGACTGGACGCAAAAAGATGTTATTGGTGGACGACCTTCGCAACACCAAAAAGAGTCTCGTCCGAATTCGCAACCCTCATGACCAGATGTGTTTAGCCCGTGCCATCGTGGTGGGACGAACCTATGCCAACAAGAACGACACGACAGAATGGAAAAGAACCTGGAACACTATTCAACAATCGGACCGAGCCAAACAACGAAACGAAGCAGAACTCCTGTTGCAACAAACTGGCCTGTCCAAAGACACACCCTGTGGCATTCCTGAGATGCAAAAATTGCAAGATGTCCTAGCTCCACGATACACCTTGAAAGTGCACCCTCAAGAAGTGCGCGGACCTCTATTGTTTCGAGGGCAAGACTTTAAGGACGGAAAATACATTCATGTCTATTATCACGATGACCATTTCGATACGATTACCACTATCACTGGATTCCTGGGATACAGTTATTACTGTGAGAAATGTGACCATGGTTATAACAATCGAGAGCAACACAAGCATTGTGGATCGAAATGCACAGGATGTTTGGCCTCTTCACCCTGTATGAGCGAAGAACCAGTGCCTTGTTCAACTTGTCTGCGTACGTTTGTCAGCCCTACCTGTTACCAACAACATCTGAAAACGCAAGGTTCACAGAAGAAATGTGCTTGTCAACTGCTGAGATTGTGCTCTACGTGTGAACAAGTCATACGTACCAATAATACCAAGGCACACGTATGTTCAGGAAAGAAAAAATGTCACATTTGTCACCACATCGTGGACTTGGAACACGAATGTTACGTGCAAAAATACCAACCCCCACCAGAGAAAGAGGACGGTCACAAGAACAAAGGCAATTTCATCTTTTTCGATTTCGAATGCATGCAAGAAACCGGCATTCACATTCCTAATTTCTGCGTGGCTCATCGAGCGTGCGAGAAGTGCATTCAAGAACCTATCTTCAGTCATTGCCCTCACTGCAGAAAGATTCCCGGAGGGCGTGAAAAAATCTTTCGGGGACCAAACACGTTAGCTGATTTTGCCCAATGGGTCTTAGACCCCATCGACAAGACGTGGAGCCAAGAGGACATCGAACGTTACGGAGATTGTCATCATCATGCCACGGTGATGGCTCACAATTTCTCCGGATACGATGGACAGTTTCTTCTCAGATACTATACGGAACAAGGCACCGAGCGTCCTAAAGTGACTTTGAACGGAGCCAAAATCATTTTCATGCAAGTGGGACAAGTGCAGTTTAAAGATTCGATGAGCTATTTGGCCATGCCTTTGAGTCGAATGCCTAAAACGTTTGGAATGACAGAAATGGCTAAAGGGTACTTTCCACACTTTTTCAATACGGAAGCCAATCAACATGCCGTTCTACCCCATTTGCCCGAGGCTCACTATTACGACCCCGACAACATGCGTACCGAACAACGAGAAGCTTTCTACGCTTGGTACCAGGCTCACGCCTCGGACCCTTTCGACTTTCAGGAAGAAATGCTAAAGTATTGTCGTTCCGACGTGGACATTTTACGACGTTGCTGTGGAAAATTTCGAGAACTCTTCATGGAACACGGAGGGGTCGATCCTTTGAAAGAAGCTTGCACCATTGCCAAAGCGTGTTCCTTAGTGTATCGACAACGATTCATGCCTGAAAACACCGTGGCTGTCATCAGCCCTCAAACGACCCACTTTGTCAAACGTCAATACTCGGTCAAAGCCCTACGCTGGTTACATTACTTGTGCGACAAGGAAGACAAGTGGATTCAGCATGCCCGCAACGGAGGGGGCGAAAAGACCATCGGAACGTATTCGGTCGATGGCTGGGACTTAGAAAACCCCAAGATCGTGTACGAGTTTAACGGTTGCTTATTTCACGGATGTCCCGTTTGTTACCCTGACCGTGGCACTAAAAATCAGTTTTTGCAACGAACCATGGAAGACTTGTACCAGGACACTTGTCAGCGACGCCTAAAGTTAGAACAGGAAGGATACCAAGTGGTGGAAATGTGGGAACACGAGTACGATCACCGTATGAAAACCGATCCCGAGTTTAGACGCCTCGTGGAAAGTTACCAGTTCATGGACCCGCTGAACCCGAGGGATAGTTTGTACGGAGGAAGGACCAATGCCACCTGTTTGCTGTACCAAGCCGACGAAGAGATAGGAGAAGAAATCAAATATTTGGACGTGTGTTCGCTGTATCCCTACGTGTGCAAATATTGTCGCTTTCCTGTAGGGCACCCACAATTGCTGACGGAACACATCGACCTGAAAAACATTCGACAATACGAAGGCTTGATCAAGTGTAAAGTTTTGCCTCCCACGAACCTATACCATCCCGTCTTACCTCACCATTGCCAAGGCAAACTGATGTTTCCCTTGTGCCGTACTTGTGCCGAAACGTGCAACCAAGACCAAGCTTGTCAGCACAGCCAGGAAGAACGGGCCTTGACGGGAACCTGGGTCAGCGTAGAATTGTTCAAAGCTTTGGACATGGGATACCAACTGTTAGAAGTGTACGAAATTTGCCACTTTCCCAAGACACAACAATACCACAAGGGTGACCCCAGTCAGAAAGGCATTTTCGCCGACTACGTGGATGCCTTTTTGAAACTGAAGCAAGAAGCCAGCGGCTATCCTTCCTGGTGTCACACTCCCGAAGACCAAATACAATTCAAAGAGAAATACTACGAACAAGAAGGCATCACTTTAGACCACATCGAGAAAAACGAAGGCAGGCGATCGTTTGCCAAAGTGATGTTAAATTGCTTGTGGGGTAAAATGGCACAACGACCGTGTTTACCCAAGACGGAATATTTGACAGAACCTTCCCGCTACTTCCAGATGATTCACGACAAAACCAAATACATGAAACACGTGGACGTCGTTCGAGAGAATTTGATCTTGGTCAATTACGAAGAAGATCTGGACTTTGTACAAGACGACCCTTTTGGAAATGTCATCATTGCGGCTTACGTGACAGCTCATGCTCGCTTAAAATTGTAGGAAGCTTTAGAACTGTTAGGGGAACGCGTCCTGTACTTTGACACGGACAGTTGCATTTACATCCATCACCCGATTCAACATCACCCTAACATCGAAGGAGACCGTTTAGGAGCCTGGACAGACGAACATCCCGACGACAAGATTCTAAGTTTCCTCAGTGGCGGTCCCAAAAATTACGGCTACGAATACCGGGACAAACAAGGAGAAGTGCACACGACGTGCAAAGTGAAAGGACTGACTCTGAATTATCGTACCAGTCGAGTGGTCAACTTTGGGGTATTGAAAGAAGCCTTGCAATCGGGAGAGGATGGAAACTTTAAAGTGACCACTTACCAACCGAACAAGATTGTACGTTTACCCACTCACCACATCGTCAGTCGACCTTTGGAAAAAGTTTATCAAGTCGTGTACCAGAAGCGAGTTCGACTTCCCAATCATTTCACCTTACCGTATGGACACGTCGGTATAAAACATTGGTTGTAAGAGGATAGTTACCCCACCAGAAAGATGACTTCGCCACAGCAAGAATCGAGTGAGAAACCCGATGAGAACTCCAAGTTCAAACCCTACCATTTTCCAGTCTTCTTACCTGACTATTGTGATTGTGCCCGTCGATTGGACACGTTTCAGAAATGGCCTACGGATAGGGAAGGATTACCTTCTTCGCATGTTTTAGCTAGAACAGGATTTGTCTACTTGGGACCTGAGTCAGGATTGGGATACGAGGTACAGTGTTTCGCTTGCGGACTGAAGTTACGAATGGATCTATGTATCTATAAAGATTCAGCTATTCTGGAACATACTCGATGGTCTCCGCACTGTCCTTACCTTTCTATGGCCTTTCCACCCATCACACTACGGTACAATGTTGACGGTACCTTAGAGACGGTACCTTCCAAAACAGGACATAAAAAACGTAAAAAAGGAAAGATGTACAAGCTGGAGACTGCATTGCGACTAGTATAAAAAGGGGCTATGGTCAAGATCGATAGTTCATTGTGACTACCAAGACCGAACGAAGAAGATGAGTACTTTCAGAGAAACACAGAACAAGTTGTTTAGAAGGGCACAATTCAAGTGTGAGGCTTCGGAAGTGGAATGCGATTGTGAGCCTTGCGATGGGACCGATGCTGTACGTTGTGATCTGAGCGATGCCGTAAAGCATCATGGGAACTTTAGTGTCCCTACCCCTATCATGGAAAGTGATGCTGTGCGTGTCAAACCTGTGGGATGCGAAAGTGATGCCGCTCGTCCTCTTGGACATTTTACTGGGTTTCGTTTTAAAGGGGAATGTTCACCTTCACGTCTACCCCCCTACGGATGTCATCCAGCCCTGAGCAAACTCCTACCCATGTCACTCAACCCTCATCGAAACGAACCTGTGAAAGACGAATATTCGTTTCCTGTGCGTTTGTCGGAATACTGCGACTTTGAAAATCGTCTTCAATCGTTCAAAGGAAAATGGCCAAAGTATCTGGGAGGACCGACCCCCGAAGAATTAGCCAGAGCCGGATTTTTCTACTTGGGCGAAGGAGATAAAGTCAAGTGCTTCAGTTGCGGTGTGTCACTTCACCACTGGGAACCGCAAGATTCGGCCTACGTTGAACATGCTCGATGGTCACCGAATTGTCATTACTTACCCTTAGTGGGACCGAGACATTGAAGTAACTTCTTACCATAATAATCTGTTCATGGATACTTTACAAGAGAACATTCGTGCCTTGCCTGTGGAGTTGAGAGAACGCATTTATCGAGAACTGGTCAAAATACAAGTAAAACGTAAAGAACAATTGCATCCGTTACGTCACCGGTGTTTGAACCACTGGTACCTTCAGGCTATACAAGGACTGATTGAGTTGAAAGTGTTCCATTGGACAGACATTGATCAACGACCTCCTGGTTATAAAAAGGAATGGTTTGGTATGGACGATTCTATCTACTACATTGTAAACGTACTGCATCGAATTCCAGAGGAAGAGTTAACGAATTACCAACATCTTGAACACAATGTCAACTTGGTGAAAGAGGAAACTTCTGAACGAATTGTAATGTGTAGATTAGTGGTGAAACGATTTAGATTCGACAATGAATTTAAACCATGTTTGTGCAAAGAGTACATTTCTTGTGTCAGACCAAAGAGGATTTAGTATGACCTATTCATGGATACTTTGCTAGAGAACATTCGTGCTTTGCCTGTGGAGTTGAGAGAACGCATTTACCGAGAACTGATCAAAATACAAGTGAAACGCAAACTCAAAGTGATTCATTCGTTTTTAAATTATGCTATGTTCCAAAGTACAAGAAGACTGATTATGAGTGGATATTACATTAGGCACAAAGTTAAACGAGGCTATTGGCCACCACCCAGCGATTCCAGAAACAGTGTATATACTTATGGATACTTTACAAGAGAACATTTTGGGCTTGCCTGAGGAGTTGAGAGAAAGGATTTATCGAGAGCTGGTCAAAATACAAGTAAAACGTAAAGAACAATTGCATCCGTTACGTCACCAGATCTTTAACCACTGGTACCTGAATGGTGTAAGAGGACTGATTCGTCAGAAATTTTTTCACTGGTCAGACCTTGTTGAATACTTTCAGTATATGAATGATGATGATGGGCCAGACTTTCGTAATTTTGTTTACTTGGAGATTCACTTACTGCAACGTATTGAGGAAGACGAGTTAAAGGATTACCAACATTTGTTACATGGAATCTGCTTAGAAAAAGACGAAACATCTAGACAAACTCTGACGTTTCAGTTACAGTATGTAACATTTAAATTCCCTACTGGAGAACGAACGTGTTTGGTTAGAAATTACCTTTATTGCTTCCGAAACAAAGACACTATAAAATCAAGTTGCCATGCCACGGATTATGTCACATATCATTCAACAGATTCCGTGGAAGGAACTCAATGACCATATTCAAACCGTGGATCATTACCATCGATTATTACAAGAACTGTATCCATTCAATTTGGGACGACAAGTGGTGTGTGTCTTAGTGACTTGTTTTTTTGGGATTTCGTTTACCAGCCGATTCTTTGTGGACTCTTTACGATCAGTACTTACCATACCCCCATGGCCTTAAATGGTCACGAAAAACTCCTTTTGCTCAAAGCCTTGCGTTTTCATCTGGATACTTCTCGACCTCAACAGGAAAAAAAGATTCGTCAACTATTAGCGACCCAAGACGTGTATGACGATGTGTGTGTAGCTTGTGACTTACATCCCCATTGGACAGATGTCCGTGCCTGGAAAGAATGGGGTTTTGAGGCTTGGACCCAAGAAGTGGCCCAGTATGCACGAGAGTTGTTCAAGGAAAAAAGTTACTTTTCAACCCGTGTTAGTGACGGTGCCAGAAGAACCCGTCACCCAGGACAGGACTGTCGTGGACAGGCCTGAAAGACCCTTTCGGGAGGACACTTGTGTGACTTTACCCACTACTATAGAACTGGTTAGAACATTACCCAAAACATGTGGTTGTTGTACAGACACTTGTGTTTATTCCACGTTCATAGTTATTATGTGCCTTTTATCCTTGTACTTAAGCCTTTGGCTTTTATGTATTTTTGTCTTTCGTATTCATGGTTGAAAAAAACATTGAATAAACGTGTTCTGAAAAAGTATATAAACTCTTGTCTTGTTTGTTTTCGTGTCACAAGTGACATTTCTCACACCATGGCTACCTCTACTGTCTCTGTTCCCTCTTCCTCCACTGTCAAAGTCATCGACGAACACTTAGATCGTGCCAGTTGGGAGGCTTTGTATCTTCGCCATCCCTTTAACATGCTCATTGCTGGACCTAGCGGTTCTGGCAAAACCGAATTCGTCAAACGTTTGATCGAACATAAACATCATTTGATCGATCGGTCACCTCAACGGATCGTGTGGTGTTACAAAGAGTGGCAATCGGCGTACAGCCTCTTGCGAGAAAGTCAAGGCGATTCCATCGTGTTTGTGGAAGGCATTCCTAAAGAAGACGATGGCATCGTCTCTGTCTCCCGTCTAACCCATTTGGTCATTTTCGACGACATGTTAGGAGAAGACGAAGAAGAAATTAAATTGTGGTTCACGCGTAAAGGGCATCACCGTAATGCCAGTGTCGTTTACATCACCCAAAATTTGTTTCAACAAAGTAAAGCCCATCGCACCATCAGTCTCAATGCGCATTACGTGGTCTTGTTTAAAAGCCCTCGAGATAAATCGCAAGTGCAAGTCTTAGCCAAACAGTTAGGAACGCCTTGGCTGACTCAGGCGTACGACGATGCCACTCAAACGCCACACGCCTATTTATTCGTCGATTTGAAACCTACGACCCCCGAGGATTTGCGATTTCGTACCCACTTGTTTCACCACTGGTGCCAAGACGGAGGGCCTGTCCTGTACACGTCTCCGTCCTCGACTTCATTTCACTCCCCATGAAAACAATCTATAAAAACCTCAGACCCTTTTTCGTCTGTCTCACACACAGTGTAAACATGACGTCCCTTCAGTCGCATCTTCCCGTCAAATTGATTCGTGCCTTGTATGGCATCAGTCGAGAAAAAGATCCACAAACACGAGCTCGTGTCTTAGAAGCTAGTCTCAAAGAAGTCTTACGATGGTTCACGGTGACGGCACGTCAATTACTCCAAGGAATCATTCAGATTCCTCATCAAACCCAACGCTTTTTCGATCGAAACAAAGTCGCTTTGGTCCAACTGGCCGATCCCCGCATCGACACTCAAACCAAAAAACAAATCATTTTGAAACCTGGAGGGAGCGGTACTCTAGGAGGGGTCATCATTCGCTCTCTCTTAAGATGGGATCCTAATGCCCCCAAAGTTATCCCCAAGACAAAAGTCCAACGAAGCCCCAAGAAGAAAAAGAAAAAGACCAGGTCCCCAAGAAGAATAACTTCTCCAGTGGCAGGACCCTCCTCTTACCAGACACCACCCCGGAAAAAGAGAAGAAGCCCCCAGAAAAAGAAACAGAGAAAAAGTCCCCAGAAAAAGAAAAGTCCACAGAAGAAAACTAGTCGCAAGAGAGGCACTTCGGCCAGGACGCAACCTTACACTCGCAAACCACGGCCTGCCACAGCGGTGACTGCGTCCCCGGCAGCCTCACGTTTATCCACTTCTCCGTTGATGACACCCAGAACTGAAGAGTACTTGGAGACGTTGATCACACCAAGAACTTCTCCGCTGATGACCCCCAAAAGAACTTCCCCAGTGGCAGGACCTTCCAATTTAGTGGCAGTGGCTGCTGCTCAAAAAGTACCTTCTCCCAAAATCAAAGTTCAAGAAAGATCGGGCATGTTACAAAGTTTACTGGATTTGTCCAAGCAAGAACTGGCTCGATTTAGTCCGTTGCGTACCCCTGCACGACGTGTCATGCCTGTCATGAAGTTGATACGACGTAAAGACAATCAATGGCGACGCGTTCCAGTATAAAAAAGGCCTGTGACCGAGTAGGGTATCAGTGTTTTTTAGGTGCTCCTAAAGACTCAAAGATGTCACCCTCCAGAAAACCCCAAGGAAAGAAAAGGAAAGGACTGCCACCACGTTTAGCCAAACATGGGGACATGTTATCTGTCCTGTCCAAAGCTTCTCCACCCCTACGAAAAAAACTCATTCAAACAGCCTCCAAAGAGGTCATCGATACCGTGTGCGAATGTTGTTTGAACGTTTTGAAAGGCACGATCTCTTTGTCCAAACACCAGAAACAATGCTTAGGCAAACATCGTCACGTTCTTCGCCAAATGGTTCGAAAGAAAATTCCCATTCGTCAAAAAAAGATGTTAGTGCAACGTGGAGTTATTTTACCCCTCTTGTTAGGCCCCATACTGAAAGGAGTCTTGGGAACCATGTTGGGAGGACTGATGGGAGCAAGATAAAAAGGCCCTCGGAAGTCCCAAAATCTCAGAATCGACCCCTGACAACCCCATGGAAGGACGAAAACTAGCTTTAGTGCCTTACAAACGATGGATGGAATACCATCGTTGGCAAGAACAACGCACCCCGCATTTACCTCCCAATCCCAATTTGAGTGAGATGTCCCAGTTACAACACGAATTGCAATCCTTGATGGATCGCCAAGATTTGTCCGAAACAGAAAAATCGCAAAAGTACGGTCAACTCTTGCAACGACTGCAACTCTTTCACCAGAAAGCTTTAGACGAAACAGCTCTACCCACTCTGAAAGATTTTAAGACCTTGATGAAAAGTCCAGCACCATCACCAGTACCAATACCACCAGTACCCGTGACCAAGACAGAAAAAGGAAAAGGAGAAGAAGAAGAGGAAGGGTTTCAAACTCCACCAGAAAAAGTACGCAAGTTAACAACACCACCTACCTCCAGAATTGGATGGATTAAAAAGATGATGGCCACCCCTTCTTCCTCACAAGAGAAAAAGAAAGTGAAGACAGAAGTGAAGACAGAAGTGAAACAAGAACCAATATCCCCCGCTCAGACATCCTCCTCCTCTTCAACACCTATTGCTGGCCGCACACGCAAAGCATTGCAATCCAAGAAAATACCCCAAGAGAAAAAGAGTAGCCTCTTCCAAGAGTGGGTGCCTTATTAAGACACCAATCAACACAAAAAAATGGAAAAAGTCTTAGCCAGCATTTACTACGATCCCTCGCATCCTGCAGGTTACGCAGGAGTTCAAAAATTGTATCGTGCTGCCAAAACGCGACTGAAAAGTCTCCGTTTACCTCAAGTGCAACGATGGTTACAAGAACAAGCTACCTACACTTTACACAAACCCATTCGACGCAAGTTTGCCAGAAGTCGCACCCGAGTGGAAGGCATCGATCATCAATGGCAAGCCGATTTAGCCGATGTCTCTCATTTGGCCAGCTACAATCGTGGTTACAAATATTTGTTTGTGTCATCGACGTCTTTTCCAAATTTGCCTGGGTTGTGCCTTTGACTTCCAAATCCAGCAGCGAGTTAGTGCGAGCCCTGCAACGGGTGCTCAAAACAAAGCGGTCGTCACCCTCTTCGATGGCAAACGGACAAAGGCACCGAATTTCTGAACCAAGCTTTCCAAAAAGAATTAAAGAAACGTGACATTCATTTTTTTACCACCGAGAATCCCGAAACCAAAGCCAGCATCGTGGAACGTTTTCAACGCACTTTGAAAGAACGCATGTGGAAATATTTTACGCATCACCACACTCTGAAGTACATCGACATCTTACCACACCTGGTGCAAGCGTACAACCAATCTTACCATCGAAGCATCGGACGTGCCCCGCAAGACGTGACTCCCGAGAACGAAGTGCTGGTGTTTGAGCGCCTGTTCGGTACGTCCCCGACGAGGGCTGTCCCCAAGAAAAGTGGCGAGTTGACCGTAGGAGATTGGGTGCGCATTGGCAAAACCAAACGCACTTTCGACAAAGGTTACTTACCTAACTGGACGACCGAATTGTTTCGCGTCACTGGACGAGTGCATGGCCGTCATCCTGCCGTCTATAAATTGGAAGACATGAACGGAGAAGTACTCAAAGGAACGTTTTATTTGCCCGAGTTACAACGTGTCACCAAAAAAGAAGACGACGTGTACGACATCGAAAGCATTCTCGAACGCAGAACCCGTAAAGTGGGCAAACGACGTGTCAAAGAAGTCAAAGTACGTTGGAAAGGATATCCACCCAGTTTTGATTCTTGGATCGACGCTTCGCAAGTCATCGACTATAAAAAGAAGAAGTGACCATCATGCCCTTTCACACATCAGACGCAGCTACGTCGACCACTCCTTCTTCCCCTAGTTCTTCTGTGCAAGATTTACAAAAACAACCCTTGTGGGTGTGGTGTGGAGAACGTGTGCCTAAAACGCAAATCGTCTTTTTCTGCCAAATCTTCGTGGTGTATTGTGTCATCGGGGCAGCCATTGCCAATTTGAGTTTGCAACAAGGAGACAAACAATTGTGGACCATTTTATTGAGCAGTTGCATCGGTTACCTGCTTCCCAATCCCTCCCTGAAATTCTCCTCGAACGGGAACGTTGTGTCCAGTGCCAGTGCCAGTCACCACTCCAACAAGCACAACCAGAACCCCATTTTGGGCGGAGACACGCCTCTGACGTCCACTAACCCCTCGGACAGCCACAGAACTCTGGAATTATGAGTCACCAAAACCAATTTTACTTGACCTTACCCAGTGACAGTTCCATGGAGGTGTTCCCCAACAACACGTTGTGCTGTTACACGGCTAAATTACCTCAAGCCATCCCCTTAGATCACGAAGCCCATTGGGAAGTGGCTTTAGTAGAAATGATTCACCCGACCCAAGTCCACAATGTCATTCCCAATCAAAATTTTTTTCATGTGGAAGTTCTTGACGTGCCATTGCAACAGGAATTGGATAAGAGACCCATAACATCTGACGTTAAAAAAACCTATAATGAGAAAACTAAAACGTGGACCTACCACTTTTTCATTCTCCCAGGCTATTATTTTAGTGGTCATCATTTGGTCAGCACCATAGCCTCCAGGTTTAATGGTGTGTTTATGAAAGCTTTCGAAAGTGTCAACAAAAGTGTCACCCTGGAGTACCACAAAGTAGCTCGTCGCTTCTTAATAAAATTTGAACGGAGTAAAATCATGTCCATTTTATTTTGTCCTGAATTGTTTGACATGTTGGGCGGAGACATGAACATGAGAACGACCATACTCAAGAACAACGAATTACCCATCGTTTACGACAACGAGTCTTTTAGCAAGTTATTTCGTGCCCCAGTAGAACTGAACCAAGGACTGAATTTGATGTTCGTGTACTCCGATGTGGTGGAGTACAACGTGGTGGGACACACCTCCGTGCCGTTACTGCGTGTCATTCCTTTCAAAGTGGATTCTGCCGCAAACGCTGACGAGGAAGGTGGAAACACTTACCACGTTCACCGCGAATTTGTCCATCCTCACTATTTGCCTGTCAGCAAGTCGTATTTGGACACGGTCAACATTACTATAAAAGGAGATTTGGGACAAAATATTCCATTCACCAAAGGAAAAGTCACGGTGAAACTCCATTTTCGAAAACGGTTCTCTCACGACTCGTAAGTAAGTCATGTATCCAGTGTACCGAGGGGTGGCTCGACAGCGAGGACACGGTTTAGGAGACATGTTAAAATCGGCCTTTCGTTCGGTGGCCCCGGTGTTGAAACCGATGGTGACACGCGGATTGCACGCCTTGAAAGATGCGGCACTGACGCAAGGCAAAGAATTTCTCCAAAATGTCATCATCGACAGACAAAACCCTAAAGAAGCCTTCATGAGGGCTGGCAAAAATGTCTTGCTGCAAACGGGCAAAGACATTTTGGGCCGACGAGACACACCTATAAATGCCCTGCACGCTACCGAGTCAGGCATTCAGCAAGGACAAGGCAGAAAGAGACGACGAAGAAAACACCCTTTCACCAGACTTCAAGCGAGAAAGGCCAAGAAAAGAAGAACCGTTCGAGACTTAGACGTTTTCGATTATTGAAACACAGAAAAAATGATGCACCGAGAGTCTTGCGCCTGTTCCAAGACGGAACTGGACCTGTTTGCCATGCCCCCCACGATGATGACGATGCAGGAATCCCAGTGGGTGGAATTTCATCCCGTCTCCACACTGACCGATTCCGCTCCCATCGAGTTTGAAATCAAGGGACAGCCCGAAGATTACATCGATCTGAATAGCAGTTACTTGTACTTGAAAGTCCAAGTTCTAGAAAAAGATGATAGTGGAGTAGATGACGCTGACGAAATAGCTCCCGTCAACAATTTCATGCATTCCTTGTTCAGCTCAGTGGATTTGTACTTGAATAACAAACTGGTCAGCAGCAGCATGGATACTTACCCTTACCGTGCCTACTTGGAAAATCTCTTGACGTACGGAATAGATGCCAAGGATAGTCATCTCAATGCCTGTGTGCTGTGGGTAGCTGACACAGCGGGCAAGTTCGACACAATAGATTCAAGCAATTCCGACTTTGAGGCAAGAGAAGAGAAAATCCTAGGGAAAAAGAGTTTAGAACTGATGGATCGTTTGCATTTGGACATGTGGTTGCAAGAGAAATATTTGCTGAACGGGGTGAATGTCCGCTTGAGACTGAATCGCAGCAGTGCCGCTTTCCATTTGCAGGCTGCTGATCCTGCTAAGGCTCCTAAAAGCATAATCCAGGAGGCCAAACTCTACGTACGACACGTGGAAGTGTTACCCAAAGTAGGTAACGACATCAGTCAAACGTTGAGCAGAACGACCGCCAAGTATCCCATACGACGTGTGGAAGTGAAAACGTTCACCATTCCTGCTGGACAGCATTCTATGATCGAAGATCATCTGTTTCAAGGACAGCTACCCAAGCGTTTAATCCTTGGTATGGTCCTGAATTCAGCCTTCAACGGAGCCATCAAAGAAAATCCTTTCAACTTTCAACACTTCAACGTGAAGAAAATCGAAGTCAGTCGCGATGGCAAGACCTTGTGTACCCGACCTTTCGAACCTGACTTTGCCAACAAAAATTACTTGAGATCGTACTTGTCCTTGTACGAAGCCACGGGCAAGTTAGGAACCAACACCAGTCACGGCATTGAGTACGAGGATTACGCAGGAGGCTACGCTTTGTGGGCTTTCGATTTCACTCCAGACCAAGGCAGCGACGAGGGACATTTCCACCCTATAAAATCTGGCCAGATTCGTGTGGAACTTCAGTTTGCAGAAGCACTGAAACAGACAGTGAACGTCATCCTGTATGCCGAATTCGATAATACCATAGAAATCAACAGTTTGAGAGAAGTCATTCTAGATTATTAGAAGCTATGGAAGACTGTTATCCCTCTTTACCTAGTGGAGAAACTTTGGAGATGGAATGTAAGGAGACCGTGGAAAAAGAAGAAGAAGTGATCATGATGAAATCGAGATGGCCAGAACAAGAAGCCCATTTAGTCTCCTGTTTTGCCAAACACTTGGTCGACAAAATGACGGAATTGATCAAGAAAAATTGCTGTGGATGTCAAAACGATCATCCCAGTCAAATTCAACACGATAAATGCCTAATGTTAAGTCAAGAAGAAAAATTGGACGAGTATCTGGACGAAGCTTGGAGTCTCATCTCAAACAAAGACGTGTTGCACCAGTGGTATAAAGACTTGCGTGAACATTCTTGTCCACCATTAACCACTCAAGAGATCCATCGTATCGAAGCTCTCCTGAATCAGAGTGAGGAAACAGAACGAATAACCGTTTATTCGTCAGACATTTTCAAGCAAAAAGTCAGGATCGAATTGACGACTTATTATTACCTGTGAAGAAGAAAAAAACATGGATACCTGGGAACTTTATTACCTTTTGAACCACAGTTCGTATACGGCTTCTTGGAATCCTGTCGTCTGTGCTAAAGATGAACTCCCTCATCGCAAACCTAAAGACCATCAAGCTTACGTGATCAACACGGACGACAGTCATCTCCCAGGAACCCACTGGGTAGCCGTCTACTTTCCTCAAGAAGGATGTGTGGAATATTTCGATTCGTACGGATTGCCCCCTTTGGAAGACGATATCATCGACTTTATGAAAAGAAATGCTCAAACCACCCGTTTCAATAATGTGAAATTACAAGGCACAGATTCCTTGGTGTGTGGACAGTACTGTGTGTATTTTCTGCATCATCGCAGCCTGGGCTATTCCTTAGAACATTTAGTGACTCATTTTGATCCTCGTTCTTCTGCTAGAAACGATGTGAAAGTAGATCGATGGTTTTGTGACCATTATGCTTATCTTTTGTCTCAAGCTAGGAAACGTAGTGTCCATCAATGGCCTAATGATTTCCAACAGTGGAAATCACGATTTCATTCACAACGTTGTCAGCCTTGTTTAAAGTAGATTGTCTATTGAGAAAAAATGTTAGTGATTAGAAAAAGATTGTTTGATGTTATAGTATTGGATTATTGTTAAAAAAATTTTGAGTTGTTGTTGTTTAGTGTTAAGTGATTTTTGAATAAAAAATGTTGTGTTTTGAAAAAAAATGCCTTTGTGGTTTGTTTAGCTATAAGAATGTTGGATTGATGCTCTTTCATTTCTTACTATCCCTCTCATGACACTCACTGAACGTTGCGGCTCGAAAACCGTGTGGGGGATGTTTTCCTTCACGTCCGCGCTTTGACTTTAAGAACCGGGTTGTTCCCAGTCTAACCATCCATTGTCGACTCATCCTCCTACGAAGATGTGCTCCAAACTAGCTAAGCTCAACGAAGCCTACGTGAATTTGCATAGGGTCAGACACAGTCTGATACCGAAGCCAGAAGAAATAGAGAATGTGAGAATGTTAAAAATCACTGAAGACCTGATAGAAGAGCTCTTCAGAGAAGAAATGAACAGGGAGAAAGAAGAATGGACAGAGAAGTACAGACTTCAGAGACAGCAGCAACAGCAGCAACAACAACAGCAGCAACAACCTGAAGCTAACAGAGGCTTTGTCGATTGTCGTATCGACACCAAAGAGTTCTTCTTCTCTTTCCGAAGAAGCAGACCTATCGCCAGAAAGTCTATCCTCAGAGGACATCGCATTCTTAGAAACTAAAAAAGAATGCCATAGCAAAAAACAAAAAAACAGCCCTTTTCAGGGCTACCCAATACTCTAGAAAAGAATTAACGATCAATTTGCCAATGTGTGTAGGTAGACTGGTGTGAAAATAAACACTAACTCTTTTTTAAAAAAATGTGAGGGTATGTGTTTGTGTGTTTGTGTGTTTGTGTTTGTGTTTGTAAGTGATAAAGTAGGTTGGTGTGGATAGTAGATTAAAATGATGTTTGTTTTTTTGGGGGCTGTTTGAGGTGTAAATTTGGGGTTAGATTGGATTGCTTTGCATATGTAAATAGTCTATTGAAGTGATTTATAAAAACTTTTTACAATAGTGATGGGTAGCATAAAAAAGTGAGTGAGTGTTTCTTTTAGGTCCGCGCGTTGTTGTTGTTTTTTGGTCATGATCTAGGTAAGATGAATTTTATGTTTTTAGGGGATGTTTTCCATCACGTCCGCGCTTTCAGTATAAATTGAAACTCGCTGGGCAGTCCAGCTACCCTTGTTGATTGATCAACACAAGAATGAATAGCAGAATAGTGAAACTGTTAGAACTCCAGATGCACCTGGAATATGCCAGGTGCATAGTAAACGAACTATCAGCGGAGGCTATAGTAGAAGAAGCAAGAGTAAAGAAGGAAGAGGAGGAGAGAAGAGAGAGGGAAGAAGAGGAAAAGAAAAGAGAAGAGAGGATGTCGTTCAATATTCCCGAGACAGAGGATTGGGGTGTTGAAGCGAATCATCCTCCCTCTGCGCTCCCCAGAAGAAAGGTGAAAGAAGACTGGGGAAGAAGATGCGTGTGTGGCGCCAGGCCAGGACGGTGCAACCATTAGATAGGTGCATCAGGAGTTCAAAAAACAGCCCTTTTCAGGGCTACCCAATACTCTAGAAAAGAAATAACTATCGATTTGCCAATGTGTGTAGGTAGAGTAGTGTGAAAATAAACACTAACTCTTTATTAAGATATTGTGAGGGTATGTGTTTGTGTGTTTGTGTTTGTGTTTGTAAGTGATAATGTAAGTTTGTGTGAATAGTAGATTATGGGTTTCTTTATTGTTTCTTAGCGTATGTGGAGAGTATAGTTTGGGTTTGATTATATTAAATGAGAAAGTAGGGGATGTTTTCCTTCACGTCCGCGCGATGTTGGGTCATCATCTAGGTAAGATCCATTTTATGTTTTAGGGGGATGTTTTCCATCACGTCCGCGCTTTTCGTATAAGAACCCACAGTATTCGTCGTTCAAACCATTCTGCAAAGAATAAAAAGAAGATGGCGTCAAACCAAATGGACAAAATACAAACCTTGCAAGACGTTTTAGACAACTTAGGAATAATGGAACAGATGCTAATAAGACTGGTTGAAGACCATTATTCCTATAGTCCCCATCGTGTAAAGATGGAAATTAATAACTTAAGAAAAGCAAAGGACAAGATTAGTTGCGTTATGAAAGAGATAAAGGAGGAGAAGGAGGATGAAGAGGAAAGAATAAGAATACGCAAATGGAACGAAAAAATTGAAAAAGAGGAAGAAAATGAAAAGAGGAAGAAAGAAGAGGAGGAAGAGAAGAAGAAAGAAGAGGAGGAGAAGAAAAAAAAGAAAGAAAAGAAGAGAAAGAGTGTTGGAGATAAAATAAGAACTTGGTGGAGGAAAAGAAGAAATTAGAAGAAAACCCAAAGGCCCTTTTCAGGGCCAGCCATATTTCTCGAAAAGAGATAGTCTTTCCATTGCCTACCCCTTTTTTAATTTTTAAAAAAAAAAAAAAAAAAATCCCATGTTCAATTTCCCTTGACGCTATAAAGGCCCACTTTAGTGAAAGCCCTTGACGCTATAAAGGCCCACCCTGTTTAATTTCCTTTGACGCTAAAGTGCCCCACGATTTTTTCTTTCTCCATGTTAATTTCCCTTGACGGTAATCTAACCCACGATTTTTCTCCATGTTAAATTTCCCTTGACGGTAATCTTGCCCAAGGGGTCTTGTAATGCTAATTCCCATTGACCGTAAAGTGCCCCCCTTCACTACTTACGTATACAGGCTGTCGTAAGGGTGGTCAATACGGGCGACCCGAGGGTGGGAGGACAATTTCGCGGAGTTTGTGGTATTTTTTCTGCACGGGGAGGAGGGCGTTTCGTTCACTGCAGACTTGCAATCACCCTGTATGTATGTATGTATGTATGTATGTATGTACGTATGTATGTGTAGCGGTTATACTGGTGGTGTGGTATTATGAGGTTGTACCTTTTTACAAGGTGTCCGCTTTATTTGGCTTTCGTTATCTAGAGAGTGATAGCCCTCGGTATTGTTGCCCGGATCGAGTAAAGTTTAAAATAAAGTATGAAATTTAAGATGGAATAAATAGAGATCTGAGCAGAACAGAATGACACTAGCCCCATTACATGGAAAAACAAAAATTTAATCAGTTACACAAACAACTGGAATAATACATTACATTATGAAGATACACTTTTTTTAAAAATAAATTTGTCATCGAATTTCAAACACAAATATATTTATATAAAAAGCCGATCTGTTCTGAATGATAGAATTAGTTCATCATATAATCGAATGAACGACCGAAGTCATTGCCTTCATAATCTGCTAATTCTAGTCCTCTCCAACTTCACTGTGGTGGTTCCTCCAAGTCCTTTTGCTTTTTTCCGTATATATGTATGTATGTATGTATGTATGTATGTATGTATGTATGTATGTATGTATGTGTGTGTGTGTGTATGGATGGATGCATGCATGCATGTATGTACGAAGTTTCACAGCACATAAACACAATTATGGTTATATAATGCCAATCTAGTTTAGTTATCATCGAAAAGTTATATAGAAATATGTATTTAAAAATAAGAATAAGAATAAATGTCAGAGCTATCTTTGACTTTGTTCCATCTTTTGTGTGAGATAAGGTTTAGGGGAGTCAGTACCGTACCGGTAAGGGGTCATCCATTTAGTACGTATGCAAAAAATCTGGCAAAGCTTGACCCCTCCTCCCTCTCTGTACACATGCGTACTTTTTTTTTACAACCCACCACCTGCGTAGGTTCGCTTGAAGCCGCCCCCCCCCCCATTCCATAGAACGGCCTATATTTAATCCACGCAGAAACCATAAAGGTTTAATAATATTAACGTGTTTAATAAAACAGACAGTTCACCGACGTTGAATGTCTGGCTGCATCAAAGAAATACGCTGCGTAACTTTAAACAGTTTGTCTAGTGTCCGCTAAAATTTAACGCCGACTGAACCCAGTCGAACAGGTTACGTATTAGACAAATTAGTATCGAGGTTTCACCCCTACCTCACGTTTCCTATGCGTACGTACATTATCAGTGGACCCTTCATACGCAAGCGTAAGCATTTGGGTTATTTCCCTCCATGTGTACATACTAAATGGACGGCCCTAAGATCTTAAATCTGCTTGCACCACAGGGCATTGATGACTGACAGCTGGGCGATTGGCGCCGTTACTGGCGGCATGTGTTAGATTCCTGCTTTGAACCAATTGTAACTCTGTAACCTGCTTGGTTTCATTGTTATCATTGTATATAAATTTATTTCATGTAATGATACATTATACAAATACATGCCTTTCTCCAGTGTTTGGAATATAGGTATCAATGTATTTAACTTGTTTTTCTCAATACAAATCAGTTGGGTTTGTGCCTTGACGTAAATTCTGCTTGCTTAACGAATTCACGCGTACCTCAAGTCCTTACCTTCGACCTAGTTCCATCTTTTATTGAGGATGAGCGCAATTTACTTAAACCTGGTCCAGTTTCTTATGCAAATACAATTTGTTACAATTGGATACATTTTCTTGACCCAATTGTTGATTCTCATCATTACTGTTTGTACTCATCTTTAAGTCGAGTCCAACTGCAAATTGCACGTATCCAGATCTGCCGGCGCATAATGTCGCGTTTTAATATTGTTTGTTGAATTACACAAGGCTGGTCGAAAATTTAATTTCGCATGTATTAGATTTTAAATTAGATTTTTACTTTTGAATTACATAGCGGTGTTTGACATTTCAGTGGTGTATGTCCAAAAGTTCAGTTTTACGCGTTGAATGAAATTGTTTGTGTTGAATGTTCCATTTTATATGACGAGTTTTAAGATCTACACTGTTGAATTAAACTGAGGTGGCTGAAAGTTCCATTTCATAAATCGAAAAATCCATCACAAGTACGGAAGACGTTATTTTATGTTTACTCTTGTATTTATTCCATTTTATTATGTGATATGTTGACTGCATTAGGTCTATTTTGTAATGCTGTCATGGAATGGCTGTCTGAACCATGATCGGGTGAAATGACTGCCCCCCTACCCCCCACCCTTCCCGCCCAAGCAAGGTCTCCAATGACCATTATTTTGTTGGTATCATTTACTTGTTTATTATTTATTTGTTAAATTGCAAGCCTTAAATCCTTATAATGAGAGGCTACTTTTAGTTTGTTTTCTTTTGTGTGTTTAGGTTAGTTCCTCTCGCATTGCAAGTCCGAGAGCAATACAACTTTGTAGGTGCATATAGCTTATTACCATTAATATCAATTAAAGTAGGTCACAGTGAACTTATTTTTACCCCTCGGTCCTTCGCTCCATATTTATTATCGAATCCATGTTAGTGAGAAGCCAGATAAAGCTGCATTTTCTGACATCCGCATGACCGCTCCAATGGCCTAGTGGTTAGAGCGTCCGCCTCGGATGCGGGAGGTCATAACACTTACCCGATGGTATCACCCACCCTCACACAGTGACGCCACTGGCTTCAGCACGTGAAATTCTCGACATGTGAGATTAACATTTAAACAGATTTTCTCATTGGACCAGGCTTTTGCCCCTTACTGTGCCTCATATTATTTCTTATGACTGGCCACCTTGACCTGCGTGTTTGTATAAAGCAGACATGAAGATACTCGTACATATATCAAGTCAGGTGAATCATTGCCGTACGAACCAGAGTTATATATTTAACACTTTCCATTTGCCTGGTGTAAATCTCTCTCTCTCTCTCTCTCATATATATATATTAAAAGACAGCAGTAATTATGAGTGGGTAATGAGCGAAATAAAAAGCACTGTTTAGTTAACAGCAATGGGGTTTTTGACTTTGACCAAATGTTGGTTTTAGTATGGAGTATTGTTAGGTTAATCCGCATGGCTTCAGTGTTCTAAGGCAGAATATCCAGCTATAGATTAGTTTTCTTTTTAGGAATTCGGAAATCCATTTGCGATTGTAGGCTACTGCAGTTAGTATTTTATCGCTGGAAGTATGGCCAGGAGAAGAGAAGTTTTCTCTACTGAACTTTTGTCCAGCTCCTTAGTTATCCAGTAAGATCAGAGCAAATCTAACGTCAATCACAAGCTGAAACCATACACACTTTTGGTCCTTGAGGTGGCGTGCGCGCACGCGCGTTTGTGTGTGTGTGTATGTGTAATTTTTAACATAGCATTAAATTTGTTTTTTTGTCATATCACTACGACATCTGCAGTGTGACAGTTTATAGAGATGTCTAGCACTGGGGTATCTTGCCGCAGACATGTAGCATGATGTCCCACCCAGTCACATTATCCTGACTTCAGGCCGACCAGTCCAAACACTAACCTCGTAATGCTAGCGCCAATCGAGGCAGCTGTTAGTACCAGTTTTATAAGGTCTTTGGTATGACTCGGCCGGGGTTCTGAGTAACCTAAAATCTACATAAGACCAGTCTTATTGGGTGACTAAGAAACATCAGTAAGTAGTTCACTCTGTTCACACATCCGTCCGCGTTTCAGTCTTTCAGTAAAATTACACGTACAAGATGAACTCCACGTTGTCGATATCACCAACAGAGTGTGTTTTATTCATTCTCGTCTGAATGATGACATTTGGATCAAACTTTCATGACACGGCTCTTCATCAAGATTTTAGCAATAATAAACTAAACAAAAGTAATATAATTATTGTATGTATGCTTAAAGGATGAACTGCATAGTTCGTAGCAAAAACATACGGGCCTTTTAAAATATGATCGTTGAAGTCTTTGAAAGATGATGGTATACGGTCATTACAAATAAACCTATACTATCCAGAAAAACTGTATCGACTCTTTCCATTTAATTTAGGTCATCTCCTAACTTTCATTTATTTGCAGGTTGAAAATAACAAAGCGTTAAGCAACAAATAAAATAGTCCATGAATTTATGGATGTAATTTTTCAAGTATGAAGGTTCATTGGCTCCGATTCTGAAGCTCTTATGGATATACAGACATAGATAAATCAAGCAGACAGATGAATATTTTTCAGTTAAATAAAATTTTTATTTCGCTCACTCACTCGACACCAAATTATCCAATAATTATAGTCATTCATATATATATATATATATATATATATATATATATATATATATATATATATATATATATATATATATATATATATATATATATATATATATATATATATCATTAAAAGCATCTACCGGAATCCCCTTTCCCTCTGTAACATTGTACTTTTACCCAACGCGCTGGCAGAGAAGAAAAGTGGGAGAGAAGTTACATGAAGGAAGCATTGTATGCATTATTTACAGGCCTGTTATCATCCATGCAGCTTCTGTCAGATAGAACTTTGTTTCAGGATACATATCAATGCCAGATATTTAGATGTAAACGCTTGGTTTTGAAACAGATAAGACACTATATGTAACAAAGACGTCAAATTCTCATTCTAATATCTTTGAAACTCGATATTAAAAAGAAAACAGCCCGTTTTAATTTGACAACCCACCGTGTCGTCTGTATTCTTTCTTCCTCTCGTGCATAATGTGAAAGGTCCTTTCCAAGGCTGTATGGAAATAACACTACCCTATGCCGGAGAGATTATTGTCTGTGTCTTATAATTACATTGTTACGGTTAGACGTTTAAATAATAACGATGTGTGTTATGATCCTTATCTTCGACGGTAAATCATAAGACGTAATGTATAAAAAGCCTATGGCAAGTGAGATACCGCAATACAGGCAACTAGGGTACATCACTTGTAAAGTCCTCAGATTCAGTTTTGATCACAATGGCAAAGTTTGTGATAAGAGCAGCGTGGAAGGACAAGTTCAAACACTGCATGTATTTCTTTTGTAGTAACACACTCTGCCAGAAGTTAATTTGAAAAAGGTAACATTACTTAGTATACCAGAGTAATGATTTATTGGACCTAATCCCCGGAGAATATTAAATGATCAGTCGCTAACTAAAGAAATATATACTGAAATAGTGCAGAATTTTGCGGATAATTTCTCAGAACATTCTATTGTGGTCAGCGCGACACGTAACCATTAAGACTGAACTGTGGTCTAGGCTCGCAATAACTTGGCAACTTGCAATAGTTGACCTCTCTTGTTTGGAGGTATAGTGAATTTTAATTAGGGTCCGTTCAATAACGCTGAGACAGATATGTTAACGTAAGCTCATGTAGCGGGAAACGAGAAAGCGAAGACAAACCAGAGTAAAAACTTTTGGGAACTCTTGAGCCATTTGAAACAGATGTCAGAAAATTATATTTTACAGAATAGTTATTAATAAAGGCGATCTAGAGAGAATTCTTTCGACTTCGATAGGAGTGTTACAAAATGTATGTGGTTAGGGAAAATAATCCTGATTGGTCAAGTTAAACGATGTTTTTTTTTCCCCCAGACGAAATTCAAGGTTTAAATCAAGCAGTGTATGTCCTGAGAGGAGCCAGAACTTTAGCTCTAGGAAATAATAAGTATATCCAAATGACATGTGTCGGAATGTTGAGGGCACGAAAAGAGAAAGATTCAGTTGCATAGTAAGAGTTAGTCTCAATAAAGCACAAAGAAAATTAGCCCTATACCTGTATTGTACAGTGGAAAAGAGCGCAGTCTCCGACCAAGACGATTGATGACCCGAAGAGGCTAAATGGACAGTGATTTGGTAAGGAACAGAAGCAACCAGGTGATGCTGACGTGGCGGCAATATGAATTCGATCAGTTATTCGATTATATGATGAAATTTGTGTTATCGGTGTAACAGAACGGCTAATTGAATTTCGCTTACATATTTTAAAATATATTTCAAAGAGAAAGTGAATTACTAAAATGTCATGTTCAATTTCATTTTGCTTATGTAATTGGCTAAATTATTATATTTTACATACGGGGGCTCCTGTTATTCTATTCTGTATCTCTGCTCAGATTTCCACACATTACTGTCATATTTGATTCTATTGTTTACTCGTTCCAGGCAATGCCAGTGTGGTCGATCATCTAATAGATAACGATAACTTTAGCACCATAAGGTCGTTGTTGTTGTTGTTGTTGTTGTAGGGTTTAACGCCATTTTACAGCACAAGATAGGCTATAATGGCGGCCAGTATAATTGGTGGAGGAAGAACCCTGGAAAACCCCGGGAAGAACCACCAACCCACGAGAAACTACTGGCAGGCTTTCTCACGTACCAACGTTAGCCGAGCCTGAGACTCGAACTCGCGCAGACAGAGGTGAGATGGCAGTGATCCGTAACGGTGAGCGCTTTAGACCACTCGGGGCCCCAGTACCATAAAGAGTGGGAATCTTACACGTTATCATTCCACCTCTAACATACACATTGCTGGACTAAGAACGCTGGTGGATACATTGTCCATCCACGCCCATCTTGTCACAACTTTTTTCACCGTTGACATAGCTGAACCCGAGGGTTTTAAAATGTTTTGCACGTAGGCATTATTTTCTGTATTTTCAAAGACATATATAAAACAATGTATATGCCTCGAGCATTATTTATAAAAATACTCGTAATGCGTATCTGCAAAGATCTTATGTTTTGCATAGGCTTCTGTTTGTCGAAATAGAGATCTAGTGGGATGGTGCACATGGATGAGTGTTAAATTTCGCTTTCTTCCCTTCGAACTTGTTCCAGCTTTGATTGGGGATGAGCGCATAGCCATGTGGATTAGGTGGCAACAGCAGGGGAACAAGGCGATAGTACCAGTATTCGCGCTTGGAACGAATTTTAACCGTACAAGTTTTGCATTCGGACGATCTCAGTTATTTAGGATACAAAATATGCACCAGATGTATGTCAACGTATTAGTTTACAAAAGAAATCATACATTTTGAACTGTGTTCGCAATAGAAGAATCTTTGGTTTTTACTTTCTCTGCTGTTTATAAAATTGGCTTGACCATACGATCCAAAAGAAAAAAAATAGCTCGATGCATTTATAACGTCTCGGTTAATCCATGCTTGGTAAATAGCCGAGTTGTTCTGAGTAGCAGCAATAGCCACTATTGGCAAACATTCAGGACACAC
Organism: Sinohyriopsis cumingii; assembly: GCA_028554795.2. Classification (NCBI taxonomy): domain Eukaryota; kingdom Metazoa; phylum Mollusca; class Bivalvia; order Unionida; family Unionidae; genus Sinohyriopsis; species Sinohyriopsis cumingii. The sequence continues at coordinate 48,775,705 of CM068841.1, read as the reverse complement.
GGTACTAATGGTATGGAAAAATGGGAACCAGCCTGGAAATGGGTGAACCTAAAATAGAGTATATATGGGTTAGGCTGACCAGGATTGGTTAATAATGTAAGTTATGTTGTAGGAAAAAAGAACCTTTTGAGAGCTTATCCTATTTGTAAGTGAAAAAATAGAGACATTGTTTTATTGATGGAATTTCAGTCCTTTAACAGTCATGAGTTTGGAACACTCGTTACTAAAATTAGCACATGACTCTTTGGCGCGGAATTGAAAGCACATGTTTCAAACACATGCAGGTCCAGAAAATGCCGCGGCTCATATCCTTTCCTCTAAACAGAAGCTGACATCCAGGTTTCATTTATACTGATAAATATAGGTTTGATCATGAGCACTCAAAAATTTTAAGTTTTATTGACTTTTTAATATCATGGAGTTTGCATAGGCTTACTGTGGGAACTGAATTAGTACCGTGAGTCCTATTGACAGCCACAGCAATAAACAGTGTCTCCACATATGCAAGTGCAATTTACTTTACTATAAATGCAATCACATGGTTCTATTTGTGGATAACAAGCAAAACTAATACATTTTGTTAACCACAGAGTGACTTTAGGTAGGATATTAAATGCGTATTCAGATATATCAACTGGTGCCAAGAAGGTGTGAGGGGGAACAGTGTGTAGATTTGACTATGTTAGGTGGAGTGTTTAACACTTTGGTTTATATCTAAGCATGCATATATCAAATTTATACAATTTACCATTTATAGAGTAATTACAGTAAGCAGTATGATATTTCCTGGTTGTGTTTTGTAACATAATGCTTCAGATATGATCACTGAGCTCTTTTCCACCATGCTTAATGGTGATGATCTCTCATGACTTTGCTTTCCTCTAATTTCTTTCATTGAATGTTTTGAAAGTTCATATTTTGCATTTTAATGGACTTATGTCTACTTTACTTTAGTTTTAAATTATATGTCTTCTGGGGGGAATGTTAGGTAAGTTTTGTCATTTCAATCTCTTTTTCTGTAATAATACATGTACATTTAGATGGTCACCTTGACCTTTTACTCATTAATTACATAAAATGACAAGGTTGGCAATATATTTCAGTATTACATTGAAGAGCTATAAATGGTGATATTAAAAAAGACGATTCTTATAAGACAATTTTATTTTAATATTTTTTCTTACTTTCTTAAATAAAGCTCAAATATTTAAATGTTGCCTGAAATGCACCAATGGCCTTTAGGTGAAGATGAACTTGCAATATAATGTAATATTCACAAATGTAATCTTTGACAAGCAGGACTATGCACATTGCTTACTTATGTATTGAACTACTATTCCTAGGGTTGTCAAGAAAATCAAGGGTGAATATAGGACACAGGGTACTAATGGTATGGAAAAATGGGAACCAGCCTTGAAATGGGTGAACATAAAATAGAGTATATATGGGTTAGGCTGACCAGGATTGGTTAATAATGTAAGTTATGTTGTAGGAAAAAGAACCTTTTGAGAGCTTATCCTAGTTGTATAAGTGAAAAAACAGAGATTGTTTTATTGATGGAATTTCAGCCCTTTAACAGTCTTGAGTTTGGAACACTCATTACTAAAATTAGCACCCGACTCTTTGGTACGGAATTGAAAGCACATGTTTCAAACACCTGCAGGTCCAGAAAATGCCGCGGCTCATATCCTTTCTTCTACACTAAAGCTGACATCCAGGTTTCATCTATACTGATAAATATACGTTTAATCATGAGTACTCAAAAATTTAAAGTTATTGACTTTTTAATATCATGGGGTTTGCATAGGTTTACTATGGGAACTGAATTAGTACCGTCAGTCCTGGGGGCCTCGAGTGGCTGAGTGGTCTAAAGCGCTCACCGTTACGGATAGTCACTCTTTATCAACTTCTTTCATATACTAATGTATCCATACCTATTATGTGTGATTCATGTTATCCAGGGTCATGCCCTTTCTTCTCTAGTTTCAGTTTAATCTAATAATTTCATGTATTTATGTACATGTGTGTGTGTGTGTGTGTGTGTGTGTGTGTGTGTGTGTGTAGTAGTAGTAGTAGTAGTAGTAGTAGAAATAAAGTAGGTTTGAGTGTATAGCAGAATGTTAAATTTTGCTTGTCTAGCGAATGAGTTCTCGAGCACCACCAGTCCCTGCCTTCGACCTTGTTCAATCCTGTTGAGGATGAGCGCAATTTATCTAACCCTGGTCTAAAATTTGGCCAACGTAATCGGAATTTTAATCTTGATTGGTCATCTAGGATCAACGGTCTGTTTACAAATTTATTACGACGACCGGCCTAACTCGGGTGTGTTATTTTATAGTACACACGGATATATTCAAAGATATCGCGCGTGAGGTGAATCACTCGCTGTTGATGAACGTTAGCAACAAGTAATGTATGTAATTTAGGACAGTAGCTTCGACAGTAGATTGTAAACACGGTAATCGACAAATAAACAGCCATCGAATCCAGATAAAATTAAGAAAGTTCATCGAAGTATGCTGATTAGAGTATTTCAATTCATATTATATTAGATTTAGATTTAATTGTCGCGAATTAAGAAATGTTAGCACGTTTCCGATATCAATTTGGGGACCCGCGGTGGATCATAGGTTGTATAGCAGACTCATTATCGAAAGGGAAGGTTACAATCCTACCACTGCGGGAGGTCGCGGGTTCGAACCACAGCCGAGTCATAACAAAGACTTATAATAATGGTACTAGCAGCTGCCTCGCTTGGCGCTCAACATTAAGATGTTAGTGTTAGGACTGGTCGGCCAGATGTCAGGATAATGTGACTGGGTGGGACATGATGTTACATGTCTGCGGCATGATGAGTGGTAGACATCACTATAAAGTGACACACTGCAGACGTCGTAGTGAAATGACTGGACAATTGTTAAAGCTACGTTAAAATCCAAATCACACACACACACACACACACACACACACACGCATTCACGCACGCACTCACACACACTCCTACTCGGGTCATATACCGTGGTGTGTCCATGGGCAAGGCAGTTCACTCTTGTTGTCTCAGGACAAAATAACCTACTTGGGTTTCTTTGTTCCGCAAAACACCAAACTGTCATAGATATTTTGCGATTTGCTCATAGGCAATATTCAGGATGTATAATAATGTAGCTCTTAATGATAAAAACAACTGTTAAATTCCAACTAAATTACCTGAAATGAAGATTCATTAATGTACCATCATCATTCATCGAATTGAAACACTTATTATTGAATTATGTCTATTAAGTCAATTAAGAACAATTAATGCATTAGGTTCATTCAGTCAATTAAAGGTCAGATTCATGAGGTATATTACGAAGTGCAGTGACGTAAATGAAAATTGTGGGCCCCTCTGCAAAAAAATCAAATTGCAACCGCCCGTAAAGCTCAACCCCCCCCCCCCCCACACCACATTGTCGGGGGGCGATAGTGACGTCCTTGAGGTAATGCTTAATGTAAACCCGTGGGCAAGGCAGCATTTCAATGCAGAGCAGGATTTTTGCGCACTCGGAATTGTTCGGCAATATCTTTGTGCAGAAATATAAGTTGGATACAGTATGATACCGTATGTAATAATGTTCGAAGAAGGGTCGAATTTCTGTTTGATTTTAAATTATGTGGCTCGCACCCTCACCCCTCTCAAATAAATATTAACCGCTCCCTACGCAAGGTGGATGATTCAAATGTGAATGACTGTCATGTGCTTTGATTGCTAAAGTTAGGACACGTGGCTACACACCAGATTAGCTCCGAACCGTTTACTACGAGCCCCTAGTAAGAACATTCCTTACAGCACGTATCCAGTACACTGATTTCACACATTCATAAGAAATAAATCAACTCATTCCTGGTACTTATTTTCGATAGTATAAGATTAGAACTTCTGTAATAAAATTGAGAAAATTGTGTTTATTATATGGCGAGGACTATAAGCAGTACATTCTAGAGTTTAAAATAAAATGTACTGATAAATAACGGTCTTCCACGCTAACAATACAAAACGTTATCCATGCTGAACGAGGGCATGATATATACAGTGACAACGGAAGACAACCGATCTGCCCCGAACAATATTGGAGATTTCACGCATACAGTTATGGCGCTAATCCCCCTCAATACTGAACGGTATGACCTCGCTTGGAGTTTTCAGTAATTTGGGGGGGGGGGGGGGAGCGCTCGTATCGAATTTGTATATTTGAATTGTAAGATTTACAAACCCTGGTCTTAAAATTAACAAATAAACACCACTTGACCTTTTGAAAATGTATAGTTAATACATATCCTCGAGCAGATTGGTCTAAATATAGTCTAGCTTGCGACATTTGAAATGCCTAAGTTCGAATCTGGACGGTCGCTAGTAAGATAGGAACTTTTTTTTTAAATTTAATTTTTAAAAACGTCACCAAACATTGACTTTGTCAAAGTCATCTGAAGCTATTTTGAAACAACTCCAGTATATGTAACTGCTCCGGTGGCCTATTGGTTAGAGCGTCCGCCTCGGATGCGGGAGGTCGCGGGTTCAAACCCCGGACGAGATATACCGAGTCATAAGACTTTAAAAAATGGCACTAATGTGACTGGGTGGGACATCATGCTACATGTCTGCGGCATGATGCCCCAGTGCTAGACACCACTAAACTGCCACACTGCAGACATTATAGCGGTATGACCGAACATTTGTTAAAGCTACGTTAAACATCCAAATCACGCACATCCCAGTACAATTACAGGAGATCCTTCACACATAGTAGTCTTGATTTTAAACTATAGTTGGTCACTGATGCTAAGGACGAACAACCTCAAAGATCAAGGGCGTGAAAAAAAAATGTTAATATTTTGGACTTTGCCAGATTTAGGTGACGTTTTGGAAACTTAATTTTTGTAGAAAATTTTTTGTTCTTCTAGAGGCAGATGATGAAATATTATTACGCATTTGTAATTATAAAAGAATTAATTACCAGTGCATAACATCTTTTGTGCTTTTTTAAGTCACGTGACCAAGCATATGTCGCAAAGGCCAACAAGTGAATATAAATCTTAATGCATGTCAGTCCCAGGTATAGAATAGAAAATACCATTATATGAATGGATCTGAACGTAGTTAAACTTTAATGTTTTAATAGTAACTTAACTTTAATGTTTTAATAGTAATTTAACACTGTTTTTGAGGGAAATACTTTCTGTCTACTTCGGTGTGAATGACCCTAGGTTGCTTCAATGATATCTCTTCTTCTATGGAAATAACGGAAGACGTGGTTTTAATTTCTGTATATATATATATATATATATATATATATATATATATATATATATATATATATATATATATATATATATATGTGATGTTAACGTAGACAAGAAACGAAGCAACGGAGAAATTTCGAGTAAAATGACCGTTAAAAAATGCACCGCACTTGTATGCTGATCACCATGGGAGGACAGGATTCAAGGCAATGATTCGACTTGGTCGACTGAAAATCTGCTCATCACTGCATGGAAAAAGCAATTGTCGGTCGACCAATTCAAGGTCAGAATCCAATTCAACGGTTTGCACTTGTTGTTGTTATAGGGTTTAACGCCATTTTCAGCACAAGACAGGCTAAACATGGCGGCCAGTATAAATGGTGGAGGAAGAACCCGGGAAAACCCCAGGAAGAAGCACTGATCCACGAGAAACTACCGGCAAGCTTTCTCACATACCCACATTAGCCGAATCCGAGACTTGAACTCACGGAGACAGAGGTGAGATGGCAGTGATCCGTAAAGGTGAGCGCAGTAGACCACTGGCCACTCAGGGCCCCTGTTTTGCACATGTATATTAATTAAGCAGGCGCGATCATTGCCATGTCTAGCAGTAGCGTGGGAAAATGATATGGCATTCCTCAAAGGTGTGATAGTAAGCCAAACTTTGTGTAGGCATCAAAAGTCGAATGCCTCAGCTAAACATCGGTACCAAATTTATTACGCTACGCGAAGTTCAGCTTGAAATATAAGTATCGTTCTTTGCACACTCAGAATTGTTCGGCACGGGCCGCATTTCTATTTGGAATGATTTTAAATAATGTGTCCCACACCCTCGACGTTCTCTAATATATATTGACTGCTCCCTACACAAGCCGGATCACTCAAACGTGAATAACCGTCATGTGCTTTGATTGTTAAAGTTATGACACGTGCTTTCACATCTGATTAGCTCCGAACAATTAGTTTACCATGAACCCTTAGTAAGAACATTCTTTACGTCACGTATCAAGTTCATTGTTATTCACGTATCTAGCTGAAATAAATAAACTCGTTCCTGGTACTGGTCTAAGATCATGTAAGATTAAAACTTCTTCTATACAGATTTAATAAAATTGAGAAGTTTGTGTTTGTCATGTGACCAGGCTGCTGAATAAGCAGGTATATTCTGGAGTTCGCCCAAAGTGTGTTTATAAAAAATGGTGTTCCGCGCTAACAGCTCTAACGCTATCCATACTTAACGTAGGGCTTGAGTTAAATACAGTGAGCCCGGAAGACAATCTGAGTTAAATACACTAGGAGCCCGGAAGACAATATGAGTTAAATACACTAGGAGTCCGGAAAACAATCTGAGGTAAATACACTAGGAGTCCGGAAGACAAGCTATCGCTCATGAACGATGGAGGCAAATTAAAATACATGCATACAATTATGGCGGTAATCCCCCTCAATAACGAACGGCATGACCTCGCGTTGGAGTTTTCAGCAAGTTGGGGGAAAAGCATTCGCGTCGCAGGAGGGCTGGATCAGGTCAAGTGTCTAGGGGAGGGAGCGGGATCCAAAATTTCAAAAGGGCCCTAACGTTCATCTAAAGAGCACCAAACCAAAAGTTTATGTGCCTGTTTACTCAAAGTGTGCATAACACTTGACTAGCGAAGATGTATTCCATTCAGCGCTTTCCACTTGCATATTAAGTGGACGCGATATGACCATGTCAAGCTGTAGCGTGGGAGAATTGCATTCGTTTAAGATGTGATAGTAAGCCAAACTTTGTGTAGGTTAACAAGTCGAATGCATCGGTACCAAGAGTATTGTACTACACGAAGTGTAGCTTGAAATATCTGTGTTGATGCTTTATTATGTTGCAGGGGAAATGGAAGCAGTGTCCTCCATGTCACTTAAACCCTTAATTTCATTTATAACAAGCCCTAGCGTTAAGAAGAGAACAGACCACCTGAAAACGGATTGTCCGTCATAAAACTGGACGAATGGCCACCCTAACTTTAAGTGAATTTAACTTCATTTGGGCCGCTTATGTCTTCACTATAATACGTGCATTCAATTTTAGCATCCTCTGCCTTTATTTGTGAAAAATTCAAAAGAGATGTAGATTGCCATTTTGATTGTTATTCATGAAAACAAACCTACCCATATCACGTGATGAAATTCGGCGTCAATGAATATGTACAAACTCATGTATTGATTCATTCAAAGGTTGGAATCGAACACTATTTCAGTTTTCAATATATTCTAGTTTTACTGTGTTGAATTAAACTGCTATTTAGTTTGCATACATTCAGGAAGCAGACCATAAGGTGCGTAGTACTTAGTTGCGTAAGAATATTGTGCTGATTGTAATCCCCTCCGCCCCCATGCCCCCCCCCCCCCCGAAAACCCGCACACAAAAAACGGAAATTAATTTGTCTTGTACATCAGAGGCATTTTCTAGTTTGAAAGTCGCGGTTGCCGTGAACGTTCATCGACTGTGTACATAAAGGGAAGCAACTCCAATAATGGCAGTGCAACGTACTATGGATTGCTTCTCCTGACAAAAAGTATGGTTTGCATTTCTATGGTTGCCAGTGATCATAAAAGTGTTATTGAACAATATTGTTTTTAAGCGAAGAGTACGTATATTTGACTCCTGGCTTTGAAAATAAGTGTGACGTAGAGGAGTGACAAGACTGACTAATTAGACAAAAGTTTGCAGGGTACAGATTTATTCCATCCTAATCCGTTTTCCCGTACAGTGGCAGCCCAATCGTCATTCTTGGCATTAAGACGTTAATAATAGGATAACACGTTCAAAACAGAGGATATCAAGCAAGGTTAATTATGTTCGCTCTATTACTCATGTCAGTCGTGATCTACCCAGCCGTATAGTTTGAACGTTCATGACAGAAAGCAGGTTAGCAGTCTGAGAACCTAATTGTCCAAAGTTTTCATATTCATAAAGTTGGGTTCACAAGTATGAATCTTCAAATGGCGTGAAAGTGTTTCATCAGTCCTAATCCAAGACAAAAACAAGAAGTTTCTAAATAAACAGTTCCACTGTTTATTTTTCATGTACATTGTTCTGGCAGTTCTTTTAACAACTAAAACCACCATCCAGTCTTACGCTTTTAATGGATACCCTCTTGTTTTGAAATATCTGCATGCACGACATTATGGACCTACACACGCCTATAAACAATACAAATTTGTGCGTGCGTAGGTCCTTAATCTCGCGCATATATTTCGAGAGATGTGTATTTGCTATGGTGTGTGTGTGTGTGTGCTTTTGGGGAGATAATTAATAAATATTATAAGATCACATCAGGTCCGGCTACGATTCATTATCATTATATCTTTTCATTTTTGAACAACTAGGAACTCTTCCCATGTCAACATATGATTTTCCAGGGACGGTGATAGATGTACGGTATTATTTGTCTTTCTTCGAAACAAGACTCCATAAACCGAAGATTTGACTGTCATCATTCTGTATAGGTATTTGATATGATCGACAAACTTAAAATTTGACTTTTCATTATGTACGTGTATTTGATACGATCGACAAAATGAAACTTTAACTGTTTTCATTCTGTAAATGTATTTGATATGATCAGTAGTTTTCAGGTAATAACAATAACATCAGTTTGTTAGTACAAATGAGTCATTTAACCAGTTAGAGAGCATGTTAGCTGACTGTTAGGTATTCAGTAAGGTGATTTCCATGACGTCAAATGGCACTGACTCGGAATGAACGTTATTTCAAATGTTGAAATTGGATATACTTACGTGCGATGTGTACGGAGTATTCCGAAGAATACACTTATTTCAATGTATGGCTATTTATATAATGAATCAAAGCAAAACAAAGAAACACACGACAAAGATATTTATGCGATATGTAAAAATTATTAAACTCAGCATAACATGGCCACTGATCACTGACCAGGACAAAGATGCTTACTGTCCAGCTGACCCAGATTAATACATAATCCATCATAATCTGTTGCTGCCACTGATGACCAGTTTGAATCATGGTCAGAATAAATCTTATGACTTGTCATTAATGAATATCAGTAACAGAGCTTGCCTTCAAAGATGAGGTTCTGAAGTACAACTGCCAATGAAATCAGATATGAAGAAAGACAAGTTCCACGAGTGGATTGCTGGAAATGAATCAATTGAATCTACATCAGTAGTATGCAGATGACCAGTTAGTTGCATTGTGATGGTCTTAACATGCATTCTGTTTTCATATTCCAAGTCAATTTTATATCCAAACTCTTTTTAAAATATAGTTTTTGTTCGATAGTTTCATTTTTCTTTTGAATTTTTCTGTCTTCATGGCTGTGTTTGGTCTTTTAGCCTCTGTTGCTTTGAATCATCTAAATTCTCCAGCAAGTGTCTTTGGGCATCACATAGAAACAGAAGAGTTTTCAACTGGAGTTGCAAGCGTCTTTTGAAGATGATTACACGCGAGTATTCATTTTCTTATCTCAGCCATATTCGTGAATTGTCATCAGAAACAATTTGCCGTTATTTTTTTAAATTGGTTTTTATTATTTGTTTTATTATCACAAAATACCCAATAAGTAAATTGAAGTTACTAGATATATCTAAGCATCCAACGGGCTGGCTACTCATTTATTTGACCCAGTCTACTGTAAAATATGCTGGCAACTGGCGGGAATGTGTGTGTGTTTTGGATTGTTAACGTAGTTTTAACACATTTTCAGTCATATAGCTACGATGTCTGCAGTATAACCGTTTATAGTGATGTCTCGCATCATGCCACATACGTGTAGCATCATGTCCCACCCAGGCACATTATCCTGCCACTAGGCCGACCAGTCCTAACACTGACCTCTTAATTCTGAGCGCTAAGCGAGGCAGCTGCTGGTACCATTTGTATGAGTCTTTGGTATGACTCGGCCGGAGTTAAAAACCCGCGACCTCCCGCATCCGAGGCGGATGCTGTAATCACTTGGCCACCGGAGCGGTCTGCGAGAATTTCACCCGCTGTTCCGAATATTGGCTCTGAGGAGGAAACGGGACGTTGGGGTTAAAAGGTGTAGTCTTATTAAGGCAATCTACTATAAACAAGGTTGTTTTTTATTTAAAAAAAATCATTGAGGGTAGACCAGACTTCTAGTAGAAGGTTCGTATAATTCATCATTTATCAGATTTGGTGCTTTTGAAAGTATCTTTTTCTTTACAATGAATCATGATTACATAGGAACATCTTGACCTTGGGCTATTCAAAAGGCGTTTTATACATAAGGAGATCTTGATCTTCGGCTGTTCAGAAAGGCGTTTTATACAGTACCTCACCAGATGCTCCTTAGCAAGCTTAAGCAACACGACAACCTGAGACAGATCCACAAATGGCTGTCTTCATTTGTCACCTAGCGCCACATGCAGGTTGTAATTGATGGAGAATTTTCTGTGACGGTTGAAATGGAGACGGACGCAATTCACAACGCTGAATTTGGACCACCTTGTTCTTAAACGCATAAATTATTTACCTTTAGTAGTTAGCTCAAGGGGGCCCCGAGTGGCCGAGTGGTCTAAAGCGCTCTTCGTTTCGGATCACTGCCATCTCACCTCTATCTGCGGCGGTTCGAGTCTCGGATTCAGCCAATATGGTATGTGAGAAAGCTTGCCAGTAGCTTCTCGTGGGTCGGTGGTTCTTTCCGGGGTTTCCCCGGGTTCTTCCTCCACCATTAACACTGGCCGCCATGTATAGCCTATCGTGTGCTGACAAATGGCGTTAAACCCCACAACAACAACAATAGTTAGCTCAAATTTCCGCCTCCTCTACTGGAAAATAAATTCCTAGGAAGATCATATCCACCTGATTTACTTAACTTAAAAACTGGGATGCACAGTGGGCCATTTTTTCCAAACTAGACTTACTCACAGGTGCTCGACGCAAGCCTGATGCTGATAAAAAAAAACAAAACAACAACACAATAATCTAAAGGAAAAAATAATACAGAGTGACAAAAATACATTAGATTACCCCCATGACACGTTCTGACATAGGAACCTCTCTATCATAAGATATAAGAGAGAAGGTACGGAACTTCCAAATACTTCGTTCCACCCATGACCCTCGATTTCCTTCTGCTATTTCCGTTTTTAAAGGCACACGACCATACTGTATGGCTTGTTTTACTCCTGAGATATTTCTTCTATTCATCAAGCCATTATTGACGTTTCTGCGTTGTACCAAACTGAAGTTACGGGCTCCGAAACGTGCGATTGTCGCGAATTTTTACTCTTGCACATGTGAAAACCGGTGACAAGAGTTACATGTACCATGCTTACGACTCTACGATGCATCCCTTCTTGAATTACAGAACAGTGGTAGATGCAAAAGTTAGTTTTTACTTACTCGATTCAACTTTAGGAACCCTGTTCCATGCAAGAATTAGACATTGTCTTCTTCACTGCACAGGCATCGTATACATGCGATTCTATTTACAAAATAGGTCAACTATGCGGCACACAAGTCAACGCCGAAATATGATTGGTTCAAAAGATTATACTTATTATCACATGAGCTCGGACTTATCTCAAAGTAAAAATTCTCGAAAATCGCACGTTTCGGAGCCCGTAACATTAAAGACCCTGTGAAACTTTATTTGGAAGTAAGTTTGTAACAGTCTCTCACTAGGTTATCTGAATACTAATACTTCAGTCTCTTTAGTTTATAGTCGAACTACATGTTCTACCATTAAAGAACAACTAAGATACCTAAAGAATTTCAAGTTAGTTATGACAACAACAACAAGAAAGAGAAGTGGAATGCGAAATGGAGACGGAGGACCTTTCGTTCTCCTTTAGAAAGAGCTGGTATATACTGCGGTGATGTCAGTTGTAAGACGTGGCCGTCCTACCTGACGTTAAACCCAGGACCACTCACCAAAATCGAAACGGCCATTTTCAAGACCACCCATCAGAATCAATTGCTAATTCTTTCGAGTTTTTAGTTTGTGTATATTTTTGTGTGCATTGTCTATCCTCACAAACTAAAGAAAACCTCTACAAACCCTTTCCTTATTAAATGTGTTTGTTGGGTATAGTTTTGTGTATATGTCTGTGTGTGTTTGTGTGGGTATGGAGTGTGTCTATAAACATTTACATACCCTTGTGTAACTGTCAAAAGTAACAGAAGACTGGTTTCTTTTAGGTCCGCACTATTTCGGATTCCTTTTTCTTCTGTGTGAGGGATGTTTTCCTTTACGTTGTACCGCTCCGGTGGCCTAGTGGTTAGAGCGTCCGCCTCGGATGAGGGAAATCGTGGGTTCGATCCCCGGTCAATTCATATCAAAGACTTACAAAAATGATACTAAATCTGCCTTAGTGTTAGGACTGGTCGGCCTGGTGTCAGGATAATGTGACTGGGTAGGACATGATGCTACATGTCATTGGCATCATGCCCCAGTACTAGACATCACCACAAACTGTCACACTGTAGACATCGTAGCGATATGACTGAAAAATTGTTAAAGTTACGTTAAAACCCAAATCACACACACACACACACACACACGTACTTGAAGAATATAAAGCGACGCGTTCACCAAATCTTTCTTACACAACCGTAGGGTTAGTAAAGTTTCTAACTAGACGTACATGGCGAGGGGCAGAACACATCATTAATTTGAGAAAGGAAATAAGATTTGTCATGCATCGTTGACCAGACAAGGAAGAAGAATGGCGGTACACTGTAAAGTGCGCAAGCTAATGGAGACCATCACATTGATGGGCCGATTACAGCACCTCCTGGGATTATGGTCACCCGGCTGTCTAGAAAAGATCAATACTGATCCTATCTGCATCAAAATTATGTACACGTGATGTATGTCTTTGTGTATGCATATGTTGATTACAGGTAACATTCTGAAACCCCTTTACCCCTTCTCTTGGGATAGTGTGTAATGGTATAATATGTGTCTATCAATACTTCCTACCCCTGGTGTGATGGTGTGATTGTGTATGTTAATATAGAGTGTGTATATCAGGAGTCCTACCATTTTTATTGTAGTTTAGGTGTGTGTGCGTGGATTGTAATAAAAACAGTGTGTGCTGAATTGTTGTGTGTGTGTTTGGATAGCAAAAATAGGTGCTGGATAGCATATGTAGTGTGAAAGGATTGGAATAAAAGACGACATGTCATCTGAAGCAGACTAAAACCATCCAAGTCTATGAGACTATATTACATTGCACCAGAATAAGTTGAATTATTCTGAGTTATGCATGTTACAAGTAAACCCCACTTTAGGCTAATTTTCAAAAGCAATAACTGAAGCTGAAGAGACAAAAGTCAATAAAGACAACTCTGTGCCTTGTGATAATGTACACATCCTACTGCAATTGAATCTGCTTGCTATAAGGATCTTCTGTATGTCACGGAATTGTGTGCATAATATTATAATGGTGTTGTATTTTAATGTAAATAATTATAGGTTAAAGCATTTGTATGGGAAAGTGTGAACGAGTTTTTTCGGATGGAAATACTTAATGACCTTTTGAGTGCAGTATATCCATCTGACAAAACGATTAGTAATCTTTTTATTATATGCTTATTTTTTTAAAATTCTACCTAAGGCTTAATTATATAAACAAAACTACACTACAAGAAACAAAGTAACTGAATGTATGCCGTATTCCACACTAAAGACACAAGCGCAGATTAATCATTACACAACAACATTATTAATGTGCACATAACTCCGCCCAGATAAATTTGAACTTAGTTGCGAGCTAGACATATCTTTCGAAAGAAAATGGCATTTTGGTCTACTTGAAATTGAAAGCTGGAGTCATATTGTGAATGAATGCGCGTTGCATCAACCTTTCCATTTGGTCTTGAATGAATAGATTTTGATATTTTTGTCTATTCTACGAAATTTCTTGATTGTGGACTGGATTATCTGTGCCAATTCTACATGAAGTTCATCGGATTGAAGCAGCGAGGGAGAAGCGTGTTGACATCTGCAAGTGTGTTTCTGTTCTGTCATTGGATGTTTGAATCATAATGTGGGAAAAATATGAAGTCTTTCAATTGGAATTATCAAAAAGATGCTATGGAATATAATGTTTATTTCATTTTAAGCGCAGTAAGGAGGATGTAATTGTACTTGGATTATAGTCGAAATTACAATACAGTTTCGAAATGTGTAATGAAACTTGAGAACCCATGACATGGCTAATGTACTTCGGATTTACAGAACTAAGAAAGTACCTTTTGAGGAAATTCAGGATGTAAAACTGTAAGTAAATTCTTGGCCATTCTTATTACCAACTAAAGACAGCTTATGCCTTGTGTCATTTGCATGTTATTTGTAAGGACCCTGTCTGGCGTCTATAGCTAGCCTAAATCCGAAACATTGTATCAAAAACGTTAACGCGGAATGTGCCAACGCAGCTAGTATGTGGCAGTCCACGAAACATCTGCATTAGTTCATTCAGAAACAAATTTAATCAACCTAAACGTAAAGCGTCTACTAAGAGAGTGTACATAATTTGTTCACAAAGTAGTTCCTAATACACAATTGGGCACACGTGAGTTCATTACGAAGTTGCACGTGTGTTCAATATCGTATAATATTGCATACTTCTGACAATGTAAAGTTAACGGAGAAAAAATGAGCATATAATAATGTGTGTCACGGAACTGTGTGCATATAATTACAATGGTGTTGTATTTTAATGTAAATAATTATAGGTTACTGCATTTGTATGGGAAAATATGAACAAGTTTTTTGGATGGAAATACAGCACGATCTTTGAAGTGCAGTATATTCATCGGACAAAACGAGTTCATATTTTTCCATACAAATGTAATCTTTTTATTATATGCTCATATTTTTTATTCTGTCTAAGGCTTAATTATATAAACAAAAATACACTATAAGAAACAAAGTAACTAAATATATGCCGTATTCCAAACTATATACACAAGCGCAGATTCATCATTACACAACAACATTATTAATGCGCACATAACTCCGCCCAGATAAATTTGAATTTAGTTGCGCGCTAGACATAACTTTCGAAAGAAAATGGCGTTTTGGTCTACTTGAAATTGAAAGTTGGAGTCATATTGTGAATGAATGCGCATTGCAACAACTTTTCTATTTTTATCTTGAATTTTTGTCGATTCTACGAAATTTTGTGATTATGTACTAGATTATCTGTGCCAGTTCTACATGAAATACATCGGATTGAAACAGCGAGGGAGAAGCATGTTGACATCTGCAAGTGTGTTTATGTTCTGTCATAGAATGTTTGAAATCATAATGTGGGGAAAAATATGAAGTCTTTCAATTGGAATTATCAAAAAGACGCTATGGAATATCATGTTTATTTCATTTTGAGCGCATTAAGGAGGATGTAATTGCAACTGGAATAAAGTCGAAATCACAGTACACTTTCGAAATGTGTAATCAAGCTTGCGAACCCATGACATGGCTAATGTACTTCAGATTTGGAGAACTAAGAAAGTACCTTTTGAGGAAATTCAGGATGTAAAACTGCAAGTACATTTTTTGCCATTCTTATTATCAACTAAAGAAGTGTTAATATTTCTGTATAATTACACTGCATATATTCTGAGTAAAAATAATTAGGTACTTTCAAGGATTCCGAGGTTATCATGAGTTTCATCATGCCAAAACAAATTTCATGCAACACAGTGCTAACGGAACCAATATGGCCTCTTTCATATTACAGCAGTATGCTATTGGAATCAAGAAGCTGGGTTGAATTATGTATGTTGTATGTTGTAAACGATGAGAAGAGCTGGAGTTATTATCTCGTGTGATTATTCTTCTTGCAGAGAGATTACTGTTTCACTAGATCATTTGCACTCGAATGGCTATAAACGGCTGGTTACGGGTAGCTACTGGCAAGCTTTCTCACATACCCACGTTGGTCGAGCCCAGCACTCGAAACCACGTGGACAGAGGTGAGATGTCAGAGATCGGTAAAATGGAACGTTTTAGATCATTCGGCCTTCCGCGACCACGACATTTTGTGTTGTCGAACTGTGTAATTGTCCATCATTTCATGATATTGCAGCTTGATATCCGTTGATGAGCGGTTTATTTCAGATATTTATATATTCATATGCTTTGTGAGCATTATAACTTAGTAAACTCGTCTCTTTTGTGAATATCATAGTTTCATAATCTTATGACGTTGATATAGACACACAATTTCACTGAATGCACAAACATGTTTCATATCTATGAATGTGAACAGAACAATTTCTTTTGTTATGTTATCATACTATTATTATCCAGGTTTGCTACAAGCACAAGCTAACGTGCATGGTTAATAGGCATCGTTTTCAATAAAACAGCAACTTAAACCTATTTTATTTTTTAGTTAGTATGTCATTGATATAGCAGTATTTTGTGCATGATATATTAATTTTTGCGGTTGTTTGTTTAATTTAAATTGACTACGAAATCGAAATTACGATTGTTGTCATATATATATATATATATATATATATATATATATATATATATATATATATATATATATATATATATATATATATATATATATATATATATATATATATATATATGGGGGGGGGGTAAATAAATATCATTTTGATAACTGGTGTTTGTCTCTTCACTACCCTGTGTAACAATAGTGGAAATGCAATGTTGACAAAAAAGGACACTAACACCGCTAACATTTGACCTGAATCGACCAAACCTTAAAAAGGCACATCTAAAAGTAATACGCAATTCACCTGGAAAACAGCGTCCAATTATGTGTAACGGTCTAGCTATACTGGTTTCATGCAACATCCCATGTGAAGATGTCAAGCTAATTGTAAAAGGCCATAACTCTATCGAAAACTGGAGTTGAGATGAATCACAATGGATTGCCAGTAGTGAAGATGTAATGTTAATGGTAAGAGCAACTAATTCAGCGCAGATTAGACCTAAACATATGAAACCTTTAAAAGGAAAATGGATCTTCTTTCTGACAACAATTCACCTACCAGATACCGTCCATTTACATTAAAGGTTACAGAGCTATGATGCGGGTTACAAGAAATGGTAACAGAAAGAAATATGGACAGAAAAGGTTCCAGCGTGTCTACTAGAACTAGTTCAAATAATAATAATAATAATAATAATAATAACCGCATGGACAATGTCTGATAGTTTTGGCCTGTTCTCAAATTGCGACCAAATATTTAATGGCTATAAAGATATCTCCATTTCTGTAAAATGTGCATTAATTATATGTCTCAGATCATTACTTGTCAATACGCCTGATCTCAAACCATGTTATGTACTTTACTGGCTCGTCATAGGTTAAAACAACGAGCCTAAAATAAAGATAAAGATTATAGCATATCAAAAAGCATATAATTGTTGAATGAATTCATCTGCCAATATTGACGAACCCAGTCGGACATTTAGAAGTGGCCACGTGTCATTCTTCGAAAGCTCGTATTTTCTTACAATTCAAAGAAGATAGGAACGGTAATACAGATGATGCCATCCTTCAATTCTGAGCATGTACAGTTATATCGTCATATCAACACTACTTCAAGCGTTTGCAGACACGTAAACATTCTTTATTACACTCCTGGATACAACGTTTTCTGTTATAACGTCTAAATTTGTATTCCCGGGCCAAATTCTTCACTAGTATTTATTCCAATGTAAATTCCTTTGCTACAATATTTAATTGGTTATAGCGTTTGATTTGTGTGGTCAGCTTGAGAAAATTAGCTCATTTATAACGTTTTATCACTTGATGCGCCCAAGCGAGATAAACAATGACGGTCAGTGCTTAAAAATCTGATTGCCCGACTCACGGGGCCTTTCTAATTTCAGACCGATCCACTCCTGTACTCTAAGTGAAGTTCTCATCGGGCTTGGCGATAAATCTAATTTGCCTAAGAAATATTTTTTATCGCACTGATGAAACAACAGTAAATTAATAACATATACCGTTATAAACATCGTTACTTAACATACCTCTCTTTGGCATTAACATGTGTTTCTACCGGCGGTAGGATAAAAAATCCCAATTTTAAGGTTTTCTATAGAATATACCGTTTTATAGTTTAAATCTACCGCTTTTAAAAGTTAACAAATACGTTTTAAAGAGAAAATTCACTCCAACCCCCAGTTAAAAATATTTTCATGTGTTGTATCTATGCACCTCGAATTCAGGATGATAGTTGCAAATATTTTATTTTACCTAACTCCATATAAATGGAAACCGCTGGAGCAAAACAGTAAATTTTCAACAACTGTACGTGAAGCCCATTGTAAATTTTGGGTCTTCTACAGTTATATTGATTAGATTTGTTGAATATAAACATTTTGAAGCCCATTTTAAAGTTTGTGATAGAGAAAATTCCTGACATCAGGAAATGGAATGCAAAAATTAAAACAATAAAAATAAAGAATTTTCACAACGCATAGGTTTATTTTGAATTGTACAAGAAGATGTCAGGCAAATGATAAAAGAGTAATCCGAGGAAAAAATTATTAATTTTTATGACAATTCGAATACATTTATACCAGAACATGATTGTTCATATTTTCTGATAGATCGCACGACGAAAGGCCCGAAAGACAGTGAAATTGACGCCATCCTGAAAGAAAAGAAGTTATATTCTAGTAAAGTCTATAATGTATCGATCGATCGATGACTGAGTGAATAGCTCACTCTTGTAAAAATTGTTCATGTAGCCATACATATCTCAATCGTTCAACCAATCATAAGATTAATAATTTTTATTTAATGACTGAATGATGTGTCCATATAGTTATTCAAATTCAAATAAAGCCGTAAAATGTATAAATTAAGATGTGTACTAAGTCAATGTGAAATTGAAATAAATTATTGCCATATTTTTATCTTTTGAGGAGCACAGAAAATAAACAAGGTACCATAAACTAGAAGATTTAACTTGCATATTCAAGGAGAAAATACTGTTAACGTCTATACTCCCTAATAAGTTTTATCCAACAGCAAACTACACAGACCCAGATTTGCCGTCGCATAATGTGCCGTCACATCTGGGTCTATGTAGCCTGTTTGGAGTACAAAGTAGAACAAAAAGAGGCTATATCTGGCGGCACATTGTGCGGCGATTCAGGATCTGTGTTATTTGCTGTTGGACTCGTCGTATAAGCGAGTATTTAAAGGCATGATATGTAACTAAATAACAGTAAAACACAGACCCCAACTTTTAAGGGCTTCTGGTTAATAAATGTTATAGAGTAACCATGTCCAAAGGACACCCAATACCATCACTAAATGTATGGTAACATCCATTCTATAAACACAACTGTATTGTATAAGTACAGCTTAAGTAAAATAATATTATAAATGTTAATTTTTTATTAAATATTATTTTATAGAATTAAGTGGATTGCTATAAACAAAGATGAGGGTGACACTGACAATCACAAAAAGATATTTAACAATAAAAACGTATTTCATTGATGAAAAAAAACGGGCCTGGTTACAACTACGTTACTCTAAAGATACTATTGACCAGAAACATTAAAAATACTACCTTTATTAGCCCTGGTACAGTTTTCCAGAATTCAAAATTTGGAATCAACTGCAATCCACTTGCTTTCGTACGGACTTTCATATAGAACATTCCACCTATTAGGTAGGCCACCATCAATGAAAGAAATCTGCAAAAAGACAAGATCTTGGAAGTGTCACAAATATAGAAATCATGTGTCTCAATTGGTATAGACAGGAACTTAGGAGGACATCTAAGAAAGATTGTTCCAATCAACATATCAAGGAAAATATTTAAAGTTTGGGTTTCAGACCACGAAGTTTACATACGATTTAGTAGATACTTGTATATTTCTCTACCTATTGAGACCTAATAGTTTAGAATAGTAGCTGGTTAAGTGCATTTGTAAATTTTTACTGAAGGTGATTTTGACTTTTGAATTGTACTTCAAAAATTCCGTATCAACCCTTTCTTCGTTGTCACAATCTGCAGTAGTCCAGTCCTTAGCTTTATTTGCGTATTTCGTGATGTTATTTTTTATAAAACGGAAATCGTAACACTTGCAATTTCATTTTGTTACTGTTATAGTTGAATATATTGGTTTCGAATTCGCCTTAAAAGCCGAAGTAACGAACAATAAAATCTATTCTCTACAATACAAAATATAGACTGCCATTGCTTTCAACAGTTAGACAAGAAACGTATTTTTGTGTTCAGGTAATGAGTATATTGTAGTATCTATCTTGATTGGAGCATTTTGTATATAATAGAGTTGTCTTCTTCAGGTGTTCATTTTCAGGTTGTTTTCTTTTATGGAGTGACAGTGTTCTCCGGTAATAGTCTGAAGCTATCAGGTAGTTGCTTATGACATTGGAAAATAAACTGAATTGATTAGTTCTACAAACCTCTACAAGATTTATTGTAGATGGTGGACCAGTGGTAAACCTAACGATTACTTTGATGACTTTGTTCTTTGTGAGTTTTTTTCAGGCTAAATGTGTTGCCACAGTTGATTGATTGATATTTGTGTAAACAACTGAACTTTCAGGATCATAGTAAAGGTATCTTATAATCGTTCTTTGGGAACCATTTACAATGACATAAAACATTCAGCATAATACGCTTTCTGCAGGTATTATCAACAAACCAACTGGCTATAATTTGGACCTGGTACTTTAATTTTTGTTGCATTATTCAATATGTTTTAAGTATTTGCAGGCGTACAATGATCTTAGAGTTATTCTGATTAAAAATCAACCACATCATATACTGAGTCACCGTGTGTTGTTGTATATCTTTTCCCTTAACTATATCTCTGGTTTTTGTTTTGTTGAATCGCTTCGGCGTTAGAGACGTGCTTTCCTAAACACCATACCATGTAATTTATCATACCAATGTGTTTTATAAATCTTCTTGTTTATCTGCAAGGGATGATGATAAACATCATTTAAATTTTTAAGTGATTCAGAAAGAGGAATTTGGCAAAATAAATTATATAGCCCTCTTTGCTATGTAACCTACCTTCTTTGCGATTTTCAAGAGTTTAAGCAAGAAAAGCAAATTGATGACTGTCTAGTATAATTTGGTCAATCAAGTTTAATTTATATAATCTGGATTCACCCGGTTGAGAGGCGTAGGAATTTCACGTCCAATATACTGTGGATGAATCTGTTTCAGCTGCCCTTTTATTCATTTTAACTGGTGACTATGGAAACCAGCTTTGAGATTCTTAAGAAAAAGTAAATTCAAAATTGGATTTAAAATATTTCATACATACCCGAGTTAACATGTTCAAAATGTACATATGAATGGAGTATAAAATTCTCTATCATTCTTTCTGACATTGAAACATCATGCGCAGAAGACTACTGAACATGTCTCAATATCATGACGTACCCACATCCTAATATTGAATAAGCGATCGGGCACATTTTTATTAACCAGACATTTTATAAACTCGTCAAGTTAAAACTCCATGTTATACCTAGAAATTCAGACAAAGAGAATATAAAAACTATTTTCAAGATGGCCGCCACAGTGATCATTTCTGATTGTCAGATCAGCACCATTTTCACTCAGGACCAATCAGAGATTATAAGAAGTATTTAGGGAAAACCCATGTCGTTAAGACCATTAGTTTAGGCGGAGTAGCTGGTTGTCATATTGGAGATTGTTTTAATTGTCACCAACCAGACCTTGCAATAGATATGTGTGCAAATGTGGGTTTAGTAAATAATAAGTGAAAAGTTAAGTAATTGATTGCGTGAGCGAGTGAGAGAGGGGGATGAATGAATGAGAAAACAAGCGAGAGAATGAACATTAACCAATAAAAGAAGAGTAGCAAAAAAATGAGGGACCAAAATCACAGAAAGATACAAGAACTATTAAAAGACTACAAAAACAAAGTAGAATAGACGAAATTAAAAACCAGAGGAGAGTCTACTTTCTTCTGGCGTGTGTGTGTGTGTGTGTGAGAGAGAGAGAGAGAGAGAGAGAGAGAGAGAGAGATTACATTATGCAAAGCACTGTTCCAGCACTGATGCTACCAGTAATTTTGCAGCCGTCAATACATGCACATTTGGAGGTTAAGCTCAACTGAAAACGAAATAATCAGTATAAAAATCCGATTGATGTGATTTATACACTTAACTCTTAAAGAGAACTATACGCATCCATCTTCAAAATGAGGAATTTTGTCAAGCATAGGACGCAATGTAAGGGTACAGTTTTACAGTTTATATTTACATATTCCTTTTTCAAGTCCAATACAACTAATTAAGTTCTCTGTTCTGGAAAATAAAATAACGTTTCTGCCGCAGTTCTTTTCACACTAAAATAAGCCCTATGACATAAAAAAGAAGATAAAGTCGCAAACAAAGAGGTATGGTGGCTGATGGGATCAAATCCATCACAAAAAGAAAGCGTTTACCATGGCATTAAATATTCTTGTCGATTTATCTTAAAAATGGTCTACTCTAGAAAAAAATAATATTTTCCTCCCACCTTTATCCTCTGTTCACGAACGAAATAAGCGTAAATTTGTGGCCTAAAATTGTGTTCATTTAACGTACTGTATCGTCCATTTCAGATTTAAAAATTCATTTTGCAAAGAAAAAATAATTCTTTATCTCATCAGACAATTCACAAAGTATTCGAAAGTTGTATAGACAAGACATAAAAGTCCAATGATTTTGTGTTGATGTCATTTTTTAGTAGAATCATACCCATTCCCTCAATGTGTTGTTTAAAGTATCCTTATTACCACACTTATGGTTGACACCCGGTGTATTGTCACTGAAAGGCCACACATAGATTAGAAATCCACCAGATGCAAATGAGCTGTAAACCCAGTCTGTCAAATAGCACTACAATGAGTAGTTTGGTTTGTTTTGATATCGGAATGAAGAGCCTTTAAAGTGAGATGCGGTTCTATTTGCAAACAGTACTGAAAGAGCTTGAATTGTAACGTTGCAACCTTAAATAATAATAAAAGTGTAGTACATCGCCAAGATTAATAATTTCGTATGACGTTGAGCAATATCTATTACTAAACTTCATCGAATCATCTTAGCAACACAAGTCAGTCTCATTCAGTTTTGTTATACTGTTAAATAAAGAATAAACGAATAATCTACCAATATTGATATGAGGCTTACGATTAAGGGCTTTGGTACTTAATTCACCATTGACCTCAGATTTTTCTCTTATGAGGCAAAATCAAGAGTGGCATACGATCCTATCATTAAAATTCGGTTATAACATTGCGATCAGCATGAATTACAACTTCTACTAAAGAATGATAAAATAAGTATTTTTCTAGCTCGTAGCAGTCTGGCAATTACATAGGCGATTGACATCTGAATTCCGTTTGCCTTGAATAAAGGTTCGTGCGCCTTCTCATCACATATTAGATCTACTATCACAGGTAATCTGAAATTATATAAAGTGTTACATTAAGATCATCATTGAGCATTTTTCTCACCATATTCAATGCTGTTTAGGGTTTATTTCAGGCTATCTTTTAATTTCTACTTTGGCGTGAATAATTCCCTATGTACAGAGGGCATGTATTTATGAATGATATATCTGGATTTTTATCTTTTCAAAACTAATTGCTTTCAATCCTTGACGGTCGTAGTGATAACAAATTCATCTAGTATTCAGTTATTATTATGTCCTCATTCAAATTTGTTGACCAAACGCCTCTTGACGGCAACCCCCCCCCCCACCACCCTCAACAAAAACTAAAACATGATGCATGGAACACTTTTCTCGTTAAATTTAAATTTGAGATATTCCACGAGATGTATAATTTTTTCATTTAAAGTTAACGATGCTTGCAGCGTAATACTTTACAAATATTGTAATTTTATCACAAACAAGCACACTTACATTTGCAGCTTAATTAATTACAAAAACCTTGCGTATTGATGGAATAAGTGAACTATTTACATCTCTATCCAGTGTGTCTGCTACAAAATGTAGTTCTGCACTGATTGCAAGTATTCACAACACTGTTTGCAAATTTATAAGTTGCTTATTTTCTTTCTTCTTTTGAACGTCTATTTTCATTCATTTTGATTAAATAAATAAAGGAAAACTTTTGATTTAAACATGAAATTTATTTTAAGTGGAGAAAATAAAGCACTTTTAAGCACTGTATGGTTCAATTCTTTAACATCGCGGCGAATTTAACTAGTGCGGAGTATAGAATGAGCGAAATGACGAACTAGCAAGAGATAATTCAAACATTTAAATTTACTTACATTTGATCTAAGTCATTATTATGCTTTAACATTGTTACTGACCATACGATTGTTTTTATCCTCATCTTTCTCTTTGCCCTTTCTTTTGGTCGGTTTGTCTGTAAATTTTACTATCATTCATAGGTCCAGAGACATCATTGCATAAGTAGTATGATAATAGCAGGTTTGGATTTTTGTTACTGTCCTCGATCAAAGCCTTCTACCACCCTTGACTTTTTCCTTACATCACACTTACACACACGTGAGCCCGCGCGTATACCCGCAAAATAAGGTTATAACAAAATCCGTTCCAAGTCGACAACACATTTTGGCTACTTTTTCAACTACCTCCGTTGGAAGCTCACGTGAAGCTTGCGGAGACTAGTAACAGTAGAGCATCAATTTATTCCGACACCAGCACGACCGCACAGGCCAGAAAGGACAAATATACAGGCCATGAAAACCACCAAAATGCAGGGGTGGTCGATTTTTTCAAGTTGGATAAACGACATGGGCCATATATATTGGAAATGAAAATGTGATTCTACTACAACATTACCTGAGCGAAAGGAAAACGTATTCCTGCAAAGGTCCACTCGGGGTGCTCGTACGCCACAAACACATATGCAACCGCCTACGTCATGGATGTTCGATATGTGGGAGAGCGTACAGTTATGCATGTACTGCTACAAACATCTATCTCAAACGCCTTGCATCGGATATTGCAGACGTCGATTATGTACCAGCTGGCCGCTCCGAGGAGCTTCGAATGATTTAAGTATAATTTCTAAATGTTTGCTCACTGTAAACATAACAATGGTATTTAACAACCATGTCTCCTGGGTACTTATTTTATAAACGTTCAAAGCAAGATGGTCATAACCGCTCCGGTGGCCTAGTGGTTAGAGCGTCCGTCTCGGATGCGGGAGGTCGTGGGTTCGATCCTCGGCCGAGTCATACAAAAGACTTACAAAAATGGTACTGACAGCTGCCTCGCTTGGCGCTCAGCATTAAGAGGTTACTGTTAGGACTGGTCGACCTGGTGTCACGATAATGTGACTGGGTGGGACATGATGCCCCAGTGCTAGACATCACTATAAACTGCCACGCTACAGACATCGTAGCGATATGACTGAAAAATTGTTATAGCTACGTAAAAGTCCAAATCACACACACACACACACACACACAAGATGGTAATTTCTTTGATCATTGTCTGAAACTTTGACATAATGTAACTTGAGGTAGACAAAAGTTAAAGATCAAAGAGATTTCACGATTTCTTGAAATTTAAATCAATTACCAAGACTGCCAAATTTCAGTAACTTAAATTTACTCCAAATGTCAAACCAATTCTTATGGTTTTTATATTCGATCTTGAGTCTTGTGCAGAAAATGTTTGAGAATTCGAGGCAAGCTCACGTGTTATTTTTGCTATATTCTCTCTCCTTTACATGGAAAAAGATTATACTTTGCAAAACCATTAGAAAATAATGCTATTCCAATATTACGAACATACTCCTCACATTAATTTATAGACGATATTCTAGAATTATTACATACAAAATGTCAGTATTAATGATAGAAATTAGAATAAGTTATGAACGTAGAATTTTTTAAAATTTTCATAAAAATATTGAAACTTTTACTATAAGAGTGTAGAGCCTTTGTGAAATTAAAATATGGGATCGTCTCCATTAGAATGGAGACAGTTTTGATAAGGCAGAATGGCAGATTATATTGTGTTGAGGGAATTGGAGCAAAGTTAATATCCAGGAAACAGACTTTAGGGGCCCACATGGTGTGGTCTGGACAGGTTTTAAGCCATCACCCATCCGGTAGTAAGTCCAGCACACTAATCACTTAGCTACTGCTACTCCAATTTGAAAATGTAATGACTCTGCCAAGTTTTTTCCATTCAAAGAAAAAGGAATAAAAATATTGGTCTAATTCAAGCAGACCTGTAGCTTGCTCAGTGAGATCTTTGCCATCTGAAAGTCTGGTAAATGTTTTTATAAATGATTGTAACGGTGAAAATGAGCTTAATAATATTTGGCAACGTCGCTGATTGGATGGCACGTTAGACAGAGTACTTCAAAAGCACTCAGACACACACATATATACAACAATATAGTTATTTTTTATTCTGTAGGAAAGTCTTTCTAACCGTCAGACTGTAATACTATTTTGCTGAGTACATAAGTTAAGCAAGGACTTTTTTTGTTACTTTGGCACAAATACTTTTTACCTTATCTGAAATACATTATAAACAATTTTACGTTTATAACTCATACACAAACAGTGCCGGTCGTTTTAACAGCATAGAGGCTATATTTATTCGAAAGATGAAGAAAAAGACATGAGCGAGACCTGTTGGAAACACTCGATTGTATAGACCTTGATCTTACACTCAGTCTGCGTCGATCTCATCTTTAAACCAGAGAGTACTATACTAAATGCGATGCGAAACTTCCTACAAAGAAGACGTACCCAGCATCTTGCTTGAAATAATACAGGGCCAATTTCTTACTGCCCGGATCAGTTTGAAACGATCCATCACTTGGTTTGGCTATCAAATACTTCTGCGGTGGATTAGTACTAGGAATGGTTAGACAAACCTGAAATACGATTGAACAATTTTGTGCCATGCCTGCGTGCAGGGCATCTTAGTCTCGTACACACACACAGATATATATATATATATATATATATATATATATATATATATATATATATATATATATATATATATATATATATATATATATATATATATATATATATATATATATATGAGAGAGAACAAAGTTAAAACATTATTTTGGGGGGTTTTGCTGGTTGGCAAATTATCAGGTTTAGAAGTTTATTCATAACATCATACGGTCTACTTTACATCACTAAGTAGTATCTTGAATGTAAGCTACTTGCTGTCTTGCCTTGAAAACTTTTTCAAAAAGGAAAATTTCTTCTTGGCTGGAATATAGAAGACGTGATCTGTATAATACAAGATATCGGATCATTAAATAGTGCATTCAAGTTTGTCAGTGAAACTCTCAAAATAATTTATCGGATTTCAAAAGAAAATATGTGGTACTTTGTGGCAAGAAATCCTTATATGATTTAGTCATGACCAGTATCGACGGGACCAAGTTTATTCGCCAGCAGCATTATCATAAGTTTCAATGCTCTTATCATGAGAGCTAAGGTGCTGATCTTTTGTTTGCATACATTTGTTCGTATTTGCCAAGGCACATTAGGCTTAGTTCGATAACAATATTGTCAACGACCTTGCATTCTTTGAGAATATCATCCATGTTGAATGCAGCGCCACTCAGAAAAGTCACAGTTTGATTCAACACCTGTAGCACTAACTGCCAACGGAATTGATGTCAACAACACAAAAAAAAACCAACATTAGAAACATTGCTGATAGCGTCCCCATTATTTTATCACATTGCACTTTGGAATATTTGGAGCCATACCAAAGACTTATAAAAATGATACTAACAGCTGCCTCTCTAGACGCTCAGCATTAAGAGGTTACTGTTAGGACTGGTTGGCCTGGTGTCAGGATAATGTGACTGGGTGGGACGTGATGCCACATGTCCGCGGCATGATCTACCAGTGCTATACGTCACTATAAACAGCCAAACTGCAGACATCGTTGCGATATGACTGATTTTTGTATATATATAGCTACGTAAAAAAATCGTACACACATATAAATTCACTATTTTCGTAGGGCTTATGGTTGAGGTTGGCATCATCAGTATGTTTCTCTGAAATATAAATATCATTGACAGCATCTTTTCCAAGTGTAAAGTTCTTTAAAAGGTATCGGAGTGCATTCAGTTGCGTTATACCTGAAAAGATGGTGTCACGAAACGTGTACTAAGATGATATCAGATGCTGCTTGAATTCATTGTTTCTTACTTTTTTTGTTGCTTCCTAGCTTTACCTGGGTATGCAATGTTTCATTCAGATGTTTGTATTTTATCCAGGAAAGTAGTGTGCAGCACATGTATGTTATAATGATAATGTAACGAGCCATTATCTTCAACATATTTCTTATTTCTTGCCTCACTATCAAGAACAGGCACGAGCAAATTTATAATTTTTCTGCTGGCAATATTCCTATGGTTCCTCTAGACCGTGGCAGCACACATGTTGCAGGAGAGCAGCATATGATTGTCAACGATCGCTGAACTAAACCGTGTCCTGCAGAAAGTACGTACTCTTCAGAGAAAGTTATTGTTCATTTCTATCAGCAGTACTTTCGCGCTGGCATATTTGGTCTCGTATTCTTTGTTGACCTAATTTTTGTTATTTGAATGCGTGACCACATTCTTTTTATTTGTTGTGCCGACATATTAAGAGTCCCCGTCAAAGTATCGCCTGATATCATCATGTGCCTGTTGAGTTTTGCGTTTGAAATTGTTGATACTGTACTTAATCAGCCGTTGCTAATGACGATACCAAAAGTTATATAAATAGAGCTCATTATGTATCTTTGGTTGTTGATCGTGTCCGATGACGACACTGGTTGTGTGACACACGGTGACTACGTATGTAGCTCCTGAGTACAAAGTTTGATGCAGACAGGTTGGGGATGGGAAGTCGGTAGACGTGATGTCTGGAATGCTAATATATGTCGTTTTTATTACGCAATTGTGAGGCGTTGGCGCCGGTCCTCCACTAGTTCAACAATCTTTGCGATGAACGTGCGCCTGGTATACCGGTCCATGGCCGATAGTTCCCGCTCTTTTGGTTGGATCCGGCACCATTTCAAGTCACATTTAGTGGTTTCTTTTGTATCATTTCCTGGGGCGACCTCGGTTCCGTTTTCCCAGCTTGAATTCACCATATTGGTTTTCTGGTCTCCTCCATCAGAATTACGTGGTCAGACCATCTTAGCTGGGATTTCAATAGAATGCCTCAATGTTAGGAACACTGGCCCTATTGAGGACTCGTAAGTATAGAGATCCGTGTGCTGTTCCATGGGTTTCTACAGTATTTGCCACACAGTGAAGATCATGTCGACTGTGCTGGGCCGGGACGGAATCAACACTATGGTTCCTTTGAGATGGTTGAGACAAGTCTATTCAGGAAAGTGCGGGCAAGAACCTTCCCTACAATGGAGACTAGAGCAATTCCTCCATAGCGTTTTAGTCAGCTCTAGTGTCTTTATTCTTGTACAGTGAGATCATGATCACATCTTGTAGTAGATCTGCAGGTACATCATCCTCGTCCCAGATGCTGGCGTGGATGTCATGGAAAGCTGCAAATGCTTCTGTGCCAAGAGCCGTGAATACCTCTGCAGGGATTCCATTTCTACCTGGTGCTCTCCACAGTTAATCTGTTTAATGGCCTTCCATACCTCCTCCTCAGATGAGAGCTAGTCCAACTCTTCACAGACTGGTCTTTGATAGATTTGTTGCAGTGTTGTTCTATTGACAGTGTATGGGCAATGGAGGAGCTGGCTAAAATGCACCTTTCATCTTGCTTTTATCCCTTCTATGTCTTTGATGTCTGTGGTGGAATCTTCTTAGAGGGGTGGATCCTCATCTGGATGGGCCATAAACAGCTTTAATAGTAGTAAAGAACATTTTGGAGTTCTTCATATCAGCATTTTGTTGAATTTCCTCATCCTTGTTTTCCCTACCATTGATCCCTGCATTTTGCGGAATTCCCGTAGAGCCCTTGCCTACAGGTGCATAAACTTGTCTCTCTTTAACCCATAAATGGGGAAGTGGTGGGTTTGACGCCAGGGCGTGTGCACACACATGTAGGCTTACACGGCACACCTCTGTGGCCCACTGCTGCTCCGAGTTCCTCTTCATTTAGTCTGGGATCGAATGATACCCAGTTACAGTGTGTTGCCACGAGGAGGCACCGCAGGAGTCTTGACCTCGGATAGGCTATGTACTGGCAGGGTTAGTCATACGCATTCGACTCCCCTTTTCGCCACTGAATGTTCGCGGATAGGCAGTGGCAGCAACTGGAAGCAGAAACTGCAAGCACTAACTACAACTACACTACTGCACTAGATACATCACACACCCCCTAACACAGTATGATAGTAGGTCGAATTGCTATAATGGGCTTTCTGTTAAACAACACAAACCCCTGATATGCAACTAATAACAGAACCTTGCACCAAAAGTCCATATGCCATTTTGACAGTAGGAAATTAAATACAGGATATCAAAATAAATGTAAATATTCTGTTGTCAACTATAGTACATCAGTTGAAATCAATACAAATAAAAATGGGAAAGTCAAATGCATGTAGTGGCCAATGAGTGAATCTTGTAATACTCTATTTTGTTACCCCCTCAGAGCCCCCCACCGACCACCAGCGAGTAGACTAGTTCTCTAACAGGAAAACTGTGCCGTCCGATACCCATATTTACGTTTTCGTAACTAAATTTGGTATATATATATATATATATATATATATATATATATATATATATATATATATATATATATATATATATATATATATATATAATGAAATATGTCACGTGTTTAGAACGGTTTTAAATGTTATTGGTAGTACTAACTTAACAATTTAGCAGAATGACATGGATGAAATTCAAAAAAGTCTAGTGTTTGTACTTGTCATGATAACTACTGCTGATGATTGTATTTGTTCGCCAACATATATACGACTCTTACATCTCACCATGTGTTTCTTTGACAATGATTCGCTTAATAAAGAAATACAAAGGTATATAATTTAATCTGTTGATCGGCATCTTTTTCACCATAATTTTTCAATGTCATCTTTAGATAAATTGATTTTATTTTTAATCTCTTGATATATCTACTATTACTTATTGCCTCCTTCAATTTGTATATTTATGTTTTCGCTAAAGGTTGACAGGTGATTAATCCAGATAGATTAATCAGAGAGAGAGAGAGAGAAAGAGAGAGAGAGAGAGAGAGAGAGAGAGAGAGAGAGTTAGTTAAAATACCGATGCATCTGTACATATCGATTCCTCGTTGAACCCATAGCATGGGTTATATGAATATAAATACCTGTCAATCGAAGCCACATCTTTGAACCTAAAAGACATTAGAATTTACAATATCATACCCATATAATAAGAAATTATAAATTAAATCAATGAAGTTCCATATCAAAGGCAACTCTAAAGTATTATAACCAAGCATGTGCTTAAGAACACCTGCGAAGTATGTATTTTTTGAGCTTTTTTGTCCAGATGAGTTTTATGTTATGAGCTTTTCCATTCAATCAAGTTGACCTAAAAGCATGAATACGCGCATGGTTTGGAGGGAAAGCTTCTATGATAGAAAAACGATTCAGAATAATGTATCCTTTGGATGTTTTGTTTAATATGAACAATTTCAAGAATTCTACCTGAAATAATATCTTTTAATGTAAGATAAATCAATTGATATTGCCATTGACATTATTAAAATTGAAGTCTGTTTCGGAATACATTAAATATACAGTTCAGTTAGAAAAATAATGTTTGGGCGACTTATTTTGAAGTCAAATCATTTCATCCAAGTATTTGTCTGATTGCTTTCATTCTCTGCTATTTGTCATATAGATCACCTACAACAACTACACAAACAGTTTTCAATGCATATTAGAAATAAGTAAAAAATATTATTTTAGATAAGAGTGGGTATGTTCAATTTAAAAAAGATTATTTATATTTTCAGTCGGTTGGAACGGGAAGAACCGCATTTAAGCGTGAAGTTTAAGAAATTAGAGGCGGTACATAAAACTTCTTTTCAAAATACTTAAATAACTGCAGAGTTTCTAAATATATTGAATCTTATATAGAACATATTAGTAAATTTGTCAATAATAGATAATTGACCCATTAGATCTCTGGGGAAGGCTCCGCCCACATATTAACATAGCTGTTTCTTTCGCCAACGTACCTTGCCGCTTTGAGAAAAGAAGGTGATGGCGATTAAAAGAGAACTTTTATGTATGTGCTTACAATTTCATTGACATTGGGAGAGAGATGATGAAGTTATAAAAATTTCAATTGTATGTGACGTTTTTATTATAATACATCCCGCGCATGCTCATAATGACTGGTCTCTTAACCGAGTAGCATCTAGTGTAAACTTGTCACGTGCGAAACAAGCTGGATAATTATAATAGTCAGCGGATCATTTGAATTTCTGTTAAGCGCTAGTTAACTATCAGTATGCCCAGAGGTCAGTTCAGTCGATAGTTCTACAATATAACTACACAGACACAGACAGCAAGTAGACAGACAAGCAAGCAGACGAAAACAAGCAGACATAATGCACGAACATTCATCGATCTATCTATCCATGAGTCCTTCCTTTTCACTTCCTCAATTTTACCTTCCTCACTTACTTCTTCCTTTACTCAACCTTCCTTCTTTCGATCATCATGTAGATTTACCTTGGAGTGGAGTCTGTGTTTCCAAGACTACTGAGATCCACAACGCTGCCGTCCTTAAACGTACACTTACATGAACTCTTATCTACACAAGCAGTCTGACATCGTACGGTACAAAGCTGCGCCAAGCAGACAATAAATATGTATATATTCGCCGGCAATATTTCCCTTCTCATCATAGTGTGAGTAAATGAAGATGTATCCATGAACTGATTAAGATGTACAAAGTCTTTATCAAGGTATGTACATGTAGATGTAATCATTGTTATCGTGTGCAATGTTTAGGTTCGGTTCGAAGAGATATATAGGTTTGTCACATCATAAAACGAAATAATACCGAGGGTGAGGATTCTTTAGATTCGTCAACTGGGTGAGTGTACAAGAATATCATTTATCCCTTAACTTACGCCAAAACCCCACGATGTCATGCAGATAGAGAGATTAAAATGTACGCATTTTCTAATCATGTAATTTCATATAGACTAATAGTGAACGGTTTTAATGTTTAACCAGATAAAATTTGTGTACGCATATGTAACATATATACCGGTGTTTGTACTTCATCATGCTTGCGTCTATGGCTAATGTATTTTACATGGTTTAGTTGTGTATTTATTTAGCTGACTCAGTCATCATTCATTGGAACCAGTGGTGCTGGCCCGGCTCAGTGTCTAAAGGCTGGACGGTTCATCCTTCAATGTGTGTCTGCTGGGAGGTGTGCAATATTCATTCAGGTCATTATGAATGATTAAAATGACAAATGATAATCGTTATTGTAATGATGTATTAATAATACAGAAGAATCACTATGTTATAATCCCAAAATGTCTTTAAATGAATTCACAGTAATCAAGTGACAGCTATACATCCAAATAGTCTTTATATGAATTTACAGTAATCCCGTAAAGCTATTATATATCAAAATAGTCTTTAAATGAATGTTAGAGTAATGTGAGTCCAACTAATGATTAAATTAAGTAAATGATTCAATCTTTTCAACATAAATCATCCAAGACGGATAGTACAACCAAGAATCCATAATTCTACGAAATGATTCTTTGATATTGAATACCAATATGCGTTAAGGAGAATGCAATACGATGTTTGAATGAATCTTCTTGGTATTTAGCAATCACTCTCTCAGTAAACAGATGAGCTGTTCTAACACAGACTAATAATAAATTAGGTCATCTTGGCTTTTTAGAAATCATGTCCTGGAGTTAGGTCACGTGCTTTTTAGGCGATACGGCTCTGCAGTTCTCCGGTCAACTAAATAGTGTGGAAATTATATGGTTTATGAGTGACCTTCAAATATTTGGAGACTCATCTCGTGTGGTCGGCGCCACACCAAGTCCAATGAATATTCTGGAGATCAGGCACGTCAATGCCACAAAATGTCATCAGCATATTGTATGTGTGCATCACTGTGTTACATAGATAATGTCGGTGTTGCGAAAATATTCTCGCAGAGTTGTCTTGGTATTAAGCCATCACATCATCGCACAAAAGCAAATTATTTCCGGTAGGGTCGAGGTCGTAAACAGCAAGGGCTTCATCGATTGAGTAAAAAAAGGCAGTGGTAGATTTCTCGAGGATGACGCAAGCGCTCATGTGAAATGCCAGATCATCATATCATGGTTGTTTGTTAACTGGTGGTGCAATAACATGCAGCCGATATCACATTAACCATCGCATAATCAAATTCAACATTAGTTCAGCAGGGTTAATGATTAGAAATGAGTTTGGAAACATGTCCCTGTGCTTGGATGGCCTGAGCTTTACCTACGCAGAGAAGTGAACGCTGATGAAAGCATCGTAGATGTTTTCTCTTTCCGATGCCATGTTGAATATCATTTCTTGTACAACTGTATCATAACTTCATAGTGTATGCGATGCCGCACGAAAACGTTTACTGAAAATCCAACGCGGGTTCAAAACACGTCATGATCAAGCTGCGATTGCTGACACTTAAGTTCGGTGTGGAGCAAAGAAATTTACATTTGTAATAAAAGTCGCAGGTGGTGATGTCCCTCTTGAGTTAACGTAGGTGAACGAGACAATTTAGAGTGAATACCCTCGCGAAAAGCAACTTTGGCTCTCTCCAGGACCCATATAAAATTATTGCAGGTCGGGGACAATGCTAAATATATGACTGGGCTCAAACAATTTACCGAAGTTCGAGTAGAACCTGTAAACCGTGTCGATGCTGCATGCAACTGGCGCGATCTAGCATATAAAGGAGAAAGTGATATCCGTGCCCGACAAAGTGCAGAGGTAGACAGCATCCATAAGGTGAATGCAATTACTTGTTTAGGTGTCGGATGAAGAATTCCCAGATAGACCATGAAGGCAATATTTGCACTCGGTGCACAAAGTCCAATCATCGGAGGTAAAACTGTAATTTAGAAAACAAAAATTGATAAGAAACTGGCCACTATATAATATAGTCTCCGCTTATTTAGAATGGTGAAGCTGCCGTTGAGAAATAAGCGAGATCAGAATAGGTCACCATGGGGTTGTTCGAGCATGGATTGCCAAAGAAGCTTTGTGGCACACTTTCCTACCAGCACCAAGGAAAAAATCCCATAAATGTTCTGTTGTAAAGAACCCCAACGAAATTTACTAGGCTAATCTTTTGCTTTTCCCAAATGATCGTGGACGTGGAATACGTACATATAAGTACGCGGAACCACTGACTTGTAAATATTCAACGAGTGTCTCAGACTAGCTTAACCTATCTATACATGTTCGCCACTAACATGGCCATGGCTTTTGCAGGTGTATCCGGGGAAAGAATTTCTCAAAGCTGTTGCTACGTTTGTAGTAAAACATAAAGTGATGGTTCGTCTTGGACATATCAACATACATATCTGTATGCACCGGAGGAGTTATAAGGCGGACGACATCGTGCTTCTGACCCAGCATGGTCTATTGAGATCTCGGAAATAAATAATATTCATAGGCAACCAACACTCTATCATTTATCATCCGCTGGTGAACAAGCAGCAAAGCCACCAAGCTGAGTATTTGTGCCAGGGGAACTTTGGCATGTAGTTCTCAGGGATACGGAACTACCACCAAGGTATAATCTGATTAGGTGATTAGCAGTAGTGTGGTATCCGTACGCGTAGGTGGTGACATCATCGGGGAAAATCCATTGCTTGGTTTCAAGCGTGGACAAACGCACCTTACAGCATCGGTAAGCAGTAGTGCGACGTTCTTTTTGCTATTTATCAGATTGACCGTGACCACGAATTCAATCGCGCCATTCCGAGTGGTACTCCAAACACATGGTGTGCTTGAGATCCTTTCCCACAATCCATTTGCATTGTTTCATGTTTTTACCCGAACTAACCGTGATAAAATACATTTTGGGATGCAGTCCCACGTATTTGTCAATTTTCTTTCGGCGCACAATCGTCTTTGAATTTCCCCACTAAGTGGTCTCGCTGATATCCTCAAGTATCAGATGATCATTTTCGACTTGATTCAGCCATGTCGGTCTACACATCATCGGCTATGATGTGTCCTTGTACAGAATTTGTATATACTCGGACTTGTACATAAAGAGCTTGTCTGCGCCGGTTCGAGTCTCAGATTCAGCCAATGTAGATATGTGAGAAAGCATGCCAGTAGCTTCTCGTGGGTCGGTGGTTCTTTCCGGGGTTTTCCCGGGTTCTTCCTCCACCATTAATACTGGCCGCCATATATGGCCTATCGTGTGCTGAAAAATGGCGTTAAACCCCACAACAACAACAACAACAACAACATAAAGAGCTTGGAAAGATCTAGCGCTGATGCACCAACGTATATAGGTTTCGTTAGCTTCAGTTTTGATTTCGTTTTACTGTGAACAGCAATGAGTCCGCCGTCAATGACTTGCATGACTCGAACGCTAGGTCAGCAATAAGCACGCAAGGATTTATCACGCACGTGGTCCCTAAAAAATCAACTCGGATTCGCCTATGCAGATTTTCTATTGTTTTCCCAGACGAAGCGCTGTTCGTGTGATTAAAGAAATATTTCGCAAATTTATGTGTCCTCTTTGTTCTCGGATCTGTTCATCGTAATGTAAGGAGCCATCCATGCACGCTGAAAATATCCGGGTATCCGATGGACTCGCACCACGCGCACTCTGAACAATTAATACAGCTGGAGGTTTCTCACATTACAACGTAATTAGGTTTGGTGCATCAATTCTGAACCAGTTTGATATATATATATATATATATATATATATATATATATATATATATATATATATATATATATATATATATATATATATATATATATATATATATATCACAACCATTCCTTCTTCAGTAGTGACAATTGAATAGAAAGTTTATATTTTATGAAAAGTGGGAAGACAAGTGTACAACTGGAACATCATATTAATAGGGTAGATTACAAATAATGTTTTGACTAAAGTTTCTGTCGTTTATAATTGTATTTAAAGTTTAATTAGTATTGAAAAATCAAATTAAAGTATTGTCAGCAAAGTGAGCGTGTATAGTTATTTGCTACGTTATTAAGTTCAGAGATATGTAAATTTGTTTTGTAGTTCTTATGTCATGAAAAACGGTCTCATAGAAGGTGTACTTTATCAGCCAAACATTTTTCTCTAAGTATTGATAGCAGTTGAAATCTTTACATAATTATCATCGACAGTCATAATGTTTAAATAAGTAAAATCAAAATTAACATGACTTTTCTCCCTTGCATCTTTAACAAAGGCTGGGGTTATGTCTCCTGTATGTTATCCCTACATTAGTAATACAATGCATTATCCTCTACACCTTTTTTCCTTAAAATTTTAGTGATTTGAAGCCTTGTAGATAGAAACTGTAAAGTTGGTTTGTTTCAAGGCCAGTGCTATAACATATGCATTGGACGTCTGGATTACACTCTCTAGGTTGTTTCCAAGGATGTCTTTTTTGGTGAATTTCCCCTTGGTAACATCTTGGTACCCGTTGAGATCCCCACCCAAAAAACGTATATAGCTTTGAAGGGCATGAGGCGGAATCAGACATACTGGGATAGCCAATACAGTCCATGGGTTAGGTTGTGGTCTTGGATCATTTGAGACCTCCACCTTTTAACCATACAATGGTTGATGTGCATGAGAAGAAATTATACAAGTTTCCAGTATAGACACTGTAGAAAGAGACACATGCTCTTGGATCATCACTTGGAAACTATTGAGACGATATTTTGCAAATATTGTTTTCTTATTTTCTTTGTGCTGGATATATGACAAATTATGCTTGAAGGGCGTGAGGAAACAAGATTAAGCATATATTCAGATCAGACACTGGGCTTTGCCCATGTGATTGGGATCTTGACCTTGACTCATAACGAGAGAGAGAGAGAGAGAGAGAGAGAGAGGTAGATGTGATAGCGTAACACTCGATAGATATTACATTGAGATGACCCCCATGATCCCTTTACATGAGAAATTACTTTATCGGCTGCTCAAAAACTGCATATTACCACTGCCTTGCTTGAAATTGTACGCTGATGACACCCAAATATACAAATCTAGCCACCCAACTGAAGTTGATGCTACCATCCAAGGTGTAGAGAGGTGCATTTCTGATGTGAAATCATGGATGACATGTAACAAGCTGAAGATGAATGATGATAAAACTGAGGCCATTCTGATCAAACACAATGACTTTCTCATTTACATCCTTTACCTCAATCAATAAATGTCAGCAACGCCAACATTAAATTCACACAATCAGTACGAAACCTAGGTGTTACTCTGGACAGTACTCTCACACTGCACCAACATGTCATGAACATATGCAAGGCTGCATATCTTGAGCTGAGACGCATCAGCTCCCTTCGCCAATATCTTTCAGTTGATGCCACTAAAACACTTGTGTGTTCATTAGTACTTTCAAGACTGGACTATTGTAACTCAATTATGTATGGTTCATCTCAATATCTACTCCAGAAACTTCAAAAAGTTCAAAACACAGCTGCTCGGATCATACTTAGAGTACCACGATCAGAGCACACCTACCTGCTGCTCTGTACCCTACACTGGCTATCCATTCGATCCAGAATCAAACAATTTTTTTTCTCTGTGCTACGTTTCACTGTCGGACTCTAGTCCAACATACCTATCCGACCTCACCCAAGTGTACACACCAGCAAGATACTTACCGCTCCTCTTCCGACAATCGTATACTCATTATTCCCACCATGAAAACAAAGTCATATGGACAGCGTTCTTTTGCATACCAGGGCCCAGCAAAGTGGAATGAATTGCCCACTGAACTTAGACACAAAGACACAGTGATCCCATTCAAGAGTGCTCTCAAAACTCACTTATTTCGACTGCAAGAACAAACTTAAAGACCTAATAATGTTTCCTACCTTAAATGTTCTCAGCATGTTTTTTTATTTTTTCTAATTTCATGGTGTTTGTTTTTGTAATCATATCACTATATATATATATATATATATATATATATATATATATATATATATATATATATATATATATATATATATATATATATATATATATATATAAAAGGTTTTTTTTTATCTTATAGGTGTTGTCTAATGTTGTAAAGCGCTAAGAGCTTCTAAAGATTAGGCGCCATACAAAGTCCTCATTATTATTATTATTATTATTTAAGCGAAGTAGCGATTTAGTATTTTATGTGACGTTACGTAAACGCGCTGTTAGGGCACTGAGATTTCCGCATTAGATACGCTCATAAATCCTTTCAAAATGCTGTACATATCAATCAGTAAAGTTTTAGCCATTATATCATACACACCGATAATTCTCTAATATCATATATTCTCACACAAAATAAATCAAGATCTACAAAATACAGTATAGCCGCGATCAATAAAAATATTCTTACCCAAAGGAGATCTCAGCAGAATATAGTATACTGGCAATCAATAATCATATTATTATAGCGTTTTTGTCTTATATAATACATTCTCACAAAGGAAAATTACCGAAGAGACTCGTCCCTTGAGTTCGAAGATGACCAGGTCATTACTAACTAGTTTGATTTCTGTGAGTACATGAATAGCTTGCTCAAGCCGATTTGCGTTGTGAACTGTCTGTGTCACATTTGAGAGGAGATGACGCTTGGGTTTGCTTGATCAATGGAGGACATGCCGCAGTTCAGAGATTTACTCTGCTCAAGCTTCTGCTCTTCATCAGCAGTTCTCTTCCGTTCAATGTCTGTAGGTCCCATACAGATGAGTCTTCGCCAGGTTGAGCGATCCTGTGTGCGATCTTCTCACGACTTAGGATCAATGTTGAAGTGTTTCAGGGACGACTTGATGAAATCTTTGAAGCGTTTCTTCTGACCACACCCCGAGAGTGCTTTCCCTCCTTCAGCTCACAATAGAAGATGCAGCTTACTGTAGAAGATCTTCTTTAGTAGTTACTTTTCTGACATCCTGGTTACGTGGAATGGCTATCTTAACTGTAATTTCGTCAGCAGAGTAGGAATGCTTGGAATACCTGCCCGTATGAGAACCTCAGTTTCTAGGACCCTGTCCTGTCATCTTATCCTTATCACATAAGACATTCAGGGAACAGTCGTCAAAAAATAGGAAATCACGAACTTTTCCTAAGTACAAAAGGAATCTCAGTCCAAGTTAGATAACGTCTTAGAACGTATTGTATCATAAGTAAACAAGTATATCAAGAACGATTTTACTCCATTTGGTAAGTAATGAGCATTAGTTAACTCGTAGAAATTCGTGTTATAAAACTAGGATTTAGGATGATAATTGGAAAGGTTTGATTATAGAAAGAAAATGCTTGTGCAAAACAGTTAACTTTCAACAACAACAACACGTGCAGTCTATTGTACGTTTTGAATACTCTACCATTACATTGATTCCATTTGTTGAAATAAACACGTTCAAGCCAATTTTAAAGTTTGTACTGTAGACGAAATATTTGTGTAAGTTGAGAATTTTAATAGCGCACGAGTTGTTTTTGAATTGTACAATACAAACAGATGAAAGTGAAAAAGAAGAACTTGATAAATACATTATTTACTTATAAATATTCGAATGCAGCAAATCAGAACATACAAATATACAAAATCCATGGATTCTAAACATATTGTTCATATTTTCTGATAGCTCGAACAACCAAAGGGCCGACCAACAGTACAAATTACGCCTTCCTGAAAGAAAAAAAAATATCATCTAGTAAAGCCAATAATATACTCATCCATCGACGAATCAATCAATTGTTCATTCTTTCAATAAAATTGTTCATGTAGCCATTGACCTATGACTCGTTAAATCAGTCCTTAGATTAATACCCTTCAATTAATGATCCAATGACGTGCTTACATTTTTGTATTCTAAATAAAAGTAAGCCATACAATGGGTAAATTACAATGTGTAATAATCAATGCCAAATTTCTAATTCTCATATTTTTATTATCTTTCGATGGACATTGAAATAAACAAGGTATCAAAACTAGAAGTATGAACTTAGATGCACAAGGAGAAATTAATATTACCATACATGTTTGCTTATATGTTGAGTCCAACAGCAAATTGCACAGTAAGTATGTATCCAGATAAAACAACAGGACACGGCCATTTTTGTTAACGGCTTCTAGTTAAAAAATATTATATAGCAAACATGTCACCCTATGTCATCACTGAAAATACTCTAACAGTCTTTCTATAAACATTACCGTTTTTGTGCATTTTACAGCCTTAGTAATACATGTAGAGGGAAAAAAATTAAAGTTAGAAATTGAATGATAGACATACTAATTTAAGTAAACCTGAAATTTTGTTATACAGTAAATGATTGAATAAAAAGAAACCGATAGCAACAAAATAAGGTTTCGGATTTCTGCTACGATGAATTCTTGTCATAATCATTGCTTTACTCTCCCTCCCCACATGTGGAACAAGGATCCATCTCATTAATTGTTGTCTCTCTGTATATTCTTTCTCTATGTTGATATATTCAGAAGTTACTTGCAGGTTTTTTTTGCAGATTGTTAAAGATCTCTTTACTCATATCATTAATGTAATTTTAAGAAAAAAACATTCAAAGTAAATGTAAT
Source organism: Sinohyriopsis cumingii (assembly GCA_028554795.2). Classification (NCBI taxonomy): domain Eukaryota; kingdom Metazoa; phylum Mollusca; class Bivalvia; order Unionida; family Unionidae; genus Sinohyriopsis; species Sinohyriopsis cumingii. Next base: position 48,733,642 of record CM068841.1, on the reverse strand, counting down.
TGTCAGTGAATTTGTTTAAAAGATAATTAGGATGACAAAGCCAAACACAAAAGACATTGAACAATAAAGATAATTTCATTTAATGAAGAAGAAGGTCATGATTACAGTAACATTGTTCTGCAAGGTCTTTGACCAGAAACATAAAAAAAAAAAATCATACCTTTATCAGCCCTGGTACAATTCTCCAGAATTCAATATTTGGAACCAACTGCAATCCACTTGCTTTCATACGAACCTTCATATAGACAATTCCACCTACTAGGTAAATCACCAACACTGAAAAGAATCTGCAAAAGGACAAGATTTTGGTAATGTCATAAACGTAGCCTTCAGATCACAAATATTTCTCATGCCGTTTCTCTCCCTCCGACGAACCTTGTTGCCTAATACGGTGGCATTGAACGGCACGGTGGTAATAAACTGACCTTGCATCTCTGCGGTCACGAGTTTAAACCTGAATTCCGGTACGCGGAAGGGTAAGCAATCGATTTGCGGTAATTATATGCAAATTATATATAATTAGTTCTAAGACAGATATTTTATAGATCAGTCTATTAACAACTATTAAACTGATATGTAATGCACCGGCTGACCACTTTAAGAACATCCGGTTTTCTAATTGTGAGGTGTACGTGCTCAGGGAGAGTTGGTGAGTGTATTGATCTAGAGAAGCGATCTCTTGAGTCCGGCTGCCATGCGTCAAACTCACAGGGCGGTGACTCACAAACTCACAGGGCGGTGATTCACAACTCACAGGGCGGTGACATATGTTTGTTTATATTCCTTTGCTTCATTCATAATTTGAGTTTAAACATCTGGAAGAAGAAAAAGGATACAAAACCAAAAAAAAACAAAAAAAAACTGGTCATAGTAACGTTGTTGGATCCTTATATGACCATACAAACTGGTTTAAATGACCTGCCAAATTATCATACATAAAAACAGGCTGATCCATGATTTTCTCGGAATGGTGATGGTTCGGTGTTTGTTTCGTGTAAAATTGTAAACAACAGACACACACACACACACACGCATATATATATATATATATATATATATATATATATATATATATATATATATATATATATATATATATATATATATATATATATATATATATATATATATATATATATATATATATATATATATATATAGGTACATACATACATACATACATACATACATACATACATACAATGTAATACCTAGTAGTATCCATTGGATCTCCTCAAGGCATCCAGCTGCTGGGGCCTTTTATGTCTACTTTGTTTAGTAAAATCGAGTACCCTATCTCGATTACAGGCTGTTGAAACCAATTCTTACCACATACACTCCGTAGTAATGGGTTTGCTCGTGTGCGTTTTATAAGGTTCTTGAATCGGTTTTTTAATCGACGCGGTTGAGAATTATTGCTTGCACGGAACCGAAACAGTTACAGGCAGTTAGACGCAAAAGCATACAACACAACATAATAATGAAAATCAAAATACAATATAAAGTATGGGGCTTAGGGTAGATGCGATGGCTGAGTATGTTCAATGGACAAATAGTTAGTCTAATGAAGCCTTAAAGTAGACATCTTTTCATATTTATACGCAGCACTGAGCCACTACCATATACACTGTATGATAAAATCTTTATGAAAGGGAATACATTGTCTGAATCAGTACTGCCATTTTCCCTCTCGTTTCTTTGCTTAAACATATATTTTTCCTCTGACTCTCAGAGAATGTTTGAATGACAGGAATCCCTCGAAGTGACCGACGCTCCACTGGCCAAAAAGAATTTCAGGAATCCATGATAATAGATAGAACGCTCACACCCGGATAGTAGATAGAACGCTCACACCCTGATGAATCCATGATAGTAGATAGAACTCTCACACCGTGATGAATCTATGATAGTAGATAGAACGCTCACACCCTGATGAATCCATGATAGTAGATAGAACTCTCACACCGTGATAAATCCATGATAGTAGATAGAACGCTCACACCGTGATGAATCCATGATAGCAGATAGAACTCTCACACCGTGATGAATCTATGATAATAGATAGAACTCTCACACCCTGATGAATCCATGATAGTAGATAGAATGCTCACACCGTGATGAATCCATGATAGTAGATAGAACGCTCACACCGTGATGAATCCATGATAGTAGATAGAACTCTCACACCGTGATAAATCCATGATAGTAGATAGAACGCTCACACCGTGATGAATCCATGATATTAGATAGAACGCTTACACCGTGATGAATGCATGATATTAGATACAACGCTCACACCGTGATGAATCCATGATATTAGATAGAACACTCACACCCTGATGAATCCATGATAGTAGATAGAACGCTCACACCCCAATGAATCCAGTTTAAGCAGATTAAACCCGATTTAAACGGATTACAGTCGTCTCTTAGCTCTTGCTCTTCTCATTATGCATAATTTTATTCTAAAACACTTGGGATTATTTTTCGAATTCGATGAAAGGATTTGTATGTAAAGTGGGTTATAAACAATATTGATATTGCTCTACACTGGCTGATGCTCTACTGATAGACAGCCGATAGTACGCTCAACCTTACCACCCCCCATCAGATCTGTACACTACAAGCGTCTGTCTGTCTGTCTCTCTATATATATGTGTGTGTGTATGTGTGTGTGTGTGTCTGTGTCTGTGTGTCTATGTATGTGTGTGAGTGCATGTATAGATAGACAGATAAATAGATAGATAACTGCTTTAGAGGCTGTGCAGACAAACATAACATTGATACATCCAGAGAGTATAACAACGATAACAGCGCCGAAAGATAGAACGAATAAGTAACAGCTCTAGTGGCAAAGGTTAAACGAGTCTCACTGCAGAAGACAATTTGTCCTGATTAAACGAGAACAAGATTGAACGAGTCTCACTGTAGAAGACAATTTGTCCTGATTAAATAAGGTTGAACGAGTCACACTGTAAAAGACAACGTGTCCTGATTAAACAAAAACAACGTTGAACAATGCATACAGGTCAACATAATCCATCCGGGTTCTATATGCACCACATACCAACTAAAAAGTCTTATAAATCTATCGTTTACAGAGGTAATAATCACATTAAGGTGTTTTGCAGTTGACTGGGTAGGATAGCTAGAGTGGTCTACAAAGAAGTTAGGGTCAGAAGATAAGAGACCTATGGTATTTACAGATGAAGAAAAACCATTTTAATTTAACTAGAACATGCCATACCTGCCAGACAGAAATACTTAGACAAAGTTCGCGATAACGAACTTAGTACACGCACAGTGCACGAACATTGTCACTTAAAAAAAAGTAAAGATGGCATGCTCATAATGATTGAAATTTGAATTTCGTGTTTTCAAACTTCATTTCTAAGTTGATGCATAACAACTCCGGTTGTGAAAGTCATTTGGTTATGCAACGCTTTTAAAAATGATCAGGTTATGCAACGCTTGTAAAAATGACCAGGTTATGCAACGCTTGTAAAAATGATCAACATAAAGAGTCAACAATCAACTCACCTTAATAGAAATATTGTAAATCCTACTTCAGGTAAAATTTGTCAGGTTCACTTCAAATTGTGATGCAGTTAACATCACTGTTAAATCTGTTCCCAAGCGTGGTATTTGTTTTAATTGTTAGAGGTTGGAACTCACTGGGGTGTCTCAGTGAGATCATGCTAATCAAAGTATCAATTAAAGGGAATAAGAATAATTGAAATAATTTTTGGAGTTATCGATTTGCTCTATGAAAAAAATTAAATTTAGGATTTTGAACCCAACAATCAACATATGTTTTGGTAGATGCTTGTATAGTTCTCTGGCTACTAAATCCTAACAGTATAAAATTGTAGTTGGTTATGTACAGTTGGAAACTGTTACTATGAGTGATTTTGACTTCTCTTCAAATATACGATGGCAATCCTTTCTTTGTTATCAATATTTGACGTCGTTCAATTTTTAGCTTTTTCATGCATATCATTGTGAACATGAAACTTGCATTCAATGTGGATGGAAGTAAATCTAGCTTAAATGACAACATTTCTATGAAATATATAAATTCCAACTGAATGCATGCATTTTTTAAAAACTGATTTTGCAAACTGTTAAAGTTCTATATAGGAATAATTCTGATAAGCAATGATGTAACAGTGTAAATTACAATATCTGACAAGGATTTGGTAATTTTAGCAGCTCTTGCATTTACAAATATTTACGAGTCTTATTTATACAGAGAATTTCTCTGTAGATTCTGTTTGCTACAACTATGTTCAATACCCTGTTGAAATACTAATGATTGAAGTAAAATCCTCAAATAGGAATTATCAACGAAAAGATATAATGCATAGCTTGAAGTATACGAACAGCGATACCAGTCTATGGTATGATGTAAACTTGAAGACAAAACATGATTATTAACGATATTGATGGAATCAGTTCGAATACCAATCGATAAGAGGATCTGGCTGAACCAACAGTCGATGAAGGATACAAAACCACAAGATAAGGATTTGACGTATTTGTTAACCCTGAACATTAGTGATGTGATGTGTTTTCAACGTTGATAGATAAAGAAATTTAATCCGAGCTATTAGGTAGATCGCAAAGAAACACAAGCTGAATATCTGACTGACCAACATATACTATTGACAAACCAATACAAGTACTGACTGACCAACATATACTATCGACAAACCAATACATGTACTGACTGACCCACATATACTATCGACAAATCAATACATGTACCTCAAGAAATAGAGATGCAAGAATTTAGTCATAATAATCCACAGGCTACACCTGATAAAGAATAATCAGAAAATGAAATAGAAGAATTGTTTGACGAAATCACTAGATTTAAATGTAGACTATAAGCAAATTGATCTGTGGTTCATTACCACCAAAAACAAAACAGAGATGGAATGACAGAAAATAACTTTTGAATACGTTGCTCCAAGAATATAGTTATATAGTGTTTAAAACAGAACTTGGATATCTCGAAGAAAAGATAAAAACACTTGAAGGAGAAATTTGGAAGAAACAAATGATCGTGAAAATTATATATACTTTGCATAATCAATTGGCAAAACCAAAATCCCTGATTTTAAAAGTTAAAAGTATTGAGTACTTTGAAAATATTCACAAGCCAAGCATGGAGAGAATTAAAGAACCACCAGACTGAGCACCCTCGTGGAGAAAGACGAAATAAGAAAAAAAAAGAAAAACAACAGTTAAATGAAAAGAGTGCAACTACAACAGCTAGTCCTGCATATATATCAATGACTGTATTAACAATTGCCCCACCCACTGCAAACTTTTTAAGAAGTTTTTTCCTACTCCAACCAGTTCTCCTACTGCACCTCATACTTCTGGTAAATGTTTTTTTTTTAACATTATCGAAAACATTAACGACTGTTCCTTTGCGGCTCATTATTCCTAGAATGATTGGTTGTGTAATATGCTTGTTGCTTGTGACTCCTGGACAAATTATTTATATCCTTACTGAACATGTTCATATCTGCTATGGTAACATAACCTTATAATCTAAATTTGCTGTGAGCACAATCAAACGTTTATTGTTAATGGGCAACGTGTGGAAAATCTTCTGAACACTTGATTTTAAATTCGGCATGTCATTGAAATAACAATATTTATTGTATCTGTAGACAATGTGCAAGGAGACTAGAATGCACAGATGGGAGTTGATCCGTACGGTACTGAATAAGACGCTCCCGCCCCCACGAGTCTCCCAACTATGGGTAAAATAGTGTGATGATAGCACATCATCACTGGGCGGAAGTCTTCCTCGATGAAGCCAATCTACTGAGTACTATATCGGAATTTAATTGTTTTACTAGATGCTGTCAGATATACCATATGTAAGAGTAAAGACGACTTCATTAAAATACAGCTATACATTATAAATAAAATGTGATTTTACAACTGGTTTTGATTTCTTCCTTAATGCAGAATCAATTCGATCTGTATTTGTGACAATGTGACACACATGGATTCGCATGATGTGCATGTATTAATCCCTGTATTTTCTAATGCACCTTTTTTTTCTCCACATCTGTTGAATTGTAGAAACTTGTTATCCTCCAAAACATTATGCTCATTGATAGTGCCATCTATGTTTTCTGATTCCCCGTCACCAGAGGAGATGTTTCTCTTTGACACATAATTTATTATAACGGAATCGGTTTCCTGCTAGTTCTCAGGTTTTAAACAATTCGTAATATCCTTTTCATTTCAAAAGTACACAATTTTAACCTTACATTCTCATGGTCTTTAAAGTCTTTTCAACTATGTGTTCGTCATATTTTTTATAGTACATACATAACACCTTTGTAAAATATGCCGTTGGTGTCCTTTCCTTGTAATTCTTCGTTTCTGAACTATCGTATCACCTAAAATTATTTGCATCGTTGCAAGTACTTCACGAACGCTCCATGTCCTAGTGGTTAGGACGTCCGCCTCGAATGCGGGAGGTCGGGGGTTCGAATCCCGGCCGAGTCATACCAAAGACTTCTAAACATGGTACTAACAGCTGCCTCGCTTGGCGCTCAGCAGTAAGGGGTTGTCCATAAAGGACGTCCGCAGATAATACCTGTTTTCCTACCCCCTCTTCCCTTGTCCGCTTTTGTCCCCAGGCTGCGGATGTCCCCATCTAGCATTATACACTGCTTTATGGTCTGGCAGTGTAATAGCTGGTGCTCTCAAAATACAACGCTCATTAATCTCACGACAACATGTATCTCAAAACAAAGAAAAAGATAAACAGAAAGTTATATCATTAAAAAAGTCTTTATTCAGGACATATACTAAAGTTGTCATCTCACAGAAAGCTTAATTCGATAGACTGTCAATGTCTTACTCCACTCCAACAAACGCAGACTGTATCCAGTCAAATAAATTGCGAACAACTTGCAGACCATCATCACTGCTTTCAGTTGCGGGAGTTGTTGATGGAGCTGACATAATAGCACTAACAGATTCAGGTTCCACAGCGCACACGTCTGCCACTTCAGCTTGTGCGCTCACTGCTGCATGCTTGTGAATACGGGCATGATTGCGCTTCGCAGCCTGAGATGGAAAGTACAGGCCACACTGATCACAAACACGCTTCTCAGGATCACCAGTCACCGACGGACAGTAGAAATCAAATGGCATCCTCAGGAAGTCGTGTGAAGGCTGCAGATGTAAAAGAGCCAGTCGTTGACAAAGCGATCCAAACGTTCTACAGTTGCTGCCAACAAGTGCATAAGTAATCCCTTTATCTGTGATGTAGTGTGGAACAGGTGGAGGTAAAAATCGTCCAGGAAGTATATCATTGTAGTTAGTGCGACGCTGCCCACAGCATGATTCAATGTTGCACTTCACAATCTGCAAGCAATACTGTGATTGTTGAATGTGACGACTTGACCACTCATCTGACGGTGGACTGATGTCCAGTTTTCCTGCATCAAATGATACAAAAGATCCTACCACATCAAATCCACCAATAACCGTTGAGCTCCAGATTTCTGCCAGAACTTCACCGGCCTTCTGGAAATTGTCCCTTTCCAACTCTACATCACATGTCTTGCCATTGCTGTCCAAATGAGATCTATAATGATTGTGAGTCAGGATCAATCCTGCTAGGTCGCGTGACAGAGTTGTAATCAGAGTGCCCTGGCGCATAGCACGCTACGAAAATTGCATCCAGGTTGTTGTAATGGAAGGCTCGATAGGCTGCGGCTAGTATTTTCGGAAATCGAGGGTTCTCATCAGGACCGCCATCTGCTGTTATGACCACAATCGGCTTCACTGATCCATTAATACACAGAACAGGCTGAAAAGCAGGAATTTGTTTGAATTCTTCAAAATCGGCAGCATATGTCATTGCTGTGCTACTGTCATGCTTCCCACTGCGAAAGAAGATAGCAGTCGGCCCTGAATACGATACAGACCCTGGTTTTATAACACATGCAGCATATACTGATGGGATCAGTTTGTGGCATTCTGCAATAACCCAGCCGTGATCTGGCAGCTGCACACGATACTCCATGTGCATCAGAATGGGCGTCTGCTTATTTGATTGCAGTAATTGTAGTGGGACTCGTGCCTTGTCGTCTTGGCTCAAGAAAAAACACAGTGTTCTCCCATAACGAAAGCCAGATCTTTCAAGTAGCAGATTGTAGCTGCTGAAAATGAGCATCCACGTGATTGCGCCTTTCACTGTTTGCTGCCTTAAGCAGCTTGACAGACATGTGGTCACGTGACGGTTACCTTCCGTCGTTGCCGAATTACGTGGAAGCAGACGTAGATATGTTCCTGCTGGACTGATGCTGAAGCCATCTTGGACGAGGGCTTCATGCAAATCATCCAACGTTTTTCAGCTACTAAGCATGTCAGATCGTCGCCAGGGATCAGTAGCTGCTCCACATGATACACTGTCCACGATTGTCTTTAGCAACTGTGGTTGGTCATCTTCTAAGCGGGGCCTTCCTACTTTCTGCCGACAGAACTTTTTGAGTCGCTAGCCAATGACTGGATGTTCTTCCGTAACTTCAGTCTGCTTTCTCTTGAAGTCAAGCCTGGAGTTCTGTTTGCGTGCTCGTTCAGCTGCCAGACGTTTTAACTTTTTCTCCAGCTGCACCATTTTGCAGCCGAGTTCATCAGACTTTGTTTTCATATCAACTGTCCACAGTCCATTGTTTTGTACCTGTAAAAGACTAGCCATTTGTGCGTTGACAGATTCTAATTCATTGCTTGCTGCGTCTTGTGCTGGTGTAGAGCTTTGGTTTTTTCTTCTTCACTAGACATGCTACTGCTGTCGTTTGTGTCTCGGCATCCATCTCTCTTGCTTTTACGTCAGCAGAAGATGCCTCTTCCACCTCTGACTGAACGTCACTATTTATTATCACCACACTTGACGAAAGTTCATGAGCTGACGTGGTTAGCGTCGAAGTAGTTGAATCTGATGCTTGGCTTTGACTGGCCTTAGACGTGGCAGCGCGGGCCCACATGCTAATCAGACGACTTTTTCTTTCTGTTGTCTCGCATGCCAAACTCGATTCAAGTTTTTGACTTGTTCTTCATTTTGTTTACAATTGTTCCACTGCTCCTGTGCACGTTTATGCGCCAGATCTGCCTTCAGAGCAGGGTGTTCAGCAATGATAACATCCTTAAAGTCGCTATACAGTTTATAACGCGTATCCATTATTATCATCGGTAGTATACTGAATATTCTTAAATAATATGTAATATTAACTGGAAAAATATAGATATTGAAAACTCTATTAAACAGTACGTTGCCTATGTCACTGATTAATTCACACATGTGCGGAAGGCAGCTGGAATAGATGCTTTCAGATGTACTGTGCGTAGCAGCAGTGTAGTGATAGCTGCTGCAGCCAGCCGCTTGCCGCAAGGCCAACCCATTCATATATATTCTGTGGCACGACTCGTACAAATTGAAATTAACAAATAATTTATACTTAGGGATCACCCATAAAAGACGTGCACAAAACATACTGGAATACATGCAGTAGGCCTAAAGCAGCTGTTCAACACAGAATACCATAACAAAAAGTACTAGCTTACGGACGTCCGCAAGGTCCTTTACACCCCTCCACCCTTGTCCGCAGTTGTCCGCATTTAAACACCCCCTACACCCCATCTTTGCAAAAGTCCTTTATGGATGATCCCTAAGAGGCTGGTGTTAGGACTGGTCGGCCTGGTGTCAGGATAATGTGACTGGATGGGACATGATGCTACATGTCTGCGACATGATGCCCCAGTGCAAGACATCAAAATAAACTGCCACACTGCAGACATCGTAGCGATATGACTGAATAATGGTTAAAACTACGTTGAAAATCCAAATCACACACGCGCGCGCGCGCAAGTACTTTGCATGTAAAGTTAGAATGGTATCGTTTTTTGTTTAAAAAAATTGATTTGTATTTCGAAGATCTGTTTGACCATTTAAAAAATATTTGTTAGGTAACCAAATAGATTTGATCCGGAGTTTATTATTGTATTCGAGAATTTAGTTTGGCAACACGTCAATCCATTTTCCTGTTTCATTCTGAAATTCTTCCACGTTCGAGTATTCGCAGTTTGCTTAAACCTTTCCAATACAGATGCGTTTTGTGTCTGAGTAAGCTGAAAAGTATTCAGTGGCTTCTTTTTTAAGCAAATGCATAACTTCTTTGTCTTAATCCTCTTTCCCTTCACCAAAATCAAGGCCGTATTAAGACGTAGGCACAGGGACACGTGGTTATATATATAAACCATCGAAAACTTATTAGCCCAATATAGCTATACTAATTACACACATATTAAAAACAATATAAGGATTGCTTTTCGGGTAAATTTGTAGATCTATGTGGCCCTCTATCTTAAGTGCCCCGGTCCCTCATAAGCTTATATCCTGTCCAGCATCCCACTTGATTGTTTCTGGCTTCCTCTCTTTGAAGATGTCTTTGAAAGGTCATGTATGTTATTTCCTTTACATCCTCTACTCAAGCGTACTTTGAAAAGAAACATATCACTCTTAAGATGCATTTGTAACCACCATTTATTTTGATATAGTTACATGCCAACAACATATGCCTGCTACAGTAGGTGTTATGAACAATTTAATTTGCAGTATTTATCAAAATGTATTCAATATTTTCAGGCATGCAAATGATTTAATATTTATGCCAAATTTTCTCATTCCGATGCCAGATTACACCATAGCTACATCATATATTGAGTAATCACGTGCTGTTTCTGTTTTTGTTGACTCGCTGGAAATTGATCTTGTTAAGTTTACAAGACTCTCTGATTACGCTGTACATTTAGCTGAACACATCTCTCTCTATTTACCTAAATCAAATACGTAAATTAATCATCCACTATTGTAACTATCACGTTGGGATTGATATTGCTTATACACGTAATTAGAGAAACCGTTTTATCAACGACTCCTGCTTCATAAGACTTTAAATCAATATTACAAATCATGCTCCATACAAGTTTTAGGGTTACACTTAAACCTATTTGTTTGATTGTACAGTATATACGTGTCTCACCTATATCCGATAAAGGCAATAATTATTACTTTCATGTATATTACTGCTTAAAAATACGATATTATTTTGTTACGCACTATTAACATCTGTTTGTACCGCATGATGAATGGATATGTATCATGGGCCAGTGGCCTATATTACCAATAAACACTATTATTATATTATTATCATGTTGGGATTGATATTGCTTATAAATATACATCTTTTCTGAAATAATAAAAGATTTCATTTTATTATGTTTAAAGTCGACAAATAAACATTTGTATTTTCTTTTATGGTATTTGTTTGCAACACAATTAACATTGACAAAAGTTCTATACCATCTAAATGTGTAAACAAATTGACTGTATCTTTTGATAACAAGACTGTTGGTTATATCTATCGTTACAATGCAACCTGCTGAGTACCCTTGAGGTATCATTATTCGTGTGTAAAAACGTTATTAAAAAAAACCCAAAACAAATTTGAGTTTAACAGTACCACCGCTAAAACATTTTGTCAAATTCACGTATCACATCAGTAAGATTTATATAGTACTGGTCTAAGTCTGTAATGTATATACATATATATAGTAGAGATTAGATAAGAAGTGAGCTGGCATCTGAATAAAGCAGTCGATTTGTAGACTCAAGCTCACCTTCTTGCGTCTTGACGGACTAGCTGCGCGCGCCTTAACACCGACTTCCTAAACACCGTACCATTTAATTTATCTTAAAAGTGTTTACGTATTTTTATAAATCTTCTTGTATCTCTATGCTAGATGATGTTACTGAAAATTTAAATATTCAAGGGATTCAGAGAGAGGAGAATAACAAAATAAATCGTACACCCTTCTCCCCAAAGTGTTGAAGCCGTCTTTTAAAAATATCCTACTCTCGAATTTAATTGAGCAATTTTCAAGACTTTGAAGCCAGCGTTCGAGAGTCTGAAAGTCAACTTGTTCATTCAAATGCAACTAAATACAAGTGTGGTCAAAATTCAGTTATGTCTGTACATATCACTGTGTTCATAAACACAATGCAAGCTATGACCTTCGGATTGACCGCTCTGATTTTCAAATTTCTTCATAAAAGTGCTGATATGTCGATGGTCCGATCTGCACAAATTTCAGAACAAAATCAATATTAAAAGAGATTATCTACTGAACATGATGCATAGTTCGAAGTCGATTTTGCTGGGATGCTTTAGTGAAACGCCACGTTGAGAAGACCATCCGATCGACGAACGGAGGATAAAAATATCTTCAGAAAGGCCACTAAGGTAGTCATTTTGAATTTTGAATTATTGTCACTTTAATATACCAACATTCAAGGACGTATATTTTAATGTCCTAATGGCTAAATGTTCAGGAGAAGTAGGAGAAGTAGTTGTTACCAGATTTGCCAAAATATGGGAAGTCGCATTGGCCTAATTGTCACTTTGGACCAAATACATGTACTAAAAAGTGTTTAAGTGATGAACACCCCATGTTGATAGGACCATAACAAGTGTATAAGTGAACATCCCATGTTGATACGACCATAACAAGTGTTTAAGTGAACATACCATGTTGATACGACCATAAAAAGTGTTTAAGTGAACATCCCATGTTGATACGACCATAAAAAGTGTTTAAGTGAACATCCCATGTTGATACGACCATAACAAGTGTTTAAGTGAGCATCCCATATTGATACGACCATAAAAAGTGTTTAAGTGAACATCCCATGTTGATACGACCATAACAAGTGTTTAAGTGAACATACCATGTTGATACGACCATAAAAAGTGTTTAAGTGAACATCCCATGTTGATACGACCATAAAAAGTGTTTAAGTGAACATCCCATGTTGATACGACCATAACAAGTGTTTAAGTGAGCATCCCATGTTGATACGACCATAAAAAGTGTTTAAGTGAACATCCCATGTTGATACGACCATAACAAGTGTTTAAGTGAGCATCCCATGTTGATACGACCATAAAAAGTGTTTAAGTGAACATCCCATGTTGATACGATCATAACAGTGTTTAAATGAACATCCCATGTTGATACTACCATAAAAAGTGTTTAATTGAACATCCCATGTTGATACGACCATAACAAATTGTTTCAGTGAACACCCCCTGTTTATACGACAATCACTTTTAGAAAGTAGTTTAATGTGCCCCGAGTGATCTAAACTTCTCGCCTTTACCGTTAATTGTCATATTACCTCTGTCCATGTGGGTTCTAGTGTCGAGATGGGCCAGTGTGGGTATGTAAGAAAGATTGCTAGTAGCTTCCCGTGGGTCGGTGGTTATTACTGGGGTTTTCCAGAATTCTTCCTCCACCCAAATATATTGGTGGCCATGTATAAGCTATCATGCGCTGAAAAATGGCGTTAAACCCAACCCAACAACAACAACATTGAACAAAGTAGTGATTACAAGATTTCCAATACGCTGCCATTGCCATTTTCTTGTAGGTCTAATTAGCGTTATTTTTTTTAAGGACTTTTAGATATCGTAAAAGGCCTTGTAATGAAAATTATATGCCGTTACTACGATCCATTAAAAGCTCTGAACCTGGAGATCTGAGCAGAAGTATTTAAATTTATGACGAAATATATATCATAAGAAGTATTACAGTAAAAACCCATGTCTATATGACTTTCTGTTAAAGAGAGGTAGCGATAATAAGATTTTCAAGATGTTTAGAGGTCAAGTCTGATTGGTACAATTTCGTTTAGAAGCAACTACATATCAAAGGAAATCCTTAAGTGAGAACGTGATGTTGCTACGCCTAACAGCATTTAAGTATGGCTGCAATGGTGACCATATTGGATGTAAGATCGGCATTATTTAAACTTCCAACCAAGTAGACATCACATAATGTTAATTGGTTACAATACTATGTCGGTACGGCTATATGTTCAGGAGGATTACCGATGAAAAGATTTTCAAGATGGCAGCTATAACAAATGTGCGATAGGGCAACATTTGCATTAACCAGCCAGCATAAGAATTCTTTTAGCGAAAATTCCTTGTTAATATATATATATATATATATATATATATATATATATATATATATATATATATATATATATATATATATATATATATATATATATATATCCATTCAGAGGAAGAAACGACAACACTATTTTCAAGATGGCCGCTGCAATTGCCATATCGAGTTGCCGGATCACCACCAATTATACTCTGGACATCTTAAGACGCTCTTAGTGAAAACCACGTGTCGTTACGACCATTAGTTCAAGCTTAGTAGCTGGCTGCATCGGAGGTTGTTTTAATTTGTAGCAACCAGGTATTGTAATAGATGTGTGCGTGTGTAAAGTTTCATGGCAATCCTCCCAGTAGTTTAGGATGTTTTAACAATCCAAATGTGGGTTTAGTAAATAAGAAAAGTACGTAAGTAAGTGAAAAAGTGGTTGAGTAACTGATGGCGTGAGTGAGGGGATAAATGAGTAAGCAAAGCAGCAAGTGAATGAATATTAAACAAGCATGTAGAGTAATAAAATGTGCCCAAACGAACGGACATATAGAAAGAAGAAGAATTACAATTCTACAAGAACAAAGTAGAATAGAGAGAGAGAGAAAGAGAGAGAGAGAGAGAGAGAGAGAGAGTGTACATTAGACAAAGCACTGTTCCAACGCTGATGCTAATGACGCTACCGGTCATCCTGCAGCCGTCAATGCATGCACACTTTAACGTTAAGCTCAACTGAAAACAGAATAATCAGTATGAAAATGCGACTGATTTATAAAGTTAACTTTTAAAATGTAAAAGAGAACTCATACGAGTCCATTTTCACAGCAAGCAAGTTTGCAAAGTTTGCCAAATCAATGACTCAATTTAATGATACAAATTATATCTAAATTATGTTTTATAAATATCTAGGGACTAGGTTTATAGACAATACATTATAGGCTATTTCGCCGTCGAGACTTGCGGGTTGGCGATTGGACAAAATCCAGACGGAAAGGAGTGACAACAGAAAATAGAAAGTTAATATAAAGAAAAAAATTTGGCTGAAGGACTGGGGATGTCAAATCTCAATCATTCAAAAATTCTTTTTTTTTCTCACTTACATAATTCCTTTTTTAAGTCCAATAATTAAATTAGTCCTCTGTTCTAGGTACTAAAATAACTTTTCTGTCCAATTTATTATTTTACATTAAAATAAACCTGAAACCTGAAACCTTACCCAGGAAAATAGTAGATCAAAGAAGATAGACTCGCAAATAGATGGGTGGGAGTGTTGGTTTGGGTAAAATCCACCACTAGAAGCGTTCACCATGAGTATTATGTCTTCTTGCAGATTTGCCATAAAATTGTTCAACTCTAGAAAGAAAGTAGATATTTTCGTCCCACCTCTATGTTCATGAATGTTTCTGGCACGACCCTTGAGTGGAAATTTTAGCCTGATCTTTTTCTCACTTGACATTATTATACCGTTCATTTCAGATTTCTCCCAAAGCATTACTAATCTGCTTCATTGTAACAAATATTAGTTTTGCATGGGAACATAACTCTTTATCTCATCAGACAATTCACAAAGTATTCTTAAAGTTAGCCAGGCATTATATAAAAAGTCCCATGATTTATGTTTTGATGGCATTTTTTTAGTAGAAGCATGCCCATTCCCTCTCTGTATTGTTTAAAGTACCATGATTACTACACGGGTGGATGACACCAGTTGTCTTGGCCCAGTAGGGACATTAATAGATTAGAAATCAACCGAGTACAAATGTACCGTAAACCGAACCTGTCAAATGAGAATACGGTCTAAATGCCGTAAACTTACATTAGTTGGACACGTGTCGTTACTAACTCGATTGGAATATTGAGACAGAATATGGTGATGCTTGACAGATATTATGAAGCGGTTTGCTTTTGCAATATACGCATTTTAAGAATATTGGCATACCTATATGTTACTTTCATGTACTGTTGCTAAAATGTCTTGGATATTGTACTTTAGGAAATTGTAACTGATCTATGCACACAGTTAACCAATATGACTGCTCCCAAATGCTCAAAAATCAGACCAAATTAGTCTGAAGTAAACTATACTTAGCAATTATTAAAATTTTGTAAACGAATTTTGCCAGATTAGAAAATAACACTTCTGAAAGTGCAATGAATGAATTACAAAGTAGATCAAATGCAAAAACGTTATCCCCCTTTTTAGTTTACCTCTGAAGTCCACGAAGTGAAAATGAGAAAGCGGCGCTAGCGGTTTTTTGAGAAGATAACATCTAAAGTAAGTTCAAGCTGTATACTCTATAACCCAAATTACATCCATCAATCATACACCAAAATAAAGGGACTTAAAAGTTTTTTTTTTATACAATATCTAAGATATACAAGGTCTATAATAAACAGCCAGTATGACTGGGAAATTCTTTTTATTTAAAAATCTAGCCCTATTCAAAATACGAAATGGTAAAACTCAACCAATGCGAAATTGTTAGTATGGCGGAATGCCGGCATCTAATCTATTAAAGCTAAGGTTACTTTGTGTACACTGTAACTGTGTAATCTTCTGACCAGTATAAATAGTCTTAGTAAAAGAGTAAAAGCCGGTACAGTGTAATAAAAGTGCTGCCGTGTATAGAATTTTAATTATCCAGAAAGTATTTACCAGCTAGGTAAATTATAACCATGACAAATTATCGTCAGCAAGAAGTGGGTGGGTGTAGAAGAATCATGGAACTGATGCGTGATGAAATGATGCTCAGTGCAATCAGATATGTGCGGTCTTTTTCAATAGACACAGTCATATTTACCTAGAAAAACGAACTGGTATTCCTGATGTAAATACCAAATTCTCAGCAAATATCCAATCATGTTTGAGCTGTAAACTTGAACATTTACCTGATCATTAGGTTACTCTTTTTAATGCAAGAATGTAATGGAGCAACGTTGCAGTCACTATTTCGGTCGAAAATATTCTGCTGGTTCAAACTTGTCAAGAAATGCTGAGCAACGAGTCTACAGAACTAAGGACAAATACTCGTGCACATTTGCTAGCAAATACGTGATGGAAACAAATTTTTCAACATAAAAACAAAGTTGATCTCCCAGTCATTGGGTTGGCGCTTTCTATATTTGTCTAAGTGTGAATGTTTGAGACAGCCGAATCCATTGCAACTTACAAGCAGCTAAGCTAACTGCCCCATTTACCCGATATATAAACAAAAGGGGTCTACATTAACAATCACAGAGGAATAATTTAAAGAATATTTGAATGAAACCCTTTTTGCACTAGAATTTATGAAAGACAATTTACGCGGTTAATTCCTTGAAGTGGAAGTATGTCAAAAGAAAAGAAACGAAACCAAAAGTATGTCAAAAGAAAAGAAACGAAACTGACAAGTTTCTAAGACCATAGATTAAAGATGTCTTTCTAATCAAATTTTTAAATTACGCGAAAACAACAACTGCAACAATGACAACAGTAACAAGAAAAGAACAAAAAATAATAATAAGATCTGATGTACAATATCTGTTCAAAATAAAATGTCGCCTTTGATAAGAGGCCAGTTTGACCTTTCCACATATTTGCTGCTTAAGACACGTTTTACTGCATGTGTTCGAGACAATAAATATTAGAGAAAGCATCTATAAAACATCATATTATAACGCAAAACGTATACTAATGCGGACACCATGGCGGATCGGGGAGGGGGAAGGGAAGCAGGGTTTCTGGAATCCCCTCAAGCTAAAAGAAAAAAAAAGCAACAAAAAAGAACACACACACACACACACACACACACACACACAAATCTACAATCAATGGTCTCTTGAAATTCTCATCGTTTTATTATTTTTCCCGTGTATTGGATATTGATGCACACTTTCAGTAAATAGACATATCGACTTTTGCTTTGATACCCTTTCAAGAAATTCAGGTCACTTTTGAAATTTTGGAAGCCTCCCCGCCATTAACACTTTATCTGATCTGGCCCTGGACACTGATGCACAGACCAGTATGATCACCAATGGAGCCTAGAAATGGAAACTGATAGTAAAAATTTGCTTATTTTGTGGAGAGGACTATTAGCCGTTCCTTGTGTGTATTAGGAATTCATTTCATGTGGTTATAAAAGAGAATGCATTGCTGTTCAACAAATGCTTACTTATGAGGTTCCCATGTACTCATTCCTACATAGTGTAATGCATATGTCACACCCCAGGTGCTTGCAGATATAGTGACATGTACATAAGACAAAGACCTGATTTGATAGTACGATATAGATATAATAAAGGCCTGTCAGGAGAGTGGCATGATGATATCATAAAGGATACACACACACACACACACACACACACACACATATATATATATATATATATATATATATATATATATATATATATATATATATATATATATATATATATATATATATATTGTGTCCCTTGAGAAAGCTTCTACTTTCCTTCCCAAGTTAGACATAGACAACATTCCATTAATTGAGTCACCGAATATTTATTTATTGTTGTTTACACAGCGGATATATATTTTTGATTTTTTAGCGCATGTTGGTTTTTATCTCAAAATCAATGCGCAAAGAGCGATGCTAACTCTCAAGACACCCTTTTGTTGCTTTAACGTCTATTTATAGAACTGACAAATGATGAAGCAAGCACTAATTACTTTAGATGCACGTGGGAAGCAAATATTATATCCCAGTCAGATAAATATATACGTAAATAATATATCCCAGTCAGGTAAAAGTATATGTAAATATTACATACCAGTCAGGTAAATGTATATGTAACTGTTACATTCCAGGAAGGTAAATGTATATGTAAATATTATATCCCATTCAGGTAAATGTATATGCAAATATTACCTCCCAGTCAGGTAAATGTATATGGAAATATTCTATTCCTGACAGGTAAATATATATGCAAATATTATATTCCAGTCAGGTAAATGAATATGTAAATATTACATCCCAGTCAGGTAAATGTATATGTCAATATTTGTACTTCGGTATTGTGAGTAGTTCCTTTTTTGTCGCAACGACAAGCCTGATACTGTGCAGTTTTATCTGATAACAAGGATGAAAGAGCTTGAATTACAATATTTCAATTTCGGTGAAAAATAAATATGTAGATCACTCACATTTCTATAATTTCCTATGATGCTGAGCAGTATCTATTGGGTAGACATCGCCTTTTCCCCACAAGCAGTGATGACCAAGCTTCATTAAATGATCATATCATTACAAGTGTACGTCAGTCAATCTCATTCAGTTTTGATATACTATGAAATAAGAATACACGAATAATCTACCAATATTGCCATAAGGTTTCCGATTAAGGCCTTTTGTACTTAAGTGATTTTTCACTTCAGACCTCGGACCGATCGTGGCCTAAGTGGTTATAGCGTCCGCCTCGGATGCGAGAAGTCGCTGGTTTAAACCCCGGCCGAGTCATACAAAAGACTTATGAAAATGGTACTTTCAGCTGCCTCGCTTGGTGGCCAGAATTAAGTGGTTAGTGTTAGGACTGGTCGACCTGGTGTCAGGATAATGTGACTTGGTGGGACATGATGCTACATTTATGCGGCATGATGCCCCAGTGCTAGACAAAACTATAAACTGCCACACTACAGACATCGCAGCGATATGACTGGAACATTTGTGAAAGCTACGTTAAAAATCCAAAGCACACACACACACACACACGTTTCTCTCTTATTATGCAAAATCAAGAGTTGCCTCCGCTCCTGCCATTAACGTCGCAACATGACAATTCGATCAGCACGGATGGCAACTTCTGCTAAGCACTTATATGAGAAGTATTTTTCAAGCTTGTGGCAAGCTGGCTATTACAGAGAGGCCTGTCTCCTGTGGTCCGTTTATCGTGAATAAAGGTTCCTCCGCCTTCTCATCACATATTAGATGTACTATCACAGGTAATCTGAAATTATACAGATTATTGTTAAGATCGTCATGCAACATCTTTCTTACCAGAAATAATACGTTTTGTTTTTATAAGGGATTTATTTCAGGCCATTTCTTAATTTCTGCTGCAGCGTGAAAAGTTCTTTATGTAGAGGGCATATGGACGCTATCTGAAAACGAATTCCTTTGAAGGCTGGATTGCTGTAATAATAAAAGTTTTATTTCTTCCTATCTCGACCGATCCGGTGACCTAGTGGTTATATATATATATATATATATATATATATATATATATATATATATATATATATATATATATATATATATATATATATATATATATATATATATATATATATATTGGTTTTAAGGCGCCAGTGGGCCGCCTTCACCCCTTCTCCTGTTAGTAGAAAACATGGTCTGCCGGGCTTCAAATCTAAGCCACTCGCGAAGGCCAGGAGCTGGATTTTAGTTGACAGAGGCAGTAAGAGACGCAGGCCGTATGGGGCATTTTGGAGGATTGGGGCGCTTGTCTCCCACTCCCACCCCAGGCAATGTCAACCTTAGACCACAAAACCAGTTGCTTTCGGGTAGATGGGACTCGTAAACCTTGGATGGTAGCTCATCTAGGAGAAGGAAAACTCCGATTCCAAACCTCTGCTGCCTTGTGGCTATACCCACTCATGGGAAAGGCTAAGGGAGTAAACCCCGACAGAAAATCCGGAGATGGAGTCCCTAAGGCGGTATGACATTGACTTCAACGTCATTCCGGCAACTCCTGCGACGCCGTTGGTGCCAAGCTGTATCGGCATTCGTCGTTCCCTTGGGCACACCAGCTGCGTGGAGAGGGGGGATCTGCTGCATGGGCAACAGCTGATTCTCCATACCACCCTGCCCAGGCTTCATAGCTCCACTGGAGAGGACACTCCAGCGTCGTCGTACGGCGTCGGCACAACACGAGAAGTAGCAGTTTACCGGTTCTAAGTCAAAGCTCGATTGGCGTAGAGCTTGGCGCCAGGGGTTACCTCTGACGGTGGGAGAGATCATCAGGTCTCACTGGACAGCTACCGCCCGCCTCAAGCTGGGCAGCCCCCAGTCAGTAAGGTGCTGCCCGCCATGGCCTGAGTGCTTCACTGGGTAAGTGGAGCTTAGAGAACCATCTCGACAAGTGGGCCACAAAACTCTGCACCAGGAAAGACTAAAAGAAGAAATAAAAAGACTCCAACTCTTCGTTTTGTAACCTGGAACATCAGGACCATGTGTCCTGGATTGACCACTGACCTACAGCAGATCGACGATGCACGGAAGACTGCCGTCATTGACAGAGAACTCTCCCGACTGAACATCGACATTGCCTGCCTCCAAGAGACCCGACTGGCTGACAGCGGCACCATCAGGGAAGCCAATTACACATTCTTTTGGCAGGGGAAGCCCTTGGATGAACCTAGGCAGCATGGTGTAGGCTTTGCCGTCAAGAACACGCTAATCGCCTTCATTGAACCTCCATCATCAGGTACTGAGAGAATCCTTGCCCTCCGGCTGTCAACATCCTTAGGCCCGGTCAACATCTTCAGTGTGTACGCCCCAACCCTCTACTCCACCTACGAGGAGAAAGACAAGTTTTATGAGGCTCTGGATCAGGCAATATCCAGTATCCCCAACAATGAAAGCCTTTACTTACTAGGAGACTTCAATGCTAGAGTGGGAGCTGACCATGAGGCCTGGTCCACCTGTCTCGGCTTTTACGGAAGGGGCAAGATCAACGAGAATGGTCAGCGACTGCTGGAGATGTGCTGCTCCCACAGTCTATGTGTGACAAACACTTTCTTCAAATGCAAGGAGATCCACCAGGTGTCGTGGAGACACCCACGTTCACGCCACTGGCACCAGCTAGACCTCGTCATCACCAGGCGTGCAGAACTGGCCAGTGTCCTCCTTACCCGCAGCTACCACAGTGCCGATTGTGACACGGACCATTCCCTCGTGGCCAGCAAGGTGCGAATATTACCCAAGAAGCTGCACCACGCCAAGAAGAAGGGTCACCCACGTATCAACACCTGCTGTGCAAGCAACCCAGAGAAAACACAGCAGTTCATCAGCAAACTGAAGGAAGCCCTCACCAAAGTGACACCTGATGACACCATTGATTCCAAGTGGTCCCATATCCGTGACTCTGTGTACAATTCAGCCATCACAGCTTACGGGAAGAGGGAGCGAAAGAATGTCGACTGGTATGAGGCAAACTGGGAGGAGATGGAGCCCGTGACTGAGGCAAAGAGGAAAGCCCTCCTGGCATACAAGGCTGCACCTAGCCCCAGAACACTACAAGCCCTCAGGATTGCAAGGAATAACGCCCAGAAGACCCGCCCGCCGCTGTGCCAACACCTACTGGCTGAACCTTTGCAACAGTATACAGACAGCTTCTGACACCGGGGATACAAGAGGAATGTATGAGGGTATCAAAAAGGCGACAGGCCCCCCCCAGCTACAAGATCGCCCCCCTCAAGTCCAAGACGGGCGAAGTCATCACAGACCAGGGGAAACAACTGCAGCGATGGGTTGAGCACTATCTCGAGCTATATGCAACCCAAAACAATGTCACTGGAACTGCCCTGGACGCCATTCCAGACCTGCCTGTCATGGAGGAGCTAGACACACAGCCCACCCTGGAAGAGCTCGGAAAAGCCATCGATTGCCTTGCCTGTGGGAAGGCTCCTGGAAGCGACGGCATTCCGCCTGAAGTCCTCAAGAGCGGAAAACCAGCACTTCTCCAGCCCCTACACACACTCCTCTGCCTTTGCTGGGAACAGGGATACATCCCACAGGACATGCGTAACGCCAACATCGTCACTTTGTACAAAACCAAAGGAGACCGTAGCGACTGCAACAACTATCGGGGCATCTCCCTCCTCAGCATCGTCGGAAAAGCCTTCGCCCGTGTTGCCTTGGCACGCTTGCAGATCCTAGCCTCCCGCGTCTACCCAGAATCCCAGTGTGGATTTCGAGCCGGCAGGTCAACTGTAGACATGATCTTCTCACTACGTCAGCTGCAGGAGAAGTGTCGCGAGCAGCAGATGCCCCTCTACATTGCCTTCATAGACGTGACGAAGGCGTTTGACATGGTTAGTCGGAGTGGACTCTTCAGACTCCTGCAGAAGATCGGCTGCCCCCCACGTCTGCTTGCTGTCATTATGTCGTTCCACGAGAACATGCACAGCACAGTGTGCTTCAATGGCGCAACATCTGAAGCATTCCCAGTCGTTAGCGGAGTCAAACAAGGCTGTGTCCTTGCACCGACGCTCTTTGCCATCTTCTTCTCCATGCTTCTCCAGTACGCATTCAAGGACTGCAGCGAGGGAGTGTACATCCATACCAGGGCTGACGGCAAGCTGTTCAACATCGCCCGTCTCCGTGCTAAGACTAAAGTCACAGAGGTACTCATCCGTGAATTGCTCTTTGCCGACGATACAGCCTTGACATCACACACGGAAGATGGACTTCAGCAGCTGGTATGCTGCCTCTCCCATGCATGTAAGGAATTTGGACTGACCATCAGTTTGAAGAAAACAAATGTCATGGCACAGGACACAGACTCCCCTCCCTCTGTCTCCATCGATGGGTACAATTTGGAAGTTGTCGAGAACTTCACATACCTCGGGTCTAACATCTCCAGCTCACTCTCCATTGATTCTGAGGTGGGTGGCAGGGTTGCCAAGGCAGCAGCAGTGATGGCCAGACTTAACCAGAGGGTCTGGAACAACCCCAACCTCACAGAGAAGACTAAACTGCGTGTCTACCAAGCGTGCGTGCTCAGCTCACTTCTCTACAGCAGCGAAACATGGACCACCTATGCAAGACACGAGAGGAAACTCAACAGCTTCCACCTGAGATGTCTGCGGCGCATTCTGCACATCCAGTGGCAGGACAAAGTACCCAACACAGAGGTTCTAGAACGCGCCAACATGAACAGCATGTTCTCCATACTCAGCGAGAGGCGCCTTCGCTGGCTCGGCCATGTCAAGAGAATGGACCCAGGTCGCATTCCCAAGGACCTGTTATATGGGGAGTTAGCAGAAGGTGCACGACCAACTGGACGACCACATCTGCGCTACAAAGATGTTTGCAAGAAGGATATGAAGACAGCAAACATCAATGTCAACGACTGGGAGAGCTGTGCAAACAACCGTTCCAGCTGGCGTCTAGCTGTCAGGCAGGGAGTTCAAAACGCAGAGGAAAAGAGAAGAATAAAGCAAGCTGAAAAGAGAGCTAAAAAGAAGGATACGCAAAAGCGTTCTTTGGAGCTATGCCATCGTCTCTCGTAGACGGACGAATGCCAAGATAAGAAGAGATATATATATATATATATATATATATATATATATATATATATATATATATATATATATATATATATATATATATATATATATATATATATATATATATATATCACACGCAAACACACATACTTCCATTTACAACGGAATTTATATTGACTACAAAATCTATGGTAAACAAAAATATGTTTCTACTACCATACTACCCAAACAAAACTCAACATATATTCCACCCCACGAATTCGTACGCGACCGCCCACGATATGGATATTTGATCAGTGGCAGAGGGTATCGATATGCATGCACTGTTACAAACATCTGCATTGGCAACCTTCGGCTGACATCGACTACATGCCAGCGGACCGTCTCGACGAGCTACGAATGACTTAAATACAACCTCTGTGCGCTTGCTCAGCATAAACAGCATATGACCATGAATTGAATCTAACAACCATGTCTCATGAAATCTAATTCTAGAACCGTTCAGAGCAAAATTTGCAGAGTCTAAAACTTTGGCATTGTGTAACTTTAGTTACAAAAAATTTAAATCAAAGAGATTTCACGATTTTCTTTATTTAAATCACTTTCTAAGACTGCCAAATTTCAGTAGCCTAAATTTACTCCAAATATAAAATCGATTTTGAGGGAAGGTTTTATACTTGAGCTTGTATAAAAAAAGTTTGAGAATACGAGGCTAAGTCGTCATTTGTTTTTATTTGCTGTATTCTCTTTATTTGGCATGAAAATTGGTTGTATGTTGCAGAAGCATTGGCTATTGATGGGATTCCAAAATTATGAACACATTTCTTACACATTAATTTAATGGTGACATTCTATGAACATATAATTCTTTTATTATTTACAGAACTAATATTGAAAAGTCTTCTATATGCAATCTGCACGTGGAGAGATGAGAAGTATTCGTAAAGTTAAGATATGGGATCGTCTCCATCAAGAAAGGAAACGGTTTCATACGGCAACATGGCTTATTATATCGCTTGGAGGGAAAAGGAGTACAATCATGTTATGGGCAGATATGGTTTGCTTTGGATAAGATTCGAACCTGCATCCATCCGGTCGAAAGTACTGCACACTAATCATTTACCTACCTCGACTCCTTTTAGAAAATTTTAATGACTCTGTTGGCGAAGTTTTCGTTCGATTCACAGGAAAAAGTAAGAATAAATACTGATCTCGTTCAAGCAGACGTTTTACAGGTTCAATGCGATATTCGTCATTCGAAAGCATGGTAAATGTTTTTTTTTTAATTTTTAATTTTTTAAAAATAAACGACTGTAACAGTTATGACTAACTTACAAAATATCAGGTAGCTTCGCTTACTGGATGGCATCTTAGACAGTGTTCGTCAAAAACAAAAATCACATAACTGCATACTTGTCATACTTTGACCACACACACACACACACACACACACACACACACACCTGTAACTGTATTTGGCTGAGTACATAAAAGTCAAGTCTTTTTTTACTTTTGGCACCAACACATTCCACTATATCTAAAATGCGTTATAAACATTTTTACATGTACTGCGTATACACAGTTAGAGCTTGTCATCCTTACTGTATACATGGTATATTTTTCCTAAAGAAGAAAGTAACAGATATGAGCAACACCTGCTAGTAACAATCAATTGTATAGGTCTTGATCAAACCCTAGGTCAGCGTCGATCTCTCAGAGTTACGCGAGAATCTGGCTGAAGGAGACTAAAAATATAAGCAATATTTCCCGGTAGCCATGCTTAAACCAGACAATCATAAACTAATACGATGTGAAATTTGATAAAAATAATACATACGCAACTTCGTGCTTGATATAATATAGGACCAACTTTTTACTGTCCGGATCAGTCTGAAACGATCTGTCATTTGGTTTGGCGATCAAAATGTGCTGCGTCGGAGTAGGAATGGTTAGACAAACCTGAAATACGAATGAACAAGTTAGCATCCAAGGACATTTTGAATGTGTCATATATATATATATATATATATATATATATATATATATATATATATATATATATATATATATATATATATATATATATATATATATATATATATATATATATATATATATATATATATATTCGAGCTGTAGACAAATTGGGATTCTCAGGTGCGGCCAACCTTCTAATGTTAACATTGGCATTCGAACTGAGGTTCAGCTGGGTTAATGAGCTTCTGATGTAAATACAACCCACGGACGCAGGATGTTTGGGACTTCGATCGATTATGACGCGGGAAGTTACAAGGTTTTTGACTTCAATCGCGTGTGACGCTGGAGGTTTGGAATTTATATCGCCTCTAAAGCAGACCGGAAGACCTGGCGTTCGAGCCGAAGTCGAAACGGGATTCTTGAGGTACGGCCCAGCGGGCGTATGGGTTTTGAGACTTCGATCGCCTGTGAAGACGGCCAATTGAGGACGATGTTTCTTAGAAAGGCCTTTGCCATTTGTTTGTGTTCATAATAGCTACAAAATTTGTATGCATGAGCTGAAGAAATGATATAGGATAATAATGGACTTTTTCGCTGTCTTTAATAAATTTGTGAGATCACAAGAGATAAAACAGAAGTAAGCAATGTGGTGTTCTGTTATGCCGACCGTAGTTGGTGACACTGTATTGGACACAGATATTTCTACCTTTCCATTTGCATTACCTAAAGACATTGCTATAAAAGAGATTGACATGCAACCATCATAGGTAGCATTGCCACGTAGTAGAAGGCTATACAATATTTTGCTTCTGGAAGTCACGTGTCCCTTTGTCAGAAACGTCAGCTGACTTCCCGAGTATTATTTGCCGCAAGTATTTTATCAGGATTAGAAGTCTTAGTTTATAGTATCATATGGTTTGCTTGCATCTCATCTTGGATTTTATCGGAGTATGACAAAACATTTCTTTTCAGAGACTATGGTCGATATGAAAATTATCCGATCGCTATGGGGATCTTATAATTCTTTGGTGACTAAGATGATTTTTGTTTTACATAGGAGAAGCTACTGAAGCGGAGTTATTGTTATTTCTGAAAAAAGATTTGCACAAGGAATACGACTACTTGATCACGAGCGTCCAAGACGAGCCAGATTGTATTACACCTGTGATCGATGATAACACTAAGGAATACGACTACTTGATCACGAGCGTCCAAGACGAGCCAGGTTGTATTACACCTGTGATCGATGATAACACTAAGGAATACGACTACTTGATCACGAGCGTCCAAGACGAGCCAGATTGTATTACACCTGTGATCGATGATAACACTAAGGAATACGACTACTTGATCACGAGCGTCCAAGACGAGCCAGGTTGTATTACAACTGTGATCGATGATAACACTAAGGAATACGACTACTTGATCACGAGCGTCCAAGACGAGCCAGATTGTATTACACCTGTGATCGATGATAACACTAAGGAATACGACTACTTGATCACGAGCGTCCAAGACGAGCCAGATTGTATTACAATGATAACACTAAGAAGTACCTTGAATGCAAGTTAATTGCTATCTTGTCTTGGAAAATTTTAAGAATACGTACAATTATATTGCTTGCGTCACAGGCTATGATAAAACGATTAAGCGCGCCATATGAAAATTGCAGCAGATTGTATCTAAATTAGAGAGAGAAAAAAATGAATAGGATATAATGTATAAAATCGACTGAAGCAGGATTATTGGCAGCATACCAGCGCGTACACAACGCTAATGTGATTTACCATCAGCAAGCTCTGATTTTGTTCCAGTTATTCTGTTAGTCACGTTGAATTATTGACTAATATGTTGGTGCCAGAACCAAATTTTGTATAGGCATACTGCTTATTGACTGCATCTGCAATGCGTGTTGAAGTAGTTAGATCTCTAATCTTAGTGTTCTTCATTGCTATCGTAACATTTAATGTCATTCCAGAGCCTGTAATCAAAATCGTTGCTCGTTGCCCCAATTTCAGCACGTCTTAAACCGCTGGCAGCTCGAACTTTAATAGGAGAATAGGTGCCATCTGCTAGCTTATCGCGATATATTTCTATGGGAGGCGTGTAATAAAATGTCAGTGCAGTTACACTATGTAATTCTTCATTAGCCCAAAAATCTGACAACCCTTTGGAACAATGAAATTGCCCAGAAATTTATCATCAACGTATTTCTTATTTGTCGCTTCCGTATAAACAGCAGGCCCGAGCAAGTTTATGATTTTTCTGCTGCCCACACTCCTATCCCAATACATGGTTCCTCCAGACCAAGGTAACACACTTGGCGCAGTCAGCAGCATTGAGTACCAACGATCGCTGAAGCTCAATTGTGTCCAGCAAAAAGTACACACTCTTGAGAAATATTGTTGTTCGCTGTACCTGATCTGCCATTGATAATGACAGTACCGATAGTTGTACAAATGAATCATTATATCTAGACCTTTTATAAAGAAATGTAAAGAAATGTGTATCATTAAGTTTCACTCAGGAAACGTCAGAAAATCACGACACAATATTTTTGTTTCTCGATTGCCATTACATGACAGTAGGTCCAACTGGCAGCAGCTAAAGAAATTTGCTTCCCAATATCCTGTGTACTAACGTATTAACTAAGGCAAGTCATTATTTATACGTTGAATCCCGGTATGGCTACACACTAAAAGCTTACCTGCTTTATCGACGATGTGAGCAGCTCTAATGCTGCTTACAAAACAAGACAGCTACGTTTAAAAAAATGGAGCCAAATGAGATGACGCCTGTAAAAGAACTTGATGGCGATGTGATTCTGTCGCAATATTTGATGATATGAAAATTTATCGCGACAACATGAATAAATTAAAGAATAATTTTCGTTGTCACAAAACAAGCGCTGCAATTCAGTATACTTACAATCTTACTATGATGTTACAAAATGTATCAGACACAACACAGGCTGTTTTGTTTTATTTTCTGCCTTAGACAATCGCAACATCGAGTTAATTGCACGCGACCATTGTCGTGGAATAGATACTGCTATATTTAAACAATGCTGTCACTAGGTTATACCACCGAACAAACATAATTTTATGGCATTTCATCGAGATGCAGAAGAAGTCCCCGAAATGTATCGGCTTTGTTTTGACGAGTTTTATTTTCCAGGCTGAATTTGCAAGATGTTAATATTTATAAAAACATATAGTATATTGCTATTTGTCGGAGTACAGGAGAACAAAACAAAATAAAGCTGATGTTATGAGAAAGTTCGTGGCGTAGCAGCAGCAACAACTACCTTGTCGCATACTAGCAGTAAAAATACTCAAGCAAGTGTATCAAAACGAGATAGCAGAAACTTTAGTTCTGTTTGTTACAAAAATATAACAAGCTGCAACTACACACGATTTGAAGCAGGATAGACTTGGCACAATGCTAGATGAGCATGGTGAGGAACAGCAGGATATATTAGAAAAGATTGCTCGAATGCTCAATAAAAGCGAAGAATCCTTTTACGGAAAAAGAAAAGTTATCGAGAAGTAGTACGTGATTTATTTGTATGATCACTTGCAAAGGAGAAAAGTAGATGCTGTCGAAGGAAATATATAAAAAATAAACAGGGCAAAAGAGGAGGTAACTAAGTTCAATAGAAAATGGGACAGAAGGCAAAGGACCTGCCTGAAATTATAAAGCATCTGGAACAAATAAAAGAAATTGTCAAGGAGTCAGGGCAAATACAAAATTCAGTAAGAAAACAGAAGACTGATTTCGTATTAAGAAATCTTGTTACGCAATGCAATAAGTTAATGATACATTTTGACAAAATTATTAAAATATTCCAACCTAAAACAGGAAGAGGCATCATATTCAAAACTCATCTGAGCTTGTCGCACAACTAATATTGCTAGCGGCATGTAAACAGGCAGGAAACATTGACACAGAAGTTGATAATGAAGTCACTGAAATACTTCAGCAAAAATTTACTTAGTAATCCAAAACTTTTACGCATATCTGTATCTTGTAATCGACCTTAGTCCAGGATCAATTAATGGTCTACCTGACCAGTGACATTCATTTTGTAAGTAACACAATTCATAGATAATATTTCTCTATGATTATAGATGAAATATTCAGATCATTATTAATTATAAACATGTTTACTTCAGAATGAGTTAAAGATAAGTCTTGATTCTGATCTTGGAAAGTCCAGAGAAGAAATGTTTCATTAAGTTGACAGAATATTTGCAGAAAATGATAATTGCGACCTTGGTCAAGTGAAGGGTATTTGAAAGTGTTTACTTAAGGATGTATTCATTCCTACCTTAATATCTGAAGTGAAATCGGTCTTATTTTTTTGTTCAGTTTTTAATTTGGGTGGATTTACTTATTCAAATTATTCATTGGAATTACAAAGTTCTCATTAATACTTCTTGGACTAAATTACTAATTTGGAATTACAGTGAATTGAGAAGAGGACTTTTAGAATTATATTACTGAGATACATCAAAAGACTGCCAGCACATAGCCACGTTCCAAGCCATTGACACATTAGCACATTTGAGCCTTCAGGCATATCAACATATTACTATTGAAATTTATTTTGAATACCACTGGATTTCAATTGGAACTTCATACATTTGGATTTGTGATAGAACATTTAGGACCATTTGGAATTTAATTCACAATACTGTAAGTTCTTTTGAAGTTTTCATTCTGTATGCTAGGGGAAATACATTGTATCTGTTGAATTTTACAAAACTATGCCTGCAGTTGCAATGTCAATCACAAACCAATAAGGAAACAACGTGAACTTAAATAATGAGAACGTAAAATTTTTACTTCCATCTGAGATCGCAAGATGAAATGATATAATTGACTTGCATAATGAAACCAACACGAATTAAGCGCAAGAAAATCAATCTAGATTTTTTTGTTATCAATATGTTGTAGGACAGGTGCTGTGTTGCCAGGCATAGCAAGAAAAATTGGTCCTCTGTCCTAGAGTTTTGCGAAGGGTGCCGCTTAGTCTGCAGGCAGTGCAGCAGGTTAAATAATCGTGGAAAACATATCGCATTCGCCAGCAGAAGTCAAACAGGCAATTAGAGAAATCGCTTAAACAAAATAAGCTTAGCGTGTAATGACTTCTGCAGCTAAAAATATTATCGAAGCGCGGTCAAGAAATTATGAATCGGCTTAATGTAAGATTACAGTCCGCGGCATTGACAAATCTATCAAAAATCATGAGTGGCTCTTGTCTAAAAAGACGTGTGTAACAGTGGCATAATTATGTTGTCTAAATTTAGCCCTGATTATTTTAAACTCATTGACGAGTCTTATAATGATGCTACTTCAGAATACGAGGACGTGGATTACTTGGATAATGCCTCTAATCGCATGAATAAAAGCTGGTACAAGAATTATTGATGCGAGAGATGAAAATGTTTACTTGCTGCCCCATTAAAGTTTTCTAGAGGTCAGAGGATACTTGAAAACGACTGCTGCTCTACCTAGTGATTTTACGGCAAATGCAAATTTAGATACAAGAACTCAAATATATTTGGAAGAATTTGTCTACATGTATCTTATATTTCATCTTGATATTTTAAAAGACACGGAACGCATAAATGATTCTAAATATCGGATATTGAAGTAAAGAGGATTATGGCCTTTTTCACAGCAGATAGTTTTCACATACCAAAGTCGCTTTTGGACTTAAATATAAAGCTGACGTAGCAATAGTAAAATCAACGGCCAGAAAACCCAAGGCTGGCAGATCAAAGGTCAACAAATAAAAATATGTCGGCTAATAAGAAATAGATGATGTACTTAAAGAAGAATTACATAAGCCAGCAAAACGTCGTTTGCCTAGGCGGATAGTTATTGCCAATAGTGTTGATTATATCAGGTCTTTTTGAATATTCCAAGGAGAACAAATGCGTCAAATACTTGCTTAATAGTATAAATGTTTTTAGCAAGTAATCTTGGAGTTTGCATCTACAAAATAAAACAGGCGCCGCTATCCAAGACGCCTTTGCATCTTTGTCACGTAGACCAGAAAAAGTTTGGGATGATCATGACGGCGAATTTTATAATGATATGTGTGAAATGTGGCTTCAGGACAAAACAGTCGTTTTTGAAGGACTTAACAGGACCCTAGAGATTGTTGTGTGAAGCACTTTACAAAAAATATATGGGACCCCTGCAGTAAATAGCGGACAAATATAATCATACGAAACACAGAAGTAATAATATGGCACCAGATGAACCCAGTGAAGAAAAAAAAAAGCAAATCAAAACGCTGTACGCAGACAAATTAATCATCAGGAGAAAGTTTAATGTGGACGATCGACTTAAACTTAGCAGAGACTAGAGACTGATCGAAAAGGGTCATACGACGAACTGGACCAAATACTTTGTTGCTCCGTCAGAAATATTAACGACAATTTATGTGACGTTTAAGATAGCAGACCTTAGTGGCGAACCTATTTCGGGAACGTTTTATGAGCAAGAATTATTTACAACATCTCTCTGACACTCAAGGCAAGTCTGCACTCTACACATTGCATATATTATTATGGGTTTTTTTACGTCTGCATGTAAGTACTGAGAAATAATTCTTTCTTATTCTTGCAATATTTTTGCTAGCTACGGGATTGCATGCAGAAATTTGTGTGCTCTTTGCGTATTTGACGTGATGAATTTGTCAATGACTCTGCTTAATTGTTCCACTCTTCATACGACAAGTTATTTCTGACGTGAAATTTTCTGGCACACACACACACACACACACACACACACACACACACACATATATATATATATATATATATATATATATATATATATATATATATATATATATATATATATATATATATATATATATATATATATATATATATATATATATATATATATATATATATATATATATATAGAGTTGTTTTCGTCGTAGTTATAAGTAATCACAGCATCCTTTTCATATAAGTCATACTTTTTTTTGCATTAAACGCAGTTTTAAATAATATCCGATGCTATTTTTTTTATATCACCGACATCCACTAGGATGAAGCTGTTTGAAGCTGTCGAAAAATGACATAAATCCTGACATGACATTTCTTCTGAATCTTACTGCGGTGTCGCTCACAGGCAGTCGTGCAATAAGCTTTTGCAAAAAGTTATGGTTAAAAGACACGAGTTTGTTCTCACAAAAATGTTCCTTGCAAAAATCAACGATGTGAGGTGCTGTCATGAGTCTAAGTATTCGTCTGTTATGACAACAAGTTGCTGCTGCATCACAGCGCATCTTGCATAAAAACGATGCTTCTAAAGGTCGTAAAGCATTAATCTGCATATTATATATAATGAGCATAAACATGAGCTTCATTTTAATGGTCTTTACTAGCTACGTAAAACGTTCATTATGCGAATGCGCAAGCTGTTGCCATTGGACATTTTTGACCGTAAGGTCCAACATTATAAAGATTCTGTTAGACGAGCCGATTTGCATCGTGGTATAAAGTTTTCCGTTCGTGTTAGCGTTGTATTTACTGAGATAAACGATACTGAAACCATGGCACAGTTTTGTCTAAGACACTGCGAGCATTTAACAAGGAAATACTTTACATATATATATATATATATATATATATATATATATATATATATATATATATATATATATATATATATATATATATATATATATATACATAATCGTTTTTAGCTCGCTAAGAAACAAGATCGATATATGCAAGAGCAAGGGGTCTGGCTGGATTATATTTGGCCAATACAACAAGAATAAGGACAAAATAATTTTTTGGAGAACGTGTCTCAATAGTTTTTCGAATGAAGAGATTCTTACTGGGTTCCGCAGATACTGTGCCAACGTCGAAAGAGCTATCGTGCCAGACACAAACAATAACACATCGAAATTTGAACATTTCAGTCGTATGTGACGTGTGCCGTTTATAGTGTATGCTGACTTTGAGCCACTGCTTGTTCCCATATCATGTGCAGACAGCAATTCTGAAAAATCCCGTACAAGAAACTATCACGAGCATATCCCTTGAAGCTACGCTTACAAAGTCGTCTGCGTTACCAATAAGCAAGGCAAGCCATTAAAAAATATTTCACAGCGCAAACTGTGGATAACATTTGATATAGAGCCTGCTAGCAGAAGATGGTTACTTGAGTCGCATTCTACCTGCAAAAATAATTTATGATGCAGGCGAAAGAGAAAAATGTATGACCATTACGTCGTGTTGGATATGCAAGTAGCCAATTTGCGATGACAAAGTTCGATATCGTGGTGCAGCGGATAATAAATGTAACCTGCAATTGAGGACGCCAGAATTTGTTCCATTAGTATTTCATAATCTCCTGGGCTGCGACACTCGTTTCATATTGAAACAGTTTGGACAAGATAATAACGTGCATACCAAATAACTTAGAGAATTATTTGTTATTCTCTTTGCGTTACATAGAGAGACTGCAGTTCATGTAAACTTCACTTGAAAACTTTATTAAGAATAGAAAATCTTTCAGATATATCGCAGAAGCATATACCTGCGACAAGCTCAAATTGCTAGCTCGAAAAGGATGTTTTTCTTATGACTATATTACATGACCATTTCAATTTCTCTCGT
Source organism: Sinohyriopsis cumingii (assembly GCA_028554795.2). Classification (NCBI taxonomy): domain Eukaryota; kingdom Metazoa; phylum Mollusca; class Bivalvia; order Unionida; family Unionidae; genus Sinohyriopsis; species Sinohyriopsis cumingii. The sequence continues at coordinate 48,698,695 of CM068841.1, read as the reverse complement.
TCTCTCAATAAAATGCCCTCAATAACAAAGAAAACCACTTTACAAGTAATACGATGCAAGCAACAACAGAATGTGGGCAAGTTCAATGAAGAACATATGGCCGGCATGCAAGAAGTAATTATATTTCGAAGAAAATGTACTTTTTGAATCTGTTAGATAATTTGAAATTGCTTACAAATGGAATCAAGAAAAAGATGTTTTCAAGAACGTTACGAACTAGTGCGACTACGTAGCAGTGCTTGATGGCATGAAACAACATGTCAATGAATTCATTTCGATAGGATCAGCATGTCGTAAGTACAATCACGCTAAATAAAATCTGACTATCTGGCTACGATCACAAAAGATACACCATAGATGATGGTGGACACACATTTGCTAGCGGGCACCAGAGAACAAAATCAGATGATAAGGTGCCAGATACATTTTACCGAATTGTGCTTAATATGAGCAAAAAAGCGGTGGACAATAATAAATATTATGTTTCGTTCCATTTCATTTTCATTTCTCTCGTAACGTAGCTGGTATTAGGGGAGTCACTCATGACTTTGGAACAATCTCTCTCCTTTTTGTTCCGTTCTCCAGTGAGTTTGAAACTTTGCAAAGTCGATGCCTGTCCACCTTTTGACGCTATCTTTCAATCTCTTCTTCTGTCTACCTCGTTTTCTCTTTCCTCTGACTGTGACCTGTAGAATTCTTTTTGCCAGACCAGATGAGCGTGAGACGTGATCATACCATCTTAGCTGGCGTTTCTTTAGAGTGATGAGCAGATTTTCCTAAGGTTCAATTGCACCTTGTATTCTAATGCGCACCTCCTAATTTGATACCTGGTCCAAGAAGGAGATGTTTAGGATCCTTCTATAACATCTCATCTCTGAAGCATGGATTTTTCTCTTTAGCTCTGCTGTCAGGGTCCATGTCACACATGCATACAGGAATATGGATATGACGAGGGAGCGCATAAGCATGATCTTGGACCTAAATGTGATATTGCTGTCCTTCCGAATGGAATTCACCCTAGCCAGTGCAACTGTTGTCTGCGCAATCCTGGATAGAACCTCATGTTTTGAACCTTTGTCAAAGGAGATAACACCCAGGAACTTAAAGCTTGTTACTGCGCCCAGCATATGTCCATTCACTATTATTTCCTTTTGGATGTCATTCGGGTTGTTTGTCATTATCTTTGCCATTTCAGCACTGATCTCCATCCCATACAATAGTGATGCTTGATTGAGACGGATCACTCAGAGGTCCAGTTCTTGTTCATCTCCTGCTAAGCCATCGATATCATCAATGAACCTTAGTTTGGTGATTGTTTTGCCTCCCATACAGTAGTGATGCTTGATTGAGACGGATCACTCAGAGGTCCAGTACTTGTTCATCTCCTGCTAAGCCATCGATATCATCGATGAACCTTAGTTTGGTGATTGTTTTGCCTCAGACACTATATTCCAAAAGAATTTTTTTAATGACACCTCAGAGAAAGTTTAAAGCATAGCGTACGGTGTTAATTGTTGAATACAATATGTTACGCATTCTAGCAGAGCAGTGGTAAACATTACCAGAATAAGTACTAAGAGATGTTGCTGTCCTGCTAATTAAAGAAAATATTTCTTGTTGCTGCTACAGGTCGCAAATATTTTAATCTGCTAGCGTCTCCTATATTAGCATTCCTGCAATTATATTGCATAGTCATTACCTCAAGAGTTTCTAAGCGATCGTCTGCTTTGTCGCCATTTAAATCTTCCGGGGAAAGACCACTTGGAATGATCCCACGCCACAGCACTCATAGGCGGACTTGTGTACGTTCATATCCTTTCGTCTGGAGCCAACTCCAGATACTCTGATACCTTTGTAACCCACCTTATCTAGTTATTTTGTAAGAACACGATTGAGCGTTACATTACTTATCTCACCAAGCTTGTTGTAAACTGAGTGTTCTCCACTCCAATATATACAGTATAATGCAGTATTTAATTGTACGTTCAAGATCAGGCAAAATGCAAAAAAAAGGACGAAAAATATAATACAATACAGCAACCAATCTTATGGAGCATTTACAAAAGAGAAAAAATACCTGCAGCTCCGTATTGGGAAATGATACTTATTTTTTTTATTCCAGAGCACATAGTATGATAGAATGCCTGTTGCTGCCTAAAGCATTCTTATATCGAAACATAGAAGCAAATATTTCTTGTTTGCCCGAATCGATAATTGTTGCGCTGACTGGGCGCGTTGTATTCTCGTGTTTTCTTACTGAGCCATGAATATTATTTGTCTTCATCGAGAACGCCTCTAAGTTCTCGATACTGTTATCCAATTTACTGCCATAGAGGTTATCTAATGACGTTTTCTGGTATGATGCTATGCCGCACTCAAAACTAAACATGTGTTCGCTCAATACACTTTGACATCGTCTTATGCTAGAGACTACTATCAGAATGTAACTGTTATTATTTGGATTGCCGGTAAAGTTTATGACGCAGGATGTGTATGGCATCTCTTTGTTAATTTGCTTCATATAGGCAAGATGTATCGAACTTACCCAGATCGGCTTTGGGGATTGAAGTCCCAAGCCTTCTAACTTCCTGCGTCTGCTGGGACGTGTTGACATCAGAAGTTTCGCCGTAATGTTACTTGTGGACACCTCCATGTCCTTTCCAGCATATTTATCTGGTTGGAGCTTTATATCTAATTTGCATATTTTGTGATTAAAAAAATAAATAAAACGCTAGCAAAGGGAAATAACTCAAAGTGTTCAAGCCAAGGAGAGTAACTCGTCTTATGTGTAATCTTATTGTATAATCAATCATCTGTCATCATTGTTGTGTACGCAAGAATATAGGCAACTTGAGAGAGAGAGAGAGAGAGAGAGAGAGAGAGAATGTGTGTCCTTGATACATTTTTGATCGCCTTTCCGTTAGCCATTACAACCCCCCTGATACGCACGTAATAAAGTAGCCTTGCACCAAATGCTATGTTCATATGCTATTTTGTTAGTAGGAAGTTAAATAAAGACCATCAAAATAAAAATGTTTGTTTCCATCTATTGTAAATAAAGCGAAGTTTATGAATTTAATCATGGAAAAAACTAAATCATTTTAGTAGCCAGTGGGTGTATCTCTGAATATTTAATATTCGATGTAGTCATCTCCCCTCAACGCCAGAAATTAGACTGGTTCTCTGGCAGTACTGGCAGTAAAATTGTCATCCGATACCTCGTTCTAGATAACTTTGTGACTAACATATACCTTGCATGTAGAGGCACTGAGTCATTTTGTCTTTCTTTTTATCTGTTGAAATCACAATCATAATTAAAATTTTAATAAGCTTTTATTAAAATAGTCATGTGTTCATAACAATTTTAATGCTTATACGTTGCACTAACACAAAAATTTAAAAACCACGTAGATGAAATACAAAATAATCTATTGTTCTTGTCATGATAACCTGTTGATAATTTTAATTTTTGCCTCCATTTCTGCGACTCTTACATCCCACCCATGTGTTTTTCGGATAATTATTCTTGTAAGAAAAAAATACAAACTCTCATCATTAGAGAATTGTTTTGCTCTCTCTCTCTCTCTCTCTCTCTCTCTCTCTCTCTCTCTCATCGCTTGCTGTCATCTTCAATGAGAGAGAGAGAGAGAGAGAGAGAGAGAGAGAGAGAGAGATTAATTAAAGATACCGATGCGCCTATACATCCCGGTTCCTCGTTGAAGCCATAACATGGGTTGTATGAATATAAATATCCGTCAGTAGACAACACGTCTTTAAACCTAAAACAAATTTGAACGAGAGAATTTAAAATAAAATATCGATACAATAAAACATTCTCAATTAAACATTTGGCTTATCACAGGAACACTAAATTGTGATATCAAAGGCATTTTAAAATATTTTCAAACCAAGCATGTGCATTAAGAAGTAAGTATTTTGTAAGCTTTCCGTACGTTCGAGTTGATATTAGTGCATGAATACAAGCATTACCTGGGATAGGCTTCCATGATGTAGAAAAGAGTCAGAACAATGCATCGGCGTTATGTTTTAATTAGCTTCTGTGTTCTTTGAGTGTAGTTTTATACGAAACATTAAAAGAATTCAGACTGAAACAATATGCTTTAATGAAAGGACATGGATAAATATATTATTGCAATGGAAGTCTGTTTCGGAATACATTGAATTCACTGTTCAGTAATCAGTGATTTTAATTAAAATCCATTCACTCAGGTATTGGCCTTATTGCTTCTATTCTCTGATATTTGTCAAATAGGTCACCTTCAACAAACATACAAACAGTTTCAGTGCATGGTAGAAATATATAGAAATTATTACTTTAGTCAAGAATGAGTATGTACAATTGAAGAAAGATTATTGATAATTTCAGTCTGATTGAATGATAAGAATTGCATTTAAGGGTGAACTTTAAGAGATTAGAGGCGGTTAATACAGCTATTACTTATCAAAATATTTAAATAATAATAAAATAAAGCTTGTATAGAACATAGGAGGCAAGTAAATTTGTCACTTAAAGAAAACTCACCATTAGGATCTGAAGAGAAGGACCCGGTCACGTATTTGTGTGTGTGTGTGTGTGTGTGGGGGGGGTATACAAAAAACTTAGCTTTCCGTTTGAGAAAAAAAAATTGGCGAGTAAAAGAGAACTTTTAAATATAGGTTATCAACTTCATTTAAATGAATTTGGACGAGATAGGATGAAGTTATATATATTTTAACTGTATATGAGGTTTCTTTATAATAGAACCCGCGTAAATGACCAACCGGGTTCCTAATGATCGATCGCTCGACCGACACGCATATAGTAAAAAATGTAAGAAATAAGTTGAAAGATTTAAATGGTCGGTAGACCATTTGAATTTCTGTTACGGGCTAGTTGGTAGACAGTCACTGCTTAGGCCGAGAGATCAATTCGATCGATACCTGTACAATATATCTACAGGTAGCGAAACTGAAGAACGTACACACACACACACACACACACACACACACACACACACGCACGCATACATACATACATACATACATACTTTCTTAGGTACTTATGTGCATGAAAACAGATTGTCAGATACCCGTACATGTACAAAAGACAAAGAAATAAGCTGACGTGCATGCAAGTGGACAGACAAGAAAGCAAAAACAACATACATATGTGCAAATATGCATCAATCCATCTATTCATCAAGCCTAACGTTTTGCTTCTTTCCTTCCTCTTTTCAACTTCCTCACTTACTTCTTCCTTAACTCACACTCCCTTCCTTTGATCATCATGTAGATTTACCTTGGAGTGGAGTCTGTGTTTCCAAGACTACTGAGATCGACGACGCTGCCGTCCTTAAACGTACACTTACACGAACTCTTATCTACACACGCATTCTGACATCGTACGTTATAGATCTGCGTCCAGCAGACAATGTATATGTATATATTCGTCAGCAATACCTCCCGTCTCAACATTGTGCGACTAAACGAAGCTGTATCCACAAGATGAACAAAGCCTTTATCAAGGTAGGTATATGTACATGTAAGCATTGTTATCGTGTGCAATGTTTAGGTTCGGTTCGAAGAGATACATGGGTTTATCACATCATAAAACGAAATAATACCGAGGGTGAGGATTCGTTAGATTCGTCAACTGGGTGAGTGTACAAGGATATCATTTATCCTTTAACTGACGCCAAAACCTCACGATAGCATGCATATAGATACATTACCCCACGATGTCATGCAGATAGATACATTAATGTACGACCTTACTTATCATGTAATTCCATATAGACTAAAGGTGAACGGTTTAACTGTTTAATCAGATCATTTTTGTGTACGCCTTCGTAACATGTAATGTAGTCTTTGTAAAATCACGCTTGTGTCTATGACCAATACATTTTGCATGGTTCAGTTGTTAATATTTTTAGCTGATTCAAGTGTTATGCCTTACAACCAGTTGTTGGCCCGGTTAAGATTCTGAATGTTTGACAGTTCATGTCTCAAGCTGTGTCTGCAAGGAAGTAAGGCAGAAGTGTGAGGAATACAATAGATGGGGTCATTCAGATTGATTTAAGTGGAATAACTTATAACTTTTTGTCTGCTGTTGGACGGTCTAATTTTCCGTCACTTCCTGAACGATATATCTCATACATATTAGTGTCATAATAACTGTTTGAAATTTCGGTTACTGCTCGAGGGCAAACCCGCGCGCGAGCCCTCCAAGCGGATTTACCACAAGGCGCCCCTATACAGCGTGATGCGAGAGGAAAATCAAGGGGTATAGAAAGGTCTGACCTAGAACAGCAACCAGAATCATATCTCTTCTTGGTTTGAGAATAGCAACTAATTACGGTTCCAAAATCGCGAAATTTAGAAGTTGGGCATGCGAGCGTATCCCACGGAAGCTTGCAGCTGTTGATATGCTTTGATTATTTGTCAGCAACTATGAGGGTCTACCAGTTCTTCTCTTAATAACGTGATCGTGAAATATAATTGCACTTCAATCTAAACTTCTTCAGTTGCAACAAGCACACGCACTTCTAACCAATTACCTTTGTTTTACTTCCACAGCAGTAGTGAAAGGGGTGAGATTAGCGACAATGGGAATTAGCATTAAAAACACCCCCTGGGTAAGATTAGCGACAATGGAAATTTAACATTAACCACCCTGGGTAAGATTAGCGACAATGGAAATTTAGCATGGGCAAAAAACCCTGGGTAAGATTAGCGACAATGGAATTTAACATTGGAGAAAGGAAGAAAAAGGAAATATTGATTTTAGCGACAAAGGCATTCGAACAATGGAAAAAAAAATATATCGATTCTTGGGACAAAGGCAATTGAACATGGGGAATAGAGTTTGGGTCTGTCTAGGGACAAGGGGAATTGAACATGGGAATAGAGTTTGGGTTTGTCTAGGGACAAAGGGGAATTGAACATGTTAGAAAAAAAAAAAACTACTTTAGGGACAAGGGGAATTGAACATGGGATTTTTTTTTTTTTTTTAAATTTTTTTTATAAAGGGGTAGGCAATCGAAAGGCTATCTATTTTCGAGAAATGTGGGTGGCCCTGAAAAGGGCCTTTGGGTTTTTTTCTTCTTCTTCTAACTCCTTAACTTCTTCCACCATCCTCTTATTTTTTCCATCATTCCTTTCTTCTTCTTTTCTGTTTCCGGCATCCAGTCCGGGTGACCCATGGCTCGGAACTTCTCTTGGATTTTCATCCAGTTTGAGTTTAGTTTTTCTAGTTCTTCCTTTTTCTTTCTATTTTCTTCTTCTTTTCTTTCCTTTGACCACTTTTCTTTGATCTTCTTGACCTCTTCGGTCAGCACATTCCTCATTACTTCTTCCGCTTTCTTAAGCTTGTCTAAGCCCCACTTCACAAAAGACCAATCTGTCCATTCTACAATGTCTTCTAAAAAACACCTTACACTCGTCACATAAACTATGGCTTCTTTCAACTTGCCCACTTTCACATACGGTGGGTTAATTAAACCTCTGATTCTCTTCTCCTCATCCTCTATCATTTCTTTTACAATATTGATGGCTAAGTGGAGGCTGGTTACTTGTCTTGAGACGAAGTCTTTTGTCACTGCATGCTTCCATTCCTGTTCAAGCCTTTCTGCTACATTCAATCCATCCACCATCCAATACCAACTTCCCATAAGGTTGTTATACAACGCTGAAGCTGCTGGCATCTTCTTGTTTGCTTATTCCGTAGAATGGGCTCCAATGGCAAATACTGTTAGTTTTATACTAAAAGTGCGGACGTGATGGAAAACATCCCCCTAAGACATAAAATTGATCTTACCTAGATCATGACCAAACAACGCGCGGACGTGAAGGAAAACATCCCCTACTTTTCTCATTTTATATAATATACTATCCACATAAGTGAAGCAACAATAAACAAACCCCAAATCTACTATTTACACACGCAAATCATTAAAACAAAATCCATAATCTACTATCCACACAATCGTACGTGAGCGGTTACAAAACCCAAACTATACTCTCCACATACGCTAAGAAACAATAAACAAAATCCATAATCTACTATCCACACAATCGTACGTGAGCGGTTACAAAACCCAAACTATACTCTCCACATACGCTAAGAAGCAATAAACAAACCCAAATCTACTATCCACACAAACATACGTGAGCGCTTACAAACAAACACACACACACACACACACACACACACAAGAAAAAAAGAGTCAGTGTTTATATTCACACTACTCTACCTACACACATTGGCAAAACGATTGTTATATCTTTTCTAGAGATTGGGGTAGCCCTGAAAAGGGCTGTTTTTTAACTCCAGATGCACCTATCTAATGCTGGCACCTTCCTGGTCTGGCACCACACACACATCTTCGACTCCAGTCTCCTTGCCAATTCACCCTTGTTGCTGTAAGCGCAGAGGCGGGTTGAGTGGCTTCACTATTCCAATCTTCTGTCTCTGGAATAGTGAATACTTCCCTTTCTCTTCTTCTATTTCTTGTTCTAGGATGAACTGGCATCCTTACCTCCTGTTGTAAATGTGGTGTAGCTACAGGTTGGGGAGATGTTCTTGCCTTAGGTGTCACCTTGCACACAGGGTTCATCATAGGGTGACACCTGATCTCTCTCTTTCCTTCCTCCTCTTCTTTCATTTTTCTCTCTTCCTCCTCCTGTTCTATCCTGGCTTCTTCCACAAGGGCCTTCTCAGCCAGCTCGTTCAGGAGGCACCTGGCATATTCCAGGTGCATCTGGAGTTCAAAAAGTTTTTCAAGTCTGCTACTCATTTTTATTGTTGATCAATCAACAAGGGTAGCTAGACTGTCCAGCTAGTTTCAATTTATAGTGAAAGCGTGGACGAGAAGGAAAACATCCCCCTAAAAACATAAAATTGATCTTACCTAGATCATGACCAAACAACGCGCGGACCTAAAAGAAACACTCACTCACTTTTTTATACTACCCATTCCTATTCTAAAAATTTTTTTCATTAATCACTCCAATATGCTATTCACATACGCAAAGCAAACCAATCAAACCCCCAAATCTACTCTCCCCACACCTCAAACAGCCAAAAAAACATGATCTTAATCTAATATCCACACCAACGTACGTGAGATGTTACAAACACAAACACACAAACACATATCCTCACACTGTAAAAAAAGAGTTAGTGTTTATATTCACACTACTCTACCTACACACATTGGCAAATTGATGGTTATTTCTTTTCTAGAGTATTGGGGTAGCCCTGAAAAGGGCTGTTTTTTCTTTTTGTTTTTTTCTTTGCTATGGCAATCTTTTAATTTCTAAGAATGCGATGTCCTCTGAGGATAGACTTTCTGGCGATAGGTCTGCTTCTTCGTAAAGAGAAGAAGAACTCTTTGGTGTCGATATGACAATCGACAAAGCCTCTCTCAGGTTCAGGTTCCTGCTGCTGTTGCTGTTGTTGTTGTTGTTGTTGCTGCTGTCTCTGAAGTCTGTACTTCTCTGTCCATTCTTCTTTCTCCCTGTTCACTTCTTCTCTGAAGAGCTCTTCTATCAGGTCTTCAGTGACTTTTAACATTCTCACATTCTCTATCTCTTCTGGCTTCGGTATCAGACTGTGTCTGACCCTATGCAAATTCACGTAGGCTTCGTTTAGCTTAGCTAGTTTGGAGCACATCTTCGTAGGAGGATGAGTCGACAATGGATGGTTAGACTGGAAACAACCCGGTTCTTAAAGTCAAAGCGCGGACGTGAAGGAAAACATCCCTCCACGGTTTTCGAGCCGCAATGTTCAATGAGTGTCATGAGAGGGATAGTAAGAAGTCATAGAGCATGAATCAAACATTCTTATAGCCAAACAAATCACAAAGGCATTTTTTTTCAAAACACAACATTTTTTATTCAAAAATCACTTAACACTAACCAACAACTCTAACATTTTTTAACAATAATCCAACAATATAACATCAAACATTTTTTCAAATGACAAACATTTTTTCAATTTACACTCTTCTTTAAACAGGGTTGGCAAAGTTGTGAATGAAATTGTGATTTCCACTGTTGCAAGTCATTGAGTCATGGATGGACACTACGTTTCCTAGCTTAAGACAACAAAATAAGCATACTAGTCACAAAATCAACGATTTACTTTCTCATCGTTTCTAGAAAAATCAGGATCAAAATAAGTCACTAAATGTTCTTTTGCTGATAATAAGTGATCAATTTCGATCTCGACTTTCTCTTTGAATTTGTCAAAGAGGGCTTTGATGTAATGGATGTCTCGAGTCGTTAATGGAGGACAGAAATGTTCACGCAAGTCTTTATACCACCAACGTAACACGTCTTTTTTAAACAGACTCCAAGCTTCGTCCAGATATTCGTTGAATTTTTCTTCTTGACTGATGTTTTCACATCCATAGTAATCATGCTTCATCCATGTCGTAATTGTGTCTGCCAGGTATGTAGCACAGTAGGAGACCAATTGCTGTTCTTGTTCTGGACATCTCGACTTGATCACGATGTCCTTTTCGTCTTTGTGTTGGGATTCTCCTTCCACGGTCTCCTCACATTCCATCTTCAAAGCTTCTCCACTAGGTAAAGAGGGAGAACAGTCTTCCATGGCTTCTAGTAATCTAGAATGACTTCTCTCAAACTGTTGATTTCTATGGTATTATCGAATTCTGCATACAGGATGACGTTCACTGTCTCGTCCAGTGGCTTTGCAAACTGAAGTTCCACACGAATCTGGCCAGATTTTATAGGGTGGAAATGTCCCTCGTCGCTGCCTTGGTCTGGAGTGAAGTCGAAAGCCCACAAAGCGGCGTACGTAATGCCGTGACTGGTGTTGGTTCCTAACTGTCCAGTGGCTTTGTACAGGGACAAGTACGACCTCAAATAATTCCCGTCACCAAATTTAGGTTCGAAAGGTCGGGTACACAAGGTCTTGCCATCGCGACTGACTTCGATCTTGGACACGTCAAAGTATTGAAAGTAGAAAGGATTTTTAGCGATAGCTCCGTTGAAGGCTGTATTCTCGACCATTCCAACGATTAAACGTTTGGGTAACTGTCCCTGGAACAGATGATCTTCGATCATGGATCGCTGTCCCCTAGGAATGGTGAAGGTTTTCACTTCCACACGTCGGATCGGATACTTGGCGGTCGTTCTGCTCAACGTCTGACTGATGTCGTTTCCCACTTTAGGTAACACTTCCACGCGGCGTACGTAGAGTCTGGCTTCTTGGATTTTGGTTTTGTAATTATCGTCACTATCAGCCAATAAATGGAAAGCGGTACTGCTCCGATTCAGTCTCAGGCGGACATCCACCCCGTTTAGCAAATATTTCTCTTGCAACCACATGTCCAAATGCAAACGATCCATCAGTTCTAAACTCTTTCCATCTTTAATTCTGTCTCTTCGTTCTACAAATCCCGCATTGTTGTCTTTGTCTGCAGCACCTTTGAATGTTTCAAACTGGCCTGCATCGTCAGCTTCCCATACCACACAGGCATTCAGATGAGTGTTCTTGGTGTCTATTCCGTACGTCAAGAGATTTTCCAGGTACGCTTGGTAAGGGTAAGTATCCTTGCTGCTACTGACTAGTTTGTTATTCAAGTACAAGTCCACTCCGCTAAACAAGGAATGCATGAAATTGTTGACGGGAGCTACTAGCTCACTGTCTATAGCATTTCCATCCTTATCTTGAACTTTGACTTTCAAGTACAAGTAACTGCTATTCAGATCGATGTAATCTTCGGGCTGTCCTTTGATTTCAAACTCGATGGGAGCGGAATCGGTCAATGAGGAGACGGGATGAAATTCCACCCATTCGGATTCTTGCATGGTCATCATGGTGGGTGGCATGGCAAACAGATCCAGTTCCGTCTTGGAACAGGCGCAAGACTCTCGGTGCATCATTTTTTTTCTGTGTCTCAATAATCGAAAACGTCTAAGTCTCGAACGGTTCTTCTTTTCTTGGCCTTTCTAGCTTGAAGTCTGGTGAAAGGGTGTTTTCTTCGTCGTCTCTTTCTGCCTTGTCCTTGCTGAATGCCTGACTCGGTAGCGTGCAGGGCATTTATAGGTGTGTCTCGTCGGCCCAAAAGGTCTTTGCCCGTTTGTAACAAGACATTTTTGCCAGCCCTCATGAAGGCTTCTTTAGGGTTTTGTTTGTCGATGATGACATTTTGGAGAAATTCTTTACCTTGCGTCAGTGCCGCATCTTTCAAGGCGTGCAATCCGCGTGTCACCATCGGTTTCAAGACTGGGGCCACCGAACAAAAGGCCGATTTTAACATATCTCCTAAACCGTGTCCTCGCTGCCAAGCAACCCCTCGGTACACTGGATACATGACTTACGAATCGTGAGAGAACCGTTTTCGAAAATGGAGTTTCACCGTGACTTTTCCTTTGGTGAATGAAATATTTTGTCCCAAATCTCCTTTTATAGCAATGTTGACCGTGTCCAAATACGACTTGCTGACAGGCAAATAGTGAGGATGTACAAATTCGCGGTGGACATGGTAAGTGTTTCCACCTTCCTGGTCACTGGTCGTGGTAATATCCACTTTGAAAGGAATGACACGCAGTAACGGCACAGAGGTGTGTCCCACCACGTTATACTCCACCACATCGGAGTACACGAACATCAAATTCAGTCCTTGGTTCAGTTCTACAGGGAATCGAAAAAACTTGTAAAATTCCGTATTGCTGTTGATCTTCGGTTTAAAATTTGGAGCCATTTTTGTGTCTCCACCTAAAATATCAAACAAGTCACGATTAAAACTGATGGACAACGTTTGGGTATCCTGAAATTTCATCAGTAAGCGACGAGCCACTTTATGGTACTCCAGGGTGACACTTTTTTTGACTCTGTTCAGGGCTTTGCCAAAGGCTAACTCGAACCTGGAAGTAATGGTGTCCACCAAATGTTGACCACTAAAATAAAACCCTGCAGGAATTTTCAAGGTGTAGATATTGAAGGGTGAATTGTTGGATGGTCTTGTGTCCCCTGTAAACCCGATGTCATTCATGGCTTCTTGTAATTGTTGGTTCAGGATTTCGACCTCAAAAGTGTTTTGCTTTTCGGTGATGTTTTGGATTTGTGTAGGGTGAATCATTTCTACTAAAGCCACTTCCCAATGGGCTTCATGATCTAACTGGATGGCTTGAGGTAATTTAGCCGTGTAACAGCACAAGGTGTTGTGGGGAAACACCTCCATGGAACTGTCACTGGGTAAGGTTAAGTAAAATTGGTTTTCGTGACTCATAATTCCAGAGTTCTGTGGCTGTCCGAGGGGTTACTGGATGTCAGAGGCGTGTCTCCGCCCAAAATGGGGTTCTGGTTGTGATTGTTGATGGAGTGGTGATTGGCACTGGCACTGGATACTAGGTTCCCGTGGTTCCCGTTCGAGGAGAATTTCAGGGAGGGATTAGGAAGCAGGTAACCGATGCAACTGCTCAATAAAATGGTCCACAATTGTTTGTCTCCTTGTTGCAAACTCAAATTGGCAATGGCTGCCCCGATGACACAATACACCACGAAGATTTGGCAGAAAAAGATGATTTGCGTTTTAGGCACACGTTCTCCACACCACACCCACAAAGGTTGTTTTTGTAAATCTTGCACAGAAGAACTAGGTGAAGGAGGAGTAGTTGACGCAGCTGCGTCTGTGTGAAAGGGCATGATGGTCACTTCTTTTTATAGTCGATGACTTGCGAAGCGTCGATCCAAGAATCAAAACTAGGTGGATATCCTTTCCAACGTACTTTCACTTCTTTGACACGTCGTTTGCCTACTTTACGGGTTCTGCGTTCGAGAATGCTTTCGATGTCGTACACGTCGTCTTCTTTTTTGGTCACACGTTGTAACTCGGGCAAATAAAACGTTCCTTTGAGCACTTCTCCGTTCATGTCTTCCAATTTGTAGACGGCAGGATGACGATCATGCACTCGTCCAGTGACGCGAAACAATTCGGTCGTCCAGTTAGGTAAGTAACCTTTGTCGAAAGTGCGTTTGGTTTTGCCAATGTGCACCCAATCTCCTACGGCCAACTCTCCACTTTTCTTGGGGACAGCCCTCGTCGGGGACGTACCAAACAGACGCTCAAACACCAACACTTCGTTGTCGGGAGTCACTTCTTGCGGGGCACGTCCGATGCTTCGATGGTAAGATTGGTTGTACACTTGCACCAGGTGCGGTAAGATGTCGATGTACTTCAGAGTGTGGTGATGCGTGAAATATTTCCACATGCGTTCTTTCAATGTGCGTTGAAAACGTTCCACGATGCTGGCTTTGGTTTCGGGATTCTCGGTGGTAAAAAAATGAATGTCACGTTTCTTTAATTCTTTTTGGAAAGCTTGGTTCAGAAATTCGGTACCTTTGTCCGTTTGCCACCGAAGAGGGTGACGACCACTTTGTTTCAACACCCGTTGCAGGGCTCGCACTAACTCGTTGCTCGATTTGGAATTCAAGGGCACGACCCAGGCAAATTTGGAAAAGACGTCGATGACACAAAACAAATATTTGTAGCCACGATTGTAGCTGGCCAAATGAGAGACATCGGCTAAATTGGCTTGCCATTGATGATCGATGCCTTCCACTCGGGTGCGACTTCTGGCAAACTTGCGTCGAATGGGTTTGTGTAAAGTGTAGGTAGCTTGTTCTTGTAACCATCGTTGCACTTGAGGTAAACGGAGACTTTTCAGTCGAGTTTTGGCAGCACGATACAATTTTTGAACTCCTGCGTAACCTGCAGGATGGGAGGGATCGTAGTAAATGCTGGCTAAGACTTTTTCCATTTTTTTTGTGTTTGTGTGTTAATAAGGCACCCACTCTTGGAAGATGCTACTCTTTCTCTTGGGGTACTTTCTTGGATTGCAATGCTTTGCGTGTGCGACCAGCAATAGGTGTTGAAGAGGAGGATATCTGAGCGGGGGATATCGGTTCTTGTTTCACTTCTGTCTTCACTGCTGTCTTCACTTTCTTTTTCTCTTGTGATGAAGAAGGGGTGGCCATCATCTTTTTAATCCATCCAATTCTGGAGGTAGCTGGTGTTGTTAACTTGCGTACTTTTTCTGGTGGAGTTTGAAACCCTTCTTCTTTTTCTTCTTTTCCTTTTTCTGTCTTGGTCACTGGTAGTGGTGGTACTGGTACTGGTACTGGTGATGGTGCTGGACTTTTCATCAAGGTCTTAAAATCTTTCAAAGTCGGTACAGCTGTTTCGTCTAAAGCTTTCTGGCGAAAGAGTTGCAGTCGTTGCAAGAGTTGACCGTACTTTTGCGATTTTTCTGTTTCGGACAAATCTTGGCGATCCATCAAGGACTGCAATTCGTGTTGTAACTGGGACATCTCGCTCAAATTGGGATTGGGAGGTAAATGCGGGGTGCGTTGTTCTTGCCACCGATGGTATTCCATCCATCGTTTGTAAGGTACTAAAGCTAGTTTTCGTCCTTCCATAGGGTTGTCAGGGGTCGATTCTGAGATCTTGGGACTTCCGAGGGCCTTTTTATCTTGCTCCCACCAGTCCTTCCAACATGGTTCCCAAGACTCCTTTCAGTATGGGGCCTTACAAGAGAGGCAAAATGCCTCCACGTTGGACTAACATCTTCTTCTTTTGACGAATGAGAATTTTCTTTTGAACCATTTGGCGAAGAACGTGACGATGTTTGCTTAAGCATTGTTTCTGGTGTTTGGACAAAGGGATCGTGCCTTTCAAAACGTTCAAACAACATTCGCACACGGTATCGATGACCTCTTTGGAGGCCGATTGAATGAGTTTTTTTCGTAGAGGTGGAGAAGCTTTGGACAGGACAGATAACATGTCCCCATGTTTGACTAAACGTGGTGGTAGTCCTTTTCTTTTCTTTCCTTGGGGTTTTCTGGAGGGTGACATCTTTGAGTCTTCAGGAGCACCAAAAAAACACTGATACCCCCGACTTGGTCACAGGTCTTTTTTATACTGGAACGCGTCGCCACTGATTGTCTTTACGGCGTATCAGTTTGAGGACAGGCATGACACGTCGTGGAGGGGTACGCAACGGACTAAATCGAGCCAGTTCTTGCTTGGACAAATCCAGTAAACTTTGTAACATACCCGATCTTTCATGGACTTTGATTTTGGGAGAAGGTACTTTGTGAGCAGCAGCCACTGCCACTAAATTGGAGGGTCCTGCCACTGGGGAAGTTCTTTTTGGGGTCATCAACGGAGAAGTTCTTGGTGTGATCAACGTCTCCAAGTACTCTTCAGTTCTTGGTGTCATCAACGGAGAAGTGGATGAACGTGAGGCTGCCGGAGATGCGGTCACCGCCGTGGCAGATCGTGGTTTGCGAGTGTAAGGTTGCGTCCTGGCCGAAGTGCCTCTCTTGCGACTAGTTTTCTTCTGTGGACTTTTCTTTTTCTTGGGGCTTCTTTTCTTTTTCCGGGGTGGTGTCTGGTCAGAGGAGGGTCCCGCCACTGGAGAAGTTCTTCTTGGGGACCTGGTCTTTTTCTTTTTCTTCTTGGGGCTTCGTTGGACTTTTTTCTTGGGGATAACTTTGGGGGCATTAGGATCCCATCTTAAGAGTGAGCGAATGATGACCCCTCCTAGAGTACCACTCCCTCCAGGTTTCGAAATGATTTGTTTTTTGGTTTGAGTGTCGATGCGGGGATCGGCCAGTTGGACCAAAGCGACTTTGTTTCGATCGAAAAAGCGTTTGGTTTGATGAGGAATCTGAATGATTCCTTGGAGTATTTGACGTGCCGTCACCGTGAACCATCGTAAGACTTCTTTGAGACTAGCTTCTAAGACACGAGCTCGTATTTGTGGATTTTTTTCTCGACTGATGCCATACAAGGCACGAATCAATTTGACGGGAAGATGCGACTGCAGGGACGTCATGTTCACACTGTGAGTGAGACAGACGATAAAGGGTCTGAGGTTTTTATAGATTTTTTATGTGGAGTGAAATGAAGTCGAGGACGGAGACGTGTACAGGACAGGCCCTCCGTCTTGGCACCAGTGGTGAAACAAGTGGGTACGAAATCGCAAATCCTCGGGGGTCGTAGGTTTCAAATCGACGAGTAAATAGGCGTGTGGAGTTTGAGTGGCATCGTCGTACGCCTGAGTCAGCCAAGGCGTTCCTAACTGTTTGGCTAAGACTTGCACTTGCGATTTATCTCGAGGGCTTTTAAACAAGACCACGTAATGCGCATTGAGACTGATGGTGCGATGGGCTTTACTTTGTTGAAACAAAGTTTGGGTGATGTAAACGACACTGGCATTACGGTGATGCCCTTTGCGCGTAAACCACAGTTTAATTTCTTCTTCGTCTTCTCCTAACATGTCGTCAAAAATGACCAAATGGGTTTGACGGGAGTCAGAGACGATGCCGTCGTCTTCTTTAGGAATGCCTTCCACAAACACGATGGAATCGCCTTGACTTTCTCGCAAAAGGCTGTACGCCGATTGCCACTCTTTGTAACACCACACGATCCGTTGAGGTGGTCGATCGATCAAATGATGTTTATGTTCGATCAAACGTTTGACGAATTCGGTTTTGCCTGAACCGCTAGGTCCAGCAATGAGCATGTTAAAGGGATGGCGAAGATACAAAGCCTCCCAACTGGCACGATCTAAGTGTTCGTCGATGACTTTGACAGTGGAGGAAGAGGGAGCAGAGACAGCAGAGGTAGCCATAGTGTGAGAAATGTCACTTGTGACACGAAAAACAAACAAGACAAGAGTTTATATACTTTTTTTCAGAACACGTTTATTGAATGTTTCAAACATGAATACGAAAGACAAAAATACATAAAAACCAAAGGATTAAGTATAAGGATAAAAGGCACATGATAACCATTAACGTGGAATAAACACAAGTGTCTGTACAACATGTTTTGGGTAATGTTCTAACCAGTTCTATAGTAGGGGGTAAGGTCACACAAATGTCCTCCCGAAAGGGTCTTTCAGGCCTGTCCACGACAGTCCCGTCCTGGGTGACGGGTTCTTCTGGCACCGTCACTAACACAGGTTGAAAAGTCGCAAGGCTCACAATCGCATTCCACTTCAGAAGCCCCACACTTGAATTGTGCCTGTCTAAACTTGCTTTGTGTTTCTCTGAAAGTATTCATCTTGTTCGCTCGGTCTTGGTAGTCACAATGAACTATTGATCTTGCCTAGGGTTCCTTTTTATATACAGACCAATACCGACGTGTCCATACGGTAAGGTGAAATGATTGGGAAGTCGCACTCGCTTCTGGTACACGATTTGATAGACTTTTTCCAAGGGTCGACTGACGATGTGGTGAGTGGGTAAACGTACAATTTTGTTCGGTTGATAGGTGGTCACTTTAAAGTTTGCATCCTCTCCCGATTGCAAGTTTTCTTTCAATACCCCAAAATTCACCACCCGACTGGTACGATAATTCAGAGTCAATCCTTTCACTTTACACGTCGTGTGCAATTCTCCTTGTGGGTCCGGGTATTCGTAGCCGTAATTTTTGGGACCACCACTGACGAAACTTAGAATCTTGTCGTCGGGATGTTCGTCTGTCCAGGCTCCTAAACGGTCTCCTTCGATGTCAGGGTGCTGTTGACTCGGGTGATGGATGTAAATGCAACTGTCCGTGTCAAAGTACAGAACACGTTCCCCTAACAGTTCTAAAGCTTCGTACAATTTTAAGCGAGCATGAGCTGTCACGTAAGCCGCAATGAGGACATTTCCAAAGGGGTCGTCTTGTACAAAGTCCAGATCTTCTTCGTAATTGACCAAGATCAAAACCTCGCGAACGACGTCCACGTGTTTCATGTATTTGGTTTTGTCGTGAATCATCTGAAAGTAGCGGGAAGGTTCTGTCAAATATTCCGTCTTGGGTAAACACGGTCGTTGTGCCATTTTATCCCACAAGCAATTTAACATCACTTTGGCAAACGATCGCCTGCCTTCGTTTTTCTCGATGTGGTCTAAAGAGATGCCTTCTTGTTCATAGTATTTCTCTTTGAATGTCTTTTCGTCTTCGGAAGTGTGACACCAGGAAGGATAGCCGCTGGCTTCTTGCTTCAGTTTCAAAAAGGCATCCACGTAGTCGGCGAAAATGCCTTTCTGACTGGGGTCACCCTTGTGGTATTGTTGTGTCTTGGGAAAGTGACAAATTTCGTACACTTCTAACAGTTGGTATCCCATGTCCGGAGCTTTGAACACTTCTACGCTGACCCAGGTTCCCGTCAAGGCCCGTTCTTCCTGGGTGTGCTGACAAGGTTGGTCTTGGTTGCACGTTTCGGCACAAGTACGGCACAATGGAAACATCAGTTTGCCTTGACAATGGTGAGGTAAGACGGGATGGTATAGGTTCGTGGGAGGCAAAACTTTACACTTGATCAAGCCTTCGTATTGTCGAATGTTTTTCAGGTCGATGTGTTCCGTGAACAATTGTGGGTGCCCTGCAGGAAAGGGACAATATTTGCACACGTAAGGATACAACGAACACACGTCCAAGTATTTGATTTCTTCTCCTTTCTCTTCGTCGGCTTGGTACAGCAAACAGGTGGCATTGGTCCTTCCTCCGTATAAACTATCCCTCGGGTTTAGGGGGTCCATCAGCTTGTAACTTTCCACGGCACGTTTAAACTCGGGGTCGGTTTTCATACGGTGATCGTACTCGTGTTCCCACATTTCCACCACTTGGTATCCTTGCTGTTCTAACTTTAGGCGTCGCTGACAAGTGTCCTGGTACAAGTCTTCCATGGTTCGTTGTAAAAACTGAATTTTAGTGCTACGATCAGGGTAACAGACGGGACATCCGTGAAATAAGCAACCGTTAAACTCGTACACGATCTTGGGTTTTTTTTTACGTCCCAGCCATCGACCGAATATGTTCCGATGGTCTTTTCGCCTCCTCCGTTGCGGGCATGCTGAATCCATTTATCTTCCTTGTCGCACAAGTAATGTAACCAACGTAGGGCTTTGACCGAGTATTGACGTTTGACAAAGTGGGTCGTTTGAGGACTGATGACAGCCACGGTGTTTTCAGGCATGAATCGTTGTCGATACACTAAGGAACACGCTTTGGCAAGGGTGCAAGCTTCTTTCAAAGGATCGACCCCTCCGTGTTCCATGAACAGTTCTCGAAATTTTCCACAGCAACGCCGTAAAATGTCCACGTCAGAACGACAATACTTTAGCATTTCTTCCTGAAAGTCGAAAGGGTCGGAGGCGTGAGTCTGGTACCAAGCGTAGAAAGCTTCTCTTTGTTCTTTACGCATGTTGTCGGGGTCGTAATAGTGAGCCTCAGGCAAATGGGGTAGAACGGCGTGTTGATTGGCATCCGTATTGAAAAAGTGTGGAAAGTACCCTTTAGCCATTTCTGTCATTCCAAACGTTTTAGGCGTTCGACTCAAAGGCATGGCCAAATAGCTCATCGAATCTTTAAACTGCACTTGTCCCACTTGCATGAAAATGATTTTGGCTCCGTTCAAAGTGACTTTAGGACGCTCGGTGCCTTGTTCCGTATAGTATCTGAGAAGAAACTGTTCATCGTATCCGGAGAAATTGTGAGCCATCACTGTGGCATGACGATGACAATCTCCGTAACGTTCGATGTCCTCTTGGCTCCACGTCTTGTCGATGGGATCTAAGACCCATTGGGCAAAATCGGCTAACGTGTTCGGTCCTCGAAAGATTTTTTCACGTCCTCCAGGAATCTTGCTGCAGTGAGGGCAATGACTGAAGATAGGTTCTTGAATGCACTTCTCGCACGCTCGATCAGCCACGCAGAAATTAGGAATGTGAATGCCAGTCTCTTGCATGCATTCGAAATCGAAAAAGATGAAATTGCCTTTCTTCTTGTGACCGTCCTCTTTCTCTGGTGGGGGTTGGTATTTTTGCACGTAGCATTCGTGTTTCAAGTCGACGATGTGGTGACAAATGTGACATTTTTTCTTTCCTGAACATACGTGTGCCTTGGCATTATTGGTACGTAGGCCTTGTCGACACGTAGGGCACAGTCTCAGCAGTTGACAAGCACATTTCTGCTGTGAACCTTGCGTCTTCAGGTGTTGTTGGTAACACGTAGGGCTGACAAACGTGCGCAGACAAGCAGGACAATGTACTCTTTCTTGTCCTTTGCTCAGACAGGGTGGAGAGGCCAAACATCCTGGGCATTTCCATCCGCAATGTTTGTGTTGCTCTCGATTGTTGTAGCCATAGTCACATTTCTCACAGTAATAACTGTATCCCAGGAATGCGGTGATACTGGTAATGGTATCGAAATGGTCATCGTGATAATAGTCATGAATGTATTTTCCGTCCTTAAAGTCTTTCCCTCGAAACAACAGAGGTCCGCGCATTTCTTGAGGGTGCACTTTCAAGGTGTAGAGTGGAGCTAGGACATCTTGCAATTTCTGCATCTCAGGGATGCCACAGGGTGTGTCTTTGGACAGTCCGGCTTGTTGTAACAGGAGTTCTGCTTCGTTTCGTTGTTTGGCTCGGTCGGATCGTTGAATAGTTTTCCAGGCTCTTTTCCATTCTACCGTGTCGTTCTTGTTGGCATAGGTTCGTCCCACAACGATGGCTCAGGCTAAACACATCTGGTCTTGAGAATTGTGAATTTGGACGAGACTCTTTTTGGTGTTGCGAAGGTCGTTCACCAATAACACCTTATTGCGTTGTCCGGTCCCTTGAGGAGGAGAGACGTGGGCCATTTTCAGTGCTGCTTTACCATCGGTGATGTCAAACTGTTCATTAGATTGTTGTACGTGTTGAATCTTGTCCATGACTTTGGAAGGGGTTAGTTCCGCGGGTCTGCTAAACTCGATCCAAACAGGGGATTTCAAGCTGTCGTGATCTATGGATAGTGTCAAGCGATCGTCTTCTTTGGGTTGACATTGTCGCTTGAGTGCGGTGAGCAAAGAATCCCACATCTCGGTGATAAACCCTTCTGCTTTCTCCAATGGTACGTCGGACTTGAAATCTTTAAACTTCACTGTGTAGGTGTAAACCGTGGTTCTAAATTTTCTAGAGGAGCGCTTTTCCGTCTCTCGAATGGAATAGTACTTTTCAGGGTTGACTAAGGGTGGTGAACTTGGTTTAGAGGGTTCGGATTCTGGTTCACTCATGTCCTCTTCAAAATCACTGGCATGAATTTGTGCCAAGACTTCAGCTCTGGTACGAGGCGATAGATCACGTTTCTGCCTCTTACTTTCTTCTTCTTTCTTCTCGAATGAATAGGATCGTTTCATCTTAAGTGCAAAACGTCAAATGACTCAAGTTTAAACACCATAGACTAATTTATAGTCATGGCAAACCAGCGTATATAAAAAGGGTGTGTGTCTTGTCCTTTCACTATTCATTTCACTCTCAAACCGAGCACAACGATGGAAGAGACTACCCAGATGGAACGTTTCATCAGAGCTTTGCGAGGGGTCATTAGAAAATTCTCTTCAGACCAGCCGACGGACTACTCTCCTTCCTTTCGAGATAAAAGTCAAGATACTTGCTATATCTGTCAGAAGAAAGGGCATTGGTCTTCAGAGTGTCCAGACCGTCAAAAGAGAACAAAAACAGGGGCTAGAAAAGACAAAAGTCAAGATACCTGTTATTATTGTCAAGAAAAAGGACATTGGTCTCCAGATTGCCCAAAAAAGAAACAAGAGGAGTCGGAAGAAAAGAGGGATTCTTCAGAAGAAGAGAGAGATTCTTCAGAGGAAGAAAGCTTCCAGGTGAAGAAAAAGAAACAGGAGAAGAAAAGAAGAAGGGAAGAAAGTGAGGAGGAAGAGGAGGAAAAGACTGTGACGGTGAAGAAATTGAAAAAAAAGAGAGGGTAAAAAAAGAAACAGAAGAAGTGAATGTAATTTATAAAGTGTTCTGTTGTGAATTGTGAATTGGATTGTAACTATGGAGAAAAGAATACATTAATTATATAAGGTAAGTGTCTTTGAGTTTTGATTTTAAAATAAGAAGCTACACTCACGCACTCATATACAGACATGTACTATAAGGGTAAAATGTTTTTTTTTGTTGATTTTTGAGTTATTGGCAAATTGAAGTGGGTGGCCCTGAAAAGGGCCTTTTTTTGGTGTAGGGGTGAGTTTAAGCAATCAACTTTAACTGCCTTAAGCCTTTGCCACGGCCAAGGCCTACTTCTGATGATGATGATTGGGTTGAAATCACTAAGGGTGGTACGATAGGCTTAGTCACAGGGTTGGCGTGTTTAGCTCGGGAAGGTCGTATTCTCTTCGGTCGTGATAAAGAAGTCTGATACATTTGTTTCAGACTTCTTAACTCCGCTAAAAAGTCCAACAGTACCGTAGCCGTTTGATTTTCACCCTCTTGTTTCTTTGCTGCTACTTCTTCTTCTTCTTGTTTTTTTCTTACCTCTTCTTGTTGCTGTTGCTGTTGCTGTTGCTGTAGGAGAAAAGCTTGTTCCGCTTCCTTTTGTCGTTGCATAAATTTCTCCAATTCTTCTTTCTGTCTCTGTCTAAAATTCTCCACTTGCGGTAATGAAGAATGAGACGAAGGTTCCGGAACAAATTCTTGCGAGGTAAGAAAATCCACAAAATCCCAATGTACCTCTTCTGAAAGTAAGTCCGGGTTCCCTTGGGCGGTCTCCACTGCTGGTGCACCCCAATGGATCGTTTTCTGAGTTTCCGTCATGTTGAATCACTGTCGCATAGATTGACAGCACACAGGCGCTAGCGAATCTATATAGACCACATGACGTCACAGACTGCTCTCTTCGGATTGGATGCGGACTGACTGAATTTTGTAACGCGTGTTCGGATTGGTGAATGAACTCAATCCGTTTCAATCTTTCCTCTACCTATAAATAAGCGCAGTTCACTGCATTGATTCACCTGTTCTCGTCGCCTCACGATGTGGACCACAGTTGAATCATCCACCCTTGTGTCTTCAATGATGTTTAGGACGGACATGCTCATGTATGTCCGGTTCAGGTGGACTGTTGTTGATAGGACAGATACTAGTCTATGGATGAGAAGAGTTTACGTAGAAAGACAAGGATGCCTCAAGAGGGTACTTGTGTATGGACCTGCAGTTAGAAGGAGTTTAAGAAGAAGAAGATGTGACAGATGCCGTCTATGTTAATATTAATATTAACATAAACCCAAAGGCCCTTTTCAGGGCCACCCACATTTCTCGAAAAGAGATAGCCTTTCGATTGCCTACCCCGTTATAAAAAAATTTAAAAAAAAAAAATTAAAAAAAATCCCATGTTCAATTCCCCTTGTCCCTAAAGTAGTTTTTTTTTTCTAACATGTTCAATTCCCCTTTGTCGCTAGACAAACCCAAACTCTATTCCCATGTTCAATTCCCCTTGTCCCTAGACAGACCCAAAACTCTATTCCCCATGTTCAATTGCCTTTGTCCCTAGAATCGATATTTTTTTTTCCATTGTTCGAATGCCTTTGTCGCTAAAATCAATATTTCCATTTTGTTTCCTTTCTCCAATGTTAAATTCCATTGTCGCTAATCTTACCCAGGGTTTTTTGCCCATGCTAAATTTCCATTGTCGCTAATCTTACCCAGGGTGGTTAATGTTAAATTTCCATTGTCGCTAATCTTACCCAGGGGGTGTTTTTAATGCTAATTCCCATTGTCGCTAATCTCACCCCTTTCACTACTCACAGCTGCCATCCAATCGAAGAAAATATCAACGTAAGGAATACTTAAGTCTTCGACGATTGTGCATTCTATGGGTCTAGTGCCGCCTTCACTTAGACCTATATTCATTATTCAATTGATTGGTGACTGAAAAATTCGTTCTCGTTTTCGTCCGAGAACTGTTATACGGACAAGTGCGTCCTTGTTGAATAACAGTCGATATTTTTCTCTTCATTGGTTCAATATAATTAAAGGGGAAATGCAACCAAGGTGGATTTTGTCGGTGAATTCCACCTCAACGTTGTTGACATAATCCCTGAGTGCTTTCACGACTTGCGCTGTAGTATGCGACCTGGCGTTTTCGCGTGCTAATGCAATGATTCCTAGCTGGCTTCGGCTATTGGCACACCAGGGCGGTTCCAGCGGTTAATTTCTATCTGACCCTCACGTAGAATATATTGGAGCGTATGATGAAGACCCGGTAACACCATCATGACGCAGAAATTCATCAACAAGTGGGACGAAATTGCTATCGATGTTAGCATCTCCTGGTACCCGATCCAACATAGTGCTGGCAAATTTTATACAACAATACAGTTTGAACACAAACTCCAAAGACGATGAAGTACCCGTCCAGATAGAGGTTGAGTCCTTCAAACTAAATTTCATTTCTGGCGAACACAGACCCTGTTTATGTAAATGCGAAAGAATCACCAACATCACCATCGCTGACACCTGATAATTGGCAGACGTCATGTCGCTTGTTAATTTCTAATATTGTTATCATAACAACCCAAGTCTAGTTCCAGTTAAGATTGACATGTATTTTCTGGACTTGTACACCTTTAATATGTGAGGTTCAGGTGTATCAAAAGCATTCCCGTCAAAATCGAAATCATTTACCAAGTGCATTAAACATCCACGTACTGTCATTGTATTAAATATCAAGTCGATCTCTAATGTACATTTGCATGGTCAAGGTATCTCCCCTGACGACTAGCATGTACCCATCGTGGTCTGCAAGGGTGAAACGAAGGTTTATGAATCGGGCATTGTTTCACGGAGGATACACATGTATGAGAGTGATCGATATCATATCACCCTGAGCTGCATTCGGACAAGCCCAAACATGCATAACTCTACGACTCTTGCGTCGTCGAGGTTGAGGTTTCATAAATGACACATATGGCGTTACAAGTCAAGTTAATCTGAGTCGTTGGGAAAATCCTGACAATGTCCTGAACGATGTTAAGTAATCAGGGTACGAGCTTTACTATTCGACGAGGAAGCAAGCGCTTCTGTGAAAACCGTGAGTACATCATAACATGGTTGGTCGTTACGAGATGGTGCAATCACATACTGTCGATCCCACGTTAAAAATCGCATGATCAGATTTAACAACAGTTGAGCTTTCCCAGATCCAGCCAGGCGAAAGGTTAGTACGCAAAGTGGGTTTGGAAGTCTGTCACCTTTTTCGTGATGCCATGTTGAATATCACTTATTATATAACTCAATCATGCTTTCATATTGTGTGCTATGCCGCATGAAAACTCGTACTGCAAATCCAACGCGGGTTTAAAACATGTAATAGTCGAGCGGCTATTGCTGAAATTGCGTACGGTGTGAGCAAAGAAGTTTATATAAAAACGTCGCCAATGGTGAAATAGCTGTTGCGTTAGCATAGCTGCCATAAGCAACGTGAAGAATATGCCCTGGAGATAAAAACCTTAGGCTCCCTTCAGGAAACAGACACAAGTTTTGCGGCCTGTCACTCGGTTGGATACGGGATATGCGACCAGACTATAACAATCGACCGAAGCTTCAAGAAGAACCTGTAAACCGGTCGATATTATATGTTACTATGAACTCGCGTGCAAAGCATCATCGTGCCGATTTAGATATCATTCATAATTTTAACGATATCGCGGGGCAGATGACGGAGAAAAAATTCCCAAATGAGGAAGTACACAGGCCAAGATTGTATTTGGTGGGCAAAATCCATTCATTGGAGGTAAACTGTAATCTAGACAGCAAATATGGATAAGAAACTGACCATCATATTCTACAGTCCCTTCTGTTATTAAAAGGATGAACCTGCCTTTGAAAAGTTAGTGAGCAATACAACAGTCAACTATGGGGTTGCTCGAGCGTGATTGGCCAAACAAGCATTATGTAAAAAGGAATATTTCCTGCGGATGATTTGATGTAAGGCCTCCCCCCCCCCCCCCCGTCAACGTAGTTCATCAGGCTGATATTTTGTTTCTCTCACTTGGACGTACATGCATCTAAAGATTCAGTGTTGCAAGCGTGCTTATGCGTACCTATACATGTTCGCAGCTAACATTGACACGGCGTTGCTGTTGGACCCGGGCAAATAATTTCTCGGTTCCGTTGCTGCGATGTTTGTAAAACACTAGGTGATAGTTCGTCTTGGACATGTCGGCATACAACACAATGAAGCTATCATTTACCCGCAGGAGTGTTTTATCAATCTTAAGTAACGATCTCGCGAGTGTGGACAAGGCTTCAGACAGTGGTTACAGCCTTCAATAATGAAACCACATGCATGATTGGGATAAAAAGCGTTGAGGCGATTCGACAGAAAAATGAAACCGATACCCTCAAAATGGTTCAAGAACCATTCCCGTTAGCTTCAGTCGGAATCAATTTCGTTCTGTATCGGTGTGCGCTGGATGAGTTAGAAGGCGGACAAAATCGTATACTGAGCCATTATGGTTTATTGATGCATTTACGATACCGAACATAAATGACATTCCGTGGCAACCAGCATGTTATCATTTAGCACCCGTTGGTGAACGAGCAGCAAAAGCACCAAGCTGAGCATTTGCGACAGAGGAATTGCAAGTTGTTAACTGTGATACACAGCAAACAATAAGATCGTAAGTGGTGACACCATCGGGGGGAATCCATATCTTGGTACCAAGCGGGGATAAGCTCACCTTTCTTCATCGGTGATTGCGATGTTATTTTTTTTAACCCTGGTTAGATTGGCCGTGTCCATGAATTCGCGTTTTTCCCATATACACGCTACGTGCTAGAGCTGGTTACCAAGGAAAACCGCAGTATTTCTGAACGTACCTCGATACATACCAAGATATACTCCATTTTGTATTAAGGACTAACAATTCAATGCTATGGGCCTGATACATTTTTGGTTTAATTTCCTTCTTTCAATAGCTGTGAAACAATTCTGCTCTGATTTATATTAAAATAACACCATATTATATCCGTGATATTATTTGAAGAAAAAAAAAAACGATAATTATCTTGACATAAAAGAAAAGACCTTTCTTATATAGTTCAAATGAAAAACGCCCCCCCCCCCCACTCAACGGACCCGAAAATTAATGGTCAAGACCTTATGTTAGATGAATTCATTATGTGTATGATCTATAACATGTAACTAAAGTGGGGTGATTCAGCTTAGACTAGAGCTGATACTGTGAAAGGCATGCTGCATACATTAGAGAGACTATTCATAAAAATAGGTGTTGATATTAAATCCTTCAGTGTTAAAGTTACACTAATGATCTAATAGGCAGGGAAACTTTGAGTGGGATGCCAACACCCGGCACAAGATATTTTTAGAGAATGGTCAGTAAACATAAAATACACTCAACAACGAGACAATTTTTAATGGACTTGAGAAATTACGTAAAGTTCACAAAGAAAAGATTTGCGCATCTGAAAGTGTTAGGATGATTCACATTCTTACAAAGGAACACATATATATATATATGTGTGTGTGTGTGTGTGTGTGTGTGTGTGTGTTTAAATCCGAAATATTTTGGAAATTTGGATTTGGCCCGATTGTGTATCACAACATTCCATTTGGACGCCGCGTTGGAGTACGTGGCAGGTGATAAACATGGGATTAAAGGCTCATAAATCAAGTTATATTTGTAATATTCCCCATCAGTTTGTAGCAGATATAGTCGTAACAAGATTCCTCGGGAATTTCCGTAATTCCTTGCTGACGGAAACTACTGAAGTACCGGTATAGTGAAAAAGCACCCTGGTACGTACCACCGAAAAACAAAATAATGCGTTATACCTCTACAACATACACGATGTGTTTGAGATCCCTTTGCACTGTCATACTTGGAAGTCTTTTTGCATTTTTTCATGTTTTTTCCTGAACTAATTACAATCGATTATGTTATGGGGCACAATCCCATATATTCATCGATGGCTTGCCAGCGCGCACTCGTTTTTGAATTTCCCCACTACCTTTTTATTTCTATTACTAATAAGCGGTTCTCTTGCTGATACTCGTTTGCATCCAATTAATGTTTTAGACATGGTTTGGCCATGTGATGTGCACGAATAATGAATTTGAGTCTTGTTGCATTATGTTGTCTTGTTAAAATTTTAATGCTGGAATGTTATAAAACTTGCATCCAGTGTTGATAGAAGTAAATCTAGCTTGAATGGCAACATTCAGGTGAAATATCTGATTCCAATTGAAGCATGCAGTTAGTTTTTAATTCATTTTCTTTAGCTTTAAAGAAATATTTGGAATAATATTTTTAAGCAATATGTAATAATGTACAATATTTATAAGCAATAATGTAATAATGTCAATCACAATATCTGACAATGATTTCGAACTTTTAGAACATCTTGCATTAATAGATATTTGATAAGTCTTCTGTAATTGTTTCATCTATATATTTTGCAACTATTTTGAATTAAGTTTTCTCCGGGTATCTCTCTGCGGTTCCATTCGCTATAACTATGTTGAAATCCTCTTTGAATTCTTCCACTTCTATTGATTCTACGCTTATGCTTTTATCCTTGGTAAATCCCAACTCTTCAAGCTGGTATGTATCAATTTCCGCACCATTTAAATGACCCCCCCAAAATTGGCAAAGTATTTATTGCGCTACTTGTGCAATAAATTACTGAAGTATGTGTAGATGTTGTATAAACGAATTTGAAGAGCACAAATGTTCTATAGATTACACAAGAAATGGTTATTTATATATTCAATCACTGGAAAATATTGAAACACATTTTGATGATCGAATCATATCAACAGAACGTTTGTAACTCCTGAAAAGTAAATTTCTCACGTTAAAATTATCACAAATTACCCAACAAAGATAACACTTGTTTTAAATATATGAGCAACAATAAAATTTAATGGCGAATGCTTGTATAATCGAAAACAACATCTTCTATCTCACAACATAGATGGAGGTAGAGTTCGAATATCAAAATCAAACAATCCATCAGAGATTTCGGCTGAACAAACACCCAAGTAGGAATTTGTAGATAAAACACTCAAGATAAGGATTAAATTCGTTAACCCTGAATATTAAGGCGATCTGTTTTTAACAGTGAAAGATAAAGAAAATCAGTCGAACCCTAAGGCATATCACGAGAAAATGCAAGTTAAATACCGGAATGGAGTAGCATATACCATGGACAAACCAATCAAAGTACCTGAGGAAAGAGAGAAGCAAGAATGTAGTCATAGTAATCCACAGTGTCAACCTGATATAGAACTAGCTGAAAATTAAATAAATGAATTATTTCACGAAGTAAAAATGTCACCAGATTTTTGTTTTAAACAAAGTAATCAATAGTTCATTACCACCAAATGAAAACAGAGATGGGATGATACAAAGTAACAAGAATAATTAGCTTTAGAAAAGGCGGCCTTTAGAAACAGAAGTAGATTATGATGTCGAAGGGATACATTGTTTTGAAGAAGAGACTGGAAAAGAAACAAATGATCATGACCAAATATTTCTGCATCAATAATAAAAAAATTAAAATAACAACAACAGCTACTACTACTACTACTACTAATACTTATACAAACGACAAGGATAATATTTGATAAATGCCAATTTTGGACTATTTTCAAATCGTGACCAAATTTTCCGGGGTGGTAATGATACATCAGTTTATTCAAATATGCATGTATTATTTGTCTCGAAGCATTACTTATCAAAGACATTGGTGTTTAAATTTGGCTTTCTCGTTATAAGTAAAACAAACAAGCGCTAAAGAAAGTTTATATCATATAAAAAACATGTAACTGATGAATGAACTCAACTTTGAATGTTGACAAAATCGGTGGGACATTTAAAAATGGTCACGAATAACAAAGTTTGCATATTTATTTCAGCTCGGGAAAGAAAGCGCCGGTTGAAAGTGAAGATGATACCATTATACAATTCCGATCACGTAAAGTTATATCTCCATGAGAAAGCAGTTGTTTTCTTTCGGGGGTAAGGTATGTGAGGTACGTATATCAATTTTGGTCACGGATCGGCAAAAATGTTTGGAGATTTGTAAATATATAGAGGGAAGAGTTTTTCTATTAAGTTTATCTGATCGGAACATGTACTAAAAAAGAAATTTTATCACTGATCGATCAAGTTCGACAGCTCTCAGGCTTAACTTTCAACGACACTTAAACTTAAACTTGACAGCGCTCAAAATGTCAGAAACAGAACTTCTCAATTTAAAGCCAAACAAAGCTGTTCTAACTCCAAGTATTGCAGTACATAGATGAAACAATGTCCTTCGGATAGGGTCATATTGGTAGTACGTGCGGGGGTGGGGAGTGGAAGGAAAACAAAACAAAGAAACAATTATGCCATAAACCTTCCTAAGTACTACTGGAAGCTGAGGCGAAGTTAGAAAACATTTTATAACAAATGAACGCAAAATTTTGTGTTGGATTTTTCCCATTTGGGTCGAAATTAAAATTTTCTGTCTTTAGTAATTAATGGGCACTATTTCATTCCCATAAATATTTGTTGAAAACTTGGATTTAGAGTGACAATTGTAAAGATTTGATTAACTTTACCCCAAATAAAAAAGAAACGGCTTGAGCAAAACAGTGAACTTTCAACAACAGCAATACATGAAATCCATTATAAATGTTTGGGTATTCTACCATTGCGTTTATTGAAAATAAACATTTTGAAGCCCATTTTCATGTTTAGTCTGGAGACAATTCATGACAATGGAAATGGAATGCGAAATTCAATAAAAAATAGTTATGAACAACGCACGGATTGATTTTGAGCTGCACCAGAAGAGAAGAGTGATGATGAGTAATTCGAGGAAGAAATTTTTATTTTATTTTATCAAGATTTCTAATGCATTTAAACCACAAGATGCAAAAACACGTACACACATATGGATGTAAACCAGATTGTTTATATTTTCTGATAGCTTGAACCACGAATAGTCCGACAAACAGTGAAATTGACGCCATCCTGAAAGAAAGAAAAAAAAAATGTCTTCTTGTAGAGTTAATAATATTTCAATCGATTGATCGATGAATCAGTCAATGGATCTCATTTTCATATTATACAATTTTTCATATAGGCATTGATCAAACATTCGTTAAATCAATCCATAGATTGATACATTTTATTTAGTGACTGAATAATGTCCTCATATGTGTATTCAAATTAAAACTAAGCCGTAATATTGATAAATCAAAATGTGTAATAAATGGATGTCAAGTTTCTAGTTGTCATAATTTTTTCTGATCTTTTGAGGACGTTGAAATGAACACGGTACCAAAACTAGAATAAATAATTAGTATACCCAATGGAAAAAATAAATGTACCATTTATACGCTGAGCCAAACTGTAAACTGCACAGACCCAAATCTGCCATCTAATAATGCACGGGCAGATTTGGGTCTGTGCAGTTTGCTAGGAGTAATCAGTGGAGGGAGCAAGATAGACCCTGATATGCTGGCACATTATGCAACATTAAATCAGGGTCGATGCAGTTTGCAGTTGGAATTAAGTGCGAGTAATTGTGGTATGACATATGTCAAAATAGCACCATAGGCGACACACATAGAAAACGATATTGAACAGCTTCTAGATAATAAATGTTATATCGTAAATATGTCTAACCGACACCCTATGTTATCGCTCAATGTATTTTAACAGCTATTCCATAAACATATAAACATGTTGTGTATACGTACAGCCTCAAACTAGTAAGTCAATGATATATAACCGATTCCAAGTAATTCTGAAATTTATTGTTAAGTAACTAATAGACTCAAATTAAGAGCAAAAACATAAGATTACTGATTAACATTAGAATATTCTATCTTCATGCCAAATCTTTCTCTCGCGCTCGCGCGTGCTCTCTCTTTCACTATTAGTATATCCTGTGCAACAATGATGAATCTCAGCAATTGTTGGCTGTGTGTGATCTCTCTCTGCTTGTATATTTCAGCAGTTACTTGTAGGTTTTCTTTTACAATTTGTTACAAATCTCGTTGCTCGTATTATATATGTCCTTTTAAGAACAAATCTTTAAAAGTAAATGTAAATGTCAGTGGATTTCTATTAAAAATTGGGATGATACGGACAAAAAAAAATTAATAACAAAAGCAAATGTCATTGTTGAAGAAATTTTCCTGATTATAACGAAATTCCAGACAAATTTAAGAAAGAACCTTTATTAGCCCTGGTACACTTCTCCAGAATTCAATATTTGGAACCAGCTGCAATCCACTTGCCTTCATACGGACTTTCATATAGAGCATTCCACCTATTAGGTAAGCCACCATAAGTGAAAAGAATCTGCAAAAAAAAAAACAAAAAAAAAAAAACACAAGAGTTTTCGAAATGTCGTGAAGTGGTGATGCATCGCTGTGGTCACGAGTTTAAGCATAATTTAAGCACAGAAATGATTTCGCTACCCACCTGAAGAAAATATTTGCACATGAAGTTATTCTGACACCCAACTTATTATCGTGCGAGTAGGTAAAGACTTGCCAACGTATTAAATATAGAACCTATCATTGTCGAAATACCCGATGTCTACACCGTTGAAGAAAAAGGTGTAGAAGTAATTGAAATAATAACCAGGATTGAAGCGATTGTAGTTTCTGATCCTGGAAAAATGACATTATTATATTTATATTTTTTAAATTATTAACGGAATTTTAAGAAGCGATTTTCCTAATATATCAGCATACCTACCATGATTGAGCTCAAGCAATAAGGTAGGTAACGAAATCACCTTGTTGCACTAAATATAATGTGTTGTGATTTACACACAAAACATTGCGGACACCTCCATAATGCTTTCAGAGAAATATAACAACATTGGAGTGTCCACATAAGATATAATACAATTATGCGACTATAAATCCGTTGTTCATATGTTTGTGAACATTCCAATTTCATAGATTTGTCTCGTATGTTAATAACATAGATGTATCTTTTCATGACGTCAACTCTCAAATGTATGAACAGTATTTTATCTATCCCAGTGAACAGAATAATCTCATATATGTTTTAGTAACATAATTGTAACATATTTGTTTATTGTATGCAGAAGTTAATGTATAAAGTAGAGAAGGTGTGAAAAGTCTTTTCAATAGTTCGTTTTGAATGCAGTTTGTCATTGATAAAGCAATATCGAGTATGTGTGGACTTCGTCTAGAGATTATTGTATACAATTTTTATTGTTTAGCTATGTGTACCAAACTGCATATGTTATTATTTGGCCGAATTCATTGCCATACACACATACATTGCAAATACAGATGCTATGAATGTCATTTCAATGAAGTCAATAACTCTTCACTAGAGAAGAAACCCATTTAGTCAATCCTTGTGACATTGTGATATACTTGAATTAGTCTGATGTACATGTATTAACCCTTCAATTGTCCAAGAGACTGGTTTTGTGTCGCATCATAGATTCCAGAAACATATTATCTTTGATAACTCCCCTTGATACTGATATCAATGCGTTGTAATTCCCCCGTCGCCAGATAACAGGTGCATTTTCCCCACACATCATTTATCTGAGAATAATATTTCAGCTGGATTCCAACTATTAAATGACTGTCAAAATCCTTTTCATTTCACAAGTACACACTTTTACCTTCGATTCTTTGTTCTCTAAACCTTTGCAACTTTTTATACGTAATCTTGTTTGCCGTACATAGTTAACTTTTGATTGTGAAGAATACCCTTAGTGTCACTTTGTCTGATTTTAAATGCAACACATCCTATGTAAAGGCAGGAAAGTATCCATGTTTGTTGAACAAAATTGTTTTGTCTTTCCAAGTTCTGACTGGTACACCAATTGTACACAGGTGTTCCATATGTATCAGTTGCCAGGCAACCGAATACATTAATCCATTTTTTCTTCTTGTGTTTGATCTGTATTCATTCTTGCTCGCCTATTGAAGTGAGACGAGTGTTACTGTAGCCATATATTTGTGTTGTCTAAAAGAAAAACAACTTTTCTGTTTTGTTTAAAAATACTACCACATTCGAGTCTTCAGAATTTTTTCAAAACCTTACCACCACAGATGCTCTTTCTGTGCATAAGTTGAGAAGTGCTCAGTGCATTCCTAATCCAGCAAATAATATACCTCTCTTATAAAACTTTTTCCTCATCTAAACAGCATCTTTCAAGCTTTCTTTCGTTAAACATTTCTCTGAAATCGTCATGTATGTAATTTTCTTTATTTAATTTTTACTCTCTCTTCCCAGGTGTAATTTGAAGTCATCTATCACTTTTATGACGTATTTGTAACCACCATTTTATGTTTCACATGGTTGCATGTCAACAACATATGCTTGCCCCTGGTCATCCGCATGAGGTAAATGTGCCCTTCTGTGTGGAAATCGTTTTCTACCTTACTTGTGTGTTAAGCTGGTAGTTAACAATTCCTTCGTTGCGGATTATTTTTAAATTATATTTCTTCCTCTTATTATGTTATCATAAATTGATTGATACGTCTGCAGGCAACTGGACTTTCATGATCGTTGCAAAGCTGTTTTAAATGTTATTCATCGCCAACCATTTAAATGGTATATATATATATATATATATATATATATATATATATATATATATATATATATATATATATATATATATATATACATTCAGAGAGTACTTTACACTGAATTTAGATGTTATTAACACACTAACAGACCTATTATCTTCAACTGGTGCTTCTAGTTTTAGCATTTTGAAAATGTCTTCAACTCTTTCAGGTGTACAAACGGTCTCAGATTTATGCCAAAGTTTGCAATTCTTAGGGCGGATTAAAATCAGATACCTTGTATATAGCGTAATTATTAGACGTTTTAAATCCAACATTGTTTTCGATCTTGTAAAGTTTACGAGATTTTCGAGTTGCGTTGTAAATTAAGCTGTATGTATTTATCAAATACGTACTTTAATCCATGACTGTTTTGCTGATAATGCTTTCAGGATTGATACTGCTTATTTCACTGATGTGATCATTGAATGAAATTTCTTTTTGTAAATCTGCATTCTTTTTGAAACACCGAAGGATGTCAGTTTTTATGTTTGAAAACGACAAAGTAAGATTTGCATTTCATTGGATGGTATTGTTGCAACAGAGCGAACTTTGATATTACTTTTATACAGTCTAACGATATACAAATAAATTGACATTATCCCTTCATTATACCACTATTGATGTGTTGTTAAACTACTCAAATATCTATCTATCTATCTATCTATCTATCTATCTATCCATCCATCCATCCATCCATCCATCCATCCATCTATATATCTATCTTCCTACCTGCCTACTTACCTACCCATCTCTATATCTATATACTATCTATCTATCTATCTGTCTGTCTGTCTGTCTGTCTGTGTACCCACCTATCTATCTATCTATCTGTCTATCTATCTATCTATCTATCTATCTATCTATCTATCTATCTATCTATCTATCTATCTATCTACCTATCTATCTATCTATCTACCTAATGAGAGAGTTGTGAGTTGCGGTACCACAATTATAGCATTTTTCAAATCCATTTTTATCACCTCGGTAATGTTCATGTGGTAATAGTCCAAGTCTGTAATACATATACATAAATGGTGTACAGAGCATATAGGGAGTTCAAAAACTGGCAATCGAATTAATCGTTTGGCATTGCCTCCTCTTAACACACACACACACACACACACACACTTTCCTAAACACCCTACCCTCGAATTAATCTTAATTTTTCTGTGTTTCGTAAATTCTGCCATTTCAGAGATAGGAATATATACAAATAAATTCTACATCCCACCCACCCCGAAAAAAAGAACACACCCCTAACTCCTCCCAGCGTACAGAAACCTCTTCTAAACACCATACTAATTTATTTTAAGAATAATTAAGTGTTTTAGAAAAACATTATGCATAGCGAATCGACTGTCTGGTATATTTTGGTTTAAATAAGTGTAATCTGGTTATACTGGTATCATTGGCGAACATATTGGATATCAAATCGGCATCTTTTTTCACTTACGACCAAAGATATATCATCGAAAGTCCTTTGGTGAAAATTTCATTTTGGTACGAACATACATTCCGTAGAAGTAGTAATAAGAGTTTCAAAATGGCAGCCATTGTAGCCATACTGAATGTGCGAGGTGTGCATTTTCATTAACCACACATCACAAGAACTGCTTTAATTAAAAATCCATGTTAATATTATTGTCCTTTCACAGGCAACAATATGTTCAAAATGGCCGAAGTTCTGGTCATATAGAATTGTAGACCAGTACAATTTTCACTTAAGACCAACCAGGTATCATAAAAAGTCTTTTGTGAAAATCCCATGTCGATTCGGCCAGTCAAGATAAGTAAGTGGCAGCTACAGTGGGGACGGAGGGACACTGTTTTCATTTTTGTGTCAACTAGACCTTGCAGTGAATGCGTACTTAACGATGCATTGTAATCCCACGAGCAGTTGAAGCGATTGAATGAATATTAAAGAAAAAATAGGGGTAATACAATACACTAAACGATTGACCAAAACGACAGAAAGATCAATAAAATAAAAACATTAAAAAAGAGTACAAGAACCAAATAATTGAGAGAGAGAGAGAGAGAGAGAGAGAGAGAGAGAGATAGAGCTAGCTAGCTTACATTATGCAAAGTAGTGTTCCAGCACTTATGATACCGGTAGTTTTGAGACCTCCTCCATTGCAGCCGTTAATGCATGCACATTTGGATGTTAAGCTCAACTGAAAACAAAACAAAAATATAGTATAAAAAAATCTCACTGGTGTGATTTATACATTTACTTCTTTTACAGCATACAAAAAAAACTGATACGCGTCCATCTAAATGGCGGAATTTAGCCGATCCATGGACTGAATTTAAGAAAATAATTTAAGTAAAAATTATCCGAAATCGATATCAAGGCACAAATTTTGTAGACAACAGAGTATAATTGATCTGCGATTAAGGCTTGAGATGGGTGTGTAAAATCCAAACAGAATGGCGTAACAATAGAAAATAAGTCTGCTGAAACAAGGAGTTCACGTCTCAATTACTCCAGGAATGTTTCCTTCGATAGGAATATTATCTTGAGACAGAATATGATAATGTAAAATCGTATGTTTGGCCAGCAGTCGGAGTCTATTTTATCAAAGTTATTTTGTGTACACTGTAACTTTATAACCCGCTAACACTAGAGCATGAAAAACAGTCTTAGTAATTTTTTTATTTATACTAGACACCGCATTGATTACATTCACAATGTGTTCATGAAAAAAAAAAGGAGTGGATGTCATTCTCAAAACCCTAGTGGGTAAATGTTGATGTCAAAGGTCAACTGAGTGTAAAAAGCCCACTTTGCAACTCCACTATAATTGTTACTGAAATTTAATATAACCTAATTGATGTAAAAACGACGGTAGTCAATAATACTATCCCGGATTGCCGAATAATTTTTAAACTACGCTCTAAGCATCAAGTGGGGTTAACGGTCAAAATATATTATATTAAGCTTCTCTTATACGGATAAGTATGTAAGTGAAAGAAAACTATGTCTACATGTGCGTATGACAGAAGCCTGCTATGACAGTACTTTCTTTGGCCACATTAGACAACGTCCCAGTAGTTGAATCCACCAATATTAATTAATTGCTTTTTGCATAAATATACACACCTACTGAAGGGATCAGTAATTACTTTTAGATATATCCTAGAAGTAAATAATTTATACCAGTCAGGTAAATTTATTTATGTGAACATTTGCACAACAGAAGATTTTTTATTATTTTTATTTTTGAATGGAAAGCCTCTAAGTGTGATACATTAGCAAGCAAGATGCAGTTCTATTTGCAAACAACAATGACAGAACTTGAATTGCAGCAGTATAACCTGAATGAATAATACCAATATACATCGCTCAGATTTAATCTTTTCCTATGATGTTGAACAATATTTGTTCTGCAGACATTGCCGTCTACCCACAGCAGTTACCACTAAGCTTCACGAATAAGCGCAGGATTCAAATACTACATCGGCCAATCTGATTCCATTATTGATACTACTGAATAAATTAGACAATGAATGATCTATCAGTAATCTACCACTATTACTATAACGTTTACAATTAAGGACTTTGGTACTTGAGCAACCTTTGAGCTTATATATCCTAAAACATGCAAATTCAAGAGTGGCATCCGCCTCTGTTATTAAAGTTACCCCAAAAACTATTCGACTCGAATCAGATACCAGCTTCTACTAAAAACTGACATCAAAATTATTTTTCAAGCAAGCTGGCTATTACAGAGAGACCTGCTTCTTGTTCTCCGTTTGCCCTGAATAAAGGATCCAGCGCCTTCTCGTCACAGATTAGGTCTACTATCACAGGAATCCTGAAAAAGGATAGATTGCTTTTATGTTACATTCATCATGCATAATTTTTATTGACAGAAGTAATGCTGTTTTTTTATATTTTCAGATCACTTTTTAATCTTTGCTATAGCGCGACAAATTCTTTATGTCGAGGGCGTGTGCATATGAATGTTAAATTTAATCTTTGGCTGGCTTTGAAGCAACGATAGACGTAGTTATAAAATATTCATTTCTCTGTTTTATATTAAGTCATAATTATATTGCTTACCAAACGCCAGTTGAGTGCATAAACACAAATGACCCAGGAGAAATGTTTGAACACCAAACTTTTACATTACAATGATTTTCTTGACAACAGAGTAAGTTGAAGTTTGCTTCATAAGCAATTTTTCCTGGAAAGAGAGAGTCTCACTGGCCACGATGAATTTGAACACCCCGCCTACGATATAGCATGGCTGTCAAGTTGTATATCTATAACCAATGGCAATGGCAGATCAGGGACAATGTTGTTTGCAGCTGGACACGACTTATAGGCGAGTACATACGGTATGCAATGTGAAATATTGGTTGTTAATGGAAGCCCAATATTATGAACACACTCCTTACACGTTAATTTACTGCAGATATTCTGTAATTCTTACAGATAAGTTTCAGTATTAATGGTAGAAATTTGGGTAAGTGATAAACGTGGGCATCTGTTTCTGTTTTAGAACTCTAATGAGATTTCTACTCTGAGCAATCTGCACAAAGAAAAGTGGGAAATTAAGATGTGGAATCGTTTCCACTTGAAAATGGAAAACGTTTGATACGATAACATGACATACTATATCGTGCTGATGGAATCAGAGTAAAACCAATAACCCGGGAACACGCTTTTTTTCTATCTGCAAGACAATATTGAAACTTTCTTGTAGGCATTTTCCACGTACAACACCGGGAAGTAGTTTTAAAATAAAGACGTGTGATCGTATCCGTTAGGAATGGAGACATATATAGATTATAGATGGTACTTTTCCATAAGCTGAGAAAGACAGAAATCGGTTAAACCGATCGTTAGTTTGATTACAGCCTAAATCGGCGTCGATCTCTCGAGGTCACGCGATAAGCTGGTTGAACGAAACGAAGTCTATACGTACTATTTCTCGGTAGCCATGTCTTAGACGGAAAGTCACATGCTAAATACGGTGTGAAGTCTCATATAAGGCAGACATACCCTGCATCCTCGTTCAAATAATACAGGATCAATTTCTTACTGTCCGAATTATTTTGAAAGGATCCGTCACTTGGTTCTGCTAGCAAATGGTGCTGTTTTCGACTAGGAGTGGTTTTACAAACCTGAAATTACATATATATTCCCAAAACAGAGATCCAGCACTTATTCATTGTGTCATGCAAGATATTCTCTCTCTCTCTCTCTCTCTCTCTTTTGTTGTTCATAGAATGCAAGACTGGTACTCGATTTCTAATTGGCAGAACTGTTATCATTTTTTTAAAATGGATTTTCCATAAGATATAATTTTCGCGTTCTATAAATTTGTTATTCAATGAATAGGGTCTGCCATGCTTTAGGTCAGGGAGAACAACTGTCTAATCCAGATAAGTTTTATCATTGATTGACTGACTGATTTACGAAATTTGAATACAGTCAGAAGTAAACTATTTAAACATCTATTTTAAACGAGTTAGATCATTTGAGGCAACTCAAGACCGTCTGTAATAATGGAATCGTACTGGAATGAATAGGGAAAAAAGAAATGTGCGGGAGAAATATTTTGCGTCCCAAGGCCTCATTATTCATCATTAAGGCCTACGATTTCCTTATAAGTTTCCTATCGAAATGCGAGACACAGTAAGAAATCAGACAAATATCATGGGCGCCAGCACATAGGGGCAAAGGGAGATTTCACCTCTAAACATGTTTTGGCCTACATCCATCAAAAAACATAATAGCTCACCACTACATCTTTGCACACACACACACACACACACACCGAAAATAACTCTGCGGGCGCCAATGAGAAACATAATTAATACATATAACTTACTGATGTACTTTAAAGACGCACAATATTTATGGTCTGATTGGGCAAACACGAGCTCTGAATTGTTTTCAAAACTCCGAATACATGAACGGTTCTTTTGGCATGGATCGCAAGCAAGTAGTACTCCAAATCGATCAAAATTTCGAAACGTTTTCTCGCCCTACACACACACAAATATATATATATATATATATATATATATATATATATATATATATATATATATATATATATATATATATATATATATATATATATATATGTATATGTATATATATATATATATATATATATATATATATATATATATATATATATATATATATATATATATATATTTGAGAGAGCGGCAGGTGTAAGATGAAGTTATTTGCATTTGCAACATGTATAATGGAGGGAACGTTGGCATACCTCTATGTTATTTTCATGCAGTTTGGCTGAAATTTGTTTGGATATTGTACTCGTGGAAATTGTAAATGATCTTAGCCCACAGCTAACCAAAATGGCTGATCCCATGTGCTCGAAAAATCAGCCTTAATGAGTCTAAAATATACTATATTTAGCAGTTTTTAAAAAAAGGAAAAAAGAAATTTGCCAGACTAGACAATACCAGCTTCTGAAACTGTATGAATTACAAAATATATAAAAGGTATTAAAACAAATCATCGGCTCGTTTTTTTAAAATACAATTTACCTTTAATATCCAGGAGGTAAAAATGACCAAGCGGAGCTAGCAGTTGTTTAAACGTACACAACTGAAGCAACGCCAAGCTGTAAACTCTCTAATCCAAATTGCAACCATCAATCATACATCAAAATAAAGAGAATTGTGTGTGTGTGTGTGTGTGTGTGTGTGTGTGTGTGTGTGTATTGGATTTTTAAGAATTTTTCAGCCATATCGCTACGATGTCTGCAGTGTTTCAGTTTATAGTGATATCTAGCACTGAGACATCATGCCGCATACATGTATCAAGCTATGGATGGCGTCATATGGACCCAAAATTCTCGTGTTAACTTCACGCTAAACCGCTCAGCCTTCTCGTATTTCGAGGTAGCATCCGAATATGTTCGCCTGATATATAAATAGTAGGT
Organism: Sinohyriopsis cumingii; assembly: GCA_028554795.2. Lineage (NCBI taxonomy): Eukaryota > Metazoa > Mollusca > Bivalvia > Unionida > Unionidae > Sinohyriopsis > Sinohyriopsis cumingii. Next base: position 48,656,301 of record CM068841.1, on the reverse strand, counting down.
CTCGTACTAGACAGATGATTCTTTTCTTTTTGTTTTGGTTCTTTTTCTGTATTCTGAATAGGTTTACTCAATGCCAAAATTTAAGCATGTATTCTCCATGCACGTCACTTAGTGTCTTTGGGTATGTTTTTTATGAACCGATTGGCAATGTCCTGTCTTAGATGGAAACGTAAGGAATGTCTGTTTATTTTTATCCTCTGTGCAAAGTCGTGTCTAAGCTAGAAATGAAGGAATGTGTTTTTCTTTTCATGCGTAGTAACGTTCACACAAGACAAACAGTATATTTTTATCGCATGACTATTGTGTTTTTACGTTGATATACCCATATGTATAAAACACATGTAAGAATACCTCATGACGTCATAAATGAATTCATAATTTCATGCAAATAGAAGGGTAAAGGCCAATGCATCCGAATGTATTTCAAAGTCATCCTACGACACTGTTATGTGGTTCGGCTAAATAAAATCGGTATGTTTCGACACGAAATAAATATAATCTTACATCAGTGGTCATTTCAAATTAAATTTTTATGAAAAGCAATTACTAATTACTTTATTTTGCACATCAAGCCTAAATAAAACAACTTGTAGAGTTGCGTTAATGCAAGATCCTCGGTGTATGTTTGGCTCATTTTCTCATTTATTTTACGAGAGAGAGAGAGAGAGAGAGAGAAATACCGATGCATCTGTGCATCCCGATTCCTCGTTGAAGCCATAACATGGGTTGTATGAATAAAAATTCCCATCAGTCGACAGCACGTCTTTAAACCTAAAACGCATGAATTAAAGAATTAAAAGAAATATCCATAAAATATTATCGTCTCACAGTCTCAGTTAGTCTTAGTTAATGGATTTGGCTTGATATCTGGAACAGTGGCTTAAAGTATCAAAGGCAATCTGTTGTTATAAATAAGAAAATCCTGCAAAATGATCATCTTCATACTGGTTAAACAAAGATGGGTATTTTGTGAGCTTTTCCGTCCGTGCGTCCTTACATTCGTGCGTGAGTAGTTTTGCCAAAGCATACATGAAATCATTCTAAGGAAGTTGGAAAATGTTAGAATATGGTTGAGGTTATCAAAGAAGAATCCAAGATGGAAGACGATGACATATGCTGTAATCTGTAGTGTCGAAGTCTACAGTTCCTGGTAGAAACAAGAAATATCACTCCTGTTTTGGAAATCTGAATAATTTTTTTTTTAATAAAAGCTGTCCTTGTTCAACATAAGCACTCATATATTTCAGGAAAAAAAGAATTAATACTTTTGAATCCAAGTAATTTGAAATAACTCCAAACAGCACAACATACACCTTCCAATGTAAAGAAAAAGCCCAACTACTGAGAATATCTCTCCAAAACAAAGGTTATATCGTACTCTAAAACGCAAAAATGGGGTCACATGATCATGTTCCAGAACCTCGTCGAAATTATTTACTTATTAAAATACACGTACACCCAGTGTGGCCCTGACAAAAACCAATCATTTTACTCTAAGAAATAAAATTTAACAAAATTGTTTACATCTTAAACACGTAGTCCCATCATGACCTCGACAGTAGCCAATCATTTTAAAATGGAAACAGAACTTTTTTACGTCGTTGATACTAATTTTGAATCAAGATCAGGATCTAGGTCAACACCTGGTGTTTACAAAACAAACAGTCAAGGTCAAACTATTTTCTGGAAAAAGTATCATTTCCAGTGAATAAATTTACATTACAATAACATGTAATGACATTTTTTTTTTTATTTAAAACTAACAAACAAACAATTAAATTGAAATAAATATATCTTAGATCAGACATAATTAAATCAAATATACATAGTAGTAGATTTTGGATAATTGGTAGATTTAGGGGTAGATTTTGGATAATTGGAAGATTTAGGATGATTGTTAGATTTAGAGTAACTAGCAGTTTAGGCCATTCGTGCAAGATAATTTTAGAATAATTATTCTGTCCTGGATCGGGGCATGAAAATTCAGAGTGATAATATGGGCGGGAAAAAACTTCTGTATAAGAAAGGTTTCAAAACAATGCGCCTGTATTATTCTTTAATTAGTTGCTTTGTCATTTTAATGTATTTGTATAATGAAAAAGTTAAAGAATTTTACCTGACATTGGTACATTTATTAGCGCCATTCGATTCTGCATAGGAATGAAATAATAATGTTAAGTAATAAAAATAGTTTTGCGATTTTTATCTCAATTATAATATATTCATCCAAGCATTTGTCTGATTGCGTTCATTTTATGCTGTTTTTCAGATACATCACTTTCAAAACAAAAATACAAACGGTTTTCACAACATGGCACAACTACAGATATAGATTTTTTTAAAATCAAGAATGGGTAAAACTGCATTTAAGCGCGAACTTTAAGAGATTAAGGGAGCCTAATACATCCAATAACTCTCAGATATATTATCCTTAAATAGCTGCAGAGATTGCACTTGTATTGATTCTCATAAAGATCAAATTGGGCAAGTACGTTGAACGTGAACAGCAATTACCAACAGAAAATATTTGATCAATCAGATATGAAGCGAATACTTCACGTAATAAGTGTTTTTGTCGGCAACGCAGCTTTTCTCTTTAACCCCCCCCCCCAAAGTCATTGCAATAAATGGGGCTTGCAAATATGGGCTGAAATTGTCATTCAAACTGGATGAGATATTTACTTATAAAGATCTTAATAGTATCTTAAACTTTTGTACAATACAACCCGCCTAGGTGTGACCAACCCGCTCCTGATGATTCGAATTTTTGCCATGCGCCAGTTGACTACAGTTGCTTCGATAGGCCTAGAGGTCAAATCGGTCCATACTTCTACGATATAACTACAAACAAACAGGTACAGAAACGAAATAAAGTACACGCAGGCAAGCATACTAAATTTCTTAATTATTCATGTGCATGCAGACATAAAGGCAGACAGTCAAACATATACAAAAGACAAGCAGACAGGCAGGTGGGCAGACAAGCAAGCAGAAAACACAGACATACGCACAAACATGCATCAATCTATCGATCGGACAATCAATGTTCCATCTATTCATCAAGTCTAACTTTTTCTACACATCCTTTCCTTTGTCTATCACGTTATCATTTTCAGCTTCCTCCATTACTTCTTCCTTTACGCACATTCCCTTCCTTCGACCATCATGTAACTTTACCATGGCGTTGAGTCTGTTTTTCCAAGACTGCTGAGATCCACAACGCTTCCATCCTTAAACGTACACTTGCAGGAACCCTTATCTACACATGGATTCTGACATCGTACGGTATAGATCTGCGACAAGCAGACAATAAATATGCATATATTCGGCGGCAATACCTTCCAAGTCAACATTGTGTGAATAAATTGAAACTGTATTCTCCCACTGATTACGATGTACAAAGTCTTTATCAAGGTAGGTACATGTACGTGTAGTAATTGTTATCATGTGGAATGTTTAGGTTCGGTTCGAAGAGATATATGGGTTTTTCATATCACAGGACGAAAATATAGCGAGGGTAAAGATTCTATAGATTAGTCAACTGTGCTGATGTACATTGACAAATTTCATCCCTAAGTTGACATCAAAACTCCACATTGACATGCAAACAGATAGATAACGTGGCCAGAAAGAGAAATTGCGTACTGAAGAAGAGAACACGTGAATTAGGCTACAAATAGGTATATCTAATTTTGATTTCATATCGTGTGCGATGCCTCATGAAAACTCGTACTGCAAATCCAATGGGATTTAAACACGACAGTTAAGCTGCGATTGCTGGAACTTGTGTTCGGTGTGGTCCAGGAGCTTGGGTTTGCAGGCAACTATAACAAGAAGTATTACATTCTGTTTGATAATTGTAATAGTGTATGCATTCAATCATATGTTTTCGGGTCCAAATTTGTAGCTTCTTCACACAAGATTCTTATTTCATATGCTGTACCCATGGGCGTTTCTAACAAAACTATGTTTATTCAAGCGAGTTTCTATATGTGAGTCTTGTTAATTTACCTTACATTTATAATCTATATGTGAGTCTTGTTAATTTACCTTACATTTATAATCTACTTTTCAATCTCTGAATCCATTGTCTCTGAAATGACCCTTCCCTGACTCGTCCATTCTCTGACTCGTCCATTCTCTGACTCGTCCATTCCCTGACTCGTCCATTCCCTGACTCGTCCATTCTCTGACTCGTCCATTCCCTGACTCGTCCATTCCCTGACTCGTCCATTCTCTGACTCGTCCATTCTCTGACTCGTCCATTCCCTGACTCGTCCATTCCCTGACTCGTCCATTCTCTGACTCGTCCATTCTCTGATATGTCCGTTCTCTGACTCGTCCATTCTCTGACTCGTCCATTCTCTGATATGTCCGTCTCCGAACTGACATGGAACCAATTCAATACATCTACGCCATTCAAGAAAAAGACCTTAAACTTTTGGATATAGATATACATAGTAGTTTTATAATTTTCGGATCTGACGAGTTTCTTATAGGTAGAGATCTGAAAGTTGGTGCCTACAAGGCAAGTGCTATAACATATGCATTAGACATTTGGGTTACACTCTCCGTCTTTGCCTCAGTGTTGGTGACTGTGGGTAAGCTTTCCCTGGATATATATACTATCATACAGGTTAGATACTTTTTAATTCGTCGTCTACGGATATCGAACCCAGGTCATTTCCGCTGGTAAACTTCACCCATTGCCTTGCCTGCACGCACCAGTTCATATTCCATCACAACCAAGCACACATCACCAGAAAATGATGCGACTTAGTCGGTGTTGGATTTTGGAAGATGATTATTGCGCCATAACGGAGGGGAATCCTATTGCGGTCAGAATGACACGCAACAATTAACATTGACGTTTTGAGCTATGCTCTCAATAAATCGCTGCTTGCGAAGGATGGGATCCTTTTGTTTGGATGCATGATTGATTTTAATTAGGACCTAAAAATCGCTATCGAGAAAGCGCGGTAGAATGAGGTGTTACTCAATCGGATAGGCGTGGGTTAAAAGTTTGGCGATTAGATAAAGTTAATCCTGATCGGCTAAGTTAAATGAGGGGGGTGTTTCCCAGACGAAATTCATTGTTCCAAGTAATTTCCTTGCGAAATTAATCAGTCCACGTTTTTATGTGGAGGGGAAGCCTTGACTTCCGAGCAGTAAAAAAGTATCCTCCCGTTATTAAATTGTCCAAGGACGGGCGTCTGGAAATGAGAGACACAAAGAAAATCGGATTAATATCAAAAAGAGAGCGAGTCTCAGAAAGCACAATGTTTGTCTCAATCTTATAAAATATCTTAATTGATGTAAGTTTGTAATTATTTGTTGAATTTATTCGTTTTAAATTCATGCACGAACTTTCCTTGAGTTGGGGGATTAAGTATGCATTAATTTGTCTAGAATGTTATATGACTTATGTTTTCTAAGAATGTCATTACAATATGGCATACGCATGAATATGTAACTTTATCTGTCTTTAATGATAAGTACCGTGCACCTTAAGAGTTGATTTGTTTATTTCTGGAAATGTACGTCAATGAGTCGTTAATAATTTAATTAAGACACCACGTGAAATCCATTAATTCATTTGTGTAGTTACGTTGTGAATTCTTTTAATCGAGAAATCGGCACATACCATCGACCGATATAATTCAGGTAATGATTTATAACCCACCGGGGCATCGTACTATTTACTGAAATTTCTAGTTATGTCATGGTTCCAGTTAGAAATGCGGCGAGCAGTAGGAAAAGACATTCATTTTATCATAATAGGGTTGTGTGTATCAAGTTGAGAACTGATCCGTTAGCCTTAGTTCTGTTGAGTTATAATAAGTCAACATCTGACGTAACAAGAGTGGGAAATACTGTTCAATCCCAGAAGTTAAAAAGCCTGGCAAAATGTTAGGGTCCTTATTTATGTATTGATCTTAAAGGGGAAAACTAGCTCCATATGAACATCAGCATTGAATTTGGAAGGACCGGAAACAACCAGGTTTATGTCGGTGTGCTCAGCAATGAGTTCGATCGTTCACTAGATTCTATGATGAAATTTGTTTTGTCGGTATAACACAACGGTTAATTCAATTTCTTATAAATTTTGTAATTATATTTCTAAGAGAAAGTGTATCATTCATTCATTTGTTATGTTCAATTTTATTTTGTTATGTAACTAATTAAACTGTTATATTTTACATACGGGGGCTCGTGTTGTCCAATTATATATCTCTGTTCAGATATATGTTATTCCATACATTAATTTTATATTTTATGTTACTATTTACTCGATCCGGGCAATAACACCGTCGTTGATCGTCTCCTAGATAATACTAACCAAGCTCAACACCACATACCAAGTCGGACATTCCCTTAACACATATATTATTCATTTATTCTCTATCCCGCATTAACTTATGAAGCGATATAAACTTTACAAGAGTTGCACATTTTCTGCAAGAGCTATATCTGTGGAGAACTATTAACTGCCTGCTAAGGGACCAAACACTTATTCTGTCAAAGAGGGAGAGGGCACATTGGATTTTATTTTGAACCAGATTTTTTTCTATTACCTCGAGAAAATTAATTATTCCCAACTAATATAACTAATGTAATAAGACTTTTGTCCACAAATCAGAGCAAGAATTTATGTCAAGTTACTTGAAAGCCGTTATTTGTAATTATTTGAATGAAATAGTCCAGCTCGGATATTCCTTCTGAAAATTAAATGGTCAGTTCCTGAGCTTAATGCAACAAAGATAAAAATCTCGGAACCCAGATTAACCTTCAAATTACTAACTACTAGTATCTTTTAATTTTACCTTTTGTTTCAATGGTAGCAGACTTTATTCTGTTTGAATATTGGTAATTAATAAAATTCTCTTCATTTCTTGAAAAGTAGTCAAGAGTTGCAAGCTGTTCAAAATATTTCCGATTATACTTTCATGTCAAAATGCTTTGCAGAAAGAAGAATTTACTTTGTCCATCTATGTATATCGTTCCATTTGTCTTCTATGTCCTTGCTGAAACTCCTATCAAACTATTTAACATTAAACTTTTACTCTGGGTGAACTTAGAAAAACAAATAGAGGGATGTTTTTTTTTAAAAATTATTTGTATTATTTTATTTTATGAGAGTGAGAAAGAAAGACGTGAAAACGTAAACATTCATTCGGTAACACTTTGAGATGGTCTTCACGATCCCATTACACAAAATGTTTATTGCTTCTCCACTGCTCTAAAACTGCGCATAAAATGATCTGTTTCAAGGAGATTAAATTACTATGCATTAAAACTATGGGCGGCAGTAGTAGATAGTCTTTTATTATCTTGAAATTAATGTGAAAGCATAAGCATCCACTTACTCCGTTTGCTCCTTATAGTACCACTTAGTTTTTTCACGTGACCATATTATACGTCAACAGTGTGTATTTTTAGACAGGAAAGTCCTACGTACATCAAAGTTAAACCGTCTTTAAGAGCAATTTTAAGCCTTTTTAGATCGAAAACCAGCTTAATTTAAACATTTCTCGCCATTTCGAATCTAATAGAACAGTGACAGCAAATTATACATTTTGAAAACTTGTACAGTAGTGCTCCTTTAATGGGATATATGCAGTTGAGCTTCAATGTATCTATCAAGAATCCATCCTGATCCTATATTGGTACATTTTTTTCCACGATCTCGAAAATCGTTGCAAAAGCTTTTTCAATTTCATAAGTGATGGCATCGGTTTTTTGTGGTTTTAGACCACATAGGGATCTCTATGAATCCACGGGCTGCGATTTAATATGTCATTGTCTGGTAAATGAGGGTTAAGCTGCATAATCAAGTGAACTTGGAAAACAATCTCCATCTTCACCGCGAGGTGCCCGTGTGCTGTAATGTTGATATAATTTCGTGACACATTTTCGAATGAAGTTTTATAGCGTTTTTACCTGTTTCGTATTCGAACGGGATGATTGCTCGTTAATCTTGTAAATCACCACGATGTAACTCAAACTCCGAAACTCTGATTTTACCTGCATATATCGCAGTCGCTTAAGCTATAGGTGGTTCACGGTGGGCATGCTGGGAAAGAAGAGAAAATCATTGTCAAATGTCTTTTTTCTTCAATACATTTTTGTAATGTTTTGTGTGTGACTTTAACAGCATCAGAACTGCAATCACTTCGATATTGACCATTATTTCATTGACTTCTACGTATTTTCCAACGGCGTTGACGTGTAAGTTTTTCTACAATAATAATAGGTTCCATAACCATTCGCATGGTCGTCAAAGCTGATTGGTCGAATTTACTCCGATACTACATTTAAGGCATAGTCGAGCACCGAGACCAATGATGTAACGCGAGTAAAAATGATTTACAAGGTTCGTAATGGCATGGTCTGCTGCAGAGTTCACATTTTCCAGGGCATACGCCATTGCATTGATTGAGTCCGAACGCCTTTCAGCTTTGTATATATTTTCGAAATTTTTTTGATTGGTTTATTTTCCAGTCGCCGCCATTTTGTCTCCTCATAGTCGTTCGGTAATATCTGAATCCGGAAGCAACAATCTAGCTTTATATTAAAATTTTACGGAGTACACTAAGATCTAAACAATATTTTCATGCTTGTTCTCTCCAGGATCGTGAACATGATGTCGGCCAAAATGAGCTCAAATGACCCGTCACTGAGTATTGCACCGACTATAAGACGCGAGACTTTCTTCCTTTTTATCCCACCACATCCAACTTGCGAGAATGCTTGTATATTTCGGCGATAGTTTTTCATCATTGTTTTAGCAAAAGCTTTGAATGATTTTTATCTTATTGTTTGCTTTGCTCCGCTTCTGCAGCGTTGTAGACCAATTCGTATACCTCACAGATGTCGGATGTGGACGCACGTCCTACATTATAATGCTGAAAGTATCTCTTTAGTTAATTTGTTTCTTGGTAATCTTCGCTGTCTTCAATGTCATTGCACAGTATCCCACAATGATTTTTCAAGCTTGTTATCGTAAGTTTCTTTTGAGCCTCTTTTACATATCTGTATGACTCATTAAGGCGAAATAGTGATTTAATAATTTCTGCGACGCTACAAACACGCCATTGTTTGAGTTCTTTGATTTCTACATTTGATAGCCTCATAAATCCTTGCTAAATACTATATAAATCGGTGAAGGTTTCGCAATTATATTCTATGCCAAATAATTCTCTAATATAATATGTTTTCACGCCAAGAAAAACAATCTCTGCAAAATATAATATAGCAACGATCAATATAAAATATTCTCACTCAAAGAAAATCGCCGCAGAATATAGTAAAATCGCCATCAATTATCATATTATTGTAGTGTTTTGGTGTATTATAATATGTTCTCACAAAGGAAAATCTCCACAGAATATAAACAGTCGCCAGCAGTAGCTGTTCTTCATTCAGTTCGAACATGACTATGACAATACCAGCTGGTTTGGTTTCCATGAGTACGTGAGTGGCTGATCGGGTCAATATGTACCCTAGACTGTCTGTTGCACACTTGATTGGAGGTCCCGTTTCAATTTGCTTGATCAATAAAGGGCATGCTGAAACTGTAATATGTATGCTTCTCGCGCTTCTACATTTCCTCTGAAATTCTCCTCTGTTCAAAGTATGTAACACCAGTATAGATGAGACTGCGCCAGGTATACTCATCCTGTGTGAGATCTTCCCCAAGACACTGGTTCAATGTTGAAGTTGTTCATGACATTTATTATGGAGTGAAAACACTTCAGACACCATTTATGCGGTCCTGGTACTTTCCTGAAGACACACAGACTCTCAAGCAAGACCCATTGGTAGATCTGATGCACAAGGAGATTCAGCAGCATTCTGGCAAGGATATTACAGACTATTGCCAACAAGGAGATGCCCCTATGGTTGTCTCAGGATTGTCTGTCGTCTTTCTGCTTGTAGACATAGACGATGCATGCATCCTTGTATTCCTAGGGTATAGTTCCCTGAGTCCACATTGATTGGAAGTGTTCAGTGAGTTTCTTTGTCATGTGCGAGCCTCCGACTTTGTAGACGTCTGCTGGTATAGGATAATGTGACTGGGTGAGACATTATGCCACATGTCTGTGGCATCATGCAGACATCACCATAAACTGCCACACTGCAGATATCGTAGCGATTTGACTGAAAATTTGAAAAAGCTACGTTAAAAATACAAATCTCTCTCTCTTTCTCTCTCTCTCTCTCTCTCTCTCTCTCTCTCTCTCTCTCTCTCACACACACAAACACACACACACTCCTGATGTTGACAGGAACTAACAATTTCATTGAATGCACAGAACAGTGTCATATCTCTCAAGGTAAACAGATACTATCTCATATCTGTTATGGTACCAGAATATTATAATGCACCATTGTTATGATAGATAATATGTATATATTACCGTGTGGAAATAACTTATAACTATTTTATATTTAGTGCAGCATGTCATAGATACAGCAGTATTTCGTGCACCTGAAGATCAATTTTAGTAAATAAATATTAAATCTAAAGTGACCACTAGATGATAAATATGATTAGATATGTGCGTCATAATAACATGCTTGAGTAGGACCTAAATCATTTTCGTTCATACATACTTTGTAGATAAATATATAATTCTTATGATGGTATTTGTCTCTTCACTAAATCCAAACTCAATCTGTACGCAATACGCAAGTCACTTAATAAATCAATGGAAGATTTCTAATTGTCATATTTTTCTGACATTGTGAGGGATATTGAAATAATGAAGGTACCAAATATACAAGAATAAAACAAAACGAAAAAATAATATTGCCGTATATACTCACCAATCCGATCCAAGTGCATACTGCGCATACTGCGCATACTGCAGATCTGGTTCTACGCAGTTTCGTAGGAGTAATCAGTAAAACAAATATAGACCTGATCTTCCAACGTAATATGCGACTGCTGTTCAGTGTCTATTTTGTTTGAAGTTGCACACGTTTGTATGGGGTATGTATGTATTCAGAAAACACAACAAGACATGGACATATTTATTTTGGGTTTCTGGGTAACAAATGTGGTAATAACTGTTCCATAGAAATCATGTGCGATCAACACCGATACCATCACTGCATGTATTCTAAAAGCTATTCTATAAACAAAAGTGCTGTGTATACGTATATACGGAATGAAAAGGTTCCAGTATGTATGTTCCAAGCACTACTACTACTACTACTACTACTACTACTAATAATAATAATAATAATAATAACGCAAGAGCAATGTCTAATAATTGCAGATGTTTGCCTATTCTCAAATTGCGACTAAGTTTTAATGGGTGGTAAAGATACCGCCATTTCTGGAAAATATGCATGTATTATTCGTCTCAGATCATCACTTGTCAATACACCTGATCTCAAGCCATGTTATATACTTTACTTCCTCGTCAGAGGTTTTAAAAAATGAGCCTAAAGTAGAGATAAAAATAAGGCATATAATTGTTGAATGAATTCAGCCTTGTTGACGAAACCAGTGGGATATTTAGAATCATGCCTGGAAAGACTTTATGGTCACAAACTTAAGTAACATAAAAGAAGCAAAACCAGCAAGTTTTGTAAAACTCAACAAACAATTTAATTATTAAAGTGATAAATGAAAAATGTGAGAGGAACTTACAGTATAATGAAGTGAATAAAAATTTGTCTTTATAAAAGTCTTTGAAAGTCCTAAACGAATGAAAAGTCCTATATAATTTCAATACCGGAAATATACTAGTCCTCTTACAACCCTGACGTTGTCAAGTCGGCGTTGTCCAGAATTATTTCGATTATTTCGAAGAAATTATACAAGTTCCAGAACCATATTATTGTCCAAATAATGAGCACTTTCTGTCATCAGTGAACTGTCCAAACAAATGTTTTTCCTCTCAAAAAATATCTAAGTACACATAAAATACGTCTGCAGACTTATGTCAGGAACATAAAAACTGTGAATTTCTCCAGAAATCAGAATGAAACTGAATGCTTAATGTTCTCCTTACATACACCGTAAATTGCGATTGCGTTTCGCAATGGACCCCATATGACAACATACACTATTGACTTACGACGTACTAAGTCACGGCGTACTATATTCACATTGTTGTTGCTGAGTTTAATTATAGTGGCGTGCGCACAATTGTGCATGTGCCACTTTTTTCTCACTGCACCGCAGTCTGCTATATTCACATGACCTCACGCAACCAGTGGGGAAGCCACATAATTCTTCTTGAAACTTCCATATCCCATCAGTCACTAAGAAACTACGCCATAGGCACCCTTTTTAGTTCTTATTATTATAATTATTATTGCTAATTGTCAACACGTACATAAACAGCTATTTGTAGATCCTACCTGAATTGTGTTTTCAACAGACCCAAATTACTTACACAATTTATAATAAATAATATTCTGTACAGTTTACGACCATGAATTAAATAAAATCATATACCAGAAGTTACAGAAAATATAGATACTATATATATATATATATATATATATATATATATATATATATATATATTATATATATATATATATATATATATATATATATATAAGAAAAGCTCATATTTTCTTACAGCTCAGGGAAGAAAGAGCGGATGGAAAGTGAAGATGATGCCATCTTGCAATCCAGAGCATGTAAAGTTACATCGTCATGTCAAAGTTATTTAGAGGGGTTTCACGTACGTAGAGTAAAGCTTCTTTGTTACATTCTTGGATCCAAAGTTTCCTCTTTTATAAGGTCTGAAATTAAATTCCCGAGCCCAATTCTAAACTGATATATATTCTAAATGCTTTACGTTACTTTGTTATGAAGTTTTATTGGTTATAGCATTTGATTTGTATAGTAAACTTTAGAAAATTGGCCAAATTGTAAGGTTTTATCACCTGAAGCGACGCATTTATCTTTTTATAGTTGCAATCTACCGCTTTTGAAAAGTTAACAAATTATTTTTTAAAAAAATACTTTACGCACAAAGTTAAAACGTTTTCAAGCGTTCTGTCCATGCAAATCGAAATTAGCATGATAATTGTAACGATTTTTTTAACGTAACCCATTCAATGCAAACTGTTTAAGCAAAACAGTGAACTCTGAACAGCAATACATGAAGTCTATTGTAAATTGTGGCCATTATTCCATTATATTGATTGGATTTGTTGAAATTATACATTTTGAAGACGATTTTAAATTTTGTGATGGAGACAATTCTTCACATCAAGAAATGGAATGCGAAATTTTAAAAAATTAACATTTAAAAAAAATATGCACTGATTGGTTTTTGAATTGTACAAAAAGAGGAGAGTAAAATGATAAAATATGAGGAAAAAATTATTAATATTTTAATAACAATTCGATTACATTTCAACCAGAACATGATTCTTCATATTTTCTGATAGCTCGCATGACGAAAGGCCCGACAGACAGTAAAATTGACGCCATCCTGAAAGAAAAGAAGTTAATCATATATCGATTGATCTATCGATCGTTAAATCAATCGTTATATTAATATATTTTATTTAATGACTGAATGATGTACCCACATATTTATTCTAATTCAAAGTAAGCCGTAAAATGGATGAACTAAAATGTGTAATAAATCAATGTGAAATTTATAATTATTTTCTTTTATCATTTGAGGAGCATGGAAATAAACCAGGTACCAAAACTACAATAATAAGCGTGTATATCCAAGGAGTCAAATTATCTTACCGAATATACTAGCTTATAAATTGAACCGACTGTAAACTGCACAGACCCAGATCTACGGTCGTATAATGCACCGGCACATCTGGGTCTATGAAGCTTACTAGGAATAAAAGGTAGAATAAAGACACTCATATGACATGATATGTAACTAAAAAGCACAGCAAGACACCCCCACCCCACCCAACTTGAAACGGATTTTGATTAATAAATGTTATAGAGTAGCCATGTCCAATCGACAATCCATACCATCAGTGAATGTATTCTAGCAGCCATTGTATTAAATAACTGTTGCGTATATGTACAGCCGAAGTTAAACAATGGAACGAATTTTCAACAACAAACTAGAAAGTCAACGGTCTACAGAAGATTTAAAGTACTTCTTAATTTATTGTGCTGTAACTAACTCACAAAAATCGATAGGAACAGCAAAATCTTAATTGTTCCTGTTACGATATTCTCTTTTCATGCCCAATCCTCTCTCTCTCTCTCTCTCTCTCTCTCTCTCTCTCTCTCTCTCTCTCTCTCTCTATATATATATATATATATATATATATATCAGAAGTTATGTAATGATTTTCTTTTACAAATTGTATAAGCTCTCCTTGCTCATGTTATAAATGTACTTTTAAGAAAACAATGTTTCAAAGCAAATATAAATTGTCAGTGGATTTGTACTTAAAACAATAATCATGATGAAATGGACAAACACAAAAATGACATTAACAATAAAGGTGAAATTAAAATATATATAAAAAAATACTTGATAACAATAACACTACTCGACAAGGTATAATGGCTAGAAACATTGAAAATACTACCTTTATTAGCCCTGGTACACTTCTCCAGAATTCAATATTTGGAACCATCTCCAGTCCACTTGCTTTCATACGGACTTTCATATACAGCATTCCACCTATCAGGTAAGCCACCAGGAATGAAAAGAATCTGCAACAAAGACGAGATTCTGGAAATGTCGTAAACACAGCATTCAGGTCATAACCATTTCATGTGCATCCCTTCTCCATAATACGGTGACAGTGAACGGCACAGAGATAATGAACTGGCCTTTCACCTCTGCGGTCACACGTTTAAGTCTGAATTCCGGTACTTTGAAGGGTAAAGCATTCGCTTGTTTACAGCAATTATCCTTTATGTTTAACGAGTTTGTTCATGGAATTCTCTAAAATCTTAAATGCATAGAATACTCATTGTTCTTGTACTAGCTGTATATTTGTGAACATAAAATATAAAAAATATAAGCAAAAAAAGAAAAGAAAAGAAAACTGAAGAGTTTATCACAATCTTGCCTTGTGTAAATTTGTTTAAAGAAAACCTCGAATGAAATTTTAGTCCTGAATTTGCATTACCAACAATGAAACATTTTATATAATTCGTTCATCACCTCAGTAAGGTTTATATAGTGCTATACATACATACATACATACATACATACATACATACATACATACATACATAGTATACAGCACAGATAGTAAATGACAGAGCTGGCATTTAAATTAACCTGAACATCGTATAGACTCCCCATCCCATTGTTCTTTAGGACAATCGGCGTTAGAAATCCCCTTAAATAATGACGTCATAAACA
Organism: Sinohyriopsis cumingii; assembly: GCA_028554795.2. Taxonomy (NCBI): domain Eukaryota; kingdom Metazoa; phylum Mollusca; class Bivalvia; order Unionida; family Unionidae; genus Sinohyriopsis; species Sinohyriopsis cumingii. Next base: position 48,640,960 of record CM068841.1, on the reverse strand, counting down.
CAGTATATTCTGATTGATCTTAAAGGTGTTTATGTGCTTTATAAATCTTATTGCATCTCTACTCGAAATGATGATACACAATATTTAAATTTCATGAGATTCAAAAAGAGGTGCATATCTTAATAAATTCAACTCACCTTTCCCCAAATTGTAGAAGCCAACTTTTCCAAATATTATACTCTCGAATTTAATTTAGCAATTTTAAAGTGTTTCAGACTGTCATTATATGCATAACAAGAACTAATGTAAGTGGACGAATGTCTGATATGGTTTGGTTTAAACATGTTTAATTTATTAAACTAGTTTCACCCCGTTCAGTGGCATTGAACTTACGTCTCCTGTCAAGTCTGGACAAACTCGTTTCATCTGTCATTTTATTCATTTTAACTGGTGAGTGATGAAAACATATCTGGCATTACTGAAAAATCCTAACTCGAACTTTAATAATGAATACATTTTCCTAAATCTCGGAGTCAGTATTTTCAAAATATACACTAGATTGGAGTATACAATTCTTTATCCTGCCCTTTTACATTGAAACTGATGTTATGTACATTGAATTCGTCTAAATTTTGTGATATACCCACATGCTAAGTTTGGTAAAACTTTTAATTCAAATTTTGAATAAATTAGTTGAAATTATTTAAATTGTATCATTCAAGGAATTCTTCAGATATGTCCACAAACTGTTAATTATACATTTATATTGCTGCTTTATCATGCCTACAAGCCAGTAAACTACAGGCAATACCTTAAAGCCAATGTCCGAGTTTCTGAAAATCAAATTGTTCATTGATATGCAACTAAATACAAGTGTGGCAAAACTTCACTTATGTCTGTATATTTCACTGTGTTCATAAACTCAGTTCATTACATTGTTATAAATGATGCATTATAAGAACTATTTTAGTGACAACCCATCTAGCCATTCAGAGGAAGAGGCGACAACAATGTTTTCAAGATAAATAACCGCCATAGTGGCCATATGGATAACGAGATCAGCACCATTTTCCCTCAGGACCAACTAGGCATCGTAAGTTCTTAGTGGAAAAACCCCATGTTGATACGACCATTAGTTCAGGAGGTTGGTTGTCATATTGAAGATTGTTTTAATTTTGTACCAGCCAGATATTGCAATCGATGTGTGTAAAGTATCATGGTAATCCTCTTATTAGTTTAAGAGGAATTGACAATTCAAATGTGGATTTAGTAAGTAATCTTATGTCACGTGATTAGGCTCGAATAAACAGTAACACAAGAAAAAGTGAAAACAACAAGCTATTGAAAAATACAATAATTTATTTCCCTGGAAAAATTCTGTAAAAATGAAGAGAAAAAAATATATGAACTTACGGTTTTATAGAATCAAATCCAAAAATGATCCCAAAAAAATCCGAGAATAAAATTTTAGCAGTCCTAATAACAAAATGGACTACTGATTCACGTTCGAATCCCGACGAAGAATCCAAGATGGAAGACGATGACGTAGGCTACAATCTGTAGTGTTGAAGTCTACAGTTCCTTATAGAAATAAAAATGATCACTCTGGTTTCTGATAGCTGAATAAATTTTATAAAAAAAACTGTCTTTGTTCTACAATATTACATGAGCACACGTATTTTCCAGAAAAATAACAGAATTAATCCTTTTGAATCCAAGTAATTTGAAATAACTCCATACCAAGTAGTTTGAAATAATTCCAAACAGCACAACATACAACAGTTTAACAGTCCTTTCTAAAAAAAAGTATCATCTCTAGTGAATAAATTAACATTACAATATCATGTAATGAAAAATTAAAAAATTAAAAACTGACAAACAATTAAATTGAAATAAATATATATTAAATCAGATATACATAACAGTAAGTCAGTACTTAAGTAAGCAAGTTAGTAAGACAGTGAGCGAGTAATTGAAGTGTGTGTGTGTGTGTGTTTGTGTGTATGTGTGTGTGTATGTGTGTCGTGTGTGTGAGAGAGAGATTAATGAGTTAAGCAAGCCAGGGACTGAATGTATATTAAGCAAGCAAGTAGGGTGATAAACTGAATAAGTGCCCATAACCATGGAAAGATAGAAAGAAGATTTAAATATCTACAAGAACAAAGTAGAACCAATTAGAAAACAGGGAAAGCCTTCTGTTTAGTTGAGAGAGAGAGAGAGAGAGAGAGAGATTACATTATGCAAAGTACTGTTCCAGCACTGATGCTACCGCTGCTTTTGCAGCCGTCAATACATGCACATTTGGACGTTAAGCTCAACTGAAAACAAAATGATAAGTATAAAAATCCTATTGATGCCATTTATAAATTGATCTCTTAAAATCTTCAAGAGAACTGATACGCATCCATCTTGACAATGAAGAAAATTGACAAGTCAAAGACTCAGTTTAAGGACACAATTTATATGTAAATTATGTGAAATAAATAACATGGCACGAATTTTACAAGGAACAGAGTATAAACTCGTTCGCCATTAAAACGTTTTTAAATGTGATATCCTCCTTCCTTCAGCCGACATTTAAGTAAGACCTCTGCTGTAAAAAGTAAAATAAATTTTCTGTCCCAGTTGTTATTCACCATAAAAATAAACACAATAGCATAATAATAATAATAATAATAATAATAATCATAATAAACTATCTTTAACGAGGATAACACATTTGGTCATGGCTGACCCATCTGCCATGTGGTCCTCAGTTTTTGTAACAAAATAAAAAAAAAAGATCATGCACATAACCATATATCGTCGCACACTCATTAGTAAATATTTGACATGAATGACTATGTGTGACTATACTGGGAAACATACAAATATATATCAATTATGGATATGATTTTAAAGTTTTCTATTCAGAGCTTTTTATGTGTCATTCCAGCTGGTCTAGAAGGAATTTCTTTAATGATATTTTAAAAGAAGCAAGGAAAGTTGAATTACGTATCCTCACTGGTAAGGAATTCCATACAGTAGGTGTTGATACAAAAAATGAGCTTTTGTAATGATTGGTTTTCGACCAAGGAATCTGGAGATCGTTGCTAGTCGTCGATCGGAGATTACGCTCAGTATTCGATGTTCTTAGTTCAATTATGTTAGAGATATAATCTGGAGAAAGACCGTTTAAAGACTTGTATGTCATGATTCCTTTAAAATAAAGAATACGTTTTTGTATAGGTAGCCATTTCAGACGTGAAAATAAAACATTTGAGGGAGTCATAACAGGAAGTTTCAGTATTATTCGGGCTGCTCTTTTCTGGAGTCTATCAATTCTGGACAGATTAATAATTTGATGTGTTTCCCCATATGGTACAGCCGTAATCTATCAGTGGTAGTATATAACCCCAAAAATAAATTTCAAGTGATTGTGGAGGTAGAAATTTTGAAAGCAATTTTAATAGAGTTATTCTTTTGACTACCATTGATCTGTGTTAGCGTGCGCTGGATACAAGGCTAAGTCATTGACAAATAATAGAAAAAGAAGAGGCCCTAATATAGATCCTTGAGGAACACCACTTAAGATATGACTTGGTTCGGATATATGTTTACCCGTGCAAACAACCTGGTGTCTGTTTGTGAGATACGACGTGAGCCAGACAACTGAGTTTGGAGAAAACTTGTAGCCTGAAAGTTTTTTAATGAGCACCGAATGGTCAACCAAATAAAACAATAGCCAGGAAAATAGTAGATGCTGGTATAAAGTAGGTAAAGTCGCAAATAAATGGGTTGTGGTTCTTATAAAATCCACCATTTGAAGTGTTTACCATTTGTATTAAATCTTCTTGCAGATTTGGCCTAGACGTATTCTACTCTAGAAAAAAGTATATATTTTGGTTACACCTTTACCTTTATTAATAATTATATATCGAGACGTAAGCGGACATTTTAGCCTAAACTTTTTCTCACTTAATATACTATATCATTCTTTACAATTTTTCCCAAAGCATGACTAAACTGCCTTTCATTGTAACAAATATCAGATTTTCATGGAAATATAGTTCATCATCTCATCAGAAAAGTCACAAAATAATAAAGTTAACCGGCCATGATATAAAATGTCGCATGAGTTTTGTTATGATGGCATTTTTAAGTAGAAGCAGACCCATTCTCTCAGTGTATTGTTTAAAGTATAGATTAAACCCGGTGAATTGTCTCTAAAGGTCCATAAATAGATTAAAAGTCAATCAACTGCACACGAACGGAGTCTTTTAAATAGTAATACAATATAACAGTCATAAACTTAAAAGATTCAGACAAATGTTGTTACTTAATAGCAGCTGAACACTTCCTTGCATATATGCTCGGAAGCAGTTCAGCTGTAAGAACTGGAAAGTGGTTGAGGTTTATGCAAAGTGCCTTCTTAATGTAACTTGAAACAGGCGAGATATAGACAGTCACGTGACTGTCATCCACGCCTAGGCCATTACGATGATAATCACGCATGCTCTAGATGTTGCTGGAAATCAATATAAAGAAGAATTTTCATTTCTTGGCAGGAGGCAAGCGAAAGTCTGATCTCTGCATTGGATTTCATTCGATAAAATGATATGATTCAACATTATTTTTTATGTACCGTGTACAATAATTAGCTACCCACTATAAAACAAATATTGCAAGTCTTTTAAAATTGAATTACATAAAATAATGTTTATATAAATATTACGGTATGGTCTGCCCTATTTATTACAGTCATTAAAATGTAATTAAAACAATAAAATTTAATACGCTACGATCAGCCAGAGATGCTAAAAAGATTCCTTGCATCTAGAATTGACTTTAAATACAGCCTAACGTATCCGAACGCTCACATTTATTGACTGGATTGAGTGCGGTGAATACAACCAATATAAGGCATGTTTGCAATCTCTGACTGTACGTTTAATTTGGTCAATCTTTCCATTTTATTCTAAGAGCTTGAAGAGGGCCATACTATTACTAAAATAAATTGTCGTTGTGGTAATTGCTCAAGGTAAATTGTCATTCTTGTAGCCCATAATTCCCTCCACCACCACAACGCTTGTTTTGTCGGACAGCACTAAACATATTCCTCAGAAACGATGAATAGATAATTAATTTTACTCTGAATTTGCTTTAGTTTAGAACGTCTGACTGATACAGTAATTTTATTCCATTGCTTACTGCATACTAGTGGTTTCAAGAATACGATCGTGGTTAGCTTTTACTAATATATTGCACATTGCACATTTCTGATGGAAAGGTGAAGTATCGTACGTACAAATATATAAGACATTCAAAGCACAAAGAACTCTAAAGCATTATGATAATTTGGAAAAAGTATTCATAAACGTGCAAAATCCAATAAAAACAAGCAGATGGTCAGAAAGTGTATTCCAAAATTTCATTTAGTATCATTTTGTTCATTAGATTACTCCTTTTAAAGCAATAATTCACAATGAACCAACATTATAGTTATTCTTTCAATCGAACGTATTCTGTTGATTCAAACGTTTCAAGCGAAGTTATGCCTAATTCTGCAATAACACAAAACTAAGGACACAATCTCGTGCACATGTACTAGTACATGCGTAATGGGAATAACGCATTTCAATATAAAAGAAGGTATCATTTGTCACGGAATAAAGGCGACCTGTCAATCACTGCGATGACACTTTCTATATTTGGCCGAGACATGTTATTTCTGAGACAGCCGAGTCCAACTGCAACATCCAATCAACTGAGTTAGCTGGTCCCTGACCGTAATTATAAAGAAAAATGCCAGACATGAAAAAAATGACAGAGGAGAAGAATAAAGAGATATTTGAATTAATTCCTTTCCCACTAGAATTTCTGAATGGTAATTTGCACGGTGAATTCCTTGCATAAGAAAGTTTGCCAAATCTCCACTCACCTCCACACAAAATAAAAAAATTACAAAAATCTTTGAAATCGTAAGAGTATGGATTTGAAGATTTATTTGGCATTAAAACTGATTAATGGATTACTACTACTATTACGATTATCTGTTGTACGATATTTGTTCCAAAATCAACTTTGGTACCTATTTTTAGAGGTAACCATAACTACGTATGTTTGACTGTGTCTGAGTCAATACACTTGATATAAAACTGTATTTTGTATCAAAACATTTGATCCAGGTTGACATTGATGTTCAGTCTACAATCTACGTGATCACCAGAGGAGGTGCAAACATCGAAATTAATGTTAAAAATGTACTTATATTTTGGATCAGACGACTGTGTGTGTAAATCGAGCTTAGTTCATTCGGTTGCTAAAGAGAATGCAGTAATACCCAATAAATGCTTTCTCGTGAGGTTCTCGTCCACCGCTTTAACGTCAGTTTTCATCCCTGACAATGATGAAGCAAGCGGTAATTACTTGTAGATGTATCTGAGAAGTACATAATATTATATAGGAGTCAAGTAAATGTGTATGTCAATATCTGTACTATTTGAAAACAATTCTGCAAGAGCTTGAACAGTAATATTACAGTCTGGATGAATAATAAAAATGTATATCGCGCAGATTCATCATTTCCAATAATAATAATATCCGTCGATATCGCTTTCTGCCCACAAGCAGTGATGACTTGGTTTCATTGAATGATCGTAGTCTTATAAGTCATGGCCGGTCAGTCGGATTCACTTCCTGATGCTGTTAAATAAATTAGGCAATGAATGATCTACTAATAATACAATAAGGTTTGCAAGTATGGGCCTTTGGTATTCAAGTAACCTTTTCCAATTTGCCTTAACATGCAAAATCAAGAGTGGCATCCGTCCAGTCGTTAAAGCTATCCCACAACAATTCAATCAAGCATGGATGCAAGCTTCTACTTAAAAATAACATCAAGATATTTTTCAAGCTTGTGACAGAATGGTTATTACAGAGAGGCCTGACTGCTGTAGTCCATTTGATGTGAATACCGGAACTTGCGCCTTATCGTCACATATTAGGTTTACTATCGCAGGTACCCTGAAAGAAGATATCGTGTTATTATGTTAAAATTGTCATAATTTTCTGAGCTTTATTTGGCATAGATAGTCAGTTAATCAAGCTGGATGTTTTCACACAACCTTAACTCTTGTGAGAATATAATTTATCTGATTCCTGACTGCAAAATAGAGAGCAAATTATAAATATTTTAACTAAGAAGTAAGTTGTCATGATTTAATATATTTCACTGATTTTATATTACATAAATTTATTAACATTACTGGTCGTGCAGCGGCTAAAAAAATAGCAAAGAAAAAGTGTAAGTTTGAGTACTTGGGTACGAATATACATGACACCATTAAAGTGTCAGAATTGACAACCATCAGTCTGCATGGAATCAGAATGACTCAAATACAATTTCAATAAGCTTGCTTAATGTAAATAGTACATATCCAATTCTATTATTTAACAACCAGATCTCCTGGATACTTATTCTATTATTCTATTATTTAACAACATTGTCTCTTGGATACTTATTCTTTATTTAACAATTATTTTGGATACTTATTATATTATATTGTATTATATTATATTATATTATATTATATTATATTATATTATATTATATTATATTATATTATATAACAACTATGACTCCTGGATACTTAATCTAATATATAACAACTAGGTCTCCTGCTAGGTGTCCTAGATCCTGATTCTAAAAACGTTTAGAACAAGAAACTCACTCTTAATTTCAAAGTCTGAAACCTTGCCGTTGTGGAACTTTATATGGAAAGAAAGTTAAGAATCGATGCCATTTTATCTTTTTCTTCATTTAAATCACCACCACCCCAGACTACCAAATTTCACTGACCTAAATTTTGGGATTTTATACTCTAGCTTGAGTCTTGAGCACAACGAGGTTTAAAGTTTTGAGGTCAGTTCATCTGTTATGTTTGCTATAATCTCTTTTGTTTGCTTAAAAATTGTTTTTACGTTGCAAAAGTATTGGTCATTAATGGTGATTGTTACGAATACAATTGACTCATTAACTAACTGCGGTTATTCTAAAGTTATTACAGACAAATGCGAGTAATAATGCTGCTGGTTAGATGAAGTTACACGGGGCCGTTTCCTTTCAAAGTAGAGACAGTTTGATAAGACAGTATTTAAATAGAATTAGTGTTTGTTCTTGGATTGCCTATACTGGCTTTTAACGGATGACTTACACATAGTGGTTTATACTTTGTCTAAAGCTAGAGTAAAGTCCATAGCACGGGAACGTTCGCCACGAACTGGCACGGTGTGGTCATACTAAGATTCGAACCTTCATCCCTCTTCTCGTGGTCGCGTAAAGTATTGTCACAATTTGCCACTGCGACTCCATGTTGAAATTTTTTATTAACTATATATAAAATGTGTGTTTCATTCACACAAAAACGCCAAAATAAATATTGTTCTTATTCAAATTGGCCTCTCGAGTGATTAATTCGAAAGTCTGCTAAATGTTGCAACAGATGATGATAACGTTCAACATAAGACTTGCTAAATATTTGGTAATATCTTTGATTGTTTGGCAGGTTAAATAGCGTTTTGAAAAAATAATTAAATCACCTAACGGCAAAGTTTCATAATTTTATTTATGTTCTTGGAGTGAGGACATAAATCATATATTGGCAATACAGTTTACGTCCGTAGAAACATCGTGCCTGACCGATGACTGTAATACAGTCTCACTGAGTACATCAATACGAATTGTTACTTTGGCACGAAAACATCCTCTAAACCACATTATAAACATTTTTACGTTTGTTGCTTATAAACAAACAGGGCTGGTGGACTTTATGGTTTAGATGGCATTTTTTTTCCGAAAGATCTTTCTTTCAAAAGAGGAAAGCAAAATGAAATTTTCGACATCTATGTATCTGTACTCAATTGTTTAGACCCTGTCCACACTTGACGTTGATTTTTCTGATCTTTCTGAGAATCTGTCTGAACGAATATATATATATATATATATATATATATATATATATATATATATATATATATATATATATATATATATATATATATATATATATATATATATACACTATTTCTTAGGAGCCATGTTTAAAAGAGGTAGTCATGTACTTAATGCGGTATGAAATTTCAAAATAAGAAAACATACCCGGCCTCTTTGTTGTAATAATACAGGACCAACTTCTTACTGACTGGATCACTTTGAAACGATCCGTCATTTGGTTTTGCGAACAGAAAGTGTGTTCTGCGACCAGTAGTAGTTAGACAGATCTGAAATACGATGAAACATTTTATTCTCCCGAACTTTCATCCAAGCATATATTGTTTGTGTCATTCAGGGGATCCTGGTTCCTTATATATATATATGACCAACACAACTGAACTGCTGAGAAATAATATTCACAACTGCTTGTCTCCTTGTGCAAATTATAGTTTGCAATCGCGGCTCCTATGGAAAAATACGCCACAAAGTTTTGGAAGAAAAGAGAATTTAGTTTTAGGAATACATTCTATAAATGATCCCCACATAGGCTGTTTTTGTAATTTTCGAAAGAGAGGAACTCTGAGTGTGTTTAACTTCATGGTAGTTACTTCCTCTTGTTACAATTGATGATTGATGAAGATGATCAAAAAAAACAAAACAAAATGAATCAGATACCCTTTCCAACGAATATTCGATATCTTCTTCCTTACTGGTCATTCGTTATAATTCAGGCTTGTAAAAAAAGTTCCTTTAACATTTCTCCGTTCATGCTTTCCAGTACATCAACTGAGGATCACGTCAACTTACTTGTCCAGTGACACAAAACCATTCTGTCGTCCAGTTAAGTCAATAAACTATGTCAAGCCTGCTTGGCTTTTGCCAATGCGAGTTCAATCTCAGATCTTCAATGTTTGTTTCTTCTTTTGGTGGGTGTCATTCAAACAATCAATCAAACAACGTCACTTCATTTTTCAGTAATCAAATCTTCGAGTACACATCCGATGCTACGAAGATTCGATGATTGTAAGCTTTGACGAGACTTGGTAACACGTTGATGTATTCGGGAGTCTTATGTGTGACAGATTTCCACCAGTGTACTTTTAGACATAGCTGAAAACATCCCACGAAACAGATGTTTCAGGATTTTCAGTTGTGAAAAAAATGAATCTCTGTTTCTCTGTTCTTTTCTGAAAATCCTGGGTCCGAAATAAGTTGTCTTGTCTGTTTGTCATCATACATTGTGATGACTACTTTGCTTCAAAACCAGTACTTGAAGCTATAACTAACTCGATGTCAAATGAACTGAAAAGCTGAGTTTGAAAACGCGTCGATGACACAAAGCAAATATTTGTAACCATGAGTGTGCACTTCCAATTGAAAAACATCAACTTAATATACCCGCCATTAATGACCAATGCCTGCTAGCTTGCGTTTGACCTCTTGAAAATATCGTTCAATATGCTTTTACAACGTTTTAGGCATTGTACCCACGGTATGACGAAATAACTCGCTTACTACAATTGGAACAATGTAAAACATACGTTCTTGTATAGTTTATACACTTCTCACCTAGCACGATGGGGATGTGCATGCCAGTCTCTTGTTTTTCTTCTTGTTCAGATCTTCCTTTATTCCTCGTTTGGGTTCTTTGTCCATTTTTTTATACTGAACATGGATGCCCGAAGTACACGATTTGGTCATAAAAGGCAGTCTTCTTTATTTTACTAAGGTGTGCCTTTTGGTTGTTGGTTTTAGATACAATTTCCACAGTCTGAGTACAATCTCAATATTTCCTGTTTTTCAACTTGTTCAACACGAAAACATCTATTTCTTTCAGGAATGTACGGCCTGGATGGCATCTCTCTCCACATTTAATATGGCCGCTTTCGACTGTTAAGTCCATGGTCACATTTCTCAAAACAGTAACTATATAGAAAAATTCGTTGATACTGATAGTGATATCTAAATGCTTTGGATGCTAATAGATGTGAATGTATGTTCCATCTGGGAAAGATGGTTGTCGAAACACGAGAGCTCCACCATCCGCTTGAGGCAATAACGCCATGCAATGGAAAGGCGTAAGGCCAAGTCATCCGAATGTATTTCAAAGTCCGTTTGCTACACTTTTCTGCAGTTTGGTCCAATAAAATCGGTATTTTTCGTACTGCGCTAAATAGAATTTTACTTTGTTAAATATGTACCAATCTCAATCTTGTATTTAAGTACCCAGAGGTATGCCCGTCTGTCTGTCTATCTGTATGTCTGTCTCTCTCATTAGATAGATAGATAGATAGATAGATTGATAGAAAGTTAGATAGATTGATAGCTCTGCCTATCTATATATTCAAGTCAAATTCAAAATTTCAATTTAATCGGCTTTTATTAAATTTGTTAGGTTTTAAAATGCTCTTTGAATATAGACAGCAATTACGGAAAAAGTTAACAATGACATAGCTGAATTACGAAATTATCTATTTCCACTTTGTGTTGATCAGACTAGGAAACATTTCATTTTCTAATAAAACCGTAAATAATTTAATCTTCTGTTAAGATATTTCTTTTCACCATAAAGTTTATTTGTGATCATCACATAAAGTGATTTCTTTTCAATTATATATTCATATTGTTCTTTGCGAAAGGTTGAGAGGCTGATTTAGCCATTTTGCGCAGTAACAGAGAGAGAGAGAGAGAGAGAGAGAGAGAGAATTTTAAAATACCGATGCATCTGTACATTTCGATCCCTCATTAAAGCCATAGCATGGGTTGTATGAATACAAATTCGTGTCAGGCGACAACACGTCCTTAAACCTAAAACGCATTTAAAAAGAAGAATTAAATATAGCATTGGCAATTCCAAAATAGTAATATGAAACATATACTTAACAAATCATGTGAAGTAATATTTTACTGGTATAAAGAATGGGTATTCTTTTGCGTACATGAGTGAATAATTTTGCAAAAACACAAGAACCATTCTAGGTAAAGTTTGAAAACATTTGGATATGATATAATTGGACGAATTAAGGTAACTGGATAGCAATTAGGGTACTTGGTAGATTCATGGTAATTGGCAGACTTTAGATAATTGGTAAACGTAGGGTAGTTCGTGAAGGAGAAGATTAGAATTATCATTTTTAGCCTGGTTCTGGCACGACAAATGGGAGTTATCATACTAGGATGGTCTGATTTCGGGGGAACGGCTCTCTGAGATAGGACAGAGATGTGGATGTGCGATTTCGAATCTATTTAAATTTCTTTCTTCTTTTTTTAATGAAATATTAAATTCTACTCTATATGCTTTAATGCAAGGAAATATGCCTGGACATATACCAAATAAATTAATGAACATCCATTTAAAACATATGTATGCTTGCTTAATCTTTTATTGTATGCATCCCGCAAAGGTGACCGAACGGGCTCGAAATAGGTAGCTTGTCATGTAAGAAACAAGCTGGATGACCATATTGGTCAGCGGGCCATTTTAATTTCTGATGTGCTCTAAGTGACTTACAGGAACGGCTGTCTGAGTTCTGGATGTACGTTTGCATCTATTTCAGTTTCTTTATCCTTTTATTTTAATGAAAATTTAAATAAATCTGCTGTAATATGCTATAATGCAAAGAAATATGCCTGGACAAATACAAAAAAAATAATGAAAATTCATTAATTACAACATACGCCTGCTTTCTTTTTCATTTCTTGCTGTTTGTCAGAGAGGTTATATTCAGCAAGGATAAAAACAGTTTTCACTGCATAGCAGAAATAACCAGAAATAATTCTATTCAAGAATAGGTATGTTAAGTTAAACAGAGATTATTTCTAACATCAGTCAATCTCAATGAGAAGACGTGCAAACGTGCAACCACTACTTTTCCAAACTAATGCTTAAATAACTGCAGATATTCTAATTATATTTGTTTTTGTATAGAATATTTTAAGAAAGTAACTTTATCGTGAACAGCAATTACCAACATAAGATAACATTCCAGTCGGATCTGAATGTCAGTTTCTTTTTGCTTCGAGGAAAGGGAGAAATTTCAATAACAAGCGTGATTTTAAATATGAGTATAGAGTTTTAATTAAAGTTGGATGAGAGAAGTTAAATTAATAAAGGTTTGAACTGGATATTAATCTTGTATAATATGCAACCCGCAACAGTGACCTAACCGGCTCTCGAAATAGTCGGTTGTCATGTAAACAACAAGCTGGATGATCGGGTTTGTCAACATTGAATTTCTGATGTGCGCTTCGTGACAAAGTAGCTGCTTTTGACCGTGAGATCAGTTTGAGCTATATAACTACACACAAACTGGAGAATTTACATACATACATGTAGACAGACCACCATACATACATACTAGATAGACTGGCAACGCAAAAGATAAACATGCGGGTAGGCGCTCAGGTAGGCGGACATAGAAGAAAGCTGACATGCAGAAACGCAAACATATACACAAAGACGTCTCTATCCATCAATCGGACGATCGTTATTCTATCAAACCACCCATCCATTCTATAATTCATGTTTATTTCCTCCGTTCCGCCATCATTTTTACGATCCTCGCTTATTTCTTTCTCAATTCACCGCTCCTGCTTTCCTAATAAACTTACCTTGGTGTGGAGTCTGTGTTTCCAAGACTACTGAGATCCACAACGCTGCCGTCCTTAAACGTACACTTACATGAACTCTTATCTACACAAGCAGTCTGACATCGTACGGTACAAAGCTGCGCCAAGCAGACAATACATATGTATATATTCGCTGGCAATATTTCCCTTCTTAACATAGTGTGAGTAAATGAAGATGTATCCATGAACTGATTACGATGTACAGAGTCATTATCAAGGTAGGTACATGTACATGTAGTAAGTGTTATCGGGTACAATCTATATGTTCAGTACGAAGGGACGCTGGGATTGGTAGTATCAAGCTACAAAATGATAGCGACGGTAATGGCTAATTAGATTAGTTAGAGACCATTGTGGCATGAAAAGTCTTTGTCAGGATGGATAAAATCACATATATACGGAAATCTCCAATGAAACATTCTTTCATCTTAGCTCCTAAGCATCAGTTTCGGGTGAGCTTCGTAGCACTTACTACTTGAATAGAAGGTTGCGTGTGGTAACTTTCAACATACGTGTAGTTGTATATTGTATCCTAAGTTTCAAGAGTTTAGCTCTGGGTTTTGTGGGAATTGTATGAATAATGTTATACCTGGAAGCATAACAATTATTGAGGGCACGGATCATGATAAGCATTACATCCTCATTAGAAAAGAAAGTCTCCGTCACCTATATATTACGCTTCACTGACTTAGGTCCAATTTTGTATTTAAAGTTAATTTTTCAACGTCTGCTGATGCTAGAATCATAACACTGGATGATTATATGAATTTCCATTATTACCACATCCTTACTGCAAAGGAATCTGAATGGAACTTAAATTTCACATTTTACTAGATCATTTTATTAACCCCGTCACATATAATTAAAGCATCTATACGCAGGGCAACACCAGCTGCAGCAACAACATTAACTATGTGTGTGAGAGTGTGTGGTTAGGATTTTCAACGTAGCTTTAACAATTTTTCAGTCATATCGCTACGATGTCTGCAGTGTGGCAGTTTATAGTGATGTCTAGCACTGGGGCATCATGCCGCAGACATGTAGCACGATGTCCCACTCAGTCACATTATTCTGACACCACGCCGACCAGTCCTAATGCTAACCTCTTACTGCTGAGCGCCAAGCGAGGCAGCTGTTAGTGCCATTTTTGTAAGTCTTTGATATGACTCAGTCTGGGATCGAACCTACGACCTCCCGCTACCGAGGCGGACGCTCTAGTTAACAATAACTAGATAATAATAATAATAATAATAATAATAATAATAATAATATCAACAACAACAAACATGACTAGCTATATATACGGCTGATTTTGGCCTTCTCTCAAATTGCAGCCACATTTGCGTGGGTAAGAAGGATATCTGTATTCACTTCAAATACGCATATATTACTTGGCTCTGTTCATCGCTCCTTAAAACTCCTGACGTCAATTCATGCAGTGTGCTATCCTTTGCAAACTAAGTTAAAAACAAAACAGGTCGAAAAGAAAGAGAAAGGTTGTTACTTACCAAAACATTGCATAGTTGTTGAATAAAGTTAACATTACATGGGATTATAGTTGTAAAGGTCATATTGTCTGATAGTTTCAGCGACGATAACATCGACTGAAAGTGAAGATAAAGCCATCTTGGAGTCCGGAATATGTAAGGTTATGTCGTTGATTATGGTCAAACCTGAACGACCCGAACAAGATTCCAAAGGAATACCTAAAGTGGTTTTGATAAAATTTTAAATACAAGTTAGATAACACAACAAGATGAAAAACAATAAATTCTGAGTTTAAATTTTGTGTTGGAAACATATTCTGACTACAGAAATTGGTATCGTACGTACTGTTTTTAAGACAGGACATGTGCGAGGCATTTCAAACGTTTTGAATATTTTCTTATTACGTTTTGTTCTTTGGACCTGACAACAAACTGAATGCAATTGACAAACTATCGTTCTGTGCAATGATCTGCAACAGCGTATATATGTGTGTGACATAACATAGGTAAATGATAGTGACGTAAAAATATCGGA
Source organism: Sinohyriopsis cumingii (assembly GCA_028554795.2). Lineage (NCBI taxonomy): Eukaryota > Metazoa > Mollusca > Bivalvia > Unionida > Unionidae > Sinohyriopsis > Sinohyriopsis cumingii. Next base: position 48,625,395 of record CM068841.1, on the reverse strand, counting down.
GAAGGAGGAACAGTTCTGCTACTAAATAAAGAGAATACTATAAAATCCGGGCGTTAATAGGTAATCTCTGACTGATATCAAGGCCAACCTGAATAAAGTTTACTGAGTAGTTCTTTGTCATATCCTACAGTCTGAGGTTGTTTTACTCCTTAAAAGACGGTCGCGAATCCATGGAAGATGATCCACGTTCTAGAAGACCATTGTTTCTGATTGTTGAGCGGAAAGTGATTGCTGTCTAGGGAGCAATTGATAATGATGCTCGATACACATTGAAAGATATTTCCATTACCACTGGCATTGATTTATCGGCTGTTTTTAAAATTCATTTAAAGCTCAGTAGGACTTTTGAAGATGACCCCGCATTTTGTTGTTGCCTGATCAAAAGCAGACTCGAGTTGAACTGAACAAATATATAAAGAGTGACCAGAGAAGTTAAATGAGGTTTACGCCTGCAATGAAGCACGGATTTATCCTTCTGGACCTATCCCGATAGAAAATAATAAAGTTTACATCGGAGAAGAGGTGCAGGGATCATAAATCACTCGATGTAGTCGCACTGCCAAGAGAGTTTTAGGCACACGTTATTTTTCGATTGAAAAGGTCACATCGTCTAGATACGCATGCCTGACTCTACTAGTGTCACTGTTTTTTGTTATTCCTCCAAATATTGCCAAACATTCTGGAACACCATCGAACCATCCGTCTGTGCACTGGCACCTGAAATATTTAATCCTGATGGAGTATAACACCCAGACCTTACCATCAAACCCCAATTTAGTAGTTTTCTACTCAGTCGTATTATTAAAGATAAAATAAGGGGAATAGACGATTTGAAAGAGCCACCATGCGGTTGGAAGAGCGGAATAGTAATTTTCTAGTGTATCAACAACATACCAAAAGGGAATAGAAAATGTCCTTTAATAATTGGATCTTCAGAATGAGAAAGTGTGTAGATGCGCATGCGCTTTGAGAGGATGCACTGATGCACTGTCCACTACCAAAACGTTTATTAACTCACAAGTCAATTTTTAGACACACAATAAACAGAAAAGAGTGTTGAAACGTTTATTTTTTATTTACTTGCTTTTCAACATATTCATTTCGTTTAAAACAAAATATACAAATATTCAAAGCCCATGGAGTGTAATCGTATTGTTCATATTTTCTGATAGTTGAAGAACGAAAAGGCCGGCCTACACTGAACATTACGTCGTCCTGAAAGAAAATGTATTTCTGTTACAATAAGTTGATTCATCAGTCGATGAATCAGTTAACCAATTACTCTATCAATCAATTTGTTCATCTAGCCATTTATCTATCAGTCGTCTAATCCGTATTATATTAGTAAATTGTATTTAACTATTCGATGAAATGCTTATAGTTTCATTTCAAATTATTTCATACAAAATTAATGAAATAAAATTTTTAATAAATCAGATATACACATTTTTCCAGATCTTGTGCAAAAGAATATAAACTTTTAAATTGTGATATATTTATGATTCTTTCAATAAACAAGCTACCAAACAATATTTGTGTAACCCTTGAAATCAAATCATAAAAAAGATGCATCCAGATAATACATAAAGAAAAAAAAAGAATCTTAACAGCGTGAAGTATTCTCCACCATTTAGAGTTAATACATTTTAAATGTAAAAAACATAGAGTCTACACATCTTGCCATTGATGATTACATTGTAATAGTTATTCAGTAAAGGCACAAGTAATTAATTAGTATACATACAACTAGAGTAAAGCAAGTATATGAAAATCGACAGCAGCAACTAAAAGCTCCTGACGTCCGATGCGATTTCCTTCTTTTCCCCATCTTTCTCTCTTGCATCATGTTTACAGCGTATGTAACAATGTTATCTGCAAGTAAAGGTTGGTATATATATATATATATATATATATATATATATATATATATATATATATATATATATATATGGACAGGATTTCGTAGGTTTTCTTTCGAATTTATATAGAATCTCTTTGCTTATACGGTTTAAATAATGTTTTATTTTCACAAAGAATTTCTTTTAAAAGAAATGTAAATTGTCAGTATATTTTTAAAAAGCAGAGCAATATTAACAAATTCTAAACGGATATTTAGCAATTAAAAGCGAATATCATTTATGAATAAAAGGACATCAGTACAAGAGCACTACTATACAAGGTCTATTGGCCAGGGAAATTAAGGATACCTTTATTAGCCCTGGTATACTTTTCCATAATGTAACATTTGGAACCATCTCCAATCCACTTGCTTTTTTACGAACTCTCATGAAGACCATTCCGCCTATTATAAAAGCCACCAAGAATGAAAAGAATCTGCAAATAACAAAGATCATGTTAATGTCGTTAACGTAGCATTCAGGCTATGACCATTTCTTACGCCTTACAATTATTCACACTGTACACTAATTCAGCAATCTATAAAGTCTATTAAGGCGCATCGGTAATAAACTGGCTGTTCACCTCTGCAGTCTCGAGTCTGACTGCAAATTTTGGCACGTGGAATTTTTGGCAGTTGTTTTCAGGGCTCTTTTAACATATTGGCAAAAACATGCCGAGGAAAAGAAAAGCGCCTTCCCGATTTCACACAGAGGCAGCTGGCCCGAGCAAGACTTGACGCGTATCGAACCAACGAGTCCTGGATTACAAGTTCGAAGCTCCAACAACTGAGCAACCGCGGCTCTCTGGCATGTGGAATGATTAGCGTACGATCGTTCGCGATAAAAATCTTAGACGGGATGGTATTTGAATTCACTAAAAGAGTATAAGTGTGTAGTAAATGAATTGATATTACCCAAAGGAGAAAAGGAAACAAAGAAGAGAAGGGATATAATTTCCTGACATGTATGACATAGATCCCGTTATTATCAAATACAAAATGCTCACTCTATCAATCACACACGACCACGCTAACATTATGTAATTTTCTCCCGCTCAGGTGCGAGTGTCTGGAACAGAGTCAGTGAGAGGACTGGTCTACAAAATATATCGGAACCCTGCTGTTGTCAGCTGAGTCCAAGGGCAATGATATATTTTTCTCAATACCTTATTGAAAAACTAAGTTTTAAGATCCAGAAGAAGATAAAGAAAATGAAAGACATGGTAAACATCGTTTATATACTAAAATCACGTCAGAAAACCCGTTAGAACGTCCTTTTCTAACAAGCAAGTGTGAAAACGGGTGTTTACAGATTATTTTTGTTTTGTTTTTTTTGGGGGGGTCAATTTTTAAATGGGGAGGGTTGCTTTCAAAGTGGTACACTTTACGTGAAATGGGCATTATATATATATATATATATATATATATATATATATATATATATATATATATATATATATATATATATATATATATATATATATCAGCTCTGGGCCACTGAAATTTCAATGGATGTTATTTTACAGTCCATTTGAATGGGTTCCCATAGAAGCATATCAAACTTGTCTCGAATCTGTTTATTTACTGACGCGGTCGAGAACCATTTTTTCAGGAAATAAATTTTTTTACATACTAAACAGTCATTAAAATTTAAATTTAAAAAAAAAACTATGTACGATTTCCGAGTTCTTTCGATCAATACAGTTCATTTTTTATATTCCATAACTAAATTTAAATCTGAACTATCAATATATTTTGTCAAAATCTATGTTGCAGTAACAGAAACTGTTTAAAACTGTACTGGAACTTCATTGCGTTCTTTAATTAAATTTTTTTATATTGATACTGAGATACTTTCTGACTTGAAACGAAATATTGTTGTGGACTTGCAATTGCTGATGTTGGTTGAAAGAAGTAGTGAAATTGTACAAGAACAAGCGGAAAGGAGGCGAGCAGAAACTAGAGGATAGTTAATCTTTCAGTGACGGATAGAGTGAGGGAGAATTAGCTTACATTATGCAAAGTACTTTTCGATTACTAATGCTTCCAGTAACTTTGAGATCCCCGTCCTTGTCGCCGTTAATACATGCAAATTTGAACGTCAAGCTTATTCTTTCACTCAGCAATTAACTCAATAACACAACCGCTCAGGATAATGTGACTGGGTGGGACATCATGCTACATGTCTGCGGCATGATGCCCCAGTGCTAGACATCATTATAAACTGTCACACTGCAGACATCGTAGCGATATGACTGAAAAATTGTTAAAGCTACGTTAAAAATGCAAATCACACACACATACAACTCAGTAACACCTCTACACTGGAAATTTAAATAACTTTTCCGTCCCAATTATTACTGTGACACTACAGTAAGCTCATGAGACATGATGGATGTTAATATAAAGAAGATAAAAGTCGGAAATAAAGGTGTGGGAATAAAATTCACCACTAGAAGCGCTTACCATCGGTAATGACTCTTATGTTGATTTGCCCTAAATATTCTACTTTAGAAAAAAATATTTTCTTCCCACATTTACTTCCATGAAGTTTACAAGAGACACTTTAGCGGAAGTTATAGCCTAAATTTATTTTTGCACGTAATATACTAAACCGTTTACATTTTGCAAATATCTCCGAATTAATGACCAGTCTGCCTTTCATTGTAGCAAGTATCAGATCTGCAAGGAAATATAGATCATCATCTCATCACAAAATGAACAGAGTTTTCTTAAAGTTAGCCAGATGACATAAAACCTTCATCATTTTTGTTTTGATGGCATTTTTAGCAAAAGCATCCCCACCGTTCATTGTGTTGTTTACAGTATCCTGATTACTGTACGAGGATATGGCACCCGGTGTTTAGAATACTGAATCATAATATGCTAATGGAAGGTCGTTAGTATGGCCATCCGTCAGCGTCTATTTTTCAAGTTAAGGTTATATTGTGTACACTGCAACATTATAATCTGCTAGCCATACGGATGAAATTAGGCCTTTGTGGTTCCTTTTGAGTATAAACTAGCATCCGCGCTTGATCACGTTCCTAAAATTTATTATAAAGAAGAGGAGTGGATGTCATTCTCGAATCCGCACTGCAAAGACAAATGTTAGTGTGAAAGGTCAATCGAGTGTAAAAAATGCCCACTGTTCAACTTCAGTATAATGGTTATCAAAATTAAATATTACCTAATCAATGTAAAAATGCCAGATTTAAGTAAAATTATCCTGGATAATTGTATAGCCAGATAGTCTTTTGTAACCGCTTTAAACATTGAGTGGGACCAGTGGTCATTTTTGTTTTTGGAAAATTATGCAAAATAAAGGAAAGCAGAGCCATCTGTTTTCAATACTTATCTATTTCTAATACTTCTTTGCATATTCGTTCATCTGAAGAAGCAAACACAACTGTACTAAGGCTTTAAAAACTATCTTTCCGAAGAAAATTATGCACATTAAAGTGTAGTGATCATATTCCAACATTATACATTCAGCATGTCGTCATAATACCATTTTTGTTCCATAACAGGCATATGACAGAGCGAGTTCATGACAATCTTCACCAAAGGTATGTCAAATGAACTTTATTACATCTTGTCTTACATACAACTGTAATAACTGATATGATACACTCAAACAACGAAACAGAGCAAGATGGCGTTCTATCCGTTATCTCCCTTTTATGATAGTATTGACAAAATGCAAATATTAGAATGCACCTAAAGTTTTGATTGAAGGGAAAGTATGATATAAAATATATTCAAGTCAAACCAGCAGTTTTGGTTGCTATATTGTGACAACATGTCGGTAAGACCACATAGATATAATGCTTTTTCTTCATGTCTTAGTAATAATGTGAACAAATTGCAGTCGGCAACTCGTTTTGTCGACGATGAAGATGTCGTTTTGATCACATCTGCAATACAATCGTCTTATCATACTTCCATACATTTCTGCCAACTGAGGTTTCGCCGATTCACTCCCTAAAGTAACATCAAACAGGTGATCATCCAGCCACGTAACAGTAATCTGCATAGAGGACGATATTTTTTCTCTGGAGCAAGCGAAACTCTGCTTTCTGGCATTCGATTTTATCCAGAGAATGATCGGATTCAACATAATCTTTATCTGTACAGTGACAAATAGTGGCAAAAAAAGCTTGTTAACTAGTCCACCATTAAACAGATTCAGTCTTTAGCATGAGATTCCATGGAATGCTATCTCAAGAATTGATACAGTATGCCATACCCTCCTTATTACAGCCATTAAAATTGTATAGGCTGACATCAACCGGAAAGGCTAAAACTATCGAAACATATAATGTGGTAAGAAGACTTTGCGAATGGCCAACAACGACCAAATGGACACCTTCATTTAACAGTTAGCTGGTGTTAACAAACATTCAGATCTTCCCCACTGAATTTTTTTCCATGAAAGTCAGTAAACGGCCATCTGCATTCAGCTTTGAACGTCCAGGTGTTTCCTAACCAAAATAATGGGTTTTCTTTTACTATTTAAAGTTTGTTCCTGACAATCTGTCAGTGTAACTTTCATTCGGCTAATCTCTTTCTTTTATTACAAGAATTTGAATAAAGCCCCCATATATTGCTAAGAAAATGTGTCTTTTTGGTAACTCGTCGTTTTGATAGCCCCTAACTTCCACCACCACCACGAACGCGGTTTCTGTTTTGATGGGATTCGTTCATGACCGTACTACAAATTTTCATCAGAAAAGATGAAAATATCATTAATTTTTACTCCGAATTTGCTCTAGTTTATTAAACCTGACATATGCAACCATTTTTATCATTGTTTTCTGCATAATAATGGTTTGAGGATCACACTCGTGGTTAGCTTTTCCTACGTACTATTTACATTGTGAAAATTCAAATTGAACCATCAAATAATATTAATTTCTGTTAGAAAGATGAAGTGTTGTAAGTACAATTTTTTTAAAATCATCCAAATGCAACCACAGCGACGAAGCATTAAGATGATATGGAAAATTCTACATAAATCCATACGTGCATACTCATCTACGTTCTGAGAAAACGAACAGATGGTCCGAAAGTAATTTCAAATGTTTATTCAATACATATTCACTGTACATCCATGTTGGAGTTGAAACTTTAAACAAGAATTTAATAATTAGATTACTCTTTTCAATCCAAGAATAGACAATGTACGAACGTTACAGTTATTACTTCAATCGAAAATGTTTTGCTGATTCAAATGGTTCAAGCTAAGCTATGCAATATTCTGCAAGAACACAGAACTAACGACGAAAACTCATGCACACTTACTAGTAGATATGTGATGGAAATAATATTCCAATATAAAAAGGATAAAAAAAATCAAAGAATAAAGATGACCTCTCAGTCATTTAGAAGACCATTTCTAGATTTGGTAACTGTTTTGTTATTTCTCAGACAGCCGATTCCAGCTGAAACATTGTCCCGAAAACAAGGAAGTTTAAAAGTTAATTTACAATTGGAAGACTATTGATTGAAGATTGATGTACAGTCAATATAATCACCAGAGGTTGAACGGTCATGGAAATCAGTGGTAAAACATTGCTTATTTTGTGGATTGTACTATCAGATGCCCCATGTGTGTAATTGGAACGTATTTAATGCCATTGTAAAAACAGTACATTAATGCTCGATAAATGTAACAAATCTCATACACTCATTCCGTCATTGGGTAATACAAATGTCCTGCTCCAGACAGATATAATAAAGGTCAGGTTTGCATGTGCCCCTTTGAGAAATCTTCTGTTCCAGCATATATATATATATATATATATATATATATATATATATATATATATATATATATATATATATATATATATATATATATATATATATATATATGTGTGTGTGTGTGTGTGTGTGTGTGTTCCTTTTATATCGTAATCATAGCGCAAAAGTCATGCTAACTCCCAATAACCTCTATCCACACCCTTTTGTTGCTTTATCGACAATTGTCATCCCTGCCAATGATGAAGCATGTAGTAATTACTGTTACATGTATGTATCTCAGAACCAACTAATGTTACCAGTCAGGTAAATGTATACGTCAATGTTTTCTCTACAAGTGTTGTCTCGTCTTTTATTTAGAACTATGTGAAGCGTGATACTTTAGTAAACAAGAAGCGGTTCTTTTAGCAAACATCACTTAACGAATAATAATAAGACTGTATGATGTTGAACAAAATCTATTCTGTTGATATCGCCTTTTGCCCACAAGCAGTGATGACTTAGCTTTACTGAACGATCTTAGCCTTATAAGTCCAGGCCGGTCAGTCGGATTCACTTCTTGATACTATTAAATAAATTTGGCAATGAATGATCTACCAATAATACTACCGAGTTTGCAAATATGGGACTTTGTTATTCAAGTAACCTGTGAATTTTTCCTTTAATATACAAAATCAAGCGTGGCATCGATTTTGTCTCCTCGTAGTCAGCTTGGTAATATCAGAATCCGGAGCTTACAGTCTAGTTTTATATAAAAAGTTTACGAATACTCCAAATATAAATTATATTTTCGTGCTTGTTCTCTCCAAGATCATGAGCTTGATGTCGGCCAAGATGAGTTCAAATGACCCGTCAATGGGTATTGCACCAACTCTAACACGACGAGACTCTGTTCCTTTGTGTCCAACCACGACCGACGTTGGAGAGTGCTAATGTATTTCGGAGATAGTTTTTCATCATTATTTTAGCAAACACTCAGAATGATTGTATTTTATTGTTTGCTCTGTTTCGCTTCTGTAGCGTTGTAGACTAATTCATATATCTCACAGATATCAGGTGTGGATGCACTTGCTACATTATAATACTGAAAGTATCTCTTTAGTCAATTTGTTTCTTGGTAATCTTCGATGTCTTCAAAGTCATTGCACAATATTACACATTGATTTTTCAAGTTTTATACTGTAAGCCTTTTATGATGGTATTTGTCTCTTCACTAAATCCAAACTCTATCTGTCTGTGACTCACTCAGTTTAGAACAATTTTATAAGATATAATAACTGCTTAACATTGATACGTATACTGGTTGTTCAGAAATCAATATTACTGGATGAAAGGATACGATAATGTAATACGAAATTCAGTATCAAGACCCCTTTTGAAACAAATCACAGAATATAATGTCGAAGAAAAATACGAAAGGGAGACTGGTGCCAGAATACATTGTTATTAAACATTAACATTGCTTCATAAATGTTCTGGAAGATACCCCCAAAAAAGCTCAACGGAAACATCGTCGTGGCTAATATTGTGCATGTGTTATTTAAAATATTGGACTCAGAGGTACCCTAAAAAGCTCAACGGAAACATCGTCATGGCTAAGATCGTGCATGTGTTATTTAAACTATTGGACTCAGAGGTACCCTAAAAAACTCAACGGAAACATCGTCATGGCTAATATGGCTAATATCGTGCATGTGCTATTTGGAATATTGGTCTCGGAGGTTCTGTGCCAACACCACAATACATATACCATCGGAATAATGTTTATTATGTGAGTAACATCGATCAGACTGGTATCTTTGACCGCACTTTCAAGATTACAGGCCACTACTGTTCAAACTATATATACAAATATGTGAGCAGGTATATGATCGTTTAATTACAGTAATATCGTACTTTTACACGTATTAGTCTCAGTGCCGTGTATACATTGTACTGTAATAACATAGGCTTTTTGATTGTAATGTTGAGAATAAAGGTTAATAATACCTTACAATTTGGCTTCAGTTCAGGAAACCTTTAAAAGCATAAAACACACACACACACACACACACACACACACATATATATATATATATATATATATATATATATATATATATATATATATATATATATATATATATAATACACAATTACGCAATTCACCTAATAAATCAATGCCATATTTCTAATTGGTATATTTTTCTGACCTTTCGAGGGACATTGAAATTACGAAGGTACCAAACTACAAGAATTAAAAAAATGAAAAAAAAAATATCACCGTATATACAAACCCTTTAAGTTTGATCCAACTGCAAACTGCACAGACCCATATCTGCCGCCGCATAATGCGCCGGCACATCTGGGTCCACGCAGTTTCTTAGGAATAATCAGTAGAACAAATATGGACCCTGATCTTCCAGCGTTAGTGTACCGTATGTATGTATCCAGAAAACACAAGATATGGTCAGTTTTGTTTTCGGTTTCTGGGTAATAAATGTGGGTAATAACTGTTATATAGAACTCATGTCCAATCAACACCGATACCATCACTGAATGTATTCTAAAAGTCATTATATATACAAAAGTGCTCCGTATACGTACATACGAAAATGTTCCAGCATTAAAAACGTAATTTGAGGAAGAAATTATTAGGTTTTGTTTAAATAACAAGCCGAATATATTTTAAAAAGAACATGATCCTTCATATTTTCTGATATCCCGAACGAAAAGTCCGACAGATAGTGAAATTGACGCCATCCTGAAAGAAGAAAAAATGTTTTCCTCTAGTAAAGTCTATACTGTAACGATTTATCTATCGATAAGTCGTTAGATTAATATATTTTATTTAATGACTGAATGATGTGCCCAAAATATTTATTCTAATTCAAGATAAGCTGTAAAATAGATAAAACTAAAATGTGTAATAAATCAATGTGAAATTTATAATTATTTTCTTTTATCATTTGAGGAGCATCGAAATAAACAAGGTACCAAAACTATAAGAATTAACTTTTATATCCAAAGAGACAAATTATATTACCTAATATACTAGCTTATAAGTTGAGCCAACTACAAACTGCACATACCTATATCTGCTGTCGCATAATGTACCGGCACATCTGGGTCTACGCAACTTGTTAATAATACAAAGTATAACAAACACACTCATAGATCTGTCGGCGCATGGTGCATATGGCATGAGATGTCACTAAATAACACAGCAAGACACCTCCATCCCACCCAACTTCTAACGGATTTTGATTACTAAATGTTATAGAGTAACTATGTCCAACCAACACTCCATACCAACACCAAATGTATTCTAACATTCATTTTAAAAACATAACTGTTGCTTATACTTACAACCTAAGAAAAACAATAGAACGAATTTTCAACAACAATCTAGAAAGTCAATGGTCTACAGACGATTTGAAGCAATTCGTAATTTAATGTGCAGTAACTAACTGACTAAAATCTATAGCAGCAACAAAAGATTACTTGTTTCTGTTACGATATTCTCTTTTCATGCCCAATCCTCTCTCTCTCTCTCTCTCTCTCTCTCTCTCCATTGCTCTATTAGTACGTCGTGTGCAACAATGATGCATCTCAGTAATTTTTGGCTATGTATGTTCTCTCTCTCTCTGAAGTTACATGATGATTTTCTTTAACAAATTGTTCAAGATCTCTTTGCTCCTATCGTAAATGTACTTTTAAGAATAAAAATGTTTCAAAGCAAATGTAAATTGTTAGTAGATTTCTATCAAAAACAATAATAAGGATGATATGGCCAAACCAAAAGTGACATTAACAAAAAAGGCGAAATTCACATATAAAGAAAAGAGCCTGATAACAACAACACTACACTACAAGGTATAATGGTGAGAAACTTTAGAAATTCTACCTTTATTAGCCCTGGTACACTTCTCCAGAATTCAATATTTGGAACCATCTCCAGTCCACTTGCTTTCATACGGACTTTCATATACAGTATTCCACCTATTAGGTAAGCCACCATCAATGAGAAGAATCTGCAAGAAAGACACGATTTAGGAATTGTCGTGAATGTAGCATTCAGGTCATAACCATTTCTCTACATAACGTAGACAAACAAATATAATACTGATACATTCAGAGTGTGCAACAACGACAAAAGTGCCCTACTGTTGTATCTGTGTCATCAGTCTGAATTGTTACATATAGGAACTCACTGGGATGTCTAAGAGATCACTCCAATCAATATAACACGAGCCTCCTAGTTATGTACAGGTCTGAATCATCTAATTCTGAGCCCAATACAGCTATACAAATTATACACATATAAAGGACAGTTTAAGGACTAATTTGGTGTGTAATTGTAGCTCTATAAACCCCTCTCCTCTTAATTGTCCCGGTCCCCAAAAGCCTTAATCCGGTCCCTCATCAAACTATATCGCTTCTGTCTATCTCTACATGAAGATTTATTTGAAAGTGTCATGTGTGGTTATCCTCTTCTATCTTTCTGACATTGTATATTTTATTATGTGATCGTTGAATGCAATCTGTACATCATTTTTGAAAACCGAAAGATTTCATCTTAATATGCTTCAAATTGACAATAAAAAAACAACAAAAACATTTGGATATTGTTGGCTGGTTTTATGTGACCAAAGAAATTATTATATTCTTGAGAAATTCCAACTTTAAATTTAATAATAAATATATTTTTCTACATGTCTGATTCAACATGTTTAAGATATATACGTGAATTGAAGTTACAATTCTTTACCTTGATCTCTGACATTGAAACCAATATCATACATAAATGATCGTTGAACTTGTATCACTGTCATCATATACCCATATGCTAAGTTTAGTAAAATCTTTAACTCATATTTGTGATGAGATTAATTGAAATTATCTAAGTTGTATCATTCAAGGAATTCTTCAGATATGTCCACATAATGAGTTAGTTAATTATACAGTTATATTGCTGTGTTATAACTCTTACAAGCCAGAAAATCAGAGTCAAGACCATAAAGCCAATGCCCGAGTTTCTGAAACTTAACTTGTTCATTAAATGCCGCTAAATACAAGTGTGGTCAAAATTTAGTTATTTCTGTACATATCACTGTGTTCATAAACACAATACCAGCACTGATCTTTATAGACCAGTCTGATTTTTACAGTCTGATTTTTTACCAGTCTGATTTTCAAATCTCCTTCACAAAAGTGAGGATATGTTGGAGGTTCGATCTGTGCTATTTTAAGAACAAAATTAATATCACAAGAAATGTTTTAATGCTTACTCCATATCAATGCCAAATTTATGAAAGAGAAGTAGTGATTTTCAAATTGGAAAACATGGCGCTCTGTTGGAAGTCGATTTTGCTGGTGTGTGTTAGTGAAAACCCAAGTGCTGATAAGACCATCCGATCGGATTGAGCATACACATACAATATTTACTGGTTGACCATGAAGGGAGCCTTTAGGAATGTTGAATTTGCGGCATTTTAATAGAATAAGTTTTTAATGTCAGAATGGCTATACGTCCAGAAGAAGTAGCTGTTACCAGATTGTCAAAATTTAGGAAGTCACGTTGGCATAATTGTTTCGACCAACAACGTATACCAAGGAGTATTTAAGTGAACACCCCATGCTGATACGACTATCCCTTTAACAAACTTGCTTAAGGGTCCTGAGCGGTCTGAAGTGCTCGCCCTTACCGACAGATGCCATCTCAACTCTGTCCGCGTGGGTTTGAATCCCGGGCTCGGCTAGTGTAGGTATGTGAGAAAGCTTGCCAGTAGCTTTACGTGGGACGGTGGTTCTTAATGTGGTTATCCAGGGTTCTTCCTCCACTAGTTACACTGGTTGTCATGTATAGCCTATCGAACGCTGAAAAATGGCGTCACACCCAAATCAACAGCAGCAACAACATTAAAAAAGTAGTGATTAAAAGATTGTTAAGACACCGCCATGGCGATTTTGTTGTAGGTCTGATTAGCGTTGATTTTATTAAGGACTTTTAGAGCCTTGTAATTAAAATTCTATGTCGTTACTACGATCCATTCAAGGCCCTAAGTTTGAAGATCGGAGCAAAACTATTTTAATTTATGACGAAATATGTATCATAAGAAGTCTTGTAGTAAAAACCGGTGTCTATATGATTTTCTATTAAAGAGAGATAGCGATAATAATATTTTCATGATATTTAGAGGTCAATTCTGATTAGTACATTTTCGTTTAGAAACAACTACATATCTAAGAAAGTCCTTAAGTATGGCTTCAGTTGTGGCCATACTGGATGTCGGATCGGCATTATTTTCACTTCGATCCAAGTAGGCATCACATAACGCAATTTACTTGGAATTCTATGTCTTTACGGTTCTATGTTCAGGAGGATTGGCGATAACAACATTTTCAAGTTGGCAGTCATCTTCAATGTGCCACGGAGCACACTTTCATTAACCATACATCATAAGAACTATTTTAGTGACAACCCATCTAGCTATTCAGTGCAAGAGGCGATAACAATGTTTTCAAGATGACCGCCATAGTGGCCATATGGATTACGAGTTCAGCACCGTTTTCACTCAGGACCAACTAGGCATCAGAAGTTATTAGTGAAAACCCAATCTCAATTAGACCGTAATTTCTGGAAGATTAGTAGGCTGTCATGATTATTTTAGTTTTGTACCAGCTAGACTTTGCAGTTGATGTGTGTAGAGTGTCATGGCAATCTCTCAGTAGTTCAGGAGAAGTTGTTAATTCAAATGTGGGTTTAGTCATTAAGTAAGTATTTAAGTAAGCAAGTTAGTAAGACAGCGGGCGAGTAATTGATGGCGTGAGTGAATGTGTGTGTGTGAGAGAGAGAGAGAGAGACAGACAGACAGACAGACAGAGAGATGAATGAGTGAGCAAGCCAGCGATCGAATGAATAATAAACAATCAAGTAGGATCATAAACTAAGAGCCCAAAAGCACAGAAAGATAGAAAGAAGAATTAAATGACTAAAAGAGCAAAGTATAATAAAGCCAATTAGAAATTAGGGGAAAGTCTACTGTTAGGAGAGAGAAAGAGAGAGAGTTAGTTTACATTATGCAAAGCACTGTTCCAGCACTGACGCTAATGACGCTACCTGTCATCTTGCAGCCGTCAATACACGCACACTTGGACGTTAAGCTCATCTGCAAACAAAAATGTCAGTATAAAACTCCGATTGATGTAATTTATAAATTTATCTCTTAAAATGTTCAAGAGAACTGATATGCATCCATCTTCACAATGAAGAAACATTGTCATGTCAAGAGCTCAATTTAAGGGCAAAAATTATAATAAACAAACAACAATGCTTGAGTTTTATTAACAACAGAGCATTCACTTTTTCGCCATCAAAACGTTTTTTAATGTGATATCCGCTCTCCTTCAGCCGATATTTAAGTAAGACTTCTGCTGTAAAAAGTAAAATAAATGTTCTGTCCCAGTTCTTTTCTTCACATACGAAATTCCATTACATCAAACCATAACCAGGAAAATCATAGATGATGATATAAAGAAGGTAAAGTCGCAAATAAATATGTGGTGGATGCGATAAAAACGAATATTTGAAAAGTTTACCATGGGTATTAACTCTTCTTTTCGATTTGCCCATGACATGTTCTACCATAAACAAAATTAAATATTTTCATTCCACCTTTACCTTCATTAATTATTATTGAACGACACTTAAGCAGACTTCTTAGCCTAAACGTTTTCTCACTTAACATACTATATCGTTCTTTACAAATTTCTCCCAAGGCAAGACCAATCTGCCTTTCGTTGTAACAAATATTAGTTTTGCAAGGAAAAATAATTCTTCATCACATTAGACAAATTCACAAAATATTTTTAAGATAGCAAGAAATGGCATTAAAAAAATCGCATGATTTGTGTTATGATGACATTTTTAAGTAGAAGCATACCCATTCTCTCACTGTATTGTTTAAAGTATTGTTTAAACCAATTGCATTGTCTATGAAGGGCCATGACTAGATTAGAAGTCAGCCAACTGCACGTGAACTGTAAACGGAGTCTTTCAACTAGCAATACTGTCTAACAGTCACAAACTTAACAGATTTAGGCAAATGTTGTTACTTAATCGATAGGGATAGAATATTGAAACAAAATATGGAAATGTAAAATCGTTGGTTTGGCACTCCGTCCGCGTCTATTATATTCACGTTATTGTTACCTTGTGTACAGTGTAACTTTACGATCAGCTAATCAAGGGGATGAAATATAGTCTAAGTGCTTTGTAGAAGTGGTTATCCGTGTTTCATTACATGCCCAAGATGTACCTTGAAGAATAGGAGTGGGTGTCTTTCTCGATCCTACACACTGTGAGGGCAAATGTTGATGTCTAATGTCAAGTGAGTGAAAAACACACTATTCAACTGCAATATGATTGTTATTGAAATTAAATGTAATCTAAATGATGTAAAATGCAGGAAAGTAGTATCATCCATAGCCAGATAGTCTTTACTCTACGTAATAAATATGGCTGTTAGACACTGGCCAATGGACAGCATAGTTAGTTTCTACTATGAGGAAAATTATTTAAAACATGGAAACCAGGACGATATATTTTTTAACACTTGTCCGGTTTGCAATAATTCCATGCAAATGTTTTTAATTGAAGACGAAAACAAATACTGTCTTCTGCTTCTTAATCATTAAAAACTAACTTTCCGAAGAAAACTATGCAAATCATAGTATTGCGGTGCATATATTTTTAATGATCCAGAAAGCATTTGCAACCAGGATTTAAGAAAATACCATCATAGTATGCTAGATTAAATCCAGGACTAATGATCATCAACAAAATGTGGGTCGGTGCAGAGGAATCATGGAACTTATGCGTCACTTTTCCGTCTGGAACTCGAAATTGTAATACAATCATGCACAATACTAGCTTACGCATGCGCAGTATTATTCAAGAGGCATTGCCATCAACTGGTCGCTATAATAACAGTTCTGTTGCATTATTACAGACATACGACAGAGGAAGTGCGTGACACTCTTCACCAAAGGTATGTGCACTCAATTTTTTAAAATTATATTTCGTCTAACTCAGTAATGTAATAAATGACACCAGCACATCCATACTCACAACGAATCAGCTGCAAGTTGATGTTTTTTTCTTCTCTTTCTGTTGTGTCGCTATGGTGATAGTACTTACAGAATGCAAATGTTAGAGTGCATCCAAAGTTTTGATTGTAATGTAATTATTCAATACAAATATATTAACTTAGGCTACTATATTGTGGCAACATGTCAGTTAGAAAGCATCACTATACCAATTTTTGGTCATCTCTATAAAATGACGTCAACATATTGCAACCGGTAGCTCAATGGACTGACATTGGATACTTTGCCTTGATCGTATGAGTAATAGAAATATTTCATTTTGTATATGGCAGCTGAACACTTCGATACATTTATGCTCGGAAGCAGTTCAGCCACAGGAACTGGAACGTGGCTGAGGCTTTGTACAGATGTTGGTCACGTGACTCATCCACACAGAGGCAAATACGATGATAATCACGCATGCGTCTAGATGTTGCTGGAAATCAATATAAAGAAGATTTTTCATTTTTTGGCAAGAGGCAAGCCAAAGTCTGATCTCTTGCATTGGATTTCATTCCATAAAATGATATGATTCAACATTATATTTTATGTACAGTGCACAATAATTAGCTACCCACTATGAAATAAGTACTGCAAGTCTTTTAGAGTTGGATTCCATAATAAAATGGGTCTAGAAATAATACGGTATGGCATACTGTATCAGGTACGTTTAGCTGTGTCTGAGACAAAGCAGTTGACAAGAAACTGTATTTTGTATCAAAACTTTTTTTGATACAGGTTGACATTTATTTTCAGTCAAAATAATCACTATAGGAGGTGCAAAAATGGGAATGAATGCTAAAATGTGTGTATGTTGTGAATCGGAAGACCATGTGTGTAAGTCAGGCTTAGTTTATTGGTTGCAAAACAGAATGCAGTATTGTCCAATAAATGCTTTCTCGTGAGGTTCTCAACCGCTTTAACGGCAATTTTTCAACCCCGACAATGAAGTAAGCGGTAATTACTTTTGATGTATCTGAGAAGTACATACTACATGCCAATCAGGTAAAGGTATATGCCAATGTCTGTACTATTTGTAAACTATGCTGTAAGAGCTTGAACAGTACTTATTAGAACCTAGATGAATACTAGAAATGTATATCGCTGAGATTCGTTATTTCCTATTATGTTGAACAATATCTATCTTGTCCATATCGCCTTCTGCTCCCAAGCTTTACTGAATGAACTTAGCCTTAGAAATCCACGCCGGTCAGTCGGATTCACTTCTTGATACTATTAAATAAATTAGGCAATGAATGATCTACCAATAATACTACCGAGTTTGCAAATATGGGACTTTGTTATTCAAGTAACCTGTGACTTTTTCCTATAATAAACAAAATCAAGAGTGGCATCTGCCTGATTCGTAAAAGCTACGCCATAAAAATTCAATCAAGCAAGAATGCCAGCTTTAACTTAACAATGGCATCAAGCCATTTTTCAAGCGCGTCACAGTATTGTTATTACAGAGAGGCCTGTCTGCAGTACTCCGTTTGTCCTGAATAACGGAACTTGCGCCTTCGCGTCACATACTAGTTCTACAGTCGCAGGTACCCTGAAAAAGACATATTGCTGTTATGTTAAAATCATCATGCGAATTATTTCTAACAAGAAATCATGTTATTTTATTTCAAGTATTTTTTAAAAACAAATTCCTGATATATCGTGACATATTCCTTATTGTATGGGAATATATTCATAAGTGAGAAATTCTGGTTTTACTCTTTTCAAAACTGGTGGACATGAAATCTTGATGGCCGTACGCCATCCTATGTATTAGCCGATCAGAAGATGATATTATTCTTATATAAGAGATGAATGACAATATGTATCCAACTAATTCTTACAATTTGCATGGCAAACTAAAATAGCACTTCCATTTCTTTTAGCAGATATTATATCAATCATGTTCATAGTTTTCTGAGCGTTTTGGGAATAGATCGCCAGTTAATCATGTTGGATATTTTCACACAACCATGACCCAAGTGAGGATACAATGAATGTGATTCCTAACTGAAAAATAGGCAACACTTTTATAAATACTTTAACTAGGAAGCCGTGATAGTATATCAAGTAAAGTTATTAATAAGCCTGGTGGTATAGCGGGGGAAAATAGTGAAGAAAAAAATGTAAGCTTGATTACTTGGGTACGAATATACATGACACGACTAAAGTGTAAGGACTGACATGCATATGGGATCAGAACGGTTTAAATACAATTTCATCTAACTTGCTTACTATAAGTTGAACATTACCATTTCTAATATATAACAGCCACGTATCTTAGATACGTATTCTTATATGTAACAGCCACGTATCTTAGATACTTATTCTTATATGTAACAGCCACGTATCTTAGATACGTATTCTTATATGTAACAGCCACGTATCTTAGATACGTATTCTTATATGTAACAGCCACGTATCTTAGATACGTATTCTTATATGTAACAGCCACGTATCTTAGATACGTATTCTTATATTAACAGCCACGTATCTTAGATACTTATTCTTATATGTAACAGCCATGTTTCCTGGACGCTTATTCTTATATGTAACAGCCACGTATCTTAGATACGTATTCTTATATATAACAGCCACGTATCTTAGATACGTATTCTTATATATAACAGCCACGTATCTTAGATACGTATTCTTATATATAACAGCCACGTATCTTAGATACGTATTCTTATATATAACAGCCGCGTATCTTAGATACTTATTCTTATATGTAACAGCCATGTTTCCTGGACACTTATTCTCAAAACGTTTAGAGCAAGAAACTCACTCTTAATTTCAAAGTCTGAAACTTTACCGTTGTGAAACTTTAGTTGGAGCGAAGGTTAAGAATCTAGGACATATTGTGTTTTTCCTCATTTAAATCACTCTCCTAGACTGCCAAATTTCAGTGACCTAAACTACCTTTACTTATCAAATCAAATTTTGGGATATTATTCTCTAGCTTGAATCTCATACACAATGAAGTTTAAGATTTCGAGGCCAATTCATCCGTTTTATTTGTATTAATCTCTTTTGCTTGCACGAAAATTGGTTTTACGTTGGAAAAGTATTGGCTATTAATGGTGATCCATTATTGTGAATACACTCATTTACAGACTGATTCACTGCGGATAATCAAAAATTATTACAGACAAATATGAGTATTGATGCTATTGGCAAAATGAAGCTATAATCATTAAAAAAAAACTTTTCTACCCGAACAACGAAAGCGAAACTGTCTCTTTAGCTATGTACATGCAGACGATTGGGAAGCGCGTGTAAAATTAAGGGGCCATCTCCTTTCAAGGTAGAGACAGTTTGATAAGACAGTATTTAAAAATTGTTGTTAGTGTTCGGCTCTTGTAATAATGCCTCTACTAGCTTTTAACTGAACATCTCTATACATGATTGCAGTTTACACTGTGTCTAAAGAATACGAGTCAAGTCCATAGGACGGGAACGCTCGGCATGGACTGGCATGGTGTGGTCAAGCCAAGACTCGAACTATCAACCATCTTCTCGCTGTCGTGAGACCAGAATTGTAATCATTTACCACTGCGACTACTTGTTGAAATATATTATTACGCTATATGTACAGTTCGTGTTTCATTCACAGAAAAATGTCAAAATAATTATTGATCTTATTCAACTTGAAATCTCGAGTGATTCAGCGAGATCTTCGCCATTCGAAAGTCTGGTTAATGGTGTTACAGACGATAGTAATGTTCAAAATGAGACTTGCTAAATATCATGTAACATACATGATTGTTTGGTAGGTTAAACATTGTTTTTGAAGAAGAACAAAATATTAGTCTCGTAAAGGCAATATTTGCATAATTTCATTTATGTTCTTGGAATGAGGACATACATCATGTATAGGCGATCTTGTTTTAACTTCTGCAGGAACATCACTGAGTACATAAATAAGGATTGTATACTTTGACACCAATACATTTAACGTCTCTAAAGCACATTGTAAACATTGTTATGTTTATCGCTTATAAACAAATAGGGCTTGTGAATTTTACGATACAGATGTCATTTTTCCGAAAGCAAAATTAAATAAACGACAAAACGACACCTATTGGTAGTTATTGATTGTGTTGATCTCTCCTAGTCAGACGAGAATCGGACTGAACGATATATATATATATATATATATATATATATATATATATATATATATATATATATATATATATATATATATATATATATATCAGCCATTTTTAACGAGGGATGTCATGTACTAAATCCGGTGTGAAATTTCATACAAAGTAAACATACCCGGCATCTTGGTTGTAATAATACAGGACCAACTTCTTAGTGACTGGATCATTTTGAAACGATCCGTCATTTGGGTGTGCGAACAGAGCGTGTGTCCTGCGATCAGAAGTAGTTAGGCAGATCTGAAATACAATAAAATATTTGTTTCTCCCAAACTTTCATCCAAGCATATATTGTTTGAGTCATGCAGTGCATTCTGTTTTTAATTGCTAACGTAGCTTTAACAATTTTTCAGTCATATCGCTATGGTGTCTACCGTATGGCAGTTTATAGTGATGTCGAGCAATTGGTCATAATGCCGCATCATGTCCCACCCAATCACAATATCTTGACACCAGTCCGACCAGTCATAACACTAACCTCTGAATGCTGAACGCCAGGCGAGGCAGCGTTTAGTACCATTTGTATAAGTCTTTGGAATAACTGCACCAGGGTTCGAAGGAGAGTGTTTTATAACTTCTGTTCCAGAAATAATTCACTATTCGTTCATGACAACCAATATGCACTATTTAATTCACCAAGATATTAGATAATAGAATATAAAAAAAACATTTGTGTCCGTCCATCATTAGAAAAAATGGTAAAGACTTTGTTATTATCTCAAAGTGCAAAGTTTATAAATCATGTATTAGCTAAACAAAACCACGTACTTAATGTATGAAAATTACACTTTAAGATTTGTATTGCTTTCGAATGTAGTGACATTTTGTAATATATAACGGTGATATAAATTATAAAGAATATAAATGTACTTAGATTTCCTGTTAAAGTGAAATGACGCTTTAACTGCCCTTTCTGTAAAGTGACTTTTCAGTAGTCTGTTAGGTAATTTCGTCCAGGTAATATCATCTTCAGTTAACTAAACATTTAATTTTAGTTACCATGTTACAAAGATAGCCTGTATAGTTAAAGTCATAGCCCATACAGGCTAATTTTAGGCATGACTGCTCCTTCCTGTGTTTCTTATTCTCTTCCCATTCTTCTTTCTTCCCGTCAATTTCTGACGACGTCTTTAATCAGGTTTTGGGCCATGTAGATGAAACTGGGGGTCCTCTTGTCAATTTTCCTCTAAATGAGATGTTGTCTGACCCTGTGCACGTGCAACAGGGTCTTCGCCCAGCCTTGCAATTGTTGATGGCATGGTAATACTTGACAAGCCAACGATTTGTTTCATAGCTAGACTGTGGAATTACTTTAGATGGGAGAAACACTGAGAGAAACATCCCTGCGATTTGACACGCAGGAGTGAATGAACCCACTAAACATTCTAAGGGAAATCAAAAACTACATTCATGACGAAAGTGCACACAATATTGTCCATGGATTCGGATCCTTGTAATCATACATTATTGAACTGAGTAGATACATATTGTGGTCACATGAAGTTAATAATGGTGGTATCTTCCTGAGATGGTAATCCATAAAAATCAAAAAAGTGTTCCACTCTGTGATCGTTGGGAAAGAAGATAGCTACCCAAATCGTCTGTGTTGATATCAAAATCTTGAACATATTTAGGATCTGATGCCAAAGGTCATATTTATGACATGGCAAAGAATTCCAAGAAGTTCCCAGGTATTATGTTTACTTTTTTCCTTTTTTTAGAAGTAATTATAAATAAGGCATTAATCCACACATGAAAAATTACGTCAAGTAAGACTATTAACGAGACGTGTCAGTACTCTGTTACAAGAGAGCTTTGATGAGTGTAGCCTCCAGACAAGTCGGTGGAGGTAAGAAATAGTCACGCACGCCGTTATACCACTTTCTCAAAATCTTCTCTGCTGACATAATAATACATGTTTGTTACAAATACTCTTATAACTTTTCTTCATGACTCATCAAATTTTTGTCATGTTGTTTCTGACAAGGATGATTGATCGGACATCCATGACAATCTTCCTTTGTCAGTTTTGTGATACGCTCAGCAAAGTCATCAGCAAAACAGGAAAGAAATTGTGTTCTTGTTGTGGACATTATGACATTAAGCCTGTGTTTTTCTCTTCTTTTTCTGTATCAAAAACATCATCATAGCCTACCGACAAGGTGTCATTGTGTTCCATCTATTCTTTTCTTCTTATTATATAGGATCACTTCTATCAAACAGTTGATTTCCAAAGTATTGTCAAAGTATGCATACAAGAAGACGTTCACTGTGTTCGCCCGAGCTAAATCAAACCGAAGTTCCACATGAATTTTATGGGATGGAAATGATACCCCTGGCTGTCATGGTCTGGAGTGAAATCAAAATTGCGAAATACCGTAGTTGCTGTTGGGACCTAACTGTTTTGTAGCTTCTAACGGTGTCAAAAAGATTTCAAATAACTTTTTCCTGGCAAAGTTAGGTTCAAAAGGTCTGGTACACAGCATGACCATCTATGCTTGAGCTCGAAAGGATTTGATCGAAATATTGCCTCTGTGTTCCGATGTGGCGAGATTGCTAACGATGCCAATGAGCAAACATTTTGGTTCCTGTCCCGGGATTACATGATCTTCTATCGTAATCGGAATATAGAAGCAATGTTGAAGGTTTCACTTCTACACGTCTTAGAGGATACTTGGCGGTTGTTCTGTTAAATGTTTGACTGATGTCGTTTCCGACTTTAGGTAAGAATTCCACACGGCTATGGTAAAGTCGGGAAAAAAGTGTGAAGCATATTTCTAATGATCGTTAGGCGCCCCATCATTTATTTTTCAGTTCGTAGCAACGCATGCTTTTTCTGGTCTTCTTGAAGATTTCCTTTCGACTTTGTCAATGAGGATGCTTTGAAGAAATTAATTTCCTTGTGTTAACAATGCACCTTCTAGGTTGTCATCCATTTTAAGATGGCTGAAACGCTGCGTTAACATATCTCCAAACCCTTCTTGTTCTCATTGTTAAGTGACTCCTTGATAAACTGTTTATCACTTGGGTTTTTCACATTTCACTGGAAAATCGTTTTCCTTTCGAGAATATAATATTTTGACCAAGGTCTCTTTTTTATACTAATATTGACACGGTCAAAATACAATTTATTGAGAAAACGGTAATGGGCATGCACCAAGCAGCAATGGAAGAATCCACTTTGGAATGAGAGACCCTCAGTAACGGAGCGGCTATATTTCTTACCACGTTGTACTCGACCACCTAGGAATACACTGGTCACTCCTTGTAATTGAGGCTAGTAAAAAGTTCCTTGTAATATTTCTCCGTTCATGCCTCCCAGTATATCACGTCCACGTACTTATCCAGTGACACGAAACCATTCTTTTCGTCCTGTTAAGTCAATAACCTTTGTCAAGTACGCTTGGATTTTCCAATGCGAACCCCAATCTCAGGTCTTCAACTCTTATTTCCTTTTTTGGTGGGTGAAATTCCAAACAGTTATTCAAAAAACATCACTTCGTTTTCAGCGGTCACTTCTTCGGGTGTACATCTGATGCTGCGAAGTTTCAACTGATTGTCAGCTTTGACGAGACTTGGTAACACGTTGATATATTTGGGAATCTGTTGATGTGTAAAGTATTTCCACAAGTGTCCTTTTCAACATCTTCGAAAACGTCACGCGACACTTTTATTTCAGGATTTTCAGTTGTGAACAAAACGATTCTCTTTTTTACAGTTCTTTTGTTTGAAAACCTTGGTTCAGAAATTAGTTGTCTTGTCTGTTTGTCATCTTAAAGGGTGATGACTATTTTGTTTCAAAACCAGTTCTTGAATGCTGCCATTCAATTGAAATACGAAAGCTGATTTTGAAAACACATCGATGATGTAAAACACATATTTGTAACTAAGATTATGCACTGCCGATTGAGAAACATCAACTAATTTTTACTCGCATTAATCATATATACCTTCTACCTTGCGTTTGACCTCTAGAAAATATCGCTGAATGGGGTAGTATAACGTGTGTCGATTATTCTTTTAGCCATCTTACAAATATTGACTTTTATGTTTCTTTTTAGCAATACGATACATTTTTCAGTTCATTCGTTTACCAGCAGAATCAGTTGTTGTCATTATTTTAACGCCATTTTTCGGCACAAGATAGGCTATACATGGCGGCCAATATTAATGGTGGAGGAAGAACCCGGAAAAAACCCGCAAAGAACCACCGACCTACGAGAAACTACCGGCAAGCTTTCTCGCATACCTACATTAGCCGAGTCCGAGACTAGAACCCACGCAGACAGAGGTGAGATGGCAGTGATCTATAACGGTGAGCTCTTTAGACCACTCTGCC
This sequence comes from Sinohyriopsis cumingii, assembly GCA_028554795.2. Lineage (NCBI taxonomy): Eukaryota > Metazoa > Mollusca > Bivalvia > Unionida > Unionidae > Sinohyriopsis > Sinohyriopsis cumingii. The sequence goes on along the minus strand of CM068841.1, from coordinate 48,600,095 downwards.
ACTCGGGGCCCCACCAGCAGAATGAGCAGGATTGTCCTAAATGCTAGCCAAAAAAGTGTATCCATGATGTGGTTGGCGGTTAATGTTGTTCCTAGTGCACCTCAATAAGTTACCTACGGCTCCACACTGCTCTTAGTCTTATGTTCATGTGATATTGGTTTGAATTGCGATGAGGGTGGATGTGTCCGATGAGCAATATTGTTCGGAGTGTCATCGATTGATGAATAACTTTTTTCTTCATTTCTTTTTGTCACTTCTGTAGTCCTTTATTAACTTTATTCTTCTCCCGAAGAAGGTGTAGACATCATCTTTTTGACCTAAGCTTTCATTTCTTCTCGTCTGGGAGTATGGACAGTGTTAAGAAGGTGGATACGATCTAACTTGGTGTTTGAGCAGACAGAGTTTGAAACACTTCTCTTGTGTCTTATTCTTCCATCGCTACATTTGTGTCTGTCTTTGTGGCTTCTGGATTATCTTTGCTTTTCATGACAGTCTTGAAATTTCATAGAGTATATTTATCTGTCTCGTCTAAAGCTTTCTAGTGAATTAGGTGAATGCGTTGCAAGATTTGTCCGTTCCGTTTAGATTTTACTGTTTGTGATGAATCGGTTCATTCAATCAAGGATTGCAGTTCTTGTTGTATATGTGACACCATTAAGATTAGGAGTTTAATTATGTGTACCATCGCTTGCATGGAATCGAAGTGAGTTCTCGTGCTTTCGTAAGACCCAAACGTACAAAAGTTATATATTTCCAGAACAGGGTGTCCTTTTTATCTTCTTCCATCTCATCTCATCACTCCTATTACAAGAGATCCATCATTTGATCAGGAGCAGCCACTTTGTACAGCATAGGTAACAATCCTCCTTGTTCAAATGAATAACTTGTTTTAACTGATGGGTATTTTCTATTTTACCTTCTTGCGTAGACCATCTTGATGTCTTCACAATCGTTCTTTCTCTATCGTGGACACCGTTTCTCTCAGAACTATCAAGATTCAGACACGGTAAAATGATTTCTTTGGCTTCCGTTAGAATGATTTCTTTTCGCATAAGATGAATAGATTAATTCAGTGCTAACAAAACATCCCAATGTCAGCTGAACCAGAAGTCGCTTTCCTTTATCTTTCTTGGAGGAAAGTTGTGTTGTGGTTGGTGTATTCGTCTTGGTGACATCTTTGTTTCAGAGGTAAAAGCACCTAAGTTTGTTTCAGGAGCAAAATCACCGAAGTCAATCTTATTTCGTACTATTTATGCTGGATTTCGTTTCTAGTGATTTTCGTCATGTCAGCTTTACTATGGTCAAATATGGGGCACCAAACGACCATTTGTCGTTTCAAGAGACTAAATCTGTACAGTTCTTGTTTAGATAAATCCAATAAACTTTCCAAGACACCTGCTCCGTCTGGTACTTTTTGTCTTAGAAGAAGACAATTTTGTAGCATCAGCAGCAGTCGCTAAAGCGGTATAAGAAGAAGAAGACGGAAAATTAGAAGTTCCTTTAAAAATAAGTTTCCATTTATCATTAGATTAGGAAACATAAGTCGGGAATCAAATTTTTGTAGGCATCATCAAGAACGGAAGGAAGGAGAAATGGTCATCAAGCGGTGGGATTTCTGGAGTGCTTGCACGCTCTAGCAGTAGTACGTCGTCTTCTTCTAACAGTTGATATTTTCTTTTTAGGGCTTTTCCTTTTCGTCTTAGAGCGTGAACTTGCAACACCATTATGATAATTCTGTTTTGTCCTTCCGTCTTCTTGGGAATTTGGCTCTTTTGGTTCACTGAACAGTTACTATGGTACCTCACTCAATTACTGTGTTGAATTTTTCATTATCGGTGAAAGTACATTCAGCTCAAAATTAAACTTGGTGTCCAAAGCGGATCCCTCACTCTGCCGATGTCTTGAATTATATCTTTATGTGTCCACGTTTGCATTCGCAATGAAGAGTATGTGTTGGAATTTTCTCCTGATTATACCGGATCTCAGCGTGTCAGTACGGAAAGGTGTTGCCCTTTCTCTCATTACAAATGTTTTAGGCAGTACATTCAAAGGTATCGGTAAATAACTCACTACAATTGGAACAAGGAAAATCATTACGTTCTTGTATACCGTATACACTCCTTACCTAGCACTATGAACTGCAAATATTGGAGATGTGAATGCCAGTCTCTTTTGTTCATTCAAAATAAAACAAAATCAACTTGTTTTTTTTCTTTTTCTGATCTTCCTTTAATCCTTCTTCGAGTTCTTTGTCTAATTTTCAATTCGACATGGATGCTCGAAGGCGGTTTTATTTCCTGGACAAAGTGTGGCTATGGACTGTTGGTTTTGGATAAAATTTCCATACTCTGAGCACAGTCTTAATATTTCGCAAGGACTTTCCAGTTGTTGAACTTGTTACATGCGAAGAGGGACTACCTATCAATCTATTAATTTGAAATTCAAAATATCAATTTAATCGACTTTTATTAAATTTGTAAGGTTCAAAAATGCTCTTTCAATATAGCCAGCAATAAGCCAAAAATGTAACAATGACACAAATTACGAAATTATCGGTTTCTCGTAGTTGTCATCATAACGTTTTAGTTGTTGATAATTGTATTTCCTATTTATGCGATTCGGACATCTCCACTTTGTGTTGCTCAGACAAAAAAAAACATATCATTTTCTAATAAACTGGTAAATATTTTAATCTTCTGATCAGATATTCCTTTGTACCCTAACGTTTCTTTGTCATCTTAACAGAAAGTGATTTCTTATGTATTATATATTCACATTTCTCTCTGCGAAAGGCTAAGAGGCTGACTTAGCCAGACGACTCAGTCAGAGAGAGAGAGAGAGAGAGAGACAGAGACAGAGACAGAGAAAGGGAGAGAAAGAGAGAGAGAGATTAATTCTAAATACCGCTGCATTTGTACATCCTGGTCCCTCATTGAAGCCATAACATGGGTTGAATGAATAAAAATTTCCGTCAGTCGACAACACATCTTTGAACCTATCACGCATTTAAAAATAAGAAATAAAAATAGCATTGGCAGTTCCAAAATAGTATAATCAGCCATACACTTAAAAACACCATGCGAAGCAATTTTTCATACTAGTATAAAGAATGGGTATTCTATTGCCTACGTACATGAATAATTTTTCAAAAACTCACACAAATACTATTGTGGGTAAAGTTTTAAAACATTTGGATATGATTTAATGTAATTGGTTGATTTAGTGTAATTGGATAGCAATTAGGGTAATTGGTAGGTTTAGGATAATTGGTAAACTTATGGTAATTCGTGCAGGAGAAGATTAGAATCATCACTTTTTAATCCTGGGTCAGACACGAGAAAAGGGAGCTATCGTACTAGGATGGCCTGATTTCGGAGGAACGGCTTTTTGAGAATGGACATAGTTGTGGGTGTAACTTTTCAAATCTTAGTTTCTATATCCTTTTATTTTAATGAAAAATTAAATAAATTATACTCTAATATGATTCAATGCAAGGAAATAACTCTGGACATGTGCAAAATAAATTAATAAAATCCATTCATTAAAATATATGTCTGCTTCCTTTTTTTATTTCTTGCTATTTGTCAGAGATTATATTCAGCAAGGATACAAACAGTTTTCACCGCATAGAAATAAACATAAATAATAATTCTACTCAGAATGGGTATCTATAGTAAATTAATGAGAATGAGTGTAAAAATACAACTACATTTTGCTAAAAGTATGGTTAAATAACTACAGCTATTGTATTTATTTTTGTTTTTGCATTGAAATTTTTTAAGAATGTATGTTTATAGTGAACAGCAATTACCAATTGAAGATAATATTCCAGTCGGATATGAATGTCAGGATCTTGTCGCTTTGAGAAAAGGGAGACATTGTAATTTAAATATGAGCTCACAATTTTAATTAAAGTTAGATGAGAGAAGTTAATGTTAAAAAGGTTTTAATTGTATATTAATCTTCAAAAATATTCAACCCCCAGAGGTGATCAAATAGTAGGTTTGTCATGTAAGAAACAAGCTGAATGATCAGACTGGTCAGGGGCCATTTTAATTTGTTATGTGCGCTGAGTGACTTACAGCAGCTGCTTTGGACCGCGATATCAGTTCGAGCTATATAACTACACACAAACAGGCAGAAAAAATGAAGAACTTACATACTGACAGACAAACCTACATACATAATCGATAGATTGGCTACTAAAACGACAAACATGCGGGCAAGAGCTACGGCAGGCGGACAAAGAAGAAAGATGACACGCAAACAAATACACAATAATGTATCTATCCATCAACTGAACGATCGTTATTCTATCGATCCACCTATCCATCAATCATTCCTTTCCACTTCCTCTCTTCCGCCATCATTCTTACGCTCCTCGCATACTTCTTCCTTAATTCGCCGCTTCTGCCTTCCTTTGAAGCGCCATATAAACTTACCTTGGTGTGGAGTCTGTGTTTCCAAGACTGCTTAGGTCCACAACGCTGCCGTCCTTAAATGTACATTTGCACGAACTCTTATTTACACATGGATTCTGACATCTTACAGTATAGATCAGCGACAAGCAGACAATAAATATGTATATATTTGCCGACAATACCTTCCAGGTAAACATTGTGTGAGGAAATTGAAATTGTATTCTCCCACTGATTACAACGTACAAAGTCTTTATCAAGGTATGTACGTGTACATGTATTAATTGTTATCGGGTACAATCTACCTGTTGAGTGCGAAGGGTGTGTATGTGATTAGGATTTTTAATGTAGCTTTAACAGTGTTTCAGTCATATCGCTACGATGTCTGCAGTGTGGCAGTTTATAGTGATGTCTAGCACTCAGGCATCGTGCCGCTCACATGTAGCTTGATGTCGCACCCAGTCACATTATCCCGACACCAGGAAGACCAGTCCTAATACTGACCTCTGAATGCAGTGTGGCAGTTTATAGTGATGTCTAGCACTCGGGCATCATGCCGCAGACATGTAGTATGATGTCCCTACCAGTCACATTATCCTGACACCAGGCCGACCAGTCCTAACACTAACCTCTTAATGCTGAACGCCAAGCGAGGCAGCTGTTAGTACCATTTTTGTAAGTCTTTGGTATGACTCGACCGGGGATCAACCCACGACCTCCCGCATCAGAGGCGGACGCTCTAACCACTAGGCCACCGGAGCGGATGCAGAGTGAAGGGACGCCGGGATTGGTAGTATCAAACTACAAAATGACGGTAATAGTTAATTAGATTAATCAACTGGGGATATTTCGTTGAAGTTGATACCATGGCGTGCAATGTCTGCACCAACTTGGATAAAAGGATATACAAACGTATACCTCCACTAAATCATTATTTCACCTTAGCTCCTACTCTTCAGTTTGGGGTGGGTTTCATAGCACCTACTACTTGAAGAGAAGGACGCGAGAGCTAACTTTCTATATTCATGAACATTAGTTGTATATTCTATGCTAAGTTTTAGACTTTAGCCCAATGTTTTGTGTGCATTATGTAAATAATGTTATACCTCGAAACAGTAAAATTGTTGAGGGGATAGATCAAGACAAGGTGCATGTCGCTTATTTTTACGCTTCACTGATTTAGGTCCAATTTGGTGTTTAAAGTTTATTTGTTCACTTATGCCGATGCTAGAATCATCACATTAGATGACTGTGTACATGTCCGTTATTATTATATCCTTACCGCAAAAGGAATCTGCATGTGACCTACATTTCATATTTCACTAGATTAGGTTAAGTGTTTTAGTTTAGCCTATAAAACTTTTCACAAACGTCGGCCACGCATATATCATGGTTCAATTACTTGGGTTCATTCTAAAACACTTTCCATGCCAGACTAATCAAATTACATAACTGAAGCGCCGTTATTAGCACCAGAGCATTAAAACAAAATAATGTCATTGTGACCTGTATTGCACATTTGTAACGTTTTACATTTGGCTTATAATCACATTGGTTTTCATCTACTGTATAATACCATTATATTAGAAACCATAAACCTTGGCGAGAGGATGCATCTTGATGACAAACCTAAACTCCCAACCACTCTTGTCTAAAATAGGTCACTATAACCCATTTTTCACTTTCCACCGATTATGTTTTAATTTGATCTTAATTTAGTCATTAGAAATACTAAAACCTTTATTTAATAAAAAAAGGTTATACAGTGAATTTCAATGACTTATTACTTTGCTTTTAAAAACTATTTACAGTTGTTTAGATAAGAGTAAATACCAGTCTTTAAATAAAATATTTTTTCATATGTACAGGTCAGCTTTAGGAGTGTTAAGATGGGTTTAATTATTACAGCCCAACAAATCATTGTTATTTTTTTAAGCAAACGCATTTTAATTTTGTTTAATTTACCTGTTGACTATCTCCTTAAATTCTTTACTGGAACTGTGCTACATACTTTTACATTTGGTTATGAAATTTGTGGATATCAAAATATAGACGCAATTTATCCAAGAAAGAGTTTTTAAAAAAAAAAAAAGAAATTTACGATTTTGTCACCTTTGCAAATAACGGTATTCGTTGTAAAAACAAAATACCATAGAAGACTTGGGACATTGTTATGTTTGTTTGACGTGTTCTTTTGTTCATATTAGATCTTTGGTAACATAATGGAAATAAACTGCAATTTTGCAGTAAAGACAAACCTGAAAATCAAATATAAAGAACTCGTCAAAAGGGACAATTTATGCTTAAAAGTTAATTGGAATTAGAAAATTACCTAGTAAGCTTTCCAAGAAAGTAGTATAAAGTGCTTACAAAGGTTCGATCAAGCAATCTTCGGTTTCCAGTAGAAAAAGGTAGTTGGGAAGGAATGCGTAGACATGACATTAAATTTATGTTATCTAGCAGTAGTAGGGAAATCGTGATGAATTTCATTATTTGCTCCAAATGTTCATGTTTTGACCGACAACGTTAGTGTCACTTGAAAATCTTCTTTGGTACTAAATACAATATAATAATATTTATAACGTTAATAAGTGTGGAAACTATCGGTCAGTTGAAAAGTGTAGGCTTGTGCATATTCTGCTTAATATATTTTAGTCCTTTTGTGTTTATCCTTTAACATTTTTATAACTACTCATATGTATAATGTCAAAGAAACTATCTTGTTTTTCCTCGTATGTTGCCGGATAGCGATCTGAGAGATAAGAAACCTTTTATTCCTATTCTTGTTATTGAAAACAGTGTCCATACCAAATTGCATCAGACTATTTAAATGGGTCTTGGTCTATGCTGATTACAAAGCGGTATCCCATGTACAAAGGGCTAGTTGTCAAGGGCCATAACTCCATGCAAAATGAATTTGATGAGACAAACGCATTAAGTTTATCTAAGGCTTCAGACAAAGTAAACCGATTGCATAAGAATGTCAAATGGTCCATCCGATGTGTTGATTACATGAATCCGTTTCAGCAGAAGTGTGATGTTACTAAAAAAAATGGGCAATAACTCCTACAAATTCGGATCTGAAAAACACATGTACACACAAAATAAAACTAATCTAACCGTAACGGTCACAGAGCTCTGCTTGTTACAAGCAACACCCGATTCAAAGACATGAAGTGATTGCCAAAGGGATAACTCTATTTTCTTTTTAAATGGAGTTCACGAAACAACACGTACAAGGCACATCTTAGTCTGTGAGAAAAGGTACACGCAGGTTTTTATTAAAATATGTTGAATAGTTCCAGAGCTATACTGATTAGATGTATGTGCCGTTTTGGAAATGAAATAATGATGTAAAAAGACCAATAACTCGTCAAAGCTGAACCTGGAAAAGACGAAAGCTTTCCGATGAACTTCTGTCTACACGCAGTTAGCGATTCCGCCAACAAATAGTGACACATAATGTATGAGAGACGGACGTACAGTAGAATGCACGAAAAAAGTGATTACCATATAACTCCCGCATCTACATGCAAGGCAATAATAATAATAATAATAATAATAATAATAATAATAATAATAAAATCAACAAAAAGGACCAGCTATGTATAAGGCTGATTTTGACCCTGGTTCAAATTGAAACGATATTTTCGTGGGTTGGAAGAATGCAGAATACGCAAGTATTACTTGGCGCTGATCGTAACTCATTACAACTCCTGCCATCAATTCATGTTGTGTGCTATACTTTCCAATATAAGATAAAAACAAAACTGGTCGAAAAGAAACGGATTGTTGCTTGCTAAAATATTGTATAATCGTTGAATAAAGTCAACTATACAAGAGTATTATAATGGTAAAGCTAATATTTTCTGATAGTTTCAGCGACGAGAACACCAACTGAAAGTGAAGATGAAGCCATCTTGCAATCCGGATTATGTGAGGTTATATTGTTGATTATGGTTAGATCAAACCTGAACTATCAGAACAAGCGTGCAAGAGTAACCTTCAACAGCGTTCAACTATTAATGTTAACAACTCTCCATCACAGTGACAAGCAGTACTGTTTTGTTGTAGAGTTTCATTCCTACCTCAAGTACGTGCTAATGAATGTTAAAGACAAGTGAGATAAGTTTTTTAACTTATTGTAGGATGATCAAAAGCAGACTCGGGTTAAACAAGAAAAAAATATACAGAGTGAAAGGCGAGGGTTAAATGAAGTTTAAATGGGTGAGAAACATGGATTTAGCTTTCTGGCTCTATCGGAGAAGCGGTCCAGAGACCACAGATAAAATCTCTCGATGTAGTAGTTGGACCACTAAGAGTGTTTATGGTATCTTTTCGATTCAAAAGGCCACTTTGTCCAGATACGTGTGCTTGACCTTACTAGTGGCACTAGATATTGTTATTTCTCTAAAGTACTGCCAAATGTTCTGAAACATTATCGAACCATCCGTCTGTGCAACACCACACGAAGTATTTGTCTCCATGACAATGCAATGACGCATAAATCCGCTGTCTAGAAAGACTTTCTGCTGCACACAGTCCTTGCCACATCCACCATACAGCCCCGATTTAGTAGTTTTCCACTCAATCAAGCGTATTATCAAAGATTAACTGAGGGGTATATGATTTTAAAGAGCCGTCATGCAGTTGGAAGAGCAATTTTCTAGTGCATCAACAACGTACCAAAAGTGAATAGAAAATGGCTTTTAATAATTGGATAATCAGAATGAGAAAGTGTATAGATGTACATGGAGATAATTTTGTGAGGATGCAATGATCTTTTTTCAACTAATAAAAAAACTTAGTTGTACAGCGCATTAATATTCAGAACTTTTATCAACTCACGAGTTGATTTTTACAATAAACAGATAAAAGTGTTGTAAAGTTTTCTTTATATACTTGCTTTTCAGCATATTCATTTTGTTTAAAACAAAACATATATATAAAGCCTATATATAAAGCCCTTGGAGTGTAATCGTATTGTTCATATTTTCTGATAGTTTGAAGAACGAAAAGGTCGCCCGACACTGAATATTACGCCGTCCTGAAACAAAAGGTATATTCTGTTACAATAAATTGATTCATCGGTCGAATTTGTTCATCTAGTTAGTTATTTATCAGTCGTCCAATCAGTAATTAGATTAATACATTTTATTTAGCGATAGGATGAAATGCTTATTAATAATTTTTAAATTATTTCATGAAACATTAATAAAATAAAGTTTGTAAAAAATCAAAATATAAACTTTTTAACTGTCATATATATCTTATATTTCCAGCCATATGAAAATAAACAAGCTACCAAACAATAACTTGTGTAACCCTTGAAATCATATTATAACAAAAGATGCATCCAGATAATGCATAAAGATCAAAAAGAATCTTAACTGCGTGAAGTATTCTCCAACATTTAGAATTAATAAATCTTAAATGTAAACAACAGAGTCAAAAACATCATGATGATTGTATGCATTGTAATAGCTATTCAATAAAGATGAAAGTAATTAATCAGTATACATATAGCTGGAGTTCGGTAATTATATTTAAAAAAAAACATATTAGTAGGTCAAAGGTCAATAAATGTATGTATTTTGGACATTTTTGGACATTAAGAAACCAGCACTAACTACAACTGACAGCAGCAGCATAAAGTTAGCGACTGTCGATACAAGAATCTCTTTTCTTTCACCAATCTCTCTCTCTCTCTCGTTCGCTTACATTATTTGTATATTGTTGCAACAATGTTTCATGCTAGGAATTTTCGATTTTATATCTTTATATATTTTGGGATAGGATTTCGTAGGTTTTCTTATAAATTTATATAAAACCTCTTGGCTTATACGGTTAAAGAATTTCACTAATTTCCAACAAAGAATTTCTTTTAAAGGAAATGTGAATTGTCAGCAGATGTTTAAAAAGCAGAGCAATATGAACAAACTGTAAATGGATATTCAACAATTTAAAGGGAATTTCATTTATAAGGAAAAGGACATCAGTACAAGAGCACTACTAGGCAAGGTATATTGGCCAGGGAAATTAAGGATACCTTTATTAGCCCTGGTATACTTTTCCATAATGTAACATTTGGAACCATCTCCAATCCACTTGCTTGTTTACGAACTCTCATGAAGACCATTCCACCTATCAGGTAAGCCACCAACAATGAAAAGAATCTGAAAATAAAACATTCTGGAAATGTCGTTAACATAGAATTCAGGCAACGACCATTTATCATGCCTTGCAATCATTCACCATGTACACTAATTCAGTGACATAGAAAGGCTCATTGGTAATAAACTGGTCTTTCATCTCTGCATTCATGGATTTGATTGCAAATTTCGGCACGTCGAATAAGTTGCTGTTATTTTCAGGGCTCTTTTAACATATTGGCTATAACATGCCGAAGAAAAGAGAAGCGCCTTCCCGATTTCACACAGAGGCAGCTGACCCGGCAAGACTTGATGCGTATCGAACCAACCAGTCTTGGATTACAAGTTCGAAGCTCCGCAAACTGAGCAATCGCTGTTAACTTTCACATAGAATGATAAATGTACGATCGTTCGCGATAAAAAGAGTAATTAAAATAAAAAGAAAAAAGAAAAGTATGTACGATGTCAGAGCCCTTTGGATCGATACAAGGCATTTTTATTATCCATAACTTATACAGAACTGGACAATCGATACATTTTGTCAAACCAGAGTAACAGAAATTGTTTGAAAATGTGCTGGAACTTAATGGCTTCGTTTTTGTTTTTTAAATATGATTTTATTGATCATGAGAGTTTTATTCAACTGAAGCGAAATTTTGTTGTGGACTTTCTGTCGTGGACTTATTGTTGTGGACTTGTTGTTGTGGACTTATTGTTGCTGCTGTTGTTTGAAAGAAGCAGTGAAATAGTACAAGAAAAGCCTGAAAGGTGGCGAACAGGAACTAGAGGATAGTTAATGTGTGTGTGTGTGTGTGTGTGCGAGAGAGAGAGAGAGAATTAGCTTACATTATGCAAAGTACTGTTCCAGCACTGATGCTTCCACTAGCTTTGAAACGTCCGTTAATACATGCCCATTTGGACGTTAAGCTCAACTGAAAACAAAATTATCAGATTAAAAAATTCAATTTAAGTGGTTTACGTATTATTTTTTCACGATATACAAGAAAACTGATTCGCCTCCATCTTCAGAATAAGGATGTGTGACAAGCCAAGGACTCAATTTAAGGGAAGAATTTATATATAACTATTGTGATGTGTATGAAATATTAAGACACTAGGTCAACAGAGTCTGGGATGATTCGAGACGATGGCCTTGGTGTGTGGATGGGTAGGTAAATCCAAACAGAAGGGCGTACCAAAATAAAACTAAAATAGAATTAATAGAAGGAAGGACTGTATGACGTTTCAGTCATTAAAAGAAACCCTCATTCTTTCACTCAGCTATAAACTCGGTAAGACGTCTACTCTGGAAACTAAAATAACTCGTCTGTCCCAAGTGTTACTGTGAAATTACAATAAGCCCAGCAACATGAAAACTAAGATGATGACATAAATAAGACAAAATCTGAAATAAAGAGGTGGGGATACCATTCACCACTAGAAGCATTTACCATGGGTAATAAATCTTATTGCAAATGTGCCCTAAAATATTCCACCGTAGAAAAAATATATTTTCGTCCGACATTTACTGCTATGAAATTTACGAACGACACTTTAAGCGGAAGTTGATGCCTAATTTCTTTCGAAGTAAAATACTAAACCGTTCACTTTTTACAAATATGTCCAAAATAATGACTAATCTGCCTTGCAATGTAACAAATACCAGTTTTGCAAGAAAATATAGTTCATGATCTCATCGAAAAATTCACAGGCCATATTCAAGTTAGCTAAATAAAACATAAAAACCCTTCTTGTGTTTTTTGTGTCATTTTTAGTCAAAGCATAACCCTCCTCTCATTGTATTGTTTACAGTAGCCTGATTACTGCACGGGTGGATGGCATCTGACCTTGAAGGCTATAGTTAGATTAGAAGTCAACAAACTGCAAATCAACCATAAACCAAGTCTCTCAAAAGACAATACAACCAAACAGCATACGCACCCATGATTTTGACAAGTGTCGTTACTAAATCGATACGACTAGAATAATGAAATATAATACTGCTATGTAAGGTCGTTAGTATGGCCCATCCGTCGGGTTAAGGTTATCTTGTGTACACTGTAACCTTATAATCTGCTAGAAATCTGATTGAAATTTAGCCTTTGTTATTCTTTTTGAGAAGAAGCAGGAATTCGTGCCAGTCGGACTCACTTCTTGATACTACTAAATAGATTATGCAATGAATGATCTATTAATAATAAAATAAGGTTTGCAAGTATGGATCTTTGGTATTCAAGTAACCTGTGGATTTTTCCTATAATATACAAAATCGAGAGTTGCATCCGCCTCAGTCGTTAAAGGTACGCCATAAAAATTCAATCAAGCATAGATGCCAACTTCTACTTAAAAATGACAACAAGCTCGTGCAAGAATGATTATTACAGAGAGGCCCGTCGGCTGTAGTCCGTTTGCCCTGAACAAAGGATCCTGCGCATTCTTGTCACATATTAGGTCAACTATCGCAGGTAACCTGAAAAAATATATATTGTTATTATATTAAAATCATTAAGCAACATTTTTCTTACCAGAAATAATTCTGCTTTAGGTCAAGTCGTTTTTTTTATTTACATCGTTCCATACAATGACGAAATTCCTATGTTGTGGGCGTTTACATATGAATGTGAGAGTGAGGTTTTACTCTTTTCCAAAATGGGTGTCCTTGTAGTGTTGACGGTCGTAGTGACACAAGTTTCATCGTTCTCTCTCTCTCTCTCTCTCTCTCTCTCTAACTTGGTAGTCATTGCTACATTTTCATTTAAAGGAGTTCAGTATATGCTTCTTGACTGTAAAATCACAAATGTTGCATACAGTAATTTGTTCCAGTAAAATGAAACATGATATGCTTCTAAGCACATACATATAAGACAGACAGACAGACAGATAGACAGACAGAGACAGAGAGACAGAGAGGACACAAGTTTATTTAACAATTTAACACTCGCTACATGCTGGAGGAATGTTGGAATGCTACACCTTTACATTAAGAGGAATTTCAATTTATGTACAGATCACCTTTCTAGGTAATTCTCACTTTTAAAAAAATAATCAGACAGGCCACAATGAACTTTAGAAGCCATGCCCACAACATAGCATATTTATCAAGCTGTATACATATAGTTTTATCATCGATGCTATCCCTGGTATTAACCAATGTGGCACCGATGATTCCTGGTTTTGACCATACTTCGACCATCAGTGTTATTAACCAGCAACATGTCGACCATCAATGGTAATATCCAGTCACATTTCGACCATCAATGCTATTAACCAGCCACATTTCAATCATCAATAGCATTGACCACGCTTCGACCATCAATGGTATTGAACAGTCACATTTCGACTAATGATGTTATTAACCAGCCACATTTCGATCATCAATGGTATTAACCAGTCACATTTCGACCATCAGTGGTATTGACCACACTTTGATCATCAATTCTATTGACCACACTTTGATCATCAGTTCTATTGATCACACTTCGATCATCAATGGTATTAACCAGTCACATTACGATCATCAATTCTATTGATCACACTTCGATCATCAATGGTATTAACCAGTCACATTACGATCATCAATTCTATTGATCACACTTCGATCATCAATGGTATTGACCTGTCACATTTCGATTTTCAATGGTATTGATCAAGCTTCGACCATCAATGGTATTAACCAGTCACATTACGATCATCGATGGAAATAACCACTCACACTTCGACCATCAATGGTATTAACCAGTCACATTACGATCATTCATGTTATCAATCAAACAGACGTTTATATTATTCTTATATGAGGGGAAACTATAGATTACTGCAATTTAAAGGAACTTATGAACGAGTTACTGAAATTCTGCATGACTTTAGGAAACAACGATTTCATATTTCTGTATATAAATGCTGTAACTTTTTCATTATATACATATTTTGCTTTTCTATTGAATGTAACAATACACGGTAACAGTAATAATACGTACATGGCACAGCCCAGCGACCTTTGCATTTGGTACCTTAGCGCGCGCTCATTCGTTCATTTAAGAAATAAATATCATTCCGTATTTTGCTTAAACTGAATTTTGATTCATCTTGTGAATGAATGCGCCTTGAAACAACATTTCCACTTGGTCTGGAATGGAAAAACTTTGTTTTTGTTTCTTTGTCGATCCAACGAAATTCTTCTTTTATAGTTGTGATGGACTGGATTTATTAGCTTCTGTGTCAATTCCGTACGATGTACATTTTCACTGGAGGGACTGGTTCTGATTGCAGCTAAAAGTATGTTTTAGTTGTGTCATCGATAGTTTTGAATCAGGTGGAAAAACGTGATATTCTTTTAAATGAATCGCGGAGAGCAGTGAAGTTTCCTTAGGATTTGTGTTGGAAACGTAGTTTAGATTGCAGAACAATTTTGGCAAATTGGATCAATTTTTGGAACCCGTGTGATTCTTATTGGCCAAAATAACTAAGAAAGTACGTTTTGAGGAAATTAAAGGTGCAAAAATGGTATGTAAATGTAATGCCATTGTTCTTACCAGCAGTAGATTAAATATTTGTATGCCCTCACAATTGCAAGATCTTTGTTGGAAAGGCCTCTGCTATTTTTATATGACCTGTATGATTTCGATCGCTACTTTAAATCCAAACATTGTGTCAACAACAAAAAAAAGGTGACAATTGCAAGGCAGATGTGGATTGACAGTCCGTTTTGCCAGAGGAAACAAGACTTCTTCGTCACCCCTGGTTTATTGACTCTGAGGCTCGTGTTTTTTTAAATACCAAAACCAGCCTTCTACAGTTGCTTTTTTAAAAAATATTAGTGTTTTGAATGACTTATAAAGGGGGCGCTCACCAGTTATTATGTATTTCTGAGAGAGTGACGTATGTAAGGTGAAGTTGTTTGCATTTTAAACATGCACAGTGGAGAGAATATTGACATGCATCTAAGCTAGTTTGATGTTATGTGGCTGATATTTCATTGAATATTGTACTTACGGAAATTGTACATGATCTAACCAGACTGCTAACTAAAAGGACTGTTCCCGTATGCTAAAACAATCAGCCAGAATTAGACTTTTGTACCAATTAAAAATAAATTTTGCCCAACATGACAATACCAGCTTCGGAAAGTGCAATGGATGAATTACTACATATATAAAATATGAAAAAGTTATCGGCTCTTTTTTGTACAATTTACCTCTGAAGTCCAGGAAGTGAAAATAACCAAACAGAGCTAGCAGTTTTTGAAAGGTGAACATCTGTATTAAGGCCAAGGTGTATACTCTGTAATCCATATTATACCCATCAATCATGCGCCAGAATAAAGGGAATTAATGTTTCTTTGAATAATACCTAAGATTTCTTTGAATAATACCTAAGATATACAATGTCTTTTTTAAATACCAGCGAGGAAACTCGGGAAAATTCATTTTCTTTAAAATTCTAACCCGATGCAAAATACGAAACTGTAAGCACCACCAAAATGAAGAGTCTCTGAGGGAGACGATATAGCCCTTGACCTCGATATGGTTTTCTATGCTATCTGATAGCTCCATCAATGTATGGCTCATTGTCTGAACCATTCAATTTGCGAATAGTTATGCACACTTTGTCGAGAACATTGTGAATACCGTATGCAATCGTTTGCTTGATTGAAAATTTATTTTGTGACCCAGTTAACTCCACATCGTCAGCTTTATCATCGCTACTTTCACATGGACCAAATAGCTTGTTTATTGCATCCACGACCAAATCTACTGCACTAGATTAACATATATTGTTTGTTTACAAGCACAGTTAGTTCCTAGCATACACTAGTATTTTGAGACATAGGTGCTGTGCATTATGAAGCAGTGCAACATGGAAACATACTGCACAATTAAGACAATTTAAGGTTAATAGAAGAAACTTGTGCGTAAAATAAGACTCAATATCTGCCCTGATAACTCTTGAAATTTGCATGGCATATAAAAAATAATGCCGTAATCGGTTTCATTTCTTCAATTTTCGGAGATTTTTTTTGGGGGGGAGGGGGATAAAACGATAAGGTTGGATATTGTCACACAACCATAAAATGAACGTGATTCCTAATTGCAAAAAAAAAAAATGAAAACTACTATAAATATTTTAACTAGGATGCAATATTCCATGGTTTAATATAGTTCATTGATTTTATATCAGATAAATTTATAAATATATCTGGTGGTATAGCCGTGAAAAATAAATAGGGAAAGAGACAATATACGCTTGAATAATTTTTACGAATATACAATATCAATAAGCCTGCTTAATGTAATTAGTACATGACCGATTCTATTATTTAACAACAGGGCCTCCTGGATATTTATTCTAATATTTAACAACCAAGTCTTCTATATGCTTATTCCAGAAACATTTGAGCAAAAAAAGCTCACTCTTTCATAATTTTGTTTATGTTATTGGAGCTCGACTGACGAAATAATACATGTATAGCCAACACAGTTTTTACTTCTTTAGGGCATCATTTAACCTTGGACTGTAATGCTGTTTCACTGAGTAAATCAATTAGGGAATAATTGATTACTTTAACAGCAATACCTTCCGTCGTCACTAAAGTAAATTATGAATATGTTGATGGTTATCGTTTATAAACAAAAAATGCTGGTGGACTTAACAGTACAGATGACATTGTTTTCGAAAGAGAAAAGCATAATGAAATGAATGACATCTATTGGTAAGAGTTAATTGTGTAGACCTTGACCACACTCTCAGTCGGCGTTGATCTGTCTGAGTCAGGAGAGAATCTGGCACAAAATACTAAATATCTAGGCAATGTTTCTCAGTAGCAATATTTAAACGTGAAAGCGAATGTTTTAAATGCAGTGTGAAATTTCATACAAAGAAAACATACCCGGCATCTTTGCTGAAATAATATAAGACCAACTTCTTACTGACAGGATCATTCTGAAAATAACCGTCACTTGGTTTTGCGAACGGAAAGTATGTCCCGTGATCAGTAGTGATTAGACAGATCTGAAACACGATCAAACATTTTGTTCCCCTCTATCTTTCATCCAAGCACATATTGTCTGTGCCATGACTTGTACATATATATATATATATATAGACATAAACATGACCTACAAATCATCTTGCGAAAAACTGTCCTTTCAAGTGTACTGGATCCAGCAAAGGATCGCTTAAGATAAATACAATCAACTCAATCGAAAGCGCTTAAGATATTTATAAACTAGTTTTGCACTCCATTTGTGTGTGTATTACAACCAAGATAAAATAATTTGCTTTGTTGGTTATCAAAATTTATTTTGAATTTAACTTTCGTCAGAAAATATATAGCAGACGGTAGATGCAGCTTTTTTGGAAGGAACAAATGTGTCTTAATAATGCAGTTCCTGCTGTTTACCAAATTAAGACTCGTACTCGAACATCATTTTTGCGCTGCTTCTTTTTTGATATAATCAATAGAACTTCTTTCAACAGAAATACGGTACCAGTTTTGTTGGTAATTCTCACCTAAATTTTGTAAGTTTATTTCGTAAGGGTATAATTTTCACTTTCCATAAAATGTCGAATATTAATTAATATAATATGTTATCATTTGGGCCAGTGAAAACTACTACCAAAATGACGTTAATTAATTCTTTGGTTAGCTGACTGAATGCTTGCCTCATCTGGAACATCTGAATGTTATCTAAAGAAGAACAAACATTTACTTTAAACGAGTTAAATCATATCAAGCAAGCTACGAACACCTGGAATCATGCTCCAGTTAATAGTGAACAATGAAGTCTGCCGGTTCCAATATTTAGGTACATCAAGACCTTTTTAATCATTGATTAAATCCTAAAATGACAATTTCTTTTATATTTTCTTTCAAAGAGAGAGAGATTTAGTACTACTACTGATACATACAATTAATATATAAAGGACACTGGTGTGCATCAGATACGTACAGTCAGCATATGATGTGACTGGTGAAACCAAATAAGGTTTCGAACTTTTTTCTCTTTCAAAATCGTCAATACATATTTTTTCCAGCTTGGATATCAAACAAGTGGTTTATATGTAATTCTTTTAACTCCTTAAACTGTTATTTTCCTATTATCTTGTAGTGTTGTTTCTTTAAAATCTTCATAAATGAAACTCTAGAAGCAGGCTTAATGCATTCTCCTGCAGTAACATGTAATGACAGTCCATGAAATCCGAAAAGGACGGACTCTGTGCAACCTCTATGGGCACGGCGATGACTCTGCAATCCCAGTCTTGACTTGCATAATCGATGACAGATGGGACATTGGAAGTCTGTTGCACCTACCTGCTTCCGGGTTTCATTTTCTAGAATAACTGACGCTTTCGAGCGAGGGTATGCCAGCGGGTTAGGTCCTGTGTTTTTCCCCTAGCTCCAATGGTTTCAAGCCGCACCACTTTAGACTGTCTTTCAGAGTTTCTTTGTAACACTTGCGTGGCCAGCATTGCTGTCTCGGCCATGTGCCAATATCCTAAAGAAGATATGTTTCGGCAAGCGGGTGCCATCCATTCTTATGGCAAGGCCGGCCCAGCGAAGTCGGGCCTTGATCAGTATAGACTCGATGGTTGCTGTCTTGGCTATATCCATGATTTTGAAGTTGGTAGCATTATCTTGTCATCGGATCTTAAGGACAAAGCAGAGAGTTGGCACATGGAATTTCTCAAGCTGTGTATACGGTATAAATTCTAGGTTCGCAGCCGTGGAGCATGGAAGTGATGACCACTGTGTTATATACCTTCAACTTGATGGATGGGGTAATAGTATGGCCGAGTGGTCGAGTAAACTGTTGCGAAGCATTCGAGTGACTGACTTAATTTACTGATTCTTGTGGAGATCTCCTTATCAAGCGAACCATGTTGGAGATGACACTACTAAGGTATTTAAAGCTGTCCACAATTTTCAGCTGAGTGACGTTAATGGCGAAGACAGGCTGTGGCGCGCAGATGTTTGAGGATGGCTGAGAAAGGACTTCAGTCAGGGCTAGGCTAATTGTGAGGCCGAATAACTTGGAGGCTTCGGAAATTTGTTAAACTTTGTCTGTAGGTAATTGTGTCTTGTGTGCCATGAGGGCACAGTCATCAGCAAGCAGGGCATCCCGAATGAGAATTTCTTGTGATTTCGTGCGTTTGTTTCTTCAGTGAGTCATCGCAGGTCTAAGAGTGAACAATCAAACCAGTATCTTATATACACTCTCTATTGCAGGCTCTGTGCGGCGTAATTGAGAACGCAGGTAAAGAAGACGTTGAACAGAACCAGTGCCAGGACACGGCCCTGTTTTCACTCCGTTCGAGATCCGAAGGGTTCAGATTGATCGCCTTAGAGAGGACCTGTCCTTTCATGGCATCATGTAAAAGCCGGATGATCTTGATCCAAACCTCGTTAGTACAGACCAGAGGGCCTCCCTGTGGAATGTATCTAAGCCCTTTGTGACGTCAATGAAGAAAGAGTAAAGGCCCAAGTTTTGTCCAATGCATTTCTCCTTGACCTGTCTAACAACGATGATCATGTCCCGTACTACGCCCCTGGGTGGAAACCGCACTTGGCCTAAGGTAGGTATGCTTCTAACACAGTAATTAGTCGGTTCAAGACGACAGGGGCAAATATATTGATAGCGTTGAAGAGTAGGCAGATGGCCCAGTAGTTTCAGCAGTCAAGTTTTTTAAAATCTTTATTCTTAAAGAAGGAAACAATCAAGGCGTTCACGGAAGTCTTCTGGCATCGCTTCTTGTTGGAATATCCTCTGGATTATAAAAAAACTTCGATTAATCCGGAACCTTATGTTTTGTAAATTTCCACTGTGATTCTATCCTCTCATGGATTTAAGTTAGAGTTCCTCTTTCATGTGGCCTTTTTGATTTCGTCAGCGGTTGATGGCAGATCAAGTTCCTCCTGTACTGACTGCATTAATCATTTTATTAAGTATGTTATTCGTTCCTTTTACATGCATAAACTAGCTTCAATCTACTACCTTTGTACATGACTGCTTTTTGTTTTTCATTGCTCATGAAGATCACCATGAAAACATCTCTCCGTAATAAGGGATCGCCGAAACAAGATCCAAGGCAGTGAACCAATCCTTTTCGAAACAAAGCGTTTGTCTTTTTCCGTATTGACACAGTTAAAATGTTGTTTCGATTTCACATGTATCATAATGTCACCGATTCAGTGGGAAGCATGAAAGGCGTTAGTACTATTTTGTTCTTTTCAAAGTACATGGCGGAGAGAAGCTGCTGCCGCATATAAAGAAAAACTGCATAAAACTATGGTCGGAACCAGACGCATGCAAACTTCAATTATTATATGTCACATCTGGGTTATTGACCTAGTAAGGCAGGCTACGAATTCACCTTCTTGTTATAAATATAATTCCATGTCATTTACACACAAGACCTGGC
Organism: Sinohyriopsis cumingii; assembly: GCA_028554795.2. NCBI lineage: Eukaryota > Metazoa > Mollusca > Bivalvia > Unionida > Unionidae > Sinohyriopsis > Sinohyriopsis cumingii. Next base: position 48,579,106 of record CM068841.1, on the reverse strand, counting down.
GTAGACTGCCGTGTTGCCTTCTGATAAAGAAGACAACATCGGAGTGAACAAAATGTGATGCTTACTCTGAACTAGGTATTATACTCTTGAAATATGTTGCTCTGCTCATACCAGTGTGTACAAAATAACACTCATATCAATGTGTACAAAATAACACTCATATCAGTGTGAACAAAATAACACTCATATCAATGTGTACAAAATAGCACTCAAGTATAAACTATTAACCAGATTTGATTCGTATAGTTCGTAACTAGTGAGACGGCAATCCAATAATCGAAACTAGGGGGATATACTTTCCAACGAACTTGCGATGACGTTTTCTTTTTGGTGGTCACTCGTTGTAACTCAGGCTAGTAAAACGTTCATTTAAACACTTCTACTTTCATGCCTTCCAATTTCAACACAGGAGGATCACGTTCAGTTTTATACTGGAGCTCAACATGTCCGTACGGTAAGGTGTTGTGGTCTTGAGGTCGCATTTGTTTTTTTTCTTTGGACACATTTTGATGATTTGGTTATTTCGTAACCGTTTAATTTTGTGTGAATCTAATGTTTTAACGCGTAAGTCTTAATCTTACCGGACTGTATAGCTTCTCTAGCTTATATATATAACAGCGTTAATATCATTAAAGTCATAGCAAGATTCCTCGGTAATTCCGTTCATTACTGACGGAAACCAGCAACGCACCGGTATAGTGAAACATTACTGTGGTACGCACCTCCGGAGGAAAATACCGCGGTAAACCGGTATACCAGTAATACGGCGCAGATCTAATGTGTAAAATCCGTTGTTAAACTTCATGATTTCATAAATGATGCAATGGAAAGGTGTAATGACCGAGGCTTCCGAATGTATTCCAAAGTCAGTTTACTGTACTATTCTGCGGTTTGGTAAAACAAAAAATAGTATTCTGCGTCATGCACTAAATAGAATCTTAAATTTGTAAATATTTACCTGGTATGTATCTATATATCTGTATATCCCTCTACCTATCTATTTATTAAAAGCAGAATCAAAGTTTAAACTTTAATCAGCTTTGATTAAGTTTCTTAGGTTTTAAACAACTGCTTTAATATAGCCAGAAATAACGCAAAGATTTAACAGTGACACAGGTGATTTACCAAAATATCTATTTCTCGTACTTGTCATCATGACTGTAGTAATGGAATATATTTTTCTCCTAATTATACATTTCTTACATCTCCACTTTGCGTTGCTCGGCCTAGGAAACATGTCATTAATTTTTAAAAAAATGTAACTAAATCAGTTTCTTGATCAGTTATTCCTCTCACAATAATTTCTCAACTGCTATCTTCAGAGAAAGTGATTTCTTTAGTATCTGTTTATCTATGTCTGCCATCACGTACTGTCAATTTCAGTTTGTATATTCATATGTTTTTAATTGGCTAAAAGGATGATTTGGCCATATGACACAAGCAGAGAGAGAGAGAGAGAGAGAGAGAGAGAGAGATTAATTTTAAATAACCGCTGCATCTGTACATCCTGATCCCTCATTGAAGCCATAACATGGGTTGAATGAATATAAATTCCCGTCAGTCGATACCACGTCTTTAAATCTAAAATACGTTTGAATAAAGCAATTTAAAATTTCATAGGCAATTTAAAAACAGTGTAACCAAATATGTGCTTACAAGAACAATCTGCTAAATACTATTTTCATATTAGAACAAAGGATGGGTATTCTGTGAATTTTCCCGTAATTGCGTGAAACGTTTTTGCAAAACACACAAACACCATTCTATGTATAGTATTAAAACATTAGGAAATGATCTAGGGTAATTAGTTCAGGAGCATGAAAATGTGAGTTATCATACGAGCATGGGCAATGATGTTAGGAAGGACTCTGTGAGTCAGAACAGAATCGGGCAGATGCGTTTACATTCTGTTTCAGCTAGTTTCTTTATCCTTTTTTTACATGAAAACTTAAAGAATTCTACTCTTATATGCATTAAATGAAAGAATTCTGTTCTTATATGCAATAAATTAAAGAATTCTACTCTTATATGCAATAAATTAAATAATTCTACTCTTATATGCAATAAATTAAAGAATTATACTCATATGCAATAAATTAAAGAATTCTGCTCTTATATGCATTAAATTAAAGAATTCTGTTCTTGTATGGAATAAAGGAAAGAATTCTATTCTTATATGCAATAAATTAAAGAATTCTACTCTTATATGCAATAAATTAAAGAATTCTACTCTTATATGCAATAAATTAAAGAATTCTACTCTTATATGCAATAAATTAAATAATTCTACTCTTATATGCAATAAATTAAAGAATTATACTCATATGCAATAAATTAAAGAATTCTGCTCTTATATGCATTAAATTAAAGAATTCTGTTCTTGTATGGAATAAAGGAAAGAATTCTACTCTTATATGCAATAAATTAAAGAATTCTACTCTTATATGCAATAAATTCAAGAATTCTACTCTTATATGCAATAAATTCAAGAATTCTACTCATATGTAATAAATTAAAGAATTCTGCTCTTATATGCATTAAATTAAAGAATTCTGTTCTTGTATGTAATAAAGGAAAGAATTCTACTCTTATATGCAATAAATTAAAGAATTCTACTCTTATATGCAATAAATTAAAGAATTCTACTCTTATATGCAATAAATTAAAGAAGTCTACTCATATGCAATAAATTAAAGAATTATGTTCTTATATGCAATAAATTAAAGAATGCTACTATTATATGCAATAAATTAAAGAATTCTACTCTTATATTCATTAAATTAAAGAATTATGTTCTTATATGCAGTACATTAAAGAATTCTACTCTCATATGCAATAAATTAAAGAGTTCTTCTCATATGCAATAAAGGAAAGAATTCTACTCTTCAATGCAATAAATTAAAGAATTCTGCTATTATATGCATTATATTAAAGGATTCTACTCTTATATACAATACATTAAAGAATTCTACTCGTATATGCAATAAATTAAAGAATTCTACTCATATGCAATAAATTAAAGAATTCTACTCTTATATGCAATAAATTAAAGAATTCTACTCTTATATGCAATAAATTAAAGAATGCTACTCTTATATACAATAAATTAAAGAATTCTACTCATATGCAATAAATTAAAGAATGCTACTCTTATATGCAATAAATCAAAGAATTATACTGTTATATTCATTAAATTAAAGAATTATGTTCTTATATGCAATAAATTAAAGAATTCTACTCTTATATGCAATACATTAAAGAATTATGTTCTTATATGTAATAAAGGAAAGAATTCTACTCCTATATGCTGTAAATTAAATAATTCTACTCTTATGCAATAACGGAAAGAATTCTACTCTTATATGCAATAAATTAAAGAATTCTGCTATTATATGCATTATATTAAAGAATTCTACTCTAATATGCATTAAATTAAAGAATTATACTCGTATATGCATTAAATTAAAGAATTATACTCTTTCATGCAAGAAAATGTCCCTGGACATCGGCAGCATATGTTAATGCCATTCAACTCTGCTTCAGAATAGTTTCAAAACAATGTTCAGTAAGGAAAACAGTGTCTTTGCAATATCTCTAGTAGCGAAAATCCATTCATCCAAACATTCGCCTAATGCTTTTCATTTCATGCTCTTTATCAGATAGATTACGTTCAGCAAACATACAGTTTTTTTTTCTGCATGGCAGAAATACACAGGAAGAATAGTCAGATATATGTCAATAATATTTATTTCTTATTTCAGTCGATCTCAATTAGAAGTGCGAACATTAGGAGACTGGAGGCTGCAAATACAAAAATAACTTTTGCAAGGTTATTCTTAAATAACTGCAGATATTTGAATTTTATTGGTTCTGGTATAGAACGTTATTAAGTATGCAAGTTGATTGTGAACAGCAATTACCAGCTGACGATAACCGACCAGTTAGATCTGAAGAGAAAGCTTTGCTCATGTGTTAACGTGGCTGTTTCTTTCATCAACGCGACCATTCGCTTTGAAAAAAGGAGGAGATAGTTCGAGTTACGCTTCTGTCATATAACTACTACACACAAACAGGCAGCAAAAATGGAAAGCATGCATACATGCATGCAGACAGACCAGTATACATACATAATAGATAGAGCGGCCACGCAAAATACAAATAAGCTGGCAGCGCTAGAAGGCCGACATAGAAGAAAGCTGACACGCAGACACGAAAATATGTACACAAACATGCGTCTATCCATCGATCGGACGATATTTGTTCCGTCAATCCACCTATCCATCAATCATTCCTTTTCATTTCCTTTATCATGTCATCATTTTTACACTCCTCTCTTACTTCTTCCTTTATTCACACTTCATTTCCTTCCTTCCTTCTAAGTGTCATCTACATTTACTTTGGTGTGGAGTCTGTTTTTCCAAGACTACTGAGATCCACAACGCTGCCGTCCTTGAATGTACACTTACACGAATTCTTATCTACACATGGATTCTGACATTGTACGGTACAGATCTGCGCCAAGCAGACAATAAATACGTATATATTCGCCGGCAATATTTCCCGTCTCAACATAGTGTGAGTAAATGAAGATGTATCAATGAACTGATTAAGATGTACAAAGTCTTTATCAAGGTAGGTACATGTACATGTGGTAATTGTTATCGGGTACAATCTATATGTTCAGTGCGAAGGGATGCTGGGATTGGTAGTATCAAACTACACAATGATAGCGACGGTAATGGCTAATTAGATAAGTCAGCTTGACATATTTCGTCCCTGAGTTGACACCAAGAACCATTGTGACATACAATACATCTTCAGCTCACCTGTAAGATGTCGGCGTTAGCGTCTTCATAGAAAAATGCATATAAAGCATATCCATTCGTACACCCCCATCCCCACCGAACCATTCATTGATCTAAGATCCCAGGCAGCAGTTTGGGGTGGGTTCATAGTATCTACTCTTTTGGGGTGAGGGCTGAGGGAGCTAACAAATTTGCATACACATGTACGTAAGTTAATATATTCTATGCTAAGATCTAGCGTGTAGCTCATGCTTTTGTGCGCATTGTATAAAAAGTTATACATGGAAGCATGAAATTTGTTAGGATGCATCTTGATCAGTACTACATCCTCAAAAGAAGGTCCCTGTGATTTATATTTTACGCTGTATTGATTCTGGTTCAATTTGGTGTTTAAAGTTTATTTCTCAAGCTCTGCTGATGCTAGAATCATCACACTAGATGATTGTATGCATTTCCATTATTACCATATCCTTACCAAAAAGGAAGGTGAATGTAACCTACATTTCACATTTTACTAGCTCAGAGGTTACGTTTTTGAGTTTAACTCATAACCCTTTGATAGTCGAAGGCCCATATTGCATTGTTCATCAATTTCGGTAGAACCCAGAGCACTGTCCAAGCCAGAATCATCAAATATGATCATTGTAGCATCTTTATTAGTACCAGACACTTAAAAGAAAAGGAGGTCATTGTGACCTAAATTGCGTATTTACATTCAGCTCATAATCACTTTGGTTTTATCTAATTTATAAAACTATGGTATATAGAGTTTTGGTGAGAGGATGCATCTTGATAACAATGTACTCTCGTCTTAAAAATAGGTCATCTCGATAACAACATACTCTCATCTTAAAAATAGGTCATCTTGATAACAATGTACTCTCATCTTAAAAATAGGTCATATTGATAACAATGACCTCTGGTCTTAAAAATAGGTCATCTTGATAACAATGTACTCTCGTCTTAAAAATAGGTCATCTTGATAACAACGTACTCTCGTCTTAAAAATAAGTAATTTTTCCATATTTCACCGATTAGGTTTCAGTTTGATGCTTGTTTACTTTTCATTCATTAGTCATTGAACTAAATGATTGAAAACTTTTTTTAGTACCACACCCATGCCAGAAAGGTCAGGGTGACGTTATAGATACATATTAAATGGGATGCACGTTGATGAGTACTACTGCATTATTTTAGTAGTAAGTTATTAGGACCCATATGTTAATCTTCAATGACTTGGATTAAAGTTTGTGTTTGAAGTTCATTTCTTAAGCACATATCAAGCTAGATTCGTAACATTGACGATAATATACATCTCTGTTACTATCACGCACTTACAAGAAAGAGACTCATCTTCACCTATATTTCATCTCTTACGGGTTTTGGTTAGGCTTTACATTTAGCTCACAGACACTTGAGTTTATGGCATGGTATATGTACAACTTTCTAAATACATGAAACTTGGTGGGTGGGTAGGTCTTGATAAGTTCTATATTCTCTTCGGAAAATATTAGGTATCTGTGCTGTTTAAGTGTCAGGCATATTAATGACTATGCATTGTATGTTGGAATACGGTACCCTCAACAGGTTAACAAAGTATTGTACAAATCAATGAATTTAGTAGTTAGATGTGTGGAATGCAATTGTATGCTTTTCAAACGATGTCTCGCCTGTAGTGGCTAATCAAGGCAGTTATGATGCACGAACTATATTTGTACTGCTACCTATCAATGCAAGGTTATTTTAAGCCTGTGGCTTTCACCCAGAAAAATCTGGTTTCTAGGGTGGGTAGTAAAAATAGATTGTCGAGTCTGTTTTAAGGACAAGGATTAAACTTCAAAATAATACAAATATCATTTAATCTATGGGGTTTTGTCAACTTTGAAGAGTACCTTTGCTCTGATATCATAAAACAGGATATTCGTTGGCATTGTTTTGTTTTTTTATCGTGTCTGCCCCATAACAGTAGATTGGTAGTTAGGTTGTTGGGTGGTAGGTATACGGTTGTCTCACAGTATGTCAGTAAAATACTGGCTTTAAAGTGCCGGTTCAAAGTTAAAATTGTAAAATTTCAAATCATTAAAAGTTCAGATAAAAAAATAAAACATTGCGAAACAGTCTTCAGTTAGTAAAGAGGCCAAGGTAAATTTAAACAAAAGATGATAATGTTTATAATTGTTCGAGGAGACTACTCTAAGTAGAGGTGATCTATATAATCGATTGTTACAAAAAATGTTAAACAAATCTGAAGTCGAATTCCCAAACCTTGTGAAATGTACACATTCTCAAAAGTTGAAGTGCGCTCGTGTGAGAGAGAGAGAGAGAGAGAGAGAGAGAGAGATTTGGATTATTAACATAGCTTTAACAAAAGAAATTCAGACATATCGCTACGATGTCTGCAGTGTAGCAGTTTATAGTGATGCATATCACTAGGGCAGCATGCCGCAGACATGTAGCATTATGTCCCACCCAGTCACATTACCCTAACACTAACCACTTAATGCTGAGCGCTTAGTAAGGCAGTTGTTAGAACCATTTTTTTAAATGTTTGGTATGACTCGACCTGTGTTCGAACCCGCGACCTCCCGCATCCGAGACGAAGCCCTAACCACTAGGCCACCGGAGCGGTCAAAAATTGAAAATAACTGTATACGAAGTTTTAGTCTTGCCATTATTTTGCCATCATCATGAAAATTCAATTCCCGCTTTCGGATCATCATGAAAATCGAATTCCTGCTTTCTGACAATTTCTGTCGAACCAATCATTGTTTTTTCCGTTTGTTTGTAAGATTGTGTAATTGCAAGCAAGCAAGCAAGCAAAGGATATGCGCATTCCCAAGTAATACTGTAGAAACTGTCAACAAAGTCATTTATTGCATCATGGATCCCTGCACCGGCGACACTTGAGTTTTTTAAATCATCATCCAGTACCTATTTCTGGCTAATAATTTATTCTTGGTGTTAGCACTGGTGACTTTCAATTCTGAAGTATTGCCTTACGTAACTTTTACCGATTTTATAATTAAATGATTGGACTTTTGATCGCAGGAAGTAGACAAAACTCTTCCGTGTCTATTAAATCTTGATATATTTTAAAAGTGGATGAATCCCCTACAACCAGACCATTGGTGGACCAGATATGTATTGCCTACTGCCTAACCATCATCGGTGTATAACCACCCATTTGCCAAAACCCAATCCTGAGAGTTTATATCGGCTGAGTGGCCTTTGACCCCATTTATGAAGCACATGATCTTTGTTCACTGTTTGGACACTGTGAAAAAGGACAAATATCAGTACTCAGCTACTTGCTTAGTTCACGAGTATCTTTAAAATGTACACTGATAAACACTGAAACGTCATAAAATAAATACCTTACCCAGTCCTACAAATTTCACTTTATATTTTCCCAATAATACCATTTTATCAAAATCATACATACATAGATACATACATACACACATACACAGACACACACACATACATACATACATTCATACATACATACATAGTCAAATGTGTTGGTAATATTTACAATGAAGTAATGTGTAAACAGAAGCACGTGCTTCTATTAATAACCAATACTTACAAGTCGAGCAGGTAATTTACCACTTGACTGTTATGTTCGTCCACAATCTTCCTTTCTCGAGTATTGCAACGATCTTGTTATCGCTTTAATGTATTCAGTACGTAAAGCGAGCACATCCGTGTTCCAGTTTTACACTTCGTATTCCCTATCATTACATATTTAATATGATATGCACGTAGATGGCTTAAGGCACATCAGCACCATCATGGCTATCTATTGCTGACTGAAAGTTTACTTCCAAGAATAAAAAAGGAAAAATTGCGAAAAACTGTTGGATGATAACCTTTCCAAATGACGCTAAAAATGTAGTGCTTCAAAATAAGAGAGAAAGTTGCAAATCACTAAAATCTTCTTGAAGATAAATAATTCCAAATAAAAGTAACTATCTTCTCAAAGAATTTCAAAGACAGAATGTCAAGAAATGCCAAAGTTCTTCAGAAACTAAATATTATAAAGAAAAAAGAGTAAAATGGCAAAGTTCTTACAACATAGTATAAGAACTTATTATATAAATCGCATTCTAATAGAAAGTCTTTGTTTTTTCTTCTTATTGTTATTGTTTTTGTGTGGGGTAGAGTGGGAGTGGGGTGCGGAATATCGTCTAAATTTTTGTTTCATCGAGGTAATATAATAAAATTTGTGTCTCGATGTTTGGAAGCATCACACAACAAAAGTGTGCACCACGTCTGTGGACTCTGCCAGAGAAGATATGCCGGTCGACATTAACCTTTTAGACGGCATCTATGATTCAGGTGTTCTATATGTGAGCGACACAATACCAACTCAGTTTTGCGCTTTGTTCTGTATGATTGATGCCAATAGAGTATTGGATGTTTCCAAGCTTTTTTTAATTTAAGTCCCTATATATATTCTTCCATTCAGAAACGGGTGGCTTCCAGGACAGCTTTAGCTACTTTGTCTGGTCTCTCATTAACCTCATATGGACAGGAATGGGAAGACAACATTACAGCCTTCTTCCAGACTGTAAAAACAGATAACGTTTCTAAAACAAGACTGGGAAAATTAAGGGGCCTATAATTTGACCCATGACCCGATATGATAGATTTGTTTGGGAAGGCCAAATTGAGTAAAATAAATTGTATTAAACCTTTTGCTATTGTTTTAAATTGTATATTCCTCAAAGGAATTGCCTCTGGAAACATTGTTGACGCACATATAATAATCAACAGGTATTGGTTACTTGACTTGGTCTTAGGTAAGGGACCAACACAATCTACTGTAATTCTACTAAATGGTTCGTCAAAAGCAGGAATAAGTTGTAGATGAGCCTTAGGTATTTTCTGATTGGGTTTTCCTACCATTTGACAAGTATGACAAGATCTACAGTACTTTCAAGCATTACTTTTGATTTTTGGACAATATAAGTGAATCAAGATCTTGTGATAAGTTTTATTGATCCCTAAATGACAATTGGATAGACTTTCTGATCCAAGCAAGGCTTGCCAGTTACAAGTGGATTAATTACAACCCAATAGTGATATAGAACCCTTCGATATGAATGGTTCATAATTCTCCATAATAACATCAGACTAGGGTTTATTAGACCCAACAAATGTATTGCTTTCAATCCATGACCGTGACCTTGACCTTTTAGAAATAAGAGCATTTGGAATAGGTCTGTCTTGATTATGGTGTCTTGTTTTCAATTTGTAGCAATCATAAATAACGTGTCTTTTTTTCTTGCAATAGGTACACGTAGAAAGAGAGAGTGACCTTTGTTCAAGCTTATCTGAAGCTTGAGTTTTAGATGTTGTGCCAGTTGGAGATTTCGAAGGGGTTGTATTAGGCTGAAATACTTTTCTGCCAAAAGACTGTTGAGTAGAAGTCTTATTTACAAAAAGAACTTTATGAGTTAAAGAATACTCGTCAGCAGCACGAGCAGCATTTTCCAAAGTTTTGATCTTATGCTTGTCAAGATAAGTCTTAATGTCACTATGGACACCGTTCTTGAACTCTTCAAGTAATATAAGTTGTTTGATACTTCAAAATCTTGTTCAGCTTTCTTGGCTAAGCACCATCTGTAAAATAACTGCTCTTTTTCTCTAGCAAATTCGACATGAGTTTGTCCAGCTATTTTTATAGTTTCTGAATTTTTGCCGATAAGCTTCAGGGACTAACTCATAACCAATTAAGATGCATTCCTTAACCGCATCATAATCACCACTTTGGTGAACTGACAGTGAATTGTAAATATCACTAGCTTTACCAGTGAGTACACATTGTAATAACTGAGTCCAACACTCCCTTGGCCAGTTCAAATTGTTAGCAACTTTTTCAAAATGAATAAATTAGTTGTCTACTTCTCTTTCTCTGAAAAGGGGAACTAACCTAATGTTCTTTGCAAGATCAAAACGTAAATTTGTATTTAAATTATGAATGTGCTTTTCACTTGCCAGCTCTATTTCTTTTATTCTACATTCGTATTCCCTCTCTTCCTTCTCTCTTTGCATTTGCATATCTCTCTCTCTCTCTCTCTCTCTCTCTCAGATTGTAAATGCATTTGTTCTTCTTTCTTTTGTAATAACATTTGTTCTTTTTCTTTCTCCAATTTCCTTTGTTCTTCCTCTTTTTTCAATTTCATTTGTTCTTTCTCTTTCTCCAATTGCTAACTGCATTTGTTTTTCTTCTTTATCTTTCTGAAGTTCCAGCTTCCTCAACTCCAATTCCATCTTGTATTTTAATTATATTTCCTTTACATTTTTGTCAGAGTCTGAAACAGACTTACTGATCAAAGCCAAAGCACTTTTATCCAAAACAATTTTTTCTACCAAATACTGGACCAAAATCTTATGTCTTGTTTCGTTAAGGAAGCTTTTGCCTCAGAAAAAGATCTAATTGTTCTTGGATAGGATTTGAAATAAAGATTTCCACTTTTGATGACATATTAGAAAAAGATTGCAAATTTCACTAAAGATTTAAAAAACATGGGGAATTAAAATTTCAAAAACCAAAGTTTTCTGAAATATTCTAGCCAAAAACAAATATCTAGGACGAGCAACCCAATTGCTATGTTAAGTGTTTAGGCTCTAACAAACAGCAACACAGAAAAAGTGAAAACAACAAGCTTTGTAAAATTTAACAAATAATTTATTTCCATGGAAAAAGATTGTAAAAATAAACAATAAAAGAACTTACGGTTTTAAAAATCAAATCCAAAAATAATCCAAGAATAATCGACGAATTAAATTTTATGGTCCTAACAATAAAATGTTCTAATGAATTAAAGTTCTAGTCTCGACGAAGAATCCAAGATGGAAGTGATGACGTAGGTTGTAGTCAGTACCGTGCTTATATACAGTTCCATGTAGAAATACAAAAAATGATACTCCGGTTTTGGAAATCCGAATAAAATTTTGAAGAACTGTCTTTGTTCAAGAATTCCATATGCCATGTTATATATATTCTGTAACGTAATATTGAGATTAATTTGGTTTTAAGGAGATTGTTATTTATGATGACAGACACTCGTCCCGCATCCTTGTCAGCAACCCCAATAAAAGTTGTTATATGTTGTGTAAATCTGTTATCTTTTAAGAGGTCTCCTGAATGAAGGCAGATGGTAGGTCATGTTCTTTCAGTGCAAGATTTATTTAGGCACTGTGTGCCTTTAAACCTTGATAACGAAAATTCTCGCTGCGCTTACGCAAACTGGCGTTTAAGGAAAAAAGACAGAGCATACAACTATTCGTTTACGACCCAAAGAAAAATATTTATGTATTTTTCTTCTGCCTCTTTCTTCAAAAATGTTCCTTTTTATTTTGCATGCAAGTATTTTAAGTTCATAATGTATCTGTGTTAGTAGCTGAAAAATCAAAATAGTAAATTTGAATGTTCATTTTCCAGAATTGGCATCAAATTGTCTCCTGAATATCAACATCCAACTTTCTAATGTTTGGTGAAGCATACATATATCTAAATGCCCCTCTCCCCTCCCCACCCTATGTCCATATGACTCTTAATCTCGTCAACATTATTTTATGTGGTTGGAACATATACCATTTGGGCCAAGTCGAGTCAAATATTTATTACCATTAGCAAACGTACAATTAGGAAAAAGTTCATCAAACCACTGAATCAGATAGGTACAAACTGTAAAGACCATGCATCCGATGTGTGATGTCCTGCGAAAGAAGAGGTAAAAAAATATTATTTTTCAAAATCTAATCTTGTACTGTCTCAAATAAATGGTTGCCTGGAAATCATATTGTCCCTTTATCCCACAACTGATCTCATCAGTATGCACATAACAAAATTACAATTCCTTCTAATGGCGTCTGGGAAAATAAATATCTACAATTATCTCTGTTTGATAGCGTAGCGATACAATGCTTATTGTGCATCACTGCCTTTCATTTTTGTGCATAAGCCAGAGTAATACGGTTTGCCATCTTCTTTCACGTTGAAAATCTCTTCCAACAATACTTACAAATCGTAGGCAAACTGGATACTTGCAAAAACTAGTATATTTGAACACATTGGTTTGACACAGAATGTCCGTCTCCAAAGGTAGCTTTATTAACAACAATTATATTTTTAATATACATTTTGAAATAAAATATACATGGATCTACACTGATCACGAAGTGTAATACGAAAGTTCAAATCTTTGCATATGTCGAACGACGAAAACATCTTTCGAAAGTAAATACGACACCGTCCTGCAAAAAAAGATAATATGTGCCTTTAAATTAACAAATCATTCAATAAATAAATCTATCCATTAGTTAATCAGTAATTATTTGTTTCAATCAATGAATGAATACCCCCACCCCCAGCCCTGCAAAATAAAGTTTATGAAGTAATTCTTCACTGAGATTTGTAAATCTGAATCGATCGTAATAAGTTACAGATTGTATCGGCAATTGTTTCTTTATTTTGTTTCGTTATTGAAATTTTTTCTTTCTATTCAAACTCTCCCTCTTTTAGCTTGCACGTTCAGCACAGTGTTTTGGAAATTCGACTGTAATTGACATATATGTCAGATATAAATGGTGAATCTATGCAAGGAATTTGCCTCTTGATATCAATTATATCAGCAAATATAATGCGTTATTATATCAACTCTTTTGCAGATAAATTGCGATCAATCATGTTTTATTTAATTAGTGTACTCATTAGTTCGTCGATGTGTGGCGTTTTCATTCAATACTTTCGGAGGATGAGGATTACATCTCTCTCTCTCTCTCTCTCTCTCTCTCTCTCGCCGAGTGATCTAAGGCGCTCGCATACACACATCACCCACATTTCACCTCTCTTCGCTTTAGTTTGAAATCTCGGATACGTGTGTGTGTGTGTGTGTGTGTGTGTGTGTGTGTTTGATAAACTGACCATATATTTCAATATCTCTTTATGACATGTATTATAAATCGATTTTCATCTGCAGTAATATCCTGCATAGTATATATTACAGTTTTTCAGCAGTGACATTACGGTTAGCCGTTACACTTTTATGTTTTAATTATGACTGAAATTGACTGAAATTGAATTTCGATGCATATCCAGGAATTTACGCGTGTTCTTTGCATATGTACCCAAATGCGTTGTTTAGTGTAAAGGAAGTACTGGAAAATCGCATTCTTATGCAAATTATAGCAATAGAGGTAAATATACGAAACACTCAACCGCAGGTATTGAATAGTTATGGCATAATAGTCTAATATTTTTTAATGAAAGCGATTAATATGCTTTTGTGAAAGTACTAATTTTGAAAATGCCATTTCATTGCATAAAATAATGTAATAAAACCTCCGGAAACCAACTATAAATTAAGTTTATGAACCATGCCGTTTTAATTGCTAATAAAAAAATCAGCGATGTAGATTCTAAGCTGGGACTTCAAATACACAGGGACTGGCACCTAAGTCCTTTCTGAACCTATGTCTGACTTCCCTGTTGATATGCAAATGAAGCTCTAAATCACTGCCTTAGCACTTGAGATTAGAGGACCATCGAAATACTAGCAGGGTACCTATTCATTGGGACTATTAACACTGTTCTTTTACCTATGTAAGATGTTACCGATGGTCAAATGTTGTGTTGTCATAAAGTTATTTATTTATTTATTTATTTATTTATTTATTTATTTATTTATTTATTTATTGCTGTTGTTTCTCGTTCTTACGCAGAGTTACACGTTTAAAATTTACTTTACACTGTGTTCATTTTAAATTCAGATCCTTGCGTGCAGCATGGTAATTTTTGTTTTACCAATTTGTGTTTGAAAATAAATATCCAGCTTGACAATAAAGATACCAACATTATCCTAAATTTGAGTTGCTACATTCCTAATGAAAAAAATGTAATTAAAGGTATTTCAATAAAAGTAGCATCAATATTTTATTTGATGCCTCTAAAATATACCATTATAAGTTTAATTCCTCGATCAAAGATAAAAGTCAAAGTGGTTGACAAAATATATAAACCAGTGATTGATGGGCACATTGTAAAATCAACTTAACGAATCACTCTCATCGCACTTGATTATTTTAACTAGCAAAAACAGTATATTAAAAAAACAAATTAATTAGCACAATACCATGATTAAAAAATATAAAGACACTTGAAAAATCTCAATAAATATATAAATATTTATATAAAGGGATCACATTGTCATAATACATATAATTTTTATGATACTTAAATAAACTCATTAAAATTAATAATATATCTTTTAATTAATCTATAAAATTATATTCACAGTTTTAGAAAGGCTTTCGCTTGCTTTCACACTGAATTAACTTCATTTTTGCACACTGTGTCAACAACAGTAAAAAGATTTTTTATAAACATTTGCAAGATTTGTTTTAAATGATTATTCTATAATAATATCAAATCACTTATCTGATTATTTGTGCTTGTTATTTATATGTCCACGTAATTATCTTAAAATTAATTTCTGTCCCTAATTATTGGCCAGGTAAATTTCATATAGTACCTTTATCAAGCCCGGTATAATTTTCCAAAAATCTACATTTGGAACCATGTCCAGTCCATGAGCTTTCATTCGGAATCTCATAAAGGCTATTCCACCTATAACATAAACCGCCACCAAGGAAAAGAATCTGAAAAGATAAACATTTTAAAATGTCGGTATCATAACTTAATATATTACAGACGAAACATCAGGCGGCAAACATATCTCTACCATCATCCCCCACCCTCTTCACACAACCAGCTCGTGTGTTTTTCTTCTGGGAAATAGAAAACAAAAAGTGGTAATGCTCTGGATCTGCACCTTTGGGTTCAGGGTTCAACCTCCGATTTCGGCATGTGCAAATGTAAGCGGTGACAGCTTCAAGCTCGATTTTTCCTTGCATAAACACGACTTCATACCTAAACAGTATGCATTCAAGATACGATTTAAACGTCGTTAGAACTTGTTTCATCAAGGGCTACTGTCATATCAAGGGAAATAAATCAATACTGTATAATTGTCGTATAACAGGTCAATGATGACACAGATGACGTCACAAAAGACTCATGCCGCCATCATGTAAGGCTAAGGCGTAATTTTCGAGGTTTCGTTGAATAAACTCATAACTTCGTCATATGATATAACTTTTAGTTATTTGAAATAGCTTTTCGTCCTATGAACATTTATTTATTTATATCACAGCCATTAAAATAGCATGGCATTTAAAGTGTTGGTATAAAGCAAATTGATATACCAGTACTATTGGTATATCAAATTGTGATCCTCCCATGGCGCAATAATACGGATATATAAACATTCTTTCAAACACAGGCATATAGATCAGTGATGAATTTCTACTCAATCATTAATCATAATTGACGTATGAAAATAACGATAAAAAGTATTAATAGTCCCTGTTTTCTAAATGATGATAAAATGGAATACAATTTCATCGGAATCCTTTCCTTTTTCCCATTCCGCTCTCCCATCTCTTGCGCAAGAGAAATCAGCAAAAATCTGGAGTGAGAGAGAAAAACATATTGCGCTGGAGAAAAAAAATTAAAACTGAACTTGTACCAAGTAACCTACAGTAATCTGGTTCATCGTAACAATATGTTTACACTTTCCTTGAGATCATCTTCAGTGTTCATAAGATCAATGATATATAGCTGCAATAGCCAGTCGACACTGTATGTTAAATTTGTCGGTTACGAGGCACACATACTGTAGCGTATTTAAAGTTTTGTTGTTGTTAATTCGTAAACATTTTATAATGTTCTAAAAATCGATTATTAATTATTGAATATAAAAATGTCCAAGTGATCGCTCTCTCTCTCTCTCTCTCTCTCTCTCTGGAGTATCGTTGTTGTTGCTGTTGAAGGGTTTAACGTCATTTTTCAGCACAATTTAGGCTATACATGACGTCCAGTATATATGGTGGAAGAAAAATCTGGGAAAACCCCGGAGAGAACCACCGATCCACGAGAAGCTACTGGCAAGCTTTCTCACATACTCACATTAGCAGAACACGAGACTCAAACCTACGCAGACAGAGGCAAACCGTCCAAAGAGAGAGAGAGAGAGAGAGAGAGAGAGATATTACATTATGCAAAGTAATGTTCCAGCACTGAAACTGCCAGGTGGTCCAGGTCCTCTGCCTTTGCAACCGTCAAGACAGGCACATCTCGACGTTAAAGTCAATGTCTAAACAAAATGATCCATACAAATGTAATGAAACATAGTATATATACAACATAAACCTACGTAAAAATGTGATGAATGCCTAACTGAATTGCAGGAAACAGACCCAGTTTATACGCAAAACTATCGCTAACATCAAGATACAAATAACTGTGTATCCAACAGTCAGAAGACTGTGAAGCCGAACGATTAAGGGTGGGGGGGGGAGGCGGACTAGGGTCCCAATGGAATCATATTAGTCTCCTACAAACAGATTCTCCCATGTCTTTAAAATATCTCCAAAAGAAAATCTCAAAGAGCCATGTGAGATTCAATAACACTTAAGGATATTCGACCAAAATGATGACAGGACGAATAGTAAACTGTACATGAAAGATGAAGATAAACTATTCAAGATTACTTGTTATTTACTAACTTCAAATACTCCAAGACAATTATACATTTCTTATAAATTAGATATATCTTTTTTTCCCTCCAAATATTTACACTCGCCTCTTAATGAAGATTATAAAAAAAATGCTTCCTTCTTTTAGCTACGTATATTTTACCTTTCAAACCAAAGACACAAATCAAATATTGCAATTTTTCTAATTTTGCATATTAAATATAATTGTTGGACTGCTGATAATATTACAGAATTTATGAATTTTCGCGAATTCAGCATATTCGAACCATGAAAGTTTTCTGATTTTATATTTTATCGAATTCAATTTTGTTGTTGTTATATTTTCAAATAATGAATTTTGCTTTAAAGCTCTTCTGATCATTGACCGGAAGAGTTTATGGAACGGTCTGTCTTTCGTCCGTCCGTCCATCAGTCCGTTAGTTCAGTTGTTATCGCTTCTCCTCCTAAACTGCTTGAAGAATTATCATGGCAATTTACACACATATTTATCCCATAGTCAAGTTGGTCTTGAATGAAAATGGTGGCGCTCGGACATCTAATATGGCCACCAAGGTGACAGTCTTGAAATTACTTTTATCGCTACTTCTCCTGATCAGAAAGTTATATCGACACGACGTTTACGTCAGAATACGTCATGTTATGTCTAGCTGGTTCTAATTGAAAATGTCGCCGATCTGATTCACAATATTGCAGCCATCTTTAAAAACTTTAATCGTTACTTCTCCTTAATGGAAAATCATATTGACATCAGAGTTTCAATAAAAGACTTCTAATGATATCTTCTTTGTCTTCTATTTGATATGGTTACATTCTTATACCCAGAATGGCCGCACGGCCATCTTGGTCATCTTGTTATCGCTATCCCTCCTGAATGCAAAACCATGTTGACATATGGTTTTAATCAGATGACGTATTATGATGTCTACTTGGTTCTAAATGGAAAAGGTGCCAATCGGATTTCAATTATGGCCAAAGCAGCGGTCATTTTGAAAATCTTGTTATTCCTACTTCTGCTGAATGGATGGTCATTATCAAAATGAGATCTGCTCTTAAATACGTCTTATGATTAATTGGAACCAAATGAAAATGGTGCTGATTTAACGTCCAAAATGACTTTAAAGGTAGCCATCTTGAAAATCTTCTTATCGCTACTTCTCCTCAACAGAAAGTCATATCAACATGTACTTTCTACCGGAAGAATCCTTATGATAACTAGTTGGTTAGAAATTTGTATCATACCAATCAGACATCAAAATATGTCCGCCATGGTGGCCATTTTGAAAATCGTGATATTACTAATCGACTCAGATGGATGGTCATATTGACATGGAGTTTTCATTAAGGACGTTTTGACGATGTTCACTTTGTCAGAAATGAAAATGGTACTGATTTGACGTCTAAAATAGCAACCATGACAGTAATTTTGAATCTTGTTATTGATACTCCCCAAAACTAGATGATCATATTTTATGTATATTTAATTTGTATTGTTTGCTGCTTTCTACATGATTATATGTTATGTATAATTATATTTTGCATTTGACCATATTCTAAAATCAAGTAAATGGTATCTGACTAGTGACATTTATTTTTGTAAACAACACAATGCACAGCTAATTTTTTTCTATGATTAAGGATTAAATATTCAGATGATAACCATCAGAGGTAAACGTGTGTATTTGAATCTGAGCATAAGACATTAGTTTTTCACTTGGAAATTCCGAAACTAGTTGACAACGTTGTGAATGTTTGAGAAGGAAACTGACATGCATCCTGGCTCTAATATTGGGTCTTAGCTTTTAATATCAATGTAGCTTACTTGAAAAATTGTGCAATCCTACCTTTACATACGAAGTGGAATCAGCCTTATCGTTGTGTTCAGTTTTTAATTTGATTTGTATGTATTTATTTAAAGTATTCACTGGAATTACAACGTTTTGATTAATACTTCTTGGACTATATCATTAATTTCGAATTATAGTTTATTCAGTGTAGGACGATTTGGATTATATTATTGTGATACATCAAAAGACTTAACACATCGCCAAGTTCCAGGTCATTGATACATTAGCACATTCGATACCACAGGAAGATCAGCACATTCAATTTTGGAAATTATTTGGAGCACCACTGGAATTCATTTGGAACTCAGTAAAATTTGGACTTGTGATAGAACTTGTTTCGACTTTTTGGGATTTATTTCACAATACTCAGGGGAAATAAATTATTTGTTTAATTTTACAAAACTTGTTGGTTTTCGCTTGCGTCTTTTATATAATTTAAGACCAATTTATTCTAATACATAATAAGATTTAGAAATGAAAAAAGCTTATTATGTTATCATATAATTCTCAAAATATTATCCTTACGTATAGGCCCTCCATAACTTGCCCATCTGCCCTAAACAATGGATCACTGGACCCTGAATCACATACAAGATTTACTACCACAGCTCTGAAAAGAAAATGAGAATGTATACAAACGTTCATGTTGGGCGGCAGCTTGTAATGTGTCAGTCTTTTATGGAAGACTTTTCGCTTGTACTCCATTATAAGTCAATTCCTATTGCAACTATGGAAAGTTTTGAAAATACCTATGTATTTATTTTTAGCTGTAATGTCCCAGAGCGCAATGACTCGCTGGTCAACAGGCCGGATTCTTGACCAGGCAAGATCGGCCGTCGTGATGTGTCACTGAGCAGGGCATCTTACTTCGATTGCTTCGGTGCGATATAGACATTAACGAGTTGATATGCCCTTAAATCCTAACCAGCTGCAAAAAAACAATGAACTTAACCTAGTAGTCTATATGCCATCAAGAATAGCTTTTACCAATCTATAATACATATGAAATTTACCTGAAAACTATTTGAACTACGCTGGTGATTTTCACAGGGCCTTTTCATTCCGTTTCCCCGCCAATTGTTTAAAGGAAAGGGAAAATATGGGTCTTTTGATCCCTTTGTTGTTTTAATTACATGAAAGAGTCTCCGACTCAAGATAGAAAGATTTCCTTTTCTATACCCCGCCAACGAAAGTTAGGCAGTCGTGAGCGAGGGCATCTGTTTTGGTTTCCGTATGATAACTGAAGTTCGAGTGAGCAGATTTCAACGTATCTTGGTATGTTTTATTCCCTTATCCCCAAAAATAATTTATCAATAATTTTGTCCCTCTCCGCATTCTCTGAAAGAACCCTGTTGATTTGGGGTTAGTGCATCATGATCAAAGTCAAGCACTCGTTTCCTAAAAATATCACCTACATTTTTCCGTATGATATCTAAGTCCTAAAATTCAAATAAATTTTGTTCTTTGGTTCACTTAGCTCCAGAAGGACCTCAATTGATTTGGGTGTCAGTATCCTTAAGGTGAAGGTCACTGCCACTAAACATAAACGTGGCAAGTTCATCTCATTTCCAACAAGAATTTAACATAGAACAATGCATTCGCCGAAACCTTGCGTAAGTGTGACCCTCTGCCCAAGAACAACCCCATTTATCTGGTGAAGATTGGTATAAGAGTGCTGCGGGGACCATGTATTTCATGCCCTTTTCATTTATACCCAAAAACGTACTGCAGAAATTACATTCAAACAACTTACTTATTGGGGGTACATCACGTGCTGTTTATGGTACTCTTGTTACCTGTCGCTAAGAGACATATATATATATATATATATATATATATATATATATATATATATATATATATATATATATATATATATATATATATATATATAGGTTCATTGAAAAACTGACAAGAGGACACGAAAATAACGCAAACATTATAGGTCTCTTAGATGTTATTTCATGATATCTCATAATTTTTAAGTCCTTATTTTATATATCTGTTAATTATTTTCTTAAGTAACTCTTCTTAAAATACTCTGGGTTCATTTTGCAATGGTACTGCCTGGGGAAGATATGGGAAACAAAGCTACATTTTCTAATAATCTGTTTGGATGCAACTGGGACTTTCACATTTATCAGACTCGGTGATTTTCAAAAACAATATAAAGCCGTACCCTACAGATGGATTCAAATATTGTATGATGAACTTATTATTCTCCGAGTCATAGTTAATCGTTCCGTCAATCGGCTTCGCCAATGCAGAATGTACTTTCTGGCTAGAATCAGTAAGACAAACCTGAAAAGAGATAGAACATTGCCGAACTTGTACCTAAATGTTTGTCTTATTGCTCACCTAGGGCATCCTATAACATTTGAAAAAAATATACTCCACTCTATTACCAGTACATCTTTTTCTTACACAACGGCGTGTATATATGTAGAAGCAAAAAAACAAAACTTAGATTTTTGTAAAACAAGTAATTTCAGACAGCTACACGTTATTACATAGCGGTCTGATTGCGAACATGGATTCCCGGAAATATAATAGAATTCTGCAGAAATTTACCATCTATCCATCCATCCATCCATCCACCCATCCATCCATCCGTCCGTCCGTCCGTCCGCGTATCTATCTATCTATCTATCAGTTAATCCATCAGTTTATCTATTATTCCATTGGTCGATTTCTTTTCGCAAGATCACTAAAAAGAGGTTACACAATTAGAGAGCTTATCAAATTGAATTCTGAGACATCATAGCAAAACACAGTAGTGGCGTACTAAGGGTAAATGGTGCCCAGGGTGACGATGAAGGCACAAAGGGTTTTTTGACGTCCCAAGACCTCTGGCGGCCATGGTTTTAGCGCCCCGAAACCTCTGGCACCCCGTCCGCCCATCCACCCACCGTCCTGCACACGAAATGTGTGTGTGATTAGGATTTTTAACGTAGCTTTAATAAAAAAATCAGTCATATTGCTAAGATGTCTGCAGTGTGGCAGTTTATAGTGATGTCTAGCACTGGGGCATCATGCTGCAGACATGTAGCATGATGTCCCACCCAGTTACATTATCCTGACTCCAGGCCGACCAATCCTAACACTAACCTCTTAATGCTGAGCGCCTATCGAGGCAGCTGTTAGTACCATTTTTGTAAGTCTTTGGTATGACTCGGCCTGGGTTCGAACCCACGACCTCCCGCTTCCGAGGCGGACGCTCTAACCACTAGGCCACCAGAGCGGTCTCCTGCAAACGAAATAATTGTGTCAATTGTTTTGTTTTTTTCAACAGACGTTCAGGCCTGCCTTAAGCATGTTAGAAATTTTTTAAGTAATTTGCAACAAAAAGTCTTGATAATTTTAGAACGTGCTCTTTGATATTCATTCTACTTGTTAACTTTTAAATAAAAGATAAAATCTATTCCCTATATCAGAGTACAATTTTAAATTACAGTGCAATATTTTTTTATACAAGATTTATATGGAAATGGATTTTTTTCCATTGTAAGATGAGATCAGTAGAAAAACTTAAAATGAATAAATTTTAAGCGACTACATCCATTTGTATGAGAAAATATTTCTTAAACTCTTGGGGTTCAAATTCGCCCATGAAGTATTATTATGCGCTACTTTGTATCCTTCAGTGCAAACATATTTAATTATTTTACTAATACCCTCTCATCAAACTGACTAACTCACCGAGTACCAATCGACCAACCAACTTAATTACCTACCTCCTCCCTCCTTGCCTTCTTACCTGCGTACTTGTATATATCTACCGGCCTACCGAACCAACGAACTAGGACTTACCGCTGAATCTGTGCAATCGGATCCTTCGTTGAAACCATAGCATGGATTGTATGAATAATAGTTCCCGTCGGTCGACAAGACGTCCTTAAATCTAGACAATAGTAGAATTATAAATATTTCACGATAAGATTGCATACAAGAATATATTATACAGGCATAGAAACAATGTGTTTAGTTAGTTCTTTTTTCCTTCTCTTTATAAAGAAAGGGGCCTTGGTGCGTGGATATAGAAAAATACCACCACTTCCAAAGAGGCAAGCACATAAACTAAATAACCGACAATTCAACCAACGAACAATTAGAGCTTTAATTGACCTATGCTGATAATCCCTGCACTTAACAAATATAAATTGAAAGCTGTCCTGAAACTGTAATTTACATGTGTATTGTTATAGTCATATATTAGGCTAAGTATTAGAGGGTTCAGACCTACATATTGTCTGTTTAACACGTAATTTTATCAAGGATGACCAGGACTCAACCCCCACACGTCCACACCCTTAATCCGGTCCTGACAATTGTTCTTCAGTGGACGAGAAAAGATCCTTCGTACTCGCAAAGTTACACTTTACCTTTATTTTCTTCAGGTCAAGTGTTGTGATTTCAAGCAAACAAACCGGTTTTTTTAAAGGTTTCTAAATGTTGAAAGAGTGTTTTATGGAACTTCATAAATGCGTTCAGATTACCCTTGATACCCTATCAGTTAACTAACGATTACACTGGTCAACAGTGAAATCATTACTGACTTGAAAAGGCCCTAATCTGTAGTATTTTGGTGTGCCGAACACGAATATAACCGTGAAAAATTTGTATTGGCTCTCGTTTTGAAGATATTCATATACCTCATTTTCTATGTTTCACTGTGTAAATTTCTCCAGTAGGACTGCAGCAACATCCGGAATAATAATGTAACATTGCATAATACCATCATGCTCACATCATCCACAGTTGATTGCATCATTTTCTGATGCAATGCAATACTAATGCCATGCGGCTGCTGAAGTAAGTTGACGTCAGCAGTGTACTATACATGTGTAGGCCTATTATACTAATGCCAGGCGGCTGCTGAAGCTGACGTAAGCAGTGTACTATATAAAGCCCAATCAGATAGGTTCAGCATTTAAAATATTTTAGACGTTGTGCGAGACAGTTCGAGCTACTGTTACATAAAACTTATTATTTTATCCATTTACGTACAATAAAGAACAGTAATGCCTCGAAAGTGTGTTAATACCGCGGACAATTTTTGCTATATTTGTGGGGAAGTGACATTTGCCAACCAGAAGAAAAGTATCAATTCTCAAGTGAAGAAGGCATATCATCTTTACTTCGGATGCAAGGTTGGTGACCAAGACAAGCCTTGGGCTCCGCATATATGCTGTGCTACATGTACAACACAGCTTTCACAGTGGTTGAATTGCAAAAGGTCATCAATGCCGTTTGCAGTCCCAATGGTGTGGAGAGAGCCAAGCAACCACCTAAATGACTGTTACTTCTGCTTGGTTCCTCCTCTTTCCGGCGGAATAACGAAGCGAAAGAAGTCGAGAATAGTCTACCCAAACATTCCGTCTGCATTGAGACCAGTTCCACATGGTGAGGGACTTCCTATTCCAGAACCTCCAGCAGAATATTCTCTTGATTCATCTGACGAAGACAAAGGTGAGTCGACCTGTTCTTCTCCTGGTCCATCAGCATGCAGTGATCCAGATTTTCACTGTGGTGCATCATCAACCCCACACAGAATAACACAGGAAGAACTAAATGACCTGATTCGTGATTTGGACTTATCAAAGAACAAGGCAGAATTGCTAGGATCAAGACTCCAACAATGGAATCTTCTAGAAGATGTCACAATTACTGCATATCGAAAGCGCCACCAGCAATTGGAGCCTTTCTTCAGAAAGGAAAGTAATCTGATATTCTGTTCCGATATTGAGGGTCTCATGAATGCTTTAAAAATCACTCATGACCCACAAGAATGGAGACTATTTGTGGACTCTTCGAAACTGAGTCTCAAGGCTGTGCTTTTGCACAATGGAAACATTCTTCCATCTATTCCAGTAGCGTATGCTGTCCACATGAAAGAGACATACGATAACTTAAGGCAGCTACTGAATTCCATTGAGTATAACAAGTACAGCTGGCACCTCTGTGGTGATTTGAAGGTAGTTGCCCTTTTAATGGGACTGCAGCAAGGATATACAAAATACATGTGTTTCTTATGCGAGTGGGATAGCCGAGCAAGGGAAATGCACTACATGAGGAAGGAATGGACTCACAGGCAGAATGTAGCCATTGGAGAGAAGAATATCCAACACCCAGCTCTGGTTGAGGCTCAGAAAATCTTGCTACCACCCCTTCACATCAAACTAGGTTTGATGAAGAACTTCGTGAAAGCCATTGACCGGACTTTGCCAGCATTCCGATACCTGCATGAAAAATTCCCTCGACTCAGCGAAGCAAAGATTAAAGAGGGAGTTTTTGTGGGTCCTCAGATTCGAGAGCTTTTCAAAGATGACCGGTTCAACAACTTGCTGGAAGGTGACGCGAAACAAGCATGGAATGCTTTTCGCCTAGTTTCTACAAACTTCCTCGGAAATGTTAGGGCAGAAAACTATAAGGAACTAGTAGAAGACATGTTGATGAAGTATAAGAAACTTGGCTGCAATATGTCTCTAAAGATTCACTTCCTTCATTCCCATTTGGATTTCTTTCCTAGCAACTGTGGTATTGTTAGTGATGAACACGGCGAACGTTTTCATCAAGATATCGCAACAATGGAACAAAGATACCAGGGAAAATGGTCCACTACAATGCTGGCTGACTACTGCTGGACACTCCTCAGAGATGCTCCCGAACAGCTGTACAAGAGACAGGCGAAGAAATCTAAGATGTAGTCAATGACTTGATTTTTTATAGGTAGGCTATTACAGTTGACCTTTTACTATTGGAATGCATTTCGTTATGTAAACATTAATTTCTTGCAGATTACAAAAAAACTAGAGCCAATTTTGCAATTTGACTGTCATATTCGTGTTCAGCACATAAAAATTGATAAGAATTGACTAATTTTATTTCAGTAACATGACTTTTGTAAAAATTTGTTGTCCAGTGTTCCAGTGTTACATTTTCAAGCAATTGGATGTAAACCACTTTTAAAAAAAAGAAAAATACTGTGAAATCATGACATAGTATTCACAATGTCGGCCTGTTTTAAGAAGTGGAATGTAATTAACTTTGCTGTTTTGTGGTATCAAACATGTTACGAGAAACCATAGTGTCACGGAATTGTGTAAATCCTTTTATTTATTAAATACATGTACTCGGGTTTCGTTTTTTGTGTACAATGATACCCGAAGGTGATATATGTATATTGTCCAAAGATTTCAAAAAAATGAGTTCAGTTCATCCTATGCCGCAGGTGCGAAGTACTTTCGATGGGAAGAACCGAATACTTTCAGCGCACAGACGATGCATTGCGGCATCGTCTGTGTATAAATACCTCACCGTAGGTCAAGATCTTTACATTACGGAACGTCTTTGATGAGCAGTCTACTATAGTGATGCAAGAATTAATCTGTGTCTATCATAGCAGACAGAATGTCGGGTTTTTGGGAGAGGCCAGACACGTCAGCAGGGTGGACCTCATATTGATTCAATAATATCCACAACCACAAAACAAAATATTTATTCTACGGAGCAGTAATGGAAACAAACAAGGATTTCGATTTAGGAAAGTGATTTCAGATACGGGAACTCAACGAATTAATCTGTGTCTATCATAGCAGAAATAATGTCGAGTTTTGCGGACGGGCCTGACACGTAATCAAGGTGGACCTCAGATTGATTCATTAATACCTCTAAAGGGTATAAAACGCAAAACAAACTAACAAACAACTTAACCATCTAGAATACCGATTCAAGACACGGAAAATTCTGGACCAACACAAACATACATGGACAATACATTCTAAAATAACGAAATGAGAAAAAGAATACTATGGTACATCGTCTGAAGCATACCCTGCTTAGCTCTGACTCTGTAACGGAGCCACCCCCAGAAAACTTAAAATGAAGAAGGAGAATCTTGGTACCCAGCAAAACGAACCAAAGGAAAAACCCTAATGGATAACGATTTTAATGGATTACTTTCAAAATTGCCATGGGATTAACTTATTCTTATTCAAAACACATGAATTCAATTATAAATATTGATTAGAACAACTTAATTTTTACTACCAACCTGTGATTATTCACATTTCAGATCGACTGAATTATTTTAATTTGCCAAATCAGGACTTACTAAATACTATCGTCGGCATTTTAACACACAGCCGAGAATTTGATTATAAATATTAATTAGAACAACTTAAATTTTGTACTACCAATTCCTGATTTTCACAATTCAGTTCGATTGAATTACTTTTAATTTGCCGAAGCAAGACTTATTATTTACTATTATTGGCAATACTTACTATTGTTATTTTATTTTGATAACAAACTTTAATAATCTGAATATACTTTAAAATCTTAGAAGGGAATAACTCTCTATTCTGGATTTTGGGGTTTTATCATGCAACTAAGTACTACCGATTGACAATATAAAACAACCTAACAACATTCACAATATGCTAAGGCATACAGAATAACTAGAACACCAGTAATAATATGCGCCACATGCACTCACCAAACGAACTCAAGCACTAAAATACTGTATTACTTTTCCAACACTAAATATTTTGTTGTCGGCTTTAAATACTTATACAAAATTTCCTTTGACACAAATAGGTTTAGATAAGAATGTACAACTATAATGAATTTGACCTTGATAGTGCCGTCTTTACATCTAAAGGGGAGCAACCACAGCACAACGCACATCACTGCACAACACAAGACAAAACGACTTTGGCAGAGTCAATTTAAAACGAGTAGCCACCAAAAACAAAAAAGGAAAGGAACCCCTCCCTTGGACGTAATAGTCCTAAGGGAAGTACTATCCTAAGTTCAAGCGATGGTGGTTATAAATCAGGCTCATTGCCAGCCCAGGCGTAGGGAAGAAAGAATAACCACCTAAGCATTATTGGGATAAAGTAAAACTCTATTATTTGACGAACAAAACAGAGAACAACCCTGACTAAATTACACTTATTTTATTATTAATTTTCTTCTTATGACACTTACACTTATAACATCAAAAGGTTGGACAGGGAGACACTCATCACATAACACCTTTGGAAAACCAGGGTGTCACTTCTAAGTCCTAACCAGCTATATATGCTGAGGTGGGGTTAAGAGTTGTCAACACGTACTTTAAGGTCTTGCACATTTTTTCAGTACAGCACAGGACAATGCCGCCTAAGCAAGCAAGTGGGAGCATATGA
This sequence comes from Sinohyriopsis cumingii, assembly GCA_028554795.2. NCBI lineage: Eukaryota > Metazoa > Mollusca > Bivalvia > Unionida > Unionidae > Sinohyriopsis > Sinohyriopsis cumingii. The sequence goes on along the minus strand of CM068841.1, from coordinate 48,550,636 downwards.
AACAGTGTACTACAAAGGAAACGATTCTGAACGGACATGGACTAGGATTCAATACAACGGATACAGGAAATATTTATGAAGGAAACGATTCTGAACGAACATAGACGAGGATATAAGACGATGAAAATATAATTAACACTACACTAAAATGAATACGACTTGTAATGAACACGGACTAGGATTCAAGAAAACGGATATATGAATTATTATTCTGATGCTCATTCTTGTGGGGTGGAGTCTTGCGACTATTCTCGCAGTTGATTAACGTCTCGCGATTATTCTTGCGATAGACACTACTTAACCTTGAACGGCACGTAGAATGAATCATACTATTTAAACAGTATATTACAAGAAACGACTCGGAATGAACATGGACTAGAATTCAGGATAAAAGATAAAGGATGTTTCATATTTCTAAGGAAATGTATGTAAATGTATACTATTATGGAAATGACTCTGAATGTAGAGGGATATGATTCAATAACGGATGACAAGATGTAGAACTGAATAACTAATCGAGGGATATAACTCGATAACAAAACTAACAAAAATTATGATGTATACAATAAGTATACTATACTACTAGAAATGAATACAAGTGGAGGATACAACTCGAAAACACAATTAACAATATATTCTGATGTTTACAATAAGTATACTATACTACTAGAAATGAATACAAGTGGAGGATACAACTCGAAAACACAATTAACAATATATTCTGATGTATGCAATAAGTATACTATACTACTAGAAATGAATACAAGTGGAGGATACAACTCGAAAACACAATTAACAATATATTCTGATGTTTACAATAAGTATACTATACTACTAGAAATGAATACAAGTGGAGGATACAACTCGAAAACACAATTAACAATATATTCTGATGTTTACAATAAGTATACTATACTACTAGAAATGAATACAAGTGGAGGATACAACTCGAAAACACAATTAACAATATATTCTGATGTATGCAATAAGTATACTATACTACTAGAAATGAATACAAGTGGAGGATACAACTCGAAAACACAATTAACAATATATTCTGATGTATGCAATAAGTATACTATACTACTAGAAATGAATACAAGTGGAGGATACAACTCGAAAACACAATTAACAATATATTCTGATGTTTACAATAAGTATACTATACTACTAGAAATGAATACAAGTGGAGGATACAACTCGAAAACACAATTAACAATATATTCTGATGTTTACAATAAGTATACTATACTACTAGAAATGAATACAAGTGGAGGATACAACTCGAAAACACAATTAACAATATATTCTGATGTATGCAATAAGTATACTATACTACTAGAAATGAATACAAGTGGAGGATACAACTCGAAAACACAATTAACAATATATTCTGATGTATGCAATAAGTATACTATACTACTAGAAATGAATACAAGTGGAGGATACAACTCGAAAACACAATTAACAATATATTCTCATGTTTACAATAAGTATACTATACTACTAGAAATGAATACAAGTGGAGGATACAACTCGAAAACACAATTAACAATATATTCTCATGTTTACAATAAGTATACTATACTACTAGAAATGAATACAAGTGGAGGATACAACTCGAAAACACAATTAACAATATATTCTGATGTTTACAATAAGTATACTATACTACTAGAAATGAATACAAGTGGAGGATACAACTCGAAAACACAATTAACAATATATTCTGATGTATGCAATAAGTATACTATACTACTAGAAATGAATACAAGTGGAGGATACAACTCGAAAACACAATTAACAATATATTCTGATGTTTACAATAAGTATACTATACTACTAGAAATGAATACAAGTGGAGGATACAACTCGAAAACACAACAATATATTCTGATGTATGCAATAAGTATACTATACTACTAGAAATGAATACAAGTGGAGGATACAACTCGAAAACACAATTAACAATATATTCTGATGTATACAATAAGTATACTATACTACTAGAAATGAATACAAGTGGAGGATACAACTCGAAAACACAATTAACAATATATTCTGATGTATGCAATAAGTATACTATACTACTAGAAATGAATACAAGTGGAGGATACAACTCGAAAACACAATTAACAATATATTCTCATGTTTACAATAAGTATACTATACTACTAGAAATGAATACAAGTGGAGGATACAACTCGAAAACACAATTAACAATATATTCTGATGTATGCAATAAGTATACTATACTACTAGAAATGAATACAAGTGGAGGATACAACTCGAAAACACAATTAACAATATATTCTCATGTTTACAATAAGTATACTATACTATTAGAAATGAATACAAGTGGAGGATACAACTCGAAAACACAATTAACACTCTATTAATTTAATTATATATAATTACAAATGCTATAATTTGAAACTTCTTGAATTATTAATGGACATCAAACATGCAGCACATGTGCTAGCATGAGCAGCTACTAGCTCGTGCAGGACGCAAGTGCTGCACGTGCATTAACTAAACAACTCTAAGCTGAACGCGTGCGCTATGTAATCCCAGGTGACCGTAATATGAACTCAGGCAAGTATTTCCTTACTTCTCTCTATACAAAACAAATACATATACTTAATACTCCTGTACTTGCACTAAATTGCTCCCAAAAAATTAAATTTAATATAACTAAATAATAACAAAGTGAATTTGATCTTTACGTCAGTTCGAACAGAAATACAAGGGAACATACAGAACAATATAGCACAAATCACATAGCAATCACTGGACAATATTGATCCCTTGCACGGATCACTTATGTAAAAAGACCAGCCAAGGTCAATGAGTAGCTATACACTAGTTAGGGGGGTGTATAAACCCTAGAACAAAATTTAATAAAATCGAAATTTATAAAAAATAATTCTACAATAAAAGGCATAAGGAGGAAAACTATAAAATCCATTTTAGTTTAGACACTAGGTCTCCTCTATGATGTTAATCTGAGACGGACCACACCAATAAGTTTAAGTACTTGCACATCGTCAGCTCTAGAGGTATATGAGTTATTTATTAATTTCTTGTGTATAAGTTATAACTATTGTACTACCACGTTTTAATTTTATATGTTTTCTATGTAGCTTCGGCTTACGTAGTTGTATGCAAATATTTTCTATTCTTGTTTGTGACTTAGCAAGAGATTTAAAATAGCATTATAAGATTGCATTTTTAAGGAACGATTAGTACCGTAGGATTCTTGTCGGGCACGGTTAGGTTCACTTAAGAACTTGTATATGGTTTTGTAATTATTGTGCCGATAATGTAATCTGTATAGCTTAACGTATATAACGTCATTACGTTTTATCGTATATGCCCGTGTCATGCATAGTACACGATGTTAGATGTATTTTCAGCTGACCAGAGTGATCGGAGTGGTGATCAGAGTTATCGGAGTGATCAGATTCTTCGTGGTACAGTCTGTAGAGCTAACCATAGGAATTAACCTTAGCATCCGTAGAGCTGAGTAAAGTGATCACCTGCTACTCATCGGGTGTTGCTGACCCAGGTTGGTGGGCGCTGATTGCTTGATTGACCAACCTGAAATATTGACTGCTTGATTGACCAGTATGACTGGTAGCCATGTGTGCTGGTGACGGAGTGTGTAACTCCATACATGTGATAATTTAGCCGTGGGCTAATCTTTGGGGTTTGCAATACCCAGTGTGTTTTTTGGGACTGTAAATATATTTTGTACATATGTCCCTTTGTTTTCACCATTTTGCACTATTTGAGTGAATACATTTTTACTATATGAGTAAAAAATACCAGGTTTTACTATTTGAGTAAAACACATTGTTCTTTCGTTATAAAATCACCGTGAATCATTTACCCCTTGTGCTTGCACTGTGTAAAGTCATTTATTTGTATTTTTATTATTTAGTTCGTGCGGATTGTATTAATTAATCCAATATCTGGATATTATATACGCATGCATTAATCATAATTATTTTCTCATTCAAGTCATTTATCACTAAACATTGTCTTTGTGTCACCATCAAAAGTGTTTTGTTGTAAATCCGAAATCCCACCCGGTAATCTTGTTACACTGAGTATTTGTAAAACAACTATTCCGCGCGCTACCCAGATCTGGTGCACCCACCGCCAATTCTATGCCCTAATGGTCAAGTTCCAAGGAGTCAAAATAAAGTAAAGGGTGGGAATCTCAACACTTTCCACGTTATGATTCAGTGGCTAAGTCTGAAATGATGGAGAAGGCGTGGAAATAGGTATGTACTCTGGGGCCAATCCCGATGCATGTAATAATTTTGTCTTTTAATGCCCATATATATATATATATATATATATATATATATATATATATATATATATATATATATATATATATATATATATATATATATATATATATATATATATATATATATAAGAGAGAGAGATTTGAACACTTTGTATGTTATGGCCCATTTTTTAAGTCGGGGGGGGGGGCTAGGAAAGAATATGGTTATGACTCGTGCGTCAGTCTGCTTTGCACTGATAACTGGATCATTGATCACACATAGCAGTTCTCGATAGAGACAAGCCACTAAGGAGTGTCATGAAATTTATATAAAGTCACCCTAACCCCTTAATTTCATCGCCAGGGATAATATAAATCGACAAGTCACATCCACGGAATTATAATAATTTACCCAAAGTTGATGTGCCTAGCCTGAACGATGTTTGAATAAGTTAATGTTTCTACATATCTTCCTTCGTAAGGCTGGATGGACTGTATCACAATATATCAACACTTCTTTGAACGCAAGGTGAAAACGTACGGTTTACACTACCATGACGAACAATGATTCGAGAAGTTCATGAAAGATGCATATCCGGAATCTACTCAATATTAATACAGAGTGATATCCCATATTGAAAATAAAAACGGTGTAAGAGCAGGATAAGGACAATACATGTTGTTTTGTAGTTTTGTGGTTTAACGCCATGGCGGCCAGTTTAAATGGAGCAGGAAGGATCTGGGGAAATCCCTGGTAAGAACCACCGACCTACTTTCTCATGTACCCGCATAGATCGAGCCTAAGACTCGAACCCAAGAGGACAGAGGTGAGATGTCAGTGATCTGTAAAGACCACTGGGTCACCCGGGGTCCTAATGACACTACATATATTCCGTCGTACTATATTACTCAAGACATTCAGATAGCCCAGATAGAAAGAAAAATACAGTCATACTTATCACCGCAGATACATACATATTGTAAGTACGTCCGTATCTACATACATACATATATAAATATATTCAGATCCAAACAAACAGGGGGCCCTGAGTGGCCGAGTGGTCTAATGCGCTCACCGTTACGGATCACTGCCATCTCACCTCTGTCTGCATGGGTTCGAGTCTCGGGCTCCGCCAGTGCGGGTACGTGAGAAAGCTTCCCAGTAGCTTCTCGTGGGTCGGTGGTTCTTTCCGAGGTTTTCCCGGGTTCTTCCTCCACCATTTATACTGGCCGCCATGTATAGCCTATCCTGTGCTGAAAAATGGCGTTAAACCCCATAACAACAACAACCTAACAGACAGGCATGCAGACAGGCACACAGGCAAACTCGTTCTGTCAGATTTCGGAAAATTCGAAGAGAAAGTTTACCTCACTCATTGCGTTCCCTGGGTAGAGTCATCTATGTATCTGTATGGTAAATGGGCTTTCTGCCCACACATAAACAATTGTTCAACTAAGCATCCATCAGTATATTCATAGTTTCTTAGTACAAATATAACTGTCATATTCATAGTTTCTTAGTACAAATATAACTGTCCTATAAATTTACCTTGGTGTGGAATCAGTTTTTCCCAGACTGCTGAGGTCCACAACGCTCCCATTTTTGAACGAACATTTGCACGGATCCTTATGAACACAATCCTCCTGAGATCTGACGGTATTTATCTGCGACCAGCAGAAAATAAGTATGTATATATACAACTGCCACGCCTTCTCTCTCAACATTGCTACAGAGAACATTCACATTGTACCCGTTCACTGACTGAGATATATAATGTCTTTATCAAAGTGTATACATGTTCGTAAAGTAACTTGTATCATAAACAAGGTTAAAATATTTTACAAAGCGGTGAATGAGGTCTGTACCGCACAATTATGATGAGGTGCAACGTCAAGAAGCCATTTCAATTGTGTAAATAATTACACGCATAGAACTTGTCATTTACCTACCACCTAAAGTACATTATTATTACACTGTTGTTGTTTTGCAAGTCTTACAATTGATGGACATAAGCTTTCACTACTTTCAACATAGCGTGTTTTTTTAGCATCTAATAATATACATTTTATTTTTCTCTACGATTTTACTTCGTTAAATTCATATCAACTGTTTAGTTCCAAAATATTACGACGTTATCGGCTTATGTAACGAGGAACAACTAAAACAGCTGTAAAACAACTGTAAATCAGACGATAAAACAGGTTCTATATACAAACTGATTTTCATAATTATTTTCAAACAATTCTAAAAAAAATAAGTTAAAGAATTATGGACACAGTGATTCTTCTTGCATTAGATCATAATTATTCAAAGAATAGTTAAGTAACTATTTTCATATATTACATAATTTCATTTCATGGCACAAACCCAAAATAAAAAGTCTTGCATTATCAATTATTTTAATAATTATCTTGCTTTATTTACATACATTGTATCAAAGTTTTCTTTTAATAATAATACAACAATATAGTAATGCCAGAGTCTGCCTAAAAATATTGCATCAACCGTCCCACTAACCGTGTTTAATTTAAAACAGAAGTGAAACATGTTGCATGTTATTTTGCAGATGATTGAAAACAATAAGACGAGCAGCGTGATCTTCTAGTATGACCTTTCATTAGAATATTCATGAGAGTTTTAACTAATCACAAAACATGTACTATTCATGGCAACAGACGATAAATAAAATTATACCATGTAGTAATACATGAACAAAACTATATATGTGCTTTGTTCTGAGTTGGCCTTAAATTATACAAATGTAGTAATACATATACAAAACTACATATGTGCTTTGTTCCGAGTTGGCCTTAAAGAACTAGCAAAACATAGACAAAACTACATATGTGCTTCGTTCTGAGCTGGCCTTAAATTATACAAATGTAGCAATACATAGACAAAAACTACATATGTGCTTTGCTCTGAGTTGGCCTTAAATTATACAATGTAGCAATACCTAGACAAAACTACATATGTGCTTTGTTCTGAGTTGGCCTTAAAGAACTAGCAATACATAGACAAAACTACATATGTGATTGGTTCTGAGTTGGCCTTAAATTATACAACGTAGCAATACATAGACAAAACTACATACATGTGTGTGCTTTGTTCTGAGTTGGCCTTAAAGAACTAGTCTGATGCTGCATAGGAATATTAAGGCCGCCAAACGAGTTCCTTCACCCGACTCGAAACAAAACACTTATTTTTTTTTTTGTATTTATTTACATATCCCCTTTCTATTCACATATTCTTTCAAATTATTTAATGTATACTTTTTAAAAATGAATTAGGCATTTGACGTTTTATGAAAGATCCCTCATGTACGTAAGTGGGGCTAAGACTAGATATGTACTGTGCAGTTGCGTCATCTGCCTGTCTGGATTACAAATATGGATTTATTCTTTATCTTTGAATTTTTCGAATGTGTTGTATTGGACCTATTAATGGATTTAAGCTGCAGTCAAAAGCAAGTGCATTTTTCCTTACTTATCAAATGGAACATACGTTTTGGACCAGTACGTGGCCATTTTTCTTCGGCTCTACTTGCTAATTAAACATTCTACTTCCAAGCAAATGTCAAGCAAATTTCACAGACTAACAGTAATTAAATGCATTCAATTTAGTACAGAAAGCTAATTAATTTACAATACATTTAATCTCTATTTTTATGTTTCCATTTAATACAAGAAATTATTGATGCGCTGAACTTAGAGTGATAATTTAAACATTTTAAAAGAAATCTAAGATTTGGTCTTTTTCCTACCATGCGGAAGAGAGTTTTAATATTCATTGGGATATATTTTAACACGAAAATTCTGAATAATATTGCAATATTGTCCTGTTTTCTTCTCTTTATTTTCTACTCGAAAAGGTGCAAGAATTTAAAATGTAAACATACAGTTCCTTTCATGTGCACAAGTGTTGAAAAAGTATCAAGGCTATTGTAACGATGTAATTCTTCTAAATGTGCGTCGCAGTCCAAACAGTTGCTGCTCTCAGATACGTTTATCTTTGTGTTGCATACATTTATCAGGTTTATTCTCAGATTCTTCGGTAATTTTAACAGACAAATTATAAATCTCTCCATCTAAACTTGCTCTTTAAATTAAATATAATTCTGCTGACCCTATTTTTTAAAATCTGACGCTGAAATGTGTTTTAGGTAAGTTTCCTATTTTAGATGATTTACAATCTGGAATGTCTCTTGGGAATTGAAAAGCATAGAGTGAATTTTTCACCAAACGTGGGGCATTTCCACCTGTGCTTTGAATTCTGCCATGGCTCCTTGAGTCTTTCTTACTTTGTCTGGATTTTAAAAACCTTCAGTACAAGATTTCAGCGGCAAAGTACACACACACACACGTTTGATGTCAATTTGCACGTCAGCTTCATCCGAGAACTCATTGTCACACATTCTGTCTAAAGTACTGTTGCCCACCTCATCCAACTCTAGTTTCTTTGCCTTGATACTCAGAAATACATATAAACTGCTCGTCGCTTGTTTACGGTACTCACATTATCCCTAGCGGCTATTTTCACCCAACATGACTGCATTTCTTAAAATTACAAACGTGATATTTTTGCATAATTTAAAATGTATAGAAATAAATCATTCTCGATATTTCATAAGTGGACTATAATTGAATGTTTCAAGTTGTAAAAGTAGTTCAGGCTGGGTGTGCAATACAGACATTTTCAGTCTGCGATACGAAATCACAGATTGAATATCTGTATTGAACGCTAGATCATTCACGTACGATTAAACGGGCATGTAATAAAATTTATATCGACAGCTGACAATCATTTATTCTATTTTGAAATGTTTTTTTTTTGCGAATTATTACTGAATTCGAGTTTAATATACATTTCATAAATAGTAATGGAAACAGAACCTTTTGTAATTGTTAGGAATTATCATTAGAAAAACGACTGCAAAAATAAGAAATATCACGGCCGCAAAAATTTCGTGGTAAACAGTATTGTCATTCTGCAATCAAGAGGCAGTCGGGTCAGTGCTATGATATACAAAATACTGTACTAGCTGTACCAGTACAGCATCATAAAGTTAATGTAACGCACTGTATATTCTGCACCAGTAAAAAAAAAATCACAAAGTTAATGTAATGTACTGTATTAGTTGTACCAGTAAACATCACAAAGTTAATGTAATGGACTGTATTAGTTGTTATGTATATTTTATTTAATTGTTTGCCTCTTAGTTTTAATTTTTTAAAAATTTCATTATATGCTATTGTAATGTAACATTGTTTACTGGGCTTGACCTTGTCCAAAATTGAGTTCATTTCTGCTTGACCTGGTCGCCTTTTAATTTTTTTTATTTCATTTATGTAAACAACTAATACTAGCTTCATTATTCTCTATGTGTATGAACTTGTTAACCAAATTATTATTCAGGTAACAAGAAGTGGTAAATATGTTGATCAGGGTCAGGGTTTTTGAAGATTCCCATGTGAATTGTGTAGGTTATTGTGTTGTAAGTAAACAAGGCTCATTTGATCATTCTAGAAAGTTATTTTCCATTAGGTAATGGTTGCTTTTAAAACATGCTAATGTGACCCGAAGTCAAGCAGAGAACTATATTATCTTGTGACTGTGAGGATTTTGCCAGTCTTGCTTTGACATCTAGCACTTTAAGTAGTATTATGTTGTGACCAGTTTGAGCTACATTTTATTTTCATCAAATTATTGAATTAAAGTGATTATTTTCTCTGGAAATACAAAAGTGCTCTGACAAAATTGTTGGATAAAGATATTCATTGGAATTGAAACTGAATTCAAACCTGGAATAATAGACTGGAACAAGAGACTGTTGATGTGTCAGCACGTCACTGATCACAACATACACGTAAATCGCCTTCAATTTCGGATCTCTTCGGGACTTGAGCTTAGTTTTATTCAGGACTTTTTATTACTAGGACTTGTTTTTAATTCTTGGATTCTTTTTGGATTTAATTTGCAATACTGTAAGTTCTTTTTTCTCATTTTTCACTTTGTATTCTAGGGAGAAAAAAATTATTAGTTAAATTTTATAAAGCTTGTTGTCTTCGCTCTTTTCTGTTACTTATTTTAAGAGCATAGACTCGTAACATAGTTGCACCAGTAAAACATCACAAAGTTAATGTAATGTACTGTACTAGTTGTACCGGAAAACATCACAAAGTTAATATAATATACTGTATTAGTTGTACCAGTAAACATCACAAAGTCAATGTAATGTACTATATTAGCTGTACCAGTAAAACATCACAAAGTTAATGTAATGTACTGTATTAGTTGTACCGGTAAAATATCCCAAAGTTAATGTAATGTACTGCATTAGTTGTACCGGTATAACATCACAAAGTTAATGTAATGAACTGTATTAGTTGTACTGGTAAACATCACAAAGTTAATGTAATGTACTGTATTAGTTGTACCAGTAAAACATCACAAAGTTAATGTAATGTACTGTATTAGTTGTACCGGTAAAACATCCCAAAGTTAATGTAATGTACTGCATTAGTTGTACCGGTAAAACATCACAAAGTTAATGTAATGAACTGTATTAGTTGTACTGGTAAACATCACAAAGTTAATGTAATGTACTGTATTAGTTGTACCAATAAAACATCACAAAGTTAATGTAATGAACTAGTTGTACCAGTAAACATCACAAAGTTAATGTAATGTACTGTATTAGTTGTACCAGTAAACATCACAAAGTTAATGCAATGTACTGTATTAGTTGTACCAGTAAACATCACAAAGTTAATGTAATGAACTGTATTAGTTGTACCGGTAAAACATCACAAAGTTAATGTAATGTACTGTATTAGTTGTACCAGTAAAACATCACAAAGTTAATGTAATGTACTGCATTAGTTGTACCAGTAAAACATCACAAAGTTAATGTAATGAACTAGTTGTACCAGTAAACATCACAAAGTTAATGTAATGTACTGCATTAGTTGTACCGGTAAAACATCACAAAGTTAATGTAATGAACTGTATTAGTTGTACTGGTAAAAATCACAAAGTTAATGTAATGTACTGTATTAGTTGTACTGGTAAACATCACAAAGTTAATGTAATGTACTGTATTAGTTGTACCGGTAAAACATCCCAAAGTTAATGTAATGTACTGCATTAGTTGTACCAGTAAAACATCACAAAGTTAATGTAATGAACTGTATTAATTGTACTGGTAAACATCACAAAGTTAATGTAATGTACTGTATTAGCTGTACCAGTAAAACATCACAAAGTTAATGTAATGTACTGTATTAGTTGTACCGGTAAAACATCACAAAGTTAATGTAATGTACTGTATTAGTTGTACCGGTAAAACATCACAAAGTTAATGTAATGTACTGTATTAGTTGTACCAGTAAAACATCCCAAAGTTAATGTAATGTACTGTATTAGTTGTACCAGTAAAACATCCCAAAGTTAATGTAATGTACTGTATTAGTTGTACCAGTAAAATATTGCAAAGTTAATGTAATGTACTGCATTAGTTGTACTGGTAAACATCACAAAGTTAATGTAATGTACTGTATTAGTTGTACCAGTAAAACATCACAAAGTTAATGTAATGTACTGCATTAGCTGTACCAGTAAAACATCCCAAAGTTAATGTAATGTACTGTATTAGTTGTACCAGTAAAACATCCCAAAGTTAATGTAATGTACTGTATTAGTTGTACCAGTAAAACATCACAAAGTTAATGTAATGTACTGTATTAGTTGTACCGATAAAACATCCCAAAGTTAATGTAATGTACTGTATTAGTTGTACCGGTAAAACATCCCAAAGTTAATGTAATGTACTGCATTAGCTGTACCAGTAAAACATCACAAAGTTAATGTAATGTACTGTATTAGTTGTACCAGTAAAACATCCCGAAGTTAATGTAATGTACTGTATTAGTTGTACCGGTAAAACATCCCAAAGTTAATGTAATGTACTGCATTAGCTGTACCAGTAAAACATCACAAAGTTAATGTAATGTACTGCATTAGTTGTACCAGTAAAACATTGCAAAGTTAATGTATTGTACTGTATTAGTTGTACTAGTAAAACATCCCAAAGTTAATGTAATGTACTGTATTAGTTGTACTGGTAAACATCACAAAGTGAATGTAATGTACTGTATTAGTTGTACCAGTAAAACATCACAAAGTTAATGTAATGTACTGTATTAGTTGTACCAGTAAACATCACAAAGTTAATGTAATGAACTGTATTAGTTGTACTGGTAAACATCACAAAGTTAATGTAATGTACTGTATTAGTTGTACCAGTAAAACATCCCAAAGTTAATGTAATGTACTGTATTAGTTGTACCAGTAAAACATCCCAAAGTTAATGTAATGTACTGTATTAGTTGTACTAGTAAAACATCACAAAGTGAATGTAATGTACTGTATTAGTTGTACTAGTAAAACATCACAAAGTGAATGTAATGTACTGTATTAGTTGTACTAGTAAAACATCACAAAGTTAATGTAATGTACTGTATTAGTTGTACCAGTAAAACATCACAAAGTTAATGTAATGTACTGCATTAGCTGTATCAGTAAAACATCCCAAAGTTAATGTAATGTACTGTATTAGTTGTACCAGTAAAACATCCCAAAGTTAATGTAATGTACTGTATTAGTTGTACCAGTAAAACATCACAAAGTTAATGTAATGTACTGTATTAGTTGTACCGGTAAAACATCCCAAAGTTAATGTAATGTACTGTATTAGTTGTACCGGTAAAACATCCCAAAGTTAATGTAATGTACTGCATTAGCTGTACCAGTAAAACATTGCAAAGTTAATGTAATGTACTGTATTAGTTGTACCAGTAAAACATCCTGAAGTTAATGTAATGTACTGTATTAGTTGTACCGGTAAAACATCCCAAAGTTAATGTAATGTACTGCATTAGCTGTACCAGTAAAACATCACAAAGTTAATGTAATGTACTGCATTAGCTGTCCCAGTAAACATCACAAAGTTAATGTAATGTACTGTATTAGTTGTACTAGTAAAACATCACAAAGTTAATGTAATGTACTGCATTAGTTGTACCAGTAAAACATTGCAAAGTTAATGTTATGTACTGCATTAGTTGTACTGGTAAACATCACAAAGTGAATGTAATGTACTGTATTAGTTGTACTAGTAAAACATCCCAAAGTTAATGTAATGTACTGTATTAGTTGTACCAGTAAAACATCACAAAGTTAATGTAATGTACTGTATTAGTTGTACCAGTAAAACATCACAAAGTTAATGTAATGTACTGTATTAGTTGTACCGGTAAAACATCCCAAAGTTAATGTAATGTACTGTATTAGTTGTACCGGTAAAACATCCAAAAGTTAATGTAATGTACTGCATTAGCTGTACCGGTAAAACATCCCAAAGTTAATGTTATGTACAGTGTGTTAGTTGTACTGGTAAACATCACAAAATTAATGTAATGTACTGTATTAGTTGTACCGGTAAAACATCCCAAAGTTAATGTTATGTACAGTGTATTAGTTGTACTGGTAAACATCACAAAGTTAATGTAATGTACTGTATTAGCTGTACCAGTAAACATCACAAAGTTAATGTAATGTACTGTATTAGTTGTACTAGTAAAACATCCCAAAGTTAATGTAATGTACTGTATTAGTTGTACTGGTAAAACATCACAAAGTTAATGTAATGTACTGTATTAGTTGTACTGGTAAACATCACAAAGTTAATGTAATGTACTGTATTAGTTGTACCGGTAAACATCACAAAGTGAATGTAATGTACTGTATTAGTTGTACCGGTAAAACATCACAAAGTTAATGTAATGTACTGTATTAGTTGTACCAGTAAAACATCACAAAGTGAATGTAATGTACTGCATTAGTTGTACTGGTAAACATAACAAAGTTAATGTAATGTACAGTGTATTAGCTGTACCAGTAAAACATCACAAAGTTAATGTAATGTACTGTATTAGTTGTACTAGTAAAACATCCCAAAGTTAATGTAATGTACTGCATTAGTTGTACCAGTAAAACATTGCAAAGTTAATGTAATGTACTGTATTAGTTGTACTAGTAAAACATCCCAAAGTTAATGTAATGTACTGCATTAGTTGTACCAGTAAAACATCACAAAGTTAATGTAATGTACTGTATTAGTTGTACCGGTAAACATCACAAAGTTAATGTAATGTACTGTATTAGTTGTACTGGTAAACATCACAAAGTTAATGTAATGTACTGTATTAGTTGTACCGGTAAAACATCACAAAGTTAATGTAATGTACTGTATTAGTTGTACCGGTAAAACATCACAAAGTTAATGTTATGTACTGCATTAGTTGTACTGGTAAACATCACAAAGTTAATGTAATGTACTGTATTAGCTGTACCAGTAAAACATCACAAAGTTAATGTAATGTACTGTATTAGCGGTACCAGTAAAACATCCCAAAGTTAATGTAATGTACTGTATTAGTTGTACTGGTAAACATCACAAAGTTAATGTAATGTACAGTGTATTAGCTGTACCAGTAAAACATCACAAAGTTAATGTAATGTACTGTATTAGTTGTACTAGTAAAACATCCCAAAGTTAATGTAATGTACTGCATTAGTTGTACCAGTAAAACATTGCAAAGTTAATGTAATGTACTGTATTAGTTGTACCAGTAAAACATTGCAAAGTTAATGTAATGTACTGTATTAGTTGTACTAGTAAAACATCCCAAAGTTAATGTAATGTACTGTATTAGTTGTACCAGTAAAACATCACAAAGTTAATGTAATGTACTGTATTAGTTGTACTGGTAAACATCACAAAGTTAATGTAATGTACTGCATTAGTTGTACTGGTAAACATCACAAAGTGAATGTAATGTACTGTATTAGTTGTACCAGTAAAACATCCCAAAGTTAATGTAATGTACTGTATTAGTTGTACTGGTAAACATCACAAAGTTAATGTAATGTACAGTGTATTAGCTGTACCAGTAAAACATCGCAAAGTTAATGTAATGTACTGTATTAGTTGTACTGGTAAACATCACAAAGTGAATGTAATGTACTGCATTAGTTGTACCAGTAAAACATTGCAAAGTTAATGTAATGTACTGTATTAGTTGTACTAGTAAAACATCCCAAAGTTAATGTAATGTACTGTATTAGTTGTACCAGTAAAACATCACAAAGTTAATGTAATGTACTGTATTAGTTGTACTGGTAAACATCCCAAAGTTAATGTAATGTACTGCATTAGTTGTACTGGTAAACATCACAAAGTGAATGTAATGTACTGTATTAGTTGTACCAGTATAACATCCCAAAGTTAATGTAATGTACTGTATTAGTTGTACTGGTAAACATCATAAAGTTAATGTAATGTACAGTGTATTAGCTGTACCAGTAAAACATCGCAAAGTTAATGTAATGTACTGTATTAGTTGTACCAGTAAAACATCCCAAAGTTAATGTAATGTACTGTATTAGTTGTACCGGTAAAACATCCCAAAGTTAATGTAATGTACAGTGTATTAGCTGTACCAGTAAAACATCGCAAAGTTAATGTAATGTACTGTATTAGTTGTACCGGTAAAACATCACAAAGTTAATGTAATGTACTGTATTAGTTGTACTGGTAAACATCACAAAGTTAATGTAATGTACTGCATTAGTTGTACTGGTAAACATCACGAAGTGAATGTAATGTACTGTATTAGTTGTACCAGTAAAACATCCCAAAGTTAATGTAATGTACTGTATTAGTTGTACCGGTAAACATCACAAAGTTAATGTAATGTACTGTATTAGTTGTACCAGTAAAACATCACAAAGTTAATATAATGTACTGTATTAGTTGTACCAGTAAAACATCACAAAGTTAATGTAATGTACTGTATTAGTTGTACCAGTAAAACATCACAAAGTTAATGTAATGTACTGTATTAGTTGTACTGGTAAACATCACAAAGTTAATGTAATGTACTGTATTAGTTGTACCAGTAAAACATCACAAAGTTAATATAATGTACTGTATTAGTTGTACCAGTAAACATCACAAAGTTAATGTAATGTACTGTATTAGTTGTACCAGTAAAACATCACAAAGTTAATGTGATGTACTAGTTGTACTGGTAAACATCACAAAGTTAATGTAATGTACTGCATTAGCTGTACCAGTAAAACATCACAAAGTTAATGTAATATACTGTATTAGTTGTACCAGTAAACGTCACAAAGTTAATGTAATGTACAGTGTATTAGCTGTACCAATAAAACATCACAAAGTTAATGTTATGTACAGTGTATTAGTTGTACTGGTAAACATCACAAAGTTAATGTAATGTACTGTATTAGTTGTACCGGTAAACATCACAAAGTTAATGCAATGTACTGCATTAGTTGTACTGGTAAACATCACAAAGTGAATGTAATGTACTGTATTAGTTGTACCGGTAAACATCACAAAGTTAATGTAATGTACTGTATTAGTTGTACCAGCAAACATCACAAAGTTAATGTAATGTACTGTATTAGTTGTACCAGTAAAACATCACAAAGTTAATGTAATGTACTAGTTGTACCGGTAAACATCACAAAGTTAATGTAATGTACTGCATTAGCTGTGCCAGTAAACATCACAAAGTTAATGTAATGTACTGTATTAGTTGTACCAGTAAAACATCACAAAGTTAATGTAATGTACTAGTTGTACCGGTAAACATCACAAAGTTAATGTAATGTACTGCATTAGCTGTGCCAGTAAAACATCACAAAGTTAATGTAATATACTGTATTAGTTGTACCAGTAAACATCACAAAGTTAATGTAATGTACTGTATTAGTTGTACCAGTAAAACATCACAAAGTTAATGTAATGTACTAGTTGTACCGGTAAACATCCCAAAGTTAATGTAATGTACTGCATTAGCTGTGCCAGTAAAACATCACAAAGTTAATGTAATATACTGTACTAGTTGTACAAGTAAAACATCAAAACGTTAACGTAATGTACTGTAAAAGTTGTACCAGTAAAGCATCAGAAAGTTCATGTATTGTACCGTATTAGTTGTACCAGAAAAAAATATCAGAAAGTTCATGTATTGTACCGTATTAGCTGTACCAGTAAAATATCAGAAAGTTAATGTAATGCACTGGTGGAGGAAATAATTGTATTGGCAAATTCTGTTCACTGCAATGCGTACTCTGAGCTATGCGTTAACTTTTGAGGAATTGTAAGTGATTTGCATGTTGTTAATCTGACAAGGTGCAGTGAACAAAACAGATTCTTTTCATTTATAGCTGAAATAAAAATAGTTTAAATTCTAAATAATTCTGTGCAAATATTTTCCTGTCAGGTTCAACAATGCTGTTTCCAATTGAAAACAAGAACATATTTTGGGTCGAGAAATCTCTATCAGAACAGACTCGTTTCATATTTTAATAAATAATACTATTTTAGTTTTAGTAAGTTTATTTATGTATTTAATGGTTTAATCACTCTTTCGTGGCATAACTTGTGGTTGTTGTTAGAAACAATCACATGTGCATTATCTTGCAAAGTGTTGATAACTGAGTATTAGAGGTTTTATGTAATGCACTGTATTAGCTGTACCAGTAAAACTTCGGTCGGAACAGCAACTTCACACAAACCCAACCAACAGCGATCAAAGAGAAACGTGTTCAAAGTATGCTTCGCCGAAACACAATCCAAGTCACAAACAAAATGTCGTTTCAAAAAGGTAAGCGAAACCACAACAATTATGTTGTAGTGTCCACACTCGAATGTGATGCATGATTTGGATTTTTAACGTAGCTTTTAACAATTTTTCAGTCATATCGCTACGATGTCTGCAGTGTGGCAGTTTATAGTGGTGTCTAGCGCCGGGGCATCATGCTGCAGTCATGTAGAATGAATAAGGTCCACCCAGTCCCATTATCCTGATGCCAGACCAACCAGTCCTACCACTAACCTCTTAATGCAAAGCGCCTAGCGAGGCAGATGTTAGTACCATTTTTACAAGTATTTCGGTATGACTCGGCTGAGGTTCGGACCCACGACTTCCCGCATCTGAGGCGGATGCTCTAACCACTAGGCCACCAGAGTGGTCACATTCAAACGTAATAAACTGCAAAAATGCAGTATTTTTATATGAAAGAGAACCGATGCCATTTTAGACTACTGAAAATTTTGTATATTGATTGTTTGATCATGTTTCGATAGAAAGTAACAAAGGATGGATGATAAAACATCGGAAGGCCAATTAGATAACTTATTACGGATATATGTATATATAGGTAGAAGAACAGATGCAGTATAATCACTGTATAAATCTGATGAGAGAGTGAATGAGATTTGCTTTTGCTGTGCTCACGATAAGCTTCATTTAGAATACTGAAAACTCAACTACTATATTATCCATCAATTTATTTTGAATTTTATTGCATAAAATATACACAACTGATCAATGGAGCACTGACACAAACATATTTCTGACTTTTCACAAAAAATGATAATGTGGTTTTGTAAAATAATCTTTGATTTCTATCACTGTGAATAAGTAAGCTTCAATTATTTTCATATGCTACAATGCCTATTAAAGGGAAGAAAATGTATACTACTTCTATTTGTATTCAAATCTTCATAACCTTTGCAAGCTTTGCTCTTCGAAATTATGATTTATAACATAAAGATCTCTTTTAAAAAATGTCAGGCGGTGCAGGATTAGTTTAAGTCTTGCTTTTCATAAGTTGCATTACAAAGATTCACGTGTTTGTCGCCCAGATGCAAATTTTATATCTGACAAAAATGGTTTAAAGAGAAAGACCATACATTCTTGTACTATATTGTTTGTCGGCAATCGATGTACACTGATCAAAAGTAGATCAGACAGATACTGTTCATAAGTAGATCAGACAGGCACCGATCATAAGTAGGTCAGACAGGTACCGATAATAAGTAGATCTAACAGGCACCGATCATAAGTAGATCAGACAGGTACCGATAATAAGTAGATCAGACAGGCACCAATCATAAGTAGATCAGACAGATACCGATCATTAGTAGATCAGACAGGCACCGATCAGAAGTAGATCAGACAGGCACCAATCATAAGTTGATCAGACAGGTACCGAACATAAGTTGATCAGACAGGCACCAATCACAAGTAGATCAGACAGGCACCGATCATAAGTAGATCAGACAGATACCAATCATAAGTAGATCTGACAGGTACCGATCATAAGTAGATCATACAGGTACCGATAATAAGTAGATCAGACAGGCACCGATCATAAGTAGATCAGACAGGTACCGATCATAAGTAGATCAGACAGGTACCGATCATAAGTAAATCTGACAGGGCGCCGATAAAAGCTCATGTTAAGCCAATTCACAGTCCACTTACTTGTAATAGCCTATTTGATAAAGTGTTGCATTTCCTGGTTGTGGGTGTTATCATCAGAAACGATGTTTTGAGCTTTCATAAATGTGAAAGTTGTTTTTTGATTGGTGAATATAAAGGTCAGCAAAAACATGACTTAATATCACTGTTCGTAAGAGTTTCAGTGTCAGAGATCTTGATTTTAATACGACTGCGTTCACCGGATATCCTAAGGTAAGAGGATTAGCCCAAGACAAAGGTTTACAGTATTATGACCGATGTTTATAAACAGTAGTAAGTTAATTAGTCATGATCACACAAAATGTAATGTACTAGCACTGTACAACGTTAAGTTAATAAAAACCAAAAAGAAGGTTATTACAATCTATCGGTACGACGTACGTGAGACACATTTTAAGTAGGCTGATCCAAATTGGAACAAAAGTTTTGGGATGGGCCAAATATGTTGCGTTCTTTGCTTATAGCTATGCAAGAGCTACGATCCCGGTGATAAGAATATGTAATTAATTAATTAATTATCCAAGCTGTTTGGCAAGCTGATATCGATATGCGTTTCATATTTTGCATAAAGACTATTTTAAAACGCATGGATGAACAATCTATAAACCTACCGAATTATAAGACCAAGAATACAATGCAAGTTTTTGCATATGCAAATCTGGTGGAGTTCAGATTATTAATACTTGTTCCCTACACATGATTAGGTTGCTTGCCTTGCCATAGTTTGACAGTTCGTTACGTACTAAATCGTCTACAATACCTATGACAACAAATAACTGTTCCTTGTTATTACGCAGCATCTCATCACGGGATGATGGTACAGGCAAAGAATTGCACATTAAGTTTCTAAATACGGTTTTCAAAACGTACCCTTTGGTATCCATTTAACAGGTTTCGGATTCTCGAATCAGAAATCAAAGTTGGAGTTCATCAGAAGGATCACCTTACAAAAATAAGTATGAAATAAAAAGTACAGGCAGTCTGTTATGAAATATTACTAAATATTAAAATACTTCTTAATATTCAGTCATCTGTGTCTAGAACAAATAATAAATAATAGAATTGAACTATTGGTTATTAAATAAAATAAAAACCAGTCACATTTGAAAAGCAAAATAATACAAACCAATAACATGTACACAAAAAGTAATAAAAAAGTGTATGGCAAGTCTTTTATTTAAAAAAAAGCTGACCAATGATTTTTCCTAATTTTTAAAACAAAATTGTTCATAAACTATTTTAATGTTGATTTGCTGATATTAGAAAAAGCCTTATTTAAAAAAAGCTGAATGTCATAAAGACTCACTTTACCGTTTATACTCGCTATAAGTCGAGTCTAACTGCAAACTGCACAGACCCATATCTGCTGTCGCATAATGCGCCGACAGATCTGGGTTTGTGCAGTTTGTTAGGAGTAATAAATAGCACAGACCCTGATCTGCAGGCTCATTGTGCTACAGCAGATCAGAGTCCATGCTGATTGCGGCTGGACTTGACTTACAAGCGAGTACTACTGGTATGTGTCACATATGATTATTAAGAAACATCAAGATCACCAAAATACAAAAATTAGAGCGATAATTTCACCAATATTTATATGGTTCATATCATTTTTAGCAAAATACTTATATTAGTTTTTCTGAGAGGATTAATTACTGAAAATTAATGTAAAAAGTTCTGTCAAATTCTTCAATTTCATAATAATTTTTTTGAGACGTTCCTTCCACATTGCTATGCTCGTGCTACTGATGCAAAGAGTGAAAATATACAAAGATTAAAAATACACAAAAATACAAACATTTCCTACAAAAAAGAAAGTAAGATTTAAATTCTATTTATTTACTTCATGAAATGGTTAAAAGAATGTCAATAAAAAGTAATCCAAACTACGACTTGCGATGCCTTGAATAAATATTGTGTCACTGAGTTTAGTTTAAGCAGATTTCATTGATACAAATTTTAATATCCTAGGCAGAAACAAGTTTGACAGCTTACAAGTACATCTTAATTATAAAAATTTTTGCAAGAAAGAGCTACATCGTCAAATTCCACATTTTAATAGAGTGAGAGAGAGATAGTTGCATTGTTAGTTTGTTTTTCAATGACTGCATTGTAATATTAATATCTACTGGTTCTTATACATTCAGTAACATTTCAGCCCCATAATTTATATATCAAATGAAATGACAGACACTGCTTCATCTGAAGAAAAGAAAAAAATGAAAAATAATGGAGCAAAAACTTATGAAAAGTACATTACTATTTAAAAAAGAAAAAAGAAAACCAAACACCCACCCACTCCCAGCAACATAAATCCATGTGTATCCTAGACTATCAGATTTTGCCCACTATAGAGTAAGGGAGATAAATCTGCTCTAAGTAGTGATTAAAACTGCCAACAAATGCATCTTGAGTCTTAATCTATATGATTTAATAAGGTTTTACTTATTTGTTGATCAGAAAGAAATAATAAAACTCTCTCTCTCTCACACACACACACGTTTACATTACTACTCAGATAAATGTTACAGATTGTCTGAGTCGACCTATATATGTATTACTCATTTAAAGTGATTTGGTTTTCTTCACATGAGGTACTAGATATAAACTGAAATTCATTATTATTTACCCCACACACTAGATATCTACTGAAATTAATTATTATGTACCCCATCTACTGAATTTACCCCATCAACTGAAATTTATTATTATTTACCCCATCTACTGAATTTAACCTATCAACAGAAATTCATTATTATTTATCCAGTGCACTAAATATTTATTGAAATTAATTATTATTTTCTCCATACACTAGATATCTACTGAAATTCATTATTATTTACCACATCTACTGAATTTACCCCAACAACTGAAATTCATTATTATTTATCCACTGCACTAGATATCTACCAAAATTCATTCTTGTTTACCACATGTATTAGATATCTACTGAAATTCATTATTGTTTACCACATGTATTAGATATCTACTGAAATTCATTATTTACCACATGCACTAGATATGTACTGAAATTAATTATTATTTTCTCCATACACTAGATATCTACTGAAATTCATTATTATTTACCACATCTACTGAATTTACCCCAACAACTGAAATTCATTATTATTTACATCTACCGAATTTACCCCAACAACTGAAATTCATTATTATTTATCCACTGCACTAGATATCTACCAAAATTCATTCTTGTTTACCACATGCATTAGATATCAACTGAAATTCATTCTTGTTTACCACATGTATTAGATATCTACTGAAATTCATTATTGTTTACCACATGCATTAGATATCAACTGAAATTCATTATTGTTTACCACATGCATTAGATATCAACTGAAATTCATTATTGTTACCACATACATTAGTTATCTACTGAAATTCAATATTGTTACCACATGCATTAGATATCAACTGAAATTCATTATTGTTGCCACATGCATTAGATATCAACTGAAATTCATTATTGTTACCACATGCATTAGATATCAACTGAAATTCATTATTGTTACCACATGCACTAGATATCTACTGAAATTCATTATTGTTTACCACATATATTAGATATCTACTGAAATTCATTATTTACCACATGTATTAGATATCTACTGAAATTCATTCTTGTTTACCACATGTATTAGATATCTACTAAAATTCATTATTTACCGCATGTATTAGATATCTACTGAAATTCATTATTGTTTACCACATGTATTAGATATCAACTGAAATTCATTATTATTTATCAAATGTATTAGGTGTCTACTGAAATTCAGTTTTGTTTACCATATGTATTAGATATCAACTGAAATTCATTATTATTTATCCAATGCATTAGATATCAACTCAACTGCATTATTATTTATGCAATGCATTACATATTTACTGAAACTCATTATTGTTTACCACATGTATTAGATATCAACTGAAATTCATTACTATCTATCCAATGCATTTGATATTGACTGAAATTCATTATTAGTTATCAAATGCATTAGATATCAACTCAATTTCATTATTATTTATCCAATGCATTAGATATCAACTGAAATTCAATATGTTTTATCCAATGCATTAGATATCAACTCAATTTCATTATTATTTATCCAATGCATTATATATCTACTGAAATTCAGTATTGTTTACCACATGCATTAGATATCAACTGAAATTCATTATTGTTACCACATGCACTAGATACCAACTGAAATTCGTTATTGTTAACACATACATTAGATATCAACTGAAACTCATTATTGTTAACACATACATTAGATATCAACTGAAACTCATTATTGTTAACACATACACTAGATATCAACTGAAACTCATTATTGTTAACACATACACTAGATATCAACTGAAACTCATTATTGTTAACACATACACTAGATATCAACTGAAACTCATTATTGTTAACACATCTACTGAATTTACCCCGTGAACTAGGTATCTAATGAAATTCATAAGACAATTTGAAACATCTGATAAACTATTTTAGCTTTCTTAAAACATTCCAATTTATTTAAATATAGTTTATCAAACATATCAAACATGTTTATGTTATCCACAAAGTTAATTCCAAAAGCTAAACAAAATCTATATAAGATGTATTAGAAAGCATAAACAATAACACCTGCATATTCTATTTTTAGATTTTATACAAGTTGATTTAGTTTGTTCTTTAAAATATCTTGTAGAGTTGAAGATATGTTACAGCATGTTATAAAAATATTGATGACATATTATATGAAAAATATTATGTCATATAAAATACTAATATGTGCATACGTCTATGCATATATGTATGAAACTTATATATCAGTTACATACATACATACATACATACTCTCCTATAATAATACTACAAATAATAACCAACAAACAAATAACAGTTGACTCAACCATTCAGGTAATTTTGATAAGCATCAAAGAGATCAAAAGCAAAAGAAAAACATGATCATAAGCACTGTTAATCTGAAAAGTTTCTATGTTATGTTTTCAGAAAAGATGCTGCAATTGCAATAAAAATGTGGATGACATTCTAAACATCACTGCCCAATTTTGAAAAACATCTGCTGAAAAATTGTAAATCATGCAACAGGTAGAGAAAGCTAATACTATGAAGAAAATGAAATATAGAATTTAGATATCATAACCATTTTGTATTTAAAAAACTAATTTGTATATTGTACAGATCGTCTTCAATCAAAAAAAGTAGCATCAAAAAATATCCAACTCCTAGCAAATTAATTTTAAATAGCCTGAATAATTAATTTAATTTTGTACATAACAAATTTATGTGATTGTCCTAATAACTCTTGTACTAGCTTTACAAAAATGAGATGTTTTAATGATAATAATTAATTTAATTTTGTACATAACAAATTTATGTGATTGTCCTAATAACTCTTGTACTAGCTTTACAAAAATGAGATGTTTTAATGATAATAATTAATTTAATTTTGTACATAACAAATTTATGTGATGTGTCCTAATAACTAGTTTTACAAAAATGAGATGTTTTAATGATAATAATTAATTTAATTTTGTACATAACAAATTTATGTGATGTGTCCTAATAACTCTTGTACTAGCTTTACAAAAATGAGATGTTTTAATGACAATAATTAATTTAATTTTGTACATAACAAATTTATGTGATTGTCCTAATAGCTCTTGTACTAGCTTTACAAAAATGAGATGTTTTAATGATAATAATTAATTTAATTTTGTACATTACAAATTTATGTGATGTGTCCTAATCACTCTTGTACTAGCTTTGAAAGAAAAGAATGCATTGCAATAGAGTAATGTCCCCTCTTTGAAAGAAAAGAATGCATTGCAATAGAGTAAGAAATTATGTCAAGATAATGGTAAAATACATCTATAAAAAAATCAGATATGACTATCTGACATGAAATGATTGAAATCTTAACGACATGACAACCAGAGGGATAATCTAATTTAAAATCAGTCAAAACCTCTTTACCTACTGAAAGTTGTCATATTCACAACTTTAATAAATATGTAAATAAACATGGTGGAAAGAAATGAATGTAAGTATACCCACATCAGATATCCTGAACAAGAATTTAAGAAACAGATTGTGTTTGCATAAATATAAAGTGTATAACAATATTATATGCTGACAATAAATGAATGAAGATATCTGGCTACCCTTACATTTATATTTACACAACATTTAAAAAAAAAATGTTAAAAGAAAGTGAATTTCTCTGACACTTTCTTTCCAAGTATATGTCAGTCTTATCAGACTAATGTAAAATGAAAGAGATTTATGCAAGAAAGTCCAGTAATAAAATACAGTAGAATATACATATTGACAACTTGAACTGCATTTTTCAGCTCAAAAAGTACAGTTCAAACAACTTCTGGTATTTAAACTGCATTAATCAAATGCCCCCACCCCCTTAGATGATTGTATTGCAGTAGGATAAGGTAATATATCAAGGTATATGTAAAATATGAATGGCTATTAGTTCAAATGACTGGCATCTTGGAGGATGTGACACCATCTAAGAATATTCAACTTTAAAGCTACCCAAGCAGTCTTTACCCAAAGAAAGTTATAATAACACTTGTCTGCCACAGATATGTCTATAAGCATGATAAAAATGACTGAACATAAAGTAACATTTGATTTCAACAATATTTTCAACATGGCATAACATTGTAAAATGTCCTAAATGAATAACAATATGATCTGTAGGCAATACAAGTATGAATATTCCTGACTACACTTATTGTTATTTACAAATCGCTAAAGCAAATGTATTTTAGAAAAGCACTTGCAGAAAATCTGTTATGAGTGTGATGTCGGCAAGAAAGTTCAACATAAAAATACAATAGAATGTATGTATTGATAACCTTGATCACAATTCATCTCTGTAATTACATACTTGTGTTGAAATCAATATGTTTATATACAAAAAAGGATTCATGAGGGATTTTCCAATATGAAAATTTAAACATGATCTACCTGCATGCATGAAACAGGCATTTACTAAAACAAACCTTACAAGTAAAATATATCTAAAAGAAATATGATTAAACAAATGAATGTCAAATATTTTCAGTAATTTAGCCTAAAAATATGTACATCAAAATGACAAGGAAGGAGTGTGTGTGTGTGTGTGATTATGATTTTTAATGTAGCTTTAAAAAAAATTCAGTCATATCACTACAATGTCTGCAGTGTGGCAGTTTATAGTGATGTCTAGCACTGCGGCATCATGCCACAGACATTTTGCATGATATCCCACCCAGTCAAATATCCTGACACCAGGCCAGCCAGTCCTAACACTAACCTCTTAATGCTGAGCACCAAGCGAGGCAGCTGTTGGTACCATTTTTGTAAGTCTTTGGTATGACTCAGCCAAGCATCAGACCCATGACCTCCTGCATCGGAGGCAGACACTCTAACCACTAAGCCACCAGAGCAGTTGACAAGGAAGGCCATAGAAATATATCATAAACATGAAAGTGTTCAATAATAGCAATAACATCATGTTTGACTGTATACTGAATAGCAATAACATCAGGTTTGACTGCACACTCAATAGCAATGACATCAGGTTTGACTGTAGATTGAATAGCATTGACACTAGATTTCACTATATTGAATAGCAATGACATCAAGTTTGACTGTACACTGAAGAGCATTGACACTAGGTTTGACTATATTGAATGGCAATTACAATATGTTTTACTTATATTGAATAGCAATGTCATTAGGTTTGACTACATTGAATAGCATTGACATCAGGTTTAACTATACATTGAATAGCAATGACATCAGGTTTGACTGTACATTGAATAGCAATGATGTCTGATTTGACTGTACATTGAATAGCAATGACATCAGGTTTGACTGTACATTGAATAGCAATAGCATTAGGTTCAACAGTACATTGAATAGTAATAACTTTAGGCTTGACTTTACACTGAATAGCAATGACATCAGGTTTGACTGTATAAGGAATAGCAATGACATCAGGTTTGACTGTATATGGAATAACAATAACATCAGGTTTGACTGTACATTGAATAACAATAAAATTAGGTTTGACTGTACAATGAATAACAATAAAATCAGGTTTGACTGTACACTGAATAACAATAACATCAGGTTAGACTGTACATTGAATAGCAATGACATCAGGTTTGACTGTACAATGAATAACAATAAAATCAGGTTTGACTGTACATTGGAAAGCAATAACATCAGGTTTGACTGTACAATGAATAACAATAAAATCAGGTTTGACTGTACATTGAATAACAATAACATCAGGTTAGACTGTACATTGAATAACAATAACATCAGGTTTGACTGTACATTGAACAACAATAACATCAGGTTAGACTGTACATTGAATAACAATAACATCAGCTTTGACTGTACACTGAATAACAATAACATCAGGTTAGACTGTACATTGAATAACAATAACATCAGGTTTGACTGTACACCGAATAACAATGATATAGCCAATCAATATCATGACTCAAAATAACAGTATGTGCCCAATACAACCATGTAAATAGTTATTTACAAAGAAACAAATTACTCCAAGGTTTATCAAGCACTTTCACCCCACACATTTCAACAAAGGAGTCACAAACAAATTTTAGATATATATGATCTCTGTATAAATCTATAGCTTATGCATGCAATGTATATGCAATAAAATGACTGTGTTCAAGAGTTGACAAAATAGGCTGTGCCTTTGTTTCTTCTGCTCAGAAAAGTTTTGTTTTTCAAACCAAATTTTGGCCATCACTATCACAAACTAAATGGACAGAAACCAAACATAACTGAAAGGTGACAATTATCAGGATATGCATAACAAAAGCCTTAAAAATTAAAAGACTGATATTGATATGGCTATACATAACATTTAAACAGCAATACTATTTCATACTAACAAAGGTACAAATAAATTCTTAATTATGTCAAGTACACATTCAAACATAACAGGGTAAACATTTTCCAAGAATTAATCTACATATAGCAATTTAAGTTAATTGTTATAATTGCATACATATGCATTTTTTTCAGTGACAAAGTTTGCAATCTGAAACAATGTTTGTGATGAAAAGGACCAAATAGTGATTCTCAAATATTGCTTGCATAGAGATCTTAAAAATAAATAGTCACAAATGATGAAAGACAGGAATTTTAATAAAAAAAGACTAGTATGTGATTAAATCTATATAGGATATCTACATTTGAGCACTTGTCTTCATTAAATAAGTAAATCACAACACATGAAAATCTACAAATATATAGCAAATATTCATAAAGACATTACACATGTGGTCAGATATATTCTATTGTTCTTTCTTTGAGCTTAGTAAAGAATGATAAATTTCAAATTTATAACCCTGATTTTATTGGGATGCGTGGCTGTTCACCTGTGCCTCCAGTTAAGAACTGCTACACACTGATGATGACTATGTCCTCTGAAATGCTGAAATTAAGTGGAAGAAAATTATTCAGTCTGGTCATAATGTAGTTTCTGTCGTAATCAGTTTCCTTGTTTTGGGACATAGAGTATTAAGGCATTTCATGGACCACAACACTTATCCAGGCAAGTAAAACAATTTTTGGAAAGCAAAACCCTCTTTCAATCTACAGAAACATAATTGGAAAGGGTATGTGATAATCAGTATTTGTCAAAGTCTTTGACATTTCAATATTAGTAGTTTGATGATAATATACCAGCCAATAAACAATGTGGACCACACACACACACACACACACACACACACACACACACACACGCACACACATGATCATCATCTAAGCAAGGACAGATGGGTCTTCTAAATTTGCTGACATTAGGAGATGTACTGCAAGGAAAGAATCTATACATTCCCCATATCATGGATGATGTTTGCTTTACACAAAATTATGCATCCAGGTCAAATACATTGTTAAAGGCTAACATGAAATGTTGGGAAATACCACACACATGTACACTACCACACACATGTACACAAGGACACAAAGAGTACAAAAACACACAGCACACAATCACACACATGTACACAAGGACACACAGAGTACACAAACACAGAGTACACAAGGACACACAATGTACACAATCACACACATGTACACAAGGACACACAGAGTACACCAGGACACAGAGTACACAATCACACACATGTACACAAGGACACACAGAGTACAAAAACACATAGTACACAATCACACACATGTACAAAAGGACACACAGAGTACAAAAACACAGAGTAAACAATCACACAGAGTGCACAAACACACATGTACATGATCATGCAGAGTACACAAACACATGTACACACACAGAGTACACAATTACACAGAGTACACACACAGAGTACACACACAGAGTACACAATTACACAGAGTACATGCACAGAGTACACAATTACACAGAGTACACACACAGAGTACACAATTACACATAGTACACACACAGAGTACATAAGTACACACACAGAGTACACAATTACACAGAGTACATGCACATAGTACACAATTACACAGAGTACACACACAGAGTATACAATTACACAGATTAAACAATTACACAGAGTACACAATTACACACACACAGAGTACACAATTACACAGTACACACACAGATTACACAATTACACAGAATACACACACAGAGTACACATTTACACAGTGTACACACACACTGGGTACACACACACACACACACACAGTATCTAAATAGTCTTCAGAGTAAGGATTATTTATGTACTCATGTTTAACAATTATGATGACTCCCTTACGGTATCAGAATTGATGGTTGTCAATCATCCATGTCTCTCATTAATTAAAAGTCTTATATTCTAATATAAACATGGACAATATTTTAAGATTTTCCATACTGTCATTGTTGAAATTGTAAAGATTCATTTATGTAGATTATGAAATAATAGATTCAGCTATTGAAAAACAGAATTCTCTAATGTCAGAAAGAATTTGCAATGATTTGAAAATAAAACAAGGCCACAAAGCTAACAGAGTCTTTAAGAATTATCGAAAACAATCTTGACTAGTTTGATGCTGCATCATAATGACAATTTTGCACCATGCAGAGTCAAACATGAGAACAAAAACTTATTTTAGAAAAAAATGTGTCTGTACTAATTTTGAAAAGTTATCAATTTGGTTTCCTGAGGACTGAGCAGTTGTTATTTATATTTGTGGTAATTGTTTCCAATCTCAGATTATTTTGGGGGGAAAACTGAATTTGTAATTAATAGTTCATGCATATTTCTTGTTGACTTCTTGTTGTTTTGGTTTGATTAAATTGTAACAGAGTATTTGTGCTTCATTTCTTTAAACTTTTGCAGAAAAACATTATTCTATTTTTCAGCCTGCACTTGTTTAATGGCTTCCAAGACAACCTATTCAATGCTCATGTCATAGTTCCTGGGGTATAGTCATAATTGGTTATAACAAACCTGTCAGCTCGCTTTTGGATTTTTCCAATATTTCATCTACAATGAGTCTAACTAAACCTTTGAATGCTAGTTATTTCTCAGTTTGTGGGCAAGTTGATAAGTTACAATCTTAATAGGCCTAAATTACGATTTGCTTTGGTAAATAATTCTTGAATTTAAACCTCTCTTCTGAGATCACTAATAATTGTGACCCCTATATACTTAATTTGTTTGAAGTTTTCTAAGGAAGTAGCTTCTATTGAATATGACATACTGGTGTTATGGTGTTTTTTCTTGTTATATGCATTATGTTGCATTTTATGTATTGATGGAATAATGTGCTCCATTGTTGTGCCCACTGTTTCACTTTTGTTTGCAATATTTTTGGCATTTTACTGGGTGTTGAATAATCTGTAGCACACATTCATCTACAAAGAGGCAAATATCCAAGTTAATTTTAAACATGATGGCTTTGATGCGCAAGATGAAAACCACTGTCCCAAGTACTGTGCCTTCAGGTTCTCAGAAACATAGAACAGACACTATATTTTGCATAGAGTCTTGTCTGCAATTCCATAATGATATGGTTTACTCTTCAGCAATTCATGGGGGACAGTGTCAAATTCTTTTCCAAAGTCTGAAACAAAACTGTTATTGCAACAATTCCATCTAACTGTCTGACAAAATCATCAAGCTCGACATACAGTAGTTGAGTTTCATAATTGTGTGATTTACTGAAGGCTTGTTGTTTATCAGATATGATAGAAAATTTATATTTATATTTATATATTTACTAGAGACCAATGTCAAAAGATTGTTGAAATAGTTATGTAAGCACTGATGCCAACTCTGAAGATAGTTCCTTAAGTATTTTGGCTGTATGTCATATGGACCCCCAAGCTTTGATGGATTCAAACCATGTCACCAGTTTGTAACTCCTAACAAGTTACTAGTGTCTTATTGTTTTAGATACTTTTGGAAATATAGATGGTGCACCCTATCTATGAAGTGAACAAAATCTCTGCAGAACCAGGTTATTATTGTATCAGATTTTTCTGCATCTGGGTCTAACTTTGGTGTCTGCCTTAAGTAGAAGATTCCCAGGGGATTTCTTTTTGGGACTGTTGATGTATTTCCAGGATGATTTCACATCTGAAGTAAATTGTTGAAGTAGTTGTTATGTGAATTTGTTACAGTAAGTTTCTTTAATTTCATCTCTTAATGATTTCTATGTTCTTAATTTTTCACTGCCAGTACATTTTGTACACTTTGCGTTAGTACAGGTTTCATGTATTCTATGAACTAGATTCCTAATTTTGTTTTGTAGTTAAGTAATCAACATAACTATCTGCTCAATTTTAAAAGAATATTTTCTCAACTACAGTAAACATTTCCACTTGAATGCAGTATCACTCTTATTTTTCTCACTGTTTAAATAATGTAGTTTTGCAAAGGTGCTAGCTTTAGATCTTATTGCATCACAGTTTTCTTTTCTAAACAAATAGAATCTTAGACATTGTTGCTTCTTTTTGGAAGAGGTTCTTTTCAAACTATGATATCATGGTTACTAAACACTTCAGCAAATATTAGGATAAGAAAAAATGAAAGAAGCAATGAGGGGATAAAATGAAAGAAGCAGTGAGGGGATAAAATGAAAGAATCAATGAGGGGATAACATGAAAGAAGCAATGAGGGTATAAAATGAAAGAATCAATCAGAGGATAAAATGAAAGAAGCAAGCAGGGGTAAAATGAAAGAATCAATGAGGTGATAAAATGAAAGAATCAATGAGGTGATAAAATGAAAGAATCAATGAGGGGATAAAATGAAAGAATCAATCAGAGGATAAAATGAAAGAAGCAAGCAGGGGTAAAATGAAAGGAGCAATGAGGGGATAAAATGAAAGAATCATTAAGGGGACAAAATGAAAGAAGCATAAATTAAGGCCTATAATTATACTCCAACATAAATGGTGTGTAATAATTTGTTATGACTATCATCAGGACAAAACTGAAGAAAACTGATTTTTAAGTTTTATCCACTGTTACAATGTAACTTTTGCATTTAATATAGTATAAGTTGATATAGGAAGAAACTTTTGAAAAGACTGGAAACAGTGTTGTTCTGGCTAAATTATACAGTGTTGTTCTGGCTAAATTATACAGTGTCTGGCTAAATTATACAGTGTTGTTCAGCCTAAATTATACAGTGTTGTTCTGGCTAAATTATCCAGTGTTGTTCTGGCTAAATTATACAGTGTTGTTCAGGCTAAATTATACAGCGGACACTCTACCCAAAAATTTTAATACATTGTCTAAATCATTTCCACATAAAACAGTTGGATTATATGAAAGATTGACTTGAAAACAATATGAGTTGAAGGAACTATATTAATTTCTTTTTTTATTCTTCCTCACCAGAGTAAAACAAGTGGTGCACTGTTAGTTTATTTCATTCTACGTTTAAAAGGGCTAATTGTTGGGATTCTATGATTTGAAGAGTGACAGCATTCAAAAGACATACGAGTAGAGCATTAGACCAAAATGATGAGCAAAAATGTCTCTCACTAATATCTTTGATATTTTCTTACATTGTAATTAATATTACATGAATAAATGTATGTAGATATTCCTGTAAATAATTAGGAGAGTATCATTCCAATTCAAAAGGAGACTGAACAAGAGACCCAAGACAGCCCAATCACTCAACTAGCTTTTGTAACTTAATAGTTGACTGTTTCACTAAACTGCTAAATTAAAATGTAGTTGTGTCAGGACACATGCTATGTATGCTATCTCCCGAACTTTATCTCATGCTGAGTTTACATATTTTACTACACCCTAATACAAATCTTTTCAAATTAATTACTAAGCACAATTTCTTGCTCATTATCAAAGTCATCTAAGATGCTGATGATAAACCCAACAGATCAAAATATGGCTTCATGTATGATAAAAATCCCAGTTGATATGATGCAAGCTCACCTTAATACAATGTATTGCTCATTATTAAAGTAGCTGAAGACATGGGTGAGAGAAGCATACATTTCAAGTTTGATCAAAATCAGCTCACAAATAAGTTTACAGAATGGTAGAAGCTCAGCCAATCAATTTCATCTTGCTCATTATGTCCAAGATTATGCTGATGTAAACCAATATTTCAAGTTTCATCGAAATCAACTTCTAGAAATGGTAACAAGCTCAGTCAATCAGATGCCAAATCAACCAATTAATATTTGTCCATCTCATTCACTGCTAAACTGGTACAAGATATTGATGATATAGGCATATATTAAATGTCTGATCAAAACAAAGATCCAAAATATGACCATCAAACACTCAATACAAAACCCATCCAAGATGGTGATGATAGAAACAATTTGGCCATGTGTGTGGTGACAAGCTCAGACTTTCAGATTACAACATAAATCTGTCATTATTAAACCCATCAAAGATCTTGATGATGTAAGACAAGTGTGATAAAAATCTGACCAGGGTCATAAAAAGCTCAGCCAATCAGATTAAAAATCAACACATTAAGACAAGAGCATCTCACTCATTATTGAACTTGTTCATGATCTTGATGATCCAAGCATTTTTTTTATTCAAGCTTTGATCACAGTCAGATAAAAAATATGACCTTCAAAGTTGTATCAGGGTCAATCAATTATGTGCATTATGCAAGACTGTCTCATTAATATTATTTCAAGTTTGATCAAAATAATATCAGATAGACATTGACTAGAAAGAAACTCATCCAATCAAGATTCCCTCATTATTGCCAATGGACCCTGCTCATCAATGAATTTGTCTGAGATCTTATTGATATAAGCATATATTACAGCAATATGGCTGACAGGATTGTGACATGCTCAGTCAATCTGATGCAAGATCACCTAATTAATATGCGCATGTAATTTATTATTGAATTCATCCTATATCTTAATGACATTAGCACATTTTCAAAACTTTCTCAAGATTGGATCAGAAATATGGGTTTAAGAGTGGTAACAAGGTTTGCCAATCTGGTGCAAGATTATTCATCAATATTCATGACTATTAAATTGCTCATTATCAAAGATTTTGATGATGTAGACTTCCATGGTTTTTTAAATTGAAATCATGTCAGAAATATGGATATCAGTGTGGCAACTATCAACTGTTCAATGAGCTCATAAGCTTCCGTGGCATTACACCAAGGTGAACTAATAAAAACCATAGATAAATGTTCCTGAATGTACTGATGCTCTACTGTCCAAAAGAAAAGGTCAAGAATATGTTATATTTTACAAAGATATTTTATATGCATTTAAGTATCTATCTTGCAAAGATGAGAGAGAGAGAGAAAGAGTGTGTGTGAGGGAGAGAATGAGAAAATTTAAACCATCTTTTTTCTACTCAGTTTATGGTTGTCCCTTATCTAAATACATATTCAGTGGTTTCTTTTAAGGGATAGCAAAAAGACAACAGAGACATAAAAGTAGTTCATTCTTAATTAGGGACACAAATGATACAATTACTGTAAGTACCAGTTACTTTGCAACAAGCACAGTCAAAGTTAAACAAATGAATGGATAACAACATACTGTAAGGACATGATCTTCATTAGCACAAACTAGCAGCATGCCTTATCTGAATGGCAAACAGATTTGGCATGTTGAATAAATCCTGCATCTGTCAATATTTTAAATTTCATTATGAACGGGATACTGGACTATGCAGAAGAGATGACAAACTCAAAATAGACATGAAGGCTGTAAATGAAGAACTCGATCCCAGTTGACAGTACAATTGTTTTTTTTCACATCCTACCAATGGAGATAAATTGTACATAGTACTATATTGAACAGATTTGTTTCAAGAAAGCCTTCAGTAAAGAAAATACATGTAATAGTAAAATGGGAAGAGTTAGATCTTCACATGTAGATATCTGGGATACAAAATGCTTGGCGCAAGATTATAACACTGCAATACTGGAAAATGACTTGAATCTGTCAGTAGACAAAACCTGACCATAACATCAGCCCCAAATAAATGGTTCTTTTTGGTGCTCACTCAATATTGGAGTCAGATCTGTATCATATTCATATAGGAGAATTCGACATTGTAAAAACTCTTTTGGTGAAAATGTCATACTCATATGTCCACCCTTATATATATATATATATATATATATATATATATATATATATATATATATATATATATATATATATATATATATATATATATATATATATATATATATAAAGAGAGACAGAGAGATTATTGCAAACTTGGGGCAAAAGTTAATTTAATTTATTTATTAACAGAGTAAAAGTCTTGCCTTGTAATTACTTGAAATTACAGTTCTGAAAATTGAATTATGGACTTCTTGTCACCTATTTTCAAAACTTTTTATAAACTGTCATTTCTGTATTTAATTGATAGGCTCACAAATAGTTTTGAAACCAGCATACTTAGGAATATTCCAAATGAAATAAAACATAAGATTCTGAGATTAAATAACTAGGAATGTCAACCTTCAGCCAACATACAATCACACAACTGACATGCAAAAAAGACATCATGGCAAAAACTTTAATGATCTCAGGTGAAACACAAAGTCTTGCTTCAACATTAATAATCTACTACAATGTCATTAAAATGATAGTTGTAACAATGTTCTAAATTTACATCAACATAAGACATAACAAGTTTAGGAAAGTGTGTAAAATATACTACTGAAAGCTCTATTTTATGATATTATAATGAGATGTGTGGGTTAGAGAAGGGCGTTGTTTGCCACGGAAGTTTACAAAACTCACATAAAAGATGTAATTAAACTACCAAAGATTTTAATAGGTTTTAAAGAAACATTACCTATTCATTTTAGATACTGGTCATTCACCAAATCATGAACTCTTCTGGTTAATCGCATCATCTCTGCAGCATGTCCTTCTGTGTATGATTCGGATGGAATTCTTCGGCTTGAATAAAGAACAATGGCTTGTTACAAGACTTAAGAATACATATCTTTGATCTTTAGGCACACTAAGTTTGAAAAGTAAGAAGTGTGCAAGCACATTGATGTATAGACAAGCAGAGACAGAGAGAGGTGTAGGTAGAAAAAGAAATTTACCCCCTAAGAACTGAATCGACTAGCTATAATGGCAAGGTACAGAAATCATATAAAATTAAACTGAAATTTTCAATAAAAGTTTCAATTACAGTCAAACTCATGCATAACAATCACACAAACCATCAATACATGACATTTATGAGCGTGGAGTTTTAACATAGAGGAAAATAAGTAAAATCTATGCACAGATGGGACCAATAACTGTCATTAAAGGTAGGTTATTACTAGAGTAGGTTTAGTTTTCTTTCAATTATTGTAATATCCATTGTAATGAGGTAAATGTTTAAATAAAGCAGGGAATTACAAAAGAGATGTTTGAAGTGTCCCATAAAGCTGACCTAGTGTCTGTCTGGAATATAATACTTCTTTAAATCCAGGATTTTCAATTTACAATTTCATTCCAAATACCTGACTTTAAACTAAATTACAGCATTAAAATTGTTAAAACCTAGGACTCAGAGTCATAGAGATTTAATTTCATTGATTATGAACTAAAATGACACAGAACTCTTTACTGAACATCTTTACAAAAATCTTCAGCTTTATGTTTGAAATTTTAAACTTCATTTTGCACCTTGTATTAAGTTAAAAGCTTGAAAGTACACTTGTATTTATTTGATACAGAGCGATGCCTAATACAATGCTGTCTTTCAATAGTGTAATTACATGGAAGTTTATTTCTTAATGATCACTTTTTCACCTACTTACATTGAAATGGAGTCAGGATACCTCATCCGTGTATGCTCCCCAACACAGTTCTGTATCTCTTGAGCAAGTTCCCCAATACTGTCACTCAATCCTGCAGCAATTTGGGTAAGTTGATGACTATGCCTTGGCACACTGTTAGCATCTACAGCAAATCCTCCTGCCTTAAGGGCCTTCTCTGTTGCCTACAGGTATGAAAACACAAGAAATACATGTAGGTATATATTTAACTCATAATTCTTCATAGCATGCTTATGTGATACAGAAACCTAGGTAAACTGTGTGTGTTGATTTCTCTCTATGTCTCTGTCTCTGTCTCTCTCTCTCTCTCTCTCTCGCTATGCATTTGAATAATTGCAACCATTATATTTGATCCTTATAGGGTTTTAATTCAGTGAGGAAAGCTTGTAGTATTTCCCACTCATTATAGCAAAAGTCATTTTAACATAGATATAATTACTTTCGACTAAACAAAACTATAGAGAACTGGTGAAAATAACATCTAGATTTCAATGAACAATAGGGGCCCCGAGTGGCCGAGTGGTCTAAAGCGCTCTCCGTTACGGATCACTGCCATCTCAACTCTGCCTGCATGGGTTCGAGTCTAGGATTCAGCCAATGTCGGTATGTGAGAAAGCTTGCCAGTAGCTTCTCGTGGGTCGGTGGTTCTTTCCGGGTTTTCCCGGGTTCTTCCTCCACCATTAATACTGGCCGCCATGTATAGCCTATCGTGTGCTGAAAAATGGCGTTAAACACTACAACAACAACAACATCAATGACCAATAACATACATTTCAATGAGAAAGCAATCTAGCAGAACAAATCATGCAATTGGTTTATGTCATTTAGTTTATATGCCAGTTTTACCATTAATAACTATATTATATTGGTGTTTTATACACCAGATCTGTTTAATGAGTTTAAAAAAAAAATTATTGCTACCTTTCATTAAGTACTGCATGTAAACAACAGACCTTCCTAACATCTCTCAAACTTGCTTGTCTCGGTCAGGTAGTCTCAGTCATGGTGTCCATGTGCTAGGAACTACTTTTATAAAGAAGCCTATATTGTCGTCTGCTGTGCCTGATGGAGTTGTTATAAGATCAAACAACAACAGATATATAACAACAAGAAATTTACTCATAAAGCAATTTAAGGTCTCTCCAACTTTGGTAACACACCATACAAAACAGATACACACAAACTCAGACAAATTTATTTGGTATTATGCTAGAAACTATAGACAACACAGTGAATTTGATCCTATCTCTGTAACTACACTAAATTTTTAGTCAGTATCATTGAATATAGCTAAAAGTAACTAATTACGACAGTTTTAAATACTTCATGTGAAATGAATTAGGTACTTTAGCAGGATTTAATGATAGTGACCTGAAAATTTACTGAGCTACCCATTTGATTTGCGATGCTGCATGAAACAAACTATAACAGAAACCACTGTTCCAGACACGCA
The DNA here is from genome assembly GCA_028554795.2 of Sinohyriopsis cumingii. Classification (NCBI taxonomy): domain Eukaryota; kingdom Metazoa; phylum Mollusca; class Bivalvia; order Unionida; family Unionidae; genus Sinohyriopsis; species Sinohyriopsis cumingii. The sequence continues at coordinate 48,511,121 of CM068841.1, read as the reverse complement.
GGCAATACACATCGCTGGCTATAAAAAAATCCAAACTCTTTCAAGATCATTTGCAAAACTGGCAACAACCATAAATGTGTTATGACTGACCTGCATTCTTCAAACTTTGCCAAACACACTCACCCAGCCCCTGTTGAATCAAACATTGTAAATAAATGACAATTCCTCCACTTACCAATCCAAGTGGTTCATTCATCAGTTAACACACCATTCCACAAGAATATTTCTATGTGGCATATTATTTTACCAGTAATAGCCACACTTGCTATATTTTCAAGACAGAAAATATAAATTTCCAAAAATATCATGAATTTGAAATATTCTCACAGTCATAACACAATTTTTTTAGACTGGGTCATGTACTTTACCATACTGTCACTTTCCACAGAACTTTCTCCAAATTAGAACTGATGAAAGTTACAAGTTATCCTTATAAAAGATATTAATTACTTATTGTTATTTTCACATGACACCCATCGATTAAATGTAATAATACAGTGATTTTATGCTGCTTCTATTTTCTCATGTGTAGAACTTCGAGTTGACTGGGCAACCTATTGCCCTCATTCAACTTATTTGTATTAATGCACATTTGCAAAAAGAAAAGCATGTGGCTTGAGGTGTTCATGATGCAATACTGTAACATGTAACAATTATAACTTTTCCTTGATTTTTTCTTTCTTTCCTGATAGTGGCATATATAGTTAGATACTAGTTAGATAATTATCCAGATAATTATCCAGATTTTCATATAAGAGTACAAGACCTGATGACCTTTATACAGAGTGAATAGTATCTAATGAATACTGTGCTTTCAATCTGCTAACTATATTGCAAAAGTGCAGGGTTATTTTAATTGAAATGGAAAAAGAATGGGTGAGAAAAATCATCTATGTTGGTGTTGTACCAAGACTAGAAAATCCCAGTTACATGGTTACATTCTTTTTGTCTCCCCCATCAGCAGAGCCTCATGGGAAGACAAATAATGTAAACCTTGACTGGGATTTCCTTGTCTCCGTGCATACCCCAAAATAGATTGTCCTAATGTAATTAACAATGGAAAGACTTTAGCAAAGCAGTAGAGTTAGCTTATGGTATCGCATTACATATTGTTAGTCAATATTTGGGAGATGTTCCAACTACCTGGACAAAAGTATGTTGTAACTTCAACAAAAGTATGTATGTTGTAACTTCAAGAAAAATATATTGTAACTTCAAGAAAAGTATATTGTAACTTCAAGAAAAGTATATTGTAACTTCAGGTCAGAATATCTCAACAACAGTATTACAGTATATGTTTTAATTTTACTGAAGTTTTAAACTTAATTTATTCTAGTAATTCTATAAAGTTATAATCGTAGATTTGCTCGCATTCATAAACATTTGCCAATGTGATGACAGTAGGAAAACTCAAATCATAATTCCATGGCTAGTCTAGCAGCATTGCATAAATACTACATAATATCATACAGAACTATGTATATTTTATTTATTAAATGTATCAGTTATGATTAATTCAGTACTTAATGACATATTATCATCTGATCACCGTATTGTCTGTGTTTTGTGAATCTGAAGTTACATTTGTTAGGATTGAATCTTTATGAATTTTTATTCAATGCCATATTTACTCTTATAATTCAAATATGTATTATATTTTTCTTTTCGTGTTCTAAGTTAAGAAATTCTGTAATAGGAAATATTGTACAATTCTAGACAGGAAGAGTTCTGTTTTATCAGCAAGTTCCCTTTGGCTGGTGTTTATCGGTCCATCATGGAAAGTGCTACAACACACAATTTTTCTGTGATGACGTGTGTAAATTTAAAGAACAGGTATTGGAAAGGTTGTGAACCATCAAGTAAAACAAAAGCTGTAAGTTCCCAGGCAGGCGACCATCTTTGGAAAACTAAGATATTATATTAAGGTTCATAAATTTTTGTAAAACATATCGAAAACAGACCTTGTAAATTTTCTTAATGATGAAGCATAAGTTGAATTAATTACTTGAAGTCATGACCTCTGTTGGAAGCTAGTTATGATTTTCCACTTTCCATAATTATTTTAAGCAATGCCTAAAGCCATACGGGAACAGTTTTTCATTGGACTTCATGATGAACCGTTCACCTTTTCTTTACAGGTAAGAACAGAGCTATGGACTATTTTTTTAGACATTTTCTTCAGTAATGAAATGACTTAAATGGTCAGAGACATTGAAGAAATATTGTAACTTTGTATGTATTTTTTATATCTAAAATGTAACACTTAAGTATACGTATTTATTCAGAATGTGATTTTCTAAGCCTAGTATTCTATAATTTAAAAAAAATAGTTTTCTGTTGGACTTCATGGTGACCTTTTCTTTACAGTATGAACTCAGTACCTCTCGCACCCCAACAATGTAAAATAACATCTTCTTCACCAGGACTGACAACTCCATAATGAGGCTCAAACTATCTGTTGTCTCTTTATTCACCTGAGAGTGCCCGTCAATAAAGTGGGCATGATGACAAGAACTTTTACAATCGACTCATAATATGCTGAAATTAATGGCCAAAATCATTTCGTACAAGTTATGAGAAAAACCATACGTCAAATAATTATAACAATAATAAAAATTTTAGCTGGTTCTAATGTACTCTTATTTTCTGCTTTGAAGAACACTAATTTCCTGTCAAAAAAATAAAAACATGCAAATATAATTACAGTTTGGGAATTATTGTGTATTAAAAAAATTTGATGCCATGATATATTGGGGAATTATAACATGTCGTCTTGATCAGTTTGACTGCCAGGGATTGTGCCTGTCTGGTACAATAGTAACCTATTGTTATGTTAACATGTTCTAATATTTATGGTTTTGCTGTCAATTGTTTCTCAAGTTAGCAAAATTTGTATAAACCTGATACATACTAATAATGCAGGACATGTGCAACTTTTATTATATCAATATAAAGAAACAACTATCATTTTTTTAAAAGGGTTATGAACACTTCCTCTAACATTTTTTCTGTCGGTATTGCATGTAAAGAAATGTCCTGTATATTTAATGAAAATGTTGGTCACATTTTCTTTTAGCAAATAATACATTTATTTAATATGTATGTGATCCCATTTAGAGAACAATAAATCACCAAAATGTATCCACCACTAAAACATTCAGGATTCATGCTTTGTATTATCCAGAGCTAAAAGTAAAGGACCTTCATAAATATTTTAAGGAGTATTGTGAAATTGTGTGACACAATCCATCATGTTTTAGATTTATTGGTGATTCATGATAATTAAAATGCTTATACAAATTTACTTCTAGATTTAATGAGGCAGGAGAACTTCAGCATCTCATGTATAAACCTCATTTACATTCGTAATCATTAGTCACCCATGTAGTCATTAGTCACTCAAGTAGTCATTAGTCACCTAAGTAATCAGACTCTCCCCTCTGAAGATTCAATTCTACAAATGATTCTAAATAGCATGAAGCATCTGTAGGAATGTAATCAGGTGCCGTATCAATATCTAAGTCAGGGTCTGGACTCCTGAAATATGCTTACAATTTTAATGCAAACTGGTTGAAAGTGCTGCTTTCTGCCCTCTGAATATAATGATAACTTCTCCTCAATGTTGTATCTAGATATCAAAAATCTTCTGAATAAAGTCAAACATCTCTTCTTTAGCCTGACAGCCCATAGAATGTGACTTTTGTATGAAGACTTAAAATGAGACACCTCATCCACCCAATGCGCACCACTATTCCATTATTGACTATTCACTCGGAGGATAACAACTTTTTATTGTGAAAACTGCTGTGTCTTTGCTATAAAAAATATTGCATTCGTACATAGTAAATAATTATAGGATGCAGTGGCCCCACAGCAAACTTTTTGTACTGGGCCCTCTTTACTGTCACTTTTTTTTGTCCTGGTTGGGGTGGGACCCCAAGACAGACGAGCCCCAAAGCATGACTGTACCTGCTACCAAGGTAGATAAGCCACTGATAGAATGAGAAAATGAAACAAGATTCTACCCCCACCCTCACATAAATACAATGATATAGATTTATGGATGTATCAATATTATTCTGGATTTAAGTTTATGTAAACTTTTTTGTCAATCTTCTCATAAATAATATTATAATTTCAAAACTGCAGTATATAAAAAAGTTTTACATATCAATATTAAGTTTGACAAAGAATCCACTTGTGATACTTTCAAGACTGTTACAGGGATTAATGTCTTTTATGATATTATAGTTTTACTCTTGTCTTCTGGTTTGTTGAAATTACAAAAGTAAAATTTTGTACTTGGTTTTATCTTCCAGTTCATGCTATCTGCAAGTTGTTATATCATATGTAAAAGAAGTGGTTATATTTACCTGGTGGCAAGTGTAACAGATCCAGTTAAATGCTGCAACAGACTCAGCTGAGGGAAAGAAGGCCTCTGCTGCTAATAAATCTCTCTTTGCTTGTTCCATCCATCGTTTTGCTTCAGTAGGCAAACGCACAGGAAAGGAAGTTGGTCCTCCATTGAAGGAAGATGAACTTCCCTGATTCCTGCCATGTGTCTGAGCAAAATCCTCACAGTATTGGTCATATTCTCTGCTGTACTGACTTCCTCTTTGTCTCATTCGATTGCTCATTGTTTCATATCGTGTGCCTGTAAAAGTTTCCCTCTCAGTGAATCCAGAATTATAGTCATCATAACTGTCAAGTGATTGTCCTCTTTCAAGCTTGAGTATTGTAGCATTGATATAATTAAAAACATTCTTACAGTAATCCTCTTGACCTTTGTTTTTGTCTGGATGCCATTTCAGCCACAGTCGTTTTATGACCGATCGTCTTTCTCTCTCAGGGAGTGTCCAAGCATTACATAAAATCGACTTGATTTTTCTGCAAGTTTCATCCAAGGGAAAAGATTCGACAGATGCTGTGTCTGCAGGTATTATATCTCGATTTTTATTTTTCTTTCTCCGTTTGAATTTGTAAAGCTGAAAACCATAGACAACAATATTTCCTTGCTCAGAGTCCCCGGTATCAACCAGATACTTACACAATATTTCTGACTCATCAGCATCCTCTGACCTAACTGGCTCAATGATGTGAACATATTTGAACACGGGATCATTTAATCCCTGATGCTGTTCATCATCCGACTCAACATCTGGATCCTCAACTTCAAGAGCGAGATACTGATACTCATGTTCCTGAAAAACGGAAAATCCTTGTTCCAAAAATGGATGGAACTCTCTGGGAACATATGTGCCTGGGACTGGAAATGTTGCTGTAGGTGAAAGTTGAGTTACATTAAACTGATTAATTTTCTTTTCATCCAACTTGACTTGGATCTGTTGAGGTGAATTGAAGCATCGCAGAATTGCATACATTAACTTGAATGTAGTCTCATCATGTAGAATTCCTCCTGTACATGCATGAATAAAATCCAAAAGATCACCTTCATCTTCCAGTAGATCATCAATACTGTTTTCGGGTTGTCCAGTATTTTGAAAATAAATGGTGTATTGTGCATTATTTTCAATTTCAACCTTGGCCATGAAGCATTTTTTCTTTGCCTTTGAGGCTTCTATTCGCCTGCCTTTGAATTTTAGATATGTATTTAAACCCGTTACTTCTTTAATTTGTACATTCTGCAGATCATGAATCAACTTTTGTTCCATTTGTTCAGAGAACTTGTCTTTGATCGCATGTTTAACTAGTCTCAAAACACCATGGATGAAATCTGAAGATTTGAGAAACATTCCAATTTTTCTCGCTTTTGAGCTCCGTATTTCATTCATTTCTGATGTGTCAATCTCCTCTTCTACTACGTCGGTTAATAAAGATGGACGAAGTCTTTTTGGAAGACATAAAATGATTTGCTTTACATCTTTCACATCTATTCTGAGATTTTCAAATCCCATAAAATAGTCAATGTCACTTTCACTTGACAGCCTGTTTTCAAAATAACTGTTGTCAGAAACAATCAGCAATTTAGCATTGCAAAGCTTTCCCTTTCTGTTTGGAAAATAGAGAACCTCAACATCTAATTCTACCTCTTTACCGTTCATGCATGGCAATCTTTTTACCATGTTTGACATGGCTTGAACAAGATAACCAAGCTCTTTCGCATACAGTGTTTTATCTTTGACTTCATTTTTGATCATGGTAAGTATCCTTGCATAGTGTATAATTTGTACCTCTCTTGATGCCCCAAGAAATACAAAAAGCTCTCTGAATTGCCCAAAGAAAGTGGGTGCTTTGTACAAGTATGGCTCGATTGTGTCATCTTCTGCTACATCTATGACCACTTGTGTGGACTTAACAAGTATATTCTTCTCATCAATGAAAATCAATGGCGTGTTCCGTAGCTTTTGTTTCATTTCTGGATCTTTGTGCATGTGTTTGGAGAGAAAAGTGTAAATCCTCTGCATTACAGTTCTAAAATGCACCACATTTGTAAGTGCTTGATTTGATTTGAGGTATTTTGGCCTTTGAGCATCACAGATATTTTGAGTGTGCTGAATCACTTTTTCCACAGGTGGTACTGCATAAACACCAAGTTCCTTTGCTACATCATGAATATGATGACCAGAACAGGATAAAAATTTGATTGGTATTAGATCCAAAGTGCTCCAACATAACACTTCATACTCTGATGAAATTGAACCAGAGAAGCATATTAGCCTATTACAGTCATTAGGCTGTTTGAAAATTTTTATGTTCTGTGGAAGTGCTTCATAAGGTGGTATAAATCTAATTTGGGAAAGTTTCTTCAAGGTTGCTATGCTCCAGTTTCTTTTACTTTTCCAAAATGATTTTAAAAGACATTTTGCTTTGGCAACAGTATCTCTTATAGTAATGTCTCCCATCTGTTCAATTTCCCTGGCAAATTTTAAAAGATGTTGATCAGACAACTCTGCAGTCAACCCTAGTAATACAAATAGTTCTCTCCAATCTTCCATCTTGTAACAATCAGGGGGAAATTGAGTCTCCACACACATGACTTTGAAAACCTTTTTGCTTGGGTCAAAAAGGTCTTTCACTCGCTTGTATCTTCCATCAATACACTTAACAAATGGCACTTCCTTCAAGATTCCTAAGAGATTCATCTGCTTGATATTGAACTCTTTCTCACTGCAGTATGAACCATGCAAGTGGAATAAATGATCCCTTATAAATTCTAAGTGCTTCCTATGACTGACCTCTGGCAAATTAAAAAATGAATGTGCGATCTTATTGCAATAAATGTCGATTGTCTCTTCATATGAGAATCCAAGAAATGCATGCAAATTCCTTAAATTGCCATTCTGAATCAACAATATGTGATTTGTAGCTGTTGCCCACTCAGCAATACCATCATGTGGCATTTCATCTGGCAGAACAAGAACACTGTCTGTTTGAGAAAAACTTAAATGCTTATCATCATAAGCCACATGTATTGGAAGTGACCTTACGGTATCCTGAAGCCAGGTGCCATTAGAGTTATTTTTAAGTAGCTCCAGGTTTTCAGTCAAGTAAATGAGGAGAGCATTACATTCATCAGATGAAAGGTCACATTTCTTCATTTCATCAATATGGTACTCCAAGCACTTAAGGAAGTGCAGCGGCTTTTCTACAGTGGATACCATTCTTTTCATTACAGCAGATGCATCAGAGGATTTTTCAAACATGCTAGTGTCTATACATCGAAATTGGATTTTTTTAATTGCCCTGTCAAAGTCAGTACATGCAACAGAGCGATTATAATGCAAGACTGTGTTGCGTTTCCTGATAGGTATCAACCAACGTTTGACATTGTTGCTGTCTTCAATGCTTCCTTTTTTACATGGTAGAAGACTCCATTTATCAAACACTTTAAGATTCTGCTCAAAGCATGCTTGCTCAAATACTTCTTTACCAATTTTGTTCTTAACCATTGAATTTTCATGCAACATTGTCCAAAACATTGACACCCACATTGCATTTGGAGCATCAGATAAATTTAAATTCCATTCTATATCATCTCCAGAAGCAAACACCAAAGGGTCGATTGAATCTGGCAAGTAAATTGCCAAGTCTTGAATCTGCAGATATTTGAATAGCCTACTTTTTATAAAGTCTTTAGTGTCAAAGATATTTACAAGGTCTTTGTGAACAAATAAGTGTCTGGATCTTGGTAAAAGTTCACAGTATTTAGACAAAAACACCGGGTTCTCATGGTCAAAGCATCTAATAAAATCATCATTTGTGATCAGCAATGGTAGGTCTTGTAGATTTTTATACAGTTCCTGATCAGTTTTCAGAAAATTTATCAAGTCCATGGCATTTTTTGTGCTCATCATATGTGTATTTGAGATGAGAAGATCTAATTGAATTTTACAACAGTCTTCATGGCTTTCTCGATACGACAGGAGAAATGACAAAACTGTGCCTGGACATATTTGATTTAACTTCAGTCGAGTTGATGATATTGCATTTTGTACTTTCCAAGGAGATTTGATTATCTTCATGCCCATGGCACGCAATGGTGCAATCAAATTTTTGTTGTCACTGGATAAATTATCAAAGAATGATGGAAACTTGTCCAAAGATCTTTTTAAGGGAAACCATTTCAATTCTACATGATGCTCTTCTTGCTCCTTAATTGAAGGAAATATATCAATCTCCCTATCTGATACGAGCTGATACACATATTTCAAAAGAGCTTTCCAATAATCATCATTGATGTTTTCCAGAGTAGGAAAATATGAGTTGAAAAGATCCAGCTTTGCCATAGTAAGACTCAGTTCATCACAAACTTCTGTGAAGATGTGGGTTTTCATGAAGGATAAGCATGAGACATAAGCATGCGAAACAGTATCCCCAAGTAAAGCATGATTCCAGTCATACCCATAACCTTTGTCTCCTTTCCACAGTGACCGTCTTGATTCATGATCAAGAATGAAATGACCATGGACATGAACTGGGAGTCCAGTTTGCAGTGGCATTGGCAAGAAGCAAAATGCACGTCCACTTTTCCTTAATCGATTCTCCTGTAAAAGTCCACAATTAGTCAAAGAGGTTCGTTTTTTCCATGTTTCAAGTGTAAGACTTTCATCACTAGGTAAAGAAGCTGCAACTCCAGCTAGTGGTAGATGTCCAATAAAATGTTCCTTCGTTGCATAGGATATGCTACTAGGTATTTTAGAAACATCATCAAACCCGATTCTTTGCACAACATAAAATATCTTCCTAATTTTATCACTATCTTTAATAATCATGGTATATCCAACTTCTTGTGGGGGAATCTGAAGGAAACTCAAACTTTCATTAGTAAGATTTTCATTGGTAAGATCTTTTACACATTCTTCCACATACTGAAAAAAATCATCTCTCTTTTGTTTATCATTCTCAGATATTATCGCTTCTACAGCATACTCTTCCTTCAATGTACCAGACGTGATATCTGATATCTTTATTTTTGACACATGTTTTAAAAACAATAGGGATTCAAAGATATCTGGTTTGCTTTCATTGAGAATTTTATTCATTCTATCAGCTGAAATTTCTTCCTTACTGATGAGAGAAACTTCCGACATTTCTTTGTTTCGAAGAGGAAATCGAAACATCGTTCCAAAATTGGATTTAAAAAAAGTATCATCTGTTTCATGATACCCCTTTAGAACATCTCAATAACATTGTCGAAGTGACTGTGTGTTGCATTTTATACCAGGGTTATGTTCATTTGCCATGGGCACAAATTTACACATTGGGTCAAATATGCAGAGTGTTTCTCCATTCTCAAGATCAGGTCCCTTTGTAAGAAATGAAGGAACATCAGTAAGATGGTATACAGCATTAAATCCAACACCATATTTACCTGTTTTTGATGGGTCACTGGATTTGCTTCCCATTCCTAAACTCTGGATACCTTGCAGATCCTTTTCTGTGAATGGTCTGTCATTGTACACACAGAGTGCAGGACCCTGAAGAGGTCTGCAATCATCCGAAAGGATTTTATCACACTCATGTGTTCTTAAGTCCTTTATGAAATGAATCTCATTTGCTCCAGCATCGTCTGCATTCTGCACCAATTCCTTTAAAACACTCTCATCACATGGATAGGCACCAAGTAAGCTTCTTATTCGTGTAACTAGTTTTTCTTTCTGTCCCCATGGTATTCCAACAACATTTTCTTCTAAATGTTTCAAACGTTTTGTTTTGATTCCAAGATTGCCTGCGAGTTCGTTCGATATTTTGCCGTGAACAAGTTTCATCTTTGAACTAGTACTAACATCTTTATCGTCCATACAGAGGTCTTGTGTACGTTGTAGGATGCATTCTATATCTGGTGCATATATTTTGAGTGCCATTTCATTGCACTGCTTTTCAGCTCGTTTCAAAGAATGTTCCAAAGCAAGAAGCAAATTACAGACTAGATCAGTATCCTTCTCTGACAGTGGATCATTTTTCTGTACTTGCTTCTTTTTGGTCAGAATTTGTGCAATTTCATCTGGTGAAAAAAACTCTTTCATTCCAATGGCTTTGAAAAATACTTCATATTTTCTCCAGTCTAACTCTGAGAGACAGAACAATTCAGGAGAACAGTTGTGGTTAAGATAATGGGCAACTTGTGCAGGCATAACCATCAGGTTATCTATCATAATAATTTGTTGATATTTAAATGACTCAAGATAATTTAGAAGTTCAACAGTTTCCACATTTTTAGAACTCTTCAAGCATTCATTAAAATACTTATATATTTCCTCAAGAGTTGGCTTGCAAATCCGTTGCTGTATTTTTTCATCCCTGTTATACTCTTCTGATATCCTAAGCAGCTGATTGCCTACAGTTTCATGGGGAATGTCAATCATATTGAATCCCTTCACACCGAGCATTCTTAGCACTGGTCTTGATACTGATGACAAACATTCTAATCTGGTCTCATCAATAACGAGCTCAGAACAACATACCAGTTTCTCCCTAAAGCCAAAATATAGCATTGTGGGTCTTGCCAGTTGAATAAGACCCTTTTCATGATTTTCTGAACATATATTAGATGAAACTGTGTTTGGTTTGTTTTCTTCAGCTTTCCAACTAAAACACCAATCGGCTGGTCTTTGTAAAACTGGAAGAAACTCAATTTGCTGAAGAGAATTTAAGGTTGGCTGATCTTGTTCTAATTCATTCCTGACTGAATTATTTGACAAATATTCAACAATCCTTGTACATCTATTCAATGCACACTTGCCACAAACAGAAGCAAGTTGCTGAACTGAATTACATCTATCCAACAATAAGTTATGCGGCAAGGTACGATGAAGCATTCCCAATTTTCTGAGTAAATCTAGAGTCTTGTAGCTTCTGAAAGTTTCTTTCCCTTGTGGAAATACCTCATCATTGTCATCATATAGAATACTAAGATCGCTTGAAGGATCAATTAGTTCTGATGGACATTTCAAAGTGCCACGTGGTTCAGTTGGGATGCATTCCACATTTGTAAGGGCCTCAGAAATGTTTTCTATTGGTAGCATCAAAGCAAACTGTACCAACGTGTTTCTTTTGGATGCATTTTCACTCCAAAAAGGATCTTTCAAGTTTGGAAGAAATATGTGTACAAAGAATTGTTCCGTAGTAATCAGTCCTTCATTCAATACTTCCTGGGATACACTTTCAATACACTGCTTGACTTTATCTGGCAGATCAATCACCAAATTTCCAGGTCTTTTGTTGAACCTCAAGAGAACTTCAAAGGCAATGTTCCCTATTTCAATGTCATTTCGCAGCTCAGGGTCAAGGAATATACAATCATGGAAGCATTTCCAGATTCCATTCCGATGAAATACCTTAGCATTAGTTGAAACTATTCTTTTAAAGAACTCAGTTTGAAGAGGTATTGTTGCCATTGAACAATCAAGAGGCCACAAAGTATGATACTCATATTCAAGAGGTACACCGCTGTCCCTTAGTCCCTCAAGAAGATATATGTATGCATTTACTAAGGCATCCTTCATCAGGGCTTGATTCCACTGACTACTTGTGGTACATTTGTCATCTTCAGTTGTTGTCAGCAAATGTTGTCTGTCTGATGTAATAGCAAAACATCCATTTATGTGCAGTGGTAAACTTGTTGGAATAGGCAGAGGCAAAAAACAGAACACATGGCCAACATTATAGAAACCAAGAGGCAATTCATGCAAGGGTATTGGCCATAAGTGCTCCCCTTTTTCTTTGTAAGGTACTGCAACACCACAAAGAGGCAGTGCCAAATTTGCATTGACAAATTCATGTTGAAGTGATGTATCTGTTCCTGTAGCCCAGGAAAGAATCCAAGAACAGTTCAGTTTTGTGCCAGAATGTTCCCTAAGCAGTGGAAAAAGCCATGGTGCATCTTCTATTGCCTCTAAGTTAATCGATATCTTCTGCAAAATCCTCATTGGGTTAAACCGTAAATCTCCAATCTCCTTGAGATTTGCTGCTAATGTGAGTACATTTGTGGTACAAATTGTGGACGAGTCTTGCTGTTCCCAGCATTCTTTGCTCAAAGAAAATAATGATGTCTGCTCTTGAGGATCTGTACAGTCTGATCTCAAATGGAAAATTGTTACTTTCCTGATATTTTGGGTAAACAAAAGCAAGTTTCCTGCAGCTTTGAATGTTAGCTCTAAAAGCTTCACACATTCTTCCTTTGAGTAAACTTTGTTGCTGATTTCACTTCGTTGAGCCTGAGAAGGAGTGCGAAGTGGGAACCTGAAAAGGGTACCATTGAATTGAATCCTGTCTTTGGAGGGGGATAAATCACATCCGAATATGTTTTGAAAAGGTTTGAACTGATTTTCAAAATAAGTCAATATTTTCAAGTTTTCCTTTCTTCTAAGATCTATTCTGATTCCAGGTTTCCCAAGATAAGATATATGTGGATCAAGCATGACAAAATTGCTACCACTAATGAAACTGGGTACATCTGTTACATTGTACACAGAGCAAAATCCTAAACCAAACTTTCCTATCTTTCCCAAATCATCTTCTTTTGTTGCTCCATTCAGTTTTAGGATGTTCAGGAAGTCCTTTTCTTGGAACTCTGCATCATTGTAAGCCCAAAGTGCTGGTCCCTGGCATTCTGCAAGGCCTTCATGTAAAAGATTATTCCTAGCATCCTCATTTTCTCTTTCATCGTACAGAAAATATACTACATTTGCCTTGGCGTCATCAGCATTTTGAACTATCTCTTTTATTACAGAAAAGCCATCTAGGTATCCATCCGTCACAAGGTTATGAAGCCTCCTTGTTAGAGGTTCATTTTGACCCACAACTTCCATTTCAAATTCATCAGTTTTTGAAAGTAGCCTTCGTGTAACGGACATTATACCCAAGTCTTCAGCAATCTTGCCAGATACCTCTTCGTGGATATAATAAATTTCTTCCTCGGAGTCATCATCATTTCTGTCTTGCAATGAACGAGCTTCACAGTATGTACATTCAGTTCCTGGTTTTAGCAAAAGCATTGAGGCACCTGCTTTTGTGCGAATAGGAAAAAGGATATTAGGTTGCTGTCCTACTAATTGAGTCTTTTCTTGGCTAAGCCTTTTCAGAATACTAATTATTATATCCAGGTCTTTCTTTGATTCCTCTGCTGAATATTGGTTAGAATTATATTTGTCTCTGATCTTATTCTGTATCTCTAGAAGTGTGTCTATGTTCTGTTCTTTTTTGCACCCAAGAGCATAAAAGAAAGAATTCAGGTACAAAAGTTCGCTTGGAATTTTCCACAGATAAGGACTAAGATCTATGTCATTGGGTCTAGAATGAAGAAAAACTTCACTGGAAAGAGAAAATCCATCTCCATTCCAAACAAAAGATTTGTGTGTGAGACTTTTAAACTTTTCATTAGCAAGTAGTTTCATATTTTCATATGTTGACAACTTGTGATAAATTTCATTGATTAAAGGCAAGAGATCTGCTTTGAGGTGACTTTCATAGACATCAGTAATATTTTCAAGTTGCTGCACAATTTTGTCTATGGGGGGGTCTTCATTCCATCTGAAGACAGATGCAAGTTTGTTGTCTCTGGATTCAATCAATGGCATCGTTGATCCAACCAATCTCGAAAAGTTTGACAGGCGCAAATCAGATGGTTTGCTCAGAGCTTGTTGTGGTTCAAACCAGGACAAGGCACTAGAAAAGCCTTCACATTTTGTATGCATATGGATAATGCACCTCATGTCTTGCAGCTTTTCTCCTAAAGAAATTCCTTGTATTTTTTCATCAAGAAGGGAAGATTTTTCTTCCAACACCTCTAAGAACTGTTTTGCTTTCAAATGCATTTGTTCTTCCTTTCCATTTTCACACCATCCATCAAGGACCCTGGCCGTTTCAAACAAATCCTCAGCGGTCACATCAGTATACGTTTTTAGTCCAAGTCTCTTCAATGTTATTATATCTGGCTCTGTGCAGAAATAATGCATATCTGGAAACTTGTTTTCCTTTTGAAAAAGAGACTGCAATCGATGATCCAATGGATCAAAAAGATCACTTGGCTGAGAGATTTCAAGGGTTAAATTTGATCTTAGGAATTGTACACACTTGGCCGCATTCATGATATTTGTGTGACTTTCAAAATATTTAATGTTCTGCATGAAGTAATACATGAATGTTTGTCTCTCAGAAAAATTGTACTGCACATTTTCCCTGATTTGCATTGTTTCTAAAGACTCGAGCACCAAATTATTTTGATCTAATTCTCTAGCTCCAAGGATACGTGCAAGACGACACTCATCATAGCCTCCAAGAATGTATGGGTGGGGGAATTTTACTGGAAATTCATCTACTCTGACAATGGTCGAAATCTCTTGAAGTGATACTCTCTTTTGCGATCCACTTTCCGTGAATAATTTGAGGCATTTTACAAAGTTTTTGCTCTTCTCAGTCCAGGCTGTAAAAGCAGCCAAAAGTTTAACAAAATCTTTTCTGTCCTGATAAGCACAGAGATTATTAAAAGTTACAATCACCATTTCCCTTTCATAAGTATTGTAAAGCATGTCCATGAGGTTTATCACTCCTTTCTCTGTTGAAAACTGAACATACTGAAAAATCTCTAACCTCTGAAGCCATACAGGAAGAGAGGGAAGAACTTTGATAGATAAGAGGTCCAAACATTTGTACACAGATTCATTCCAGCTTGGCATATTTGGCATTTCTTTCACTATCAAGAAGTCGCTCAGACGGTACAATTCGATCTCCACAACATGTGACCAGGAACCATGTTTCAGTGAAGGAACCAATGGAATATGTTCAAATAAATTTACATTGTAGCGATGAGAGAAAATATTTTCCCATACCTTTTGAATCCAGTCTCCCTTGAGAGCTGAAAAAGTACCAACCTTTGGTGGATAGATATGACCCAGATGAGTTTTTATAGTTTCTTCCAGAAGGGATCTGAATGTAGCAGCATTCAAATAGTGCACTTGGAACTGACCTGTAATAAAATCAAATTAAAGCATGAATTCTTTAATTATCGTTCTATTACTTGTCATTTTGGCATATACTTACATGTACTAAGTTTTGATGTAATGGCTAAGGATTTCAATAAGACAAACTCATCACAAATGGTTAAATCACACACAGAATACACTATAACGAGGAAAGTTTAGGAAACCAAACAAGGGAGAAATACATATTACATAGGCCAAACAAAGAGTATTGTAATAAATGAAGAAAACTGCACTGTAAGTTCTATGCTAAGCTTTGCAGTTTCAATTGATCAACTTACACCATGATAATTAAAGTGATATCTTTTTAATGAGAAGTTATGATGCAAATACATTCTCGTCCAAAATGATACACATTGCTCAAATATATTTGTAGGTAAGAATATATTCAATGAATTTGTAACTTATGATTAATGAATTGAAACTTTAAACATGCGTTTGACTTCTAAACAACACATCCATGAATGATCAGTGTAGACGAAGCGTAGACCCATTTAAATAGCGTGTGAGTGAAATACTGTAAGATCAAACATTTCCCTACCTCTGTCTGCAATGGTTCGCATGTGTTCTAGAAACCACTGTTTTTGCTGCTCTAGATGTATAAACATGTTGTCAAGTCCTGGAAAGAGTTCCATTTCATCTTTGCTACATAGCAGTCTTTGGTCAT
Source organism: Sinohyriopsis cumingii (assembly GCA_028554795.2). Classification (NCBI taxonomy): domain Eukaryota; kingdom Metazoa; phylum Mollusca; class Bivalvia; order Unionida; family Unionidae; genus Sinohyriopsis; species Sinohyriopsis cumingii. The sequence goes on along the minus strand of CM068841.1, from coordinate 48,495,014 downwards.
GCGTCCTGTGCTTGGATACAAAGGCAATGAAGGATTCATCTTTTAGAGGGAGAAGTTCTAGACTATCCAGGATCTCGTATTGACCGTCTACTGTTAAAAACTCAAGGAGATTGAACTTTTCTTCCCTAGTCAGTGACCTGTATCTTGAGTTGTCTTTCAATATAGTGGAAAGACTTCTTGGCGTTAATTCTGTAAAACTGTTACTGAACTGGAAGAAAAACTGAACTACATGCAAAGGTACTTCCACGTATTTCTTGTCATAAATCCTCAAGACTTTTGCGACTGTATTCTGTACGGAAGGGGTCAACTTTGGATACTGACTGAATGTGGTAAAATAAGCTTCTGCATAATCAATCCAACTTTTCTCTCCAAATTTATTGACAGTCAAAAGAGTGGGCTTTGCGATGATTTTCCTAGAAATTTGAGGCAGTACCGTTTTCCATATATCAACTACCTGATCAGCTTTTGGAATGGCTGCATAAATGCATTCAATAAAGCTATCTTGGTTCCCATTCTGAACTGAGTGACGAATCATCTCCTGTATGAGAATCTCATATACATCTGGCAGTACCTCTGTGAGAAGCTTTTCATTCCATGTCAACACTTTGTCCCTATGCAGATGCATTTCAACTTGATCAGCCGATGGCCATTTTATGTGGCGTCTATTTTGACTTAGTGCAAAATATCCATTGATGTGTACTGGCAAACCTGTCATACTTGTTCTCTCCTGTGGCAGTGGTAGAAAGCAAAATACATGGCCCTTGAATTGTTTAAAGTTTTGTCCAATAGGAGCAGCTAAACCAGCAAATGGACTGTATCCCAGAGACTCATCCTGAATAAGTGATTTCAGTTCATTGGACATATTTCCTCCCTTATAGTAGTTAATCACCATCCAGTCAGTGGTACTTTCCTTCACAGTATTGTCTATTTCATAGGATTTTGTGCAGATGGATAAAAGGTATTTACAGGTAATAGAGAACTGCGGAATTGTCTTATTCAAATTTCTGATCTTCGTCAAGAAGGATATCCTTGCTTGCTGCACGTCATCAACATTTTTGACAAGCTCTACACTGAACTGCATATGGATCTCATTAGTAATGGCCTCCTTTGTATACATGGATACTTTTGTCATTTGTTTCAGGAAAATCAATATATTTGAGGCTTCAGCCTGGAAGGCAGTGAAAAGATCAATCACCTTGCCTTTATCATATAACGTGTCTGACAGGCTTGAGGCCTGCAATCGCAAAGGAAACCAGAACAGTGTTCCATCATACCAACCGGTCTGTAGAATTGCTTCGGTGACACCAAATGTTCCTTGAAGAGCTGTGAGGAGGTCCTCAATGTTAAACTTCTTCCATTTCTTTAATTTAGACAGTCTAATTGTCAAACATACATGATCGGAACTTCTATGGGGATCCATAAAAAGAATTCTGTCACCACTCAACACAACAGGATTGTCTGAAATTGTGTATAAATAACATTGACAGATATCAAATACATCCCACTAAAATCTATGTATCTATCTTTCAGTACATACCTGTCTAAATGCACTACAAAAAAAATGAATAGTAATTTATTTTTGCTTGATTTGAGTAAAATATTTTATAACCTGATTACTTGTCATTACTTAGCAATTACTAATTATTACTTTGGATGATATTACTTATTTTAATAAAATAAATTACTTACAACTATTACTAAGTAATGAAATTACTTAACTTTAAAACACAAATCACTTAAATCTTGTACTTGAAAGGGATACATTACTTGAAACAAAAGGAATTACTTGGTATATTTTTAGTTGATGTCAGTAAGAATTTTACTATGTGATTACTAGTTTTAACACAGCAATTACACATTTTTACGCAGTTACTTAAAATAGATGTAACGTAATTCTACAAAATGACTAAAGACTAATAATAAGTTAACAAATTACTTAATTCTCTGGCATGAATATAGCTTCACAATAATTAAATTAATTGCAATAATAAAAAAAGTACATGTCACAAATATTTCAAATAGTGTTATTTGGCTTGGGACCCTAGGTCTAATACATGAATAAATATCAGGGACCTATACTGGTGGTTTTCTGGGTGGTTTTCAATTTGAAAAAAATATGTGATGTATTTATTTCCATCTGTGGATACAGCATATCAACTCTGGCCCTACACGTTTCAACCAAACCTATTTATATATCACACTAAAGCAAATTAATCTTTACTTTGTTATATCATGTTGCGGGTATCAAAGTGATCATTGTATATGCACTATATGTCAATAAACCTGCACGCAAAGAGGCAATAATAAAAAAAATGAATGATAGTATTCATGTTTCTGGATGAGAGGTAACATCATTCCTTGCAGTCGTCTCCTTTATATATGTGCATACAAGCTTCATGCATATGTACTGTTGCCCATTATGTATAAGAATTCTGTCCCTGTTGTTGTTACTGTGTTGTTGTGAATAGTGTGAAATAGTGTCATTATGATGGTGTTTATTATTGTTGTTGTTATTATTATTATTATCTGCTGCCAGAAGAAAAAATAATTGGCAGTTCACTTCAAACTACCGTATATACTCACATATAAGCCGAATTTTTTTGGAAAACTTAAAGGTATGAAAGAAGGTGGGTCGGCTTATCCGCTTTTAGGTATTTTTGTTGACTACTGTAATGGTTGTAAATCTGAGGACACAAAACAATATTATTTTCCATGCCCTAAGACACAGGCATGTAAAAAAGAGTAACTTTCCGTGACCCATCTATTATTAAACTGTTGCACAGTACTATGATTGATTTTGTTATTATTTTGCATGTGCATATTTTCGATTTCTCCAACATGAAGTTAAATAAAGGCAAATACTGACTTCATAGTTCGCGAGCCAGTTGAGTTTACCAGGGAGATCATGCTGAACTACAATGTACAGTACTTACACAGTGCAAAGCGTGCATAGCGTCACTTAAATCTTTACTTATTCCCAAACATCTAAGATGCAGATTTTGTTTTATTCATTGTTTCGACCAAATTGTAGTCTTCCAGATAACATTTCAGCTAGTCCTTAATAGCTATTTCATTTACCTTGAATCACGCACTCAGAAGTTAATCATTTTCAGTGATATAAGTGATCCGACAAATTGAGGTAATATTTTTAAAAAGGTATGCACGTTTAATTGTACAAGGCACATAACCATAACAATTTACATGTTCACTAAGAGTGGTAATAATAAAGACCTAAATTCTCATAAAGTTCACCTATGATCAACATCAATCAAGTTTAGTTTTGTGTTTTAGCTGAACAAACATCATAACTTTCCACACAATGGAAAGCTTGATGTTCGGCATATCCTATGTTGTTAGTCGGCGAATTTCTTTCTTCTTGCGACAGAAGTACAGGCCAGTTAATCACTAAAACCCTGAAACTGGCTTGTGATAAGAGGGAATTTTGACTGGTAACTATACCAGTACATTGAAGTGGAATTGCCTTTTATTCCTTAATATTAGCATGATTACCGTAGTTTTGTAAAACAGGGTCAAAGGCATACATATGAACTTTTCAAAAGCCAAACAGGAAGACTGAAAAAAAAATAGAGATTGGGATCTAAAATTGGCAGGTTTTTTGTGACATTTTTAAAGCCTTGTTTTCACAAAACATTAATCGATCTTCCTTGTCCAATCTGTGTGAAAATCGCAAAAAGACTCGTTATGTCTTCCTGTGACGGGTTCTATTTTCCCCCGGGACATGCCCTATTTAAATTCTGGTCAGCTGTGGTTAAACTGCACAATAACTAAAGATTAGTCTTAAATAAGCAAGAAAGCCAGCGCGACTATTTAAAAGTTAATCCATATCCATGCAACTATTTTTGAAAACGACTGGCCCTCGGCCGTAATTCAAAGAAACCACGTTCTACACTATTGTGTGTTACGCTAGCACCAGCAACTGACTGGCAAATAAAGGATTCCCAATTTTGCTGAACTAAGAGGTACCAAAATAGCCGGCCTCATGGTACCGTACATGTGGCATCTATTTTCCCCTCTTTGTACATCCGACCATTATTGTTAACTCGTACGTTAGCATTAAGTATTGCTTATTATAAAACATGAAGTCTGAATTAGTTTTTTTGAGGACACATGCTGCATGGTATGTATTTTCATTCCTTCTTTTAATTTAATGCTTGTAATTATCATTGGTATATACGGTATAAAAATGCCAGGTGTTCACTCGTGTAAGTTTCTTTCGTGGGAATGGCTCAATAGCAGATCGAGTTACAGCTTCGTAGTGATCATTCTTAAGATGGAAATTAATTGTGGCCGATTGTATTGTTGTGGTTTACTTTTTGTTATGGTTTATTATTTTATTTTTGTATTATTGTAGAAATAAATAAAATCATTAATTTACATGAATAATGTTTAAACAACATTCTATTTAGTGAAGAAGCGAATTCTTTATAGTAAAGTAATTATTTCGTCACAACAATAATTCACAGGTGATACAACAGAACATGTAGGACATTTCTTGTTTAGAAAAAATGAAATTCGAAGACATAATGTAATAATCAGGAGTTCTCTGTAAAAAGCGGAAGATATTAAGAAATCAGGAGGTAGGTGAGGAGCGACCCCAAAAATCGGGAGTTTTTTCCCCTCCTAGCATGAAAGTTGACTGGTATGGTGTAAGATCACTTACATCAAACTACAACTCAGCTTTTATGGTATTAGCATCAAACTGTATTGTTTGTTCGTGGTGTTGTCATACTTGGATTACATTTTAATGAGTTTGGTATTTACGATTTCAAACAAAGTAAAAACGTAATTACCGGAGCACTGATATAAATCGTCCAGTTCAATAATGCATAAACAATAATCGAGTCAAAAAGAAGAGATAGTGTTACAGCAACTCACGAATGCTAAATTATTGTCCTTGTTCGATCAAATCATACACAAATCTAAATTAGGCAGAAACAATAAGAAAACAGAAAATTAAAAAAAAAATACTTTTAAAACAAGTTTATACCATTTCTTTTTAGTAATCATGCACGCTAACCTCAAGATAAGTATGCATGTACTCTTTTAAATATAACTTTGCCTAAATAAATGCATTTGGAACTTACCGCGTGCATATTGAGATGTCTCGGAGTTGTAGGTCAGCTTATACGTGGGTCATGCACTTTTTAGTGTTTATACCTGTTCAGTTTGGGGTCAGCTTATACACGAACGGGCTAATAAGCAAGCATATACGGTAAATAGAACTTTAAATGTATATAATTTTTGTTTTTTTGAGTGAGAGATAGAAGACCTCGTAGAAAATCGGTCAGTTGACCAAATGAGTTTCTCTTTAAATAAAGTCATTCTTCTTCTTCTTCTTCTTCTTCTTCTTATTATTATTATTATTATAATATGTAAAGCGGAACAATTGGATGAACAGATGGTTGTACTATCCAGCCAGCCTTCTAACAACAATCCCCCCACCCCAAATATGTAATTTTCTATTCATCTATCTACATATCTACAACTGGCAGTCACAGCAAACAATTAATCTCATGTTTTTGAAAATTAAAGCAAAATAGTTGAATTTTCAATTTTTTCTTTAATAGCCATATTGTATCTCTACATGACCTGATTTAAAATGAGGTAAAAATGACAAATTATAAAAGAGGTGGCTACACTTTCATGGTAGTCTATTTCATTAAAATATTAAAATGAAATTGATTTCATTTCCAAAATCTAGATATTCAAATCTATCAACTTCTTGGCAAGCTAAAAACTCTGCAGATTATATCTAAGGAATGTTCAGTTCAAAAGAAAGATTAGTATTTCAAAGTGTACTGCTGTTTATTTTTCATATTTCACACAGGCACCCAAAATATAAAGATATTTAGTCACAAAAACCAAATGATCAAGTGCGAGACCATTTTGAATATAAAGTCTGAAACTGACCATGTGGCCAGGATCAATTTTGTTAGTCCCGATTCAGAATCATGGAAACTAACTGTCAATGAACCACTTAGCTTTGAAACCCAGTTTAAATCTAATCATACACACCCTCTATGATGCATCAGTTTCCATTGATCAAGATCCACCTTTTGAGCTCGAATAACAAATCAGAAACATTAATGTTTACATCTGGAAATAAGTCCTATTCATCTCCAAGATGGACAAAACAGGAGAGTAGGTATATAATGACAGGTAGGTACATACTGCTGGACACACACACACACACACACACACACACACAGATAGACACACACATGCATGTGTTAATTCTTGATGCTACATATTTCCTGCATGTGTCCCTATTTTCTTTCTATTTATGATCCTGTCTATCCGTTCATGAATTTATTCAAGTGTACATTAAGATGTGCTTTTGTATTTGCATTAGGAGACGAATTATATGCAGATGTTCACTTGGATCTTGGGAATTCTATGAATCCACATGAATTGGATTAGAGCCAGGATGTCAAAGGTTGAAGCATATATTGTTAATTTTATGTCAGTTATGCAATGTTCTAACAAATCATGCCAGGTATTCTCAACATTCTGGGGAATGTTATCATTGTGATTGAATAAACTAATCAACGCAAAGAAACCCAACAAGGGAGACCACATATCCAAGCATATGCCGTAACAAGGTATCAAATTCAAATTAACAGTGGTGCAAAGCAAGCTCTTTGTGGCTGTATTACCTACACCCATAATTAATAAATCTCACAGAATTGTAAATATCAAGTTTCTGCTCCAAGAAAAAGCTTTCCACAAGCAGCATCTTCTGTGAGTGGCTGACATAACATTTTGATCCCAAAGACTCAAGCTTGGTAGTTCTGTCATCTTCAGGCAAGTAGTGAATATCTTGTCCACAAAATGAACCAAGATAAAACTCTTCTTTGCTACAGATTTTTTAAAATCACAAGAACAAACATTTTCAACACTGAACATAATACCTGTAATATGGAAGACAGATTTGAAGCCCAGTCCAAATCGCCCAACTTTTAACGGGTCTTCCTCTTTTATACTGCTGTAAATCATCCTGATACCCTTCCAGTCTAACTCCGTAAAGGTGGCATTGTTATAGAAGCAAAGCGCTGGACCCTGAAAATGACATATTTATCTACAGAGCTGATACAGCTGTTGCAATGTAAAATATTTAGCCACAAAATGAATAGCAAGGTTAGTTGTTGTGCACGGCTTGATTAACAGATTTCGGTATGCACAGAGTTCTAATGAATGCAAGCAACATGGAATCAACTATGATGGCAACAAAGAGTGTTTTCACATCATCCTGTGTTTCAGGAATCAACTCAAGGACAAAATCTATGCACAGCAAATTTTCCAGGGAATCTTCGACATCATTTTGTGGCAGTACAGAGCATTTTATGTTGATCTATAACAAATACGTGTAGATAACATTACTTTTAAAGCAAGTTGGATGATTTCAGTAAGCTTGATGACAGCGTCTCAGCAAAATAATAAAATATCAGTTGTAAAATTTATCAATCAGAAAATGATCACCTTAAATGTATCATGCGTTCCAAAATTTGCCAAGAAAGTTTTGAAGTATCTGCCATCAATTTCCAGCTAGTGTTTATCAATTACCACCACCCACTCACTTGCATCTAGTAAGCAAAATTCACATTTAGGATCGCAATTTAAAATGTGTACATTCATTTCTTTTAGGGATAAAATTCAGCTAGTTTTCTTGTCCAAGTTTACTTCATATCGGTATATTTAGCATCATCGAATCATGTTTCGAGATCATTTTATTTATTTGTTTCTTTTACTCAGCAGCAATGACTGACCTGCAAGAACTTTCTATATCGGCTCTTCTTGTCCACTTGTGTATTAATTGATCTGTCATCGTAAAGTATCCTGACCTCACTTGCTCCTGCATCCTCTGCATTTTGAATAAGTTCCTAAAACAACAAAATGTTGTATACAGCCCATATCCTCATGAATGTGACAGCTAACAAAGATTTTCTGTATTCATAGCCCTTTGGACACTCAAAGAGAAATGGTCGGGTTATGGATTAATTTATGAAGTATTTAATGTGTGCAATTTATTTGGATCCACTATACAAACAGCTAAAATATGTATTACTCCATCCTTATCACTGCTTTGCAGTTCTAGAAGGAAATGATGACACATCTGTCAAGCTATTCTATTCTGTTCTTTTCCAGTGTGAGATTTTTCTATTCTGTTCTTTTCCAGTATGAGATTTATTATATTATTTACAAAATTAAAGTATATTTTATCTGAAATAAAAAACAAAAGTATTTTTAAATGATTAAAGTGCTGCTAACAATAGAGGAAAATCAACAGTTACTAAAGAAGTATCACAAACAACACTTAAACCTGAACCACAACAATAACAATAATTGTGACAGTGACTACTGTATTATTAGCTCCTTCAAAACACCATCACCTATATAGGAACACTGCCAACACAACCACCAATAATAATAATAATTTTACAAATTACAAGAACTATTGTCATCATTATCAACATCACTTTCTATCTCCTTTGTCTCATTATGACCATCACTACAATAGTGATAACAACAAATATTATGATAGCCAGCATGTGAAATTTCCACCAGACCACCTGTCCGATTTCAGCTAATTTCACAGCTGACTAGAGCAAGAAATGAGTAGCCAGTCATCTGCCCAGTTGGATTTTTAGGTAAATAGAGTCCATTTAATCTACAAATTGTACATTTTATGATACTAAAAGAAACCAGTTTTTCTAGTAAAATATGTTTCTTCAGAAGTCAGTCTCAGTAAGGCAGTTGATTTTTTTTCCCGCAAGATTGATCAGTTTTCAGTAAGTGTAACAAAATATCAATAATAGCTATTGTAAAGCTGGAAAACATAATTAAAAGTTTGATACATTGATGATAATAATAATAATAATAATAATAATAATAACAATAATAATGAGGACTTTGTTTTCTCGCCTAATTCAATAGGAGCTCTAAGCGCTTTGCAACATTAGACAACACCTATCAGATAAGAAACATATTAATATTGATACAAAAACAAACAACATGAAATTAAAAAAAAACATTAAAAAATAAAAAACATGCTGAGAATATTTCAGGTAGGAAACATTATTAGGTCTTTAAGTTTGATCTTGCTGTCGAAATAGGTGAGTTTTGAGAGACCTCTTGAATGTGATCACTGTGTCTTTGTGTCTAAGTTCAGTGGGCAATTCATTCCACACTGCTGGGCCCTGGTATGCAAAAGAACGCTGTCCATATGACTTTGTTTTCATAGTGGGAATAATGAGTACACGATTGTCAGAAGAGGAGCGTAAGTATCTTACTGGTGTATACACATGGGTGAGGTCAGATAGATATGTTGGACTAGAGTCCGACAGTGAAATGTTGCACAGAGAACAAATTTTGTCTTTGATTCTGGATCGAATGAATAGCCAGTGTAGGGTACAGAGCAGCGGGGAGGTGTGCTCTGATCGTGGTACTCTAAGTATGATCCGAGCAGCTGTGTTTTGAACTTTTTGAAGTTTCTAGAGTAGATATAGAGATGAACCAGACAGAATTGAATAACTTTAGTCCAGTCTTGAAAGTACTAATGAACACAAAAGTGTTTAGTGGCATCCACTGAAAGATATTTGTGAAATGAGCTGATGCGTCTCAGCTCAAGATATGCAGCCTTGCATATGTTCATGACATGTTGGTGCAATGTGAGAGTACTGTCCAGAGTAACACCTAGGTTTCCTACTGATTGTGTGAATTTAATGTTGGCGTTGCTGATATTTATTGTTTGAGGTAAAGGATGTGAATGAGAAAGTCTTCGTGTTGTGATCAGAATGGCCTCAGTTTTATCATCATTCATCTGCAGCTTGTTACATGTCATCCATGATTTCACATCAGAAATGCACCTCTCTACACCTTGGATGGTAGCATCAACTTCAGTTGGGTGGCTAGATTTGTATATTTGGGTGTCATCAGCGTACAGTTGGTGAGACACTGGATGATGATCTATGACACTTGAGAGCAACTGAGGGTACAGAATGAAGATAATAGGTCCAAGAACAGACCCCTGTGGAACACCACAACATAGATCAACATTATATTCAACTGAAAAGTTTGTGAAGTACGCACAGACTTTATTTACCACTAGTACAGTTGCAAACACTCTAGTTCCAAACCCTATGCAGCTCAATGGCTTGTTGCTATCTCTCAACTTGACATAGTTGTTGGAAATTCTTTTCCATTTCACATGACAACGGCAATCATATCTCCTGCTACGAGACATACTCAAATTGGCACGTGATGTCCAATAACCGTAATTATGTCCTTTCCAGCTTTTATTCACAAAATTCTGAATACTCCTTTTTATTTTTCTGTGTTGATTATTAACACTTTTCTATAAGCTTATTTTCCCTTTCGTCTTAAACATGCAAAGCTTTCTGGACGCCATTTTTTAATATTATATAATAAATCGTTTGATCATGCAGATACTTCGCATGAACAAATAGGTGCAGTTTAAAGTGTCTGGGGTGCTGCTGTAAAAATTAGTCGTCTGGTTCCCTGACTAATTTCACTATTTGTAAGATGAAACCCGGATCCAAATAAAACACGGATGAACCACTTATCCGGATTTTTCGGCAACGACCATTTTCCCGTAGTTTTGGCTAGTATGCCGTAAGTCCGTATTTTAAGGGTAATTTTCGTAAGACTTACGGCAAAATCGTAAGAGTTGGCAGGTCTGAACTTCTTTAACAATAATTACCCATTTATAATATCTAAGGAGAACAACTGATACCTCACAAATCCAGTCTTCCCAGCTAAAACGTTTTACCTAATAAGCTAAAAGGTGCCTGCTCATAAAGTTAATGTGTTCTCCCTTTGAAACAGGGATTGGTGCCAAATTCTGCGAATATTTCAGTTACTATCTGAGTGTACTGCATGCTCTTCATGCAAACCTAACTAGGGGGAGGTTTGGAGGGTGTGCGTTTTCTAAAATCAAGAAATGTATTACTGAAGGAACATATTTTACTAGAAGAAAAAAATGGTTTCCGAAAATTTGAAACTTGTGAAAGGGAAAATTTTGGCCCTGCAAATCCAATCGAAGCCATCAAGCTGCATCATTCAGAAGCTGCTAAACAACCAGGGAAGGTAATCTTTTGCATCATCATGCATGGATACAAAGGAATATGAAAAGTGTAGATGGATTATACTTCCATTCAAAGAGAAAACTCCTCTAACTTAATTTAACATTGAATAGGTTCCTGAATAGTTGTAGCTTGGTTTGTGAGACCTCTCTTCAGAGAAAGTATGCAATTTGGAACAAACTTAAATGGTTACTTAAGTATTTATGAAATATAGCAATAATCCCTGTAGCAATGAGAAGAGTGTATGGCTTATATAATTTGTTAGTCAGAGATGGTACGCTTCAGATTTTTGATAGGGATATATACAGTACTCCTCTTTGTAGGTTATTTTGTCGCTATTACCGGTATAACTAATATTGAAGATGTTTGTGTGTATATATATATTAGAGTTTTAGCATGTCAAATTTTTTATTTAGCCAATCAACGGTATGTCATTCGTACAATTCAGAAAGTCGTACATAAAGAAATATTTCAGGTGTGTTAATCTTGGTTCAGTTGAAAGGCTCAGACGTTATTAAGTTGTTGTTGTTTTGTTTTTTTCTCTCAGTAGTACAGCACATTACAATGCTGCCTAAACAAGCAAGTGGGAGCCAAGGTGCCAAAAAGGCGATAACCGCAAGAACGTCCACCAGACTCCAAATGTGAAGTATACGTACCAGTACCAGAATGTGTATTTGAAAACTACAGACTAACTAGATAATTTACAAAGACAGATAGTCAATAAAACTGCAGTTTTGCGAAAATTTTGAAATATCGTAGCGAGTGTGCACGAGAAGCACGCACTGCACAATGGAAAGGGCGGCAAATAAGAAAATTCCAGAGCTTGAACAATACTTCAAGACAACATGAATAGAGACAGAAAATGGAGATTCCTTGGAGTGAAAATACAAAGAACATATATAGGAGATTGATGTATCGCAAATTCCAATGAAAAATAGACCGAGCATGACAAGAATAATGGTAGCACTCCAACTTTTCAACAAAGATTTCGTATAATTAACAGACTCCTTGAATAGGAAAGGTTTCAAATCATGGATTCTAAGACCCAAGGGGGAAAAAAGCCTATGCTACCCTACGGCGAAATGGCAGGAGAAAATGTGTTCATAAAAGAACCAGAACCGGTTTTAAGAAAGATCAAAAAGAAGACAATAGAACTTCACCTATCAGATATACCAATGGAGATCCGCAATGAAAGCTACGGTAAAACGTTTTAGAAGTGCCAACGTGTGTGTGCATGGAAGGCCTGCGTGGTTAAAGTGACCAAGCTGGGAAAGCGGGTCAAGAGCATCATATGATATGTCAGGTAAACATTGGCCATATGTATGAGAAACGTCAGTGTAGTGTTTGACTAATACGAGAAATGTCATTATAGTATGCGACTATAAAGATAAATGTCAGTATATGGGTTGACTATAGAGACAAGAGGCACAAAAGTGTTTGACTATATAAGATAATGTCATTGAATATTCCAAATCATTATTTATTTGTTCTTCTTCATTGTTTTCCATTGGGTCCATACTATGTACTCTTCTATATATTTCAGTGTCATGTTTCTTCATTTTATAATCATTAGTACAAGGTAATAATACATTTTTTCTTTGTCACACACATATGTGTTTGTTATTTCTTAAATCCCAATCTGTATCAAAGGGTGATAGCTTAATTACATTTGCAATTATCATTGGGTAAAATATTTAAAGAATAATAGAAACCAAGTGAAAAACAAATAATGGTGATGACCACTCACAAATCCGAGAGATATGAGAAGATATATAGCTTTTGTGTAGTCTGTGTTCAACATATACTTGTAACTCCAGTTAAAACTCTTCTGCATCTATGAAATGTCGAATAACACATGCTACTTGATTCATAATGCCAACATGTGGACATATTTGGATGCCTTGAAGCCACCAGAGGCTAAATTTAAGTCAAACACAGCCAAGGAAGAAAAGGGAACTTTCAAACGTAAATGATATTTTACAATTAGTTGTAATTCGCTTGGAATATAGAAACACGATGAATGATATGAACATGACAATTGTGTTAACTGTTCAGCTGCAGTCTGCTTATGTTGATGTATCTGCTCCATTTCCAGCAATCCCAGTGCTGGAACTCATTTTCTGCAGATCTAATTTCAAGGGCAGCTGCACTTATGAGAACAGGGCCTCACCGTTTGAGGCTGTGTATAGCTCTGATGCTGTCAGTGATGTCAAGTCAATGTATGAGGATCATCACTGTTATCCCAACTATGATTCATACTGGTGATCAGTGGCAGCAAGATATTATAATGCCCTGCATCTAGGTGAATTATGTATGGGCCTGAATCAGATGGATAGGAATCATCTTTGTCCTGGCCAGTAAAGAGTGCCATGTTGTGCAAATTTAATCAAATATAAAAGATCTGACATATGATATAAATATCTTATTTTATTTTCCATTTTTTATTATATGAATAATCTGAGGGCCAATATTCATGTCTACCTTGTTATGTATATTTATTTTGCACTTTTTGTTATGTTTATTTTTAGTTCATTACATGGTATGGATAGTTGTATTTTAGATTTGACCTTGAAAAAACAAGTTCATGTTGTTCCTGACTAGAGACACTGATGATGCTTTTATTCTGTAAACAAATGATGCATAGTTAATATTTCCCTAGGAGTGCGGGTTAAATATTAGGATCATTATCTACGTCATCGACAATATGTTTAGTATGTTCTTTATTATAATTTTAGTAACAGACCTTGTTTAATTATAACTTAGATTGTGCTAGAAATGTATGTTTGTCCTACATCCTGGGTCTTCTTTCCTGTCTGTTTTTTTATTTATAAATATGCTCTTGTTTCCTGGACAAATTTCTAATTCCTGCAATAACGTCTGAAGCAGAATGAGTCTTATTGTTGTGTTCACTGTTTCATTTAGCTGAAATCATTTATTCAAATTATTATTCTCTAGAATTACAAAGAGCTCAAAAATATTCTTGGACAGAAATATTAATTTGGAACTATAGTGAATTCAAACAAGGATATTTTAGATTATATTACTCTGATTCACCAAAAGACTGTTGACACATCAACACCTTCAGCATTGGGTCTTATTAGGCATACCACTCGAATTTAATTATAACTTTGTTCATTAGGACTAGTGATAGACGTTTTTGGACTGTTTGGGATTTAATTTGCATTGCTATAATTTGTTTTTAAATTTGTATTTTGTATTCTAGGGAAATAAATTATTTGTTGAATTTTATAAAACTTGTCAGCTGTCATACTTTTTGCTATTACATGTATTTAGTGTAAGGCCATAGAGTCATAACAATCTGCTTTTGCCATTGAGTCGTTGACTACATGTTGTCATCTTGCATGATGATTTGTTGGACAGGACCAGTAGCATGTTCACGATACTGGTCCTATGGACCTGCAGGATATTTTGGTGAGTTTCACACATTGATGACAGCAACAGCAACAACAATTATGAATGTTGCTGAAATAAACAGTTGTTTACAGTTTCTCTAAGCTAGTTATAAAAAAGATGAAATAGAAATTAAACATGCAGCTTTAAAAGCAGAATATGAATTATAGGGATTTACAAATTTTATAACTGTCAGCTTGCCCATGGCCCATGGAAAAATTGAACTTACCTTCGAAAAATGTGAGCTTGCCTAAAACAAATGTCCCATGACGAGGAAACAAATAAGACAAAATAATATATTAAAAAAACTCGTATTTACTCTTACTTTGGCTTTAACTTTGCTGGTTCATTAAAAACATATGCCAATAATTAAAGTTATCAAAGATGTGTAAATAAGACGTGTTAATAGATATGTACGTAACAAATGGCTAGAATGCAGATACAAATAAAAAAGCAAAACCAGACATATACATAGACAGAGAAATGGATAGTAGAAAAGGTTTTCAAAATAACTAGATTTTAAGTAGTGTGTGTGTGTGTGAGAGAGAGAGAGAGAGAGAGAGAGAGAGAGGGAGAGAGATGGTTAAAGACCTTGAACTGAAACATTAAACAACCAATAACAATATTCTAGCCATTGTAACTTTCTTGCGCGTTTTAAAGCACCACATTGGTTATTTTTCTTTCAACCAGGCTCGTTAGAGCTAGAAACTTCTCACGCTTCCTTTTATTGCCCAGACTCATCTCATCAACGAATGCCTGACTGTTTGTAATGATTTATTTATTATCTGGGAAAAGATTGTATCCATTTCCTTAACAATTATCATCTAGTCGCCTTGAAATCAGCAACATGCATCAATGTATTTGACACGCCAACTTTTGAGATTGAAAACACATATTTTTATAAATTTGTTTGTTTGTCTAGCAGTAAGTATATATCAGTCTGCTGTAATTATCATGTCAAAAACTGGTCATAAATACCACTTGTGGGTTCTACATTTTCAGTACAATGATCATCCTTGGGACAAAATCCTCCTGGTGGTTAATTGTTATGCATGAGTGCCTTTTATTTCCAAACACCTGTCAGAAATCTGATGAGTTAGATTATTATTTGACTGACTGTTTAGAACTGGCAAGCTCAAAAACTTAGGACCTGAAAGTTGGCAGAACCGGAAACATACAAATAACGGTATTACAACTAAAATGTAACTGGCAACTTAAAATATAAATATCTATTTCTTATTTGTCAAAAGTAGCTTCAAAAACATAAATATTCACATTATTTGGGCAAGGAAATGACAGGATCGTGACACTGACTCAAATATGGACATAGATAAAATGAACTGTCACCATTTATGTAATACAAAAATGTGGTACAAATAAACACTAAAACAGTATTGATACCATAGTGCACAATATTATTCACTAAAGCAATACCTTCCACTAAAGTTGAAGGATGAGTTGCCAAATAGGTGGGGGATTTGGGGGGGGGGCCAACTGGGATACAGGTTTCGTTTTAAAGTAGCCAGGTGTAAAGATAAAATAGTCAGGTAAATCACCCAGCTCCCAGCTGATAAGGCCAGCCCTGCTACTGTGCACTACCTTGTTCATTTCATGTGTATACTGAAGTGCACTTCAGGCTTAAACACAGGGCGTTGGAAGTTTACTTTGGTGTAAAGTTTAGTTCAAACGTATTTGGTCGGGTAACACCACCATCTTCATGTTCTAAAGACAATTGCATTTCCTGATCTCGGTGAAAAGAGCTCGGAGTCCACTATTAAATAATGAATATACTAATTCCTTTTCTACATCATCCGATGTATACTTATAATATCAAATAGTACAACCTATGACTTGTGTACAGCTTCATTTGTGTTTACTTAATATTGTGTATGTACATGCACTGACTAGGTGGTTTTCGTGACTGTAATGGAATCTTCAGAAACAACATCTATGGTATCATGGAATTATTTTTGCATAGGAGCACATACATACTCTTTATCTGTGAAAAGTGTATCTTTCTCCATTGTGTGATACATGAATTTCTTTATCTTTTTAAGAGACATTCAGGCTATCTATATTTGTTAGTTTATTACTGTGACATTTGTATTCCTTGCACTCATTTGCAGGAAATCACGAGAAACAGGTTTATATATTGATTCATATGTTACACCACAGATAGTCATAAGACTGCAGATAACTACCAAATGCTATCATTAAAAAAATATATAAATTACTGCTTTTTCTCACATGATGCACCATGCCGATACGAAGCTACCAACCAATCATTACAGTTGGGGGGAAGGGGTGTGGGAAAAGAGGGAAAGTTTCCAAATTAGTCATTATAAAAAAATATTACAAACTATTTTCCCTGCAATGTATATTAATATAACAAGAAACATGATATTACTACTAGTACAACTAGTACTGCTACTACTACCACTAATAATAATAATAATAATAATAATGATAATAATAATAAATACTTTATCTGATGAGGGTAACTCAGTATAATATAATATTCTCCTCATGATGAACAAGAAAGTGTAAATACAGGACAAACAAAGTTAAAAATAACAAAGCATGCTTAAATGCATTCAGTATCACAACACAAAGTGCATAGGAAATGCATTAGCAGAATAAATTGGAGTACATGTATATCCCTATTTGCTATGGAAACTGCCTTTCAAGATAGAAGTCATATGTTTTTTGTTTTCAACACATATAGATTTGCTTCTGAACAAATCGTTTTTGGGAGGTCATTCTATCGAACAGTATCAAGGACCTAAACTGAGATCAGTTAAAAATGACCATTGCAAAGCACTATTTCCAAAATCAAATACATTTTAAACATCAGTGATCATTTGGAATTAATCTCAATTTAGGCTTTTGGTACTGTTTATGAAAATATATTCTATTTTGTCCAGCTTTATTGATTTCTTTTTGTAAACCATTCAGGTTTCTGAGCGTGTTTCACTCGTTTTGTTTTTAAAGGATTATGTTGATCTAAAACAGAGTTCATAATGATGTACCTGGTTTCACATTCTTCAGTGAGGTCTTTGTAAAGCTGGAATAATTTTACCCAATTTTCTCATGACAATTAGCAAATAAAGAAAAAGTCTGAAGTCAACCAAACAGAATGAGAGCAGAGTTCACTGTCAGCAGACAGAAAAATGGAACTTGTCTTTCTTTAAAGCAGTCACAGAAGCAAACACATACGTATGGACAGAGAGAAAGACTAACAGATTGTTTGTTAAATACCTTAATGATCTGCCCATCATCTGGATACTCTGCCAGAATGGTTTGCAATTGTTTTATCAAAGGAGGTTGTTCCATAGAAGAAAACTCCTCGATATCCGAGTCTGAATCGTCCTCTGCTGTCAAATACATAAATAAATTCTTGATATCAGACGAGAAATCTCAATTCACTTCGTTGTTGTTCTACCTTATAGTAATTTTTGATGTTCGTATTGATAACCAATCATGTGATAAAATATGAGTGAAATTTTCCCTATTTTCATCCAATTTAGATAATTCATTTTATCTCAAGCTGTCATAACACAGCAGACCTCCACTTTAATGTTGTTCAGGGTAACCTTACAAGTGTACTGCCTTGTAGTTGAGTTTGTGTTGTACTGAGGTAATAATAATAATAATAATAATAACAATAACAATAATAATAGTTATTATTATTATTATTATTATTATTATTATTATTATTATTTGTAACAATATTATTAGTAGAATAATAGTAGCTTTGGTATTAGTGATGGATAAAAGTTGGATGAATTTAAAAACGAAGGAATCAAAACATTTATGACTGCTGTCTCTTTTGGTGAAGAGAAACAAAACAGAGAGATTCATACCCATATTTAGTGCTGGTTCCTGTATTTATTTAGAGTGTCAATATATGTTAGGTTATACCCATCATCAAATACATGGTGAACACTGGAAAGAAAACAAAACAAAAATTAACAACTTCAAACTTGTGAATATAACTCCGTGTCAATGCAGTATCAACCAGTTTTTTTTTTAAATTAAAAGATAATTTAAGTACAAATTTTGACACGTGTAATACTGTTAAATAGAAGCATACAAAAGATAATTTTGTTAAACTAGGTCAGAAATTTTATTTTTTAATTAATTTATTTCTAACAAAGTCAATATATTACCGTTATTGCAATTACTTATTTTTGTGGCAAAAACGGGTACCATACCCAGATAGGTTCTTTTATTTGTAGCGGTAAGAGCCAATTTTGGCACATTGATTAAGCTAAAATAAAATTATAATTTTATAATTTGGACAAAATGTTTTCTATAACAAGTGTTACATATTACAATTATATTAATTGTTGAATATACTTCATAAGTTTTGAGCAGATTAGTTTAAGACAAATGATCAAGTTTAGTTTGCTTTACAACAATCTGAAGAAAAAAATACAGTTTATTAATCCAGGCAATGGCAAGGTTTTGAGGATCTGTTAAGATCATTACTTGCGTTATATATATATATATATATATATATATATATATATATATATATATATATATATATATATATATATATATATATATATATATATATATAGTTATGTGTTTAGGCTCTAATAAACAGGAACAAGAAAAGGGTTAAGACAAAAAACTTAACAAATAATTCATTTCCCTAGAAAAACAAGGTCAAAATGGAAACAAAGAACTTACGATTTTAAGAATCAAATCCAAAAATAATCCAAGAATTATAAATTATTAGTCCTAGTAATAAAATGTTATAATAAATTTGAGTTCGAGTCCCGAAAAAAAAATCAAAAATGGAAGGCAATGCCGTATAACACTGAAGTGTTAACAGTTCTTTTTTCAACCACAGAAAATAATTCGGTGTTTGAATTCCAAATAAAATTTAAATAATTGTCTTTGTCCAAGATTTCTGTATGAGCACTTAATATTCCTAGGGAGAAAAATTAATCTCTTAGAATCCAAATAATTTGAAGAAAAATATATAATTTAACTCCAACTGGCCACAACAGAAAAAAACACCTTTCGGTGTCAAAGGTAAAAAGCCCAACTGGCTGGTTCATTTCAAGAAAAAGATTATACAGTCCAAGTAAAACGCAAAATAGATACCCGTATGAGGGTCGCGTGATCACTTTCTAGAAATAGATCGAAGCTTCAAATGCTCAAAATTACCTACTCCCGGTCAGCCTCGATTTCACTCTTATCATTCGCACGTTATGAATGATTAATAATTTTAAAAAAAGTTGTTTACTTGATTTTCAATCAAGGCCAAGAGCTAGGTCAGCTTTTAGATATAAAGTTGCATTATTAGGTCAAACTAATTTCTGGAAAATGTCAAATTCCAGTAAACTTTAACATGTAATGTAATAAAAAAAAAGTTAAAACTAACAGACAAACAATTAAATTAAATCAAATATATATATATATATATATATATATATATATATATATATATATATATATATATATATATATATATATATATATATATATATATATATATATATATATATATATATATATATATAACAAAGCTGTGTAGCAGAGAGAGAGAAGCAATGTCACCGGAACCTTTGGATCCACAAGCTTTCGAATTGTATTTTCTCGCTTGTCTAAATAACACTTTAGTTTGAGGCTTGGGATACCGCACCAATATTAGCAGTTGAAAAGATATTAAAATTATTCAGTGTGAAACATGCACAAAACTTTGATTACTGAAACAGTAATGACAAAAGTGAACAAGTATCATTAAATGTTTTGGGGTGTCTTTTCTAGGCAGTAATAAATTTAAAGTCATATCGGTTATATAGGCGTCCAGAACTGACCATTTCGGTAATGAGTCTTATTATTTATGATTTGATCACACATACCTTTTAATGGTCTTTACCATGTGTACTCGCTTACAAGACAAGTCCAACTGCAAAATGCACTGGCAGATCTCGGTCTGTGCAGTTTAGGAGTAATCAATAGAACAAACAACATAGACCCTGATCTGCATGAGCATTATGCTACTGCGGATCAGGATCTCTGTTGTATGCATTTTGACTTTACTTATAAGCGAGTACAGACGGTATTCACTTTATCATCCATGTTTCTTTGGAAGATCATTATTTACACACCCCGAGAAATACATACAGTAAAGTTAATGTTAAATGACTTTAACATTTTTAGGCGAGGTCAACATAACTGTGTGATCCATTACAAACCAGACTTAATGTTGTGTTATGAACCCACAATGAAAGCAGCGCGTCTTGAAAACACATTCATACTATCCTGTTATTTTTTATGATAGACCCGATGTCATCTTTTCTTGACTCGGTTTAGCACCTGGCCACCATCGTAAAAGAGTCGATAGTGATCAATAATTTTCGTTTAGATTTTTTTATGACATTTAAGGTGCGGAGAATGCAACAATCAAGATTAAATTGGGTTAACTATTACAGTATTTAACTTTGGTTAAAACTAGTATAGCATTAAATTTTAGAGAAACTATTATTATTGAATTTAATTGAGCAAAAGAGTCCTACATAAACACATTAACATGCGCATTAGGACGTACCGAACCGATGTACCTCCAGTTCACATGAATAAGGCCAATAAAATATTTTAATTTAATTTAACATAGTATATGAATGTAATCACCTTTACTGTGTCAAAATTTACAAAACATTCGTTGTAATACAAGACAATAATTATAGGTTACTGCATTGTATGGAAAAATATGAACTCGTTTTGTCGGATGGATATACTGTACTCCCATGTGTCGTTCAAAAATGAGCACATAATACAATTGCTTATTCGTTACAATAGAAAACTAGAAGAGACTACTCATGACGTCATTAACTCCGCCCATGACTGTAAATTATCAGAGGACTTCAAAGAACAATTTAAATAACATAACGATTTTGTTAACCCCAACCTTGGTCAATTAAATTATCGGGCACATTATAGTTACTGGAAATAGACAACATTAAGATGCAATACGCAGTACTTAGGATGAATTAAAGTTACTTAAATTGTCCCCGATCGTGTAAAATGGAATGAAAGACATTGGCGAACACAATCAGCATGCGGAAAATACAAATCGAATTGATGAAAATCAAGAAATACAGTCCCACCCACTTTTATCGACATCACATACGTCGACAAGCCGCCTATGTCGACGAAAATACAAAGTCCCGGTCATGTGGTCTATTATTACTACCAAATATGTTATGCTTATTTCGAGTCGAGATAAAAAATAAAATAAAACTACATGTCGACAGAATCCCTCGGTCCCAGCCTGAACAAATTCTTTGTTTTCTTATCGTTTTATGTCGACAAGAGGCCAGTTCCAGTTCTTACTTCCCTCTACAATTGTTTGATGTTGCTGCCAGGTTTTAATGCTGTCATCGCATCAACAAATGGGCATATGTTTGGTTCTCGGAAGTTGGTTTTCCGGCGATTTTGAAAGTAAATGAAGGCTTCATCAAAAGTAGTCGACACCAAACTTATACAAAAACGATGAAATCTGATTGATTTTTGCATCTTCCTAAGTTAACAGTGACCGGAATAATTTATTGTGCCAATGCAAGTTTCATTTTCTGCTGGAACAAATATAAACTGCTTACGATGGCTACCAACGGTAGCTTTTCGTCGGTGAAAATAACAAAATCAGGAGTGGAAATAAAAAAACCCCACTGAAATGGTCAAAGAGAGCAGATGTACAGAAGTGGACGAACCATTTGTCACAAATTTTGTTTTAGAGCATGAAAATGTGAACACCAAACACGAGACATTGGGATACATACAACTACTAGAAGAATGTCTTGAGAACATCATTGTGTCAAGATTTTTCCTTTCAATTCGTCAGGATGATGAAAGTGAATACGAGCCGACAACATAGAGAGGTAAAAAGGGCATACATATTGACTTATAACACACAATTGAATTTAAAGACTAATGTATGAGCTAATAAAATCACGCATAGCGCAACTGATATACATTCAATTTGTTAAAACGTAAATGAAATTTTGAATGAGTGCAAGAATGAATAACTAATTACCGACAAAAATTTAATGTAATGAACAAGAATTTTGTTCATAGTTTTAAAAGGTAAATTGCCTTATAAATTAAAGAACTTGACTGATAAAGTAAATTAGACCCTCGCCAACATGGATGACAAATGATTAAAAAAACAGAGAGAGAGAGAGAGAGAGAGAGATTTTACCCTAGGTACAAGGCTTTTTATAATTAATTATTATTTATATAGGTTTGATGGGAAGTTTGGAACGATATCTGAGATGAAACAGATACAATTGCAGCTTGGTTTATGGCCCTGAATTTTTATCAAGCAAGAGAGACCCAAAGAAGTAAACAGAAAGATGTGAAGATTTGAAGAAGAAAGGACAAGAAAACAAACCCAAAACTGCTGATGCCGTAACTGATGATGACATAAAAGAAACTGTATGAATACTCGCTTTTTGGCCTCAGCACACCATCAAGTTGATTGAACACATTATGATTTAATAATACTTTGGGGTACGGGGAGAAGAACACAGACACATAAAGTGGGGAGACATATTATCAAAGCAAGATTGCGAACTTAAACTAGAATATTTAGGGTCTAACGAGAGACAGACGAAAACGAGGAGAGTGGAGGACATAAAAAAACACAAGAAATGAAAAACCAAGGATGTACGCTAACCTTCTTTTTCCAGATAGATGTCTGGTAACTATCTAGAAATGTTTTATGAACAAACGTCCAAGTGATTTTTGTAACTCTGACCATCCATTTTACATTACCCCTGTATCTTACGTGCATGCATCTGGGCTAAATGAGCAATCGTTTTTACGTGCACGAGTTGGTGCCCGAAAGCTTACCTCGCTAATGAAAAAAAAAATGGCTATGAAAGTAAACGTGCCCGATTTGGCTTCTAAACGCATTACAAACTCTAGCGTGAGAAAATTTCTTTAGAAAATAATGTTCCAGACACTCAGGCTATACACATCACTGGCCACAAAAATTCCAACTCTCTCAACAGCTACAGAAAACTTAGTAATAGCCAGAAATGTGTTATGTCAATGGTGAAATCCAAGACTATCCGAATGCAAAACGACATTGCCAGACGGCACTTGTCCAGATGTCTAAATCGGCGAACAATTAATGCATTTTCTCCATTACGTCACAAACAGAACGAAGTGTGTCGAGCTGTTCTTTTTTTCTGTGAAAATTGAACTATTCTTGATTACGACTGCTTATGTTGGAAATTAGCAGACGCAATTAAGATAAACTAGCAGTGTTTGAACTACCGATGGGTGCAGACTGGTGTATTCCCTTGTGTTATATTGGTAGAACTCCAATCCCTTGATTCATGGACGGATATTCCAAATTTTCTTTGTAAGGAACCCTTGTGCTATAGACGACTATTGGTATTTCAGTATCTTCATACTGCAGAGGTGTATACGCCTCACATCAGTTTAAAAAAAAAACAATACAAGCCCCAAACGTCTAATTCATAAATATATACATATCTTTAATTACTGAACAATATTTTTTGAAAAAGTCACATCATAGCCTTAAGACATGTGATGGGCCAAGTTAAGAAACTTTCCCCTGCCAACTATATGTACATACCGCCGATCGATCGTAACATTGCACATTCGGGTACCCTGATTCATCGGTTAAAAACGACAACCATTGTACCCGGATAAACATCGATCCGCCATTTCCACCAGTGCATTAAAACAACAACGGATGTAATTCTTCGCCATTGAAAATTATAGTCTTAACTACTTTCGTTCACCTGCGCGAATATGGTGGCGGAAGGAGACAATGTCACAATCGAACAATCTCGGCCTTTTGTTGGAGCATACATGGTGAACTCTGCCAGAGGCGAATCACCAAACACATCAGCTTGATGAGTATTCCTACAAATACCTTTGAGGTTATTTCAAGACCTCACGGAAATGTCCGAACGATTTCCGATCGACCACCCATATGTATTCAGATCTGTTTCTCAGAACTGAATTTTTCCATTGTGTCCAAATCCTAATAAATACATATATTAATCTAAAATAGCGTCAAAGATGAATTCGTTGTGAAGTTCTCATTGAAAGTTATCTTGAATTGTTTTTTGATTGGCTGGACCGTAAACAAAGCAATGTGCAATGAGTCAAATATTTCATTTCCGGATCAGCGTTAACGCTTCATTTTGCACTCTGTACTGTCGCCGAAATACACAAATAACCACAGCGTATGCTTATGTTCTAAAGAGTAACTAATTACAACACGATGAATGCCAGAATAGTCGGGGACTACATTCGACGGTTCTAGACCGAAAGTAATAATTGTGACCAGAGTCCATAAGTGAAAGTATTACTGTGGAACAGTCTGCAACCTGGAGGTCAATCAATAGACTAGTTTCACGTATGTCGTACATCTAAATACAATTATGAGCGATAACTACATAGCTGCTGGGAACCAGGCATGGTCGGATTTAAGGGCCTTATAAATAATGTCTGGTAGAAATAGTCCAGATAGATCCGAATGGCGTTATGTATATTTAATTTGTATTAGAAGTGTACCATGGTCCAGAAAGAAGTACGTCTTACATAAGGGGAAGACAGGCAAGCCAAAACTGTCAGCATGAGAAAAAAATGGGATTTGGTACTCTAGAAAGGTGCGAGGTCCAGAAAACTGTCTTGGAGCGACATCTTGAGAGTTTATGCGCAGAGAATCCGCTTCCTCTTATGCTCAGTGTATCCATAAACTAACAAATCTATAAACATAGGAAATAAATGATGACCCAAACTGTAAAATTCTGTGGGAGACTTGCAGATTTTGAGCACATGCTGTCATCCTGCAATGTGTCTCGAACTGACGATCGTTTTCGTTTGTGCCAAGACCAAGTGCTTGCTGAGATTGCTGCCAGTATGGCTATAGCCAGGAGAAACAAATCAGCAATTGAAAAATGGCTCAAACTTCATCAGCTTTATGAGAAGCGGTGAGTTACAAAACAAAAGACTGGACAAAGAGGCACCTTGACGACAGCGCAGGATTGGGAAATGCAGGCAGATGTAAATGGACAGCTGAAATTACCACGAGACAACTGTAACACCAGCTTCAGACCTGTTACTGGACTGTGATGAGAAGTTAAAGTTTATGTTTGATTTTAAATGTTAGCGAGTTTTGTAGCACCGTCTAGCTTCTTATATTTTGAGTCACGTGATTCCGCTTGAGTATATATATACGTGACAACTGTGGCTGCAGTGGTGGTGTGTTATGAAGAGGTATTGTTTGAAGACGTCCCCTTGCAATTAAAAAAGTATAACCACATAGCCGGGGCAAGCACATTCAGTCAAAGTTGGCTGAACAGGAAATGGCCGGGCTGGGGAATCTAAGAAGAGTAGGGACTAGGTCTTTCGTCGACCAAAACACAGGCGGTACAAGGCTCATGCAAGAAGGAAGACCCATAGAACATCATAGTCGGCGACCCAGGTCGACCACTCGGCGACTTACTGGACGACACAGTCAGTGACACAGTCGGCAACCCAGACAGACGACAATCCAGTCGACGACTCAGAGACTCAGTCGCCGACATAGTTGACGACCAAGAAAGACGACCCAGTCGACAACTCAGCAAACCCAGTCGGCGACCCAGAAGGACGACCCATTGGGCGACTCACCGACCAAGTCGGCGACCCAGAAGATGATCCAGTCGACGACCTAGCGACTCAGTCGATGACGTTCTGATCAGCATTCAGGTGCTATTGACGTGAAGAATGATGGTAATATAGGATATACCCTGGCTGTTCTCCTAACTTTTAACTACTGGTTCTCTCGATGCCATTTTGGACGATTCTTGCCCAGTCAGTGGTTATTGTCATCTAGAAATGAGTGAATACCTTATAATCAATGCACACGTGTTCAGCCTTTCCGCAGCCTATTTAAATGTACGATAGTCAAGGATTAACATTTCAATTTTCGATAGGGGCTGGGTGAGCTGGAATTTTCTTTCGAACCGGGATATTTTTGTTTTTTTAAATAACTTTGGATTTTATGGGCGCTTTTATATTAATCGGAGTTTAAATATTTGGTTCAAGATATATGACATCCAGGCAGTTTTTTGGAAAAATACCCCAAAGCCCCCAAATAAATGGTCGGTTTCTTATTAACTTTGAAAGAACTGGTTTAGTAATGGCTATTTCACGCGCATGTAACTATCTCACTTTGTTCGATCTGCAGATACGGAACTACTTTAAACCAACTCACTTTTAATTTTAAAGTAAATTAAGAGACTTAATTAAAACTATTTAATTCTTCATAAGGAATAAAATCCCGTTACGTGTAGCAGATCGTAGCCTGCGAGCAGATCTTAGCCTGCGTATATGATCCTGATGGGAATTCGGCACAATAGTGGGCAACAGAACATTAATACAAATCCCACAGAATTTATTGAGATTCGTTCTTTAAGACTACTACTACTACTAATAATAATAATAATAATACCTATATGATTATGATTATATAAACGAGATTAATAATTGTCCACAGGGAAAGGTTCACTAAACGTGTTAGTTATGAAAATGTTTCACTGTAAAACGTTCTTGGCGTTTGTTTATTAAAAATAAAAGCCAGTTCCATGGGTCCTAGGTTATTCTATTCCATCCTGAATTATAACATATTTAGAAATGAGAGAGAGAGAGAGAGAGATTACCTTTCAACGTCCAGTGCACCTACTAACAGGGTGTACAAAGGCTAAGCCTGTCAGTCTTTTTATAGACCTTATCAATGGGCTTCGATTGACTTATCGAAGTCAAATCGAAAGCACATATCATGTTAAACAAACAAACCGGTTGGGTTATGCTGTAATCGTGCCAGTAATTGAAATAGATAAAGCATTAAGCAGACGTTTGCAAATTTAATTTAACTGGTAGTTTAGATCACATCAGTGCATGAAAGGTTTATATGCAGGCTACTGGAGCAATGTGTTTTCCTGAAACGGACACCTCGATGGTGTGATTTGGGTACTCAAGCCTATTCTAGAAACTGACACTCAGACCACTAATAGGCCCCACGTGTTTATGTATTAAAAACAACAATAACAAAGGATTGGTAGTTATGCTAATTTCTGATAAATCATAAATCATAAACGTAAAACCAATTCAAACACTCGGTTTTGACAACGATTCAACAGTATACCCCACACAAAAAGGCCGTCCCCCTTCCACCCCCGATTTCCCTTCTAAACATGTTTGGCCAACATCCGTAAAACGTAATAGCTGACCACTACTTCTTTGCCCACATCCCCCGAAAATAATTATCCGGGCGTCCCTGAATATGCTTTCTTGTTAATTACACGAGAGTGATACTTTCAGTTCGTTTAATGTTCTAATCTAAGTGATCCCGTATACATTAGAACGAACTGAACTCGAAGAGTTTGGTTTCTTATTGCAGTCAGTGCGTCTGACTCGTATTACAAGGGTTGTCTTTGTTTGTCCTTGGACACGTCACTTAGGTCCCATTTCGCCGGCAAGAAAATAAACAGAACAAAATTGAATGTAGTTACATACATTTTCAAGGGTATCGGTGGTGATATGGTTTAGGTGCTTGCTTCTGGATTGGAAGGTCATGATTTCGAGTTCCGGTAGAACCAAGCGTTCAGATTTTTACTGTCCCTATTTCATGAGCACCAATCATTTTTCATCATCATCACTGTGAATGACCGAAATACTGTCGACTGGCCGTAAAACCCATTATCCATGTATCCAACCAAATTAATTTTTACATCGTGAGAATTTAAACCCCAGTCCTTATGAAAATAGGACATGGTTTGAAGTTAGTGGTTTTAATATGATCTATATTACTACATTCAAAAATAGACAAAAAGGAGGTACTAAATATACATTAGAGGTTTCACAAGAATTTGATCAAGGTCACAATTTGAAATTTTCGTTGTAAGAGGCTAAAATAGTAATGAATAATTGCAATGCATGACAAAAGTCACTGTACTGCACGTTTTAAACAAGTCTGGACAGGAACTTAAAGGTGGCATTGAAGTTTAAAAGTATTAATTATCGACCGCGTAATAGTAATGCAATTTTTTCATTGTTTTCAAGTTATCTATCGCGTGCTTTATTGTGGCTTTATAAGTATATAAGGCCTACCTTTGTTCTGCTGACTTCACTTTTCACCTCGACAAACACGCGATAGTATCTAAACGTCATTACTATCCGAAGTAAAAAATTATTGGACTGTCTGGGAAAAGAACCCCAACCTCTGGCTCACAAGTCTGGCATTGTACCAATGGGGTTAAGGGGGCTGTTGTTAACTTTTACGATTTTATTTAATGTTATAGTAATATTAAAATTCAGAATTTATTTCAGGTTTAAAAACAACGAAATATATAGAATAAGGGCCATTTTCTGCCACCTCTTCAAATTGCTTCGTATGATTTATTTTATAACTGTGAGGAAGTTTGACTTAATTACTGCAATAAGTTTTATGTTGCCTTGGAAACTGTGTGTTAAGAAAATATCAAAGAAGAAATACACATTTTTTCATCTTTTCTAGTATTTCTTACTGATACTGTCTATCCGTACACGATTCACTAAATTTAAAATTACATTATTTATTTTGATTTTTTTTTCTGGTATAAAGTTGCATGAAACAAGGTTCTAACTTGTTAAAATATTATTAAAAATATACTCGAGTATCTGATGATGATCAAATTTAACTTACAAGTCAACCTGCAGCCGTTGTGACAATAAGACACTCACTGATGACATCAAACACTGTGCTCTTGAACTTTGTTTAGTATTGATGACTGATATTGATTGATTACAAGGCATAGAGGCTTTTGAGATCTTTTATTCATTGAACATATTAGTGTTCGCCCTTTTCTTTCTGGAAATTAAAGATGTTATTTCGCACTTGTTTTCTTTAATTTCGTAGCAACAGGCACACATGCGCGCGCACACACACGCGCCCTAAGCCGAAAGAGCAATTCAACACCAGATTGAGTCATGTGGATTTACTTGTCTTCCTTGTTCAATATACATGCCTAGTTTTAAAGCGGGTATCTTGAAAATTCCTGTTGATCGATGTCATAAATCGCGCTTCCTTATTCACGAAGGAATGTTATCTCATACTGATGATCCTTCTATATCTCAAATCGTTTGCACCCTTATAAAGGTGCTCGCACACGAAAATAAGACAAGAAAGAAACACTGGCTTTACCCTAAATATTGTTTTATATTTAATCTTGAATACATAAGGTCACAATAATTTATAATTTTATAAATTGTATCTTAAAAGCTCTATTTAGTGGAACAGTCTAACATTAAAAATATTAATCAATAAACCTAGAAAAGAAAATAGTACATGCTGTATTACGCAGCCATGATTTAGTTTCAGATTTAGAGTTAAAATGAATTTATTGGTTTGCAACTTTACTTAAAACTGCCAATTATGACGATTCATCCAAGTATAATATCTGCGTTTGTTGTTTTGAATTTCTTGCCTAACAAGTTAGGAAAACACGGGAAGTAGTCTTCTTTGCTTCAATATTGTCCCTCTTTTACAAGAAAAACAACCCATTTTGATTCCGCTTTAATGTGGAACATTACAATGACTCTAAGTCTGGTCGATAAAATAAAATGAAACAAGCACTAGTATCCCAATACATGTAGTTTTTTGAACCCCAGATGCCATTTTTGCCAGGCGACAATTAAAACATCGGTAAATGTTTTACTTCAGAACCGATATACGCAATCTATATAACTTGAGAGATAAATACCGTACATTAAGGATACAGTTGAATTTTTGGTTTGCAGGAAGAATTTGCACTTAAGGTCTGATAATAACTAAAGATGTATAAGCCTCAATTCTATTATGAAGAGTGTATAACATTACGAATGTCCAACCCCACACTCTTTTCATGGAGTCGACGCTATTAAAACATTCTTAACTAAGTGGACCAAACTTTAATGCTTGCCATTAAAAAAAATCCCAGTCTTCATTTTATACATGATTCCACCTTTGAACTTAAAACCTTTTGAAACTAGGTGTTAAATAGTTCATATCACCTTTGTGTTATTGCTACTGAGAATGATAGAAAGGCATTCACTGGATTAGAAGAGCATGAATTGCACTTATGATGTGCTGTAACTAGAATTGTATCTTTTCCACGACTGTTGGAATGCTGAAATACCGATATGTATTTATTCAAGACATATATTTTATCCAAACAGAATTACATGCATTTTATTTATGCACCTGCACGTTAATAATAACATACTGTGGGTTCAAATTGCAGATTGCCGAAGATATATATCGCCTAATAGATGCGGGTGCGCCATACCATTACATGATTAGGGTTGTAATTAAAACAAGGGTTATGTTTGTTGTTCTTGCTTTAAAAGAACCTTTAACACATTTTTGACGATTGATTTTGACAAAGATTTGTTAGGGAAGCAAAATGGCGGTGCAAGGTGCTCGCGCGTTGCATTGCGTGTATTTGCGTACACAATCGTGACATTTCTGAAACAACCCTTATGATGACGGGAAAATGGGAGCTAAATGTCTTTCTCAAGGACATACATAGGCTAGTATGGGCTGGAAATACTATGCTTAAAGTGCCATTAAAGAACAAACGGAACCACACATGCATTGCCATTATCGAGAATTTGTCACAATCAAAAGGTATGGACAAAACAAAATTAAAAAATTAATATACCAAACAAAAACGCCTTTCTGAATTTCGAACCTGGTTCTACTGCGTGGCTGCCAGACGCTTTACCAGATTTAAGGTTCAACAGATATATTGGCTAACACTGTCTAGCTTCAAGCTGACACGCAGCTATACTCAACAATCCTTTTCTAAACTGACCATTGTAAATATTCTTCCCCAAAATTTAAATTTTGTTTTCATAGTTGGGAGAAAATGAAGTAGCGTATACAAATTTCCTAACAGGCAGATACAATGTACATAGTACATTTGAAAACAATCGTTTTACTCCATGGAATTACCTTACAGAGCAGGCCCATTCTTTGTAGCGTTAACAATGTTAACACCGGAAGAAAGGTCGACTAAATTAAATTTTCTAAAATGTATTTTATCTTTTACCTTACCCTGTAGATAATAGAAAGCTGTATTCTTCTAATGTGTGTGTGGAGAAATGTACTGCAGCAGATTCAACCACATGTTCCCCACATAATGGGTTGTCTCATAAAACAACTTAATATGAAACGCTAAATCCTTTTATGATACTTTATTTTTTAGCAACAATAATTATATATTCCTGTTAGTGTTATGTATAAATTTGCATTGTTTGTTAGGTTTCTTTATTTCATTATATGCTATTAATAATGGAACATTGTAGTTTAGACTTGACCTTGTCCAATATCAAGTTCATTTTCTAGCTGACCTGACCCGAATCGTTGATTTTGGTTTTGTACACAACATGTTTATCTCAATCTAAGTCGGGAACTTTAGAAATTCCCCATAATCTGACAGGTCTGCCTATTGTTTACTACAGTTTATATTATAATTTTAGCAAGAGACTTCTGATTAAAACTAAGATGTTATTCTGTAAATATTATGAACCTTCAAGAAAGAACTTTCCTTTAGTATTGTTTTTTAAAATAAAATGCTAAATGTTGCCTGAGGTCAGACAGAGGACTATATACTCTTGTTTTTCTAGAAATTAATTATTTGTGCTGTAAGATCTTAACAGAATCAGTTGTATTATTCTTGAGATCAGAAATTTATGTGGGCTGGAATTGTATTTATTGAATTGAAATACAAAGTTCTCTTCGAAATTAACATTCTTGAAATATAGACTTGGATTTATACCGAAACTTCAAATAAGGATATATTCTTGGATTGCATTATTGTGATCCAACAAGAGACTGTTGGCACGTCACCAATACACGAACCACGACAGGCACATTAATCCTTCCAGCATTGGATTTAATCTGGATTTCTACTAAAGTTTATTCAGAACTTTAATCATTAGGTCTTGTGTCTGTAATTCTATGATTACTTGGGATTTAATGCACAATACCGTAAGTTCTTTTTTTGTGGACATTTTTACGTTGTATTCTAGGAGGGAAATAAAATATTTTGTTGAAATTTAGAAAGCTTGTTGATTTGCACTCTTTTTATGATATTTTGTTTGTGAAGAACATAGAGTCGTAATTTTAATTATTGCATCCATTACGTGTTAAACTGGCAATGCCCAGGTACGTTTTTCAGTAAAATGTTAAGCATTATAGACGCTGCACAGCTTCCGTTTACATTTATCGCTATTGGTGCAAGTCCAAACTTTAGAGCCAGTGCTACATCCAAAAAATACTAGAAAGAACTGGATGGAGGAAGACATCAAGGAATACCAGCACAAGAAGAAAGAGAAACAAGTGGATTTCATGTTTATTTAAATCAAAAGCCGACATTCACGTCTCTAATTTCTGCATAGCTCATAGGGTTTGCGAGTAGTGCATACAAGAACCATTCTGTTTCATTATCCATATTGTAGTAGAATTCTCGGAGGATATGACAAATCCTTGATGACTCAGCACTTTCCTACCACAGCAAAATACCTAAAGGACGACGACTCGGGTCCAGGAATTTTTTCAGGCTACGTCAACGAATTTCTGAAACTGAAACAAGTAGCGAGTGACTACCCCTCTTGTCAGTCTCCAGAAGAACAAGAGAAATTCAAACAACGGTACCGTTCCATACATTGCATCACACTGCAACGTGGAGAAGAACGAAAGAAGACGATCGTTTACCAAAGTCACGCACTATTCTGCACTCTCATTCTAGAGCCAAAACCTGCGTTATGGGGGAAAAGTGTATCGATACTTGCCCAGTTTTTGCTGTTCTCACATTTTTGGTTTAGGTAATTTCGCAATATTGTTTGTAGCGTCAAAGAGTGTGCTGCAAACATATCTTAAGTTGGGGGAGGGGTATACTGCAAATGTTACGACAGCCATACGATAATAAATATAACACTACCTTTTTATGAAATTGATGAATGAAATCAAATTGCAGTTGAACATTTCTAACATAGATTGCATTGTTGTCTTTAGAAACGTCTAAAAAGGGTAATCTTGTGATTTTTACTTGTCGTATAATGCTGCAAAATATGAGAACATATAAATCTTCCTTCTCTCTCTCTCTCTCTCCAGACTAGAGTACCGTCATTTATACATTCACTCAAAAGAGTTGTAGTATGAGTAGTTTGAAAATATCGTTTTTGCGTCTTCGCCTCCATCCCCCATTACATAGTTAGCCTATAACCGACCCATGCATGTTTAGCAATTTTAATTATGCACACACGTGACCCAGTCCTGGGTCCAAAGAAGACAAAAACGGCCTTTTCATATTACTGTTTGTGCATGTCAAAATTCCTGCTATACCGACCGTTGCCAGATACAGTAGCATCTCAAACTTTGTGTACATCAACATGTCAAAGTGCACAAAAAAATTATCAGGTTTAAAACGCGAACATACAATGTTACAGTTCAATATTTAGCGTGGTGTGTCAAATGTTCGAGTACATCCGATCTTTAGCTTAACAACAGTGTACTAAATTAGGCAATAGCTGTCACTGCCTGTCTTGGATCGGGGGAGGAAAAATATGAACAAAATCGGTCAGAAAGACGATTCTTCTTTGTTAAGTCAAATGTACCAATGTATAAAACTCATTTTTTTTTGTGGTTGTTATCTGATTTCAAAAATGCTGATAGATCAAGATGTGTGTTGTTTCCCCCCTCCCCCACACCCGTTTTCCAGTTAATGGTGTATGGAATTTTGTAACATTGTTTCTAATAGTCGCCAAGGGTGTGCAGCTAAATATTACACCTTTTAAAATTTAGGCCTTGTAGGACATTTTACAGCAGTTATTAGACAAATAAATTGTACAAATATAGCATTACTTTTTGAAAGTGATCAATGCAATAATATTACCGATGAGCATTTCTAACAGGATAAATCGTTGTCACCAGAATTTCATAAAAAGGGTAACTTAAGGTTGACATTTTCTTGACCTATAATGTCGTAAAAAATTGAACAAAAGTGGCGTCCTGCCTTTCTTTCTATCACCCCCATAGGTCTCTCTCTCTCTCTCTCTCTCTCTCATAATGTTAATTCCCTGTATTTCGTAATGTTAATCACCAGTCTTTTTGTACAGCGTCATGTTAATTACATCTCTCTCTCAAAATATATATCGGTCTCATCATGAAATACTGACACCGCTCCGGTGGCCTAGTGGTTAGAGCGTCCGCCTACGATGCGGGAGGTCGTGGGTTCGATCCCCGGTCGAGTCATACCAAAGACTTACAAAAACGATACTAACAGCTGCCTCGCTTGGCGCTCAGCATTAAGAGGTTAGTGTTAGGACTGGTCGGCCCGTGTCAAGATAATGTGACTGGGTGGGACATCATGCTACATGTCTGCGGCATGATGCCCCGGTGCTAGACATCACTATAAACTGCCACATTGCAGACATCGTAGCGATATGACTGAAGAAATTGTTAAAAGCTACGTTAAAAATCCAAATCACATCACATCACATCATGAAATACTATTAATAATATTCGCATGGTCTATTGCCACCTTGTCTTACGAAACCTATTAAATGTTTTATCATTTTGTTTGAACCAAACCGTGGGTTGTGAATTTTTTTTTGTACAGTGTTCATTTTATAATGTTTTCTTGTGTGTACTTTGCTCACTGGACCTAAAGGTAAAGATGCTTTTCATGTAGGTAGGTCAGTCAGTAAGAAACGACATGTGCGAGTAACAGTAAACGTTAGCCACTACTCGATATTAGTAAATAAATGTGTTGAAATCAATGTTTCTCTCTATTATTGCGAAAGAATGATCTACAAATGCTACTTTCTGTACACAATGCTTGCAGTAAATGTTCAAAATAGACAACGAGTCAGGATGAAGGTCAATATAGTTCTTTGATGTTTGTATAGACGACCAAAATGACACATTACATAAGATTGGAGCTCTAATCTCACGTTACACTTTATCAGCCTTGAATCATTGCCAGTTTTGTGTAGGTACGTCTCTTCCTTGTGGTTGTATATTATGTTTGTGTGATGGTATGGTAGTGTGTCCATAAATACTCCTACTCTGATATGATAGCATGTTGGTATGTAGGTAGGTATGGAGTGCATAAACACTACTACCCTTTTGATACTGCTCCGGTGGCCTAGTGGTTAAAGCGTCCGCCTTGGATGCGGGAGGTCGTGGGTTCGATCCCCGGTCGAGTCATACCAAAGACTTACAAAAATGGTACTAACAGCTGCCTCGCTTGGCGCTCAGCATTAAGAAGTTAGTGTTAGAACTGGTCAGCCTGGTGTCAGGAAAATGTGACTGGGTGGGACATCATGCTACATGTCTGCGGCATGATGCCCCAGTGCTAGACATCACTATAAACTGTCACACTGCAGACATCGTAGCGATATGACTGAAATTTTTTTAAAGCTACATTAAAACTCCGTTTGAAGCTATACATTCATAGGCTTACAGATCTCTAGAAAAGAGAGATACAACTCTCAGTTGTAAAAACATTGTTTATGTGTGTGTGTTTGTTGGTCTATTATGCTGACAACTAAAACTTAGAAGCCCTTTACCCCTTCCATTTTGACAGTGGATGTTTGTATATAAAGGTATATTAGCGTTTCTTTAAACATTCCCAACCCTCGTGTGTGACGATATGTGTGCATGTAAATGTGTCTATCTGTTTAATTCCCTTTTGCTACATTCTACCCATTTTATGTGATAATATGTTTGTATGAAGTATGTGTATATAAACGTTCCTACCCTTTTCGTTGGATGATAGGGATGTGAGCATAATAATCAAGAAGCGGGTGCTGGATTGTATAGGTAGTGTATTGGACTGTAATCAAAGAGCGGGTACGGGATACCACCATGCTGCGCGTCGGAAATTCTGCGCAAAGATACGTCATTTCTGTAAACATTGGATCACGTATTATTTTGGGTCAAAAATCCATTTTGTATCAAGAAAGAACGATCGTACTTTAATAAAGAAATGTGATATGTGAATTCATAAAGTCTACAAAAATTATCCCACATTTCGACTCGAAATGTATATGAAAATGTGATTTCTAAATGTCAACATGAAGACCCACTCTATGACCTTCTTAAACCTGTAACCCAGAAAATCATATTTACTATGTATCTTTAAGAATAGTACAAATAAATACATTATATAAAAGATGGAAATGTATACCTTCAAAAAATTCTGCATCTTAATCCAAGTTTCCGATTTTGCAAGAAGTTGCCCCATACCTACAAAATCGTCTGCTTCCCAACGTGTCAACTTGCCGCTAGAACGGGGTTCTCAAGAAATTCCCTGGCGTATAGTCTGTTTCTAAATTATTTAGTACTTTTTCCCCATAAACAAGGCGTTGTAAACACATTACATCCTATTCGTTGTTGTTTCTCTTTCACATTATAGCTTATTTTTGTATAAAATGTCGAACTTCACTACTTTTTTACAAGCTCGGTTTAGTTTGTATAATATCTCTTGCCATTTATTGGCATTGTTACGTTGAATTTTGTAAAACTAGCTATAAACCTGACCTAATTACTCGACTGAACTGCTGACAGAAACAGTCCAAAGTAATGTATTTCATTTCTATAGTCCGATGGATAAACATTACATATTTTGAAGACCGTGCGCAGAATATGCCGACATATCGCGAGTCATGAAAACAATGGGGTGGTATCCCGTGTGTCCAAAATTAATAATATTTTGAACAGAATATCCTGGTGACAATTGCCTCATTGCTGTATTTTATTCTCATCAATCGGTCGAATTCGGTAAGCGTTTGTCTTTAATATTGGCGACGGAAAGCTTACGTGCGCAGAAATACCCGTCAGTATATATATATATATATATATATATATATATATATATATATATATATATATATATATATATATATATATATATATACAGTGGAGCCTCGTTAATCCGGACACATTCGTTCCCAGCGAATATGTCCGGATTAACGAGTTTTCCGGATAATTGAATCATGCACATTTTTTATTTTACGATATCATCACACCGTATATATGTACATGTAGTTGTTGTTCTAGGGTTTAACGCCATTTTTCAGCACAAGATAGGCTATACATGGCGGCCAGTATAATTGGTGGAGGAAGAACCCTGGAAAACCCAGGGAAGAACCACCGACCCACGAGAAGCTACTGGCAGGCTTTCCCACGTACCCACGCTAGCCGAGCCTTGGACTCGAACCCACGCAGACAGAGGTGAGATGGCAGTGATCCGGAACGGCGAGCGCTTTAGACCACTCGGCCACTCGGGGCCCCTGTACATGTATATGCTAGCTTTAAATGTAATGTACTGTATATTCAATAATGGTTGAAATAAATTAATGAATACATCTATTAATTTGTGTTTATTTCACATTGTTATAACATGGCTTGTACGTACATATACAGTAAATAGAAGTTTAGACAATTAACACATCGAACACATCACACTATGTTCATGTACATGTATGTACTGTACATACATTTATTATGTCAATTTCCTGAAGAAGTCTGTAACCTTTGTTTGCCTGGATTCTTTGGCGGATCTATCTGCAATGATTACGGATAGTGGCCATAGATTGTCAAGGGCTTCGCTATTTAATTATTAACACCCCTGTCGGCGACTAGCTAAAACAGACATTGTTTATACAATCGCTGGTTACAATATGGTCACGCTACTTAGTTATTGATAGTGGCCATAGATTCTCAAGGGCTTCACTACTGTGCTTTATGTATTATTCTTCTGATTGTATTTTCACATACGATTTTTCGAATTTTCTTATTTTTGGACAGGTTATTTCCGGATTATCGAGACAAGTTTTAATGTAATTTTACACTTTGGTCCCCGATTTTGATTTCCGGATCCGGAACGCGGATTTCTTGATTAACGGAGCAAATTAACGTTTAGGAATTCCGTTCCCGTTGAATTATGTCCGGATAGCGAGGTTTCCGGATAAACGGAGTCCGGATTAACGAGGCTCCACTGTATATATATATATATATATATATATATATATATATATATATATATATATATATATATATATATATATATATATATATATATATATATATATATATATATATAAACCAAAACCTTTGTACTATAATTGCTATTCATCTTGACATTGCTTGATAGTTATTTGATGAAATTAAATAAATAACATCCAGCATTAATTTGTCATTACAAAAATATCTTACCTTTGAAGGAAATAGAATAGTGATTGATAGCCACAGTCATATTTGTAGTAGTAGTGGTCGTTGTCATCGTCGTTATGACCATTATAGCAGTAGTAGTAGCAGTCGTTGTCATCGTCGTTATGGTCGTTATAGCAGTAGTAGCAGCAGTCGTTGTCATCGTCTTTATGACCGTTATAGCAGTAGTAGTAGCAGTCGTTGTCATCGTCGTTATGGTCGTTATAGCAGTAGTAGCAGCAGTCGTTGTCATCGTCTTTATGACCGTTATAGCAGTAGTAGTAGCAGTCGTTATCATCGTCGTTATGACCGTTATAACAGTAGTAGCAGCAGTCGTTGTCATCGTCGTTATGACCGTGAACGTTATAACAGTAGTAGTTGCAGTCGTTGTCATCGTCGTTATGACCGTTATAGTAGTAGTAGTAGCAGTCGATGTCATCGTCGTTATGACCGTGACCGTTATAACAGTAGTAGTTGCAGTCGTTGTCATCGTCGTTATGACCGTTATAACAGTAGTAGTAGCAGTCGTTGTCATCGTCGTTATGACCGTGACCGTTATAACAGTAGTAGTAGCAGTCGTTGTCATCGTCGTTATGACCGTGACCGTTATAACAGTAGTAGTTGCAGTCGTTGTCATCGTCGCTATGACCGTTATAACAGTAGTAGCAGCAGCAGAGGATGCACCAACAATAGCAACGGCAGCCTCGTTCATTACCTTGACCGCAGTGTGAAAGTTTTCAGAAACTTTGTATTTGGTATTTTTTCTATGCCTTGTGCTCAACTTCAGGTAAGCAGTGTAGCTGATGAGGGAAACAGTTGCTATTACAAAAATCCTGTGGGGCACACAGCTGTCACATAATATTTTAAAGTTTCACGGCGGTTTAAATTCATAATTAAACAAGAGATCCAAATGGACTTGATGTCACTCAACTGTCTTACATAACGTAACAGTTGAATGTTTTACGAAGCAGACTAATGTAGTAATGCGATGCTGTCCAACCCACGGCCCGCGGGCTGATTTTAAAAGGCCCGCCAGAGCTCGAGCAGCTATACAGTCGTTGCTTTTCAGTTTTCTGCTGCGGCCCTCGGCTTCAAGAAAAGCATTTTTCAGTGGTCCGTGGTGTCAAAAAAGGTTGGACAGCACTGTAGTAATGTAAGTACACGTGCTCTGTAAACTGTCTCCAAAACTTGTTATCATGTTGATTTGATCTATTTTACTATATCATGATTAAAAAAAAATCATCTCAAAGGATAAAGGTATAATTGATATTGTTTATTCATAAATCCAACCGATCAATCATATGGCTTAAGAAGTAGAGCCAATTAGATGCAAGATAGCCTAATGAATAATGTACCGATCTCTCTCATTAGTAAAACACTTCAAGATACTAGTGATAAATGCACATATTCCAAGTCTAATCGAAATCAGATTATAAATAAGGCATCCAATGTAGTAAGTTCAGCCAATGGGATGCAAGCTCATTAATATGCGTGGATCTAATTCATTATCAAACTGAACCAAAGTTAAAGACCTAAGCCAATATTTCAAGGTGGATAACAATCGGAGTGTTGACGAGCTCAGCCAGTCAGGTGCAAGATCGACG
This sequence comes from Sinohyriopsis cumingii, assembly GCA_028554795.2. Taxonomy (NCBI): domain Eukaryota; kingdom Metazoa; phylum Mollusca; class Bivalvia; order Unionida; family Unionidae; genus Sinohyriopsis; species Sinohyriopsis cumingii. Next base: position 48,454,590 of record CM068841.1, on the reverse strand, counting down.
CATTATTAAGTAGCATTTCATTCACGATCAAAATTGTACAAGATGTCGATGATACAAACATATATTCAAAAATTAATATGAATGGGTAACGCTCATTATTAAATCCACCCAAGATCTTGATGATATAAATCCATATTGCAAGTTGTGTCAAGAATTGGATCAGAAATATCATTTCCGGAAGGGTAACAAACTTATGCAATCAGGACCTTAGTATTTTGCATCGATCTAGCTCAATATCGCTATAGCACCTTATTAGTTTAATGGATCTAGCTCATTATCGATATATCACCTTATTAGTTTTAATGGATCTAGCTCATTATCCCTATATCACCTTATTAGTTTTAATGGATCTAGCTCAATATCGCTATATCACCTTATTAGTTTTAATGGATCTAGCTCATTATCGCTATATCACTTTGTTAGTTTGAATGGATCTACCTCATTATCGCTATATCACCTTATTAGTTTTAATGGATCTAGCTCATTATCGCTATATCACCTTATTAGTTTTAATGGACCTACCTCATTATCGCTATATCACTTTGTTAGTTTGAATGGATCTAGCTCATTATCGCTATATCACCTTATTAGTTTTAATGGATCTACCTCATTAGGTAACTGTCTGACATTATATACATATCAGGTAACTGTCTAACTGACATTGTATACATATCACTAGGTAACTGTCTGTAACATTGTATACATATCATTAGGTAAGTGCCTAACTGACATTGTATACATATCATTAGGTAACTGTCTGTGACATTGTATACATATCAGGTAACTGTCTAACTGACATTGTATACATACCACTAGGTAACTGTCTGTAACATTGTATACATATCATTAGGTAAGTGCCTAACTGACATTGTATACATATCATTAGGTAACTGTCTGTGACATTGTATACATAAGTAGTAACGTGGGATACCCTACGTACAATGGGAATTAGCATTAAAAACACCCCTGGGACACTCTACGTACAATGGAAATTTAACATGGCGAAAAATCGTGGGACACTCTACGTACAAGGGAAATTAACATGGGAATAAATCGTGGGTCAATATACGTACAAGGGGAATTTAACATGGGATTTTTTTTTAAATATGGGATTTTTTGTAAAAAAATTTTTTAAAAAAGGGGTAGGCAATTGAAAAGTCATTCTCTTTTCGAGAAATATGGGGGCCCTGAAAAGGGCCTTTGGGTTTTTCTTCTTCTTCTTCTTCTGCTTCTAACTCCTTAACTTCTTCCACCATCCTCTTATTTTTTCCATCATTCCTTTCTTCTTCTTCTTTTCTGTTTCCGGCATCCAGTCCGGGTGACCCATGGCTCGGAACTTGTTTTGGATTTTCATCCAATTGTTGTTAAGCCGCTCAAACTCTTCTTTTTTCTTTTTGTTTTCCACATCTTTTCTTTCTTCCCTCCATTTCTCTTTAATCTTCTCTACTTCTTCCTCCATTACTTTTCTCATCAGATCTTCCCCTTTCTTCACCTTGTCCAACCCCCATTTTACATTCCTCCACTCTGTCCAGTATAATATCTTTTCTAGGAAGCACCGGACTTGGATGACATTATCCATTGCTTCCTTCAAACTTCCCACTCTGAAGTAAGGTGGGTTAATGAAGCCTCTTGACTTATTGACTTCTTCTTCAATCATCCCTGCTATGATATCTCTTGCTGTCTTTAGGCCATGAACTTGACTGGTTACAAAGTCTTTCATATCTCCATGCCTCCATTCCTCTTCTATTCTTCCTACAACATATTCTACATCCATTATCCAAAAATAGATGTCTCTCAATAGATTAAATAGAACTGATACTTGAGTCATTTTCTCTCAGTTATTCCTTAGAATGGTTCCAACATCAAACTTTGTGGGTTCTTATAGTGAAAGCGCGAACGTGAAGGAAAACATCCCCCTAAAACATAAAATTGATCTTACCTAGATCATGACCAAACAACGCGCGGACGTGAAGGAAAACATCCCCCTACTTTCTCATTTCATATAATAAAACCCTAACTATACTCTCCACATACGCTAAGAAACAATAAAGAAACCCATAATCTACCATTCACACTAACTTACGCGAGCAGTTACAAACACAAACACACAAACACATACACTCTCACTATGAAAAAAGAGTTAGTCTTTATATTCACACTACTCTACCTACACACACTGGCAAATTGATGGTTATTTCTTTTCTTGATTATTGGGTAGCCTTGAAAAGGGCTGTTTTTTTAACTTCATGGACACCTGGTTAATGGTGGCACCTTCCAGGCCTGGCGCCACATACACATCTTGTTCCCCAGTTACTTTTTACTTTTTTGGGGGAGAGAGCAGAGGCAGGATATGTGGCTTAAGAATCCCAATTTTCGGTTTCTGGGATTCTGAAATTTCTTCTTCTCTCCTTTTCCTCCTCCTCTTCTTTGTATCTTCTCTCCTCCTCTTCTTTGTTTCTTCTTTCCTCCTCCTCTTTTATCCTTCCCTCTTCCACAATGGCTTCCGCGGCCAGTTCATTTAATATGCGCCTGGCATATTCCAGATACACATGAAGTTCCAACAGTTTAGACAGTCTCGTGTTCATTTTTGGTGTTGATTAATCAACAAGGGTAGCTAGACTAGTTAGTTAGTTAGTTGGATTATAGTGGTTTTCGTTCTTTTGAACATGTACCACTTTTTTATTCACGCACTGCGTGATTTTTAATTACTCCTGGGGGAAGGAAAAGGAGCCTCATCCCCCAGGCTTTTATGTACTCAAAGAGTACTTTTTAATTTAGCCACTCAGGTGTAGGACTAACTAGTCCTTAACAACCTGACTGAAAGGCTAATAGACATGAGTGGGAATAGTCACACTACACACTCGTGTTTCTTAGTTGGATTGAAATGCCCCAGGTGTCAAACCAAGCAGTATGTGACTCCCGCCACGATTGGTCGGCAGCGATGAGGTCACATTAGGACACCCGGTCTTGTGGCATTGACGAAGTGGCCGCTTTTTTGATATCATCAATTGCCTTTCCCAGTCCGATATTCCGGTAGACAGAGCCTTCCTTTTTTCCACTCTGTTTAGGTGGTGCAGGTTCATCAGCTTCATCGCCGCTGGATGATGATACTTCCAGGGCCGCTGCCAGCGTGGAAGTTTCAAATTCTTCAGTGTCGTCTGCCAACATTGCCTGGATTTGGCTGAGTATGTTAGTAGAAATAGCTGTGGAAGCTTGATTTAAAAGTTCAGCCAGATGTTGTTTAAGAGACAAGGAGACGGTTAGGAGTATTTTTTTTTTTTTTTTTTTTTTTTTTTATTCATCAATTCCTTATTTATTTTGATTCCCTATCTTATTGGTTTGGAATGAAAACTTGTTTTTATGGTTGTTTGTATGTTATTATGGAGTCCTGTTTTAATTAATTCCTATTTTCCTATTTTAATTTTTTGTGGCCTTAATTGGTTTTTATTATTCGGGGTATGAACGGCTGTGTCAGTTTGTGAACCTACGAGACCTAGCAGGCCGTCATAATTCCCAAACAGTGATTTTGTAATATTCGTCCTTAACTGGTTTTTATTATTCGGGCTATGAACGGCTGTGTCAGTCTGTGAACCCACGAGACCGAGCCGGCCGTCATAATTCCCAAACAGTGATTTGTTATATTTTTAACTGGTCTTTGATTTACTTTCTTAGATTTTTTTGAGTAGATTGGATTCGTGTATAAAACTTATGATATTTTTGAATGTTAGATTAATATTGGGGTTTGTGTTCATCAAGAATTCTGGGTATGTTGTAGGGGATCCAATTTTATGCTGTTTAACTTTAAACTTAGCCCTTTCTTTTTCAGGTGTATGGCAGTTGTTAAAAATATGCTCTATGTCTTCTGGGACCCTGCAGTGGTAGCAGTTAGGGTTATGTGGTTGTGGTCCTATGTACTGTCCGAAGCTGTTAGCCAGCTTGGTTTTGCCCGTGAGTATTCTATTTATGAATTTTTGTTCACTGCCTTTTGTTTTGGGTGGTTTCCTATTTCTACATACTTCTTTAATGATGGTTTTTAGTTTCCTGCCTTGAGTGCTTGTGTTCCATAATTCCTGCCATTTATTATCAATGAGGGTTTTAGATATGCTATTGAGTTCGCATATGCTATAATCTAGGTTGATGTGAGTGGTTTCGTTTAGTTTTTGTTTAGCTGTTATATCTGCCATATCGTTACCTGGTATGTTAATATGGGATGGTATCCACATAAATTCTACTTGTAAGTTATTATTGTTCAGTATTTTTAACAATAAATTGGTTTGCCTAAGATAGTTTTCTCTTGATTTGGTATTGTTATTAAGTATTGAGTTTATGACGCTTAGCGAGTCACTTATTATTACCGCTTGGGGTATTTTGTTCTCTTTGATCCATTTGAGTGCTTCAAGTATGGCCCAGAATTCAGCTGTGTATATAGAGCAGAGGTTAGGTAGTCTTCTTCCTACTTTAATGTTAAGTTCGGGGATTACGTAAGCTGCTGCTGTTCTGGGTGGTTCTGTAATTTTGGATCCATCAGTGTAAATCTTAATGTAGTTGCAATATTTTGAGTTGATTTCTTCTGTACAGATTGTGTTTAGTTTGAGTTCCTGTTCGTTTTTATTGCCATATTTCGTAATGAGGGTGTTAACTGTGGGGTTGACATTTATCCATGGTTCTTTGTCATAGTGATTTGCAATTTCTGCTTGGAGTTTGTCTATAGGAAGTTGTTCAACTAATTGATGGACTAATTTCCCTGCTGGTATGTTTTGTGATAATTTAGTTCTAAAAGGTATGTTGCATTTATTTATAGCTAGCCGGGTGGGGTGTGTGTCGGGGTGTGTTGTTAGCCTGGCTGCATATCTGAGGATGAGTTCTTGTCTTCTAAGGTGGAGCGGCAGTTCTCCAGTTAAGATTTGAAGTTCCACTAGTGATGTGGATGGTAGTGCACCAGTGCAAATAATTAGGGCCTTTCTTTGTATGCTATCTAGTTTTTTGAGGTTATTTTGCGGTGCCGAGTTGTAAATTTGGCATCCGTAATCTAGTTTAGATCTAATTAACGATTTATATAAAGCTAGTAAGGTTTCTTGATTTGATCCCCAGGTGGTTCCTTTAAGGGTTGTAAGGAGGTTAAGGTCTTTATTACACCTTTTGACTAGTTCGTTTATGTGGTGTCCCCAGTTTAGCTTGGAGTCATAATGCATTCCTAAAAATCGTGCTACATTTACGAATTTAATTTCTTGATTTTGGATGGTGAGTTTGGGAAACTGATTTTGTAATTTACGTTTGGTGGTGAATAATACTGCTATGGTTTTTTCATGGGATATTTTGAAACCCCATTTATCAGCCCATTTCCCTATTTTGTTTAAACTTGTTTGAATATCGCTGATTACTTTGTGGTTGGAAGGGTTTCCTGCTCTCCATAATCCACTATCATCAGCAAATTGTGAGAGTTCAATTAGTTTTGATGTTAAGTTGGTGTCCAAGTCATTAATCATGATGTTGAAAAGGGTTGGGCTGAGTACGCTCCCTTGTGGTGTACCGTTTTCAAGTGTGTGTGGTTCAGAGTAGGTGTCGCCGACTCTGGTTGATATTTTACGGTCAGCGAGGAAGTTTTCAATGAATTTAAACATTCGACCTGTGATGGCGTAGTGGTTGAGTTTGGCTAATAAGCCTTTGGTCCATACAAGGTCGAATGCCTTTTCGAGGTCAATAAATACTGCAATTAAATTCCTATCAGCTTTGCGTTTGGAGTTGAACGCCAATTTAATTGCGGTTTCTAATCGTATTAGTTGATCCGTGGTGGATCTTTTGTTTCTAAATCCGCATTGATTATCGGAGATTAAATTATTGCTCTCTAGGTGGTGTTTGAGTCGGTTGGTGACTATGGTTTCCATGATCTTACAAATGTTGTTTGTTAGGGAAATGGGTCTGTAGGAGCTAATATCGTTAGGGTCTTTTCCTTGCTTGGGTATTGGAATTACTATTGCGTGTTTCCATTTATCGGGTAGTTTGCCTGAGGTCCATATTTGGTTTAGTAATTTAATAATTGTTTGTTTAATGTTATTTGGGATATTTTTGTATATTGTGTATCCTATTTGATCTTCCCCTGGGCTAGTTTCGTTTTTGGTTTTCAATGCTAGGTCCCATTCGTAAGTTGTAATGTCTTTATTTAGGTTCGAGACTTTGGGACCGAGGTCTTTAAAGAGATTACTATGGGTTCTTTCTACTTTGTCCCTATGTAATTGAAATGCTGGGGTGTGGTTGGTGTTGCTACTCATATCTGAGAAATGCTGAGCTAGTCGGTCAGCCTTTTCTTTATTAGTAATGGCTCCAGCTATTTTTGGAGTGGTGTTAGTTGTCTTTCCTCTAATTGATCTAATCTTATCCCAGACTTGTTTGGTACTAGTTGTGATATTGATATTCGTGCAGTAATTATGCCAAGTTGATTCCTTTGCCTGTTTAATTATGTTTTTAAGGTTTTTCTCCTTTTGTTTATATATAGTGAAATCAATAGAGTTTTTAGTGCGTTTGAATTTATTGAGGGCTTTTTTCTTATCAGTGATGGCTTGTTTGCATTCATCATTCCACCATGGGACTCCTTGTTTATGTGGGTTACCACTGGTTTTGGGTATGTTAGTGATGGCTGCCTTTAGTATGGTATCAATCAGGTCTTCGTAATATTTATTAATATTATCATTTTCTATGTTTTTGGTGTCTATTTTGCTTAGTGTTTCATTAAATGAGGTCCAATCTGCTTTTGAATATATCCATCTAGGGGTTCTTTTTAGCGAGTTGTATTGGACCGTCATCTGCAGGGTGACTATTACTGGAAAGTGGTCACTGCCCAAGGGGTCAGTTTGATCCACTCTCCAGTCCGCCACCTGGGTTATTGATGGCGAGCAAATGGTGAGGTCGATGGCGGACATGAGACCGTTTTCTGGGTTAAGGCGTGTTTTTGTACCGTCATTTAAAATGGCTAAGTTAGATTCTGCGGTCCATTCTTCAATCAATTTGCCTCTTTTGTCCGTCACACCGCCCCCCCCCCCCCCCATAGCTCGTTATGGGCATTGAAATCTCCACAGATGACGATCTGATTTACTCGTTTGTGATCATTTATTTGTTTGTAAGTAATTAAGTTAGCTGTGCCTGATGTTCCCCCTGGGTCATAAATATTGAATATTTGTATTTGACCCTTGCCTGTATGAATTATGAGGGACTGAATTTCGAATGCTTCGTTGCTACCTGGGGTTGGTGTTATGGTTATTGTTGTTACATTCGGGATGTTATCTGCTATATAGATGGCTAAACCCCCACCTCCTTGTCCCGTGGTTCGATTTTTGAAGTGACCTGGGGCATATCCTGGGAGTTTGGGTATTTGTTTGGTTCTACTTGTTATTTTTGTTTCTTGAATGCATATAATATCTGGTTTGTGTTCTAAGCTTTGTAATTTGGCTTTGAGTTCACTGATATTACTTATTAAGCCTCTAGCATTCCATTGCCATATTATAATGTTCCGGTTTGTTGTATAATCCATTATTGGGGTGGTCATTTATTGATTCTTTTGTGTTGAGGGTTATTATGTTAACTTCAAATTTGATTCGATTTTGCTTATTATGCTTATTATCTGTGTTATTTTATCCACGATGTAGTGGTGGTTGTTGATAAGTTCGGCTTTGATCTCTGTGAGTAACTTTTCTATTGTCGGGTTTGACAGTGATTTGTTTTTGGTGTTAGTGTTATCTGATTCTTCGGGGTGGAGTTGTGAGTCTTTGTGGGATTTGATTAAGAATGTATCTTGTTTATTTAATCTTGTTTGATCTTGTTTGACCTTGTTTGACCTTGGTAGGTTGGGTGTTTGGGCTGTGGTTGCTTCAGTTGCTGGTTTGTTTGGGGTCATGATGTGGTAATTTTTATTACTGGGGGTTAGTTTTTTCGCCGCATGATACGGGATTTGCTTGTTGTTCATGATATCTATGGTTTGATATTCCTTGATAGTGTTGGGGCATTCGTGGGATTTAGGTAGGTGCGGGCCCCTGCAGTTGGTACATTTGGGTGTGGTTCTACAACATACATCTTTGTGGTTTCCCCCACATTTGTAGCATAGTTGGGTATATCTACATCTGTTAGAGAAATGTCCCCAGTGTTGGCAGTTGCTGCAGAACCTGGGTTTGTTTATGTATGTCTCAAGGCGGTGGCGTGCCCCAGAGTGATCTAGTCTTATCATGGTTGAGAGTGGAGAATTTGATTCTAGTATCGCTGTATTGGTTTCCTGTCCTAAATGATTTTTGAGTTTATACGCCCTATTTATGGGGGTACCACTGTCTTTGAGTTTGGCAGTGAGGGTTTCATTGTTTATCCCTTTATTTTGTCCTGTGAGTTTTAGAACTGCTTTAAATGTGGGGGTGTTCGTGCGGGAGTATGTGGCTAAGTCATTTGTTCGTGTGTTATTGTTTATTGCCATGAGGGTCTGGTTGCTATTGTGTGTTTTGGTTATTATGTTCTTTGTCCCTATTTGTTTGTGTCTTTCGACGTTAACCCTAATGTTGTTAATAATTTCAATTTCTAGGAATTTGGCCATTTGACTGCGAGTGCTGCAGTGTACTATTATGTATCTTGTGTTTGGCCTAAATATTTTGAATTGTCCTTGATGAACCCTAAGGAGGGCCTGTGTGAGACTGTTAACAGTTAAGTTTATCAGTTTATTGGAGTTGCTACTGATATAAAGTGTGTGTTCTATGGGGTGGTATGAAAATTTGGCCTGTTTCTTTGGTTCTTTGTGGGGGTGTGAGTTTGAATTATTTTGGGGGGCAGGTTTGTTCTTGGTAAACATGGGTCCCTTCCCTTTACCCTTGCCATCCCACACGTTAGGTTTTGATTTAGTGGTTGGGTTAGCTTGTGTTTTGTTTCGGCTGCTGAGTAATTGTTCTTCAGTTAAGGGTTTTGATGGTCCAGGGGTCTGACTGTTAGGTTTTGATTTAGTGGTTGGGTTAGCTTGTGTTTTGTTTCGGCTGCTGAGTAATTGTTCTTCAGTTAAGGGTTTTGATGGTCCAGGGGTCTGACTGTTATGATATTTCGGTTTGTTGTTACTGATATGAATGGGTGGAGTTATCGTTACCATGGGCCCCATTTTGGGTGTAGTTTTTCCTTTGTTACATGAGTTGGGCCCTATTTTCGGTGGGTTTCTTATTATCATGGCTATATGTTTTTTTTCCGGGGATTGCGCAATGACCATGTATTTGGGGGTGGGTGGCTGGTCTTGTTTTTGGAGTGGCGATATTGGTGTTTCTATAGGTATTGTATCATCCAGGTCCTTGTTTGCCGATGGATCTAGTAAGTTTTTGAAACTTACAGTTGAGTTGATACTTAAGTCGGCTGCTGATATTTGAATTAGTTCATTTCTCTCAGGGGTGGTTAGATGCGGTGTTGTTAAATCTTTCCTTTCAGGAGTGGATGAGAAGTTGAGATTCTTCTCGCAAAGTTCAAGGTGCTTGGAGTTTTCACTGAGATCCAATTTCCCCGTGATTATTTGCGGGTTTGGTGTCATAGGGGTGGGAGGTTTATGTGATTTCATTTCCTTTTCAAGCCTATTGTTTCTCAGAATTTGTTTTCTAGTGTTAAAGTTAAGTTTGTTTGTGATTGATTGAGACATTCCTACTTTGGTTTTGAATAAGGTTTAGGTTACTTATTGTTGTTAATAGTGGTTGTGGTTATGAAGAAACAATGAGAGATGAGATTCTGTTACGTTCCGTGAATCGGAAAATCTCACAGCGGTTAGCTTGTGCTTGTAATTTGTGAGATTCTGACCAGGCGTGTGTTTCCTAGTGCCTGTTTTCGGGAACAGTGCTAACAGCTAGAGTTGTTATTATAAGAAAAAGGTAGTGGTTAGTTGTGTAATTTGTCGAATTTATTCTCTATGATTGAAAATCACACAATGATATTTGGTGCTAGCAGCAGAGGGGCTGTACAGACCGAAACTTTTTGCACAATAAACCCCTCCAGGAAACTATTCCTCGATAGAGGGCTTATTTCGACGAAATAAACCCTTCTATTCAGAATACAGGACAAAAAAAAATGTCCCCCGAAAACTCGAAGAGTTTCCAGGGACAAACTCGTTGAGTTTGCACTGACAACTTGGGTTACTTCAATAAATCTGAAACAGTTTCCGTGGCGGGGTCGTTATTGAAAAATCCATGGGTCGGGTCCATCCCCTCTGCTGCTCTGGGAAATGAGTTTCCAAGGAAAAACATTTTTATGTTGCAAATAGTGTATCAAGTCCAATACGGTATCTTGTTCTGGGATCGTGTAAATTTATTGTCACAAATCCGTGAGGTTTTCTTTGAGCATGACTGAAGAAATTTTTAAATTTATTTAAATCCATATCGCCACCACACCAGGTTTGATGAATATTTCTCAGTGTATGTGTATCAACTCCATTGAATATCGCAAGAAGATTACAATTATCCCTGATTACTTTAGGAATTTGTGTATAACGCTGAGTAACATAAATCACATCAGTGTTTTTGTGACGTCCCCGGGAAAATATTCTTGCGGGATTTTTTTGCTTGTCCAACATAACATCATCATACACTACTAGGTTGTTAATTGATTCATCAAGATCCTCGACGCTGGGGGCTTCTTCGATATCAGTGATAAATTCAACAACATCCTCACCGTCTTTACTCAGCGCGCTTGCACTCTCATTAAAATCTTTTATAACGTTATAGCATCGTTGATCATCTACAGATGGAGCTATCAAATACAGTTTATCCCATTTCATCCACTTCATTATCAAGTTCAGCAACAGCTGTGTTTTACCTGAACCGGATGGCCCAATTATAATCGCGCGGATAGAGTTTGGTAGCACTGAATTATGCTTAACTGGCTCTTTCTTTTTTGTCGCAGAAAAATCTGTAATTTCCATTTGTATATAAAGAATAATAATTATGGATCTATATTGTGTGAAGTGTAAGGCACGAACCCCTACGAATGATCTAACAACCATTACAACAAAAAATAACAGACAAGCACTTTCTGGTAAGTGTACGCGATGTGGCACAAAAAAATTTAGATTTCAAAAAAAAAGCGAGAATTTAGCGGAGGTGACATTGCAGCCAAACTTGGAAAGCTCCCCGGAACTCCCTGGGCAAAGTATCCCGGAGAAAAACATCTCCCAGGATACAATTACTGCGGTCCAGGGACCCGTCTAGATATCAGACTTGATGAACAATCTAAACCAAAACCGGGAGAGTATCCGATAAACGCTATCGACGCAGCGTGTCACATACATGATGTTGCTTATCGAAGTAAAGATCTACAAGACAGGCATATCGCGGATGTGAAATTAATTCATGCACTAAGCGCCATAAAAAATAAATCATTTAAGGAGTCACTCGCTAATTGGTTAGTAAGATCAGCGATGAAATCTAAATTAGTATTAGGCGCTGGATAATTAAATAAAAATGCAAGCGATTTATTATTCCCCAATCGGATACTGGAGAGGTAACTCAGCAATTAATAAACTCGCCAACGCGGCATCAGTAACACGCGAGGTTGCCAAAAATTGGCTATCAAAACAAGCAATATGGCAAATCTACTTACCACCACCTCGACAAATCAACTTTGCACATTTTGATGTTAGTGTGCCCAATGAAGTTCATCAGGCTGACATACTATTCCTGCCTCATGATACTGTCCGTAGAAAAATATACAAATACGCGCTAACAGTAGTTGATGTTGCCAGTAGATACAAAGAAGCAGAACCGTTAGCGACTAAAATAGCGTCCGAAGTCGCCTCTGCGTTTAAACGAATTTATCAACGAGGACCTCTAAACTGGCCACGATTATTACAAGTTGATCCTGGCAAGGAATTTCAGGGCGCGGTGTCATCACTGACAAAGCAGCATAACGTTACCATACGACGAGGACATACTGAAATTCATCGGGATCAGGCAATTGTTGAGCGATTTAATAGAACACTCGCTGAGAGATTATTCGGATACCAGTACGCGAGGGAATTCATTTACGATACGAGATCTCGTGAATGGGTTGCAAGACTGCCAAACGTGATAGCCGCACTGAATAATGAAATTACCAGAACAACAAACATGAGACCTGTAAATGCAATCACAAAAAAATATATACCCCGCGTCAGTGAACGCGGACAACAGCAACAAAATGTTTCAACGCAGCCAGGGACGCTAGCGTCCCCACTGCTGGGTAATGTCACCGTTAGGTATTTATACGAACCAGGCGAACTAGAAGGAGGAAAAAAAAGAGCAACCGATCCCACATGGAGTGTTACTACACATAAGATATCCAGCATAACCAGATCAACTGGGAGAAACGCAATCTACAGATTAGATTCGACTGCTCCTCAACGCGGATTTAAACGCGAGCAACTTCAGGTGATTCCCGAGGATACACAATTACCACCCCGATCACTAAAGTGATCCGCACTGAAGTGATTCAATCATTTAAATAACTGCAGCAACACCTCTGCGTCGGTTACACTCAAGACAGGTCAACATCACATTTTCACGTGTATGACCGCGACTGCTATCTATTCTATCTACGGTGAATTGCCTTGGGTCGTTTTTCGAATACTGCCACAGCAATAAACAATTACAACTCGCACAGTGATTATTCTGCTGTTGTTGTAATTGTATTACAAATTCAACATCCAAACTTTGTTTGGGATCAAACTCTCTACCATTTTTTTTGTCGCTCTGTTTGTAACCGGCTAATTTCTTTCTTATTGTGTCATCAGCGATTGAGCTGTCGTTGACAACATCATCTAATACAATTCTTCGTAACTGACCTATCCTTCTTACTCTTGACACGGCTAAATAAACTAAATTTGACCACTCGATGCGATCATCAACAATCCAAACTGTTGTATCTGAAATAGTTAGTCCCTGCGAACTGTGGATGGTCATAGCGTATCCTAGCGTCCACGGGGATTTGCTCATTTTCAGTGCCTGTTCAACAGCATCAACATCAACTGTGACAATATCATTTAATACTAAATTCTGTTTCTCCGGACCCGACGCAGTCAGGCGCCCTGGAATATCAACATCAATATTCTGCAATCGCGTATCAGCTGGTCTATAACACAACGGCACTGGCAACATGGGAAATTTCTTCTGATGTAACTGAAATAACCGCTGCTGAAGTGTGTCCCTGACTATCTTTCTACTTGCCACAATTAAATCACCTGGTTTCCACGTTTCCCAAAAGTCGCTCAGCGAAGTCTCTGGAATTATTTCACGCATTATCTCACACTGGACTTTATTGGTTTGTAGCCTGATCAGTGCCTTAAACTCTTTCAGCGTTTCATCGAGTGCTCTAACATCGTTAGTTATTTCCTCATAATAATCTACAAAAGTTTTCAGCCACTCGTGTGGAGATTCACCTGTAAATGGGGGTGGTTGACCATGATCGCCGCACATCACCACTGCGGTATTTTTCTTTAGCAGCCAATCCAGAAACTGTTTTAATGTATCCAACGGCACAGTGTCTATCTCATCCCAGATGATTTTCTCGGGAATATATTTCGTTCCCATTCGTTCAGGTGTCCACGTGCCGCCGCTGTATTTGAAAAAACTGTGATACGTGCACGCGTTAACATCCCGTTGTCTCATCTCCCTGGCAAGTCTGTGTGTGGGTGTTAGCACAATCATGTCAGAGTTTCTAAATAATTCAATCGCTCGAGTTGTTTTACCAGAACCACCAGGACCGTTCAGATAAACTGTTTTGTGTCTTGTAACAGGATCGTGCACCGGCGGCAACAACGAAGTTGCCCCCGACGAAACCATCGAAGATATTTCTGCGCTGCGATACTCATCCTCGATTTCAACATCAGCCGATTTACAATATCCGTGTAACATTTCATTCTTTATTCTCCACGAGCCCCACGATGGATCATCCGATATAACATTATCCAACAGCGCTGAGTGTTTTTTATCAATATAAAATGAATCCGTTGCAACTCTCACTGCGGCAACAGGGAATCTATTGATCATCGACAACAAATTTATGGATACATAAGCCAGCATCGAAGATCTCAAATGTATGTACTGAGATGATTCTCCGTCAATATAACTAAAAACAGTCCCTAGTTTTTCCCCGTTTGACAGAAACACATCTTTGCGGTTACAGAACATGTTGTTCGTGGCTGCATCAGCGACAATAAGATCCAATTCAGTCTTGTCCATGATTAATCGACTGTGATGTTGTTTATGATCATACGCTCCACCTTGAGTGAATTTCCCTATTATTCTTCGTCCTAGATCTTTTGCTGTGCTTTCATCATTTCTGAGTTTGCTTTTAAGTACTTCAGGAGCTTTCTTGATGATAGCGTCGATAGAAGTTTCTGGATATTCTCGTGACCAATCTTCGATGACTTCTTCTAACGTAACCGGCGTTGGAGTTGGCAACCAAACTTCGGTTTGACGACAATAACATATAATCGCTTCGCTGACCGTCAGCGACAACAGTATTCGACTGTCAAGCATGTATCGCAATAACACTATCGGTGCCCATCGCTTCTCAACGAAATGTCTGCCAAACCAAACATAACACACAGGATGTAAATCCTTAGCGAATTTAAACGACGACACACAAGCAAATCCGGTCAAGTCAAAATCGGGTAAAACACCGTTGACAGCTACTCTTGTCATGGTATTGCCAGCGTGGCCAAACCGTTTAAAATATTCGCTGCATTCTCCACGCCCAAGGAAACTTCCTGGATAACACGCCGTCATGTCCACGGATATCATACCGCGGTGATCATACTGAGTATTCCACAAACCGCCGTGTCCGTATTCGACACAGCTCTGCTGGATATCAGCAAGAAAACTTTTCGGAGTTGGTCTCCATGAATTTCGTTCCCGGGCTACATGCGCGACAACACCCGGGACAGTAAAACAGTGTGTCAGTAACGTATCAGTGTTGCCAGCATGATATTTTTCTGCGAGTTTTTTCATTTCCTGCTGTAACGCCATTGTTCTGTATATTTCCCCGTTGGGTCTCACAAACTGATCATATTCTCCATCTTCGCTACTTCTGAATAACCACACAGACACTGGATCGGTTTTACTTATCTGATAAATAAAATCAAACATGCTCCCAGAATTGCTTTGCAATTCCGGATAATACTTCACAACACGGTCTTGCGGAAATATCCTAACCGAGTCAGTCCAGGCGTGACTGTTATGATCGATAATAGTTATTGGTGTTCCACGGGAATTGTATTTACACTCATACAATACCTCACCGGTTAACGATGAAACCGTTATAGGAAATTTTAGTAATCGCTCTAGCTCAGCAACATCATTTATTGACGCTCCTTTATCCGCTACTCGTGTCGCCCACGCTGTTATTTTAGTTTGTCTTAGCGGTGTTAGGCCGTTTCCTCGCATTGCATTTTTAAAATGTTCCATTACTCGCTCAGCTACACAATTCAACACCGACACCTTCATCGGTTTGAGTTTATCAACGCGTGGTTTCTTCATCGGATAAATTCCATAAACAACTGCGGTCACAGGATACGCTCTGGCATAATATGGTATATCAATCCCAACAAGTACTCCCGGTTTTGAGTCTTTACTTAACAGAACGGTTTTTCCACGAACGCCTCTGGCATCAAGAACAGGGTCTAGTTTGTCTCTGATAATCCACGTTCCCTCGCCGACTCCAACAATAAATTTTATCTGTACGAAATATCTTCTATCGTCGAGATACCCAATTATGTTACGCGCGATTGTATCGTTCATGGTAGCATCAATGATACGGTCACGAGAAATGCTCGCGTTTCCGAGGATAATTTTATACGAAGACCACGTGTGTGCGGCACCATCACGACGAAACTCTTCTTTGGCATTCTTGATAACACCAATTACCTCTGCTAACTCTCTTCGTCGTGGATCAGCGGTTAACCGGTCAAGATCGAATCTAGAACCTGATATGGGTTTTATTCTGGATAGTCTTTCAAAACCCATTATTATAATTAAGACAAATATTTAAATAGACAAATATATTATATGATGAACCAATGCAAGTGGATCAAACTAAATTCATCAGCGCCGTGTAGCAAACCCTGCAGAGGCGAATACTGTGGACAACATGCTCAACAGGTCCGCGGTGGGAGTCTAGGACCGATACCGTGTATCAGATGCGGCATTGGAGTACGAGGAAAAACGCAATTATGTTCAGCGTGTGGTGGAAAACGCTATCGAGAACTAAAACGGTATTATGATAAAAAAAATCCAGACTGTGATAACGCTCTCAAATGCGAGCGTGATTACATAAATAAGTTTTCAGACAAATTATGAATTAGACAATGATTTGCTTATAGTATAATGAATCAAGAATTCGTCCGACATCCAACTATTCCAAATTATGAGGCAAACCGAGATGGCATAGTGAGAAACTACAGGCTGAGGAAACAAGTTGGTACAGTTGATAATGCTGGTTATTTAAGATTTACTGTTAGGAAAGGGAGGTATTTATGTCATCGTTTCGTCTATGAGGTTTTTAACGGAGAGATCCCTAAAGGCCTTGTCATTGATCATATTAACGGGAACAGACTTGATAACAGTATTGAAAACCTTCAAGCGATCACTCAGAGCAAGAATACCATACGAGGAAGAGTTAAATGTAAAACAGCTATAAGAAGAGCAGTGAAATCTGTGAATGTTGAGACTCGTGAAGAAATAATATTTCAATCAATGAGCGCAGCCGGTAGGTATTTCGGTATTTGTCCACCTTCTGTACAGCATGTCGCAGATGGGATCTACAAAACAGCATTTTCAAAGAAGCTCAAACAGAAGATTTCATTCTGTTATATAACTCTTATCGTTGACACAAACGACGATAACTCCTCCGAGAGTGTGTAACGCTTTGCAGAGTTGTCGTTGCTGGTCAGAGGATTTGCTCCCCCTAAGAAAGCCACCTTGATAAAATATTTTATCGAGTTCATAACATGTAATCATTTATTTACCGTAGAATATATATTTTTTTACAAACAATATCCTCGTTTTACTGAATATATCCGACTGTTTTGCTCTTCTGTGCTTGTTATATGACCGCGCTTAAGAAAACATACAATTAAAATATTTTAAACAAGTCCCGCCCACTGCTAGAGCGAATTTCCAACTCGCAAGTAACAGTTGGGTTATATACGAAATCGCTCCCTAAGACCTTTGGGTCGATCGAAAGTCAGCATGCGCAAGCAAAACCATAAATTTAATCCGCCAATGGCGGGTGTCTTTTGTGCACCATCCAATGGTCGATTCAATGGATGGTTTTGCTCTGCTGCTGACCGTAGAAAATGACCCACCTGTGTATGTTTGTGTCGTCATAGGATAAGGTCTTAGGATAAGTTAGGATAAGATTACATGTTCATTGTGCCTTTACTTGCTGTCATACTCGAATCAGAGGTTAAAGGTTGTCTGTTCTGTACCGTCTCTTAGGATAAGATTACATGTTCATTGTACCTTTGCTTGCTGTGATACTCGAATCAGAGGTAAAGGTTGTCTGTTCTGTACCGTCTCTTAGGATAAGATTACATGTTCATTGTACCTTTGCTTGCTGTGATACTCGAATCAGAGGTAAAGGTTGTTTGTGTTGTCAAATAAATGTTTGCCGGGCCTGCTAGAGAACTCGATCCTAGAAGCCAGGGCTGTCTCGTCTTGTAAATAAATGTGCCTCTGAGTCACTTGGCAGTCAGAGGGGTCCGTCCTTAGGATAAGTTACGTGTTATATGTTTGTCCTTGTCAATTCACTAAACACGTTCTCTTGAGCCTATAGAACGTTATTTGACGATCTAGAGGCTCTTGCAGGGGATAAAGTGTTTCGTGTTACATGTTGTATTGTCATGTCGGAAGCAGTCCTCGTGGGGTTCTAGAACGTTATTTGACGATCTAGGCCCTTGCAGGGGATAAATGTTTCCGACTGTCTCGTTTTGTTTTGGAAAGCTAGCGTTTCTCATGCAAAGTGTTTCTATTAAAAATATAAAAATATATAATAATATGAATCACGAAAATATAAATACCATACTTGTTGAAATTAAAGAATTACAACAGCGAGGTTTTAATATTTTACTAGACACTGAAACAATTATGTCAGATTTTGAATCCTTGAATGAGCTATCACGCTTGGGGAAGAACAATCTCCCTGCTCGTTATAGGTTCATTAAGGGTTTGCAAGATCGTGTTTACAGATCACTTGCCGGGATAACTGAAAATCAGGTATCTGAATTTATTCCACTGTGCCGTGCAGTTGAGAAGATTCGTCTTGGATTGTCACAAGAGTATGAGACTCGAAAATTAATTAGCACCAGGGTGAGACGGTTAAAAGGTTATATAAAGAATCTAGACACGGAAATGCCTTGCATTTCTGACAAAAATACTAGTGTTTCTGACTACGAGGCCGACAAGGAAGTATAAACCGCATAGCGTGTGACTCACAGCACAAAGTGAAAGTAGAACCTGAGAACGCTAGCGCCCCCCCCCCCCCCGCTTGGAGTGTAAAGCACATTTCCACGGGTAAAAAAAAAAGTGTATTATTTTTTTTGCCCTTGGAAACTCAAAGAGTTTCTCAAGTGAAGGGCGCTTTCAGATTTTCAGGATTTGCTTAAGCGTTTCAACATCAATACAGGAATGAGAATAGTTCATAATCTGTTCTCGTTGACACCAAACTATGATCATATGATTTTGCTGTAGCTCTGTTAATTGTGACGGAGTTAACAAGAAGTCTTCGTCACCATACACGTCAATAACTATTTTAACGGGGAAATACTGTTCTGGGAATGTCTGTATTTGAAATGCGGTTTTTATTGCCTCGTAAAGAATTTGCTTATCATGAATATGAACTCGTGCATGAATGTACTCGGGTTGATACATTATACACAACCGTTTTTTTTTAAATGCGTGCTAGCACTTTCAACGATAACTTATGCTGGTTTTGATAGGGTATTTGCACGATAAAATGACGAAAATGGATCAGTGCAGAAAAAAAAACTATTATAAATATTATGGATCCCTTGACTTAGGACTTCACCAGTAAGTTTATACTAACAGTCTCGTCACGCAGGTCCAACAAATTCCCCCTCTGGTCGGTGAGTTTGAAATTTATCGTTGACAACCACGGGTTATGACACCGTAGATAGACCGGATTGATTGGTTCTTGCACAATCAGAAAACCAGGGGGGTCTCTTGGTGTGAACGTATACAGGATAAACCCCTGTTGTGCCGTCGTAGTATCTGATGCGCTGTAACTGCCATCGATGACGTCACATACAAGATTGACCGCAATAACATCTGTGATATTTACGATCCCGGGTGAGATGTGTCTGCCATCGGATGCTGTACTGTTGTCGTGCTTGAGAATAACAGGTTGTGGTTTTATTCGTTCGTACGCGGCAAGAATATCTTCGAAAGATTGATCGATGAGATCAGAGACTGATTTTCTCAGCTCGGGCACGTTATATCCAGGAAATTTAAAATCTGAAATATCATTCACTTGAATACCATATTTAATTGCAAAATCTGCTCTGGCTATCTGTCTATAATTATCATCGATATAGTCTTTAAGATCCAGTAAAGCCTGAATTATTCTTAGATTTATAGTTTCCATGGCCGATGCGAGTTTGTTTAGTTTTTCTATGGTTGTGATAATATTATCACGCGGACTTGTTAAATCAGAAATATAATCTTGGAAATATACTCGCAGGAGTTGTAGCTGTTGTTTATGTACTAGATTGATCGGAATAAATAATTCAGATTCTATATCATCTAGACGGTAAACACGGAGCTCCTGCCCCCCCTTAACACGTGGAGCTTCTATACTCCAAGTATCGGGCATTAAAGTACTTTTTCTTGCTAGTAATTGATCTGCAAGGAGTAAATAATAATTGTACTCGAGGTCGTGTAGTGCTTCTTTATAGGTCATAAAATCCGATTTTTCAGGTTTTGGTGGACGAGGTTTAACCTCGGGGGCCTTTGTCCATCCTAATAATGTTCGGATTGAGCTGTTATAAATATCCACGGCGTATCCTGGCGTTGAGATTTCAATGACCGCAGACAGCGTTGGTTCATGAGCTGTTATAGATATTTTGGCTTCCTTGCCGGTGATTCGTTTTATTTGGCGTTGTATCTCATTATTGATTTCTTCGATCTGATAACTCCCAGTGGGAAGTGTAATTGTATTCCAGTCAAGTTCACCCTGTTCGCCGGAGTCGGCTTTGCTTTTCCCGAACACGAATGAATTATTTGGCTGCAGACCACCAAATGATGCCGACCTAACATTGGGCCAGCTGTGATACACACTGAGCTTTGCTAACGCGATTTCACTCACTGGAATTGGAGTTCGAAAATTAATACCGAATTCTGGTGTCGTCGAGGACACTGAGATCATTGTGGTCCTTACCGGTGTTGTGTTTGTGACTATTTGTTGAAGCAGTTCTATTGACATTATTTATTTGTTTAGTTTTCAAATAGTCATTGTACGCATCTGACATTAGTTTGAATTCAGAATCTGATATCGTAGCGTCGCTACTTTGCACGTCTAACGATGATGATATCAGCGATGATAATTTCTGATATGCGGTCGTGGCTGTATTTAATTTTGTCGTGTAATCGTGTAATTTTGTGTTAGCACATGATGATATTTTTTTTGCTATGATGCCGAAAACTCCAGCTGTTGTTGTGGCCGCGGAAACACAGATCGTGGCGGCGACTGCTGCAGTTACCGGAGTGACCGCTGATAGTATTGCTCCGGCAGATGCAACAACGGCAGATACTGAATAAACCATAATATCCAGCACTGTTATGCGGCGCTTGTATTTTTTTACTTTTTGACTAGTTACTTCGATGACAGTTTTTAACTCAGATTGCCACTCACGGACTTGATTGTATCGATATTGTTGAGCATCTGGCGTCGTTGACATTATTCAATTACGCGGTAACCAATTGAGGCGTTGCAGCGACGAATTCCAAACAAAACCAGTAAGATGTTGCTGTTAAACTATCGTCCTCGGCTTCAAGCATAAATGTTTCCTCGGTTCCGCTGTTTAGTATTACAGTGCAAACCCCGGAATACTTATCGGTGGAATGTCTCCAAGGATATGTTGTGAAGATTTCAAATTTAGCGGCTGAAAACACAGACAACCTGTAAACACCGGTGGCTGTTGCTGTATATTTGATAGTGTTATTTTGTCGTGACCATGTTGCGAATCCCGATGATACCGTGAATACGATGTTGGTGATATGCCCCGGAGTAACTCCAGTGGGAACTTTAATCAAACTGGTTTTGTTAACGATATCAGGAATACCCGATACGATATCCTGCTGTGTTTGTTTGATCGTGTTAATGTCGGTCTTTACATCAGCGAGTTTTACATCGACGACTGGAGGAGTCCCAAAGAACTTATCCACGACCTCATCAGTTTTTACGAAGTTTCTTCGAAATCTTGTAAACGCGCCCACGTGAACATCATGCTCTGCACGCAGCGTATTTAGTTTACCGTTGACGATGTCCACGTATTGTTTGTTTGACGCATCCTGGTCGGATTCGGGATTCGCTAACGCGGTTATTTTGTTGCCGCTCATGCTGAGTTCGCCTGTCATCGTGTCACCGGCTTTTTTCACACATTTATCAACACCTTTATCAATACTGTCTTTGATGCTTGCGATTGATATATTCGAGTCCTTGATCCGGCCGCCATCACTAAATGCAACGAAGTTATCCTTGGTAGCTCCAAGAACTCTGCGAATTATATCATTCCACTTAATGTTGCTCGTTCTTAGTTTTCCTTGCCTGTCTTGGAAAATAGCAACTTCATCTGGGTCAACTCCAGCTATATTCAAAAGATTATCGACTTCATCTTTGGTCGCATATTTTGAGAGATCAGCATCTGTGCTTGGTTTACCTCCTCGTGTGAAAGGTCTTCCGTAAATATCCACCATTATTCTTATTGCTGTTTTTCAAATGCTAGCATTTCTCGATGCGGTATATTCATACACTACTTTATGAGGAGGAGTTGCTGGATTTCTTGAGATTGCATCAAGAACATTTAAAACCTCCCTCCCACAAATGGGCGGATCAATTAATGTTTGTGTTGGTAACGTCGACTGCCACACTGGAACATTAGAAAATCTGCTGACATACTTGAGAAACTCAACTGGCGGTGCTAAACCGTACGAATCAAAATAGATAATTCCACGTGGATCGATCGCGTAAGCAACCCAGTGAGTTCCCGGACCATCTTTGTTGTCGAGATTGATAATGCCAGTTTCTGGATTATTCGGTCGTTGCGGTAATTGATCTCGCATAAATACGCCTCTGAAATGTTTTACACGCAATTTTTTAACAGCATCGAGTAAATCAAAATTGCTCAACGGCGTTAGAATTTTTTTGGATACCATGATGGTGGAGTTCCTGGTAGTCTTAGACCGCGTCCCTTTTTTTTCTTGTATCCTTTTCCCGTTGCCTTTTTTAGTGCCATTCCAGCTGCAGTTCCAACTGCACCGAGTGCTGCGGCTTTTGCTACGGCTGGTGCTGCCGCGGCAATCAACGCCGGTATTGCTGCGAGAAGAGGAAATATTCCACCGGTTTTAGTCATGTCCTTGATAGCTGCAGCAGAGAAATCAAGTCGGACACCGGTTTTTGCTGTTAGTGCCTTATTAAAATGTTTAAGCTGAGTATTAGTCAACGACAATTTGTTTGGACCACCAGTAATCTGATCTCGTTTTAGTGTTATTGATGTCCCGCACGTGCTTGCGTTCTTTGATTGCAATTTCTTCGTTTGACCGGAAGTCAAGGTGACATTAACATGACTGTATGACATTATATCCTAAGTTTGATTTTAATTGCGTTACATATTCTCGATTGGAGCGTCGATGACCCTCATTCGTCCGCCAACACCTTCAAGCAGCATTGCTTTATCGGAGAGTATGACAGCAATCGCTCTGTAACCACCAGCAGGAACACCTACACGAGCTCGGAAATGTAGGTCGACAACAGATTGTTTAACCAGATCAAGATGTTCCAGCGAAAAGTAATAAATCGGATATAAACTCATAAAGTCTCGCTGTGATATTTGCAGGCCAGTGTCTACATTAAGGTCGCGCCCCATAAATGACATCAGACGATGATACGCGCGTGCGACACGATGATGTTCGAAATCTATTAATATATCCTCAGATGGCTCCTGATGCCCATTTATTCTCAACGAAACTTCAGAAACTCCAAGTGTATCAAATACCATTGGATTTCTTTCCTGGCTATCTGTTCTAGCACGGTATTGAAATGCAATGAAAATATGTCGTGGTGCTGATACTCCTTGTTGCGATGATATATGCCATGTAAACAACCCACCATTATCACCCTGAATAACGTCTGTGGTTGTTGTTTTCCAGGATAGCAGTGATTTACCGCCCGTGTCCATGAAAGACAACAGTCGTTGTTCTTCGGTGATTGACGGAGACAACACTGGCATCCACAACCACAGTTTAGTTAGTATTACCTGACCAGGGGCAACAGCAGCATCTCGCCAGATAGCGTCATTATCATCAGGTTTTCGCACAAGTACAACTGTGTGTTTGGCACCGAATATGACCTTGTGGACATCTCTGCAGAATCCAAAGATGTGAGACAATGGAATCACACCTGAGAACTCTTCATCTCCACTTAACATCGATCTACGTGTTGCAAAACCCAAATTAAAATTTTCGTTCATCGATGCAACTGCGTCACCGGCATTATTCATTGTTACATTCCTGTTCTCGGGGCTGTCGGTTATATCCTTTGCAAACATCATTGATGGTCCGGCTGATCTGGTGTAATCATCCGAGTATCTCGCCAACCCGAGAATTGTTGTGGCAACGTCGACGTTATCATGAATTGTTTCAATTTCTTTTCCATCTATCATGTAAATAGCGGATTTAAATAACGCCATGATGCCGTTGTTAACAAATCCAACTCGGTCGCCGATTCCGTAGTTAGTGTTATCATTCTTTAAAAGCCTACCTTCAACTTCGATGAAGGCCTCAGCGGGCAAGAAGTATCTACTTGTATCCTGGACCTGTAGTTCAATTCTTCCGCGTTGGTTAGGATCACGTGCTTCATAAGAATAATATTGAAAATCACGTACAGAATCATCTTTAAGTACTGGTTTGGACATATCAAACGCGTCATTGGATTTTCGTGCAAACATTATTATTATTTGTGATGATCTAATTAAAATGTTATCGTCACCGGAAACCACTACCAGCTATCAAATTAGCAGTTACACTATCTTGCAACGCTTTGGAGGTAATTCCTGCTGTTGCGATCTCAGCTAATTTCTGATTTACGGCCTTATTTACTACGCTACTAACATTTGCCGGCATAGCTTCAGTGGATGGTAGTTTTACTGGCACCAACCTCTCGACTGGGTTTTTTTTTCGTATCAGCTGTGCTAGTCGATCCTTGATTGATTGAAATGCTTTCCCGGCAAGACTACCAACAGTGCCAATGGCTTTATCCTTGACAACATCAGCGGCTTTCATCGCGAATTGTTTTGCTAACGGTCCAGCTTTCGGAGCGATTCTTGTGACTAAATCCCTAACAACATCACCGACTCCATCTCCGTAAACAACCTCGTATACTGGTAATCGTGAGTTTACTACTCTGACACTTCTTGGTCTGCGAAAAGAATCGTGTAGTATCATTTTATTTAATTATTGTTTATCTAACTGAATTTGCTAGCAAATTTAATTATTAGTCGCTGTGGTAACCGTCTGCGAGTTCATCAATGAGCCCCCGGTAGATGCTGATATCCATGATGCCACGCTGAAATAGTCTCTGACAGATATCTGCGGCTTCATTTATAATTTCCGGAGAATTGTTTCCGGCACGTCTTCCTCCGATGAGAACTTCCAACCGTGATACATCATCGATGATATTATTAGGGCAGGCAATAAAACCGGATCCTAAACCCTCCCCTGTTGATGGTACAATTCTTGGGGATAAAATGTCTTGAGGCAAACTTTCAGAAGATGTTGTTAAGCTAATTATCGGCGACCTAGTTTGTTTGAATTTTTGGCCCCGCGGACTTCCTTCAGATGCAGCCTCGTATTCACTTAACGGAGTTAGGTCAGGATCTATTGCTCTTCGCCGTGAAGGATATTGTTGTCGTTCTGTGTGTTGCAACGGTGATTTTTCTTCTTGAGGTTGCGATGGTGGAATTTCAAGTTTACGTATAGCATCTACAAGTCTATCGTATTTTGTATCGTCCCTGCTGATTTGTTTTTTATTTTCACGTATACGATACGAATATTTGATAAAATTATCATCTGTCATAGAACCGTGTTCTGGGTTTAAAGACACATCTCTTCTAATCAATCCTAACAGTATTGTCTCAGGTAATTTCTCTTCTGGTACATTTTTAAGAAGTTCAATATAATCCGGCGTAAATCTTTTGGCGGGGTCAGTAATTCTCCCTGTTACTCGCTTACCAGCAGGTACTGACACAACAACTTCATCGGGTGGAGGCGGGGGTTTAAGTCCAGCTGAAATATCCTGTAAAATTTTCCTTTGCTCTATTAAAGCCTCTTTGGTAACAGCTGCGGATTTTTCAGTAGCTTTGGTCACGGGTTTAAATAATTCCTCCGTAGTCTCTGCAAAGCCTTCCCGTGCTTGCTGTCTTAGTTGTAATTTTTGTCTGACACTATCACGGACAGGAAGAAATTTCTGAATTGCTTCGAGACGTTCTCGAGCTAATCTAGTCGTATGTGCTTCTCCAATATTTGCCATTATTTATTTGTCAATGATTTAATTCCGCTAACATAAAAATGTTTTTCCTTGGAAACTCATTTCCCAGAGCAGCAGAGGGGATGGACCCGACCCATGGATTTTTCAATAACGACCCCGCCACGGAAACTGTTTCAGATTTATTGAAGTAACCCAAGTTGTCAGTGCAAACTCAACGAGTTTGTCCCTGGAAACTCTTCGAGTTTTCGGGGGACATTTTTTTTTGTCCTGTATTCTGAATAGAAGGGTTTATTTCGTCGAAATAAGCCCTCTATCGAGGAATAATTTCCTGGAGGGGTTTATTGTGCAAAAAGTTTCGGTCTGTACAGCCCCTCTGCTGCTGTGCTTGTATCATGTGTGGGTTCAATCCAGTCGGTTCTAGTATGTTTCTTAGAGACTGTTTAAGAGAATAGGCGGCAAATTGAGTAGATACGGAATTTAGTACAAGTAAGGTAAAATATATTATAGTGAGATGTAAACAGCATAGAGTTTTAATTGCCCGCAGGCTTAGTAATTTTCCTACCTTGTACTAAAGTACTTAGCTTTTATACGAGGTGGTATGATCCAAAATGGCTGCGTGGCGGGCTGCTTGGCTGGATTTCCTTTGTCTGATATATTACTATCTTACTGCGTGTTCCTATCGTTCCTTTGTGAGAGTTCCTTAGATCTGTGCACTTCCTTTGTTCACGGCTTGCCGGGTTGAGTAGCTAGACTGCCGAACGAGTTTCAATTATAGTGAAAGCGCGGACGTGAAGGAAAACATCCCTAAAAACATAAAATTGATCTTACCTAGATCATGACCAAAAAAACAACGCGCGGACCTAAAAGAAACACTCACTCACTTTTTTATGCTACCCATCACTATTTTAAAATTTTTTATGAATCACTTCAATAGACTATTTACATACGCAAATCAATCCAATCTAACCCCAAATCTACACCTCAAACACCAAAAAAAACATTATTTTAATCTACTATCCATACCAACTTACTTGAGCACTTACAAACACACAAACGCATACCCTCACATTTTTTAGAAAAGAGTTAGTGTTTATATTCACACTACTCTACCTACTCACATTGGCAAATGGATGGTTATTTCTTTTCTAGAGTATTGGGTAGCCCTGAAAAGGGCTGGTTTTTTTTGTTTGCTATGGCAATCTTTTTTAGTTTCTAATAATGCGATGTCCTCTGAGGATAGACTTTCTGGCGATAGGTCTGCTTCTTCGGAAAGAGAAGAAGAACTCTTTGGTGTCGATATGACAATCGACAAAGCCTCTGTCAGCTTCAGGTTGCTGCTGCTGCTGCTGCTGTTGCTGCTGTTGCTGCTGTTTCTGAAGTCTGTACTTCTCTGTCCATTCTTCTTTTTCCCTGTTCATTTCTTCTCTGAAGAGCTCTTCTATCAGGTCTTCAGTGACTTTTAACATGCTCACATTCTGTATTTCTTCTGGCTTCGGTATCAGACTGTGTCTGACCCTATGCAAATTCACGTAGGCTTCGTTGAGCTTAGCTAATTTGGAGCACATCTTCTTAGGAGGATGAGTCGACAATGGATGGTTAGACTGGAAACAACCCCGGTTCTTAAAGTCAAAGCGCGGACGTGAAGGAAAACATCCCCCACACGGTTTTCGAGCCGCAACGTTCAGTGAGTGTCATGAGAGGGATAGTAAGAAATGAAAGAGCATCAATCCAACATTCGTATGGCTAAACAAAAGACAAAGGCATTTTTTTCAAAACACAACATTTTTTATTCAATAATCACTTAACACTAAACAACAACTCTAACATTTTTAACAATAATCCAACATGATAACATCAAACAATTTTTTTTCAAATCACAAACATTTTTTTTCTTCTCAATTTACAGTCCACTTTAAACAGGGCTGACAACGTTGTGAATGAAATTGTGATTTCCACTGTTGGAAATCATTAGGCCATTGATGGACACTACGTTTCCTAGCTTGAGACAAAAGATAAGCATAATGGTCACAAAACCATCGATATACTTTCACATCGTTTCTAGCAGAAGAACGAGGATCAAAATGAGTCACTAAATGTTCTAAGGAATAGCCCAGGCTGCGATGATGCAGAAAATACACACAGTACTGTCCACACACCAAGGAATCTGTGCCTTGTAATTTCACGTTATTGAATCGGGTAGTCTGAGCATTTCTTCTCATAAAGTCGATGATATCGTCTTCCAAAGGGGGCAATCCGTACGAATCGAAATATTCCACACATCCTTCTTGAGGAAAGTAAACGGCTACCCAGTGGGTTCCTGGGAGATGACTGTCGTCCGTGTCTTTAGGTTTGCGATGAGGGAGTTCATCTTTAGCACAGACGACAGGATTCCAAGAAGCTGTATACGAACTGTGGTTCAAAAGGTAATAAAGTTCCCAGGTATCCATGTTTTGTGTGTGCTTTTTTTCTTCTTCTTCACAGGTAATAATAAGTCGTCAATTCGATCCTGACTTTTTGCTTGAAAATGTCTGACGAATAAACGGTTATTCGTTCTGTTTCCTCACTCTGATTCAGGAGAGCTTCGATACGATGGATCTCTTGAGTGGTTAATGGTGGACAAGAATGTTCACGCAAGTCTTTATACCACTGATGCAACACGTCTTTGTTCGAGATGAGACTCCAAGCTTCGTCCAGATACTCGTCCAATTTTTCTTCTTGACTTAACATTAGGCATTTATCGTGTTGAATTTGACTGGGATGATCGTTTTGACATCCATAAAAATTTTTCTTGATCAATGCCGTCATTTTTTCCACCAAGTGTTTGGCAAAACAGGAGACTAAATGGGCTTCTTGTTCTGGCCATCTCGATTTCATCATGATCACTTCTTCTTTTTCCACGGTCTCCTCACATTTCATGTCCAAAGTTTCTCCACTAGGTAAAGAGGGATAACAGTCTTCCATGGCTTCTAATAATCTAGAATGACTTCTCTCAAACTGTTGATTTCTGTGGTATTATCGAATTCGGCATACAGGATGACGTTCACTGTCGCTGGTAGTTCTTTTGCAAACTGAAGTTCCACACGAATCTGGCCAGATTTTATAGGGTGGAAATGTCCCTCGTCGCTGCCCTGGTCTGGAGTGAAATCGAAAGCCCACAAAGCATAGCCTCCTGCGTAATCGTCGTACGTAATGCCGTGACTGGTGTTGGTTCCTAACTGGCCGGTGGCTTCGTACAAGGACAAGTACGATCTCAAGTAATTCATCTTCTTGTCACTAAAGTCAGGTTCGAAAGGTCGGGTACATAAGGTCTTGCCATCGCGACTGACTTCGATTTTCTTCACGTTGAAGTGTTGAAAGTTGAAAGGATTTTCAGCGAAGGCTCCGTTGAAGGCTGAATTCGAGACCATACCAAGGATTAAACGCTTGGGTAACTGTCCTTGAAACAGATGATCTTCGATCATAGAATGCTGTCCCTTGGGAATGGTGAACGTTTTCACTTCCACACGTCGGATGGGATACTTGGCGGTCATTCTGCTCAACGTTTGACTGATTTCGTTTCCCACTTTGGGTAACACTTCCACGCGTCGTACGTAGAGTTTGGCCTCTTCGATTTTGCTTTTAGGAGCCTTAGCAGGATCAGCCAACAAATGGAAAGCGGTACTGCTGCGATTCAGTCTCAAGCGAACATTGACCCCGTTCAGCAAATATTTCTCTTGCAACCACATGTCCAAATGCAAACGATCCGTCAGTTCTAAACTCTTCTTATCTACGATTTTGCTTTCTCTTTGCTCAAAGCCGGAATTGCTTCCATCCAATGCGTCGAACTTGGTCGCTTCGTCAGGTTCCCACAGCACACAGGCATTGAGATGAGTATCCTTGGCATCTATTCCGTACGTCAAGAGATTTTCCAGGTAGGCACGGTAAGGGTAAGTATCCATGCTGCTGCTACTAGTTTGTTATTCAAGTACAAATCCACTGAGCTGAACAAGGAATGCATGAAATTGTTGACGGGAGCTATATTCTCACTGTCATCTACTTTATCATCATCCTTATCTAGAACTTGAACTTTCAAGTACAAGTAACTGCTATTCAGATCGATGTAATCTTCGGGCTGTCCTTTGATTTCAAACTCGATGGGAGCGGAATCGGTCAATGAGGAGACGGGGTGAAATTCCACCCACTGGGATTCTTGCATCGTCATCATGGTGGGGGGCATGGCAAACAGATCCAGTTCCGTCTTGGAACAAGTGCAAGACTCTCGGTGCATCATTTTGTTCTGTTCTTTCTCAATAATCGAAAACGTCTAAGTCTCGAACGGTTCTTCTTTTCTTGGCCTTTCTCGCTTGAAGTCTGGTGAAAGGGTGTTTTCTTCGTCGTCGTCTCTTTCTGCCTTGTCCTTGCTGAATGCCTGACTCGGTGGAGTGCAGGGCATTTATAGGTGTGTCTCGTCGGCTTAAAATGTCTTTACCCGTTTGCAGCAAGACATTTTTGCCTGCCCTCATGAAGGCTTCTTTAGGGTTTTGTTTGTCGATGATGACATTTTGGAGAAATTCTTTGCCTTGCGTCAGTGCCGCATCTTTCAAGGCGTGCAATCCGCGTGTCACCATCGGTTTCAACACCGGGGCCACCGAACGAAAGGCCGATTTTAACATGTCTCCTAAACCGTGTCCTCGCTGTCGAGCAACCCCTCGGTACACTGGATACATGACTTACGAGTCGTGAGAAAACCGTTTTCGAAAATGGAGTTTCACCGTGACTTTTCCTTTGGTGAATGGAATATTTTGTCCCAAATCTCCTTTTATAGTAATGTTGACCGTGTCCAAATACGACTTGCTGACAGGCAAATAGTGAGGATGGACAAATTCGCGGTGGACGTGGTAAGTGTTTCCACCTTCCTCGTCAGCGTTCGTGGCAGAATCCACTTTGAAAGGAATGACACGCAGTAACGGCACGGAGGTGTGTCCCACCACGTTCTACCGGGGTACGAAAAAACTTGGCAAAAGACTCGTTATCGTAAATGATTACTTGCTCACCTTTTTGATCAAATTTCTTTCTCATCTCCATGTCTCCGCCCAACATGTCAAACAATTCAGGACAAAATGAAATGGACATGCTTTTACTCCGGTCAAATTTCATCGAGAAGCGACGAGCTACTTTGTGGTACTCCATGGTGACACTTTTGTTGTTGACATGCTCAAAAGCTTTCCCAAACACGCCATTAAACCTGGAGGCTATGGTGCTGACCAAATGATGACCACTAAAATAATAGCCTGGGAGAATGGACAAGTGGTAGGTCCACGTTTTAGTTTTCTCATTATAGGTTTTAATGTCAGATATGGTTCTCTTATTCAATTCCTGTTGCAATTGCTCGTCATTAATTTCCACCTTAAAAAAATTTTGATTGGGAAGGACGTTGAGGACTTGGGTCGGGTGAATCATTTCTACTAAAGCCACTTCCCAATGGGCTTCGTGATCTAAGGGGATGGCCTGAGGTAATTTGGCCGTGTAACAGCACAACGTGTTGTGGGGAAACACCTCCATGGAACTGTCACTGGGTAAGGTTAAGTAAAATTGGTTTTCGTGACTCATAATTCCAGAGTTCTGTGGCTGTCCGAGGGGTTATTACTGGACGTCAGAGGCGTGTCTCCGCCCAAAATGGGGATCTGGTTGTTGTTGGAGTGGCGACTGGCACTGGCACTGGACACAAGGTTCCCGTTCGAGTAGAATTTCAAGGAGGGATTGGGAAGCAGGTAACCGATGCAACTGCTCAATAAAATGGTCCACAATTGTTTGTCTCCTTGTTGCAAACTCAAATTGGCGATGGCTGCCCCGATGACACAATACACCACGAAGATTTGGCAGAAAAAGACGATTTGCGTTTTAGGCACACGTTCTCCACACCACACCCACAAGGGTTGTTTTTGTAAATCTTGCACAGAAGAACTGGGTGAAGAAGGAGTGGTTGACGTAGCTGCGTCTGCTGTGTGAAAGGGCATGATGGTCACTTCTTTTTATAGTCGATGACTTGCGAAGCGTCGATCCAAGAATCAAAACTGGGTGGATATCCTTTCCAACGTACTTTGACTTTTTTTACACGTCGTTTACCCACTTTACGGGTTCTACGTTCGAGAATGCTTTCGATGTCGTACACGTAGTCTTCTTTTTTGGTGACACGTTGTAACTCGGGCAAATAAAACGTTCCTTTGAGCACTTCTCCGTTCATGTCTTCCAATTTATAGACGGCAGGATGACGACCATGCACTCGTCCAGTGACGCGAAACAATTCGGTTGTCCAGTTAGGTAAGTAACCTTTGTCGAAAGTGCGTTTGGTTTTGCCAATGCGCACCCAATCTCCTACGGCCAACTCTCCACTTTTCTTGGGGACAGCCCTCGTCGGGGACGTACCGAACAGACGCTCAAACACCAGCACTTCGTTCTCGGGAGTCACGTCTTGCGGGGCACGTCCGATGCTTCGATGGTAAGATTGGTTGTACACTTGCACCAGGTGCGGTAAGATGTCGATGTACTTCAGAGTGTGGTGATGCGTAAAATATTTCCACATGCGTTCTTTCAAAGTGCGTTGAAAACGTTCCACGATGCTGGCTTTGGTTTCGGGATTCTCGGTGGTAAAAAAATGAATGTCACGTTTCTTTAATTCTTTTTGGAAAGCTTGGTTCAGAAATTCGGTGCCTTTGTCCGTTTGCCATCGAAGAGGGTGACGACCGCTTTGTTTCAACACCCGTTGCAGGGCTCGCACTAACTCGCTGCTCGATTTGGAAGGCAAGGGCACGACCCAGGCAAATTTAGAAAAGACGTCGATGACACAAAACAAATATTTGTAGCCACGATTGTAGCTGGCCAAATGAGAGACATCGGCTAAATCGGCTTGCCATTGATGATCGATGCCTTCCACTCGGGTGCGACTTCTGGCAAACTTGCGTCGAATGGGTTTGTGTAAAGTGTAGGTAGCTTGTTCTTGTAACCATCGTTGCACTTGAGGTAAACGGAGACTTTTCAGTCGAGTTTTGGCAGCACGATACAATTTTTGAACTCCTGCGTAACCTGCAGGATGGGAGGGATCGTAGTAAATGCTGGCTAAGACTTTTTCCATTTTTTTGTGTTTGTGTGTTAATAAGACACCCACTCTTGGAGGATGCTACTCTTTTTCTCTTGGGGTACTTTCTTGGATTGCAATGCTTTGCGTGTGCGACCGGCAATAGGTGTTGAAGAGGAGGATGTCTGAGCGGGGGATATCGGTTCTTGTTTCACTTCTGTCTTCACTTTCTTTTTCTCTTGTGATGAAGAAGGGGTGGCCGTCATATTTTTAATCCATCCAATTCTGGAGGTAGGTGGTGTTGTTAACTTGCGTACTTTTTCTGGTGGAGTTTGAAACCCTTCTTCTTCTTCTCCTTTTTCTGTCTTGGTCACTGGTACTGGTACTGGTGATGGTGCTGGACTTTTCATCAAGGTCTTAAAATCTTTCAGAGTGGGTAGAGCTGTTTCGTCTAAAGCTTTCTGGTGAAAGAGTTGCAGTCGTTGCAAGAGTTGACCGTACTTTTGCGATTTTTCTGTTTCTGACAAATCTTGGCGATCCATCAAGGACTGCAATTCATGTTGTAACTGGGACATCTCGCTCAAATTGGGATTGGGAGGTAAATGCGGGGTGCGTTGTTCTTGCCACCGATGGTATTCCATCCATCGTTTGTAAGGCACTAAAGCTAGTTTTCGTCCTTCCATAGGGTTGTCAGGGGTCGATTCTGAGATCTTGGGACTTCCGAAGGCCTTTTTATCTTGCTCCCACCAGTCCTCCCAACATGGTTCCCAAGACTCCTTTCAGTATGGGACCTAACAAGAGAGGCAAAATGCCTCCACGTTGGACCAACATCTTCTTTTTTTGACGAATGGGAATTTTCTTTCGAACCATTTGGCGAAGAACGTGACGATGCTTGCTTAAGCATTGTTTCTGGTGTTTGGACAAAGGGATCGTGCCTTTCAAAACGTTCAAACAACATTCGCACACGGTATCGATGACCTCTTTGGAGGCCGTTTGAATGAGTTTTTTCGTAGGGGTGGAGAAGCTTTGGACAGGACAGATAACATGTCCCCATGTTTGGCTAAACGTGGTGGCAGTTCTTTCCTTTTCTTTCCTTGGGGTTTTCTGGAGGGTGACATCTTTGAGTCTTCAGGAGCACCAAAAAAACACTGATACCCTACTTGGTCACAGGCCTTTTTTATACTGGAACGCGTCGCCACTGATTGTCTTTACGTCGTATCAGTTTGAGGACAGGCATGACACGTCGTGCAGGGGTACGCAACGGACTAAATCGAGCCAGTTCTTGCTTGGACAAATCCAGTAAACTTTGTAACATGCCCGATCTTTCTTGGACTTTGATTTTGGGAGAAGGTACTTTGTGAGCAGCAGCCACTGCCGCTAAATTGGAGGGTCCTGCCACTGGGGAAGTTCTTTTGGGGGTCATCAACGGAGAAGTTCTTGGTGTGATCAACGTCTCCAAGTACTCTTCAGTTCTGGGTGTCATTAACGGAGAAGTGGATAAACGTGAGGCTGCCGGAGACGCAGTCACTGCCGTGGCAGGTCGTGGTTTGCGAGTGTAAGGTTGCGTCCTGGCCGAAGTGCCTCTCTTGCGACTAGTTTTCTTCTGTGGACTTTTTTTTTTCTGGGGACTTTTTCTCTGTTTCTTTTTCTGGGGGCTTCTTTTCTTTTTCCGGGGTGGTGGTGTCTGGTCAGAGGAGGGTCCTGCCACTGGAGAAGTTCTCCTTGGGGACCTGGTCTTTTTCTTCTTCTTGGGACTTCGTTGGACTTTTTTCTTGGGTATAACTTTGGGGGCATTAGGATCCCATCTTAAGAGTGAGCGAATGATGACCCCTCCTAGAGTACCGCTCCCTCCAGGTTTCAAAATGATTTGTTTTTTGGTTTGAGTGTCGATGCGGGGATCGGCCAGTTGGACCAAAGCGACTTTGTTTCGATCGAAAAAGCGTTTGGTTTGATGAGGAATATGAATAATTCCTTGGAGTATTTGACGTGCCGTCACCGTGAACCATCGTAAGACTTCTTTGAGACTAGCTTCTAAGACACGAGCTCGTGTTTGTGGATTTTTTTCTCGACTGATGCCATACAAGGCACGAATCAATTTGACGGGAAGATGCGACTGAAGGGACGTCATGTTCACACTGTGTGAGACAGACGAAAAAGGGTCTGAGGTTTTTATAGATTTTTTTTTGTGGAGCGAAATGAAGTCGAGGACGGAGACGTGTACAGGGCAGGCCCTCCGTCTTGGCACCAGTGGTGAAACAAGTGGGTACGAAATCGCAAATCCTCGGGAGTCGTAGGTTTCAAATCGACGAGTAAATAGGCGTGTGGTGTTTGAGTGGCATCGTCGTACGCCTGAGTCAGCCAAGGCGTTCCTAACTGTTTGGCTAAGACTTGCACTTGCGATTTATCTCGAGGGCTTTTAAACAAGACCACGTAATGCGCATTGAGACTGATGGTGCGATGGGCTTTACTTTGTTGAAACAAATTTTGGGTGATGTAAACGACACTGGCATTACGGTGATGCCCTTTGCGCGTGAACCACAATTTAATTTCTTCTTCGTCTTCTCCTAACATGTCGTCGAAAATGACCAAATGGGTTTGACGGGAGTCAGAGACGATGCTGTCGTCTTCTTTAGGAATGCCTTCCACAAACACGATGGAATCGCCTTGACTTTCTCGCAAGAGGTTGTACGCCGATTGCCACTCTTTGTAACACCACACGATCCGTTGAGGTGGCCGATCGATCAAATGATGTTTATGTTCGATCAAACGTTTGACGAATTCGGTTTTGCCTGAACCGCTAGGTCCAGCAATGAGCATGTTAAAGGGATGGCGAAGATACAAAGCCTCCCAACTGGCACGATCTAAGTGTTCGTCGATGACTTTGACAGTAGAGGAAGAGGGAGCAGAGACAGCAGAGGTAGCCATTGTGTGAGAAATGTCACTTGTGACACGAAAACAAACAAGACAAGAGTTTGTATACTTTTTCAGAACACGTTTATTGAATGTTTTGCTGCAGTGAGGGCAATGACTGAAGATAGGTTCTTGAATGCACTTCTCGCACGCTCGATGAGCCACGCAGAAATTAGGAATGTGAATGCCAGTCTCTTGCATGCATTCGAAATCGAAAAAGATGAAATTGCCTTTCTTCTTGTGACCGTCCTCTTTCTCTGGTGGGGGTTGGTATTTTTGCACGTAGCATTGGTGTTCCAAGTCCACGATGTGGTTACAAATGTGACATTTTTTCTTTCGTCGACATACGTGTGCCTTGGCATTATTGGTAAGTATGCCTTGTCCACAGGTAGGGCACAATCTCAGCAGTTGACAAGCACATTTCTGCTGTGAACCTTGCGTCTTCAAATGTTGTTGGTAACAGGTAGGGCTGACAAACGTGCGCAGACAAGTTGAACAAGGCACTGGTTCTTCGCTCAAACAGGGTGGAGAGGCCAAACATCCTGGACATTTCATTCCACAATACTTGTGTTGCTCTCGATTGTTATAACCATAATCACATTTCTCACAATAATAACCGTATCCCAGGAATGCAGTGATACTGGTAATGGTATCGAAATGGTCATCGTGATGATAAAGGTGAATGTATTTTCCGTCCTTAAAATCTTGGCCTCGAAACAACAGAGGCCCGCGCATTTCTTGAGGGTGCACTTTCAAGGTGTAGCGTGGAGCTAGGACATCTTGCAATTTTTGCATCTCAGGAATGCCACAGGGTGTGTCTTTGGACAGGCCAGCTTGTTGCAACAGGAGTTCTGCTTCGTTTCGTTGTTTGGCTCGATAGGAACGTTGAATAGTGTTCCAGGTTCTTTTCCATTCTACCGTGTCGTTCTTGTTGGCATAGGTTCGTCCCACCACGATGGCACGGGCTAAACACATCTGGTCATGAGTGTTGTTAATTCGGACGAGACTCGTTTTGGTGCTGCGAAGATCGTCCACCAATAACATCCTTTTGCGTCCGGTCCCTTGAGGAGGAGAGACGTGGGTCATGTCCAATGTGGCTTTTCCATCGGTGATGTCAAACAGGTCATTAGATTGTTGCACGTGTTGAATCTTGTCCATGACTTTGGAAGCGGTCAATTCTGCAGGGGTGCTAAACTCGATCCAAACAGGGGATTTCAAACCGTCGTGTTGTATGGAAAGTCTCAAGCGATCGTCTTCTTTGGGTTGACATTGTCGCTTGAGTGCAGTGAGCAGAGAATCCCACACCCCAATGATAAACACTTCTGCTTTCTCTAACGGCACTTCAGCCTTGAAATCTTTAAACTTCACCGTGTATTTGTAAGCCGTAGTTCTAAATTTTCTAGAGGAGCGCTTTTCCGTCTCTCGAATGGAATAGTATTTTTCAGGGTTGACTAAGGGTGGCGAACTTGGTTTAGAGGTTTCAAATTCTGGTTCACTCGTGTCCTCTTCAAAATCACTGGCATGAATTTGTGCCAAGATTTCAGCCCTCTTACGAGGCGTTAGATCACGTTTCTGCCTCTTACTTTCTTCTTCTTCTTTCTTCTCAAATGAATAGGATCGTTTCATCTTGAGTGCAAAACGTCAAATGACTCAAGTTTAAACACCATAGACTAATTTATAGTCATGGCAGACCAGCGTATATAAAAAGGGTGTGTGTCTTGTCCTTTCACTATTCATTTCACTCTCAAGCAGAGCACAACGATGATAGAGACTAACCAAATCGAACGTTTCGTCAGAGCTTTGCGAGGGGTCATTAGAAAATTCTCTTCAGACCAGCCGACGGACTACTCTCCTTCCTTTCGAGATAAAAGTCAAGATACTTGCTATATCTGTCAGAAGAAAGGGCATTGGTCTTCAGAGTGTCCAGACCGTCAAAAAAGAAAAAAAAACAGGGGCTAAAAAAGACAAAACTAAAGATACCTGTTATTGTCGTAAAGAAAAAGGACATTGGTCTCCAGATTGCCCAAAAAAGAAACAAGAGGAATCAGAAGAAAAGAGGAATTCTTCAGAAGAAGAGAGAGATTCTTCAGAGGAAGAGAGGGATTCTTCAGGAAGAGAGGGATTCTTCAGAGGAAGAAAGCAGACAGGTGAAGAAAAAGAAACAGGAGAAGAAAAGAAGAAGGGAAGAAAGTGAGGAGGAAGAAGAGGAAAAGAGTGTGACGGTGAAGAAATTCAAAAAACAGAGAGACTAAACAAGGAGACAGAAGAAGTCAATGAACTTTTAATTAAAGTTTTGTGTTGTGAATTGTGAATTGGATTGTAAAAATGGATAAAAGAATAAATTAATGATATAAGGTAAGTTTTGATTTTAAAATAAGAACGTACATTCACGCACTCATACAAAAAGACACGTACTATAAGGGTAAAATGGGTGGGTTATTTTTTTGAGTTATTGGCAAAATTGAAGGGCTATCTCTTTTCGAGAAATGTGGGTGGCCCTGAAAAGGGCCTTTTTATTTTGGTGTAGGGGTGAGTTTAAGCAATCAACTTTAACTGCCTTAAGCCTTTGCCACGGCCAAGGCCTACTTCTGGACTGCGTAATGATGATGATGATGATGATTGGGTTGAAATCACTAAGGGTGGTACGGTAGGCTTAGTCACAGGGTTAACGTGTTTAGCTCGGGAAGGTCGTATTCTCTTCGGTCGTAATAAAGAAGTCTGATACATTTGTTTAAGACTTCTTAACTCCGCTAAAATGTCCAACAGTACCGTGACCGTTTGATTTTCACCCTCTTGTTTCTTTGCTGCTACTTCTTCTTGCTGTTGTTTTTTTCTTACCTCTTCTTCTTGCTGCTGTTGCTGTAGGAGAAAAGCTTGTTCCGTTTCCTTTTGTCGTTGTATAAATTTCTCCAATTCTTCTTTCTGTCTCTGTCTAAAATTCTCCACTTGCGGTAATGAAGAAGGTAACGAAGGTTCCGGAACAAATTCTTGCGAGGAGAGAAAATCCACAAAATCCCAATTCACCTCTTCTGAAAGTAAGTCCGGGTTCCCTTGGGCAGTCTCCCCTGTTGGTGCACCCCAATGGATCGTTTTCTGAGTTT
Organism: Sinohyriopsis cumingii; assembly: GCA_028554795.2. NCBI lineage: Eukaryota > Metazoa > Mollusca > Bivalvia > Unionida > Unionidae > Sinohyriopsis > Sinohyriopsis cumingii. Next base: position 48,415,782 of record CM068841.1, on the reverse strand, counting down.
CCGTCATGTTGAATCACTGTCGCATAGATTGACTGCACACAAGCGCTAGCGAATCTATATAGACTACGTGACGTCACAGACTGCTCTCTTCGGATTGGATGCGGGCTGACTGAATTTTGTAACGCGTGTTCGGATTGGTGAATGAACTCAATCCGTTTCAATCCTACCTCTACCTATAAATAAGCGCAGTTCACTGCATTGATTCACCTGTTCTCGTCGCTTCAAGATGTGGACCGATGTGTAATCTTCTACGCTTGTGTCTTCCATGATGTTCAGGACGAACATGCTCATGTATGTCCGATCCAAGTGGACCCTTGTCCACAGGACAAACGCCAGTCTGTGGATACGTAGGATCTACATCGAAAGACAAGGATGCCTCAAAAGAGTGCTGATTTACGGGCCGACAGTGAGACGCAGCCTAAGGACAAGAAGAAGACCAATGCGGTGCCCTTTATGTTAATGGAAACATTAACATAAACCCAAAGGCCCTTTTCAGGGCCAGCCATATTTCTCGAAAAGAGAATGACTTTTCAATTGCCTACCCCTTTTTTAAAAATTTAAAAAAAAAAAAATCCCATATTTAACAAAAAAAATCCCATGTTAAATTCCCCTTGTACGTATATTGACCCACGATTTATTCCCATGTTAATTTCCCTTGTACGTAGAGTGTCCCACGATTTTTCGCCATGTTAAATTTCCATTGTACGTAGAGTGTCCCAGGGGTGTTTTTAATGCTAATTCCCATTGTACGTAGGGTATCCCACGTTACTACTTACATATCATTTGGTAACTGTCTAACTGACATTGTATACATATCATTAGGTAACTGTCTAACTGACATTGTATACATATCATTAGGTAACTGTCTAACTCACGTATACATCATTAGGTAACTGTTTAACTGACATTGTATGCATATCACTAGGTAACTGTCTGACTGACATTGTATACATATCATTTGGTAACTGTCTGACTGACGTTGTATACGTATCATTAGGTAACTGTCTGACTGAAAAAAAGCATTTTTAACAATGGCCGCCATGGTATTAGTCTCTTAACCAGCTTCTGAAATATTCGAAAATACAAATGTACAGAAGAAAATATACTAGTTCTAAGTGCTACCAGCAACTAGTTTAGGCTGTGCATAAAGTTTCAGGGTATATCATAATGCTCAATCTATGGATAAGAGGACAGACTTGCATGTTCAGACAATAGAACAGAAAAACAAACAAGACCACTTCTTCACTGTCTCGGTGGATCTGCTCATTTTTCGAATCAGATTCTTCAAATTCATTTTCAGATTTACCCAACAGGATCTCTTAACTGATAAAAATAATATAGACACACTCAATACTGAATAGAAATATTCACTTGAACCTACCAGGATTGTGTGACACCAAAATCAAATATGGCTGACTATTCCTCTTCAGTCCCATGCTTTCTTAAAATCTAACATAATATGCAGAGTATTGCAATCACAGTTGACTCAAACAAAATTCCAACAATCAAGAAATTCTTGGATGAGAATCTGCACTTCCAGCAGGGACACTCAAATAATGGATTGATCTACAAATCCATTTATGTAGATTATGCCACAGTAAATCTCTATATAACAACTGGTAAACTGCATGTACATGGGACAGCCTATACAGAATGGGTAAATTATTTTATCAACACTTGTCAGCAAATGGTAGATAACATTAGTTTGAAATTCATTACCTCTCAGCCAAAGGCTTCAATACTCATCCCTGAAGCCCACATAACTCAAAATCCAGTCAACAGTAACACAGCTTTACATGTAGTAAGCCAGACTGCAAACAATGTGGAGCAAACCCCAGTACCCAAGTTTATGATAAGTGCAATAAATTATTTTTAGTTCCATGGAACCCATAACTAGACTTGCACCTCCATACAGTACACAGCAATTATATGTAGTCTCTAAGCCCAAGTAGCAATGTTAGAACAGGTATTATGAGTCCTAAAATCAAAGACTCTATACAGTATTCAAATGGATAAAACATGTAAAAAATAGTGTGCCAGGAAACCTAGACAATACAATACACAAACATGTCAAAGGACCAAAACACAAGAGCTTGTCAGGAAACTTAGAACATACCAAAAAAAAACTGTTAGGAAAAAAAAAATCATTATACACACAAACAGATGCAACCACACCAATTAAACAAAATGAGTCTCTTCTGCAGATATTAGATGGACAGAGCCAAAATTCAGTTAAAGCACACACTTTGAACACTGACAGTCATGTGTCCCACTCAATATCAAGTCCAGGCACAGAAGGAACTTCTCTAAAGACACAACCAACCTCGAATTACCCACATCATCAAGTTACATTAAATAAAGATATTAAATACAGTACTCACAATACTTTCAGTCAGTCTATCATGGAAATGAAAAGGTTGCAGTCCAAGCAATGCATCTGAATCCCCCACTTGTCAAAATCAGTAACATAAATGAAGACAGATCTCTTCTCATAGGATCATCAATAATCAAAGGAATAAGAACAAGAGGATTATATAAACCAATGAAACAACTCAAAGATGCGCAACTATTAATACTATTACAGAGAAAATATTAGAAATGGATATGTCTCCAAATCATACTGTAATTCTTCTCATTGGTGGCAATAATTACAGTAATGGCCAATCTCTAAAGGGCATTGAGAAGGACAATGAAAGCTTGCCGTATGCCATCAGGTCAAATGCAAAGTATAAAATAATCATCTCAGGTCTACCACAGAAAAGGGATGTACGTATGACTCCACTAAATGATACCCTAAGTTGTGTGAAATTTCCACTTACTCTTTGTACAGCAATACAGGACTTTCTTCAAAGACAATCGGGTGCAGTGAACCTACAATTATACCAGCGAGACCGAATCCAATTGTCCAAGAGAGCCACTGCCTTGCTCCTTAAGAATACTGACCAGTACATAAGACTTATAAAAGGAGTTAGGCACGAGTCTGAAAATTGTTTGTATTGTGGAGAGCATGGTCATGTAACACAGCACTGTCTGCATGGAAAACATATTCTTTGCTATGTTTATACTGAACTTGGACATAAACAAAGTCATGCACACACCAGTAGGTAGAGGGCAATGATGTACAGGCCTATGCAACACATATCCAGCAACAAACTGAACTAGAATATGTGTATATTTTTCAATATAATTATTACAATTCATTAAACTGGTTTCCGGTAATATCTGATTTGTGTACAAAGTGCAACTTGTTAACATGTAGACAACTACGTGATACTGTTAGTTACTTTTCTCTCTGAGACTCCTCAAGTGTCTAATATGTCAATGCCTTCTTGTTCAAACGTAAATCGGTTACATTTCTGCAATCCTTCTTTAAAATGGTTTTGAAAATACCTAAACCAATGGTCTCAACAAGTAAGCATTGGCAATATTTGCTCACAAACTTGTACTATTCATGCAGATTTCCCTCAAGGCTGTTAAACGCCCTCTCCTCTTTCTTATCTCTGTAAACAATCTACCATTAAAAATGATTCCACAAATACAGATTTGTTTGCTGATGATGCAACCTTGTATACATATAGTTCTGATATTTAAGTTATCCAATTCGGACCATATTACATTTAAAAGTGGGGCACAACAAAATAGGAGGATAACTAATGAAGGTAAAACAAAATTTATGATTTTGGGGACATCACAAAAGCTACTCAGATTAGGGAACCCACAACTATCTCTTACAATAATCATCTGTTGGAAAATGTAAAACATGAAAAGCTTGTTGGTCTGTCTGAAGATAATAATTTACAATGAGATAACTATATTGACAATCTTTGTAAAACACTGTCATCCAAAAATTGCCCTGCTCAGCAGAATCAAGAAATATTTATGTATAGAAATTCGCAATCTATACTACAATTCATATATTAATCCAACAATGGAATACTGTTCGACTGTATCATGAAATTTTGCCAAATCTCAACAATCCAGCTTGACAGGATTTATAAACTTCAGAAAACGGGCAGCATGCATTTTGTTTATATGGCTCTATTGAGCATACATCAAAAGCTTTCTTTACAGAACTACAATAGTTCACAATATATGAAAGGATATATCTTCACAAGGCAGTACATAAATAATAATAATGAGGACTTTGTATAGCGCCTAATCTTTAGAAGCTCTAAGCGCTTTACAACATTTGACAATACCTATAAGATAAAAAACATATAATAATATAATAATGCATCTATATAAATGTCTCCTGAGTAGCTTTAGAATTTATTCAAGCTTTTTCAACACAGTATCAGTTGATGTCAACATCACATGGAAACCTACAAGCACCAAAACCATGAACAGAGCAAGTTTTTAACAAATGATTCCTATGCTCTGGTATAGTTACGTGGAACAAGCTTCCACTGCATGTATAATCAGCTGAAAATATTACCATATTTAAGAAAAGATACCGTAAGTATGTATGTGTGTCTAACAGATTATTATGGAATTTAGTATGTTAATACTAAACATGTTAAAATAAACAGTAATTACTCTTATCTTTCATATAATGATCAATGCTATAGTAACTCTTCTTAAGAGGTGGATCTAAAGAGAATTGTCCTTGACTAAATGAGTCACCTTCTAAAAATAAGATATTGTTATTATTTTATTATATCATAGGCTTATATGATGAGTAACAACTAAAACCCCAAATTAGATCTGGGTGGTCCAATATCTGCAACACCATGCGCCACATGGACCAAAAATGTAAAGTTTGTGGGCCATTCATGAAATATATTATAGTAATTATACTATATTTATATAATTGACATTTGTATCAGTGCAGGCCACAAAAGATGACCTATGAGCCACATTTATCCCATGGGCCTGTAAGTGGATCAATATGAATTAGATGGCACCATAGGTTCAATAAAAAATTATTTTCATAATATAAAATATTTTTATCCAAAAATATTAGGAAGAAGTTATGGAAACAGTGCTTCTTGCAATGAACAGTAATAATTATTCAAAGAGAAATCAGGTAGTTATTTTCAGATGTTACATATTTAATGACACAAACTCAAAGTTACTCTCAAAGGTATTTCATCACCATTATATTCAAAACTTTTACTATTGATAAAGTGGTTTGTTCTCAACCAAAGTTTTCTTTGTGAAGTCTAAAAAATAAATATTGCATCAACTGCCCCCTTAAATGGATTTAAATTAAAACAAAAGTGAAACATTTTGCATACCATTTTACAGATGACTGAAAAGAATAAGATGATGTCACGGACATTTCAGTGCCATATTCACGAGGGTTGTATGCACTCACTAATCGGTATTGATATTCATGCCGTACTACTTGTGTGGTCTTCACAAATTATGTCGTGTGTATTCAGCAAACACAACATATGTATACGGCGATATCATTTTTCAGTTGACTACGTCCTAATATGTATTCTAATAACAAATCATACTGGTCAAACATACTCAAATACTAATCGTCACAACAGAGGCTTAACTTTTCGCATTTAGTTAATGTATAATATTTTCATGAAGTGCTAATTATTTTCAATCTCATATATTTTGTAAATCATGATGCAAAGCAGACATTGTTGTGATCATTTGGAAACGGTAATTAGACCAATGACGGCAAAAGCTGGAAAAATATCAAGGCTGCAAAAATTTACCAGTGCACATTATTGTAACCCTACAGTCAGGAGGCAGTAGGGTCATTACTAAGGTACACCAGTTAACAATATTTTCTGTACCAGTAATATATCAGATGGAAAGCTAATGCATTGGACTAGTGCAGGAACTAACAGTATTAGAGAATTCAGTTCACTACTAAAAATGTTTACTCTGTGATATGTTAACTTTTTATGGAATTGTAACTGTACTGTATGTTGTTGGTCTAACAAGGTGGAGTTAAAAATATATTCTTTCCATTCTGTGTGTGCATTTTCTTCCTGACATGTTGTCCAAAGGTATTTCGAATGAAAACAAAAATATATTGTGGGACAAGAAAAATCAGTGTGAACAGGCTTGTTTGGTTAGACTTGCCAAAATGCATATTAGTTCGCAATTCACCTTCCCAAGTTTTCATAACTGAAGTGGATAGACTTTGTTCACAACCACAACCAATCAGTGATCAAAGTAAAACATGTTCATGGTCAGCTTCACCAACAACACGACCCAGGTCCAGGAATACCCCCAAGGAGAACCACCAATCTATGGGAAGCTACTGTCAAGCTTTCTGACATACCCACAGTGGTTGAGCTGTGACTCAAACCTACACAAGCAGGTGGGATGTCAATGTTCTATAAAGGCAAGGACCTCAGACAACTCAACACCTGGAACCCCTCTTCATACCTGTTTAACGAAATGCCTAAATTGATTCTCCTGAGAAGGATTAATTTCTGAAAAATAAACTTAAAATGTTGCTAAATTCATCAATTTCCTCAACAATTTATAACAGACTTTCCTTCAAGAGCTTTACATTTGATTCTACTCATGCTACAGATATAAAGAGTAAAAACGATACAAAGATACAATAGGGACACTTTTATTTAAATAAAAATTAATACAAAAAGGAAGTAATATTTAAATGTTGTACATTAACCTCAAAAAATTGTTTTACAAATGTCAGTGGGCTGAGATGCCTTTAATAAATGTTATGCTAACAGATTAAACAGATACAATTTCTGCAAATCATAATATACAAGGCAAAAGGATGGAAACAAGTTTTACAACTTACTAGTCCCTCTCCATTATACAATTACAGACCTAGCATGCTGGACTGATGTATATAAAATAAATTTAAACTATTTAATATCATGAAAATTTGCATGGTTAGAATGGGAAACAAACTATGATTAACTGCATAAATGGCTTTATAGTTGATTTTTGTCAGTTTTAATGACACTGTTAGCACATTAATGGCTTTATAGTTGATTTTTGTCAGTTTTAATGGCACTGTTGGCACATTAATGGCTTTATCATGCTGACAAAATAAAGCTAAGCATCTTTCCCGAGGACACACCAAGGCAGCCCACCAGAGTTGGCCTGGTCCAATGCTGAACCTGTGACCCATGGATTACAAATATGATGCTGAACCATTTTAGCTAATTCCACTATCCACAAAAAAGGCAAAAAAAAAGCTCAGTTAGATCCCAAATAGTTATAAATTTGTAAATTTGTTTGTTTTCATTAAATGTTCTTGCATTTTCTTTTATAATGATATATTTTGTTCTGCAGTACATAAGCAATTTCTGAACAGGAGATCATTCAAGACTGTATCGACATTTATGAATGAAATGTCCAGAAAAGTTAATCTCTCATATTTTGTTGTGGTGTGAATTTCTTAATAATTTACCCTTGTATATGAATCTTAAGTAATCCCTCTCATATCGATAATCTGTCTTCATTATTTTCCTATTCATGACATGGTCTTAATACTACCATCTCCCCAATTCATATTTTTCCTTCCAAGTCTATTGAAATAGTTCATTTTCTGTTTAGTTGATACAATATCTTAAACTCATATTTGATTGTTTTATATGCTGGTGAGGAATTTAAAAGTTGTAATAATCTTACTTTCCCTCTTTTTATGCAAAAATAATCTAAAGCAATAAAACATACTTAAAAACCTAAATAAAAGATCAAACACTGTAATACTATTAATATCATTCAAAATATATTAATACCATTGAATATTTATTAAGCATCCAAAAATATTGCTGAATTTTGAATGTTTTAAAAAAAGATTTTGCAAATTTATCAGATTGTTTGACATTTTATATTCATAAAACACATTCACATCATTAGTTTTTATGCCTTTATTCATAACATCTGCATATTCACCAATAACAAGAATAAATAACATTGTCTTAACTAATCTTGAATGACAATTTCCAAATACTGTATTTGCTTTACCAATGTCCTGTCACTTGCAGATATTATAGTGCAAAATGAATCTCCTTGTCTTTAATAAATACAGCATAATATTAATATTCATTGGTACCAATGTATTTTGTGACCTTTCAATCCTAAATATGGAACAAATAATACAAAAGAATTACAAAAAAAACCCCCAAAAATCTGTATGACTTAGCCAAATACAGCTTGCAAAAGATAAAGCTGCAATGAACAAAATATCTTTCAAAATTTACAGTAAATCTGACATATCCTAAACAATATGTCTGATACTGAATTAAATGGAAGTATGTTCATTTTTAACAAACCAGTGTAATGAATTTCTGATTTGTTAGCTATCAAAACTATAGGCAAAAGCATCTCAAGTCTTACATGTACAATAATTAATAAGTTCTGACTTATTTGTTACTAAAATAAAAACAATACATTGTCTCTCTATGATATGTTTACATTAATATTTACATAAACATGTTACAGATATGCCTCAGTCGACCTATATATGTAGTATTCCATTAAAGTGATTTGTTTTTTATTTCTTCACATGAAGTTCACTAGTTAGTACTATATAGCAAGACACCAACAAATATTGCTTGATATTTTTTTCCCCCAAGTACAATCATCAATCTTCAATACATTCAACAAGGTTTTAACAATATTTTATATTGATTTTCATATCTACAATTAACTGTAACCTTACAACTGATGGGTAGACTATATTGAACCAAATTATTACTTACCCAAAGCTCTTGACAGCCACTGAAATTTATAAGACATTCTGAAATCTCTTATAAACATTTCAAATTGTTTTCAATATAGTTTATTAAACATATCAAACATGTTTATGTTATCTGCAAAGTTAACTCCAAAAGCTAAACAAAATCTATATAAGATGTATTAGAAAGCATAAACCATAACACCTGCATATTCTATTTTTAGATTTTATACAAGTTGATTTAGATTGTTCTGTAAAATATCTTTAAGATATATAATTTACAGCATGTTTTAAAAACATTTTGATGATATCTTATATAAATATATCATGTCATATAAAGAATTACAATACATATGCATCCATGTAGGAATATCTATGTAGCAATCACATACAAATGCATCCATGTAGGAAAATGTATGTAGCATTTGCATACATATGCATCCATGTAGGAATGTGTATGTAGCATTCACATGTAGAGTTTTAAGAAATATAATTTACAGCAAGTGTTAAAAACATTCTGATGATATCCTATATAAATATATTATGTCATAAATAGCATTCCAATACATATGCATCCGTACAGAAATATGTATGTAGCATTAACATATGTATGCATCCATGTAGGAATATGTAGCATTCACATACATATGCATCCACATAGGAATGTGTATTTAGCAATCACATACATATGCATCCATGTAGGAATGTGTATGTAGCATTTGCATACATATGCATCCACATAGGAATGTGTATTTAGCAATCACATACATATGCATCCACATAGGAATGTGTATTTAGCATTCAAATACATATGCATCCATGCAGGAATGTGTATTTAGCAATCACATACATATGCATCCATGTAGGAATTTGTATTTAGCATTCGCATACATATGCATCCACGTAGGAATGTGTATTAAACATTCAAATACATATGCATCCACATAGGAATGTGTATTTAGCATTCACATACATATGCATCCATGTAGGAATGTGTATTTATCATTCACATACATATGCATCCATGTAGGAATGTGTATTTAGCATTCACATACATATGCATCCATGTAGGAATGTGTATTTAGCATTCACATACATATGCATCCATGTAGGAATGTGTATGTAGCATTCACATACATATGCATCCATGTAGGAATATGTATGTAGCATTCACATACATATGCATCCATGTAGGAATGTGTATTTATCATTCATATACATATGCATCCATGTAGGAATGTGTATTTAGCATTCACATACATATACATCCATGTAGGAATGTGTATTTAGCATTCACATACATATGCATCCATGTAGGAATGTGTATGTAGCATTCACATACATATGCATCCATGTAGGAATTTGTATTTAGCATTCACATACATATGCATCCATGTAGGTATGTTATTTAGCATTCACATACATATGCATCCATGTAGGAATGTGTATTTAGCATTCACATACAAATGCATCCATGTAGGAATATGTATGTAGCATTCACATACAAATGCATCCATGCAGGAATATGTATGTAGCATTCACATACAAATGTATCCATGTAGGTATGTTATTTAGCATTCACATACATATGCATCCATGTAGGAATGTGTATTTAGCATTCACATACAAATGCATCCATGTAGGAATATGTATGTAGCATTCACATACAAATGCATCCATGTAGGAATAGGTATGTAGCATTCACATACATATGCATCCATGTAGGTATGTTATTTAGCATTCACATACATATGCATCCATGTAGGAATGTGTATTTAGCATTCACATACAAATGCATCCACATAGGAATGTGTATTTAGCATTCACATACATATGCATCCATGTAGGAATGTGTATTTTACATTCACATACATATGCATCTATATAGCAATGTGTATTTTGCAATCACATACATATGCATCTATGTAGGAATGTTTATGTAGCATTCACATACTTTTGCATCCATTAAGGAATATATATATATATATATATATATATATATATATATATATATATATATATATATATATATATATATATATATATATATATATATATATATATATATATATATTCTTAAATATTTAGTTTTTACAGTAAGCATTGTTACAGAGATGCTAAAAGAAAAATCCATCTTGCTTTCTTAAGAATGGGGCTTGTTTAATATTTACAATGTAGTGCAAAAGCTTTTCAAAATATATTTATATAAAAAAATACATTCTCTAATAAAAGATATATCTTTAGTCACATAAAAAAATCATACATGTGAACAATAACAAAGTAAATAGTCAAAGGGAATTGAAATGTAATGATCACTGCAAAGTAATTGCTTTTTAAATCCATATTGAAAAAGTTTAATATATAAGTTCTATCCTGAATTGTTATCTCTATTCATTTAAATATAAACCAGTTTTAGGTCATCTTTAGCTAAAAATCCATTAAGGTTTGGTTTTTGTTTTGGTTGGTTCTGTCATCACTTTTTTGCACTTGGGAGTTAAGTACCTTTTCCATGGACATACCACAGCAGCCAACCTGGACCAGTCTTAGTGCGTATCTAACCATGGATCACAAGTCCATTTCTTTTAGAGAAAATAGTATACATTCATATTTTCAAATGCAAAACTATGTTACAACAAGAAAAAGTATAAATAGGGATTCATGGTTTTCTGTGAAACATGCAGATAGCAAACTGTGAGGCATGTTTTCCAAATGACTGTGTTATGTCATGTGACCTTGGTTTGCACTAATTGTATTGTGCATTAGACCTTTAACTTGCTAAAAATTTTAAACAATTACAATGCAGATGGAAAATCAACAATTTTTAACATAATAGAAAATGAATAACCTACCTGATATATCCACCTTATACCTGATTCCAAATTTGGAAATTAGAATAAATATTAAAAAAATTGATTGCAAGAATAGCAAGTGCTCCGATATTTGTAAAACAAGCATTTCTAACTTACTGATAGAATGTTCACTTAGATACAAAATGCATCATTAAATAAACCACAAAAACTCACATACTGGATTGTAGAAAAAATACCAAATAATTTACAAATAATATATTAAAAGAAAGTGTTTAAAAAACAAATGTATTAACAGGAAGTTTTGAAAAAATAAATGTGTTTAATGAAAAACTCTTGGAAAACTAAAAAACTGAAGAAATACTTAATGCTCTCATGTTATTAGTTTTAAATAAAGTATGCATCTGTAACATTTTTCAACACTGGTTAATCTTAACCATGGAGAAAATTCATGAGGCGAGTTAGACATATTCTGGGCAAATAGGTTCAAGTACGTTTGTTCAAGACCATATATAAATATACGTCTCTCTCACTTATTGATCCTATTCTATAAATCGCAATATGATGGTATAGGTGATGTAATAAAGAAACAGGTAATGTACTGTATGTCACAAGATATTAATGTCATTAAATCTTCACTAGTTTTATGCATTGTGGCAGATTACCTGCAAAATAATTTTGTGAATATATTGTACCAACATACTGTATAAAAAATGCAATATTTTCTCCAAAAGTAAGAGGTCATTGCTAAATTTGAAAAATGTTTGCAAAACTTTGGCTTACAGTATTTAAAAAGCATCAGAAAAATGTTTTTTTCGAGATTGTGAATACATAATGATTGGGTTCACAACTGATTTATTATAATTTATTATAATTCCATAAATCAACTTGAAACACATCAAGTATTGACTTTTGCAACTTAGAACTATAAGACCCATATCAATATGAACATTAGAACATTCTATCATGAAAACAAACTAGTCTATATTTTTACTGATATTTATAAACCAATCTCTCATATAAACTCAGCTAGGAAGATATTTTCCCTTCCATCTTCCTGTATCTTCTCTATATTTACCTCCAGCTAGTGTGAATCATTTAGTATAAAAACTTGCTCAAGAGGAAGATAATTTCTGGTCACATATTAAGTTATAAATTCCACAGATAATACAAAAGGAAAGAGCAAGAATCTAACTGAAAAATAATCTCTTTATCTCAGTACACGTTTTTCAATGGGATGAAGAAAACCCCACTCTTGCAATCATTTTAAAGTACATAACTGATCTGTAGAAAATGCAAAAGTCTCATCACAAAGAATAATTCTTTCTTAGAGTAATGTCCAGGTATACTATTAAAGTAACTTTATTTACATGACCATATGCAGCGGATAACACTTAAATGTACACATAAGTTTTTGTTGGTGTCATGTATATTTGATTTAATTTATATTTGATTTAATTTAATTGTTTGTTTTTTAGTTTTAATTTTTTTATTATTTCATTTCATGCTATTGTAATGTAACTTTATTACTGGATTTGACATTTTCCAGAAATTAGTCTGACCTGACTGGTTTTGTAAACACTTAATAATAGAAACTTTGTATCAAATGCTGAACTAGTTCCTGACCTTGATTTAGAATCAGTAAGAGTTGAAGTAAACAACCTCTTTTTGTTATTTTTTTAATTCTTTCTCAGAGTAAAAATCATTGGTTTTAGTTGATGCCATATTGGGAGTATGTGATGTTAGGCATGTATACCTTCTATTTTGTTCTAGAAACATGATCATGTGACCCTCATACAGAAATCTGTTTTGTGTCTTAAATTAGTGTATAACCTTTCTCTGTAAAGAATTTGGTCAGTTGGGCTGTAAACCATTGGTTTTTTGTTGTGACCAGTATGAGTTGAAATTCTATTTTATGGAATTATTCATTCTTTTTCGTGAAAATATTTAAGTACTCATACAGAATTCTTAAACAAAGACATTTATTGAAAAATAATTGGGAATTCAAAACTGTAATATTTTTTTCTGTGGTTCAACAAGGAACTGTTGACACATCAGGACAACACTGACCACAGCATACGTCATCGTCCTCCATCTTGGATTTTTTTTATCTTGACTCAGATTTATTTAGGACTTTTTATTTCTAGGACTTCTACTTTTTAATTCTTAAATTATTTTTGGATTCAATTAGTGGAATTAAGTTCTTTTTCTCATTTTTTTACCTTGTTTTTCTAAGGAAATATATTATTTGTTAAATTTTTCAAAGCTTGTTGTCTTCATGCTTTTCTTGTTACTGTTTTAAAGAGCCTAAAACATAACATTGGTCTTAAATCATTGAATTTAAATTAAAGTCCTACATTTTTAAATTAAACTCAACAGTTCTACTGCATGTTCCATATCACAAAGTGATTTTGTGACAAATACATTATTTAGCTGACTAAAGTCACTACATTTGTATTTTTGATTTTAAAAATATTTGTGTTGTTTTGGGAATTTAGGACTGCTTTCATAATAATAATTAACAGAACCCCATTTATATATGTTTCATATAATGGTAACATACTCTGTGTGTGATTTGGATTTTTAACGTAGCTTTAACAATTTTTCAGTCATATCGCTACGATGTCTGCAGTGTGATAGTTTATAGTGATGTCTAGCACTGGGGCATCATGCTGCAGACATGTAGCATGATGTCCCACCCAGTCACATTATCCTGACACCTGGCAGACCAGTTCTAACACTAACGTGTTAATGCTGAGCGCCAGGTGAGGCAGCTGTTAGTACCATCTTTGTAAGTCTTTGGTATGACTCGGCCGGGGATCGAACCCACGACCTCCCTCATCCTAGGCGGGTGCTCTAACCACTAGACCACCGGAGTGGTCAGTAACATACTAATTTGTTATGAATTTGATAATGTGATATCTACAAGAAACATTCAGCACAAAACAACTGTACAGTGTTTACATCCATACAAAGTGTTTATAGTCATACAATACAATATATAAAAGTGTGTTTATATACATACAACACTGTATTTATATCCATACAATAGTGTTTGTACTCATACAATACAGTTGTGCATATATATATATATATATATATATATATATATATATATATATATATATATATATACACACACACACACACAATACAGTATTTATATACATACAATAGTGTTTATAACAGAGTATTTATATCCATACAATACAGTTTACATGTATATACATACAATACAGTGTTTATATTCATACAATATAGTGTTTAGATACACACAATACAGTTTTATATCTATGCAATAGTGTTTATATCCATACAATACAGTATTTATATACATATAATACCAATAGTTTATACACATACAATAGTGCTTATATCCATACATTGTTTATATCCATACAACACAGTATTTATATCCATACAACACAGTATTTATATCCATACAATACAGTATTTATATCCATACAACACAGTATTTATATCCATACAATACAGTATTTATATCCATACAATACAGTATTTATATCCATACAACACAGTATTTATATCCATACAATACAGTATTTATATACATACAATACAGTATTTATATCCATACAACACAGTATTTATATCCATACAACACAGTATTTATATCCATACAATACAGTATTTATATCCATACAACACAGTATTTATATCCATACAATACAGTATTTATATACATACAATACAGTCTTTATATACATATAATCAAGTGCTTATATACATACAATACAGTATTTATATCCATACAATAGTGTTTACATCAATACAATAGTGTTCATATCCATATAATACCAATAGTTTATACACATACAATAGTGCTTATATCCATACATTGTTTATATACATACAACACAGTATTTATATCCATATAATTCAATTTTATCCAAACAATACTATTTTTATATCCATACAATACAGTGTTTATATCCATACAACACAGTATTTATATCATTACAATCCAATGTTTATATCAATAACTTGCTTTGCATTTTCATCTCCAAAACTGTTGACTAAACATCAGTGTGCTTAAAAGAATGAAATGAATGAATGAGTTGTTAGGGATTCTTCTACTCAACACAATTTAAATTTTGTATCTATATTACTGTATACTGTAGTCAATACTAACAATTGCCATAAAAATAAAATACTTTTTTATTTAATCCATGTCGAGTATTTCCTTTTATGTTATGCACGTCATGCTGATATTACCTTTACACCTGTCATAGAATTTGTAATTGTTTTATATATGTACTCTTATTGGGCAGCAAGCCTAATGACCATACAGAGTTCTTCATTTAAATATTTTGTCAAAGATGAAACTAATAGATGAAAAATCAACTCAATAAATCCAAAGCATTCTTAACTGCCATGTTGACAGAAAGTGTCCTTCTATTAAATTCTCTTGAGAAAGAAGCAGCAATAAATATTAATCATTATGATACAATAAAAAATGTTTGTATAAAGGTCAGACTGGATCCTTATTGACGTAACAACCTGATATAAAATCTACTTTAATGCTAGTAAAATCCTCTTTATCTATATAAAGTTGTCATATTCACATCATTAATAAATATGCATACAATTAAGATGGAAAGATCTTTGTGAAAAAAAATGTAATCATGTTTTTATTTCAGGTATATTTTATACATGAATTTAAAAAAGAGAATACGAATTATGATATTATCTGCTGACAAAAAAGGAAAGATTCCAAGCTATACATACATTTATAACTACAGATCTAAAGTAAAATGAAAGTGTAATTTCCCTGACAATTTTCACAGCTTTAAAAGTATGAGAGAAAACATTTTTTCAGACCAATATGTTAGGAATGTGATATATGCAAGAAATGTTCAGTACCAAAATACAATTACAATCTACATATTGATAACCTGAACTGCATTTTCAGCTCAAAAAGTACTGGTGAAACAAATTGTGATGAATATATATATATATATATATATATATATATATATATATATATATATATATATATATATATATATAATAATAAAAGAGTTACAAAGGCTTTTTCTACTGTGCAATATTCAAGCATACTCCACGTGCATACTTGAAAAAGGTGTGCTTACAAGCTAAGATTTATAAACAAAATGTCTTTGTCGTTGTAGGGTTTAATGCCATTTTTCAGCACAAGATAGGCTATACATGGTGGCCAGTATAAATGGTGGAGGAAGAACCCAGGAAAAACCCAGAAAGAACAATCGACCCACGATAAGCATCTGGCATGCTTTCACACATACCCACAATGGCTGAACCAGAGACTCGAACCCATGCAGACAGAAGTGAGATGGCAGTGATCCATAATGGTGGGTGCTTTAGACCACTCAGCCACTTAGGGCCCCCAAAATATATATATAAGTGTTGCAAGAAAGTTATATCCATTACAAAATATAAACAACTGAATGTTATCCGAGTGCATTAATTTAGCTGGCAGAAAAGATGATTAATAAATCCCAAGTGTTCTTTAAACACATGGTTTGCTCTTAATTTATAATGATGTGAAAAATCAAAAGCAATCAGCTTTGAGTACAGTGGATCTTAATATTAATTTATCATGAGAGCAAGGATCAAATTATTTCAGTCAAACCTGTGTATACCAAGCATTTTGGAAGTTTTCTTAAAGTGATATTTATGGGCAATGTGTCTTAGTATACATGTATATTTGTATTATTAATGGAAACTTACCCACAATATGTAGTTTTATTGACAGTGCCAGGTGGTAAGACTATGCACGTGGTCACTATAGCAGGTTTGGATGTACATGAAATAACGTGATCATCAATGAGCACTAAAATAAGAGCTGAAATGAGATCATGTGTACAGAACAACACAAAAATGTACTGTATTTACAACAAAGCTAAATACTCTTAGATTTTTCAAACATTTTCTACCTATACTTTTCGAGCAATCGTTAAACCTTATTGTATTTAAGTCATGTGACATGACATTTAGTGAATCTGTGCTTGCCTTAATACACCCTATCTCACCTTATTGTTTTTAGCATGCAAAACATTTTCTGCAAGTGACAATTATAGCCACAGCCAGCAACATTTAATGCTTGCAAACTGTATCAAGCACATGTCCTCATTATAAAAGAATGTGTCACATGTCCCCATTTTAAAAGACTGTGTCACATGTCCCCATTTTAAAAGACTGTGTCACATGTCCCCATTTTAAATGACTGTGTCACATGTCCACATTTTAAAAGAGTGTCACATGTCCCCATTTTAAAAAAATGTGTCACGATAGGGCAATGAACTAAATCATATTACCTGAGCAACAAATCAAGTATGAATGGCAATTACTTGCAATGTCTAGAACCATGGCAAACATGACAACCTGCAGAAATATTCTACTTTTAAAATAAACCAAACTCTCTTTCCCTACAGAAGGATTTGTCTATAAGTGTGATCAGAAGCACTGAATGTAAAATATGCCAGAGATTTGATTTCAGCAACATTTTCACCATGACATTAAAATGTAAAAATGTTATGATTTAATATGCAACGAGTAATGATTTTATCAGCATGAATATTTCTGACTATACTACATTGATATTTACAAGTTTTCTCAAATACATATAAATACCATTACAAGATATCTGAAATATATATGAATACTATCACAAGATATCTGAAATACATGCAAAAACTATTACAAGATATCTGAAATACATGTAAATAATATTACAAGATATCTGAAATACATGTAAATACCATTACAAGATATCCAAAATACATGTAAATATTATTATAAGATATCTGAAATACATGTAAATACTATTATAATGTGAACTTCCCTGTCAATTGCTAGAGCTACAGTGTTTAGGTTAGACAAAATGTGTTCACAAAAATTGGTTATGAGTGCAATGTCTGCAATAAATTTCAACACAAAAGTACAATGTACATATTGATCATCTGAATACATTTACATACATCTGTAAAACACTTTTGTGTTGAAAAAAACATACTGACATAATAAAATGATTCACATGGAATTTATCTACTGAACAAAATTTTTAAACATCATTAAACTGCATACTTGAAACAGACATTTATAAAAGCCAAACATATGCAGTAATTTAGCCTAGAAATATGAACAGATTTATTAAATGTAAGGACACAGAAATATATACAGAAACATTAAATGAAACTGTACAGTACATCAGATTTCACTGCACATTAAATAGCAATAAAATCAAGTTTGTACATTGGAAAGCAATAACATCAGGTTTGACTGTACACTGAATAACAATAAAATCTGACTGACTGTACAATGAATGATAATTGCAAAGCCTAACAATGTCTGACTCAGAATATCAGTATGTGAACAGAACAACCCCAAGTAAATAGTTATTTACAAGGAAGCAAAACACTCCAAAGTTTATTGACCACTTTCCACGTATGCTTTGAGAAAAGAATTATATATATATATATATATATATATATATATATATATATATATATATATATATATATATATATATATATACGCACACACATGTATATATATATATGTACACATGTATATATATATATATATATATACATACATACACATGTATATATATGTATATATATATATATGAAGTTTACACAATGTATAGAAATGTACTGATGATTGTGTTCAGGAGTGGAAAATAGGATATGTCTTCTTCCCATTGCAAGAAAAAAAAGTTTTGATTATTTTTTTATTGTAATCATTAGAAACCAAAATTATTTGAAAGGAGTCAATAAGCTGTAAAAATAGCATGTTCATAGCATAATCCTGAATATTTAAAAGACTGAGGCCACATAAATAACATTTTACTAACATTGTCACTGCTCAACAACGTAGGTGTAAACAGATTGTTAACTGTGGCAAGTACACAGTCAAATATAATGAGATAACTATTTTCCAATAGCCAATCTGCCAATAGCAATTTGAAGTTATCTCTTATAATTACGTCCATGTAAGGGTATGTTTAAGTGATTATATTTGCAATCCAAAATGATACATTTGTGATGAAATGGATAAAAAGTAGTGATTCTTGAATATTTTACATACAGAGATCTCAAAAACAAATTATCACAAAAAGAAAGACTGAAATTTTATAATAAAATGAGACCAGAATGTTTATAGAACAAGACAAAATATCTACAATACAGTAAGTAAATCTGAAGCACATGAAAAACCACAAATATACGCCAAATATACACCAGAAAATTGTCAATGGTATCACCTTGACTTTTACTGAATGGAATGCATGGTTGTTCACATTTTCTTCCAGGTAAGAAAACTGCAACACTTTAAACACCACTAGGACCAGAGAAATCCTGAAATAAACAAGATGAAAATTGATCATTTTTAAACAATCATAAGGAAGTTACAAATACACTTTGTGGAATGCAAAGGAAAAGCTTCATTTAATGTACAAAAACATGACGGAAATGGATAAGTAACTATCAGTATTTGGTGAAATCTTTGACTTTTTGATAAATAAAGGTCCAACAGTAATGTGGCAGCCCATAAACAATGCGGACCATACACACACTCTATCACAGAACACATAAAAGATCATCATCTGCATTAAGATGGATGGATCTTGTAAATTGCTGAAATCAGAAGACCATCTTCAAGGAAAGTATTTAGACACTCTCCATCTCTTCAATTTTGTTTGCTTTTATAGTAAAATATGTAAGAGGGGCAGGAATATTTTTCAGAAGGCTAAAAAAGGACTCTAGGAAATACCAAACACATGCACACAAACAAACACAATTATGACTGCTCTGGTGGCCTAGTGGTAAGAGCATCCACCTTGGATGCAGGAGGTAGCGGGTTCAAACCCAGGCCGAGTCATACCAAAGACTTTTAAAACTTGTACTAACAGCTGCCTCACTAGGCACTCAGCATTAAGAGGTTAGTGTTAGGATTGGTCAGCCTGGTGTCAGGATAATGTGACTAGGTAGGACATCATGCTACATGTCTGTGGCATGATGCCCCAGTCCTAGACATCACATGACTATAAACTGACACACTGCAGATATCGTCTTGATATGACTGAATAAATTGTTAAAACTATGTTAAAAATCCAAAGCACACACACACACAATCACACATCAAGTAGTACGGTATTTAAATTGGCATACGAGTATAGTTATTTATGCATTTGTGTGCTTTTTTCTTTAACAATTGAAATGAGTTTCTAGTACATGCACACACACACACACACATGGGACCAAACAAAAAAGAAACACCACAAAAATTCTTTGAAAATCAAAAATTTCTTCTAAAGCTGCCATATCAATTACACACATCAGTATATCATTAGGTTCTCAAATATACTCTTAATTTAGCCTATTTCTATGTACTGAAAGTAAGGATGTTTGTTTTTCTTTTAAAACTTTTTTCATGATTTAGTAATGTTACTGGTTTTTAAAACTCATATAATTGAAGTATGTGGCTTGATTCTATAAATAATATGTACTACATTTGACGATTTACCATTTAATTATTGGTTGTTGTTGTTGTGGGGTTTAACAACATTTTTCAGCACGTGATAGGCTATACATGGTGGCCAGTATTAATGGTGGAGGAAGAACCCAGAAAAACCCTGGAAAGAACCACTGACCCACGAGAAGCTACTGGCAAGCTTTCTCACATACCCACATTGGCTGAATCTGAGACTCGAACCCACGCAGACAGAGGTGAGATGGCAGTGATCCGTAACGGAGAGTGTTTTAGACCACTCGGCCATTCTGGGCCCCATAGTTATTGTAAAATAGTCAGGATATACAGATCATTAAATAATATATTTGGGGGCTGAGAAGCAGAATACACTAATGTCAGAAAGAATTTGCAATGATCTGAAAATGAAGGCCTCAAAGCTAAGAGAAACTAGGACCATCTGTTACGATGTCAGAATCACAGAAAGGATGAAATGAAAACTGCACAATGCAAAAATTATTGTGAATGTTTTGTATGAAATATTGACACAATAAACACATGAACTGAGAGAACTACATTGGCACCTACTCAGTTTTAAAGAAAAAAAGAATATTCATTTCTTAATCACCAAAAACAATGGTAAATTGGTGCACTGTTAGTGTGTGTCACTTAAAGGGGCTAATCATTGGGTATTCTCTCCCTTGAAGAGTGAGAGTATTCTAGAAACTTATCATATCAGAACAAAATGAAGAATAAAGTTTTGTCAATCATGATAGTCTCTCACTAATAGTATTGTAGATCTTTTTGCAACTTTCTGAAATTTTGTAATTTCTTGTATCTTTCATCTTAAGGATCTATTTTCATGACTTTGAAATATTTATCTATTTTAAGCTAATTCCCTGTTCTCACAGAAGAGTCAATGCAACTTCTAGTTGTACAGTTCTAAATAAGTTAACCTTAACATCAGGATATACCACAGTTATACAGCTTTGTTTGGGTGATTATTGGTGATGTTTTCTTATTAATCTGAGTATGCTCAATGAAGGAGTCAATTATCTCTTCACATACCATGATTTTACTTGACTAAATTGTGTTGTCACGGGACAAGACTATTTCTTTTTCTGTATGATACTTAGTCCTTTCTATATGTGATCACTGAATGTTCATATTTCTCTTCACATATCACACTTTACAGTCACAGGACAAGTTTTATCCCTTAATTTGTACTTCTAATGATCAGCAAACATTTCAAGTAATGAAAACATCTCCTGTCCAAGATTATCAATTGTACAAATAA
This sequence comes from Sinohyriopsis cumingii, assembly GCA_028554795.2. Classification (NCBI taxonomy): domain Eukaryota; kingdom Metazoa; phylum Mollusca; class Bivalvia; order Unionida; family Unionidae; genus Sinohyriopsis; species Sinohyriopsis cumingii. The sequence goes on along the minus strand of CM068841.1, from coordinate 48,393,575 downwards.
AGAAAATCCTTTCAATTATCCACACCCCCTTTATTAACATACTTATATTAGGGAAAAGTAACCCAAGCAGGCCTTGCAGATATAGAAATTTAGTGATATTTTCCCCTTCACGTTAGTGACTGCACTAAAAATACAAAAACTGACCAAACAAGAAAAATACACAAATATCATATACAAAATAAAAATTTATATCTCCCCACCATGAAGAATTGACATGAATCAAGACAAGTGTTGATAATCCGATTTATCAGTATATACTTTCTTTTTATTTTGCATCTTGAATAAATTTTATCCAGTTTATTGCAATCAGGTTATCAAGAATAAATGTGCTGGTATTGTTGGGTGCTGCTGTATCAGAAGGTGTCAGGAAAATGAAGTACCATATGGTCTAAACCTTTACACACATACACACACTCAGACATATATATAAATATATCCAAGCTTGTTGCACTGGAGAAAAGTTTAACTTATTTTATTAACCAAGTAAAATGTATTGCCTTCCAAGTATGTAATTACTTGGAATTGCATTTTGGGACTTTGAATTATGGACTTGAAGTTGTCTATTGTTTGGAGTTCTTACAGTTTACCCACTACAAGCTAACTCTTCTCTGTTTAATAGACAGGTTCACATTATAGTTTAAAACCAGCATCAGAATATACTTAGGATAATTCTCTATTAAATTTGAAATAAGATACTGAGATTATGTTATTATGACTGTACTCTTTTAGTCCATGAACAATTACATCCAATACATGAATAAAAGATGTCATCATAAAAACTTTAATGATCTCAGGTGAAACACAAAGTCTTGTCTGCACTAGAATTATACTAAAAGGATGATTGTAATGAAGTTCTAAACCAAAGTCAATACCGAACATAATAAGTTTAGAATATGTAAAATATACTACCAAAAACTTTCTGTGGGCTGATATTATCCATGAAAGATTACAAAAATCACATTATGAGATTAAATGAAATGAAAACATTTTTAAAAGTCTTGAAGAAATATTACCTATTTAATTCATATATTGATCATTCACCAAATCAAGAACCTTCCTGGCTAAGCGCAGCATTTCTGCAGCATGTTCTTCTGTGTAAAGTTCTGATGGGATTCTTCGACTTTTGTAAAGAAAGATTGAAAGTTACAAAACTTGTGATTACATATTTTGAAACATTAGACAGTTTTAAAGTTTTAAAAGACAGAAATGTGCAAGCAAGTCTGTCATATGGGGTACCTGAGATGCCAAACCTGGTGGGGGCACCATTTTACTGAGTGGGGATGCCAAAAGTGACCCTCACCCAGGACACCATTTCATCCAGCACAAAACTGTGATGGTCTTGTTTGCAAAGGCACACTGACTGAGACAGAGAGAAATGTGGATGGGACTTTCTGCTATGCATAATCATAATGGGAAGCCTCTGAAATCATGTAAAATTCAACTGCAAGTTTCCATAAAATTACCTATTGCATTCAAACCTGTGCATAACAAACACACAGATGACCACCTAAAAGTTTCATTTATGAGCAGGTCATCCTAATATTGAGGAAAACATAAATACATGCATAAATGGGACCAATGAACATGGTCCTTACATACAGATGGTCCTTAAAGACAGTGGATTGCTTAAGCAGGTTTGGATGTACTATTTTATTTCATTTAATGTTACATGTACAGTAAAACCTGTCTTGAAAGACCACTGCTATGTTAGGCCACCTGCCTTGAGACCACATTCTTAGTGCACAAATTTATTGATTATATAGGATTGTGACCTATTATAAGAGACCACCTGTCTTGAGAGGCCATACTTTTTTGGCAAAAGAGGTGGTCTTTCAAGACAGGTTCTACTGTACATGCATTGTAATGAAGACATCTCCAAAGGTAAACATTTAAATAAAGCAAGCAGTCAGTCATGTAAGAGACTTTTAAATGTTTCATAAATTTGAACTTGTGTCTATTGGAATAAAATATTTGTTTAGTTCAAGCATTTTCAATTTACCATTTCATATTAAATATATATGACTTTAAACTTAATTATGACATCACAAGTTTTCAAGGTAGAACAAAGAGTCACATACATAAGTTCACTGATTATAAAATAACAGCAGATGAAACAGAGAACTCTTTATTGTAAAGAATTTATGAAACTCTTAAGCTTTATCATTGAAATTTTTGAAGCAATCCTTTCCCCTTAAAGTTAAATTAGATCTCATTTTACAATACTGATTAGTTACAATTTTCAAAATAAAATTTCATTTTGAGTAAAGCCTAAGATACAGTTGTCTTTTAGTAGTGTCATTTGATTGCAAAATTTTAAAAAGAGTCTTTTTTTAATTAATGATCACATTTTCACCTACTTACTTTAAAATGGAGTCGGGATACCTCATCCGTGTATGCTCCCCAACATAGTTCTGTATCTCCTGAGCAAGTTCCCTGAGATTATTACTCAGTCCTGCAGCAATTTGGGTAAGTTGATGACTATGCCTTGGCACTCTGTTAGCATCTACAGCAAATCCTCCTGCTTTAAGAGCCTTCTCTGTTGCCTACAGGTATGAAAACACAAGAAATACTTGTGGTATATATTTAACTCATGATTTTTAGTAGTAAGCTTTATGTGATAAATAAATGTATATGAAAACTCTCTCTCTCTCTCTCTCTCTCTCTATATATATATATATATATGTAAGAAACTTGTTGTTTTGATACTAAGGAAATACCTAGTGTGAACCCTGTAACACATATGAATGTGAACCCTACATATTACAAACTTGGAAGGATAAAACAGTGGATAATAATATACATTTCCTGCACTTCAGATTAACATATTATCTGTAGCAGGTTATCATTTGCTAGCATAATATTTCATCATAAGAAATGTGTTTCAAATATTAACTTATGTCCTATAACATGCTAAATTCTGCAAAAATAATATATTCCCATAAAAAATTCGGCTTTTGATTTTGACAAGTTATATTTAAGCAATTCCAGATATGATGTTTAATTTAGCAGAAACAACCAGTAGTAATTGCTTCATATACCTGTGAAAACAAATACAATTTTAGCATAAATATAATTACTCTCAACAACACCAAACTGTATAGTACAGACAAGAATGACATATACATGTACCTTCGAATGAAGAAACAATCAAGAAGGACAACTCATGCAATCAGTTTATGTCATCTAGCTGATATGGCTCTCATCACCATTAAAAAATATTTCAACAGTGTTCAATACACAAAAAGCTGCTGGATGGAATTAGAAATAAAAATTGTCACTACCTAAAACTGAGTACTGCAGGTTAACAACAGAACTTCCAAACATCACTCTAATTTTGCGTAGTAACGAATTATTTGATTACTAATGGAGTGACCATGACCTGATTGTAAGCAGTTGGTTTCATTTTACATATTGTGGGCAGCATGTAGGAAATGTTCCCGGAATATATACTAAATTAAGGGATAAATATATTGTATATATGTATCTCAGCAACATTATACTGTCTTAGGATTACTAAAGCTCTGAACTTGCCTTTCATTAAGTTCAAGTCAAGTGTCATATATTTTGGATGCATTAATTTTCTTATATCATGAATGTAGGTGAGGCTTGTATCAAAATTCCATTATTAGTCTAGTGGAGTTGCATGAGCATATAAAATCTTGGCATGTTAAATTGTTATGAAATAATAGGAAAAATGCAGTGTTACATTTCTCTTGAGGTCCCATGATTAAATGTAAAACGTTGTCTCTTTTCGATGGACCTGAAGTGGTCAACATGTAACCTACTGTTATGTTGACATGTGCCAATATTTTTAATTTGCCATTAACTGTAATTCAACTTATCAAAATTTTCATGAAATGGAAAAGGACTCATGCAGGAAATTTGCTACTTTTGTTGGACCAATATTTATAAACATGGTCACTGTACAAGTCTGAACTGATACACTAATCATTCTCAATATAAAGTTTTACATTAGATTCGTGTCTAATATATTTAATAAATTTTATAAATTGTAAATAATTGTATCTAATCTTCCTTTAATAAATTTTATAAATTTACTATAGATTTATTTATGTGATCCCAATCAGAACACTAAACCGTCAAAAAATATTTCCACTCCTAAACTAAAGAACATGGTTACAGTATATATATATATATATATATATATATATATATATATATATATATATATATATATATATATATATATATATATAACACACATCAAGGAATTAAGTTTTGTACTGTTCAGAGACAAACTTAGGCTCAGTGACTATTCTGAAGAATGTTCAACTAAAATTCTGCGACACAAACCAAGATATCACAGATGTATTTGTGATTCATGTTACTGATGACAACAAAAATATTTATATAAATTTTCTTCTGGATTTAATGAGCCAGGCAAATTTTAGCATCCCATATATAAGCCTCATTTACATTTGTAGTCATTAGTTACCCAAGTAATCAGACTACCCCGATTCAATTCTACACATAATTCAAAATGGAGCAACCATATGTATGAACGTAATCAACTGCTGCATCAAATGAAAGTCAACAGTTTCGACTCAAGAATGACAGCTGCAACTGTTATACAAATTGTAGAAAAGTAAAATGTGCTGTTGTTTGTTCTCTGAATTATAACTATATCTCTTGTCAGTGCCATATCTTTATATCCATAACCTTCTGAAAAAAGACAAACATTTCTTCCTTATCCCTACAGGATAGAATTTGTATTAATAAAACTTTAATGTGTTTGCTTTGTTAACTATTTTCATACATATAAAAAAAGAAGTAATTATAGCATGTGAAAATTCAACAAGATTGTACCCACCTGTAAACAGTAATATCATTTTGTGATTGTATTATGTAAAGAAAATTTTATGTAGTCAATATTAAGTCACACCTGTGATGAAAAAAGCAAACAAAAAATTCAATGGGTGAAAATTTTGAGACTTGATTGTTATAGGGTTTTTGATGTCCTTCATGATACATGTAATACATTTTTATTTGTATGTCCTGGTTGTAAAACATATCTTTGTCTAATCTTCCTTTTCTTACTACATGCAAGCTGGTATATGTGAAGACAAGTGGTTATATTTACCTGGTGGCAAGTGTAACAGATCCAGTTAAATGCTGCAACAGACTTGGCTGAGGGAAGGAAGGCCTCTGCTGCTAAAAAATCTCTCTTTGCTTGTTCCATCCATCGCTTTGCTTCACCGGGTAAGGGCACAGAAAAGGAAGCTGCTCCTCCATGGAAAGAATATGAACTTCCCTGATGGCTGCCATGTGTTTGAGCAAAATATTCATAGTATTGGTCATATTCTCTGCTGTACTGACTTCCTCTTTGTCTCATTCGATTGCTCATTGTTTCATATCGTGTGCCTGTAAAAGTTTCCCTCTCAGTGAATCCAGAATTATAGCCATTATAACTGTCAAGTGATTGTCCTCTTTCAAGCTTGAGTATTGTAGCATTGATATAATTAAAAACATTCTTACAGTAATCCTCTTGACCTTTGTTTTTGTCTGGATGCCATTTCAGCCACAGTCGTTTTATGACCGATCGTCTTTCTCTCTCAGGGAGTGTCCAAGCATCACGTAAAATTGAATGAATGTTTCTGCAAGTTTCATCCAATGGAAAAGATCCAACAGACACTGCATCAGCAGGTATTACATCTCGAATTTTATTTTCCTTTCTCCTCTTGAACTTGTAAAGCTGGAAACCATAGACAACACTATTTCCTTGTTCCCCAATATCAATGAGATACCTTGACTTTATTACTGACAAGTTAGCTTCCTTCAACCCTACTGGCTCAATGATGTGAACATATATGAACACGGGATCATTTATCTGCAGATGCTGTTCATCATCCATCTCAACATCTGGATCCTCTACTTCAAGAGCAAGATATTGATACTCATGTTCCTGGAAAAAGGAAAATCCCTGTTCCAAAAATGGATGGAACTCTTTGGGAACATATGTGCCTGGAACTGGAAAAACTGATTTATGTGAAAGCTGAGTTAAGTTATACTGGTCAATTTTCCTTTCATCCAGCTTGACTTGTATCTGTTGAGGTGAACTGAAGCATCGAAGAATTGCATATATTAATTTGAATGTAGTCCCATCATGTAGAATTCCTCCTGTACAGGCATGAATAAAATCCAAAATATCTCCATCATCTTCTAGTAGATCATCTATACTGTTTTCGGGTTGTCCAGTATTTTGAAAATAAATGGTGTATTGTGCATTATTTTCAATTTCAACCTTGGCCATGAAGCATTTTTTCTTTGCCTTTGACACTTCTATTCGCCTGCCTTTGAATTTTAGATATGTATTTAATCCCGTTACTTCTTTAATTTGTACATTCTGCAGATCATAAATCAACTTTTTTTCCATCTGTTCAGAGAACTTGTCTTTGATCGCATGTTTAGCTAATCTCAAAACACCATGGATAAAGTCTGAAGATTTGAGAAACATTCCAATTTTTCTTGCTTTTGAACTCTGTATTTCATTCATTTCTGATGTGTCAATCTCTTCTTCTACCACTTCTGTCAATAAAGATGGACGAAGTCTTTTTGGAAGACATAAAATGGTTTGTTTTACATCTTTCACATCTATTCCAAGATTTTCAAATCCCATAAAATAGTCAATGTCACTTTCTCTTGACAACCTGTTCTCAAAATAACTGTTGTCAGAAACAATCAATAATTTTGCATTGCAAAGCTTGTGCCCTCTGTTTGGAAAATAGAGAATGTCAATGTCCAATTCTACCTCTGTACCTTTGGTGCATGGCAGTCTTTTAATCATGTTTGACATTGCTTGACGAATGCAATCAAACTCTTTTGCATAAAGGGTTTCATCTCTGACCTCATTTTTTATCATAGTAAGTATCCTTGCATAGTGTATAATTTGTACCTCTCTTGATGCTCCAAGAAATACAAATAAATCATTGAATTGTCCATAGAAACTGGGCGCTTTGTACAAGTATGGCTCAATTGTATCTGCTTCTGTTACATCTATAATCACTTGCATAGACTTAACAAGTATCTTCTTCTCATCAATGAAAATAATTGGTGTGTTCTGTAGCTTTTGACACATTTTTGGATCTTCGTCCTTGTTTTCAGAGAGAAAAGCATAAATCTTTTGCATTATAATTTTAAAGTGTGAGGCTTCTAAACTAAGCTGTCTATAATCAGTAGATTTTGCACTTTGAGCATCACAGATATTTTGAGAGTGTTGAATCACTTTCTCCACTGGTGGCACTGCATAAACACCAAGTTCCTTTGCTACTTCATGAATATGATGACCAGAACAGGGTAAAAATTTGATTGGTATTAGATCCAAAGTGCTCCAACATACAACTTCAAACTCTGATGAAACTGAACCCGAGAAGCATATTAGCCTATTGCAGTCATTAGGCTGTTTGAAAATTTCTATCTTCTCTGGAGACATCCTATGTGGTGGTATAAATCTAATTTGGGAAAGTTTCTTCAAGGTTTCTCTGCTCCAGTTTCTTTTAGCTTTCCAAAAGTATTTCAAAAGGCATTCTGCTTTGCTGACTGTATCTCTCACAGTTATTTCTTCCTCATGTGCAATTTCTCTGGTAAAATTTAAAAGATGTCCATCTGACAACTCTGTAATCAACCCCAGTAATACAAAAAATTCTCTCCAGTCTTTCATCACGTAATTTTTGGGAGGAAATTCAGCCTCCTCACACAGGACAAGGAAGACCTTATTGAAGGGGTCATAAAGGTCTTTGGCTCGTTTATATCTTCCATCTATACACCTAAATAAGGGTACTTCCTTCAAGAACCTAAGGAGAATAATCTGCTTATTGTTGAATCTTTCTTCACTGTCATATGAACCATGCAAGTGAAATAAATTGTCCCTTATAAATTCTAAGTGCCTCATATGACTAATCTCTGGCAATTTCAAGAATGAAGTTGCAATCTTATTGCAATAAATGTCTATTGTCTCTTCATATGTGAATCCAAGAAATGCATGCAACTTCTGTAAATTATCATTCTGAATCAACAAAATGTGATTTGTAGCTGTTACCCACTCTGCAATGCCATCCTGTGGCATTTCAACTGGCAGAACAAGAACACTGTCTGTTTGAGAAAAGCTTAAATGTTTACCATCATAAGTCACATGTATTGGAAGGGACCTTATGGTATTCTGAAGCCAGGTACTTTCCGATCCTTTTCTGAGTATCTTCAGTTTTTCAGACAGATAAATGAGGAGGGCATTACATTCATCAGATGAAAGGTTGCATTTCTTCATTTCATCTATATGGCACTCCAAGCACATGAGGAAATGAAGAGGTTTTTCTACAGTGGATACTAATTTTTTCATTGCAGAAGACACATCATTATATTTTGGGAAGATGCCTGTGTCTATACATGGAAACTGGATTTTCTCAATCGCTCTTTCAAAATCAGTATGAACAGAGTGATAATAATTCAACACCGAAATACGTTTACTGATAGGCATCAAGAATCGTTTTATTTTGTTGTTATTTTCAGTCTTGTTTTTTCTGCATGGCAGAAGACTCCAGTTATCAAACACTTTAACATTTTCTTCAAAGCATGCTTGGTCACCTTTACCACTTTTTTCCTTGACCATTGAATTTTCATGCAGCATTGTCCAAAACATTTCCATCCACACTGCATTTGGAACTTCTGTCGACTGCAAACTCCATTCTATCTCTTCTCCTGAAGTAAATTTATGAGGATCAATTGAATTTGGCAAGCAGTCTGAGAAGTCTTGAATATGCAGATCTTTAAATAACCCACTTTTTCGAAAGCTGACAGTGTCAAATGTATTCACAAGATCTTTGTGAACAAACAAATCTCTTGATCCTTGTAGCAGTTCACAATATTTTGACAAAAACACCGGGTTCTCATGGTCAAAGCATCTAAGAAATTCATCGTTTGTGACAAGCAATGGTAGGCCTTGTAGATTTTTATATAGTTCCTGATCAGCATTTAGATAATTTATCAAGTCATAGACATTCCTCGTGCTCTTCATATTAGTTCTTGATATGTAAAGATTAAATTCAATTTTACAACTGTCTTCATGGCTCTCTCGATATGACAGGAGAAATGAAAGAACTTTGCCTGGGCATATTTCATTTAATTGAAGTATAGCTGATGATAGTGCAGCTTGAACATCACGCGGAGATTTGATTATTTTCATGCCCATGGCCTGCAATGGTGCAATCAAATTCTTGTCTTCTTTGGATAAATTATCAAAGAATGATGGAAAATGGTCTGAAGATCTTTTCAAGGGAAACCATTTCAATTCTACATGATGCTCTTCTTGCTCCTTAATCGAAGGAAATATATCGATCTCCCGATCTGATATGAATTGATACACGTATTTCAGAAGAGATTTCCAATAATCATCACTGATGTTTTTCAGAGTTGGAAAATATGAGTTGAAAAGATCCAGCTTTGCCATAGTAAGACTCTGTTCATCACAAACTTCTTTGAAGATGTGGGTTTTCATGAAGGATAAGCATGAGACATAGGCATGCGATACAGTATCCCCAAGTAAAGCGTGATTCCAGTCATAGCTATAGCCTTTGTCTGCTTTCCACAATGACCGTCTTGACTCATGGTCAAGCATGAAATGACCATTTACATGAACTGGAAGTCCAGTTTTTAGTGGCAGGGGCAAGAAACAAAACGCACGCCCATTCTTCTTTAAAAAATTCTCTTGTAAAAGTCCAAAAATAGTTTCAGGGGTTCGTTTTTTCCATGCTTCAAGTGTAAGACTTTCATCACTAGGTAAAGAAGCTGCAATTCCAGCTAGTGGTAGATGTCCAATAAAATGTCCCTTCGTTGCATTTGATATGCTACTAGGTATTTTAGAAACATCATCAAACCCAATTCTTTGCACAACATAAAATATCTTCATAGTTTTATCACTATCTTTGACCATCATGGTATATCCAACTTCCTGTGGGGGAATCTGAAGGAAACTCAAACTTTCATTAGTAAGATTTTCATTGGTAAGATCTTTTACACATTCTTCCACATACTGAAAAAAATCATCTCTCTTTTGTTTATCATTCTCAGATATTATCGCTTCTACAGCATACTCTTCCTTCAATGTACCAGATGTGATATCTGATATCTTTATTTTCGACACATGCCTAAGAAACAATAAGGATTCACAGATCTCTGTTTTACTCTCATTGAGGATTTCATTCAGTCTATTCACTGATATTTCTTCCTTACTGACAAGGGAAACTTCTGACATTTCTTTGTTTCGAAGAGGAAATCGAAACATTGTTCCACAATTGGATTTAAAAAAAGTATCATCTCTTTCATGATACCCCCTAAGCATATCTGTATCATACCGTCGCAGTGCTTGCATGTTGCATTTTATACCAGGGTTATCCTCATTTGCCATGGGGACAAATTTACACATTGGGTCAAATATGCAGAGTGTTTCTCCATTCTTAAGATCAGGTCCCTTTGTAAGAAATGAAGGAACATCAGTCAGATGGTATACAGCATTAAACCCAACACCATATTTACCTGTTTTTGATGGGTCACTGGATTTGCTTCCCATTCCTAAACTCTGGATACCTTGCAGATCTTTTTCTGTGAATGGTTTGTCATTGTACACACAAAGTGCAGGACCCTGAAGAGGTCTGCAATCATCCGAAAGGATTTTATCACACTCATGTGTTCTTAAGTCCTTTATGAAATGAATCTCATTTGCTCCAGCATCGTCTGCATTCTGCACCAATTCCTTTAAAATACTCTCATCACATGGATAGGAACCAAGCAAACTTCTTATTCGTGTAACTAATTTTTCTTTCTGTCCCCAAGGTATTCCAACTAAATTTTCTTCTAAATGTTTCAAACGTTTTGTTTTGATTCCAAGACTCGCTGCAAGTTCATTGGATATCTTGCCATGTACAAGTTTCATCTTTGAACTAGTACTGACGTCTTTATCGTCCATACAGAGGTCTTGTGTACGTTGTAGGATACATTCTGTATCTGGTGCATATATTTCGAGTGCCATTTCATTGCACTGCCTATCAGCTTGTTTCAAAGAATGTTCCAAAGCAAGGAGCAAATTACAGACTAGATCAGTATCCTTCTCTGACAGTGGCTCATTATTCTGTACTTGCTTCTTTTTGGTCAGAATTTGTGCAATTTCACCTGGAGAAAAAAACTCTTTTATTCCAATGGCTTTGAAAAATGCTTCATATTTTCTCCATTCTGAATATGAGAGCTGGAACAATTCAGGAGAACAATTGTAGTTGAGATCACGGGCAACTTGTGCAGGCACAACCATCAGGTTATCTATCATAATAATTTGTTGATATTTAAATGACTCAAGATAATTTAGAAGTTCAGCAGTTTCCACATTTTTAGAACTCTTCAAGCATTCATTAAAATACTTATATATTTCCTCAAGAGTTGGCTTGCAAATCTGTTGCTGTATTTTTTCATCCCTGTTATACTCTTCTAATATCCTGAGCAGCTGATTGCCTACAGTTTCATAGGGAATGTCAGTCATATAGAATCCCTTCACACCAAGCATTCTTAGCACTGGTCTTGATATTGATGACAAACATTCTAATCTGGTCTCATCAATAACAAGCTCAGAACAACATACCAGTTTCTCCCTAAAGCCAAAATATAGCATTGTGGGTCTTGCCAGTTGAATAAGACCTTTTTCATGATTTTCTGAACATATGTTAGATGAAACTATGTTTGGTTTGTTTTCTTCAGCTTTCCAACTAAAATGCCAATTGGCTGGTTTTTGTAAAACTGGAAGAAACTCAATTTGCTGAAGAGAATTTAAGGTTGGCTGATCTTGTTCTAATTCATTCCTGACTGAATTATTTGACAAATATTCAACAATCCTTGTACATCTATTCAATGCACAATTGCCACAAACAGAAGTGAGTTGCTGGACTGAATGACATCTTTCAAACAATAAGTTATGCGGCAAGGTACGATGGAGCATTCCCAATTTTCTGAGTAAATCTAGAGTCTTGTCATTTCTGAAATTTTCTTTCCTTAGTGGAAATACCTCATCATTGTCATCATATAGAATACTAAGATCGCTTGAAGGATCAATTAGTTCTGATGGACATTTCAAAGTGCCACGTGGTTCAGTTGGGATGCATTCCACATTTGTAAGGGCCTCAGAAACATTTTCTATTGGTAGCATCAAAGCAAACTGTACCAACATGTTTCTTTTGGATGCATTTTCACTCCAAAAAGGATCTTTCAAGTTTGGAAGAAATATGTGTACAAAAAATTGTTCCGTAGTAATCAGTCCTTCATTCAATACTTCCTGGGATACACTTTCAATGCACTGCTTGACTTTATCTGGCAGATCAATCACCAAATTTCCAGGTCTTTTGTTGAACCTCAAGAGAACTTCAAAGGCAATGTTCCCTATTTCAATGTCATTTCGCAGTTCAGGGTCAAGGAATATACATTCATGGAAGCATTGCCAGATTCCATTCCTATGGAATACTTTAGCATTAGTTGAAACTATTCTCTTAAAGAACTCATTCTGAAGAGGTATTGTTGTCATTGAACAATCAAGAGGCCACAAAGTATGATACTCATATTCAAGAGGTACACCGCTGTCCCTTAGTCCCTCAAGAAGATATATGTATGCATTTACTAAGGCATCCTTCATCAGGGCTTGATTCCACTGACTACTTGTGGTACATTTGTCATCTTCAGTTGTTGTCAGCAAATGTCGTCTGTCTGATGTAATAGCAAAACATCCATTTATGTGCACTGGTAAACTGGTTGGAATAGGCAGAGGCAAAAAACAGAACACATGGCCAACATTATAGAAACCAAGAGGCAATTCATGTAGGGGTATTGGCCATAAGTGCTCCCCTTTTTCTTTGTAAGGTACTGCAACACCACAAAGAGGCAGTGCCAAATTTGCATTGACAAATTCATGCTGAAGTGACGTATCTGTTCCTGTAGCCCAGGAAAGAATCCAAGAACAGTTCAGTTTTGTGCCAGAATGTTCCCTAAGCAGAGGAAAAAGCCATGGTGCATCTTCTATTGCCTCTAAGTTAATCGATATCTTCTGCAAAATCCTCATTGGGTTAAACCGTAAATCTCCAATCTCCTTGAGATTTGCTGCTAACGTGAGTACATTTGTGGTACAAATTGTAGACGAGTCTTGCTGTTCCCAGCATTCTTTGCTCAAAGAAAATAATGATGTCCGCTCTTGAGGATCTGTACAGTCTGATCTCAAATGGAAAATTGTTACTTTCCTGATATTTTGGGTAAACAAAAGCAAGTTTCCTGCAGCTTTGAATGTTAGCTCTAAAAGCTTCACACATTCTTCCTTTGAGTAAACTTTGTTGCTGATTTCACTTCGTTGAGCCTGAGAAGGAGTGCGAAGTGGGAACCTGAAAAGGGTACCATTGAATTGAATCCTGTCTTTGGAGGGGGATAAATCACAGCCGAATATGTTTTGAAAAGGTTTGAACTGATTTTCAAAATAAGTCAATATTTTCAAGTTTTCCTTTCTTCTAAGATCTATTCTGATTCCAGGTTTCCCAAGATAAGATATATGTGGATCAAGCATGACAAAATTGCTACCACTAATGAAACTGGGTACATCTGTTACATTGTACACAGAACAAAATCCTAAACCAAACTTTCCTATCTTTTCCAAATCATCTTCTTTTGTTGCTCCATTCAGTTTTAGGATGTTCAGGAAGTCCTTTTCTTGAAACTCTGCATCATTGTAAGCCCAAAGTGCTGGTCCCTGGCATTCTGCAAGGCCTTCATGTAAAAGATTATTTCTAGCATCCTCATTTTCTCTTTCATCGTACAGAAAATATACTACATTTGCCTTGGCGTCATCAGCATTCTGAACTATCTCTTTTATTACAGAAAAGCCATCTAGGTATCCATCAGTGACAAGGTTATGAAGCCTCCTTGTTAGAGGTTCATTTTGACCCACAACTTCCATTTCAAATTCATCAGTTTTTGAAAGTAGCCTTCGTGTAACAGACATTATACCCAAGTCTTCAGCAATCTTGCCAGATACCTCTTCATGGATATAATAAATTTCTTCCTCGGAGTCATCATCATTTCCGTATTGCAATGAATAAGATTCACAGTATGTACATTCAGTTCCTGGTTTTAGCAAAAGCATTGAGGCACCTGCTTTTGTACGAATAGGAAAAAGGATATTATGTTGCTGTCCTACTAATTGGGTCTTTTCTTGGCTAAGCCTTTTCAGAATACTAATTATTATATCTAGGTCTTTCTTTGATTCCTCTGCTGAATATTGGTTAGAATTATATTTGTCTCTGATCTTATTCTGTATCTCTAGAAGTGTGTCTATGTTCTGTTCTTTTTTGCACCCAAGAGCATAAAAGAAAGAATTCAGGTACAAAAGTTCACTTGGAATTTTCCACAAATAAGGAAAAAGATCTATGTCATTGGGTCTAGAATGAAGAAAAACTTCACTGGAAAGAGAAAATCCATCTCCATTCCAAACAAAAGATTTGTGTGTGAGACTTTTAAACTTTTCATTAGCAAGTAATTTCATATTTTCATATGTTGACAACTTGTGATAAATTTCATTGATTAAAGGCAAGAGATCTGCTTTGAGGTGACTTTCATAGACATCAGTAATATTTTCAAGTTGCTGCACAATTTTGTCTATGGGGGGGTCTTCATTCCATCTGAAGACAGATGCAAGTTTGTTGTCTCTGGATTCAATCAATGGCATCGTTGATCCAACCAATCTCGAAAATTTTGACAGGCGCAAATCAGATGGTTTACTCAGAGCTTGTTGTGGTTGAAACCAGGGCAAGGCACTAGAAAAGCCTTCACATTTTGTATGCATATGGATGATGCACCTCATGTCTTGCAGCTTTTTTCTTAAAGAAATTCCTTGTATTTTTTGATCAAGAAGGGAAGATTTTTCTTCCAACACCTCTAAGAACCGTTTTGCTTTCAAATGCATTTGTTCTTCCTTCCCATTTTCACAACAGCCATCAAGGATCCTGGCCGTTTCAAATAAATCCTCAGCGGTCACATCAGTATACGTTTTTAGTCCAAGTCTCTTCAATGTTATGATATCTGACTCTGTGCAGAAATAATGCATCTCGGGAAACTTGTTTTCCATTTCAAAAAGAGACTGCAATCGATGATCCAATGGATCAAAAAGATCACTTGGCTGAGAGATTTCAAGGGTTAAATTCGATCTTAAGAATCGTACACACTTGGCTACATTCATGACCTTTATATGGCCCTCAAAATTTCTAATGTTTTGCATGAAGTAATACATGAATGTTTGTCTCTCAGTAAAATTGTAAAGCTCATTCTCCCTGTTTTGCATCATTTGTAAAGTCTCGAGCACTAAATTATTTTGATCTAATTCTTTGGCTCCAAGGATACGTGCAAGACGACATTCATCATAGCCTCCAAGAATGTATGGGTGGGGGAATTTTACTGGAAATTCATCTACTCTGACAATGGTCGAAATCTCTTGAAGCGATACTTTCTTTTGCGACCCACTTTCTGTGAATAATTTGAGGCATTTTACAAAGTTTTTGCTCTTCTCAGTCCAGGCTGTAAAAGCAGCCAAAAGTTTAACAAAATCTTTTCTGTCCTGATAAGCACAGAGATTATTAAAAGTTACAATTGCCTTTTCCCTTTCATATGTGCTGTAAAGCGTGTCCATGAGGTTTATCACTCCCTTCTCTGTTGAAAAATGAACATACTGAAAAATCTCTAACCTCTGAAGCCATACAGGAAAAGAGGGAAGAACTTTGATAGATAAGAGCTCCAAACATTTGTACACAGATTCATTCCAGCTTGGCATATTTGGCATTTCTTTCACTATCAAGAAGTCGCTCAGACGGTACAATTCAATCTCCTGAACATGTGACCAAGAAGGAACCAATGGAATATGTTCAAACAAACTTACATTGTAGCCATGAGAGAAAATATTTTCCCATACTTTTTCAATCCAGTCTCCCATCAGAGCTGAAAAAGGACCAACCTTTTGTGGACAGGTTTGACCTAGATGATTTGTTATGGTTTCTTCCAGAAGGAACCTGAATGTAGCAGCATCCAAATAGTGCACTTGGAACTGACCTGTAATAGAATCAAAGCAGGGCATGAATTCTTTAATTATAGCTCTATTACATGCTTTTTCAGCATACAATTAAGTGTACTCAGTTTTGATGTAACTGCTAAGGATTTCAACATGACATACTCATTACAAATACTTAAATCACACAAAGAATACTCTAAATTCAGGAAATTTTAGGAAACCAAACAAGGGTGACAAACATTAGATACATAGCTATGAAGAATTAGATGAAGCTTAGGCCCATTTAACAGTGTGTGAGTAAAATTCTGTATGTTATTATGTATATTTAACTTGCTTTGTTTGTTTGATGGTTTTATTTTATTTCATTACATGCTATTGTAAAGTAACTGCATGTTGGACTTGACCTTGTCCAAAATTGAGTTCATTACTGCTTGACCCAAATTGATTTTTTTTAAAAATTTTATTTGTCAACAACTAAAACATAGCAAAATTATTCTCTGTGTGTATGGGTTTAAAATCAGTATTATTAGTATTAACAGAAGAAGTAAATATGTTGATTGGGGTCTAAGTTTTGGAATTTCCTGAGTGTAATCCAGGTTATGGCTATTGTTTTGTAAAGATCAGGATCATTCTAGAAGGTTATTTTCATTGGTAATGTTTTTTTTTAGAAAATACTAATTGTGACCTGAGGTCAAGTAGAGAACTATATATAGTGTAACTGAGAGGATTTTCTCATTCGTGCTTTAACATCTAGCACTTTCAAATTGTATTATATGTTGTGGCCAGTAATTTTGGGCTGGAATCTATTTTCTTAAAATTACTGAATTCAACTGATTAATTTCTCTGGAAATACAAAAGTGCTTTGGTAATATTCTTGGATAGAGACATTCACTGGAATTTAAAGTTTATTCAAACCTGGAATTATATTTCTGTGATTCAGCAAAAGACTGTTGGCACCTGAGCACACTAGGAGCTATAACAGATGTGTCATCACCTTCATTTTTTGGATTTATTCTAGACTTTTACTGATTTTATTCAGGACTTTAAATTACTCAGACTTGTGTCTGTAATTCTTTAATTATTTTGGGATTTAATTCGCAATACCATAAGTTATTTTTTCTCATTTTCACCTTGTATTCTAGGGAAATAAATTATTTGTTAAATTTGACAAAGCATTCCGTCGTTCACTCTTTTCTACTGTAACTTATTTTAAAACCATTGATTCATATCAATACAAAAATTTCCCTACCTCTGTTTGCAATGGCTTGCATGTGTCCTAGAAACCTTTGTTTTTGCCAATCTAGATGTACAAATATGTTGTCAAGTCCAGGAAAGAGTTCCATTTCTTCCTTGCTGCATAACAGTATTTGACCATGTGGCCTGTGGCTGGATACAAAGGCAATGAAGGATTCATCATTTAGAGGAAGAAGTTCCAGACCATCCAGGATCTCGTACTGACTGTCTACTGTTAAGAACTCAAGGAGATCAAACTTTTCTTCCCTAGTCAGTGACCTGTATCTTGAGTTGTCTTTCAATAGAGTGGAAAGACTTCTTGGCATTAATTCTGTACCACTGTTACTGAACTGGGAGAAAAACTGAACTACATGCAGAGGTACTTCCACATATTTTTTGTCATAAATCCTCAAGACTTTTGCGACTGTATTCTTTATGGAAGGGGTCAACTTTGGATATTGACTGAATGTGGTGAAATAAGCTTCTGCATAATCAATCCAACTTTTCTCTCCAAATTTATTGACAGTCAATAGAGTGGGCTTTGCGATGATTTTCCTAGAAATTTGAGGCAGTACCGTTTTCCATATATCAACCACCTGATCAGCTTTTGGAATGGCTGCATAAATGCATTCAATAAAGTTATCTTGGTTCCCATTCTGAACTGAGTGACGAATCATCTCCTGTATAAGAATCTCATATACATCTGGCAGTACCTCTGTGAGAAGCTTTTCATTCCATGTCAACACTTTGTCCCTATGCAGATGCATTTCAACTTGATCAGCCGATGGCCATTTTATGTGGCGTCTATTTTGACTTAGTGCAAAATATCCATTGACGTGTACTGGCAAACCTGTCATACTTGTTCTCTCCTGTGGCAGTGGTAGAAAGCAAAATACATGGCCCTTGAATTGTTTAAAGTTTTGTCCAATAGGAGCAGCTAAACCAGCAAATGGACTGTATCCCAGAGACTCATCCTGAATAAGTGATTTCAGTTCATTGGACATATTTCCTCCCTTATAGTAGTTAATCACCATCCAGTCAGTGGTACTTTCCTTCACAGTATTGTCTATTTCATAGGATTTTGTGCAGATGGATAAAAGGTATTTACAGGTAATAGAGAACTGCGGAATTGTCTTATTCAAATTTCTGATCTTCGTCAAGAAGGATATCCTTGCTTGCTGCACGTCATCAACATTTTTGACAAGCTCTACACTGAACTGCATATGGATCTCATTAGTAATGGCCTCCTTTGTATACATGGATAATTTTGTCATTTGTTTCAGGAAAATCAATATATTTGAGGCTTCAGCCTGGAAGGCAGTGAAAAGATCAATCACCTTGCCTTTATCATATAACGTGTCTGACAGGCTTGAGGCCTGCAATCGCAAAGGAAACCAGAACAGTGTTCCATCATACCAACCAGTCTGTAGAATTGCTTCGGTGACACCAAATGTTCCTTGAAGAGCTGTGAGGAGGTCCTCAATGTTAAACTTCTTCCATTTCTTTAATTTAGACAGTCTAATTGTCAAACATACATGATCGGAACTTCTATGGGTATCCATAAAAAGAATTCTGTCACCACTCAACACAACAGGATTGTCTGAAATTGTGTATAAATAACATTGACAGATATCAAATAGATCCCACTAAAATCTATGTATCTATCTTTCAGTACATACCTGTCTAAATGCACTACAAAAAAAATGAATAGTAATTTATTTTTGCTTGATTTGAGTAAAATATTTTATAACCTGATTACTTGTCATTACTTAGCAATTACTAATTATTACTTTGGATGATATTACTTATTTTAATAAAATAAATTACTTACAACTATTACTAAGTAATGAAATTACTTAACTTTAAAACACAAATCACTTAAATCTTGTACTTGAAAGGGATACATTACTTGAAACAAAAGGAATTACTTGGTATATTTTTAGTTGATGTCAGTAAGAATTTTACTATGTGATTACTAGTTTTAACACAGCAATTACACATTTTTACGCAGTTACTTAAAATAGATGTAACGTAATTCTACAAAATGACTAAAGACTAATAATAAGTTAACAAATTACTTAATTCTCTGGCATGAATATAGCTTCACAATAATTAAATTAATTGCAATAATAAAATAAGTACATGTCACAAATATTTCAAATAGTGTTATTTGGCTTGGGACCCTAGGTCTAATACATGAATAAATATCAGGGACCTATACTGGTGGTTTTCTGGGTGGTTTTCAATTTGAAAAAAATATGTGATGTATTCATTTCCATCTGTGGATACAGCATATCAACTCTGGCCCTACACGTTTCAACCAAACCTATTTATATATCACACTAAAGCAAATTAATCTTTACTTTGTTATATCATGTTGCGGGTATCAAAGTGATCATTGTATATGCACTATATGTCAATAAACCTGCATGCAAAGAGGCAATAATAAAAAAAATGAATGATAGTATTCATGTTTCTGGATGAGAGGTAACATCATTCCTTGCAGTCGTTTGCTTTATATATGTGCATACAAGCTTCATGCATATGTACTGTTGCCCATTATGTATAAGAATTCTGTCCCTGGTGTTGTTACTGTGTTGTTGTGAATAGTGTGAAATAGTGTCATTATGATGGTGTTTATTATTGTTGTTGTTATTATTATTATTATCTGCTGCCAGAAGAAAAAATAATTGGCAGTTCACTTCAAACTACCGTATATACTCACATATAAGCCGAATTTTTTTGGAAAACTTAAAGGTATGAAAGAAGGTGGGTCGGCTTATCCGTTTTTAGGTATTTTTGTTGACTACTGTAATGGTTGTAAATCTGAGGACACAAAACAATATTATTTTCCATGCCCTAAGACACAGGCATGTAAAAAAGAGTAACTTTCCGTGACCCGTCTATTATTAAACTGTTGCACAGTACTATGATTGATTTTGTTATTATTTTGCATGTGCATATTTTCGATTTCTCCAACATGAAGTTAAATAAAGGCAAATACTGACTTCATAGTTCGCGAGCCAGTTGAGTTTACCAGGGAGATCATGCTGAACTACAATGTACAGTACTTACACAGTGCAAAGGGTGCATAGCGTCACTTAAATCTTTACTTATTCCCAAACATCTAAGATGCAGATTTTGTTTTATTCATTGTTTCGACCAAATTGTAGTCTTCCAGATAACATTTCAGCTAGTCCTTAATAGCTATTTCATTTACCTTGAATCACGCACTCAGAAGTTAATCATTTTCAGTGATATAAGTGATCCGACAAATTGAGGTAATATTTTTAAAAAGGTATGCACGTTTAAATGTACAAGGCACATAACCATAACAATTTACATGTTCACTAAGAGTGGTAATAATAAAGACCTAAATTCTCATAAAGTTCACCTATGATCAACATCAATCAAGTTTAGTTTTGTGTTTTAGCTGAACAAACATCATAACTTTCCACACAATGGAAAGCTTGATGTTCGGCATATCCTATGTTGTTAGTCGGCGAATTTCTTTCTTCTTGCGACAGAAGTACAGGCCAGTTAATCACTAAAACCCTGAAACTGGCTTGTGATAAGAGGGAATTTTGACTGGTAACTATACCAGTACATTGATGTGGAATTGCCTTTTATTCCTTAATATTAGCATGATTACCGTAGTTTTGTAAAACAGGGTCAAAGGCATACATATGAACTTTTCAAAAGCCAAACAGGAAGACTGAAAAAAAAATAGAGATTGGGATCTAAAATTGGCAGGTTTTTTGTGACATTTTTAAAGCCTTGTTTTCACAAAACATTAATCGATCTTCCTTGTCCAATCTGTGTGAAAATTGCAAAAAGACTCGTTATGTCTTCCTGTGACGGGTTCTATTTTCCCCCGGGACATGCCCTATTTAAATTCTGGTCAGCTGTGGTTAAACTGCACAATAGCTAAAGATTAGTCTTAAATAAGCAAGAAAGCCAGCACGACTATTTAAAAGTTAATCCATATCCATGCAACTATTTTTGAAAACGACTGGCCCTCGGCCGTAATTCAAAGAAACCACGTTCTACACTATTGTGTGTTACGCTAGCACCAGCAATTGACTGGCAAATAAAGGATTCCCAATTTTGCTGAACTAAGAGGTACCAAAATAGCCGGCCTCATGGTACCGTACATGTGGCATCTATTTTCCCCTCTTTGTACATCCGACCATTATTGTTAACTCGTACGTTAGCATTAAGTATTGCTTATTATAAAACATGAAGTCTGAATTAGTTTTTTTGAGGACACATGCTGCATGGTATGTATTTTCATTCCTTCTTTTAATTTAATGCTTGTAATTATCATTGGTATATACGGTATAAAAATGCCAGGTGTTCACTCGTGTAAGTTTCTTTCGTGGGAATGGCTCAATAGCAGATCGAGTTACAGCTTCGTAGTGATCATTCTTAAGATGGAAATTAATTGTGGCCGATTTTATTGTTGTGGTTTACTTTTTGTTATGGTTTATTATTTTATTTTTGTATTATTGTAGAAATAAATAAAATCATTAATTTACATGAATAATGTTTAAACAACATTCTATTTAGTGAAGAAGCAAATTCTTTATAGTAAAGTAATTATTTCGTCACAACAATAATTCACAGGTGATACAACAGAACATGTAGGACATTTCTTGTTTAGAAAAAATGAAATTCGAAGACATAATGTAATAATCAGGAGTTCTCTGTAAAAAGCGGAAGATATTAAGAAATCAGGAGGTAGGTGAGGAGCGACCCCAAAAATCGGGAGTTTTTTCCCCTCCTAGCATGAAAGTTGACTGGTATGGTGTAAGATCACTTACATCAAACTACAACTCAGCTTTTATGGTATTAGCATCAAACTGTATTGTTTGTTCGTGGTGTTGTCATACTTGGATTACATTTTAATGAGTTTGGTATTTACGATTTCAAACAAAGTAAAAACGTAATTACCGGAGCACTGATATAAATCGTCCAGTTCAATAATGCATAAACAATAATCGAGTCAAAAAGAAGAGATAGTGTTACAGCAACTCACGAATGCTAAATTATTGTCCTTGTTCGATCAAATCATACACAAATCTAAATTAGGCAGAAACAATAAGAAAACAGAAAATTAAAAAAAAAATACTTTTAAAACAAGTTTATACCATTTCTTTTTAGTAATCATGCACGCTAACCTCAAGATAAGTATGCATGTACTCTTTTAAATATAACTTTGCCTAAATAAATGCATTTGGAACTTACCGCGTGCATATTGAGATGTCTCGGAGTTGTAGGTCAGCTTATACGTGGGTCATGCACTTTTTAGTGTTTATACCTGTTCAGTTTGGGGTCAGCTTATACACGAACGGGCTAATAAGCAAGCATATACGGTAAATAGAACTTTAAATGTATATAATTTTTGTTTTTTTGAGTGAGAGATAGAAGACCTCGTAGAAAATCGGTCAGTTGACCAAATGAGTTTCTCTTTAAATAAAGTCATTCTTCTTCTTCTTCTTTTTATTATTATTATTATTATTATTATTATTATTATTATAATATGTAAAGCGGAACAATTGGATGAACAGATGGTTGTACTATCCAGCCAGCCTTCTAACAACAATCCCCCCACCCCAAATATGTAATTTTCTATTCATCCATCTACATATCTACAACTGGCAGTCACAGCAAACAATTAATCTCATGTTTTTGAAAATTAAAGCAAAATAGTTGAATTTTCAATTTTTTCTTTAATAGCCATATTGTATCTCTACTTGACCTGATTTAAAATGAGGTAAAAATGACAAATTATAAAAGAGGTGGCTACACTTTCATGGTAGTCTATTTCATTAAAATATTAAAATGAAATTGATTTCATTTCCAAAATCTAGATATTCAAATCTATCAACTTCTTGGCAAGCTAAAAACTCTGCAGATTATATCTAAGGAATGTTCAGTTCAAAAGAAAGATTAGTATTTCAAAGTGTACTGCTGTTTATTTTTCATATTTCACACAGGCACCCAAAATATAAAGATATTTAGTCACAAAAACCAAATGATCAAGTGCGAGACCATTTTGAATATAAAGTCTGAAACTGACCATGTGGCCAGGATCAATTTTGTTAGTCCCGATTCAGAATCATGGAAACTAACTGTCAATGAACCACTTAGCTTTGAAACCCAGTTTAAATCTAATCATACACACCCTCTATGATGCATCAGTTTCCATTGATCAAGATCCACCTTTTGAGCTCGAATAACAAATCAGAAACATTAATGTTTACATCTGGAAATAAGTCCTATTCATCTCCAAGATGGACAAAACAGGAGAGTAGGTATATAATGACAGGTAGGTACATACTGCTGGACACACACACACACACACACACACACACAGATAGACACACACATGCATGTGTTAATTCTTGATGCTACATATTTCCTGCATGTGTCCCTATTTTCTTTCTATTTATGATCCTGTCTATCCGTTCATGAATTTATTCAAGTGTACATTAAGATGTGCTTTTGTATTTGCATTAGGAGACGAATTATATGCAGATGTTCACTTGGATCTTGGGAACTCTATGAATCCACATGAATTGGATTAGAGCCAGGATGTCAAAGGTTGAAGCATATATTGTTAATTTTATGTCAGTTATGCAATGTTCTAACAAATCATGCCAGGTATTCTCAACATTCTGGGGAATGTTATCATTGTGATTGAATAAACTAATCAACGCAAAGAAACCCAACAAGGGAGACCACATATCCAAGCATATGCCGTAACAAGGTATCAAATTCAAATTAACAGTGGTGCAAAGCAAGCTCTTTGTGGCTGTATTACCTACACCCATAATTAATAAATCTCACAGAATTGTAAATATCAAGTTTCTGCTCCAAGAAAAAGCTTTCCACAAGCAGCATCTTCTGTGAGTGGCTGACATAACATTTTGATCCCAAAGACTCAAGCTTGGTAGTTCTGTCATCTTCAGGCAAGTAGTGAATATCTTGTCCACAAAATGAACCAAGATAAAACTCTTCTTTGCTACAGATTTTTTAAAATCACAAGAACAAACATTTTCAACACTGAACATAATACCTGTAATATGGAAGACAGATTTGAAGCCCAGTCCAAATCGCCCAACTTTTAACGGGTCTTCCTCTTTTATACTGCTGTAAATCATCCTGATACCCTTCCAGTCTAACTCCGTAAAGGTGGCATTGTTATAGAAGCAAAGCGCTGGACCCTGAAAATGACATATTTATCTACAGAGCTGATACAGCTGTTGCAATGTAAAATATTTAGCCACAAAATGAATAGCAAGGTTAGTTGTTGTGCACGGCTTGATTAACAGATTTCGGTATGCACAGAGTTCTAATGAATGCAAGCAACATGGAATCAACTATGATGGCAACAAAGAGTGTTTTCACATCATCCTGTGTTTCAGGAATCAACTCAAGGACAAAATCTATGCACAGCAAATTTTCCAGGAAATCTTCGACATCATTTTGTGGCAGTACAGAGCATTTTATGTTGATCTATAACAAATACGTGTAGATAACATTACTTTTAAAGCAAGTTGGATGATTTCAGTAAGCTTGATGACAGCGTCTCAGCAAAAGAATAAAATATCAGTTGTAAAATTTATCAATCAGAAAATGATCACCTTAAATGTATCATGCGTTCCAAAATTTGCCAAGAAAGTTTTGAAGTATCTGCCATCAATTTCCAGCTAGTGTTTATCAATTACCACCACCCACTCACTTGCATCTAGTAAGCAAAATTCACATTTAGGATCGCAATTTAAAATGTGTACATTCATTTCTTTTAGGGATAAAATTCAGCTAGTTTTCTTGTCCAAGTTTACTTCATATCGGTATATTTAGCATCATCGAATCATGTTTCGAGATCATTTTATTTATTTGTTTCTTTTACTCAGCAGCAATGACTGACCTGCAAGAACTTTCTATATCGGCTCTTCTTGTCCACTTGTGTATTAATTGATCTGTCATCGTAAAGTATCCTGACCTCACTTGCTCCTGCATCCTCTGCATTTTGAATAAGTTCCTAAAACAACAAAATGTTGTATACAGCCCATATCCTCATGAATGTGACAGCTAACAAAGATTTTCTGTATTCATAGCCCTTTGGACACTCAAAGAGAAATGGTCGGGTTATGGATTAATTTATGAAGTATTTAATGTGTGCAATTTATTTGGATCCACTATACAAACAGCTAAAATATGTATTACTCCATCCTTATCACTGCTTTGCAGTTCTAGAAGGAAATGATGACACATCTGTCAAGCTATTCTATTCTGTTCTTTTCCAGTATGAGATTTTTCTATTCTGTTCTTTTCCAGTATGAGATTTATTATATTATTTACAAAATTAAAGTATATTTTATCTGAAATAAAAAACAAAAGTATTTTTAAATGATTAAAGTGCTGCTAACAATAGAGGAAAATCAACAGTTACTAAAGAAGTATCACAAACAACACTTAAACCTGAACCACAACAATAACAATAATTGTGACAGTGACTACTGTATTATTAGCTCCTTCAAAACACCATCACCTATATAGGAACACTGCCACCACAACCACCAATAATAATAATAATTTTACAAATTACAAGAACTATTGTCATCATTATCAACATCACTTTCTATCTCCTTTGTCTCATTATGACCATCACTACAATAGTGATAACAACAAATATTATGATAGCCAGCATGTGAAATTTCCACCAGACCACCTGTCCGATTTCAGCTAATTTCACAGCTGACTAGAGCAAGAAATGAGTAGCCAGTCATCTGCCCAGTTGGATTTTTAGGTAAATAGAGTTCATTTAATCTACAAATTGTATATTTTATGATACTAAAAGAAACCAGTTTTTCTAGTAAAATATGTTTCTTCAGAAGTCAGTCTCAGTAAGGCAGTTGATTTTTTTCCCGCTAGATTGATCAGTTTTCAGTAAGTGTAACAAAATATCAATAATAGCTATTGTAAAGCTGGAAAACATAATTAAAAGTTTGATACATTGACGATAATAATAATAATAATAATAATAACAATAATAATGAGGACTTTGTTTTCTCGCCTAATTCAATAGGAGCTCTAAGCGCTTTGCAACATTAGACAACACCTATCAGATAAGAAACATATTAATATTGATACAAAAACAAACAACATGAAATTAAAAAAAAAACATTAAAAAATAAAAAACATGCTGAGAATATTTCAGGTAGGAAACATTATTAGGTCTTTAAGTTTGATCTTGCTGTCGAAATAGGTGAGTTTTGAGAGACCTCTTGAATGTGATCACTGTGTCTTTGTGTCTAAGTTCAGTGGGCAATTCATTCCACACTGCTGGGCCCTGGTATGCAAAAGAACGCTGTCCATATGACTTTGTTTTCATAGTGGGAATAATGAGTACACGATTGTCAGAAGAGGAGCGTAAGTATCTTACTGGTGTATACACATGGGTGAGGTCAGATAGATATGTTGGACTAGAGTCCGACAGTGAAATGTAGCACAGAGAACAAATTTTGTCTTTGATTCTGGATCAAATGAATAGCCAGTGTAGGGTACAGAGCAGCGGGGAGGTGTGCTCTGATCGTGGTACTCTAAGTATGATCCGAGCAGCTGTGTTTTGAACTTTTTGAAGTTTCTAGAGTAGATATAGAGATGAACCAGACAGAATTGAGTAACTTTAGTCCAGTCTTGAAAGTACTAATGAACACAAAAGTGTTTAGTGGCATCCACTGAAAGATATTTGTGAAATGAGCTGATGCGTCTCAGCTCAAGATATGCAGCCTTGCATATGTTCATGACATGTTGGTGCAATGTGAGAGTACTGTCCAGAGTAACACCTAGGTTTCCTACTGATTGTGTGAATTTAATGTTGGCGTTGCTGATATTTATTGTTTGAGGTAAAGGATGTGAATGAGAAAGTCTTCGTGTTGTGATCAGAATGGCCTCAGTTTTATCATCATTCATCTGCAGCTTGTTACATGTCATCCATGATTTCACATCAGAAATGCACCTCTCTACACCTTGGATGGTAGCATCAACTTCAGTTGGGTGGCTAGATTTGTATATTTGGGTGTCATCAGCGTACAGTTGGTGAGACACTGGATGATGATCTATGACACTTGAGAGCAACTGAGTGTACAGAATGAAGATAATAGGTCCAAGAACAGACCCCTGTGGAACACCACAACATAGATCAACATTATATTCAACTGAAAAGTTTGTGAAGTACGCATAGACTTTATTTACCACTAGTACAGTTGCAAACACTCTAGTTCCAAACCCTATGCAGCTCAATGGCTTGTTGCTATCTCTCAACTTGACATAGTTGTTGGAAATTCTTTTCCATTTCACATGACAACGGCAATCATATCTCCTGCTACGAGACATACTCAAATTGGCACGTGATGTCCAATAACCGTAATTATGTCCTTTCCAGCTTTTATTCACAAAATTCTGAATACTCCTTTTTATTTTTCTGTGTTGATTATTAACACTTTTCTATAAGCTTATTTTCCCTTTCGTCTTAAACATGCAAAGCTTTCTGGACGCCATTTTTTAATATTATATAATAAATCGTTTGATCATGCAGATACTTCGCATGAACAAATAGGTGCAGTTTAAAGTGTCTGGGGTGCTGGAATCGGTTCACAATTAATACTTCCAGTTCAGTACCCACGAATGTAGTTCTAGTCTATTTTTAGAACATTTTTTCCTCTCTCATTTTGGTGGTGATAGAAGAGTTTTATTTATGCATTTTTGGTAGGGATTTAAAGGTAGCTGTTTATTCTTCATAATATGAGCTCAGGGTGTTGTTGTATGTGTGTATTTCGGCGACAGTGCACAGTGAGTAATAAGGCCTTGGTGATGCTCCGGAAGTGAAATGTGTGTTCTGTGTACATGGTGATGTGTTGACAGTTCAGCATCTAAAAAAAGAGCAGGTCAACCTTTGACGAGAACTTCACCGTGAAGTCATCTTTGAAGGTAGTTTAGATTTGCATATGATTTGTATTGATTGTCACACAGTGGAAAGGTCAGTACTGAGAAACCAATGTAGATAACATATAGTAAAATTAATTGTGTCCTATGTCCTGCTGCTGTAAAAATTAGTCATCTGGTTCCCTGACTAATTTCACTATTTGTAAGATGAAACCCGGATCCAAATAAAACACGGATGAACCACTTATCCGGATTTTTCGGCGACGACCATTTTCCCGTAGTTTTTGCTAGTATGCCGTAAGTCCGTATTTTAAGGGTAATTTTCGTAAGACTTACGGCAAAATCGTAAGAGTTGGCAGGTCTGAACTTCTTTAACAATAATTACCCATTTATAATATCTAAGAAGAACAACTGCTACCTCACAAATCCAGTCTTCCCAGCTAAAACGTTTTACCTAATAAGCTAAAAGGTGCCTGCTCATAAAGTTAATGTGTTCTCCCTTTGAAACAGGGATTGGTGCCAAATTCTGTGAATATTTCAGTTACTATCTGAGTGTACTGCATGCTCTTCATGCAAACCTAACTAGGGGGAGGTTTGGAGGGTGTGCGTTTTCTAAAATCAAGAAATGTATTACTGAAGGAACATATTTTACTAGAAGAAAAAAATGGTTTCCGAAAATTTGAAACTTGTGAAAGGGAAAATTTTGCCCCTGCAAATCCAATCGATCAGCCATCAAGCTGCATCATTCAGAAGCTGCTAAACAACCAGGGAAGGTAATATTTTGCATCATCATGCATGGATACAAAGGAATAGGAAAAGTGTAGATGGATTATACTTCCATTCAAAGAGAAAACTCCTCTAACTTAATTTAACATTGAATAGGTTCCAGAATAGTTGTAGCTTGGTTTGTGAGACCTCTCTTCAGAGAAAGCATGCAATTTGGAACAAACTTAAATGGTTACTTAAGTATTTATGAAATATAGCAATAATCCCTGTAGCAATGAGAAGAGTGTATGGCTTATATAATTTGTTAGTCAGAGATGGTACGCTTCAGATTTTTGATAGGGATATATACAGTACTCCTCTTTGTAGGTTATTTTGTCGCTATTACCGGTATAACTAATATTGAAGATGTTTGTGTGTATATATATATTAGAGTTTTAGCATGTCAGATTTTTTATTTAGCCAATCAACGGTATGTCATTCGTACAATTCAGAAAGTCGTACATAAAGAAATATTTCAGGTGTGTTAATCTTGGTTCAGTTGAAAGGCTCAGACGTTATTAAGTTGTTGTTGTTTTGTTTTTTTCTCTCAGTAGTACAGCACATTACAATGCTGCCTAAACAAGCAAGTGGGAGCCAAGGTGCCAAAAAGGCGATAACCGCAAGAACGTCCACCAGACTCCAAATGTGAAGTATACGTACCAGTACCAGAATGTGTATTTGAAAACTACAGACTAACTAGATAATTTACAAAGACAGATAGTCAATAAAACTGCAGTTTTGCGAAAATTTTGAAATATCGTAGCGAGTGTGCACGAGAAGCACGCACTGCACAATGGAAAGGGCGGCAAATAAGAAAATTCCAGAGCTTGAACAATACTTCAAGACAACATGAATAGAGACAGAAAATGGAGATTCCTTGGAGTGAAAATACAAAGAACATATATAGGAGATTGATGTATCGCAAATTCCAATGAAAAATAGACCGAGCATGACAAGAATAATGGTAGCACTCCAACTTTTCAACAAAGATTTCGTATAATTAACAGACTCCTTGAATAGGAAAGGTTTCAAATCATGGATTCTAAGACCCAAGGGGGAAAAAAGCCTATGCTACCCTACGGCGAAATGGCAGGAGAAAAGGTGCTCATAAAAGAACCAGAACCGGTTTTAAGAAAGATCAAAAAGAAGACAATAGAACTTCACCTATCAGATATACCAATGGAGATCCGCAATGAAAGCTACGGTAAAACGTTTTAGAAGTGCCAACGTGTGTGTGCATGGAAGGCCTGCGTGGTTAAAGTGACCAAGCTGGGAAAGCGGGTCAAGAGCATCATATGATATGTCAGGTAAACATTGGCCATATGTATGAGAAACGTCAGTGTAGTGTTTGACTAATACGAGAAATGTCATTATAGTATGCGACTATAAAGATAAATGTCAGTATATGGGTTGACTATAGAGACAAGAGGCACAAAAGTGTTTGACTATATAAGATAATGTCATTGAATATTCCAAATCATTATTTATTTGTTCTTCTTCATTGTTTTCCATTGGGTCCATACTATGTACTCTTCTATATATTTCAGTGTCATGTTTCTTCATTTTATAATCATTAGTACAAGGTAATAATACATTTTTTCTTTGTCACACACATATGTGTTTGTTATTTCTTAAATCCCAGTCTGTATCAAAGGGTGATAGCTTAATTACATTTGCAATTATCATTGGGTAAAATATTTAAAGAATAATAGGAACCAAGTGAAAAACAAATAATGGTGATGACCACTCACAAATCCGAGAGATATGAGAAGATATATAGCTTTTGTGTAGTCTGTGTTCAACATATACTTGTAACTCCAGTTAAAACTCTTCTGCGTCTATGAAATGTCGAATAACACATGCTACTTGATTCATAATGCCAACATGTGGACATATTTGGATGCCTTGAAGCCACCAGAGGCTAAATTTAAGTCAAACACAGCCAAGGAAGAAAAGGGAACTTTCAAACGTAAATGATATTTTACAATTAGTTGTAATTCGCTTGGAATATAGAAACACGATGAATGATATGAACATGACAATTGTGTTAACTGTTCAGCTGCAGTCTGCTTATGTTGATGTATCTGCTCCATTTCCAGCAATCCCAGTGCTGGAACTCATTTTCTGCAGACCTAATTTCAAGGGCAGCTGCACTTATGAGAACAGGGCCTCACCGTTTGAGGCTGTGTATAGCTCTGATGCTGTCAGTGATGTCAAGTCAATGTATGAGGATCATCACTGTTATCCCAACTATGATTCATACTGGTGATCAGTGGCAGCAAGATATTATAATGCCCTGCATCTAGGTGAATTATGTATGGGCCTGAATCAGATGGATAGGAATCGTCTTTGTCCTGGCCAGTAAAGAGTGCCATGTTGTGCAAATTTAATCAAATATAAAAGATCTGACATATGATATAAATATCCTATTTTATTTTCCATTTTTTATTATATGAATAATCTGAGGGCCAATATTCATGTCTACCTTGTTATGTATATTTATTTTGCACTTTTTGTTATGTTTATTTTTAGTTCATTACATGGTATGGATAGTTGTATTTTAGATTTGACCTTGAAAAAACAAGTTCATGTTGTTCCTGACTAGAGACACTGATGATGCTTTTATTCTGTAAACAAATGATGCATAGTTAATATTTCCCTAGGAGTGCGGGTTAAATATTAGAATCATTATCTACGTCATCGACATTATGTTTAGTATGTTCTTTATTATAATTTTAGTAACAGACCTTGTTTAATTATAACTTAGATTGTGCTAGAAATGTATGTTTGTCCTACATCCTGGGTCTTCTTTCCTGTCTGTTTTTTTATTTATAAATATGCTCTTGTTTCCTGGACAAATTTCTAATTCCTGCAATAACGTCTGAAGCAGAATGAGTCTTATTGTTGTGTTCACTGTTTCATTTAGCTGAAATCATTTATTCAAATTATTATTCTCTAGAATTACAAAGAGCTCAAAAATATTCTTGGACAGAAATATTAATTTGGAACTATAGTGAATTCAAACAAGGATATTTTAGATTATATTACTCTGATTCACCAAAAGACTGTTGACACATCAACACCTTCAGCATTGGGTCTTTTTAGGCATACCACTCGAATTTAATTATAACTTTGTTCATTAGGACTAGTGATAGACGTTTTTGGACTGTTTGGGATTTAATTTGCATTGCTATAATTTGTTTTTAAATCTGTATTTTGTATTCTAGGGAAATAAATTATTTGTTGAATTTTATAAAACTTGTCAGCTGTCATACTTTTTGCTATTACATGTATTTAGTGTAAGGCCATAGAGTCATAACAATCTGCTTTTGCCATTGAGTCGTTGACTACATGTTGTCATCTTGCATGATGAAATGTTGGACAGGACCAGTAGCATGTTCACGATACTGGTCCTATGGACCTGCAGGATATTTTGGTGAGTTTCACACATTGATGACAGCAACAGCAACAACAATTATGAATGTTGCTGAAATAAACAGTTGTTTACAGTTTCTCTAAGCTAGTTATAAAAAAGATGAAATAGAAATTAAACATGCAGCTTTAAAAGCAGAATATGAATTATAGGGATTTACAAATTTTATAACTGTCAGCTTGCCCATGGCCCATGGAAAAATTGAACTTACCTTCGAAAAATGTGAGCTTGCCTAAAACAAATGTCCCATGACGAGGAAACAAATAAGACAAAATAATATATTAAAAAAACTCGTATTTACTCTTACTTTGGATTTAACTTTGCTGGTTCATTGAAAACATATGCCAATAATTAAAGTTATCAAAGATGTGTAAATAAGACGTGTTAATAGATATGTACGTAACAAATGGCTAGAATGCAGATACAAATAAAAAAGCAAAACCAGACATATACATAGACAGATAAATGGATAGTAGAAAAGGTTTTCAAAATAACTAGATTTTAAGTAGTGTGTGTGTGTGTATGAGAGAGAGAGAGAGAGAGAGAGAGAGAGAGATGGTTAAAGACCTTGAACTGAAACATTAAACAACCAATAACAATATTCTAGCCATTGTAACTTTCTTGCGCGTTTTAAAGCACCACATTGGTTATTTTTCTTTCAACCAGGCTCGTTAGAGCTAGAAACTTCTCACGCTTCCTTTTATTGCCCAGACTCATCTCATCAACGAATGCCTGACTGTTTGTAATGATTTATTTATTATCTGGGCATGTATTGTATCCATTTCCTTAACAATTATCATCTAGTCGCCTTGAAATCAGCAACATGCATCAATGTATTTGACACGCCAACTTTTGAGATTGAAAACACATATTTTTATAAATTTGTTTGTTTGTCAAGCAGTAAGTATATATCAGTCTGCTGTAATTATCATGTCAAAAACTGGTCATAAATACCACTTGTGGGTTCTACATTTTCAGTACAATGATCATCCTTGGAACAAAATCCTCCTGGTGGTTAATTGTTATGCATGAGTGCCTTTTATTTCCAAACACCTGTCAGAAATCTGATGAGTTAGATTATTATTTGACTGACTGTTTAGAACTGGCAAGCTCAAAAACTTAGGACCTGAAAGTTGGCAGAACCGGAAATATACAAATAACGGTATTACAACTAAAATGTAACTGGCAACTTAAAATATAAATATCTATTTCTTATTTGTCAAAAGTAGCTTCAAAAACATAAATATTCACATTATTTGGGCAAGGAAATGACAGGATCGTGACACTGACTCAAATATGGACATAGATAAAATGAACTGTCACCATTTATGTAATACAAAAATGTGGTACAAATAAACACTAAAACAGTATTGATACCATAGTGCACAATATTATTCACTAAAGCAATACCTTCCACTAAAGTTGAAGGATGAGTTGCCAAATAGGTGGGGGATTTGGTGGGGGGGGGGGCCAACTGGGATACAGGTTTCGTTTTAAAGTAGCCAGGTGTAAAGATAAAATAGTCAGGTAAATCACCCAGCTCCCAGCTGATAAGGCCAGCCCTGCTACTGTGCACTACCTTGTTCATTTCATGTGTATACTGAAGTGCACTTCAGGCTTAAACACAGGGCGTTGGAAGTTTACTTTGGTGTAAAGTTTAGTTCAAACGTATTTGGTCGGGTAACACCACCATCTTCATGTTCTAAAGACAATTGCATTTCCTGATCTCGGTGAAAAGAGCTCGGAGTCCACTATTAAATAATGAATATACTAATTCCTTTTCTACATCATCCGATGTATACTTATAATATCAAATAGTACAACCTATGACTTGTGTGCAGCTTCATTTGTGTTTACTTAATATTGTGTATGTACATGCACTGACTAGGTGGTTTTCGTGACTGTAATGGAATCTTCAGAAACAACATCTATGGTATCATGGAATTATTTTTGCATAGGAGCACATACATACTCTTTATCTGTGAAAAGTGTATCTTTCTCCATTGTGTGATACATGAATTTCTTTATCTTTTTAAGAGACATTCAGGCTATCTATATTTGTTAGTTTATTACTGTGACATTTGTATTCCTTGCACTCATTTGCAGGAAATCACGAGAAACAGGTTTATATATTGATTCATATGTTACACCACAGATAGTCATAAGACTGCAGATAACTACCAAATGCTATCATTAAAAAAATATATAAAATTACTGCTTTTTCTCACATGATGCACCATGCCGATACGAAGCTACCAACCAATCATTACAGTTGGGGGGAAGGGGTGTGGGAAAAGAGGGAAAGTTTCCAAATTAGTCATTATAAAAAAATATTACAAACTATTTTCCCTGCAATGTATATTAATATAACAAGAAACATGATATTACTACTAGTACAACTAGTACTGCTACTACTACCACTAATAATAATAATAATAATAATAATAATAATAATAAATACTTTATCTGATGAGGGTAACTCAGTATAATATAATATTCTCCTCATGATGAACAAGAAAGTGTAAATACAGGACAAACAAAGTTAAAAATAACAAAGCATGCTTAAATGCATTCAGTATCACAACACAAAGTGCATAGGAAATGCATTAGCAGAATAAATTGGAGTACATGTATATCCCTATTTGCTATGGAAACTGCCTTTCAAGATAGAAGTCATATGTTTTTTGTTTTCAACACATATAGATTTGCTTCTGAACAAATCGTTTTTGGGAGGTCATTCTATCGAACAGTATCAAGGACCTAAACTGAGATCAGTTAAAAATGACCATTGCAAAGCACTATTTCCAAAATCAAATACATTTTAAACATCAGTGATCATTTGGAATTAATCTCAATTTAGGCTTTTGGTACTGTTTATGAAAATATATTCTATTTTGTCCAGCTTTATTGATTTCTTTTTGTAAACCATTCAGGTTTCTGAGCGTGTTTCACTCGTTTTGTTTTTAAAGGATTATGTTGATCTAAAACAGAGTTCATAACGATGTACCTGGTTTCACATTCTTCAGTGAGGTCTTTGTAAAGCTGGAATAATTTTACCCAATTTTCTCACTGACAATTAGCAAATAAAGAAAAAGTCTGAAGTCAACCAAACAGAATGAGAGCAGAGTTCACTGTCAGCAGACAGAAAAGTGGAACTTGTCTTTCTTTAAAGCAGTCACAGAAGCAAACACATACGTATGGACAGAGAGAAAGACTAACAGATTGTTTGTTAAATACCTTAATGATCTGCCCATCATCTGGATACTCTGCCAGAATGGTTTGCAATTGTTTTATCAAAGGAGGTTGTTCCATAGAAGAAAACTCCTCGATATCCGAGTCTGAATCGTCCTCTGCTGTCAAATACATAAATAAATTCTTGATATCAGACGAGAAATCTCAATTCACTTCGTTGTTGTTCTACCTTATAGTAATTTTTGATGTTCGTATTGATAACCAATCATGTAATAAAATATGAGTGAAACTTTCCCTATTTTCATCCAATTTAGATAATTCATTTTATCTCAAGCTGTCATAACACAGCAGACCTCCACTTTAATGTTGTTCAGGGTAACCTTACATGTGTACTGCCTTGTAGTTGAGTTTGTGTTGTACTGAGGTAATAATAATAATAATAATAATAATAACAATAATAATAGTTATTATTATTATTATTATTTGTAACAATATTATTATTAGAATAATAGTAGCTTTGGTATTAGTGATGGATAAAAGTTGGATGAATTTAAAAACGAAGGAATCAAAACATTTATGACTGCTGTCTCTTTTGGTGAAGAGAAACAAAACAGAGAGATTCATACCCATATTTAGTGCTGGTTCCTGTATTTATTTAGAGTGTCAATATATGTTAGGTTATACCCAGCATCAAATACATGGTGAACACTGGAAAGAAAACAAAACAAAAATTAACAACTTCAAACTTGTGAATATAACTCCGTGTCAATGCAGTATCAACCAGTTTTTTTTTTAAATTAAAAGATAATTTAAGTACAAATTTTGACACGTGTAATACTGTTAAATAGAAGCATACAAAAGATAATTTTGTTAAACTAGGTCAGAAATTTTATTTTTTAATTAATTTATTTCTAACAAAGTCAATATACTACCGTTATTGCAATTACTTATTTTGTGGCAAAAACGGGTACCATACCCAGATAGGTTCTTTTATTTGTAGCGGTAAGAGCCAATTTCGGCACATTGATTAAACTATTAAAAAATTATAATTTTTTAATTTGGACAAAATGTTTTCTCTAACAAGTGTTACATATTACAATTATATTAATTGTTGAACATACTTCATAAGTTTTGAGCAGATTAGTTTAAGACAAATGATCAAGTTTAGTTTGCTTTACAACAATTTGAAGAAAAAAATACAGTTTATTAATCCAGGCAAGAGAGGCGATGGCAAGGTTTTGAGGATCTGTTAAGAACATTACTTGCGAGATATATATATATATATATATATATATATATATATATATATATATATATATATATATATATATATATATATATATATATATATATATATATATTGTTATGTGTTTAGGCTCTAATAAACAGTAACAAGAAAAGGGTTATGACAAAAAACTTAACACATAATTCATTTCCCTAGAAAAACAAGGTCAAAATGGAAAAAAAGAACTTACGATTTTAAGAATTAAATCCAAAAGTAATCCAAGAATTATCCAAGAATTATAAATTATTAGTCCTAGTAATAAAATGTTCTAATAAGTTTGAGTTCGAGTCCCGAAAAAAAATCAAAAATGGAAGGCAATGCCGTATACTGTAGCCTGTATAACACTGAAGTGTCAACAGTTCTTTTTTCAAACACAGAAAATAATTCGGTGTTTGAATTCCAAATAAAATTTCAATAATTGTCTTTGTCCAAGAATTCTGTATGAGCACTTAATATTCCTAGGGAAAAGAATTAATCTCTTAGAATCCAAATAATTTGAAGAAAAAAATATAATTTAACTCCAACTGGCCACAACAGAAAAAAACACCTTTCGGTGTCAAAGGTAAAAAGCCCAACTGGCTGGTTCATTTCAAGAAAACGATTATACAGTCCAAGTAAAACGCAAAATAGATACCCTCATGAGGGTCGCGTGATCACTTTCTAGAAATAGATCGAAGCTTCAAATGCTCAAAATTACCTACTCCCGGTCAGCCTCGATTTCACTCTTATCAATCCCACGTTATGAATGATTAATAATTTTAAAAAAGTTGTTTACTTGATTTTCAATCAAGGCCAGGAACTAGGTCAGCTTTTAGATACAAAGTTTCATTATTAGGTATTTACGACTAAACAGTCAGGTCAAACTAATTTCTGGAAAATGTCAAATTCCAGTAAACAAAATTACATTACTTTAACATGTAATGTAATAAAACAAAAAGTTAAAAAATATATATATATATATATATATATATATATATATATATATATATATATATATATATATATATATATATATATATATAACAAAGCTGTGTAGCAGAGAGAGAGAGAGAAGCAATGTCACCGGAACCTTTGGATCCACAAGCTTTCGAATTGTATTTTCTCGCTCGTCTAAATAACACTTTAGTTTGAGGCTTGGGATACCGCACCAATATTAGCAGTTGAAAAGATATTAAAATTATTCAGCGTGAAACATGCACAAAACATTGATTACTGATACAGTAATGACAAAAGTGAACAAGTATCATTAAATGTTTTGGGGTGTCTTTTCTAGGCAGTAATAAATTTAAAGTCATATCGGTTATATAGGCGTCCAGAACTGACCATTTCGAAAATGAGTCTTATTATTTATGATTTGATCACACATACCTTTTAATGGTCTTTACCATGTGTACTCGCTTACAAGACAAGTCCAACTGCAAAATGCACTGGCAGATCTCGGTCTGTGCAGTTTAGGAGTAATCAATAGAACAAACAACATAGACCCTGATCTGCATGAGCATTATACTACTGCGGATCAGGATTTCTGTTGTTTGCATTTTGACTTTACTTATAAGCGAGTACAGACGGTATTCACTTTATCATCCATGTTTCTTTGGAAGATCATTATTTACACACCCCGAGAAATACATACAGTAAAGTTAATGTTAAATGACTTTAACATTTTTAGGCGAGGTCAACATAACTGTGTGATCCATTACAAACCAGACTTAATGTTGTGTTATGAACCCACAATGAAAGCAGCGCGTCTTGAAAACACATTCATACTATCCTGTTATTTTTTATGATAGACCCGATGTCATCTTTTCTTGACTCAGTTTAGCACCTGGCCACCATCGTAAAAGAGTCGATAGTGATCAGTAATTTTCGTTTAGATTTTTTTATGACATTTAAGGTGCGGAGAATGCAACAATCAAGATTAAATTGGGTTAACTATTACAGTATTTAACTTTGGTTAAAACTAGTATAGCATTAAATTTTAGAGAAACTATTATTATTAAATTTAATTGAGCAAAAGAGTCCTACATAAACACATTAACATGCACATTAGGACGTACCGAACCGATGTACCTCCAGTTCACATGAATAAGGCCAATAAAATATTTAAATTTAATTTAACATAGCATATGAATGTAATCACCTTAATTGTGTCAAAATTTACAAAACATTCGTTGTAATACAAGACAATAATTACAGATTACTGCATTGTATGGAAAAATATGAACTCGTTTTGTCGGATGGATATACTGTACTCCCAATGTCGTTCAAAAATGAGCACATAATAAAATTGCTTATTCGTTACAACAGAAAACCAGAAGAGACTACTCATGACGTCATTAACTCCGCCCAAGCAGCAGAGAGGGCGATCAGACCACTTAACGCGTCACGTACGTTTTTTAGACAAAAAAAAAATAATGACCCTTCATAGAGGTCATTAACATTACCGCGTCATTGATTGAACCAGACAAACAATGGATGCGGTCCACACCCTCTCTGCTGTTATGTTATTCTGAATAACATCAGAGTACAATCATTCTGAATCTTTATCAGAGTAATCTTGAATACGTTTATCATCATTTGTTTTGTTCTTCAAGTAATATTCAAGTTCTGATGGTGGTTTTTCTATTTTTGGATTTATGTTCTTTCTTTTTCTGTAATATATCATTAAACTTCTATATCGATCTCCATCGCAATTTTTACAAATCTGATATAATCCTCTAACACCGTTGTTACATCTAACACAATGTCATGAACCAGCATGAGAAGTTTTTGATAAAATGTAATTATGTCTCCTGCAATATTCTCCACGGCACCTTTTGTTGCATTTGTTTGTTGTTCCTTGAATCAACCACGTACAATTGTGCATATATTAATGATATCTGCTTAATTAAATTTATTAATTAAAAAATAGTTATATTAAAAATAATGGTACATCCAGAATCTCATACTGCAAGAATAGCACGCGAGAGACTAGAAGCAATTAAAAAATTTCTTCCCGTGCGAGATTCATTCAGAAAAAATCTACAAGCGCAGCAAGAAACACAAGTTGAATACGAAGAAGACACTAAAAAACTGTTTAAGCCCGTCACTGCAGCTACTGAAAAAGTTACAACTGTCATCAAAGAAGATCTTCTTCCGGTATCAAAACAAACAGCAGAATAAGCTGAAAAAATAGCAAGAAGAACTAAACAGACAAAGAAGATTTTACGAGATCTTCCAACTGATATAGCTGCGGCTCAACCTCCACCTGTTGGTGAGGAAATACTTGAAGGTATTGAAAAACTTCGTACTGAAATCACCGGCGTGGAAAAAGAACTTGAATCTAAACCTAAACCAGTAAAAGAAGATATCAAATTAATTGCAAGATTCAGAGAAGGGGTTGTTGAAGAAATTAGAAATACTGAAAGAGAAAAATTACCCGAAAAAATATTAGATTATATATCTGACAAATCTGGTATTTTAAACCCCCGTCATGAAAAGGTAAAAAATGAAGATCTTATTAAATGGATATATCGCGTATATACAAACAAAAAACAGGTTAAAGGTGATGATTTGGGATACAACACTCTTTATGAAGAAGTAAACACACTTTATAGAGAGAAAAGACTACTAGAACGAGAAAAATCCTCCCAGTATCAACTTCCTCCACCTCTGCAACGAACAGAACAAAAACAATCTTATTCACCGCTGACGTCGAAAATTAAGGAGATGTTTGGAGCGACACCATCTAAGAAATCAGAAGAAGGAGCAACGGGAAGTGATCTGGGAAATGATTTTGTTGTTTGTCCTGATAATATCATTAATGATGTGTCACGGTTAGAAGTTCTCATAGGAGTAAAACGTACCGGAAATAATTCACCAGAAATAGTTAATGAAGCAGCTGATATTTGTCGGCGATTATTTCAAGGTATTATCATGGATATCGGAGTTTACCGAGAACTTATCGATGAACTTGTTGATGATTATAGTGACTAGTTGTTAGATAAATAGCAAATAAAATAAGATGATCATACATAATAATCATCGTAAACCCGTGCAGGTCAGAGCGGTAAACTCACGATTACCAATCTACAGAGCTACTTACGGAGATGGACTTGGTGATGTTGTACAGGGATTATTTACAAGGATAGCTCCAAAAGCAGCACCTATTGCAAAACAATTATCGATGAAAGCTATTGATATTGTTCGTGATAAAGCTCCTGGAGCAATTGTCAATGTTGCTGGTAAGGCGTTCTCGGCGATCAAAGATAGACTAGCACGATTAATGCGACGAAAACGACAACCACCAGTGAAACTGACAAGTACTGAAATTATGCCCGCTGACGTAAGTAAAATAATAAATCAGGCTGCAAATCAAAATCTAGCGGAATTATCTGAAGAAGCAGAAAGAAATATAACATCAAATTTAATAGCAGGAAGCGGTCTTCGTCGACGATGATTTAGATCACCATTTGGAAAAATGGTAATTATAATAAAAATGTTCAAGCGCTAATCCGACGTAGCATTTGATATGGAGGCACCTGTCCTTAAGTATGAATCGGTACGTGATTATCAATTTTATTCCTATGACGCAAGACAACCAAATCAGCGGGGGAGAATCGAATTACAGGTTCATGGTACAAGTAGATATTTCTTGCCCGCTGAGGCGTTTATTGAAGTAGAAGGTATACTTGTAAAGGCGGATAATACGCCATATGGTGCTAATTTGCGTGTTGGTTTTGTCAATAACGGGATTATGGCGTTGTTTGATAGCGCCACATACATGATTGATGGAAAAAATATTGAATCAATTCAGAAGGATGTCGATGTAGCTACAACAATAATTGGTCTAGCGAGATATTCTGATGATTATACAAGATCATCTGGTCCAACAATGATGTTTGCCAAGGATATTACTAACCACGCTGATCATATCAGGTATGCTAAAATACGGGTAGAACGAGATACTGCATCTGGTCCACAGCCAGTTGCTACTGGTCCTGAATACGCAGCCAGACCAGTTGCTGCTTTTGATATTGTACGAGGTGATAGCGAGACTTACAACTTAGGATTTGCAACACGTCGAGCGGTGTTGACAGGAGATAATAGAAATTTCTCATGTGCAATTCCATTATCTCACATCTTTGGATTTTGCAGAAATGTTAGAAAGGTCATCTTTGGAGCTAAACACACAGTTGTGCTCGTAAGAAAAGGTGATGATAATGATGCAATCTGGCGAGGTGTTGGTGCTGCTGATGCTGGTAAAGTAAATATAACGAAACTTTCATTGTGGATGCCAGTAATGACTCCATCTATTACTGAAGAACAAAATTTAATATCTTTTATGGATCAAGGCGGTAAATCATTGTTATCATGGTTAACAGTAACCACAGATGCTGTTCAAAGTAATGTTAATGGTTTATTCACATGGAATATAGCATCACAGCAAGGTGTGTCTGCGCCACGACATATTTTTATTGCTCTGCAAAATAATAATCGGACGAATAGTCAAGAACATTCACATATGATATTTGACAAACTTGGAGTTAATGAAGCTTCCTTGCAGATAAATAAATGGACATCAAGAACCAGCTGAAGATATATTGTTAAATTTTGATCAAAATCACGTAGCGCGTGCATATCATCGTTTAATGTCATTCATGGGACGTGATCAAAATATAGATACTGGTTTGCAAATATCACAATTAGATTTTACAAATCTATATCCGATTTATTATTTTTCACTGGAACATCTTGATTTGTCCAAACAATCTGTCGTTGATATACACTTTCGAGCTCGTGTTACTGACCCGCCAGGTGGTGGTGCCTTCTACAGAGCAATCGCGGTCATACTCAGCGATAAAGCCATGTTACTTGAAGGTGGTAGTGGTCGAATGAGAATCGTTGATGCACCAGTGGAAAATCTTTAATCATGTTATTTAGAAAAATGTATTTATATAAAAATGTCGTATAGTCATATTAATGTCACTCTGACTCCAGGTCAGGTAAAAAAGCTTCAATCAAAAACCACCAGCAAATGCGGAACTAAAATACCACTAAAACGAGATCAGATTGGTGGTGGTCCAAACAAATTAT
The DNA here is from genome assembly GCA_028554795.2 of Sinohyriopsis cumingii. Classification (NCBI taxonomy): domain Eukaryota; kingdom Metazoa; phylum Mollusca; class Bivalvia; order Unionida; family Unionidae; genus Sinohyriopsis; species Sinohyriopsis cumingii. The sequence continues at coordinate 48,350,552 of CM068841.1, read as the reverse complement.
CGTTGACAAATAATCAGATTAAACATTTCAATAAAGCCCTAGAATCAAAAAGCGGAGCTCAATTACATCTTTCTCCGAGCGCCATCAAGGACATGGTTAAAATAGGTGGTATATTTCCGCTTCTTGCGGATATTTCAGCGTTAATAGCTGCTGCCGCTCCAGCCGTAGCAAAAAGCAGTCGCATTAGGTGCTGTTGGAACAGCTGCTGCAATGGCTCTAAAGAAAGCAACAGGAAATGGATACAAAAAAAGGGACGCGGCCTAAGATTACCGGGATCTCGTTGGGGAAGAGGTCTGAGGCTTCCACGTTAGACGCTCCAGCATCAAATTTTGATTTACTTGATGCTGCTAAACGATTAAAAATAAAAAACTTTAGAGGTGTTTTTATGCGAGATCAATTACCAAAACAACCGAACAAACTCGAAACAGGTATTATCAATCTCGACTCGAATTCAGGACCCGGTACTCATTGGGTATCATACGCGGTTGATCCACGTGGAATTGTTTATTTTGATTCATACGGGTTAGCTCCACCTGTTGAATTTATCAAGTATGTTGCGCCACTTCACGCGCAAGTTTGGTATTCAACGCTACCCACACAAACAATGACAGATCCGCCAATATGCGGCCGTGAAGTAATTAATGTACTTAACGCTGTATCAAAATCATCCAAACCGCCACATAAAGTTGTGCATGATTATACAAGCAACCGATTCGTTGCGCGTAAAGCGTTTTAAACAGATCTTTAGATCTTAGATCTTATATAATGGTTGATATTTACGGAAGAAGATCTTCACGCGTTGAGAAAAAACCCGGCGACGTTGATCTGTCAAAGTACGCGACTAAAGATGAACTTGCTGATATTATGAACCTGGCCGGAGTTGATCCAGATGAGGTTGTTATTTTTCAGGATCGATACGGAAAACTAAAAACGAGCAATATTAAATGGAATGATATAATTCGACGAGTACTCGGTGCGGTCACGGATAATATACCTGTGTTTACTGACAGCGGCAGAATCAGGGATTCAAATATATCGTTTACAACCATCAGAGATGAAATTGCAAAAAGTGTTGCCAATCGTGTAAGAAACAGCGGCGACACAGGTGAACTTAGCATGAACGGAAACAAGATAGTAGTTTTGAGAGATCCAACATCCGACGAAGACGCAGCAACAAAAAAATATGTCAACGTCAACTACAACACCGTAGATGGTAAATTATCCACGTTGCGGGCCGAGTATGACGTTCACGTGGGCGCTTTTGGAAGATTTCGAAGAAATTTTCAAAAAACCGATGAATCTATAGATAAATTCTTCGGCACTCCGCACTCCGTTGACATAAATCTCGTTGATATCAAGACGAACATAGACACGATCAAACGAACACAGCAAGACATCGTAGCGGGGATTCCTGAGATCGTTAATAAAACCAATTTGATTAAAATCCCAGCCGGAATAACTCCCGGGCATATCACAAACGTCGTATACACTGTATCATCGGGATTCGCAACCTGTTCGCAGGAAAATAAAATTATTAAATATACCGCAACAGTCACTGGCGTCTACAGGTTGTCTGTGTTTAGTGCTGCAAAATTTGAAATATTTACAACGTATCCATGGCGTCATTCAACTGATAAGTTTTCCGGGGTTGTATCTGTTATATTAAATAGCGGAACCGAAGAAATTTTTATTCTGGAAGCAGCTGATAAGAAATTAACTGCAATATCTTACTGGTGGTGTTTGGAATTTGTAGCTGAAACACCTCAATTGGTTACTGCATAAAAATATAATGAGTACCTCAATCAACGATGCATCTCAATACTGGTACAATCAAGCGCGTGAATGGCAGGCAGCATTAAGAGATCGAGTCGAACAGTATACAGTAAAAGTAAAAAAATATCGACGACGATTAGTTATCGTTGATGTGATTGTTTATTCAGTATCCGCTGTTGTTGCTGGAACGGGTGTTATATTATCAGCGGTGACAATGATGGCACCAGTAGCCGTAACTATTTGTATTTCAGCAGCAACAACTATTGCAGGTGTGCTTAATATCATCACAAAAAAAAATATGCACCTGCATGAATGAAAAATTATCCGATTATATAATAAAATTACACACAACGACGGTAGCATACTCGAAATTGTCTTCGTTGTTATCAGCGAGTCTCAGTGATGGAATTATATCTGATTTCGAGTTTTCAACGATGACTAAAATATATGATGAAGGTATCGGTATTAAATATACAAGTACTAATAATGACAGAATTACTCCAGCAGATTGTGACAAACACAACTCCATCAAAGATAACGATGATATCGGTAAGTTCAAATAATCCTGAATTTAGTATTAACTTTCCTACTGCAATTCCAGTGAAGGAAAAGCACTAGCTCAATTACGGGTATATTACAGCTGGCCAAATATCAGATCAAAATCATTTAATGGTACACCAGCAAATAATTCGCTTGTATTTGCTAACAAGAACAAACCAGATGGTACTCCAGACTGGATAAATGTTGGAATACCAACTGGTATTTATGAGATTGAACAAATTAATGAGGAATTTCAACGTAGAATAAAATCAATAACCGGAAAAAAAAGCGAAAATATCAATTAACGTTCATGAACCGACGCTATCTTCTGCGGTTGAGATACATTCTCCTGCTTACGTCGTTGATATTTATCAATCCACGATAAGATCCGTACTATGTTGGCCGAATGTTCCCCCAGTGCATGAAGGACTACCTGAACGAAAACAAGCTGATTTTACGTCAACAAATAGCTCTCGTCACGAAGTTAGAATGACAGATATTTGGTGGTGGTGGCGTGGACTTCGAACTTGGGATATTAGTTTGGATGATTTAATTGGTTATGGTGGTACCATATCTTTATCAGGAGGTAAACTTCGTGATCATATTAATGAAGAAATTAAAAAAACTATCGACACTTCCAATCTTGATCATAAAGATCAACTAAATAAACTACGTGAACGCCTCACTGAGTATCTTTACGATATAACATCCCACGAGACACGAGGGGAAATTATCAAACAAATAGAAATTCTGAATTATATCGCAGAAGCTATGGAACGCAGTCACAACAAAATCATAGATCTAATTTTAAAACCATCTCCTGCTTCAAAAAGTTTTTAATTGATAAATATAAAATCAGGGAATCTGATATACCGACGTTCAAATTTCCCGATTATAACCCGGACGCTCGGAGAAAATCTGTCAATGACATCATTATTGAGTTTTTTCCTAAAATACTCGATGCGTGGAAAAAAACTAGCACCACCTCCAACTGTTCTCAGATATAATAACGATCCACACGGCGGCGGCAGGCACGTATCTCCGGGAATCGTTAATATAACCAGTACGATCGTGCACAATCTGGTTTGTGACGTAGTCGATGGCAGCTATCAAATAGATCAAATCAGGCTCAACAGGGATATATTTTATATACATTTACACCACAAGTTTCCCCTGGAAGTTTAAGAACCAACTAATCCTGTGTATCTGCGATGTCACAATAATATGTTAACACGAATACATGTTAAGCTCACAGACCACCTTAATCGTTTAATTGACATACGTGGAGAAGAACTTGTAATAAATCTGTATGTGAAATCGTAGATCTTTGATTTTAAAGATCCAGTAAAATATTATATAATGTACCAGCACGTGATGGTTTTTATACATGACAAAGAAGTACTTGAAAACGCCATCAGAACAGCGTTTTCACAAAACACAGAGCAATTTAACGTTAATTTAGTTATTGATAAATATGGAAACGAGGATTTCTTATTAACACAAGAACAGTTAGATGAGCTCCGTCGAGAACATACTGTCACGATCATTTGTAACAGAGATCAGATTCTAAATTATGCACAGTCCTGTAAAACTCGATCAACTTAAAAAAATAATATTTCAGAATAAATAAAATATTTCAGAATAGATAAAAATATTTCAAAATAAATGAAATTTTTTTTATTATTGCTATGGTGATTGGTACTTAAAACTTAAAATTATGCAAAGTGTGTCTGATGGGGTGATTGGTACTCAAATTCGTGTAAATCAATTAATTTATTAATTCTGATAGGGTGATTGGTACTCAAATTCGTGTAAATCAATCAGATTTCAAAAAAATACTACAAAAATATTTTATTATTATTCTAAAAATATTTTTGGGTGATTACTCAAAAATATGCCAATCAATCAGATATTCGATCCTGGACCGCGAGAGTCACAGTCCAATACGATACCGACTGAGCTATCGAATCAGTTAACAGTATATGTTTCAGAAATTAATATATAGTTACGGTACATATATTTACACTAAAACAACGGTTTCTGAATAATAATAGTTTCTACATTTAAATAACTATTTCTACATTAAAACAACGGTTTCTGAATATATCTGTATTATAACAGCGGTTCCTAAACAGACTGTAAATACAAACCTGCGAATCAATAACAGCGGTCCTAAGCGGTATGAATACAGCGTGTTCCACCTACAGATCGATTTGTACCATAACAACGGTTTCTAAGCATATAGTAAATGCAGCATGTTCTGCCTATATACAACTACCTTGCGGATTAATAACAACGGTTCCAAACAGATTGTAAATTACCTCAGTTTCTCGTAACAGATCTAAAAATAACTCCGCTATGTTGTATGATGGAAAATACGTTTATATATTTAAAAACCATAAATATACTTCTACGAGTAATTAATTACGACGTAAATGGTTAAACTGACTAATTGCGACCATAAAAATCAGAAATCTACGAATAAATATATACATACAGAAGTAATCTCCCTTTCGTATGAGTCAAAAAATAAGTAGTATAATAATGAAAATTTCTGACAAAAAAGATAAATAATTAAAAAAATAATTAATAAATATAATTCGAGGTAGTGATGATAATTATTGATATCGGAAGGCGATTTTTTGTTTAAATTTTTTTGAGAAAGCAGTTTTATATATATTTTCTGCAACTTATTGTACCGAATACGAGTGAATATCAAAGTATTTCGCAGCAGGACATATCGAACGAAATATTATTTCTTCACCGGTTTCTATGTTTGTAGAACTTACCGCCCTCTTTCCGATTGTTTTACATCTTCCAGTATTACCACGTGCAGAGTTCTCGCTCTGTGTAACAACTCGAAGGTTAGATAAACTATTATTTTGAGGATCCCCGTCAGTATGATCGATCATAAGACCGTCTTTGAATAACCCCTTCTGACACTCATACACAAATCGATGACAGAGATAATGTTTCTTTCCAGCAGTAAACATTAGATAACCAGTATTAGTAACAACACCAACCGGTCTTTGTAACCTACAATTTCTGATCACACCATTACGATCTGATTCGTGATTCTTGATGAGAGGGTGTGGGATAAATTTATTTTGCTCCATTATACAATAACATTATTTGTTTAAATCATTGTTTGTCTGAAATCTTGATATATATAATCCTCCACGGATTTTATAACGTTTTCACTATTATTATTTTTTTGTCATAATATCTTTTAAGTTTTCTGAACCTTTTTCCTTCGCACTTTCCACATAATTCTGTTTTTCCTCGCACCCCAACACCACATCGCAGACACTGTATTGGTCCTAGACATCCTCGCGGTATATTTTGTAAGTGCATCCAACAAAATTCACCTCTACAGGTTTTCTTGCATCGATTTAATGAACCGATCATAAGCCAAGCACAATGATTCATCATGTATATATACTATTCTTTATTTAAATATTTGTTTTAATTATATGAACGGATTCGAGAAATTATCCCAAACTAGGCCTGTTAAATATAAATTTAATCTCGACAGATTATCTCCTGACTTACCAGTACGAGATTTGGTTGATCCGAAAAATAAAAGTTTGATCTCGAAAATTCATGACGCCAAGAAAGAATTTTACACGGATGGTATATCTCATACATGGTCAACGTTCAAGATTATTCGAAATGCTGTCAAGGACGCTACAATGAATGACAAACGAGCGGCAACTATCATTAACTACATCACTGAGTACGAGGGCAATCAAAAATATTTCTTCAGAGTAGAATTTATTGTACTAACAGAAACAGGTATTTGGATTATCCGTGATAAATATGATCCTGTCCTTGGTAATAATAAAATTGCCATATTAAGCAAAAATTCCAGACCGGGTCTATTGACGGGTATTGACAAACCGTATTATGAGCTAGCGTACCCTGTAACAGCAGTTATTTATGGAATCTATGAGATAAATAAAAAAACCCAACGTTGATAAACTGACACCCATGAAATTTTCAAAAATAAATTGTGTAGCCGAATGAGTAATAGAACACTTTACAAACGCGATGCGTGGAAATGGATTATCTGATTTAAGACGTGAAAAAATAAACTCGTGGACTGATTTAGTTAAGGATACCGGTGCTACAATAAAAGATGTTGCTGAATTAGGAAAAATATTAAAATTTCCAATAAAAGTATCAACGATAACGGGAGAAATATTATACGAATCGAAATATAAATCGAAGGGAGCTCCAATAAATATTATTGATCATAATGCGCACGCATGGACCAGCGCACTAACAATATTTCCACGTGATCGAACTGTTAGATTTTACCCCTCAGATATGGGGGGAGGTATGTTTGATTTTATTAACGAAATAAGTAAAAACGATCCTGTATCGGTATGGTTATTTAAAAGTAATGAGGAAGGTGGATTTGATCAGTTTGTTAGACCAAACGGTGAAATATATCGAACAGAATTTCTCCACGACGAGATGAAAAATCTCGCGGAGAAGTTTCTAGAGTGCAAGCACGCGGAAAATACTGACAAATTGCTAACTAATTCCTTTACCGTTCCATCTGTTGCGACTCATTTCGCTAGAGAAAAAAATTCATGGAAACCAACACGATTTGATTTACTCGAGGACGTACGCGCAAGTTGCGTCGAATACGGACACGGCGGATTATGGAATACCAAGTATAATTACAATGATGTTATTTCGGTTGATATGGTTGCATGTTATCCGGGAAGTTTTCTAGGATACGGAGATTGTTCTGTGTACTTTAAAAGATTTGGTCACACGACAAACGAGATGACGCGAGTGGCAATTAATGGACCATTACCTGATTTTGATCTGACTGGATTCGCTTGTGTTGAATCATTCGAGTTTAACGAAAATCTTCACAAGATTTGTTATGTTTGGTTTGGTAAACATTTTTGTGAAAAACGTTGGGCGCCTGTAGTTTTATTACGATATATGCTAGATTGTGCGGTACTGACATCGTTGGTTGTCAGTGAGGCAATTATATCATATCACGCGCAGACCGAAGTTTGGTTGCCCATGCCAGATTCTATCAGTCTCGATGAAGTTATTAAGGAATTTAAGGAAAAATGTCCTGGTGTTTCCGAAGATGATATTATCAAAGAAGCTCCTAAAATTCTCGAGATTAAGCTTAAAAATAACGAAAAAATCGCAAAAGATCTCGGTAGAAAATTATAGGTAAATTTACTCAAGGTGGTGCATATGATCATAAAAGACATCACGCACGATTAATTCTAGATGATGCCGAGTACGATTTTATAATTGCTGATACAACAGCGAGAAATATACTCGTAAATCGAGAAACTGTTTATTTATCCGACGGAACAAAATTGGGTACGATCGTTAGTTACATAAATGATGTCTCCCCACAATATACTCATCTAAGATCTTCTATGTTGGCTTATATTTCTATAAATTTATTATCGATGAATAATAGATTTACTAAGACCGCAGTCAGAGTCGCAACAGATTCGTTTTATATTTCGAGTAAATATTTAGAGTCTGTTATGGAATTTATAAGTAGTGATGAACGATGGGGTTCGTGGAGAATAAAAAAAGAAATATTACACAATTATACAGAATCAGCAGATGTTCCAAAGAGAAATTTTTATCGTAAAGGTAAAAAATATCAGAAATGTCGAAAGCGCCGTCGGTGAGTGATCCAATAACTAGATATAAGACAATATATCTCAATGGACCTGGTGGATGCGGCAAGACGACTCGAGCAATTAATGTTTTTAGAAATTCAGATATGATCGTGCTGACACCCACACATAGACTTGCACGAGAGATGAAACAACGGCAAGTACAATCGTGCACGTATCATAGTTTCTTTCGGTGGCGCGGAGATACATGGACTCCTGAACGAATGGGACAAAAATATATACCTAAAATAATTATTTGGGACGAGATATGTACGGTGTCATTGAATACATTAAAAACGTTTCTTGATTGGTTGTTGACAAAAAATACCGCTATAATAATGTGTGGAGGTCATGGTCAGCCGCCGCCTTTTGTTGGACTATCTCCACATAACTGGTTAAAAAATTTCGTTGATTATTACGAAGAAATAGATGTTGATCGTAGAGCTCTTGATGCAAATTTAAAGGAGTTTAAAAAATTAATCAGATTACAATCAAACAAAATTCAGTGTGAAATAATACGCGGAGTGATCTCAGAGACCTCAATGAACGATTTTTTAAATTTATGGAGACCCAACGATTTGATAGTAGCAAGCAGAAAAATAATCAGAGACGCTTTACAACAGCAGTTATTTCAGCTGCATAAAGAAAAATACTCAGAATTGCCCGTTCCGTTATGTTATAGACCATCAGATACACGAAAACAGAATATTAATGTTGATATTCCAGGACAGACTGAGAATCAAAATCTTGTATTAAATGATATTGTCGCTGTTGATATCAGTGTGGTCGACGATGCATTACGCGCTGACAAATCTCCATGGGTGTTGGGATACGCTATGACGATCCACTCGTCTCAGGGATTAACTATTTCTGATACACGAGTCTGGATTGTAGACGATCGTTTCGAGTGGTCAAATTTAGTTTATTTAGCGGTATCAAGGGTTAGAAAAATATCTCAATTACGGAGAATTATAATTCCTGAAATCGTTAATAAATTTAACATCATCGATGATGATATAATAAGAAAAAAATTAATCGGATACAAACAATCTGATAAAAAAAATAAACGCGACTTTGATCTTGATGTTGAATTTATTATTGAGTTAAAACAGCAGCAGAATAATCATTGCGCAAGTTGCAATTGTATAATGCTGTGGAGGTATTCGAATAATGATTCAAGACAATTTACCGTAGACAGAAAAGATAATAATCGCGGTCATACACGAGAAAATGTGATGTTGACCTGTCTCGAGTGTAATCGGCGTAGAGGCGCTAGTTAAGTGATCGCGGTGGTAGTTGTGTATCCTCGGGAATTATTTGTAGTTGTTGAGGAGCAGCCGAATCTAATCTGTAGATTGCAGGTCTACCTGAGGATCTTGTCACGGTGGATATTTTGTGTGTGGTAACACTCCAAATAGGATCAGTCGCTCTTTTTTTACCACCTTCAAATTCACCCGGTTCATATAAATATCTAACTGTAACATCACCCAGTATTTTTTTTTTCAATATCTTTTCGTTGTGTTGGTATATTTTTTTTTGTAATTGCAATAATGGGTTTCATGTTGGTTGTTCGTATAATCTCATTATTTAATGCAGCTATCACGCTTGGTAATCTTGCAACCCATTCACGAGATCTCGTATCCTGAATAAATTCCTTTGCATATTGATATCCAAATAACCGCTCAGCCAGTGTTTGATTAAATCGTTCAACAATTGCCTGATCACGATGAATTGCAGTATGCCCTCGTCGTATTTTGGTATTATGTTGCTTCATCAACGATGATACTGGACCAAGAAATTCCTTGCCAGGATCAACCTGTAATAATTGTGGCCATCGTAATGGTCCTCGTTGATAAATTCGTTCAAACGCATCGGCTATTTCAGATGATGTTTTCGCTGATAGCAGTTCTGCATCTTTATATCTACTTGCAACATCAACAACAGTTAACGCGTACTTGTATGTTTTTCCACGTACAGTATCATGTGGTAAAAATAAAATATCTGCCTGATGAATTTCATTAGGAACATTAACATCGAAATACGCGTACTGAATTCGTTTCGGTGGTGGTAGGTAAATTTGCCATATTGCTTGTTTGGATAACCACTCTTTAGCAGTAGAATGTTTAACCGCTGCTGCATCAGCAAGTTTACCAACTGCTGCTTTACCTTTCCAGTATCTTCCTGGTGAATAATAAATCGATTTCATTATATATTACCAGACCCAAACGCTAATTTACCTTTCATCGCAGATCTTACTAACCAATTAGCTAATTTTTCTTTAATATTTTTATTTTTTATAGAATCTAGCGCGTGAATTAATTTCACATCTGCAATATGCCTGTCTTGTAGATTTTTACTTTTATACGCAACATCATGAGCGTGACAAGCTTTATCAATAGTGTTTACTGGTTCCTCGCCTGGTTTTGGCTGATCCTGATTATCAAGTCTGATATCAAGTCTGGTACCAGGACCGCAATAATTATATCCTGGTAGATGTTTTTCTCCTGAGTATTTAGCCCATGGAGTACCTGGAAACTTTGACATCATATTAGCAATATCACCACCGCGCTTATTAGGTAAAAACGAAAATTTCTTTCTACCACATATAGAACATTTTCCACCATACGCTATTTTTTTATTTTTTGTTGTAACCGTAACTAAATCAGTAGTTGGAGTTTTAGATCTGCAACGTAAACAATATAGATTCATGATATAAAATATATGGATATAATTGATTTCTCAGCAACTCGGCGACGAGAGCCAGTTAAACACCACCCTGCGTTACCCAATTCCATCAGAATGATTATCATAGGACCATCTGGATCGGGTAAGACGCAATTATTACTTAATTTGATAATGAGATGGTTGAAATGGGATAAATTATATTTGGTAGCACCATCCGTTGATCAGAGGTGTTATGAAGTATTAAAAGACTTTAAAGAAAATGCAAGATTAATAAATGACGGTGAAAATATTATTAATTTTATAACAGATATCGAAGAAGCACCGTCCGTAGATGATCTTGATGGGTTTATTAATAATTTAGTTGTATACGACGATGTGATGCTAGACAAACAAGCAAACCCAGCTAGAATACTTTCTCGTGGCAGACATAAAAATACAGATGTGATCTGTGTTACTCAGCGGTATACACAAATTCCGAAAGTAATCAGGGATAACTGTAATATTTTAGTTGTGTTTAATGGCGTAGACACACACACACTTAGAAATATTCATCAAACCTGGTGCAGCGGTGACATGGATATAATTAAATTCAGAAATTTCTTTTCACGAGCGCAAACTACTCCGCATGGATTTATAACAATAAATTTTCACGATCCTAGAACAAGATATCGTGTAGGTCTTGATAAAATATTTGGATAGCAGCATAGAGGGTGTGGACCGCATCCATTGTTTGTCTGGGTCAATCAATGACGCGGTAATGTTAATGACCTCTATGAAGGGTCACTATTTTTTTTGTCTAAAAAACGTACGTGACGCGTTAAGTGGTCTGATCGCCCTCTCTGCTGCTGCCCATGACTGTAAACTATCAGAGGACTTCAAAGAACAATTTAAATAACATAACGATTTTGTTAACCCCACCCTTGGTCAATTCAATTATCGGGCAAATTATAGTTACTGGAAACAGGCAACGTTAACATGCAATACGCAGTAATTAGGATGAATTAAAGTTACTAAAATTGTCCCCGATCGTGTAAAATGGAATGAAAGACACTGGCGAACACAATCAGCATGCGGAAAATACAAATCGAATTGATGAAAATCAAGAAATACAGTCCCACCCACTTTTATCGACATCACATACGTTGACAAGCCGCCTATGTCGACGAAAATACCAAGTCCCGGTCCTGTGGTCTATTATTACTACCAAATTTGTTATGCTTATTTCGAGTGGAGATAAAAAATAAAATAAAAATACATGTCGACAGAATCCTTCGGTCCCAGCCTGAACAAATTCTTTGTTTTCTTATCGTTTTATGTCGACAAGACAGTTCTTACTTCCCTCTACAATTGTTTGATGTTGCTGCCAGGTTTTAATGCTGTCATCGCATCAACAAATGGGCATATGTTTGGTTCTCGGAAATTGGTTTTCCGGCGATTTTGAAAGTACATGAAGGCTTCATCAAAAGTAGTCGACACCAAACTTGTACAAAAACGATGAAATCCGATTGATTTTTGCATCTTCCTAAGTTAACAGTGACCGGAATAATTTATTGTGTCAATGCAAGTTATATTTTCTGCTGGAACAAATATTAACTGCTTACGATGGCTACCAACGGTGACTTTTCGTCGGTGAAAATAACAAAATCAGGAGTGGAAATAAAAAATACACTGAAATGGTCAAAGAGAGCAGATGTACAGAAGTGGACGAACCATTTGTCACAAATTTTGTTTTAGAGCATGAAAATATGAATACCAAACACGAGACATTGGGATACATATAACTACTAGAAGAATGTCTTGAGAACATCATTCTCTCAAAATTTTTCCTTTCAGTTCGTCAGAATGATGGAAGTGAATACGAGCCGACAACATAGAGAGGTAAAAAGGGCATACATACTGACTAATTGAATTTAAATTGACTTATAACACACAATTGAATTTAAAGACTAATGTATGAGCCAATAAAATGATGCATAGCGCAACTGATATACATTCAATTTGTTAAAACGTAAATGAATTTTTGAATGAGTGCAAGAATGAATAACTAATTACCGACAAAAATAATAATGTAATGAACAAGAATTTTGTTCGTAGTTTTAAAAGGTAAATTACCTTATAAATTAAAGAACTTGACTGATAAAGTAAATGAGACCCTCGCCAACATGGACGACAAATGATTAAAAAAACAGAGAGAGAGAGAGAGAGATTTTACCCTAGGTACAAGGCTTTTTATAATTAATTATAATTTATTGTAGGTTTGATGGGAAGTTTTGAACGATATCTGAGACGAAACAGATACAATTGCAGCTTGGTTTATGGCCCTGAATTTTATCAAGCAAGAGAGACCCAAAGAAGTAAACAGAAAGATTTGAAGATTTGAAGATGAAAGGACAAGAAAACAAATCCAAAACTGATGATGCCGTAACTGATGATGACGTAAAAGAAACTGTATAAATACTCGCTTTTTGGCCTCAGCACACCGTCAAGTTGACTGAACACTTTATGATTTAATAATACTTTGGGGTACGGGGAGAAGAACACAGAAACATAAAGTGGGGAGACATATTATCAAAGCAAGATTGCGAACTTAAACTAGAATATTTAGGGTTTAACGAGAGACAGACAAAGACGAGGACAGGGGAGGACATAAAAAAAACACAAGAAATGAAAAACCAAGGATGCTAACCTTCTTTTTCCAGATAGATGTCTGGTAACTATCTAGAAATGTTTTTATGAACAAACGTCCAAGTGATTTTTGTAACTCTGACCATCCATTTTACATTACCCCTGTAACTTACGTGCATGCATCTGGGCTAAATGAGCAATCGTTTTTACGTGCACCAGTTGGTGCCCGAAAGCCTACCTCGCTAATGAAAAAAAAAATGGCTATGAAAGTAAACGTGCCCAATTTGGCTTCTAAACGCATTACAAACTCTATCGTGAGAAACTTTCTTTAGAAAATAATGTGCCAGACACTCATGCTATACACATCACTGGCCACACAAATCCCAACTCTCTCAACAGTTACAGAAAACTTAGTAATAGCCAGAAATGTGTTATGTCAATGGTGAAATCGAAGACTATCCAAATGTAAAACGACACTGCCAGACGGCACTTGTCCAGATGTCTAAATCGGCGAACAATTAATGAATTTTCTCCATTACGTCACAAACAGAACGAAGTGTGTCGAGCTGGGGGTTTTTTTTGGTGAAAATTGAACTATTCTTGATTACGACTGGCTTATGTTGGAAATTAGCAGACGAAATTAAGATAAACTAGCAGTGTTGGAACTACCGATGGGTGCAGACTGGTGTATTCCCTTGTGTTGTATTGGTAGAACCCCAATCCCTTGATTCATGGACGGATATTCCAAATTTTCTTTGTAACGAACCCCTGTGCTATAGACGACTATTGGTATTTCAGTATATTCATACTGCAGAGGTGTATATGCCTCATATCAGTTTTTAAAAAAAACAATACAAGCCCCAAACGTCTAATTCATAAATATATACATGTCTTTAATTATTGAACAATATTTTTTGAAAAAGTCACATCATAGCCTTAAGATATGTGATGGGTCAATTTAAGAAACTTTCCCCTGCCACCTATATGTACATACCGCCGATCGATCGTAACATTGCACATTCGGGTACCCTGATTCATCGGTTAAAAACGACAACCATTGTACCCGGATAAACATCGATCCGCCATTTCCACTAGTGCATTAAAACAACAACGGATGTAATTCTTCGCCATTGAAAATTATAGTCTTAACTATTTTCGTTCACCTGTACGAATATGGTGGCGGAAGGAGACAATGTCACAATCGAACAATCTCGGCCTTTTGTTGGAGCATACATAGTGAACTCGGCCAGAGGCGAATCACCAAACACATCAGCTTGATGAGTATTCCTACAAATACTTCTGAGGTTATTTCAAGACCTCACGGAAATGTCCGAACGATTTCCGATCGACCGCCCATATGTATTCAGATCTGTTTCTCAGAACTGAATTTTTCCATTGTGTCCAAATCCTAATAAATACATATATTAATCTAAAATAGCGTCAAAGATGAATTCGTTGTGAAGTTCTTATTAAACGTTATCCTGAATTGTTTTTTGAGAGGCTAGACCGTAAACAAAGCAATGTGCAATGGGTCACATATTTCATTTCCGGATCAGCGTTAACGCTTCATTTTGCACTCTGTACTGTCGCCGAAATACACAAACAACCACAGCGTATGCTTATGTTCTAAAGAGTAACTAATTACAACACCACGAATGCCAAAATAGTCAGGGACTACATTCGACGGTTCTAGACCGGAAGTAATAATTGTGACCAGAGTCCATAAGTGAAAGTATTACTGTGGAACAGTCTGCAACCTGGAGGTCAATCAATAGACTAGTCTCATGTATGTCGTACATCTAAATATAATTATGAGCGATAACTACATAGCTGCTGGGAACCAGGCTTGGTCGGATTTAAGGGCCTTATAAATATTGTCTGGTAGAAATAGCCCAGATAGATCCGAATGGCGTTATGTATATTTAATTTGTATTGAGAAGTGTACCATGGTCCGGAAAGAAGTACGTCTTACATAAGGGGAAGACATGCAAGTCAAAACTATCAGCATGAGAAAAAAATGGGATTTGGTACTCTAGAAAGGTGCGAGGTCCACAAAACTATCTTGGAGCGACATCTTGAGAATTTATGCGCAGAGAATCCGCTTCCTCTTATGCTCAGTGTATCCATAAACTAACAAATCTAAAAACATGGGGACTAAATGATGACCCAAACTGTAAACTTTTGTGGGAGACTTGCAGATTTTGAGCACATGCTGTCATCCTTCAATGTGGCTCTAACTGACGATCGTTTTCGTTTGTGCCATGACTAAGTACTTGCTGAGATTGCTGCCAGTGTGGCTATAGCCAGGAGAAATAAATCGGCAATTGAAAAATGGCTCAAACTTCATCAACTTTATGAGAAGCGGTGAGTTACAAAACAAAAGACTGGACAAAGAGGCACCTTGACGACAGCGCAGGATTGGGAAATGCAGGCAGATGTAAATGGACAGCTGAAATTCCCACGAGACAACTGTAACACCAACTTCAGACCTGTTACTGTACTGTAATGAGAAGTTAAAGTTTATGTTTGATTTTAAATGTTAGCGAGTTTTGTAGCACCGTCTAGCTTTCTTATTTTTTGAGTCACGTGATTCCGCTTGGGTATATATACGTGACAACTGTGTCTGCAATGGTGGTGTGTTATGAAGAGGTATTGTTTGAAGACGTCCCCTTGCAAGTAAAAAAGTATAACCACCCCGCCGGGGCAAGCACATTCGGTCAAAGTTGGCTGAACAGGAAATGGCCAGGCTGGGGAATCTAAGAAGAGTAGGGACTAGGTCTTTCGTCGACCAGAACACAGGCGCTACAAGGCTCATACAAGAAGGAAGAACCAGACAACATCATAGTAGGCGACCCAGGTCGACGACTCGGCGACTTACTCGACGACACAGTCAGTGACACAGTCGGCAACCCAGACAGACGACAATCCAGTCGACGACTCAGAGACTCAGTCGCCGACATAGTTGACGACCAAGAAAGACGACCCAGTCGACAACTCAGCAAACCCAGTCGGTGACCCAGAAGGACGACCCATTCGGCGACTCAGCGACCAAGTCGGCGACCCAGAAGATGATCCAGTCGACGACCTAGCCAATCAGTCGATGACGTTCCGATCAGTATTCAGGTGCTATTGACGTGAAGAATGATGGTAATAAAAGATATACCCTGGCTGTTCTCCTAACTTTTAACTACTGGTTCTCTCGATTCCATTTTGGACGATTCTTGCCCAATCAGTGGTTATTGTCATCTAGAAATGAGTGTATACCTTATGATCAATGCACACGTGTTCAGCCTTTTCCGCAGCCTATTTAAATGTACGATAGTCAAGGATTAACATTTCAATTTTTGATGGGGGTGGGGTGAGCTGGAATTTTCTTTCGAACCGGGATATTTTTGTTTTCTTAAATAACTTTGGATTTTATGGGCGCTTTTATATTAATCGAAGTTTAAATATTTGGTTCAAGATATATGACATCCAGGCAGTTTTTCGGAAAAATACCCCAAAGTCCCCAAATAAATGGTCGGTTTCTTATTAACTTTGAAAGAACTGGTTTAGTAATGGCTATTTCACATGCATGTAACTATGTCACTTTGTTCGATCTGCAGATACGGAACTACTTTAAACCAACTCACTTTTAATTTTAAAGTAAATGAAGAGACTTAATTAAAACTATTTAATTCTTCATAAGGAATAAAATCCCGTTACGTGTAGCAGATCTTAGCCTGCGTATATGATTCTGATGGGAATTCGGCACAATAGTGGGCAACAGAACATTAATACAAATCCCACATAATTATTGAGATTCGTTTTTAATAATAATAATAATAATAATAATAATAATAATAATAATTAATAATAATTATAATAATAATAATAATTATAATATTAATAATAATAATAATTATTATTATAATAATAATAATGCGTATATGATTATGATTATCCAAACGAGATTAATAATTGTCCACAGGGAAAGGTTCACTAAACGTGTGTTAGTTATGAAAATGTTTCACTGTAAAACGTTCTTGGCGTTTGTTTATTAAAAATAAAAGAGTTCCATGGGTCCTAGGTTAGTCTATTCCATCCTGAATTATAACATATTTAGAAATGAGAGAGAGAGAGAGAGAGAGATTACCTTTCAACGTCCAGTGCACCTAATAACAGGGTGTACCAAGGCTAAGCCTGTCAGTCTTTTTATAGACCTTATCAATGGACTTCGATTGGCTTATCGAAGTCAAATCGAAAGTACATATCATGTTAAACAAACATACCGGTTGGGTTATGCTGTAATCGTGACAGTAATTGAAATAGATAAAGCATTTAGCAGACGTTTGCAAATTTAATTTAATTGGTAGTTTAGATCACATCAGTGCATGAAAGGTTTATATGCAGGCTACTGGAGCAATGTGTTTTCCTGAAACGGACACCTCGATGGTTTGATTTGGGTACTCAAACCTATTCTAGAAACTGACACTCAGACCACTAATAGGCCCCACGTGTTTATGTATTACTGTAAATGTATCACTGTAAATGACCGAAATACTGTCGACTGGCCGTAAAACCCATTATCCATGTATCCAACCAAATTAATTTTTACATCGTGAGAATTTAAACCCCAGTCCTTATGAAAATAGGTCATGATTTGAAGTTAGTGGTTTTAATATGATCTATATTACTACATTCAAAAATATACAAAAGGGAGGTACTAAATATACATTAGAGGTTTCACAAGAATTTGATCAAGGTCACAATTTTAAATTTTCGTTTTAAGAGGCTAAAATAATAATGAATAATTGCAATGCATGACAAAAATCACTATACTGCACGTTTTAAAATAGTCTGGACAGGAACTTAACGGTGGCATTGAAGTTTTAAAAGTATTAGTTATCGACCGCGTAATAGTAATGCAATTTTGTTCATTGTTTTTAAGTTATCTATCGCGTGCTTTATTGTGGCTTTATAAGTATATAAGGCCTACCTTCGTTCTGCTGACTTCACTTTTCACCTCGATAAACACGCGATATTATCTAAACATCATTACTATCCGAAGTAAAAAAAATTATTGGACTGTCTGGGAAAAGAACCCCATCCTCTGGCTCACAAGTATGGCATTGTACCAATGGGGTTAAGGGGGCTGTTGTTAACTTTTACGATTTTTTAAAATGTTAAAGTAATATTAAAATTCAGAATTTATTTCAGATTTAAAAACAACGAAGTATATAGAATAAGGGCCATTTTCTGCCCCCTCTTCAAATTGCTTCGTATGATTTATTTTATAACTGTGAGGAAGTTTGACTTAATTACTGCAATAAGTTTTATGTTGCCTTGGAAACTGTGTGTTAAGAAAATATCAGAGAAGAAATACACATTTTTTCATCTTTTCTAGTATTTCTTACTGATACTGTCTATCCGTACACGATTCACTAAATTTAAAATTACATTATTTATTTTGATTTTTTTTCTGGTATAAAGTTGCATGAAACAAGGTTCTAACTTGTTAAAATATTATTAAAAATATACCCGAGTATCTTATGGTGATCAAATTTAACTTACAAGTCAACATGCAGCCGTTGTGACAATAAGACACTACTGACATCAAAAACTGTGTGCTCTTGAACTTTGTTTAGTATTGATGACTGATATTGATTGATTACAAGGCATACAGGCTTTTGAGATCTCTTATTCACTGAACATATTAGTGTTCGCCCATTTCTTTCTGGAAATTAAAGATGTTATTTCGCACTAGTTTTCTTTAATTTCGTGGCAACAGGCACACATGCGCGCGCACACACACACGCCCTAAGCCGAAAGAGCAATTCAACACCAGACTGAGTCATGTGGATTTACTTGTCTTCCTTGTTAAATATACATGCCTAGTTTTAAAGCGGGTATCTTGAAAATTCCTGTTGATCGATGTTATAAATCGCGCTTCCTTATTCACGAAGGAATGCTATCTCATACTGAAGATCCTTCTATATCTCAAATCGTTTGCACCCTTATAAAGGTGCTCGCACACGAAAATAAGACAAGAAAGAAACACTGGCTTTACCTTATTGTTTTATATTTAATCTTGAATATATAAGGTCACAATAATTTATAATTTTATAAATTGTATCTTAAAAGCTCTATTTAGTGGAACAGTCTAACATTAAAAATATTAATCAATAAACCTAGAAAAGAAAATAGTACACGCTGTATTACGCTGCCATGATTTAGTTTCAGATTTAGAATTAAAATGAATTCTTTGGTTTGCAGCTTTACTTAAAACTGCCAATTATGACGATTCATCCAAGTATAATATCTGCGTTTGTTGTTTTGAATTTCTTGCCTAACAAGTTAGGAAAACACGGGAAGTAGTCTTCTTTGCTTCAATATTGTCCCTCTCTTACAAGAAAAAAAAACCATTTTGATTCCGGTTTAATGTGGAACATTACAATGACTCTAAGTCTGGTCGATAAAATAAAATGAAACAAGCACTAGTATCTCAATACATGTAGTTTTTTCAACCCCAGATGCCATTTTTGACAGGCGACAATTAAAACATCGGTAAATGTTTTACTTCAGAACCGAAATACGCAATCTATATCACTTGAGAGATAAATACCGTACATTAAGGATACAGTTGTATTTTTGGTTTGCAGGAAGAATTTGCACTTAAGGTCTGATCATAACTAAAGATGTATAAGCCTCCATTCTATTACGAAGAGTGTATAACATTACGAATGTCCAACCCCACACTCTTTTCATGGAGTCGACGCTATTAAAACATTCTTAACTGTGTGGACGAAACTTTACTACATGCATTGTATTCATGCACCTGCACGTTAATACTATGACATACTGCGGGTTCAATTTGCAGATTGTCGAAGATATATATCCCCTAATAGATGCGGGTGCGCCATACCATTAAATGATTAGGGTTGTAATTTAAAAAAAAGGGATATGTTTGTTGTTCTTGCTTTTAAAAGAACCTTTAACACATTTTTGACGATTGATTTTGACAAAGATTTGTTAGGGAAGCAAAATGTCGGTGCAAGGTGCTCGCGCGTTGCATTGCGTGTATTTGCGTACACAATCATGACATTTCTGAAACAACCCTTATGATGACGGGAAAATGGGAGCTAAATGTCTTTCTCAAGTATGGGCTGGCAATACTATGCTTCAAGTGCCAATAAAGAACAAACAGAACCACACATGTATTGCCATTATCGAGAATTTGTCACAATCAAAAGGTTAGGACAAAACAAAATTAAAAAAATAATATACCAAACAAAAACGCCTTTCTGAATTTCGAACCTGGTTCTACCGCGTGGCTGCCAGACGCTTTACCAGAGTTAAGGTTCAACAGATATATTGGCTAACACTGTCTAGTTTCAAGCTGACACGCAGCTATACTCAACAATCCTTTTCTAAACTGACCATTGTAAATATTCTTCCCCAAATTTTAAATTTTGTTTTCATAGTTTTGGAGAAAATGAAGTAGCGTATACACATTTCCTAAGAGGCAGATACAATGTACATAGTACATTTGAAAACAATCGTTTTACTCCATGGAATTACCTTACAGAGCAGGCCCATTCTTTGTAGCGTTAACAATGTTAACACCGGAAGAAAGGTCGACGAAATTAAATTTTTTAAAATGTGTTTTTATCTTTGACCTTACCCTATGGATAATAGAAAGCTGTAATTCTTCTAATGTGTGTGTGTGTGGAGAAATGTACTGCAGCAGATTCAACCACATGTTCCCCACATAATGGGTTGTCTCATAAAACAACTTAATATGAAACGTTAAATCCTTTTATTATACTTTATTTGTTAGCAACAATAATTCTATATTCCTGTTAGTGTTATGTATAAATCTGCATTGTTTGTTAGGTTTCTTTATTTCATTATATATGCTATTAATAATGTAACATTGTAGTTTAGACTTGACCTTGCCCAATATCAAGTTCATTTTCTAGCTGACCTGACCTGAATCGTTGATTTTGGATTGACGTCAAGTTGGTTACTTATTCCTTATTCCTTATTCCCGATTCAATAAGGAATAAGTAACCAGTTACCGACTGAATAAGGAATAAGTAACCAGTTACTTATTCCCGATTCAACTATTTATAAACACATTTGGTTACTGATTCCTTATTCACATCCAGCTGGGTATTCATTGTTTTTTTTTATAGTTCCATAACTAATTAGACATAACTTCTTGAAGATTAAAAGCCCTTCAGGCATGCATTAGTGTTATTTAACCCAGTTAGAGAAATAAGAGTGTTCTTTGGTGCCAGCTATATAGCTGACTAGAGACAAATCGCGGACTATGTGGAGGAAGGGGTTAAGATATTGATAGGTATACATAAGTACTAATTTGAAATAGGATTAATTAGTTGTTTTAGATGTTTGGGTCGCGTTCTGTTTTGCATGGCGCGAAATATTAGTATTTGTGTTCGAAAGCTTACTAATGGCTCAAGTAAACGTGAAACTACAAAAAACCATACAAGTGTGAAATTGGAGATTTCTCTTATGTGGTCATAATGTGCTTAGAGACGAATTATTTCAAGTATCTACGGGATTAGGAAGCCCTCAGTTGACATCGAATGTTATCTTGAAGTCCTTGGAACCGGGTAAACAAACATACGGGTAGGTGTATGAAACACGCTCTGTGTGAGGCAAATCTAATAATACTTAGTGCGAATTAAACCCGTACCTAAACGATTTCGATTGCAACTTCTGGTGAACAGTTTCTATTCAGGAATCTGTTCGAACATAAGCCAAAGTCATTGAAAGAATTTGTTTAACCTATTTCCAGAAATTGGAGCTACATAAAGGGGGTGGGTGGGTACTGCATAGGGTCGTCCATTAATTATGTCAACAAAATAGGGGGAGGGGTTTTGAAGAAGTTTGACAATTGTTGACATGGGGGAAGGGGGAATTCAAGATAAATTGACGTCAACAATGTTATTTTTTACAAAAATCAGCCACTATGCCCATTATAACAACTGAGGAACATTTGGCTTCCCTATGGGAAGATGATAGAAGCTAGAATATAAACTCTCGATTTTTTCATGAATTCAAAGTGTTATAGTCAATTTGAAATCTGTTAAACAAGTAAAAAAATGTATTAAAATTTATTTGTAGACCTTTTAATTTCCATAATTCTATTTTTAGCATAAAAGCCAGCCGTATAAAATATTGTTAGTTTGTTGGGGGGGGGGGGTAGACTTTTATTAGGGGGGTCACTGAAAGTTTGACAGTTGTTGACAAAGGGAGGGGGAGGGGGGTAAAAAATTGCCTAAAAATTGTGGACATAATTAATGGACGTCCCCATATGCGGCAAGCATATAATATCTTAATTATACAAGTGGACCAATACGTTTCCTCTTGAAAGAGTTTTGACATGGACTTTTCACTGACATTTTGTCCAACCACGAAATAAGTCCTGATGAATCTAATCGGGAGGAATCAGCAAAAGAAGGGGACAACCTATGGGCACCGGGTATGAAAAAGACGCACAATCTGGATCGATTGAAAAGATTGTTATTATTGAACCCCAAACTAGAATATATCGATTTCAACACCTCTCTGAGAATATCTAGTTAGGGATCTCTTCCAACTGTATGAAAAGTTTAAAGAAAATTCGTCGACCCGATTTTTGGAATCCGGAGATGAATATATGATAGTTGTAACAAAGTTCATTAGCAGATTACCTCTTCAGTCCATATCTGGTTCCTACAGTACACCAATAAAACGACATTGACATTTATTATTGTACAATAGATTCTAAAGAAAATTAGTCGAGACGATTTCAACGAATTCGTGGCTAAATAAAAGAGATCGAGGACAACACATGCGATCAGAATATTATACCTTACGTATATAGTTGGGCGGGCCTCTACGTCTCCTCTTTAGAGAGTTCTGACAATTGACCTTCCTTGATATTTTATCTCTGTGCGAGTCCATCCACGAAGGAAGTCCTGACGAATATCGTCGATAGGAAACAATGATGGGTACCAGGTATAAAAAAACACTAAAATATTCATAGATTGTAACAAACATTTGCGTTAACTGAACCTCTACTAATAACATTTTGATTACAACGCCCTTGGATATTATGTAAATAACAGAAAGAAAAAGTGGAAGAAAACACGTCGAGCCAATTTCGATAAATTCTCGGCTAGATAAAGTTAGCACAAAACATGACGTAAACCCTTTTATTACGCTTTCATTTGAGCTAATACGTTACCTCCAGATACAGTTTTTACACAGACCTATCCTTGATAATGTAATAAATTGAGCATCAACAATTTGCTCTAAATGTTAAGGATTTCATAGATTTAAGTGATCACATAGTTGATTTTGGGAAGTCGGTGTCCTCAGCCCGACTAATTAGCCAATTGCTAGGGCAAAACATCACAGACTGCAGTGTTGATGAGATTCCAGGATGGATGGTTATATTTCAAAGTGAGTGCAGGCCAGAGTACCATAAGTGTCCCTGAGATGAGTAGTCCCTATTAAAACCTAACCATATCTAACATTTATGTGAGTGCATATGCAGTATTCGTGATGGATGACATGCAAATTGTGCAATAGAGTAATTCAGAGGGCACTGTTCCGTTGTCTGGAGACGTCTTGTGTTGATGTTAAAATGGTAGACATGGTGGAATGTTATAGGTGAAATGTGGCCTAAAAGTTTAATTTGACAGGCCTGAGGAGGTGCAGGTAAAATAGTACCCTGTCTAGGTTATAGAGTTGTATATTTTCATTGCGTGAAAAACTATCGATACTTTGCGGAAATGGAATCAGCAGAAACAGTGCAGCTGTGAAGTTCTCGCGAAAACAGCACAATAAGGGGCGCCATAGGGAGTACCAGGTATGAAAAACAAGCAAATATTAATAAACGGTATCAATAGTTTGTACTCATGGGAACCTTACTTAGAGAATTTTGATTTCAATGCCTCTTATACTGTTTCGAAATAAGGCCCTTTTCTAACAGCAGAAAAAATTTAAAGAAAATTCGTCGGGCCGATTTCGAGAAACTCGCGACTAAATAAAGGAAGTCGAGCAGGTCACATGCCGTAAGATAATATACATGTGAACCATTGTGTCCCCACATTATAGTGTCGTGGCTAAACCGTTTCCTTAATCCTCAGTTGGGTTGAATAATTTTACGTCAGATAATTTTGGTCAAGCGGCGGTGATAGTTAACACGTAATGTGATTCAGGTATATGATGTAGACATTTTTTTTTGCAATTCAGTAGCTTGACATTTCTGATGTACTGGTTTATGTTCGCCAATGCGCTTAGGAGGTCGTTGTGTGTATCTCTCGTGGCGTTGAAGCTGGTCACCGGAATGGCGTACATTCCTTAATCCGACCTGTGTCAATAAACAGCCTCGCAGAAACAAATCCGTCGTCGTCAGCACACCTGACTTCAGGTCGTTATCGAGCGCATTTGCTATCCTTATCGGCCCTTCAGAATTTTGTGAATAAGGTGTAGTAGCCGACACCGTGGGCAAGGCGGTGGTACGCGACTATCCTTAAGATCCATAACCATCCTTTATGTCACGCAATTTTGCGAGTTGACAAGGTTGACAGTGCCGACCTTTGTACAGCTCAGCATGGCAGATGTTCCAGTTCGTTACTCACGAAGTGGCCGGATAAGTGTTTTCCAGATGAGAGTTTTGGAGCCGTTTAAAGCTGGTGATGGTGCTCGCCGTCTCCCCATGCGGTTGATGAACTTTAGGGCCACACCAGCTAAAACGCCTAGTGACGGACATGATTGTAGCTAATTGCACCGCGGTCACCGCCGCCCTTTCAGCAATAGTCAATGACGTGAGACAAGCAAATTTGGAAATCGAAAAAGATACCGACTTCTTTGTGATTTAAGATGGCAAGGAAATTTACTTTGTTGGACACCCGTATGCGAATATCCGTGGCCAATTTTCTAGGTTGCTAGCTTCTCCATATGTTAGAGGATGAGTACTTCAAAATTTCCTTTTGTTGGGCATCTCATGCATGTATGTGTCATGGGTGGACATCAAATCATTTTTGCTGCGGCAGATTGAAAAATAGTTTTCAGTTCTCCACCGCAAAAGAAGGACTGATGTTGTGATCTCCATTTGTTCTTTGTTATACATAACATATATTGAAACCCATATCTCTAGAAATCGGCCCCATAAATTTTCAAAAATTTTTTCAAGTGATGGAGCAGATCCATAGACAGAAATTATCCAAGAGGCGCTGATATCAAACTTCTCGCTGTACAGTATTTGTAGGCACAAAATATTCATACAACCGACAGCCATAGAACGTGTTTTTTATATCCGATACCCAGAAATCCCCCCATTTCAGTGATTTCTCTCATTTCGTCAAGATTTATTTCGTGGTTTCTACATATTACCAGCCATAAAAACTCAAGAATGGCCAATGTAAAACTCTGTAAAGAGGTATTAATGGGACTATGTATATATATTCGATTTAATCAGACACCTTTTTCGAAAAGTGTTACTAAAATCTGCTAAAGGGCTGTAACACTCCACTACTGTGGTATCCATAACGACTTTCCCAGTAATCACTTTGTTCTCGATTAATGCAGTTAATATATCTTGTAGGAGTCAAACGTATCCATGTGTACAATCTTTCAAAAGAAAGATCGATCACGGGGTCATTTAGGCGAGAAACGTAGGATCTAGATAAGGATAGAAGAGGCAATATCCTAGTGGTCATCGTTATAACGATCGTATAATGAGCTCCTTGGGTTTGAAGGGTTGTCATCGCCGGGGGCGTATATGGTAGATAAGCATCCACTTCCTTATGAAATCTCCCAATGGCTTGCATCTGATAGAGCCTCTGACAACCACATCCAGCTCCAGGCCTTCACAAGTGGCGGAACCTGTTTAAACTGACTGGAGAAGGGATGACAGGCGAACTTCTAGCGCCTCAAAACCAGATGCTTCGGGCAGATGGGGCTCGTTAACCTTGGGTGGTCGCCCATCTAGGAGAAGGTAAACTCCGATTTCAAATCTTCGCTGCCTTGCGATTATACCCTCTCATGGGAAAGACTAAGGGAGTAACCCTAACAGAAAATCCAGAGACGTAGTCCCTAAGGCGACTTGGCATTGATTTCAGTGGCATCTCGGCAACTCCTGCGACGCAGCTGGTGCCATGACGTATCGGCTTGTCCTTTCCTTTGGATCCATCAGCTGCGTGGAGAGGGGAGATCAGCTGCATGGACAACAGTTGATTCTCCATATCACCCTCCCCAGGCTTCCGCCCTGGAGAGGACACTTCAACTTCGCTCCACAGCGTCGACACAACACGGGAATAAGCAGTTTACCGGTTATAAGTCACCGCTCGATTGGCTTAGAGCCAGACGCCAGGGGTTGCTTCTGTCGGTGGGAGAGACCAACATGTTTTACTGGACAGCTACCGCCCGCCTCAAACTGGGCAGCCCCCAGCCAATAAGGTGCCGTCCCGCCACAGTTTGCACGCCTTGCTGGGTGCGTAAGGCTTAAGGTATGCGAGTACCTGGCAAGCGGACTGCAACTATTGCACCAAGAAATAACAAAATAAAAATAAAAAAGAAGACTTCAGTCCTCAAGCATGGTACCTGGAATGTCTGGACGATGCTCACTGGGCTTTCAGATGATCTCCAGACAATCAGTGATGTTCGTAAGACTTCAGTCATCAACGACGAACTTGCAAGGCTCCAGGTCGACATTGCCTCACTACAGGAGACACGACTACCTGATTCTGGTTCCCTCAGAGAAAAGAACTACGCATTCTTCTGGCAAGGAAAGAGCGCAGATGAAGCCGGAGAGTTTGGTATTGGATTCGCTGTCAGGAACCCTCTGCTGTGGATGATAGAACCCTGCCAAAAAGAAAATGGAAGACTGCTATCCCTCCGCCTCCACACCACAAACGGGCCTGTCAACCTGATCAGCGTTTACGCTCCCACACTAAGATCCTCCACAGATACCAAGGATGAGTTTTATGATGAGTTAAACTCGCTCATCGAAAAAATTCCCAAGGAAGAGAACTTGATTTTGCTGAGCGACTTCAGTGCTAGGATGGGTGCCTATCATGACTCTTCGCCTTCCTGTCTTGGCAAGTTTGGCGTTGGGAAGATGAATGACAAAAGGCAGCACCTTCTAGAGATGTGTTCGTCCCACGAACTCAGCATCACCAATTCATTCTTTCAGACAAAGCCACAGCACAAAGTGTCATGGAGGCATCCCCGGTCTAAACACTGGCACCAGCTGGACTTGATCATTACAGGACGGTCAGCCATGAAGGGTGTGCTTCTTACCCGTACCTTCCACAGTGCTGACTGCGACACCGACCACTCCCTGGTGTGCTGCAAAATGAAGCTTCAGCCAAAGAAGATCCACCGCTCTAGGCAAGAGGGTCAACCAAGCATTGATGTCAGCAAGACATCAAATCCAGACAAGGCTGAGGAATTCACCTATGCTCTTTCCAAGACGTTTGACTCAGAACCCCCCAACGGCAGTACCAAAGAAAGATGGGATCACATCAGAGAGACTGTATACATCACAGCCACACGGATCTTTGGTAAGAAGAAATCAAAGAACAATGACTGGTTTGAGGCTAACTCTGCCACACTCATGCCAGCCATATAAGAGCGTCGCAGTGCTCACCTGCAATACAAGCGATCCCCCTGCCAGAAGAGACTACAGGCATACAGGTCTACCAGAAGCAAAGTGCAGAGATTAGCAGGGCAGTGTGCCAATGAATACTGGCTTCAGCTCTGTCAGAGTATCCAGTCAGCAGCATATATTGGAAACATCAGAGGCATGTACGATGGCATAAAGAAAGCAATGGGTCCCACGAAGAAACTGACAGCACCACTGAAGTCTGCCACAGGCGGTATCATCCACAACAAGGGCAAGCAGATGGAGCGTTGGGTGGATTACTACTCCGAACTGTACTCCAAAGAGAACCACGTAACCAATGATGCCCTCAAAGCCATTGAAAATGTCCCTCTCATGGCCAAATTGGACGAGAAACCATCTGTAGACGAACTAAAGAAGGCCTTAGAGAAACTGTTCCTAGGTAAAGCAACAGGGAAGGATGAAATCACAGCAGAACTCATCAAGTGCGGATGTAGCGTGCTGCTCACACACCTGCACGACCTCCTACTCTGCCAGTGCTGGGACGAAGATGCAGTGCCTCAGGACATTTGAGACGCTAACATCATAACCCTGTACAAGAACAAGTGCGACAGAAGCGACTGCAACAACTACAGGGGCATATCACTTCTCAGCATCGTGGGTAAAGTTTTCGCACGCGTCATCCTGAACAGACTGCAGACGCTTGCTGACACAGTTTACCCAGAGTCGCAGTGCGGATTCCGCGCAGAGAGGTCCACAATCTACATGATCTTCTCTGTCAGGCTACTGCAGGAAAAATGCAGAGAACAACACAGACCCCTCTTCCTGGCCTTTATAGACGGACTCTTCACAATCCTGGCGAGAACTTGGTTGCCCTCCAAAGCTGCTAAGCATGATTCAGTCCTTCCACGATGACATGAAAGGCACAGTGCAGTATTGTCCTCAACATCCGACCCCTTAGACGTCCGCAGTGGAGTTAAACAGGGCTGTGTCCTTGCCCCCACGCTCTTCGGCATCTTCTTCGCAGTTCTGCCCAAGCACGCCCTTGGGACGTCCACAGAAGGGATTTACCTGCACACACGATCAGACGGCAGATTGTTCAACCTTGCACGACTGAAGGCAAAGAGCAAAGTGCGTGAAGTAATCATCAGGGACATACTCTTATTAGACGATGATGCTCTAGCCACCCACACAGAAGCTGAGCTTCAGCGCCTGATGACTCGCTTTGCTAAAGCATGCGATGAGTTTGGGTTAACCATAAACCTAAAGGAAACTAACGTGATGGTTCAGGACGCGAACCCCCCAAGCATCATCATCAACAACTACAAACTTGAGGTGCTGCGTCAGTTCATGTACCTCGGCTCTACCATCACCAACAGCCTCTCGCTCCAGGTTGTCGCAGAGAGTGTGGAACAACAGCATGCTGACCATGAACACTAAGATTACCGTGTACCGTGCGTGCGTGCGTGCTAAGCACTTTTATATACCCCAGTGAAACCTGGACTCTGTACGCCTCAGAAGAGAAAAGACTGAGCGCCTTTCACATGCGATGCCTACGACGCATACTCGGGATCATCTGGAGCGATCGAGTAACAAAAAAACGAGGTGCTCGAGCATGCCAAGATTCTCAGCATGATCACACTCCTCTGCCAACGCCGCATCAGATGGCTGGGCCATGTACGTCGGATGGATGACGGACGGATCCCCAAAGACATTCTTTATTCGGAACTCGCCTCTAGCAAAAGGTCGATCAGACGGCCACATCGCCGCTTCAAGGATGCCTGTAAGCATGACATGAAAGCCCTTGATATCGATGTCAACACCTGGGAAGAGCTCGCTCTAGACAGATCAAGCTGGCGACATGCTCTGATCACTGGTCTGAAAGCCGGAGAGGAAAGCAACGCTTGCCAGCTGATGAAAGACGATCACAGAGGAAGAAGAAGCAGCTCCAACCAACACCAGACGCAACCTTCAAGTACAGCAAGTGCAGCAGGGACTGCCACTCCCGCATTGGACTACTTAGCCACATCAGACGCTGCACAACCACCAACCTGGACATCTCTCAAGGTCGCAGTTCCATCGTCTCTCGAGACTAACGGATGCCAACAACAACAATGAGCTCCTTATTTATCGTAATCAGCTCGAAAGTTCTCATTTAGATGTTTTCTACTGTTAAAATGGGTCCCTAACTAGATACTGTCCAACAGACACCGAAACCAAAATCCTCTAAGTAAGGGTACAATTAGTACAGTATTGAGATAATCTATGCTCAAGGTGGGTGTTTCACCTTTAGTACCGAAAAAGCGCCTCTTATTTTTCTGATTCGCCTCGAAGAAATTTGTTAATGCATACTTCGTGGGTCTATTCTACATCTATCTATCTATCTATCTATCTATCTATCTATCTATCTATGTGCGTGTGTGTCAAAGAAGGGCCATTGTCAAAGATGCTTAAAGAGGGGACGTAAGGGCCCAACTTGATACGTAAAATAAGACATTCTAACGGCATGTGCTGTACCGGCCACATTTCTCCAGCCGAGAATTTCTTGACAGCGGCTGGACATATTATTTTTATGTTTTCCTACTGTTGGAACAGATCCCGAGCTAGGTACTATCTAAGAGGCGTTGAAATCAAAATCCCCTAAGTAGTCGTCAAATTACTACAAATTATAGATATATTAGATCAGGGTTGTCAAACACGCGACCCGCAAGGCCGTATCCTGTGCCCCGCAAAATGATTGGTGTCACAAGGTGTCATGAGAGATAACAAAAATGGTGCGGCCCTTGGGCCAACACAAATCCCCTAATGCGGCTATCATGGTGGTTAGAGTTTGAGATCCCTGTATTAGATGTACATTGAGCGTGTTTTTCAAACCAGGTACTCACATGGTGCCCCTTAATTCGCTGATTCCTCTCAAACAAATTCGTCTTGGGTCGACGCTGCCCCATAGAGAATAAGTGTCAAAGAAGTGTCTATGTAAAAAATTTATTTAAAAAATCTTCTTAATAAATGCATTGTATCCAACCCCTTGATCTAGCGGACAATTTCGTGAAATCGGTTCAATAAATATTAATCAGACCTTTCCTACAGTTGGAACGGATACATAGCTAGGCATTCCCGAAGAGACGTTGAAATAAATAGTTTATAAGTAGAAGTTCAGTTAGTAAACATATATTGATACAATTGATGCGTGTTTCTCATACTTGCACCCGCAAGATGATCCTTATTTCACCAATTCCTCTTCACGAAATTTATTAGGACTTCCTTGGTAGGGAGACTTCCTCCATTGTAAATAGGGTACGACGTAATGTCTCAACTGTATACATCGAATAAAATCTTCCAACGGTATGTGTTGTATGCGACAAATTCTCTACAAACTTTTCCTACTGTGGGAACTGATTCCAAACTAGATGAAATCAAAGTCCTCTAAGTCATTTTATAGTTAGATTAAGTTTTAGCTTAATTTGATCCACATTTTGCGTGTTTTTCACAGATGGTACATCCTAAGGCGCCCCTTCATTCGCAGTTTCATCTCCACGAAATTCGTCAGGACTTCCTTCGTAGGTGGACTCGATCTCCTAGGGATAAAATATCCGTGGAGGGTTCATGTCAAGACTGTCTAAAGAGTGGCTGCAATGTGGCCCACATGTATATAATCTTAACGGCATGTGATCTGCTCGACTTCCTTTCTTTAGTTTCTCGAAATCTGCTTGACTAATTTTCTTTACCCTTTTTCTGCTGTTAGAAAGGGGTCTTATTTCGAAACAGTATAAGAGGCGTTGAAATCAACATCCTCTAAGTAAGGGTCCCATAAGTACAAACCATAGATATAGTTTATACACATTTGCGTCTTATTAATACCCGGTACCCCCTAAGGCGCCCATTATTTTGCTATTTCGTCTTCACGAAATTCGTCAGGACTTCCTTTGTAGGTGGACTCTATTTCCTAGAGATAAAATATCAATGAAGGGTCCATGTCAAAACTCTATAATGGGGGTACATAATTTCCCAATTGTATACGTAATGTAAAATCTTAAGCATAAGTTGGTATATATATATATATATATATATATATATATATATATATATATATATATATATATATATACGGCATGTGTGATACCGAACTTCTTTTTCTAACCGAGAAAATCTCAAAATCGGCTGTCGACTTTTTTAAAACTTTTCCTCATGTTGGAAACGATACCAGGTTAGATATAGCTGAAGATGCGTTGAAATCAAATTCCTTTTAGAAGGGGTTTAAATATTACAAATATTTCACGAATCTGTCCACATTGTGCGTGAGTTTTCATACCCAATAACCATAGGAACCCGCTAATTTCGCTGATTCTTATCGACGAAATTCGTCAGGATGTCCTTCTTAGGTTGCTTCTATCCAACAGAGATAAAATCGTAAGGAAGGGTCCCTTTAAAAACTCTTCAAATAGTGAACGTAATGTCCCAACTGTATACGTAAAATATAATTTTCTTACGGCAGGCAGTGTACCCAAATCCGTTATACAGCCAAACGTTTCTCAGAATCGGCTAGACTAGTTTTCTATAACATTTTCCCACCGTTGGAGCACTGTTGTTTATATTTGACTTAATTTATATCTTATTTATTTGTCAGCTTTAAAATCTTTTTATTTTTTAATGTCATTATATGTCAAAATAATTTAGTTTCGTTTACTAGGAAATAGTATTTTTTCCAGAAAATAATTTGACCCTGACTCTTCATTTTTGTAAACATAAAGCTGACCTGTTTCTTGACCTTAATTCAAAATTAGTAACAGTCACGTGAACAAGTTATTTTTTTATTTTTATTGTGGGAATAATAAGGTTGAGATCGTGGCTGTTTTGGATATATGAACCTCGACTTGTAAATAGCTTTTAGTGAAGTAAACAACTTTTATTCTCGGAGTAACAAGGATACAGGGGCTACGTGATATTTTATATATAAACATGATCACGTGATCCTCTATTTTGTAATTAGACATTTCCGAAATTGCGCAGTACTTAGATTAAATAGTGATGTTTAGAGCTCGATCTCACAGTCTGGGCTTAAAAACGCTTGATGTCAAGTCGTTTCCTTCTGTTGTAGCCAGTTTTTTAATTATATGTTAATTTTTCTTCAGATTATTTGGATTCTAAAAGATTAATTCGTTTCTCTGGAAATATTTGTTGTGCTCATACAGAATTCTTGAAATAAGACATTTCGTAAAAATAATTTTGGGTTTTCAAAAACCGGAGGATTATTTCTTGTGTTTCTACAAGGAACTGTAGGCAACAAGATTGAACAGGATACAGCATACGTCATCGCCTTCCATCTTGGATTCTTCGTCGGGACTCGAACTTGAAACCATCAAAACATTTTAGTATTACGACTTCTAAACTTTTATTCGTGGATTATTCTTGGAGTTTGTTTTTTGGCTTTGATTCTTAAAACCGTAAGTTCTTATTCTTTTATTTTTACAGCATTTTCCCAGGGAAATAAATTATTTGTTAAATTTTTCAAAGTTTGTTGTTTTCATTCTTTCTTGCGATGCTGTTTATTCGAGCCGAAACATGTAACATAAGAATTGGGGGCTCATCCGGGATTATGAATTTTGGCTAAAATATTTTAGAAAACTTTGTTGTCTTTTTATTTGAATTCCCTATGTTTTTGAAGTCTTAGTGAAATTGACTAACATTTTCTACAACGTCAACAAAAGTGGAAATCTTTTTTTCAAATCCTACCCAGGAACAATAAGATCTTTTTAAATAAGATGAATTGATTCAACTTTCCAGAAAATACGATATTTCTGAGGTAAAGGCTTCCTTAACGAAACAAGAAATAAGAAATATTTTGGTTCAGCTTTTGGCAGAAAAGAATTTTTTGGATAAAATTGCTTTGCTTTCGATCAGTAAGTCTGTATCTGACTCTGAAATAAAAGTGAAGGAATTAGAATTAAAGTACAATATGGAATTAGAGTTGAGGAAGCTGGAGCTTCAGAAAGAAGAAAGACAAAAACAAACGCAAATACAAGCGGGGAAAAAGAGAAAGAAAGACAAATGCAGTTACAAGAAAGAACAAATGCAGTTACAATATGAGAGAGAGAGAGAGAGAGAGAGAGAGAGAGAGAGAGAGCAAACACGTGGAAGCGTTGTGCATAGCCATTCCGATCTATGAACTTACGATTGGTAATGTACAAGGATCTAGGCTTCCGACCTGTCAGACTTTCGATTCCCGATCATCCAAGCTTTGTAAGCTAGGGTTCAGGTAAAGGAAGATAACAAACCTTTACGTAAATTAAAATTACCGGAAGCCATTACAGATATCTGCCGCGCAGATTTCAGAATGAGCAAAATTGTGACGCGTCTCTACGTGCAAACGCGAAGAAAGCATTATTGGGTACCGTGAGGAAGTGTAAGAACGGGCGTAAGTGTAAGAACGGGCGTTCCTCTAAATTCGTTACTTGAAAAATGTTTAATGTATAGGGAATACTCTACACTTGATAGGAAGTTCTTGCAACTAGTGGTCCCCCATAAATCCAGGTCGCATGTACTCAAGGTCACGCAGGAGTCGAGTATGGCGGGTCATTTAGGCATGAAGAAAACAACAGAGAGGGTATTAAGAGAATTGTATTGGTCTGGTGTCAATAGCGAAGTAGCGCGGTTCTGTCGCTTGTGCGAAGTTTGTCAGAAAACTGTCTCTAAGGGCAGGTTAACTAGAGTACCGTTAAGTCAAATGCCATTGATAGATACTCCGTTCAAATGAGCGGCCGTTGACATTGTGGGACCTATATGTCCAAATACAAATCGGAAAAACCGACACATCTTGACGCTGGTAGATTGCGCTACCAGATACCCCGAAGCCATAGCTTTGCCATCGATTGAAACCGAACGTGTATCCGAAGCGCTCGATGACATGTTCAGCAGGGTCGGAGTGCCCGAAGAGGTTCTTACGGATTGTGGCGCTCAATTCACCTCAGATCTCATGGCAGAAATTAGAAGGTTGTTGTCCGTTAAACAGTTGCGCACGACACCCTACCACCATATGTGCAATGGGTTGGTCGAGAAATTCAACGGGACGTTGAAGCAAATGTTGCGACGGAAAAAAAACTTAAAGACCTAATAATGTTTCCTACCTTAAATAAACTCAGCATGTTTTTGTTTCTTCTATGTTTTTTAATTTCATGGTGTTTGTGTTCGTAATGTTATCATTATATATGTTTTTTTTTATCTTGTAGGTGTTGTCTAATGTTGTAAAGATTAGGCGCTATACAAAGTCCTTATTATTAGTAGTGGTAGTAGTATGTATGTGGAAAGACCTAAGGATTGGGATAGGTATCTGAACGCAATTCTGTTCGCGTATCGTGAGGTTCCTCATAAAAGCTTTGGCTTCTCCGCGTTTGAACTACTGTACGGTAGGACAGTTCGTGGTCCTATGCGCATTTTACGCGAACTGTGGTCAAACGAAGTCGCGGACGAAGAAGTCGAATGACGCAAGACAAACTCGCGAAATCTAGTCGTAGGTACGCGAAGTACTACAACCGAGGAACGCGGAGTAAAACGTTTGATGTAGGCAATCAAGTGTTCGTGCTTCTCCCAACAAATAAAAATAAGCTGCTATTCCAATGGAAGTCAAACAGGTGAAAGGCGAAATGGACTAAATCATTGATGTGGAGGGTAAGTCCAATATATTTCACGCCAATATGTTTAAACTCTACCTAGAAAGACCTAGACAAACAATAGATAAAGGGGTCTTGAATGTAGTATGCATAGCGGTGATACAGGATAAGTCGTGTGACGAATCGGAATCGTCTCCAGTACAGAAATGCCCCTTTAATACCCCACTGACGTAGGGAAAGAAGGTATTGACCAGATCAATGCATACCCCAATTTATCAGTGGGTCAGCATACACAGATATTGGAGGTTTTGTCCCAATACCCTGACGTGTTTACGGACAAACCGGGCCGTACTGGATTGATTCAACACGAGATCAAGTTGAATACCTCTGAGCCGATCAGGATTAAAGAATATCCAATACCCTTTAATACCCTTTAATGCGCGGAAGACAATCAACGAAGAAGTGGGGAAAATGTTAAACAAGGAAGTGATCGAACCTTCCAGTTCTCCGTACTCGTCCTTTGTTGTGTTAGTCAGAAAGAAAGACGGGAATAACCGTTTCTGCATTGATTTTCGGCAATAGAACAAAATCACCGTGTTCGACGCAGAACCAACGCCAGATATGGAAAGAT
This sequence comes from Sinohyriopsis cumingii, assembly GCA_028554795.2. NCBI lineage: Eukaryota > Metazoa > Mollusca > Bivalvia > Unionida > Unionidae > Sinohyriopsis > Sinohyriopsis cumingii. Next base: position 48,314,396 of record CM068841.1, on the reverse strand, counting down.
CTTTTTCGAACTTGGCAGGTCATAAATACATTCCCAAATTAGACCATACCAAGGGATATTGGCAGATACCAATCGCTGTAATGCCCGCGAATTAACGGCATTCGCGAATCCGAAAGGTCTTTATCAATTTAAAGTTATGCCTTTCGGTTTAGTCAACGCCGGTGCGTCATGCGTTCGTCTCATGCGCAAACTATTAAACTGTATGGAAAACGTCGACAGTTTTGTAGATGATATCTTTGTTTATACACATACCCATGTATGAACATGTTAAGGTATTACGGGATCTGTTCGATAGACTTCACACTGCAAATCTTATAGCTGAGCCCACCAAATGTAGTATAGCGTATTTTAGAGTGTTTGGAACATCTCGTGAGTGGATTCGGTCAGTTGAAACCTCACCCAGATAAAATAGGAGCAGTCAAAGATACACCTAGACCAGAAACTAAAAAACAAGTACGATCTTTCCTAGGTTTGATTGGGTTTTACAGGAAATGTGTCCCCAATTTTGCGGCTATTGCCAGCCCATTAACAGACTTGACTAGGAATGGGCAACCGAATAAAGTTCCCTGGGGGGTGTGCCAGGAAAAAGCATTTAATGCTTTAAAACAGAAACTGGTAAGTACACCAATCTTAAAGTTACCAGAATTGAACAAAACTTTTGTGCTGAGGACTAATGCGTCCGATACGGGTCTTGGGGCTGTTTTACTACAGGAGCAAGAGGGGATGAAATTGCCCATTGCTTATGCAAGCAGGAAATTGCTCCCTAGGGAGCAAAACTACTCCGTGATTGAGAAGGAGTGCCTAGCCTTAGTATAAGGGATAGGAAAATTCCATACGTACCTTTTCGGGAGAGAGTTTACCTTACAAACGGACCATCAGTCTCTCTTATACTTGAACAAAGCAAAGGTCACCAGTGCAAGATTGGTGCGTTGGGCGTTATCCTTGTAATCGTATAGTTTCCGGATCGAAGCGATTCGAGGATCGGAAAATGTGGGTGCTGATTTTTTAAGTAAGGTGTAATTAGCAGGTCATTTTCGTTCAGTATTCAAATTGGAAGTTTTAACAATTGTTTATGTTCACATTCCGTGATTTTTCTAAAAGTGTTACCACTTTTTTTAGGTGAGAAGTATTGTCACGGAATTAAATTCTTTTATTTATTGAATACATGTATTCGGGTTTCGTTTTTTGTTACAACGATACCCGAGGATGATTTATGTATATTGTGTCGTATTTCGAAATAGTGAGTTCGGTTCATCCCATGCCGCACGTGCGAAGTGCTCTCGATGGGACGAACCAATGCATATAATGCACAGACTATGTTTGTGTATAAATACTTCACCGTACGTAAGTTTCTTTACAATACGGAATAGTCTTGTCAGCCGGCAGTCTGCTCCAAAAACTTGCACATCTTCAGCCGTCGAGGTATGTAAGTTTATTAATTTCTAGTTAATAACCTATACTGTACTACCACCTTAATTTTTTAATCTTTGCTATGTAGCTTTGGTTTACGCAGTATAATGCACGGGTCTGGGAAATTACCCCCGGTATATTACCCCCCTGCAACTACCCCCCTGCCATTACCCCCCTATCAATTACCCCCCCCCCCCGGTATATTACCCCCCTGCCATTACCCCCCCCCCCCCCATGTACTTGTTATATCCCAAGAGTAAATAATAAATTAAAATAAATTTCAAAAGAATTTATTTTAAATTTTTTTTAGTAAATGAATCTCAGCCTTGAAAACATATACTTGTCCTGGAATATTCAATAGTAAAATCATCATATCATAATGTTATATTACCATAAAATATGTTAATATTTATAAGATTACAGCTGAATGTTATGTGCAATCCCTCGTAAGTATTCTAAGTGCTCTCTATTAGCAAAGTCATTAACAATGTTCATAATCCGAGCATTGCAGTCACGATATTTCTTTCGAGTTGGTTCCTCTGGATGTCCTCCAAGTTGCTGAGAAATTATCACGTTCAGGAATGATTGCTCTCCACGTATACTCTGAACTTTATCCATGGTAAAAATATTTCTGGTGATATATATTTTAAAGAACGTATATATATATATATGTTTTTCTGGAGCATGCGCATAGAAATAATTTTTGCTTGAAGTATATTCAATGAGGTGAAGCCAATACCCTTATCAGATTGTATTTGTGTACACTTAATTAGAAACCATTTCTGCTCGAATTTTATTCAGTGAGCTGAAGACAAAACAATAGTATAAATTGAGCACGGATTATCAGATTGTGTTTGTGTACACTTTAAATTCGTCGTATTTGCATTAGTTCGATTTTGTATCTGTATGTCTAACTGATGCTAATGGCAGGGGGTAATATGGGGGGGGGGGGCAATTGATAGGGGGGTAATGGCAGGGGGGTAATATACCGGGGAGGGGTAATTGATGGGGGGGGGGGGGTAGTTGCAGGGGGAGTAATTGACAGGGGGGTAATGTCCTGCTCCCATAATGCACATATTTCTATTCTCGTTTTCTACTTAACAAGGGATTTATATTAGTAATGAAAAGCTACATTTTCTCAAAAAAAACTGTTTAATATAGTACGATTCTTATCGAGCAAGATTAGTTTTTTTAACCTGTCATTTTGTAATTATTGTGCTGATAATGTAATCTATATAACTTACCGTGTATAACGTCATTACGTTATTATGCCCGTGTCATGTATAGTATACGGTATTAGATATATTTTCAGCTGTCTGTGACTGGAACGTCTGTGACCGAAGTGTCTGTGTCTGTGCATGTGACCGGAGTGTCTGTGTTTGGAGTGACCGGAGTGTCTATAATGTCCGGGGTGACCGGAGTGTCTAATGTCCGGGGTGACCGGAGTGTCTGATGTCCGGCATGTCCGGAATGTCTAATGTCCGGAGGGTCTAATGTTCGGAGTGTTCGAGTGTTTCGAAGTGTTCCGAGTCTGTAGCAGCTGTGAAGCTGAACTGTAGCAGCCGTGGAGCTGAAACAAAGTGTACTGATGACGGAGTGTCTCCATACATGTAATTTGTTAGACGTTGGCTAATTTTGGGGTTCGTAAAACTTTAGGGACTGTACAGATAAGTTGTATATCTGTCCCTCTTTTTTATCACCATAATTTCGCTACCCGAATGAATGCATTTTACTACTTGAGTAAAATTTTACATCGTTTACTACCCGAGTAAACTATATCCATCGTTTCATTGCCAAATCGTTGTGAACCATTCACCTCTTGTCTTTGTATTTGCTAAAATTTTTTTTATTTTTCATCAAGTCTGTGCGTTCTTATGTTAATTAAATCCAATATTCGGATTATATATACACGCACATATTCATAATTAATTATTAATTAATTGCTCATGCAAGTCATCCATTATTAAACCTAGTAGTTATATCATCGTCAAAAGTGTTCTGTTGTGAATCCGAAAATCCCACCCGGTTATCTTGTTACACCATGGTGCGCCCTTATTTCGCTGTTTTCTTTCGACGAAATGTCAGGACGTCCTTGGTTAGTGGACTTTATACCCTAAGATTAAAATATCAAAGAAGGGTCCATGTAAAAACCTAAAAGAGGGGACGTAATGGCTCAAATGGAAACGTAAGATATAATCTTACAGCATCTAAAGAGTTCTGATTGCTTTATCTAGCCGCGATGTTCTAGAAAATAGGCTGGAAATTTTTTTTCTTTCTAATTTTCATACTGTTAGGACGGATCACTACTTTCGTACTGTTCAACAGGCGTTGAGATCAAAATCCTCTAATCAGAAGTTCAGTTAGTACAAACTCTGTGCGTGTTTTTCATACCTGGTACCCGTCGGACGCACCTTATATCGCGGTTTGCTATCGATGAAATTCACCAGGACTTCGTTCGAGAGTTGACTCTATCCCCTAGAGATAAAATATAAAAGAAGGTTCCATGTCAAAACGGTATAAAGATATAATGTTCTCACGGCATGTGTCTTACTCGACTTTCATCAAACAGTAGATTTCTCGTAGTCGTCTCGACGATTTTTTTTATATAAAAAAAAAGCTTTTAGAATGTGTACCTAGTTAGAAGGAAATCAAAATCCTCTTAGCAGGTGTTAAATTAGTACAAATTATCGATGCAGTATATTAATATCTGCGTGTTGTTGTTTTTGTTGGGTATTTTCGGGGGTGGGGGTGGGGTAATACCAGATACCCATAGGGCGTCCCTTATTATGCTGTTTCCTCTCTACGAAATTCGTAAGGACATTTTTGTGGACGGATCTCTATCCCCTAGAGATAAAATGTCAAAGAAGGTTCTATGTTATAATCTTACTATATGTATCGTACGAGACCTCCGTCATCTAGCTGATTTCTCGAAATCGGCTCAACGAAATTTCTCAGGACTTGCGTTACTACATTATCTTCTAGAGATAACATCTCATGAAGGGTCCTCGTCAACTCTCTTTAAAGATGATACATAACGACCAAACTGTATAAGTAAGATAGCATCTTCTTGCGTCATGTGCTTTACCTGCCCTCCACTCCCCTTTATAACCCCAATTTCTGGAAATCGGTTACAAGTATGCTAAGTTCCCCAGTTTCAAGGACTTTAAGACAATATTCTTTTTTTTTTTCTCAGTGACCTTGCTAGGGTCTCCTACATCCCATGTATGCTATGTTTGTGCTATGTGTTATGTATGCTATAATATCTTTCTGTTGGGATAGCTGTTAATCAAATTCTTGTAGTGTATAAGTTTTCCTGCTATATTCCGTGTTTAAATATCACGGAGGAATTTGTATGTAATTTTTGAATTTGGAAGAAAGGTGATTTCCCCTTAATTTTGAATCTTAATGATTCTTATGTATATGCTGTATCACCTTTCTTAATAAGATTAGACTGAGCTCCAGGGAGGGTTCACATTTTTTTTTATTTATTATGCTTCTCCCCCATGGAGCGGTCTATCTTGTAGTTATAATTGTGTCTAAATATGTTCCAATATAATATTGGAGAAAAATTTTGAGAAAAAAAAAAAAAAAAAAAAAAAAAAAAATTTTTAAGAGTGTTAGTGATAGAATAGAAGGAATTTATTTTTTTTTTTTTTTTCTTTTTTTTAATTTAAAATTTTGAATTTCCAAGAGGGGTTATGTTCCAGATTCTGCCATGGGCCTGTTCACTTCGCGTAGCGCCATGTGACATAGCCCCATGGCCTCATCATCTGTACTTTCCCTCTTGAAATCTAATCTAATCTATTTTTAAAATTTAAGAGGTCCACATATTTTAATAGTATTTACTATAAAGCTAGAAATTTTGTATAATGTTTCCTTATTAAAATCGCCGTCTAGGTATAATAGATTCTGCGACTTAAAAGAGCTATTTTTATTTATTTCATTTATTATTATTGTTCTTTCATTCAATGTTTCTTTACAATGTAGAATAATATGCTTTTTGCTATAAAACCCTATTTTGCACAGCGGACATTTTGGCGGTACTCTGACCATACGCCGTATCGCTGCCACCTCTCCTGTCAACCACGCATCATGCATGTATTTGAAGGCGAGGCTTTGTACTTTTAGGGACCCTAGTCTAGACCAGTGCCCCCAAGCTTTTTTCCAGTTCACATATAAGTTTTCTTTTTCTACTTTAGGTATTATATTTTTGGTCAAGTCATTTCTAATCCAATCGTATGAAAGTTTTTCGTCCAAGTCCCAAAATTCTTTTTTATCTCTATACTTCATTAATAAATCTTTTATACTTCTATATTTTCTTGGTGCCTCTAGTAACTTCATGACATTATTATTTTTGTATATCCCCTCCCTATTTCTTAATACAAACCCAAACCAATATATATATATATATCCCTTCCCATGGTAGTTTTAGAGTGTCACTCAGTCTTTTAAATCTATTTAATATATTAGTCGTTTTTAGTATTAATGGACTTGGTAATCCTAATCCCCCCACTTCTCTTGTTTTGTATAAAACTTCTTTTATAACGTAGTGTAGTTTAAAATCCCATATATAATTTATTATCGGTTTGTCTATATCATTCAATATTACATTATTTATGTTGGTTGATTTCATTATATAATTAAGGTTACTATACATATAGGTTCTGGCTACTTGTGCTCGTTCCATTAAACATAACGGCGTAAGCGCCCAGATGTCGATATTCCGTTTAATCTCCCTTTCCATTTTTTTACAGTTTTCTTTCTCTTCATTTTTGCCAAAGCACACTCCGAGTGCTTTAACGGTATCTTTGAATATGTGGGCAGGTATGCTTGAGTGCATGCCCCGCCAGTTACCTATCTCTAATATTTCTGTTTTGTCATGATTTATTTTTGATCCGGATGCTTGTCCAAATTTCTCATATTCCTTTATTAGGTGTTCAAAGGAATTTGGATCATCTATAAAGTTTGTGCAATCATCTGCATGTTGCAGCATTTTCACTTCATCTGTAATATTTGGAACTTTTATACCTTTAATTTTTTTGTTTAGTTTTATACTGATACTCAGCATTTCAATCGCTATTACGTATAATAGCATCGATAGTGGGCACCCTTGCCGCACTGATCGTTTTATGTCGAATTTATCTGTCATGGCTCCGTTATTTTGTACCCTAGACGTTATGTTCTCATATAGTATCTTTGTCCAGTTTCGGAAAGGCTCTCCGAATCCAAATTTTTCTAGGACTTTTTGTATGTAATTATGCTCTATTCTATCAAAGGCTTTTTCTTGGTCAAAAAGTACCATAGCAGCTTTTTGATTCCTATTTTGTAGATAGTCTATTATTGTACTTATGTTTAGGATATTATGTTGTATGTCTCTATTTTTTGGCCCGCAGGTTTGATTTATGTTTATAATGTCCCCTATCCCCTTCTTAATTCTATTACCTAGTACTCTACTCAATATCTTGTAATCTGTATTGAGGAGGGAGATGGGCCTCCAGTTTTTTAAATCTTCCCTATCCCCCTTCCCCTTATATATTAAAATAATAATCCCCTCCTTCATTGTTTCTGTCATTCCTTTATTCCGTAAATAAATGTTGTTGTATAACCATTCAAGAATGGGCAACAACTCTCCGCAGAATGTCATATAGAACTCTGCAGAGAGTCCATCTCCTCCTGGTGATTTCCCCTTGTTCATTGCGTTTATACTCTCTCGTATTTCCTCTTGCGAGATAAACTCATCACATAGTTTTTTAAATTCAGGTTTGATTTTATCACAAGGTATTTGGCCTAAGTATTTATCTATTTCATTATCTGCTATTTGCTGGGATTCATAGAGTTTAGTATAATAGTTTTTAATTTGTTCCATTACTTCTTCTTTCCCCGTAAATGTTGTTGTTGTTGTTGTTGTTGTATTAATTTTAATTTTATTCATAGTTTTATCTCCCCCCATTCTTTTTTCCTCCCTTTTATATAGTCCTTCCGCCTTTTTGTAAATTCCCGTGTATTTCCCTGCCCTAATTTCCCTACCCCTGTTTTCTAGTTTGTTTATGTCTTCCAATCTGTTTTTTAGTCTAGTTTCGGTATCATAGGTATTATCCAGTTTTTGCATTTGATATCTAATTGCTTCTTTTTCCATTTTTAGTTTCCTACTTTTTATGCTACAGTATTCAATCGCAATTTCTTTAATTTTTCTTTTAAATTTCTCCCACTCTATAATTATATCCGCATTTTCTCTACTTTTAAGTTTATTTATTTCAGTTTCTATAAGTTGTATAAATTCTTCATCTTTTAAAATTGAGTTATTTAACATCCATCTACCTTTTCCCCATGTTTCTCTAATTTTAATTGTTATTGTCATATTAATGAGTTTATGATCTGATATTTTAAAATCAATAATATTAGTTTCTTTATACATATCTTTATCATAGTTATTGCAATAAAATTTGTCTATACGACTCCCTTTGTTTGTTTTGTATTCATACGTGTATTGTTTTCTTAATAAATTTTGTATCCTATACACATCTATCAATTTATATTTTTTAATGAAGTAATCCATTTCCGGTTTTATTCTGATATCATTCGGCGCTAGGTTCCCTTCCCTATCTATATTATCGCCTACCCAGTTAAAATCACCCCCTATAATCATGTTTTCTGTGGAGAATTTCTCTATATATTTACTCAAATGTTCCAAAAATATTTTCTTTTGATCCCTATTTGCTGGCATGTAAATATTAATTATATGTATTTCATCAATTACAACATGAATCATCCTTCCCTTGAAAAAATTCCCTACTTCCATTATATCCCATACTAGTCCCTTTTTGTTTTTAAATAAAATTGCCACCCCCCCTCTTACATCACTGTGTACATAATCACTAGTTATTAAAACTCCATTTAGCCTACTCTCAATTAGTGCTTTCATGTTGCCTTTAAAACCGTTATGAGTTTCTTGTATAAATAACACATCATATTTAAGATCTTCTGGAAATTTAAATATATTTTCTTTACTTATGCCATTTACATTTATTGACAGGAGCTGCAAGTTTTTTCCTTCCATTCCTGTCATATACCAGGTTGTTGCTTTCCATTTCTTGCTGATTATTTATCTGTTATGATTTATTTGTTTTATTGAGAAAATTCACTGGAGGGGGCACTGGTTTCCCCTCCCCCCTGTATTGTGCCCATAGTGCTGCCACTCTCGGCCGTACTGTTGCTTGTGTTTTGTATTGTGCTATTCGTGGTAGTCATTTGTGTTGATTGGGTTGATTCTTGTTTTCCTGTATCTGTGTCCATGTCCGTGTCCGTTTCCATATCGTTTGCCTTCTCTCCACTATCCCCCGTCTTATTTCCTTCTGGTTTTGTGGTTTCCTTTTCTTCGTCTTCACTATCCAGATCTGTTTTTTCCTCTCCTGACTCCGTTTCTACCATTTCCACCTGTTTTCTCTCTTCTTTATTTTGTTTCCTCTTTGAACTTGATCTTTCTTGCGGTGAAATTGTGTCCGTCTTCCTCTTTCGCCTCCCTCTCTTCGGCATCGGCGTTGAGGTTAGTTGCGGTGGGGTCACTTCTTGCTGGGTATGCTCTATCTCCAGGGCTTCAAACCTGTTGCTTATAGGTATTCCTTCCTCTGCTTGCATTTCTGCTTTCCCGGTTTTGTTGGGGCTTAGGTATCCCTCCCAACCCAGGGTCTTATGAGGCTCGATTTTTGTGATGTCCAAATCAGGGAGTGTTTGGATAGTTTCCTCCCTCTCTCTGACCGCTCTTATGAGATTCAGAATCTCCTCTTGGTGTTGTTGTTGTTGTTGTTGTTGTTGTTCTGGTGGTTGTTGTTGTGGTTGCTTTCCTGCTGCTTCTTCTTGCGGTCTTCTTTCTTCCTGTGCCCCAGGGCAGTCTCTAGGGCCATGTCCTGTGTAGTGGCATAGGGGGCACGCTCTGCCGTGTTCTGACCCTTTGTACCATGTTTTCACTCTAAACCCTAGTACATAGAAGAAGATTGGTATTTTTTTCGCATCAGCTTTGCTGACATATATTAGTCTGTTTCCCGACTTGATTGGGGCAAATCCCCAAATAGTGGCCATTTTATGGGTTATGACCTTGACTCCCATCTTCTTTTGTAGTTTTTCTATCAACTCGTCGGAACTCACTTCTAAAGGCAGCCCCATCACGTGAACCTCAATCGCTCTTGGTTCGATATTTCTGATGAAGGGCACTGTTTTGTAAATTCTCGCCTTCATTCCCTTTATGGTGATTTCATCTCCCTCCAGTAGTGGTTCGTTCTTTTTGGGGTATATTACATATTTGTTCAAACCCCCGTTTTGCAAGGCCTCTATTTTCCCTATATCAATTCCAGCGATGTGCAATGCCGTGAGTACTTCACTTTGTCTAGGTGCGCTCTCCGCCCCATCGAAGTCAATAGTCTGGCACCCGGCCGGGTGATTGACTATCATTCTGCTTTCCTCTATAACTGTCTGGAAGTATTTCTTAATCTTGGATCCGCCTGGTCCGTCCATTTTGGTTGGTTTGTGTGCAGCCGAGAATGGGTCGCACTCTACTATTAATTCTATATAGTTATTCCTAATGGGTTTTCACTGTTTGCAAGCTGGTCAATGCTCAAAACAAATTATCCTAATCTATTGGGTATCCTATTTAGCAAATATGTAAACATATACAAGAGCAAAGGTTTGCCACTATTTGTGTATATGTTGAGTATCGCTCACTCCGCTTTGCTGCTCTTAATCCCAGCCGGGATTTTTATGGGCAGCAATACAGAATAAGTTAAGATGTTATAGACAACTATTTAAACACAAATAATCTATAAGTTTGTTAGTGTGAACCTTTTACCTCTCTTTGCTACTCTCCACTATTGCTTTGTACGCGCCATTGCTATAACTGACTGTACTTCTCAACAAGGAGTGTAAGACAATATTCAAGTCAACTGAAGGCTTCTTAAACTCGTAAATACTTCGCACAATTCTCCTCTAAGGACATGACGACCACACACGAGAAATCTCCAAGTTCACACTTGTATGTTTTTTTTTGTGGTTTCCCTTTTACTTGAGTCATTAGTAAGCTTTTCGAACCCGAATACTAATACTTAACGCTATGCAGCACAAGACACGACCCAAATGCCTAACACAACTTATTAATCCTATATCGAATTACAAAACACGTATTCCTATCAATATCCTAAACGATTCCTACATATAGTCAGTGATCTGTCTATATTTAGCTTCATATAACACTCTCCAATCAGGTTAGAATTACACCACTGCCTGCCCTAAAAAGCCATCATCTGCATTAACTACGTAGTAACCAATTACACAGTGAATTGGGAATAATGAATAAAAAAAATATTTAAAAAAAACGTGTGAATAAGGAATAAGTATTAAAATGTATGTGAAAATATTTGAATCGGGAATAAGTAACTGGTTACTTATTCCTTATTGAATCGGTAACTGGTTACTTATTCCTTATTGAATCGGGAATAAGGAATAAGGAATAAGTAACCAACTTGATTTCTCTTGATTTTGGTTTTGTACACAACATGTTTATCTCAGTCTAAGTCGGGAACTTTAGAATTTCTCCATGAACTGACAGGTCTACCTATTGTTTACTACATTTTATATTATAATTTTAGCAAGAGACTTCTGATTAAAACTAGATTTTATTTTGTAAATAGTATGAACCTTCAAGAAGGAACTATCCATTAGGTAGTATTTGTTTTAAATAAAACGCTAAATGTTGCCTGAGGTCAGGTAGATGACTATATACTCTTGTTTTTCTAGAAATTAATTATTCGTGCTGTAAGATCTTAGCAGAATCAGTTGTATTATTGTTGCGCCCAGAAATTCATTTGGGCTGGAATTTTATTTATTCACTGGAAATACAAAGTTCTCTTCGAAATTAACATTCTTGAAATAGAGACTTGGATTTATACCGAAACTTCAAATAAGGATATATTCTTGGATTGCATTATTGAGATCCAACAAGAGACTGTTGGCACATCACCACTACACGAACCACCACAGGCACATTAATCCTTCCAGCATTGGATTTAATTTGGATTTCTACTAAAGTTTATTCAGAACTTTAATCATTAGGTCTTGTGTCTGTAATTCTGTGATTACTTGGGATTTAATGCACAATACCGTTTTTAGTGGACATTTTCACGTTGTATTCTAGGAGGGAAATAAAATATTTTGTTGAAATTTAGAAAGCTTGTTGATTCGCACTCTTTTTATGATATTTTTTTTTGTGAAGAACATAGAGTCGTAATTTTAATTATTGCATTCATTACGTGTTAAACTGGCAATGCCCAGGTACGTTTTTCAGTAAAATGTTAAGCATTATAGACGCTGCACAGCTTCCGTTTACATTTATCGCTGTTGGTGCATGTCCAAACTTTAGAGCCAGAGCTACTTCCAAAAAATACTAGAAAGAACTGGATGGAGGAAGACATGAAGGAATACCAGCACAAAAAGAAAGAAAAACAAGTGGATTTCATGTTTATTTAAATCCAGAGCCGACATTCACAGCTCTAATTTCTGCATAGTTCATAGGGTTTGCGAGTAGTGCATACAAGAACCATTCTTTTTCATTATCCATATTGTAGTAGAATTCTCGGAGGATATGGCAAATCCTTGATGACTCAGCACTTTCCTACGACAGCAAAATACCTAAAGGACGATGACTCGGGTCCAGGAATTTTTTCAGGCTACGTCAACGACTTTCTGAAACTGAAACAAGTATCGAGTAACTACCCCTCTTGTCAGTCTCCAGAAAAACAAGAGAAATTCAAACAACGGTACCGTTCCATACATTGCATCACATTACAACGTGGAGAAGAACGAAAGAAGACGATCGTTTACCAAAGTCACGCACTATTCTGCACTCTCATTCTAGAGCCAAAACCTGCGTTATGGGGGAAAAGTGTATCGATACTTGCCCAGTTTTTGCTGTTCTCACATTTTTGGTTTAGGTAATTTCGCAATATTGTTTGTAGCGTCAAAGAGTGTGCTGCAAACATATCTTAAGTTGGGGGAGGGGTATACTGCAAATGTTACGACAGCCATACGATAATAAATATAACACTACCTTTTTATGAAATTGATGAATGAAATCAAATTGCAGTTGAACATTTCTAACATAGATTGCATTGTTGTCTTTAGAAACGTCTAAAAAGGGTAATCTTGTGATTTTTACTTGTCGTATAATGCTGCAAAATATGAGAACATATAAATCTTCCTTCTCTCTCTCTCTCTCTCTCTCTCTCTCTCTCCAGACTAGAGTACCGTCATTTATACCTTCACTCAAAAGAGTTGTAGTATGAGTAGTTTGAAAATATCGTTTTTGCGTCTTCGCCTCCATCCCCCATTACATAGTTAGCCTATAACCGACCCATGCATGTTTAGCAATTTTAATTATGCACACACGTGACCCAGTCCTGGGTCCAAAGAAGACAAAAACGGCCTTTTCATATTACTGTTTGTGCATGTCAAAATTCCTGCTATACCGACCGTTGCCAGATACAGTAGCATCTCAAACTTTGTGTACATCAACATGTCAAAGTGCACAAAAAAATTATCAGGTTTAAAACGCGAACATACAATGTTACAGTTCAATATTTAGCGTGGTGTGTGAAATGTTAGAGTACATCAAATCTTTAGCTTAACAACAGTGTACTAAATTAGGCAATAGCTGGCACTGCCTGTCTTGGATCGGGGGAGGAAAAATATGAACAAAATCGGTCAGAAAGACGATTCTTCTTTGTTAAGTCAAATGTACCAATGTATAAAACTCATTTTTTTTTGTGGTTGTTATCTGATTTCAAAAATGCTGATAGATCAAGATGTGTGTTGTTTCCCCCCTCCCCCACACCCGTTTTCCAGTTAATGGTGTATGGAATTTTGTAACATTGTTTCTAATAGTCGCCAAGGGTGTGCAGCTAAATATTACACCTTTTAAAATTTAGGCCTTGTAGGACATTTTACAGCAGTTATTAGACAAATAAATTGTACAAATATAGCATTACTTTTTGAAAGTGATCAATGCAATAATATTACCGATGAGCATTTCTAACAGGATAAATCGTTGTCACCAGAATTTCATAAAAAGGGTAACTTAAGGTTGACATTTTCTTGACCTATAATGTCGTAAAAAATTGAACAAAAGTGGCGTCCTGCCTTTCTTTCTATCACCCCCATAGGTCTCTCTCTCTCTCTCTCTCTCTCTCTCTCTCTCTCTCTCTCTCTCTCATAATGTTAATTCCCTGTATTTCGTAATGTTAATCACCAGTCTTTTTGTACAGCGTCATGTTAATTACATCTCTCTCTCAAAATATATATATCGGTCTCATCATGAAATACTGACACCGCTCCGGTGGCCTAGTGGTTAGAGCGTCCGCCTACGATGCGGGAGGTCGTGGGTTCGATCCCCGGTCGAGTCATACCAAAGACTTACAAAAACGATACTAACAGCTGCCTCGCTTGGCGCTCAGCATTAAGAGGTTTGTGTTAGGACTGGTCGGCCCGTGTCAAGATAATGTGACTGGGTGGGACATCATGCTACATGTCTGCGGCATGATGCCCCGGTGCTAGACATCACTATAAACTGCCACATTGCAGACATCGTAGCGATATGACTGAAGAAATTGTTAAAAGCTACGTTAAAAATCCAAATCACATCACATCACATCATGAAATACTATTAATAATATTCGCATGGTCTATTGCCACCTTGTCTTAAGAAACCTATTAAATGTTTTATCATTTTGTTTGAACCAAACCGTGGGTTGTGAATTTTTTTTGTACAGTAGCAGCAGAGGGACTGAGCCCATCAACCTTAAAGTCAAATAGGACCATCTATCAAAAACATTTCCGATAGAAGGTCTTATTTCGCAAAATAAACCCTTCTAGCCAGAAACTATGATGACTAAATCCTCTTTTCTGGCCGGAAGGGTTATTTCGACAACGATAACCCCCGCTATAAAAAATAGTTTCTTCGCGGGGTGACGTCGACTGCGGTCGGTGGTGTAGTCCCTCTGCTGCTAATCATTTTAGGATTTCTGTTGTGAATTAAAAATTTAAGTAAACAATAATGGCCAACATCGGAGAAGCACATTCCGCTAGACTAGCTCGAGAACGACTAGAAGCAATAAAAAAATTTATTCCTGTGCGAGATAGTGTCAGAGAAAAATTACAAGTAATACAGCAAGTAAAGGAAGGTTTCGCGGAGGCCGCGGAGGAATTATTCAAACCTGTAACAGCAGCTACCAAAGCGGTTACAACGGCTATCGTAGGAAAGCCTGATCCTGCTGGTCCTGAACAATCACAGAAAAGTTTGCTTCAGGCGATAGAAGAACTTAAACAAGCTCAACCTAAACGAATTAAGGGATTTAATTATAAAACAGACTTTATTGAAGATTTTGTGGATAAAATAAAAAAATTTCCAATTAATACCAGAGAGGATGCAATCGCTTTTGGTACTGAGGTTACTCGTGCTTATCACTCAAGAGAAAAATTTCTAAAAAATGCCGAACAACAGGTGAAAAAACAACAATTTCTTGATGGAGTGTATAAAATAAAAAGGGGTATCGAACGGTTAGATACAAGTGAGCAATTTTATCGAGAGTATATGTCAGGATCGGATCGATTTGATATCCAAACGAGACAGGACAAACGACATAAAAAAGGTGCTAAAAAATCAGCAATTACAGCGCCATTAATCATAGAACCGGAAGAAGAACAGCGATCACAAGAGCAAAAGCAAACTCCAAGACAGAAACATCAACCGCCACCTGAACAACAACAGGAACCTAAACGGAAACGTGGAAAACCTAAAAAAGAGAAACTAGTTCCATCTTTCTCTGCTTTAAAAATAGAAGAGGTTCCGGAAGAAAGTGGGGATGTACTTGAAGATCTAGGGCTGATATCTCCTAAAGGATCCGAAAAAAACGGAGATGGTCTAAAAACAGGAAGCGGTTTTATTTCCTGCCCTGATAATGTTCTCAATGATGTATCACGGCTAGAAGTTCTCATCGGAGGAAAACGAGCTGGAAATAACTCTCCGGAAATAATTAATGAAGCGGCTGATATCTGTCAGCGACTATTTCGCGGCGACATCATGGATACTCACATCTATCGAGAACTTATTGATGAACTCGTGGACAGCGACTGAAAGTCGCCACGACTAAAATGTCTTTGACATTTTCAAAGTCGCCGCGATTGAAAGTCGATTAGAGAAATAACTGATTAAATAAAATGATCATACATGACTCTCATCATATGGTCCGACGAGAGAGAGAGTGGTAAATTCGCGATATCCTGTTTACAGTGCATATTATGGAGATGGACTTGGAAATGTTATTCAAGGATTGTTTACAAGAATAGCTCCAAAGGCGGGACCAATTGCAAAACAATTATCGTCAAAAGCTATTGATGTTATCAAAGACAAGGCTTCTGGTGTAATCGGTGAAGCCGCCGGTAAAATGTTCACGGCGATCAAGGACAGACTAGCACGATTAATACGCAGAAAGCCTCCGCCGGTAAAATTACCAAGCACTGCGGACATGCCTGCAAATGTTAGCAAAATAATAAATGAAACTGCGAATCAAAAACTAGCGTCGCTGATACCTTCCAAAGAAATAGAAAAAAATATAGCTTCAAGTTTAGTAGCGGGAAGTGGTCTTCGTTTTAGATAATAATGTATTACAATAAGATGTTTCAGCGCACATCCAACGTAGCATTTGATATGTATAAACCAGTCAGAAAGGATGAATCCTTGCGCGATTATCAATTTTATTCTTATGACGCAAAAACACCTAACGCGAAGGGGAAAATTGAGTTTCAAATTCATGACACAAGTAGATATTTTCTGCCTTGTGAGGCCTTTATTGAGGTCACAGGTAGAATCTTAAAAGCGGACGGTACTGGATACGGAATAGGTGATCGTGCTGGTTTTGTTAATAATGGTGTGATGGCGTTATTTAGCAAAGCCACATACTCGATTGATGGAAAAGATATTGAGTCGTGTTTGGATAATGTTGACGTTGCCACGACAATACTTGGTCTTGCAAGATATTCCGATGATTACACAAGATCAGCTGGTCCAACAATGATGTTTGTGAAGGACACATCTAATCATCCCGAAAATAGAAGTGTAACGATGAACGCGGCCGGGACTATAGTTGAAGCCATGAACGAAAATTTCAACTTGGGTTTTGCCGCGCGTCGAGCAATGCTGAGCGGCGAAGAAGAGTTTTCCTGTGCAATTCCGTTATCTCATATTTTTGGATTTTGCAGAAATGTCCGAAAGGTTATATTTGGTGCCAAACACACAGTAACGCTTGTCAGAAAAAACTCTGATAATGATGCAATATGGAGAGCTGCTGGAGTTGATCCTGGTCAAGTAGAGTTAAGAAAACTATCTCTGTGGATGCCAACAATGACTCCATCAATCGCTGAAGAACAAAAATTACTTTCTTTTATGGATGAAGGTGGAAAATCGTTGTTGTCATGGTTAGCAATGACAACAGATAGTACTTCTATCAACGCTCCTGGACTGTTCACGTGGCAATTGGGATCACAACAGGGAGTATCAGCAGCGCGACATATATTTATCGCGTTTCAGGAAAATTCTAGAATAAATAACCAGGAGGCAAGTCCAATGATATTTGACACACTCGGAGTTTCTGAAGTTTCATTAAGAATAAACGGACATCAAGAACCCGCTGAGGATATCAATCTAAATTTTGAACAAAATGATGTTGCACGGGCATATTACCGATTGATGTCTTATGATGGGCGTGATCAAAACGTCGACACTGGGCTGCAGATATCCCAGCGTGATTTTACAACGTTGTATCCGATCTATTACTTTTCGTTGGAACATTTGGATTTATTCAGAAAATCTGTCGTTGATATAGTTATTCGGGCTCGCCTGGCTCGAGTGCCAGCGGCGCCAGCAGCAGCAGTTCCAGGTGCTAGAGCGATCGCGGTCATACTTTCCGATAAAGCAATGTTACTTGAAGGTGCTGGCGGCCGAATGAGAGTCATCGATGCACCAGTAGAAAACATGTAGGTTTTTCAAAAGCGCAATTAGATCAACATCATATTAAATTAAATGTCATACAGTCATGTTAATGTCACACTGACTCCTGGTCAGGTGAAGAAATTACAGTCGAAAAACGCGAGCACATGTGGGACATCAATAACGTTAAAACACGATCAGCTAGCGGGCGGTCCCAACAAGCTGTCGCTGACTAAAACTCAGCTAAAACATTTCAATAGCGCGAAGCAATCAACGACTGGAGTTCGACTTGATCTCTCTCCGGCCGCGGTCAAAGATATGGTTAAAACCGGTGGTATATTTCCTCTTCTCGCAGTTATACCAGCACTGATAGCTGCTGCTGCTCCCGCAGTCGCAAAGGCAGCCGCGTTAGGAGCTGTTGGAACCGCAGCTGGAATGGCACTAAAGAAAGCCACCGGGAAAGGATACAAAAAAAAGGGATCCGGTCTAAGACTACCGGGAACTCCGGCGTCATGGTACCCAAAAAGGTTTTGAAAACACTTCCAGCATTGAAGCTTCCAGCGAGTAATTTTGATTTGCTTGATGCTGTTAAACAATTACGTATAAAATCCTTCAGAGGTGTATTTATGCGAGATGAATTACCAGCACGACCAAACAGCACAGAAACAGGAATTATTAATCTCGACAACAAGGAAGGCCCTGGGACTCATTGGGTTGCTTACGCGATCGATCCACGCGGAATTATCTATTTCGATTCGTACGGGCTAGCACCGCCAGTTGAATTTCTCAGGTACGTCCAAGGATTTTCAATTCCAGTTTGGCAGTCAACGTTACCAACACAAACACTAACCGATCCTCCGATATGTGGTCAAGAGGTTTTGAATGTTCTCGCCGCGATAACAAAACATCCAGCGATTCCTCCTCATAAAGTCGTGCATGAATACACGTTGAAAAATCATCTCCAAATTTAAACACCCCCATAACAGATAATGGTTGATATTTACGGAAGATCAAGCAGAACCAAGGAAGAAAAAAAAGATATCGATTTATCGAAGTATGCGACCAAAGATGAAATTGATGATCTTTTAAATCTAACCGGGATAGACCCAGATGAGGTTGTTATTTTTCAGGACAGGCACGGTAAGCTAAGAACCAGTAACATTAAGTGGAATGAGATAATTCGCAGGGTTGTTGGAGCTGTCACGGACAACATTGTTGTATTCACTGACAGCGGCAGAATCAGAGATTCGTCGATATCAATTGCGATGCTGCGAGATGATGCACGAAAAGTCGCAGCGACGTGTGTAGCGAAGACCGGTGATACAATGACAGGTGAACTGAGCATGAACGGCAACAAAATAACCGTGCTAGCGACACCAGAAGGTCCGGAAGATGCCGCAAACAAACAATACGTAGACGTCGTTGATGGTAAACTAGCCACGTTGCGGGCAGAGTATGATGTTCACGTGGGCGCGTTTGCAAGATTTCGCAGAAATTATCAAAAAAACCGACGAGACCGTGGATAAGTTCTTTGGGGCTCCTTTGGTCGTCGATATGAAGCTTTCTGAAATCAAAACCAACATTGACACGATCAAACAAACACAGCAGGATATCGTATCGGGAATTCCTGAGATCGTTAACAAAACCAGTTTGATTAAAGTCCCCACTGGAGTTACCCCCGGGCATATCACCAACATCGTATACACGGTATCATCGGGATTCGCAACATGGTCCCGACAAAATAATACTATCAAATACACAGCAACGGTCACTGGCGTGTACAGGTTGTCTGTGTTTTCAGCCGCTAAGTTTGAAATCTTCACAACGTTTCCCTGGAGACATTCCACCGATAAGTATTCCGGGGTTGTAACCGTAATACTAAACAGCGGAACCGAAGAAATATTTATACTTGAAGCCGCAGACAAAAAATTAACCGCAACATCCTACTGGTGGTGTTTGGAATTCGTCGCAGAAACGCCTCAATTGGTTACCGCGTAATTGAATAATGAAATCAACAGCAACGACAACACCGATGACAACGTCATCAATGACAGAGTCATTGCGAGCCCAGCAATATCGATATGATCAGGTACGCGAATGGCAATCAACGTTGAAAAACACCATTGACAGATGCGCAACAAAAATAAAAAAATACAAACGCCGAGTGACCGTGCTGGACATAACAGTGTACTCGGTATCCGCGGTAGTTGCATCCACTGGTGTGCTATTGTCTGCGCTAACTCCGGTGACAACTGCAATCTCTATCACAATCACAATTTCAGCATCAACGACGATTGCGGGAGTCGCCAACATCATCGCGAAAAAAATATCCTCGTGTGCGATAACAAAATTACACGAGTATCAGCAACTAGCCAACGCGGCCAACAGCGCCTACTCGAAATTGTCCTCGTTGATATCATCCAGTGTAGACGACAACAACATATCAGATTCTGAATTCACGCTGATGTCCGGTATATATAACGACTATGAGCGCGGGGTAGGTTTTCATTTGAAAACCAACAATAACAATAACGATGGAAATAATTCAGCGCCAAGCAACGGTGGATAGGTGGATCCCGCCTCTTAGTGACGGCGGCGATATTGTGTTGACTTTTACTCGTGCAACATATTCAACGGGGGTGGGAGGATTCGGATTTCGTGTTTATCTGAGCGAAATTACAGAATTTTTTAAAACTATTAATGTGGAGCACCGCGCGCAACTAGCGCATCTACGGCAACGCTTCCAAGAACACATTTCCGATGTAACAGGTTCACGTGGAGAAATTATTAAGCAAATCGAAATATTAAATCAGATTGCCGCAGATATGGAATATATTAACCAACAAATGATTCAGGCAGTAACCGACAGTAGCTCCATCATTAAACAACAAATTTTGGATAAGTACTCGCTGACCGAAGCTGAACTGCAGAATTTTAAATTACCAGGATATGTTTCCCCGGTCATCTTGCGAAAATTCGTCACTGATATCGTCGATGAATACTTCGATGACATACTTGCACAACACAAACGAATACTACCAGAACCCGTTATCTTGGCACATGATAATTCCACAGCGAGCGATGGCCGGCATATTTCTCCGGGCATCGTAGCAATCACTGATGTCGTCGCGGTCAATCTTGTATGTGATGTCATCGATGGCAGTTACAACATAGACACGACAACATCGAATCAAGCCCAGCAAGGGTTTATACTGTATTCATTTACTCCTAGAGAGCCACCTGGAATTTTGATTGTGCAAGAGCCAATCAATCCAGTATCGTTGCGGTGTCATAATCCGACGCTGACAAGGATGAATTTTAAAGTCACTGACCAGCAACATAGACTGTTGGACCTGCGTGGGGAGACTGTTAGTATTAATCTGCTGGTGAAATCGTGAAACGATTTCCATCGTGAAACGATTTCCATCGTAAAAATACAAAGTATTTTTCAAGGACTTTCAATTAATAATATCATATCATAATAATGTCCAAAAAATCTTCGAATGAAAATCGTAAACGATTTCACCAACAGTATGATGATGACGAGGATGAAACACAAAGTGTTTCCACTGACAGTGATTTTGTTGTCAGTGATGAAGATGATGAAACACAAAGTGTTTGTGATTCTGACAGTGATTTTATTGACAGTGACAACGATGACGATGATAGCACTGTGGGAAACGCTAACGGCATCATCATCAATGACAGCACTGTCACAATAAATTATATTAAATGAACGCGAATAACATAGCAAATGTATCAACACGTGAAATGTTCCATCGTTGACAAGCGTGCGCTTGAAGAATTCATCCGAAAAATATTTACCGGAAATCATTTCCCGGGCGTTGTTAAAATAATCATCGATAAACACGGCAATGATGACTTTTTACCGACAGATTTTCAGCTGAAGCAACTCCGCGAAAACAATATCACGATGATTACTTGTGATGCAGACCAAATCTTCAATGTTGCTCACTCGTGCATTTCACGGGATCATCTCGATAAGATACTTCAGTGAAAATTCTTTAAAAATATTTTACTTTATATATATTTTTGAAAATCGAAGATTTTTCACTGACCATTTTCCCGATTTGATAGAGGTTTTGCTATGAAAACCAACGAAATCGGACAGTTGCATAATTTACACAGTAAAAAAAAAATATTACTTTTTTTTTACTTTCGATTTCACTTCCAGGTAAAATGCAATCAAGGTGAGGTATTTACTTCCCGTTGACTTCGTCAAGGATGACTTCGTCATCGGTGACAAAGCTATCACTGCTTTCTAAATTCTCTGGATTTTCATCCTTGACGCTGTCAGCGGACATACAATGCTTTAATTTCCGGACCCGATTGTTAATTATTTTTTTCGTTTCATACTCAGCTGCCAGTGCCAGCCTGATCTTTTCGATTGCACGTGACAGTGGAACAAATTCATTTATTTGTGTCTCCGCTACGCTGGCTAGCGATTTATACAAATTATTTTGGATCATCTTTATGAATCGATATTGAGCAGGAAGAATATAACGCCCTGCACACTTAGCTTCGTATAATGATTCAAAATCTGACAGAATTGTTTCAACATTTAGTAATATTTTAAATCCTTGTTTTTCTAATTTTTGAATAGCATCAATCACATTATTGATATTTTCTTGATTCATATTTATATATATTTTTAAATATTTAAAATAAAAAAACATCACATCTCCTTTGAGTCTCTAGGGTGTCTTATGACATCCTACCAAACTCAGGAGGGGGCGGAAACACTTACCCCCGATTGAGCCCCTAAACTGCCAAATAACAGTCTAGAAGGCTCAGAGGGTGTGTTTGCGAAACGACGAGACATTCCCCATTTGTGAACCTCCTAGCTTACCATTTGATATGCTAGCAAGGCTCATATGGGGATAACACATAACATATAGGGACGGCACAAACATATAGTATTTACAGTAGAAGCTATTTACAGCAGCAGTTGTATTTACAGCAGTAGAAGCTATTTACAGCAGTTGTATTTTACAATTGTATATATAACTTATCTTAGGACGGCACAAACATATAACTTATCCTAAGACGGCACAAACACATAACTTATCCTATGACGGTACAAACACAATGCGGGGTTATAATTCTACATCCAACAAGTTGCACACGTACCCCTGAAATCAACCATGTTTCCGGGTAAAAGGTTACCCCTAAACGGGGCGATAACGGAGAACGTGTGCAACTTCGTTGGGTTTCGAAACCCCAATATGGTATTTGGACGATATTGTATATAAACCGACTGATCCTTGAAAGTCCAGAAATAGCTCAGCGTGATTTGTTTAAAACGTATTTTCTTAAATATTATCGTGTGGAAACTACAGATGAACCATAAACCCGAACAAGTGTAATAAAATAGCGATATTGTCTGTGAAAAAAAGGATAAATACACGTTTATTCTTGATGCTGTCAAGGATAAAATCATTCTTGCGCTGTCACCTTGATAGCGTCAAGGGGAGTTATTTACTTCCTTGTGCAGAAAATCGTCTGCTCGTACCTGTCACCTTGACAGCGTCAAGGGGGCAATAATTGTATCATTGACTTGAAAAATCCTTCGGATTTCACGCAGTCGCTGCAGAGATATCTCCGTTTGGAAAATCCTCGTGATAACGAAATATAATTTTCTGATTATTATACTTTTTTGCCAACGCGGATTTATATATTTTTTCTGGCGACTTTTTGTACTGAAGCCGCACAAATACCGAAATACTTGCCAGCTGCATATATCGATTGAAATTCTCTATCTTCCTTTGTATTTAAATTTATGGAAACAACCTTCCTGGTGTATTTACTATAACAACCAGTATTACCAGCCCTACAATTTTCGCTCTGCGTCACAGCTCTCAGATTGGATAAATTATTATTAAGTTTCTGTCCATCAATGTGATCAATTACAAGACCTTTTTTGATCTCTCCACGGAAACACTCGAACACAAACTTGTGGTTAAGTTTTTATTCCCAGCCTTAAACATTAAATAATCAGCATTATTAACAACACCAACTGGTTTTTTCAACTTGCTATTTCTAACTATTCCCTGTCGTGATGCTTCATAATTTTTAATGGTTGGATGTGAGACAAATTCTTGGCTCATTTATATAATAATGTATTTGTCTAATTTACAATTTGTCTGAAAACCTAGTTATATAATCACTCTCGGATTTTAGCGCGTCTCCGTTATTTTTTTTATTGTAATATCGCTTGAGTTCACGGTATCGTTTCCCCCCACACCCCGCACATAATTGTGTTTTACCTCTGACACCAATGCCACATCGCAGGCAACGAATAGGTCCTGTGCTTCCTCGTTTGATGCTCTGTATATGTTCACCGCAGAATTCCTTCCTACGGGGCTTACCACAGACTGTTACAGATCCAACTTTTAACCATCTGCAGTTGTTCATTGTATATATAATATTTTCTTATTTAAATATTTGTCTTAAATATAACAATGGAGGAGTTTTCGAGGTTATCCGCAGTTGGCGCTGGGAGATTCGATCTTGACAGGCTAAACCCGGATCCACGACGACGGCATCTAACTGATCTGTTCGATATTATCAACGAGGGTAAGAAAGAATTCCGCGACGACGGCGCATCTCATGTATGGTCGACATTTAAAATTATCCGCGACGAGGGCATCATCGATGCTACAATGACTGTTGCCCGAGCAAAAACAATTATTGATTATATTAATTTTCATCAACGTGAAAAGAAATATTTCTTCAGAATAAAATTTATCGTCAACGTTGAAGACGATATGTGGATTATCCGTGACAAACTCGATCCTGTTCTTGCTAACGGAAAGACCGCTCTGTTAAGCAGCAATTGTAAACCAGGAATGCTCACCGGGATTGATATACCATATTACGCTCGAGCGTATCCTGTAACCGCAGTCATTTATGGAATATACCCGGTAAAAAAACCAAAAATTGATAAACTCGCTCCGATGCGATTTGGAAACGCAAGCGTTTCTGGAAATGCTCGCATTTCTACGTTGAATTGTGTAGCCGAGCGAGTAATGGAACATTTTAAAAACACAAAACGAGGAAACGGTTTAACCGACCTGCGACGTGAAAAAATAACAGCCTGGGGTGAATCGGTTAAGAATACCGGGGCAACAATAAATGATGTTGATGTGCTATCAAGTAAATTAAAATACTCAATAACAGTAAAAACACTAACCGGGGAAATATTATACAGTTCGAAGCATTATAAAAAGTCAGGAACACCGATTGAAATTATTGATCATAATTCGCACGCGTGGACTGATGCGGTTACAATATTTCCACGAGACCGTGTTGTCAAGTTTTATCGTGGAAACATATACGAGGTTATTTACGCGCTGAGTAAAACCGACCCTGTGTCGGTGTGGTTATTTAGGAGCTCTGAAGATGGCGACTATGATCAATTTGTGAGACCCAACGGAGAATTATACAGAACAGAATCGTTGCACCAACAAATGAAAAAACTCGCAAAAATGTATATGAGAGATGCTAGCGATGAGCAATTGTTGATTAATTGTTTTACAGTTCCAAGTGTTGCCGCTCACGCCGCCAGAGAAAGAAATTCGTGGAGACCAACCCGAAGTCAGTTTCTTTCGGATATACAATTAAGTTGTGTCGAGTATGGTCATGGCGGGTTGTGGAATACCCGATATGACTACCGGGACATGATTTCCGTGGATATGATTGCCTGCTACCCAGGAAGCTTTCTCGGAAACGGCGAGTGCCGCGAATACTTTGCGCGGTTTGGACACCCCACGAACTCGATGACACGAGTCGCCGTAAACGGCAGTTTACCCGACGCTGACCTGACAGGATTTGCTCGTGTGACTTCGTTTGAATTCGCCACGGGACTTCATCCGTGCTGTTATGTTTGGTTCGGCAGACACTTCGTCGAAAAGCGCTGGGTACCAATAGTGTTATTGCGATACATGCTTGACAGCGGCATACTGGTATCGTTGACTGTCAGCGAAGCAATCATATGTTATCGACCGCAGACATCAGTTTGGTTACCAACACCAGAACGTGTTACCCTCGAAGAAGTTATCGGCGAGTATGCACGAGAGTGTCCAAATACCCCGATGGATGTCATCGTCAGTGAGGCTCCTGAAATTCTCAAGATTAGGCTCAAAAACAGTGAAATCACAGCGAAAGATCTTGGACAAAGAATAATCGGTAAATTTACTCAGGGTGCAGCATTTGATCATAAAATGCATCACTCGCGGTTGATTATCGATGAAGCTGAATTGGATTTTATAATCGCCGACGCGGTTGCCAGAGACACATTTTGTAACAGGGAGGATGTGTTCTTGTCCGACGGGAAAAAGTTGGGCACAATTGTAAGTTATATCGACAGAGAATCGCCTCAATACACACATTTGAGATCTTCAATGCTGGCTTATGTTTCTATAAATTTGTTATCAATGGTAAATCGATTTCCTGGCCGTTACCATACTGGTAACGCAGTCAGAGTTGCCACGGATTCATTTTACATCGACAAGAAATATTCAGAATCACTGACCGATATAATGAAATTCTGTGGCGGAGATGAATGGGGTTCGTGGAGAATAAAAGCCGAGATGTTGCACGAGTATTGTGAATCCGCTGATGTTGCAACAGAGGATAATTATTATAAATCAACAATGCCAGAAATATCTTCCGCACTGTCTGTGGATGATCCAATCACCAGACATAAAACTGTTTATTTGAACGGGCCGGGCGGGTCTGGTAAAACAACTCGAGCGATTGAATTATTTCGGAATTCAGATATGATTGTGCTAACACCTACACACAGACTTGCCAGAGAGATGAAACAGCGAGGAGTCAATTCTTGTACTTATCACAGCTTTTTCAAATACAGCGGCGGTACGTGGACGCCAGATCGAATGGGCACAAAATATATCAATGATATAATAATTTGGGATGAGATATGTACAGTGCCGCTGGAAACGTTAAAAACATTTCTTGATTGGCTGCTAACGAAAAATACCGCAGTGATTATGTGCGGAGATCACGGTCATCCACCTCCGTTTGTCGGCGCATCTCCGCATGATTGGCTGAGGAATTTTGTTGATTATCACGAAGAAGTGTCTGATGATTACCGAGCACTTGATGCAACGCTGAAAAGAATTTAAAACACTAATCAGGCATCAACCGAATAAAATTCAATGTGAAATCATGCGCGAGATGATTCCTGAAACTTCGATGAGTGACTTTTTACGCGTGTGGAAACCAGACGATTTGATAGTGGCAAGTAGAAAGATAGAGACACACTTCAACAACAGCTATTTCGGTTACAACAAAAAAAGTTTCCAATGCTGCCAACGCCGTTATGTTATAGACCAACTGATACGCGGTTACAAAATATAGATGTTGATATTCCAGGGCGCCTGACTGCGTCAGGGACAGAGAAACAGAATTTAGTATTGAATGATATTGTGCTAGTTGACATCGATGCTGTTGAGGATGCACTAGCGATGAATAAATCCCCGTGGACGCTAGGATACGCAATGACCATTCATTGTTCTCAAGGACTGACTATTTCAGATACAACTGTCTGGATCATTGATGATCGAATCGAATGGTCAAACTTAGTCTACTTGGCGGTGTCCAGAGTCAGAAGAATATCTCAACTGCGAAGAATTGTCTTGGAAAATCCTTCGGATTTTAAATCAAACAATGAAAACAACAGCATCACCGATGGTGATGTAATAAGAAAAAAACTCGCCGGTTACAAACAGTGACAAAAAAAATAATCGCGATTTTGATCTTGATGTTGACTTCGTCGTTGCGCTGAAACAACAGCAGAATAATCACTGCGCGAGCTGTAATTGTATAATGCTATGGCAGTATTCGAATAAAAATTCAAGACAATTTACCGTAGATAGAAAAGATAACAGTCACGGTCATACACGTGATAATGTCATGTTGACCTGTCTTGAGTGTAATCGACGTCGGGGTGCCAGCGCTAGTTAAGTCACTTCAGTGATTTTGGCGGCAATTGTGTGTCCTCGGGAATTACCTGAAGTTGCTCACGGGTGAATCCGCGTTGAGGAGCAGTTGAATCCAACCTGTAGATTGCTGGTCTGCCAGTGGATCTTGTCACGGTGGATATCTTATGTGTGGTAACACTCCAAATGGGATCAGTCGCTCTTCGTTTACCACCTTCAAGTTCGCCTGGTTCATATAAATATCTAACTGTGACATTATCCAGTATTTGCTGTTTTTCTTTCTTTCGTTGTAGTGGTATATTTTTTTGAAAAACACCTTGTGTTTTTGTGATCGCGATGGAAGGTTTCATGTTGGTGGTTCGGGTAATTTCATTATTTAGCGCAGCTATCACGCTTGGTAATCTTGCAACCCATTCGCGCGATCTCGTATCCTGAATGAATTCCTTCGCGTACTGATATCCAAATAACCGCTCAGCAAGTGTTCTATTGAATCGCTCAACAATTGCCTGATCACGGTGAATTTCAGTGTGTCCTCGTCGTGTGGTGACGTTATGTTGTTTCATCAACGATGATACTGCACCTTGAAATTCTTTGCCAGGATCAACTTGTAGCAGATGCGACCATCGTAGACCACCTTGTGGTCCAGGTCCTCGCCGATAAATTCTTTCAAACGCAGAAGCAACCTCAGATGATGTTTTAGTCGTTAACGGTTCCGCATCTTTTGTATGTACTGGCAACATCAACTATGGTTAACGCGTACCTAAATGTGCGTCTTCGGATAGTATCATGTGGCAGAAATAATATATCAGCCTGATGAACCTCATTTGGTACACTAACATCAAAATGCGCGAAGTAAATTTGTTTGGGGCGTGGTAGATAAATTTGCCATATTGCCTGTCGGGATAACCAATTTTTGGCAACCGCGCGTGTTACTGATGCCGCGCTGGCAAGTTTATCAATTGCCGCGTTACCTCTCCAATATCCGCTTGGGGAATAATAAATCGACTCCATTATATACCAGTACCTAACGCTAATTTACCCTTCATTGCAGTTTTTATCAACCAGGACGCTAACCTTTCTTTGAAAGATTTATCAGGGATGGCACTTAACGCATGAATTAATTTCACATCCGCGAGATGGCGCTGTTGCAAATCCTTGCTTCGGTAAGCTACATCATGAGCATGACACGCTGCATCGATAGCGTTTATCGGATACTCACCGGGTTTTGGTTGATCCTGAGCATCAAGTCTGATATCAAGTCGGGTTCCTGGACCACAGTAATTATATCCTGGAAGATGTTTTTCTCCTGGATATTTAGCCCACGGAGCTCCTGGCAGCGCTGTTAACTTGGCTGCGATATCACCTCCGCTTTTTTTAAAATAAATCTAAATTTTTTTGTGCCGCATCGTTCACACTTACCCGTGAGCGCTTGTCGATTATTTTTTGTTGTAATTGTTGTCGTATCCGTAGTTGGGGTACGTGCTCGGCATTTCACACAATATAAATCCATATTATTTTATGATATATCTAATGGAAATCACTGACTTTTCCGCGACAAAGCGACGAGAGCCAATCAAGCATAACTCAGTGCTACCAAATTCTGTTCGAATGATTATCATAGGTCCATCTGGGTCGGGTAAAACACAGCTGTTGTTGAATTTGATAATGAAGTGGGATAAATTATATTTGATTGCCCCGTCTGTGGACGATCAGCGATGTTATCAAGTGCTAAAAGATTTTAACGAGAGTGCAAAAACAATCACTGGAAATGCAAGCATTTCTGAGACCGACGAAAACGTAGTTGAATTCATAACTGACATAAATGATGCACCCGGCATTGATGACATCGATGGATCAATTAATAATCTAGTAGTGTACGATGATGTCATGCTGGATAAACAAACAAACCCTGCGAGAATATTTTCCCGTGGGCGTCATAAAAACACTGATGTCATTTATGTGACTCAACGGTATACACAAATTCCAAAAGTAATCAGAGATAATTGTAACGTTCTTGCGGTGTTTAACGGAGTTGACGCACACACGCTGAGAAATATTCATCAGACTTGGTGCAGTGGTGACATGGACCTCAATAAATCTAAAAATTTCTTTAGTCATGCTCAACGAAAACCACACGGGTTTGTGACGATAAATTTACATGATCCTCGGACACGATACCGAGTTGGGTTAGATACATTTTTTAACTAAAAATCCTAAAATGATTAGCAGCAGAGGGACTACACCACCGACCGCAGTCGACGTCACCCCGCGAAGAAACTATTTTTTATAGCGGGGGTTATCGTTGTCGAAATAACCCTTCCGGCCAGAAAAGAGGATTTAGTCATCATAGTTTCTGGCTAGAAGGGTTTATTTTGCGAAATAAGACCTTCTATCGGAAAGGTTTTTGATAGATGGTCCTATTTGACTTTAAGGTTGGTGGGCTCAGTCCCTCTGCTGCTACAGTGTTCATTTTATAATGTTTTCTTGTGTGTACTTTGCTCACTGGACCTAAAGGTAAAGATGCTTTTCATGTAGGTAGGTCAGTCAGTAAGAAACGACATGTGCGAGTAACAGTAAACGTTAGCCACTACTCGATATTAGTAAATAAATGTGTTGAAATCAATGTTTCTCTCTATTATTGCGAAAGAATGATCTACAAATGCTACTTTCTGTACACTATGCTTGCAGTAAATGTTCAAAATAGACAACGAGTCAGGATGAAGGTCAATATAGTTCTTTGATGTTTGTATAGACGGCCAAAATGACACATTACATAAGACTGGAGCTCTAATCTCACGTTACACTTTATCAGCCTTGAATCATTGCCAGTTTTGTGTAGGTACGTCTCTTCCTTGTGGTTGTATATTATGTTTGTGTGATGGTATGGTAGTGTGTCCATAAATACTCCTACTCTGATATGATAGCATGTTGGTATGTAGGTAGGTATGGAGTGCATAAACACTACTACCCTTTTGATACTGCTCCGGTGGCCTAGTGGTTAAAGCGTCCGCCTTGGATGCGGGAGGTCGTGGGTTCGATCCCCGGTCGAGTCATACCAAAGACTTACAAAAATGGTACTAACAGCTGCATCGCTTGGCGCTCAGCATTAAGAGGTTAGTGTTAGAACTGGTCAGCCTGGTGTCAGGAAAATGTGACTGGGTGGGACATCATGCTACATGTCTGCGGCATGATGCCCCAGTGCTAGACATCACTATAAACTGTCACACTGCAGACATCGTAGCGATATGACTGAAAATTTTTTAAAGCTACATTAAAACTCCGTTTGAAGCTATACATTCATAGGCTTACAGATCTCTAGAAAAGAGAGATACAACTCTCAGTTGTAAAAACATTGTTTATGTGTGTGTGTTTGTTGGTCTATTATGCTGACAACTAAAACTTAGAAACCCTTTACCCCTTCCATTTTGACAGTGGATGTTTGTATATAAAGGTATATTAGCGTTTCTTTAAACATTCCCAACCCTTGTGTGTGACGATATGTGTGCATGTAAATGTGTCTATCTGTTTAATTCCCTTTTGCTACATTCTACCCATTTTATGTGATAATATGTTTGTATGAATATGTGTATATAAACGTTCCTACCCTTTTCGTTGGATGATAGGGATGTGAGCATAATAATCAAGAAGCGGGTGCTGGATTGTATAGGTAGTGTATTGGACTGTAATCAAAGAGCGGGTACGGGATACCACCATGCTGCGCGTCGGAAATTCTGCGCAAAGATACGTCATTTCTGTAAACATTGGACCACGTATTATTTTGGGTCAAAAATCCATTTTGTATCAAGAAAGAACGATCGTACTTTAATAAAGAAATGTGATATGTGAATTCATAAAGTCTACAAAAATTATCCCACATTTCGACTCGAAATGTATATGAAAATGTGATTTCTAAATGTCAACATGAAGACCCACTCTATGACCTTCTTAAACCTGTAACCCAGAAAATCATATTTACTATGTATCTTTAAGAATAGTACAAATAAATACATTATATAAAAGATGGAAATGTATACCTTCAAAAAATTCTGCATCTTAATCCAAGTTTCCGATTTTGCAAGAAGTTGCCCCATACCTACAAAATCGTCTGCTTCCCAACGTGTCAACTTGCCGCTAGAACGGGGTTCTCAAGAAATTCCCTGGCGTATAGTCTGTTTCTAAATTATTTAGTACTTTTTCCCCATAAACAAGGCGTTGTAAACACATTACATCCTATTCGTTGTTGTTTCTCTTTCACATTATAGCTTATTTTTGTATAAAATGTCGAACTTCACTACTTTTTTACAAGATCGGTTTAGTTTGTATAATATCTCTTGCCATTTATTGGCATTGTTACGTTGAATTTTGTAAAACTATCTATAAACCTGACCTAATTACTCGACTGAACTGCTGACAGAAACAGTCCAAAGTAATGTATTTCATTTCTATAGTCCGTTGGATAAACATTACATATTTTGAAGACCGTGCGCAGAATATGCCGACATATCGCGAGTCATGAAAACAATGGGGTGGTATCCCGTGTGTCCAAAATTAATAATATTTTGAACAGAATATCCTGGTGACAATTGCCTCATTGCTGTATTTTATTCTCATCAATCGGTCGAATTCGGTAAGCGTTTGTCTTTAATATTGGCGACGGAAAGCTTACGTGCACAGAAATACCCGTCAGTATATATATATATATATATATATATATATATATATATATATATATATATATATATATATATATATATATATATATATATATATATATATATACAGTGGAGCCTCGTTAATCCGGACACATTCGTTCCCAGCGAATATGTCCGGATTAACGAGTTTTCCGGATAATTGAATCATGCACATTTTTTATTTTACGATATCATCACACCGTATATATGTACATGTAGTTGTTGTTCTAGGGTTTAACGCCATTTTTCAGCACAAGATAGGCTATACATGGCGGCCAGTATAATTGGTGGAGGAAGAACCCTGGTAAACCCAGGGAAGAACCACCGACCTACGAGAAGCTACTGGCAGGCTTTCCCACGTACCCACGCTAGCCGAGCCTTGGACTCGAACCCACGCAGACAGAGGTGAGATGGCAGTGATCCGGAACGGCGAGCGCTTTAGACCACTCGGCCACTCGGGGCCCCTGTACATGTATATGCTAGCTTTAAATGTAATGTACTGTATATTCAATAATGGTTGAAATAAATTAATGAATACATCTATTAATTTGTGTTTATTTCACATTGTTATAACATGGCTTGTACGTACATATACAGTAAATAGAAGTTTAGACAATTAACACATCGAACACATCACACTATGTTCATGTACATGTATGTACTGTACATACATTTATTATGTCAATTTCCTGAAGAAGTCTGTATCCTTTGTTTGCCTGGATTCTTTGGCGGATCTATCTGCATTGATTACGGATAGTGGCCATAGATTGTCAAGGGCTTCGCTATTTAATTATTAACACCCCCGTCGGCGACTAGCTAAAACAGACATTGTTTATACAATCGCTGGTTACAATATGGTCACGCTACTTAGTTATTGATAGTGGCCATAGATTCTCAAGGGTTTCACTACTGTGTTTTATGTATTATTCTTCTGATTGTATTTTCACATACGATTTTTCGAATTTTCTTATTTTTGGACAGATTATTTCCGGATTATCGAGACAAGTTTTAATGTAATTTTACACTTTGGTCCCCGATTTTGATTTCCGGATCCGGAACGCGGATTTCTTGATTAACGGAGCAAATTAACGTTTAGGAATTCCGTTCCCGTTGAATTATGTCCGGATAGCGAGGTTTCCGGATAAACGGAGTCCGGATTAACGAGGCTCCACTGTATATATATATATATATATATATATATATATATATATATATATATATATATATATATATATATATATATATATATATATATATAAACCAAAAACTTTGTACTATAATTGCTATTCATCTTGACATTGCTTGATAGTTATTTGATGAAATTAACTGAATAACATCCAGCATTAATTTGTCATTACAAAAATATCTTACCTTTGAAGGAAATAGAATAGTGATTGATAGCACTGGACAACAAATTTTTACAAAAGTCATGTTACTGAAATAAAATTAGTCAATTCTTATCAATTTTTATGTGCTGAACACGAATATGACAGTCAAATTGCAAAATTGGCTCTAGTTTTTTTGTAATCTGCAAGAAATTAATGTTTACATAACGAAATGCATTCCAATAGTAAAAGGTCAACTGTAATAGCCTACCTATAAAAAATCAAGTCATTGACTACATCTTAGATTTCTTCGCCTGTCTCTTGTACAGCTGTTCGGGAGCATCTCTGAGGAGTGTCCAGCAGTAGTCAGCCAGCATTGTAGTGGACCATTTTCCCTGGTATCTTTGTTCCATTGTTGCGATATCTTGATGAAAACGTTCGCCGTGTTCATCACTAACAATACCACAGTTGCTAGGAAAGAAATCCAAATGGGAATGAAGGAAGTGAATCTTTAGAGACATATTGCAGCCAAGTTTCTTATACTTCATCAACATGTCTTCTACTAGTTCCTTATAGTTTTCTGCCCTAACATTTCCGAGGAAGTTTGTAGAAACTAGGCGAAAAGCATTCCATGCTTGTTTCGCGTCACCTTCCAGCAAGTTGTTGAACCGGTCATCTTTGAAAAGCTCTCGAATCTGAGGACCCACAAAAACTCCCTCTTTAATCTTTGCTTCGCTGAGTCGAGGGAATTTTTCATGCAGGTA
The DNA here is from genome assembly GCA_028554795.2 of Sinohyriopsis cumingii. NCBI lineage: Eukaryota > Metazoa > Mollusca > Bivalvia > Unionida > Unionidae > Sinohyriopsis > Sinohyriopsis cumingii. The sequence continues at coordinate 48,280,199 of CM068841.1, read as the reverse complement.
TCGGAATGCTGGCAAAGTCCGGTCAATGGCTTTCACGAAGTTCTTCATCAAACCTAGTTTGATGTGAAGGGGTGGTAGCAAGATTTTCTGAGCCTCAACCAGAGCTGGGTTTTGGATATTCTTCTCTCCAATGGCTACATTCTGCCTGTGAGTCCATTCCTTCCTCATGTAGTGCATTTCCCTTGCTCGGCTATCCCACTCGCATAAGAAACACATGTATTTTGTATATCCTTGCTGCAGTCCCATTAAAAGGGCAACTACCTTCAAATCACCACAGAGGTGCCAGCTGTACTTGTTATACTCAATGGAATTCAGTAGCTGCCTTAAGTTATCGTATGTCTCTTTCATGTGGACAGCATACGCTACTGGAATAGATGGAAGAATGTTTCCATTGTGCAAAAGCACAGCCTTGAGACTCAGTTTCGAAGAGTCCACAAATAGTCTCCATTCTTGTGGGTCATGAGTGATTTTTAAAGCATTCATGAGGCCCTCAATATCGGAACAGAATATCAGATTACTTTCCTTTCTGAAGAAAGGCTCCAATTGCTGGTGGCGCTTTCGATATGCAGTAATTGTGACATCTTCTTCTAGAAGATTCCATTGTTGGAGTCTTGATCCTAGCAATTCTGCCTTGTTCTTTGATAAGTCCAAATCACGAATCAGGTCATTTAGTTCTTCCTGTGTTATTCTGTGTGGGCTTGATGATGCACCACAGTGAAAATCTGGATCACTGCATGCTGATGGACCAGGAGAAGAACAGGTCGACTCACCTTTGTCTTCGTCAGATGAATCAAGAGAATATTCTGCTGGAGGTTCTGGAATAGGAAGTCCCTCACCATGTGGAACTGGTCTCAATGCAGACGGAATGTTTGGGTAGACTATTCTCGACTTCTTTCGCTTCGTTATTCCGCCGGAAAGAGGAGGAACCAAGCAGAAGTAACAGTCATTTAGGTGGTTGCTTGGCTCTCTCCACACCATTGGGACTGCAAACGGCATTGATGACCTTTTGCAATTCAACCACTGTGAAAGCTGTGTTGTACATGTAGCACAGCATATATGCGGAGCCCAAGGCTTGTCTTGGTCACCAACCTTGCATCCGAAGTAAAGATGATATGCCTTCTTCACTTGAGAATTGATACTTTTCTTCTGGTTGGCAAATGTCACTTCCCCACAAATATAGCAAAAATTGTCCGCGGTATTAACACACTTTCGAGGCATTACTGTTCTTTATTGTACGTAAATGGATAAAATAATAAGTTTTATGTAACAGTAGCTTGAACTGTCTCGCACAACGTCTAAAATATTTTAAATGCTGAACCTATCTGATTGGGCTTTATATAGTACACTGCTTACGTCAGCTTCAGCAGCCGCCTGGCATTAGTATAATAGGCCTACACATGTATAGTACACTGCTGACGTCAACTTACTTCAGCAGCCGCATGGCATTAGTATTGCATTGCATCAGAAAATGATGCAATCAACTGTGGATGATGTGAGCATGATGGTATTATGCAATGTTACATCATTATTCCGGATGTTGCTGCAGTCCTACTGGAGAAATTTACACAGTGAAACATAGAAAATGAGGTATATGAATATCTTCAAAACGAGAGCCAATACAAATTTTTCACGGTTATATTCGTGTTCGGCACACCAAAATACTACAGATTAGGGCCTTTTCAAGTCAGTAATGATTTCACTGTTGACCAGTGTAGCCACAGTCATATTTGTAGTAGTAGTGGTCGTTGTCATCGTCGTTATGACCATTATAGCAGTAGTAGCAGCAGTCGTTGTCATCGTCTTTATGACCGTTATAGCAGTAGTAGTAGCAGTCGTTGTCATCGTCGTTATGACCGTTATAACAGTAGTAGTAGCAGTCGTTGTCATCGTCGTTATGACCGTGACCGTTATAACAGTAGTAGTTGCAGTCGTTGTCATCGTCGTTATGACCGTTATAGTAGTAGTAGTAGCAGTCGATGTCATCGTCGCTATGACCGTTATAACAGTAGTAGCCGCAGCAGAGGATGCACCAACAATAGCAACGGCAGCCTCGTTCATTACCTTGACCGCAGTGTGAAAGTTTTCAGAAACTTTGTATTTGGTATTTTTTCTATGCCTTGTGCTCAACTTCAGGTAAGCAGTGTAGCTGATGAGGGAAACAGTTGCTATTACAAAAATCCTGTGGGGCACACAGCTGTCACATAATATTTTAAAGTTTCACGGCGGTTTAAATTCATAATTAAACAAGAGATCCAAATGGACTTGATGTCACTCAACTGTCTCACATAACGTAACAGTTGAATGTTTTACGAAGCAGACTAATGTAGTAATGCAATGCTGTCCAACCCACGGCCCGCGGGCTGATTTTAAAAGGCCCGCCAGAGCTCGAGCAGCTATACAGTCGTTGCTTTTCAGTTTTCTGCTGCGGCCCTCGGCTTCAAGAAAAGCATTTTTCAGTGGTCCGTGGTGTCAAAAAAGGTTGGACAGCACTGTAGTAATGTAAGTACACGTGCTCTGTAAACTGTCTCCAAAACTTGTTATCATGTTGATTTGATCTATTTTACTATATCATGATTAAAAAAAAATCATCTCAAAGGATAAAGGTATAATTGATATTGTTTATTCATAAATCCAACCGATCAATCATATGGCTTAAGAAGTAGAGCCAATTAGATGCAAGATAGCCTAATGAATAATGTACCGATCTCTCTCATTAGTAAAACACTTCAAGATACTAGTGATAAATGCACATATTCCAAGTCTAATCGAAATCAGATTATAAATAAGGCATCCAATGTAGTAAGTTCAGCCAATGGGATGCAAGCTCATTAATATGCGTGGATCTTATTCATTATCAAACTGAACCAAAGTTAAAGACCTAAGCCAATATTTCAAGGTGGATAACAATCGGAGTGTTGACGAGCTCAGCCAGTCAGGTGCAAGATCGACGCATTATTAAGTAGCATTTCATTCACAATCAAAATTGTACAAGATGTCGATGATACCAACATATATTCAAAAATTAATATGAATGGGTAACGCTCATTATTAAATCCACCCAAGATCTTGATGATATAAATCCATATTGCAAGTTGTGTCAAGAATTGGATCAGAAATATCATTTCCGGAAGGGTAACAAACTTATGCAATCAGGACCTTAGTATTTTGCATCGATCTAGCTCAATATCGCTATAGCACCTTATTAGTTTAATGGATCTAGCTCATTATCGATATATCACCTTATTAGTTTTAATGGATCTAGCTCATTATCCCTATATCACCTTATTAGTTTTAATGGATCTAGCTCAATATCGCTATATCACCTTATTAGTTGTAATCGATCTAGCTCATTATCGCTATATCACTTTGTTAGTTTGAATGGATCTACCTCATTATCGCTATATCACCTTAGTAGTTTTAATGGATCTAGCTCATTATCGCTATATCACCTTATTAGTTTTAATGGACCTGCCTCATTATCGCTATATCACTTTGTTAGTTTGAATGGATCTAGCTCATTATCGCTATATCACCTTATTAGTTTTAATGGACCTACCTCATTATCGCTATATCACCTTATTAGTTTTAATGGATCTAGCTCAATATCGCTATATCACCTTATTAGTTGTAATGGATCTAGCTCATTATCGCTATATCACTTTGTTAGTGTGAATGGATCTACCTCATTATCGCTATATCACCTTATTAGTTTTAATGGATCTAGCTCATTATCGCTATATCACCTTATTAGTTTTAATGGACCTGCCTCATTATCGCTATATCACTTTGTTAGTTTGAATGGATCTAGCTCATTATCGCTATATCACCTTATTAGTTTTAATGGACCTGCCTCATTATCGCTATATCACCTTATTAGTTTTAATGGACCTGCCTCATTATCGCTATATCACTTTGTTAGTTTGAATGGATCTAGCTCATTATCGCTATATCACCTTATTAGTTTTAATGGATCTACCTCATTAGGTAACTGTCTGACATTATATACATATCAGGTAACTGTCTAACTGACATTGTATACATACCACTAGGTAACTGTCTGTAACATTGTATACATATCATTAGGTAAGTGCCTAACTGACATTGTATACATATCATTAGGTAACTGTCTGTGACATTGTATACATAAGTAGTAACGTGGGATACCCTACGTACAATGGGAATTAGCATTAAAAACACCCCTGGGACACTCTACGTACAATGGAAATTTAACATGGCGAAAAATCGTGGGACACTCTACGTACAAGGGAAATTAACATGGGAATAAATCGTAGGTCAATATACGTACAAGGGGAATTTAACATGGGATTTTTTTTGTTAAATATGGGATTTTTTTTTTTTTAAATTTTTAAAAAAGGGGTAGGCAATTGAAAAGTCATTCTCTTTTCGAGAAATATGGGGGCCCTCAAAAGGGCCTTTGGGTTTTTCTTCTTCTTCTTCTTCTTCTGCTTCTAACTCCTTAACTTCTTCCACTATCCTCTTATTTTTTCCATCATTCCTTTCTTCTTCTTCCTTTCTGTTTCCGGCATCCAGTCCGGGTGACCCATGGCTCGGAACTTGTTTTGGATTTTCATCCAATTGTTGTTAAGCCGCTCAAACTCTTCTTTTTCTTTTTGTTTTCCACATCTTTTCTTTCTTCCCTTCATTTCTTTTTAATCTTCTCTACTTCTTCCTCCATTACTTTTCTCATCAGATCTTCCCCTTTCTTCACCTTGTCCAACCCCCATTTTACATTCCTCCACTCTGTCCAGTATAATATCTTTTCTAGGAAGCACCGGACTTGGATGACATTATCCAGTGATTCCTTCAAACTTCCCACTCTGAAGTAAGGTGGGTTAATGAAGCCTCTTGACTTATTGACTTCTTCTTCAATCATCCCTGCTATGATATCTCTTGCTGTCTTTAGGCCTTGAACTTGACTGGTTACAAAGTCTTTCATATCTCCATGCCTCCATTCCTCTTCTATTCTTCCTACAACATATTCTACATCCATTATCCAAAAATAGATGTCTCTCAATAGATTAAATAGAACTGATACTTGAGTCATTTTCTCTCAGTTATTCCTTAGAATGGTTCCAACATCAAACTTTGTGGGTTCTTATAGTGAAAGCGCGAACGTGAAGGAAAACATCCCCCTAAAACATAAAATTGATCTTACCTAGATCATGACCAAACAACGCGCGGACGTGAAGGAAAACATACCCCTACTTTCTCATTTCATATCATAAAACCCTAACTATACTCTCCACATACGCTAAGAAACAATAAAGAAACCCATAATCTACCATTCACACAAACTTACGCGAGCAGTTACAAACACAAACACACAAACACATACACTCTCACTATGAAAAAAGAGTTAGTCTTTATATTCACACTACTCTGCCTACACACATTGGCAAATTGATGGTTATTTCTTTTCTTGATTATTGGGTAGCCCTGAAAAGGGCTGTTTTTTTTAACTTCATCGACACCTGGTTAATGGTGGCACCTTCCAGGCCTGGCGCCACATACACATCTTGTTCCCCAGTTACTTTTTACTTTTTTGGGGGAGAGAGCAGAGGCAGGATATGTGGCTTCAGAATCCCAATTTTCGGTTTCTGGGATTCTGAAATTTCTTCTTCTCTCCTTTTCCTCCTCCTCTTCTTTGTTTCTTCTCTCCGCCTCTTCTTTGTATCTTCTCTCCTCCTCTTCTTTGTTTCTTCTTTCCTCCTCCTCTCTTATCCTTCCCTCTTCCACAATGGCTTCCGCGGCCAGTTCATTTAATATGCGCCTGGCATATTCCAGATGCACATGAAGTTCCAACAGTTTAGACAGTCTCGTGTTCATTTTTGGTGTTGATTAATCAACAAGGGTAGCTAGACTGCCGAACGAGTTTCAATTTATAGTGAAAGGGCGGACGTGAAGGAAAACATCCCCCTAAAAACATAAAATTGATCTTACCTAGATCATGACCAAAAACAACAACGCGCGGACCTAAAAGAAACACTCACTCACTTTTTTATGCTACCCATCACTATTTTAAAATTTTTTATAAATCACTTCAATAGACTATTTACATACGCAAATCAATCCAATCTTACCCAAAATCTACACCTCAAACACCAAAAATAACATTATTTTAATCTACTATCCATACCAACTTACTTGAGCACTTACAAACACACAAACGCATACCCTCACATTTTTTAAAAAAGAGTTAGTGTTTATATTCACACTACTCTACCTACTCACATTGGCAAATGGATGGTTATTTCTTTTCTAGAGCATTGGGTAGCCCTGAAAAGGGCTGGTTTTTTTTGTTTGCTATGGCAATCTTTTTTAGTTTCTAAGAATGCGATGTCCTCTGAGGATAGACTTTCTGGCGATAGGTCTGCTTCTTCGGAAAGAGAAGAAGAACTCTTTGGTGTCGATACGACAATCGACAAAGCCTCTGTCAGCTTCAGGTTGCTGCTGCTGCTGCTGCTGTTGCTGCTGTTGCTGCTGTCTCTGAAGTCTGTACTTCTCTGTCCATTCTTCTTTTTCCCTGTTCATTTCTTCTCTGAAGAGCTCTTCTATCAGGTCTTCAGTGACTTTTAACATTCTCACATTCTCTATTTCTTCTGGCTTCGGTATCAGACTGTGTCTGACCCTATGCAAATTCACGTAGGCTTCGTTGAGCTTAGCTAGTTTGGAGCACATCTTCTTAGGAGGATGAGTCGACAATGGATGGTTAGACTCGAAACAACCCCGGTTCTTAAAGTCAAAGCACGGACGTGAAGGAAAACATCCCCCACACGGTTTTCGAGCCGCAACGTTCAGTGAGTGTCATGAGAGGGATAGTAAGAAATGAAAGAGCATCAATCCAACATTCTTATGGCTAAACAAAAGACAAAGGCATTTTTTTCAAAACACAACATTTTTTATTCAATAATCACTTAACACTAAACAACAACTCTAACATTTTTAACAATAATCCAACATGATGACATCAAACAATTTTTTTTTTCAAATCACAAACATTTTTTTTTCTCAATTTACAGTCCACTTTAAACAGGGCTGGAAACGTTGTGAATGAAATTGTGATTTCCACTGTTGGAAATCATTAGGCCATTGATGGACACTACGTTTCCTAGCTTGAGAAAAAAGATAAGCATAATGGTCACAAAACCATCGATCTACTTTCACATCGTTTCTAGCAGAAGAACGAGGATCAAAATGAGTCACTAAATGTTCTAAGGAATAGCCCAGGCTGCGATGATGCAGAAAATACACACAGTACTGTCCACACACCAAGGAATCTGTGCCTTGTAATTTCACGTTATTGAATCGGGTAGTCTGAGCATTTCTTCTCATAAAGTCGATGATATCGTCTTCCAAAGGTGGCAATCCGTACGAATCGAAATATTCCACACATCCTTCTTGAGGAAAGTAGACGGCTACCCAGTGGGTTCCTGGGAGATGACTGTCGTCCGTGTTGATCACGTAAGCTTGATGGTCTTTAGGTTTGCGATGAGGGAGTTCATCTTTAGCACAGACGACAGGATTCCAAGAAGCTGTATACGAACTGTGGTTCAAAAGGTAATAAAGTTCCCAGGTATCCATGTTTTGTGAATACTTTTTTTCTTCTTCTTCACAGGTAATAATAAGTCGTCAATTCGATCCTGACTTTTTGCTTGAAAATGTCTGACGAATAAACGGTTATTCGTTCTGTTTCCTCACTCTGATTCAGGAGAGCTTCGATACGATGGATCTCTTGAGTGGTTAATGGTGGACAAGAATGTTCACGCAAGTCTTTATACCACTGATGCAACACGTCTTTGTTCGAGATGAGACTCAAAGCTTCGTCCAGATACTCGTCCAATTTTTCTTCTTGACTTAACATTAGGCATTTATCGTGTTGAATTTGACTGGGATGATCGTTTTGACATCCATAACAATTTTTCTTGATCAATTCCGTCATTTTGTCGACCAAGTGTTTGGCAAAACAGGAGACTAAATGGGCTTCTTGTTCTGGCCATCTCGATTTCATCATGATCACTTCTTCTTTTTCCACGGTCTCCTCACATTTCATGTCCAAAGTTTCTCCACTAGGTAAAGAGGGATAACAGTCTTCCATGGCTTCTAATAATCTAGAATGACTTCTCTCAAACTGTTGATTTCTGTGGTATTATCGAATTCGGCATACAGGATGACGTTCACTGTCGCTGGTAGTTCTTTTGCAAACTGAAGTTCCACACGAATCTGGCCAGATTTTATAGGGTGGAAATGTCCCTCGTCGCTGCCCTGGTCTGGAGTGAAATCGAAAGCCCACAAAGCATAGCCTCCTGCGTAATCGTCGTACGTAATTCCGTGACTGGTGTTGGTTCCTAACTGGCCGGTGGCTTCGTACAAGGACAAGTATGATCTCAAGTAATTCATCTTCTTATCACTAAAGTCAGGTTCGAAAGGTCGGGTACACAAGGTCTTGCCATCGCGACTGACTTCGATTTTCTTCACGTTGAAGTGTTGAAAGTTGAAAGGATTTTCAGCGGAGGCTCCGTTGAAGGCTGAATTCGAGACCATACCAAGGATTAAACGCTTGGGTAACTGTCCTTGAAACAGATGATCTTCGATCATAGAATGCTGTCCCTTGGGAATGGTGAACGTTTTCACTTCCACACGTCGGATGGGATACTTGGCGGTCGTTCTGCTCAACGTTTGACTGATTTCGTTTCCCACTTTGGGTAACACTTCCACGCGTCGTACGTAGAGTTTGGCCTCTTCGATTTTGCTTTTAGGAGCCTTAGCAGGATCAGCCAACAAATGGAAAGCGGTACTGCTGCGATTCAGTCTCAAGCGAACATTGACCCCGTTCAGCAAATATTTCTCTTGCAACCACATGTCCAAATGCAAACGATCCATCAGTTCTAAACTCTTCTTATCTACGATTTTGCTTTCTCTTTGCTGAAAGCCGGAATTGCTTCCATCCAATGCGTCAAACTTGGTCGCTTCGTCAGGTTCCCACAGCACACAGGCATTGAGATGAGTATCCTTGGCATCTATTCCGTACGTCAAGAGATTTTCCAGGTAGGCACGGTAAGGGTAAGTATCCATGCTGCTGCTGACTAGTTTGTTATTCAAGTACAAATCCACTGAGCTGAACAAGGAATGCATGAAATTGTTGACGGGAGCTATATTCTCACTGTCATCTACTTTATCATCATCCTTATCTAGAACTTGAACTTTCAAGTACAAGTAACTGCTATTCAGATCGATGTAATCTTCGGGCTGTCCTTTGATTTCAAACTCGATGGGAGCGGAATCGGTCAATGAGGAGACGGGGTGAAATTCCACCCACTGGGATTCTTGCATCGTCATCATGGTGGGGGGCATGGCAAACAGATCCAGTTCCGTCTTGGAACAAGCGCAAGACTCTCGGTGCATCATTTTGTTCTGTTCTTTCTAAATAATCGAAAACGTCTAAGTCTCGAACGGTTCTTCTTTTCTTGGCCTTTCTCGCTTGAAGTCTGGTGAAAGGGTGTTTTCTTCGTCGTCGTCTCTTTCTGCCTTGTCCTTGCTGAATGCCTGACTCGGTAGCGTGCAGGGCATTTATCGGTGTGTCTCGTCGGCTTAAAATGTCTTTACCCGTTTTCAGCAAGACATTTTTGCCTGCCCTCATGAAGGCTTCTTTAGGGTTTTGTTTGTCGATGATGACATTTTGGAGAAATTCTTTGCCTTGCGTCAGTGACGCATCTTTCAAGGCGTGCAATCCGCGTGTCAGCATCGGTTTCAACACCGGGGCCACCGAACAAAAGGCCGATTTTAACATGTCTCCTAAACCGTGTCCTCGCTGTCGAGCAACCCCTCGGTACACTGGATACATGACTTATGAGTCGTGAGAAAACCGTTTTCGAAAATGGAGTTTCACCGTGACTTTTCCTTTGGTGAATCGAATATTTTGTCCCAAATCTCCTTTTATAGTAATGTTGACCGTGTCCAAATACGACTTGCTGACACGCAAATAGTGAGGATGGACAAATTCGCGGTGGACGTGGTAAGTGTTTCCACCTTCCTCGTCAGCGTTCGTGGCAGAATCCACTTTGAAAGGAATGACACGCAGTAACGGCACGGAGGTGTGTCCCACCACGTTGTATTCCACCACATCGGAATACACAAATATCAAATTCAGTCCTTGGTTCAGTTCTACCGGGGTACGAAAAAACTTGGCAAAAGACTCGTTGTCGTAAATGATTACTTGCTCACCTTTTTGATCAAATTTCTTTCTCATCTCCATGTCTCCGCCCAACATGTCAAACAATTCAGGACAAAATGAAATGGACATGATTTTACTCCGGTCAAATTTCATCGAGAAGCGACGAGCTACTTTGTGGTACTCCATGGTGACACTTTTGTTGTTGACATGCTCAAAAGCTTTCCCAAACACGCCATTAAACCTGGAGGCTATGGTGCTGACCAAATGATGACCACTAAAATAATAGCCTGGGAGAATGGACAAGTGGTAAGTCCACGTTTTAGTTTTCTCATTATAGGTTTTAATGTCAGATATGGTTCTCTTATTCAATTCCTGTTGCAATTGCTCGTCATTAACTTCCACCTTAAAAAAATTTTGATTGGGAAGGACATTGAGGACTTGGGTCGGGTGAATCATTTCTACTAAAGCCACTTCCCAATGGGCTTCGTGATCTAAGGGGATGGCCTGAGGTAATTTGGCCGTGTAACAGCACAACGTGTTGTGGGGAAACACCTCCATGGAACTGTCACTGGGTAAGGTTAAGTAAAATTGGTTTTCGTGACTCATAATTCCAGAGTTCTGTGGCTGTCCGAGGGGTTATTACTGGACGTCAGAGGCGTGTCTCCGCCCAAAATGGGGTTCTGGTTGTTGTTGGAGTGGTGACTGGCACTGGCACTGGACACAAGGTTCCCGTTCGAGGAGAATTTCAGGGAGGGATTGGGAAGCAGGTAACCGATGCAACTGCTCAATAAAATGGTCCACAATTGTTTGTCTCCTTGTTGCAAACTCAAATTGGCGATGGCTGCCCCGATGACACAATACACCACGAAGATTTGGCAGAAAAAGACGATTTGCGTTTTAGGCACACGTTCTCCACACCACACCCACAAGGGTTGTTTTTGTAAATCTTGCACAGAAGAACCGGGTGAAGAAGGAGTGGTTGACGTAGCTGCGTCTGCTGTGTGAAAGGGCATGATGGTCACTTCTTTTTATAGTCGATGACTTGCGAAGCGTCGATCCAAGAATCAAAACTGGGTGGATATCCTTTCCAACGTACTTTGACTTCTTTGACACGTCGTTTACCCACTTTACGGGGTCTGCGTTCGAGAATGCTTTCGATGTCGTACACGTCGTCTTCTTTTTGGTGACACGTTGTAACTCGGGCAAATAAAACGTTCCTTTGAGCACTTCTCCGTTCATGTCTTCCAATTTATAGACGGCAGGATGACGACCATGCACTCGTCCAGTGACGCGAAACAATTCGGTTGTCCAGTTAGGTAAGTAACCTTTGTCGAAAGTGCGTTTGGTTTTGCCAATGCGCACCCAATCTCCTACAGCCAACTCTCCACTTTTCTTGAGGACAGCCCTCGTCGGGGACGTACCGAACAGACGCTCAAACACCAGCACTTCGTTCTCGGGAGTCAAGTCTTGCGGGGCACGTCCGATGCTTCGATGGTAAGATTGGTTGTACGCTTGCACCAGGTGCGGTAAGATGTCGATGTACTTCAGAGCGTGGTGATGCGTAAAATATTTCCACATGCGTTCTTTCAAAGTGCGTTGAAAACGTTCCACGATGCTGGCTTTGGTTTCGGGATTCTCGGTGGTAAAAAAAATGAATGTTACGTTTCTTTAATTCTTTTTGGAAAGCTTGGTTCAGAAATTCGGTGCCTTTGTCCGTTTGCCATCGAAGAGGGTGACGACCGCTTTGTTTCAACACTCGTTGCAGGGCTCGCACTAACTCGCTGCTCGATTTGGAAGTCAAGGGCACGACCCAGGCAAATTTGGAAAAGACGTCGATGACACAAAACAAATATTTGTAGCCACGATTGTAGCTGGCCAAATGAGAGACATCGGCTAAATCGGCTTGCCATTGATGATCGATGCCTTCCACTCGGGTGCGACTTCTGGCAAACTTGCGTCGAATGGGTTTGTGTAAAGTGTAGGTAGCTTGTTCTTGTAACCATCGTTGCACTTGAGGTAACGGAGACTTTTCAGTCGAGTTTTGGCAGCACGATACAATTTTTGAACTCCTGCGTAACCTGCAGGATGGGAGGGATCGTAGTAAATGCTGGCTAAGACTTTTTCCATTTTTTGTGTTTGTGTGTTAATAAGACACCCACTCTTGGAGGATGCTACTCTTTTTCTCTTGGGGTACTTTCTTAGATTGCAATGCTTTGCGTGTGCGACCGGCAATAGGTGTTGAAGAGGAGGATGTCTGAGCGGGGGATATCGGTTCTTGTTTCACTTCTGTCTTCACTTCTGTCTTCACTTTCTTTTTCTCTTGTGATGAAGAAGGGGTGGCCATCATCTTTTTAATCCATCCAATTCTGGAGGTAGGTGGTGTTGTTAACTTGCGTACTTTTTCTGGTGGAGTTTGAAACCCTTCTTCTTCTTCTCCTTTTTCTGTCTTGGTCACTGGTACTGGTACTGGTACTGGTACTGGTGCTGGACTTTTCATCAAGGTCTTAAAATCTTTCAGAGTGGGTAGAGCTGTTTCGTCTAAAGCTTTCTGGTGAAAGAGTTGCAGTCGTTGCAAGAGTTGACCGTACTTTTGCGATTTTTCTGTTTCGGACAAATCTTGGCGATCCATCAAGGACTGCAATTCGTGTTGTAACTGGGACATCTCGCTCAAATTGGGATTGGGAGGTAAATGCGGGGTGTGTTGTTCTTGCCACCGATGGTATTCCATCCATCGTTTGTAAGGCACTAAAGCTAGTTTTCGTCCTTCCATGGGGTTGTCAGGGGTGGATTCTGAGATCTTGGGACTTCCGAAGGCCTTTTTATCTTGCTCCCACCAGTCCTCCCAACATGGTTCCCAAGACTCCTTTCAGTATGGGACCTAACAAGAGAGGCAAAATGCCTCCACGTTGAACCAACATCTTCTTTTTTTGACGAATGGGAATTTTCTTTCGAACCATTTGGCGAAGAACGTGACGATGCTTGCTTAAGCATTGTTTCTGGTGTTTGGACAAAGGGATCGTGCCTTTCAAAACGTTCAAACAACATTCGCACACGGTATCGATGACCTCTTTGGAGGCCGTTTGAATGAGTTTTTTTCGTAGGGGTGGAGAAGCTTTAGACAGGACAGATAACATGTCCCCATGTTTGGCTAAACGTGGTGGCAGTTCTTTCCTTTTCTTTCCTTGGGGTTTTCTGGAGGGTGACATCTTTGAGTCTTCAGGAGTACCAAAAAAACACTGATACCCTACTTGGTCACAGGCCTTTTTTATACTGGAACGCGTCGCCACTGATTGTCTTTACGTCGTATCAGTTTTAGGACAGGCATGACACGTCGTGCAGGGGTACGCAACGGACTAAATCGAGCCAGTTCTTGCTTGGACAAATCCAGTAAACTTTGTAACATGCCCGATCTTTCTTGGACTTTGATTTTGGGAGAAGGTACTTTGTGAGCAGCAGCCACTGTCACTAAATTGGAGGGTCCTGCCACTGGGGAAGTTCTTTTGGGGGTCATCAACGGAGAAGTTCTTGGTGTGATCAATGTCTCCAAGTACTCTTCAGTTCTGGGTGTCATTAACGGAGAAGTGGATAAACGTGAGGCTGCCGGAGACGCATTCACTGCCGTGACAGGTCGTGGTTTGCGAGTGTAAGGTTGCGTCCTGGCCGAAGTGCCTCTCTTGCGACTAGTTTTCTTCTCTGGACTTTTCTTTTTCTGGGGACTTTTTCTCTGTTTCTTTTTCTGGGGGCTTCTTTTCTTTTTCCGGGGTGGTGGTGTCTGGTCAGAGGAGAGTCCTGCCACTGGAGAAGTTCTCCTTGGGGACCTGGTCTTTTTCTTCTTCTTGGGACTTCGTTGGACTTTTTTCTTGGGTATAACTTTGGGGGCATTAGGATCCCATCTTAAGAGTGAGCGAATGATGACCCCTCCTAGAGTACCGCTCCCTCCAGGTTTCAAAATTTGTTTTTTGGTTTGAGTGTCGATGCGGGGATCGGCCAGTTGGACCAAAGCGACTTTGTTTCGATCGAAAAAGCGTTTGGTTTGATGAGGAATCTGAATGATTCCTTGGAGTATTTGACGTGCCGTCACCGTGAACCATCGTAAGACTTCTTTGAGACTAGCTTCTAAGACACGAGCTCGTGTTTGTGGATCTTTTTCTCGACTGATGCTATACAAGGCACGAATCAATTTGACGGGAAGATGCGACTGAAGGGACGTCATGTTCACACTGTGTGAGACAGACGAAAAAGGGTCTGAGGTTTTTATAGATTTTTTTATGGGGAGTGAAATGAAGTCGAGGACGGAGACGTGTACAGGACAGGCCCTCCGTCTTGGCACCGGTGGTGAAACAAGTGGGTACGAAATCGCAAATCCTCGGGAGTCGTAGGTTTCAAATCGACGAGTAAATAGGCGTGTGGTGTTTGAGTGGCATCGTCGTACGCCTGAGTCAGCCAAGGCGTTCCTAACTGTTTGGCTAAGACTTGCACTTGCGATTTATCTCGAGGGCTTTTAAACAAGACCACGTAATGCGCATTGAGACTGATGGTGCGATGGGCTTTACTTTGTTGAAACAAATTTTGGGTGATGTAAACGACACTGGCATTACGGTGATGCCCTTTGCGCGTGAACCACAATTTAATTTCTTCTTCGTCTTCTCCTAACATGTCGTCGAAAATGACCAAATGGGTTTGACGGGAGTAATGTTCTAACCAGTTCTATAGTAGGGGGTAAGGTCACACAAGTGTCCTCCCGAAAGGGTCTTTCAGGCCTGTCCACGACAGTCCCGTCCTGGGTGACGGGCTCTTCTGGCACCGTCACTAACACGGGTTGAAAAGTAACTTTTTTCCTTGAACAACTCTCGTGCATACTGGGCCACTTCTTGGGTCCAAGCCTCAAAACCCCATTCTTTCCAGGCACGGACATCTGTGCAATGGGGATGTAAGCCACAAGCTACACACACATCGTCATACACGTCTTGGGTCGCTAAAAGTTGACGAATCTTTTTTTCCTGTTGAGGTCGAGAAGTATCCAGATGAAAACGCAAGGCTTTGAGCAAAAGGAGTTTTTCGTGACCATTTAAGGCCATTGAGGTGGTAAGTACTGATCGTAAAGAGTCCACAAAGAATCGGCTGGTAAACGAAATCCCAGAAAACAAGTCACTAAGACACACACCACTTGTCGTCCCAAATTGAATGGATACAGTTCTTGTAATAATCGATGGTAATGATCCACGGTTTGAATATGGTCATTGAGTTCCTTCCACGGAATCTGTTCAATAATATGTGACATAATCCGTGGCATGGCAACTTGATTTTATAGTGTCTTTGTTTCGGAAGCAATAAAGGTAATTTCTAACCAAACATGTTCGTTCTCCAGTAGGGAATTTAAATGTTACATACTGTAACTGAAACGTCAGAGTTTGTCTAGATGTTTCGTCTTTTTCTAAGCAGATTCCATGTAACAAATGTTGGTAATCCTTTAACTCGTCTTCCTCAATACGTTGCAGTAAGTGAATCTCGAAGTAACCAAAATTACGAACGTCTAGTCCATCATCATCCCCAAACTGACAGTGTTCAACAAGGTCTGACCACTGAAAAAATTTCTGACGAATCAGTCCTCTTATACCATTCAGGTACCAGTGGTTAAAGATCTGGTGACGTAACGGATGCAACTGTTCTTTACGTTTCACTTGTATTTTGACCAGCTCTCGGTAAATGCGTTCTCTCAACTCCACAGGCAAAGCACGAATGTTCTCTTGTAAAGTATCCATGAACAGATTATGGTAAGTTACTTCAATGTCTCGGTCCCACTAAGGGTAAGTAATGACAATTCGGTGACCATCGAGCATGTTCAACGTAGGCCGAATCTTGCGGTTCCCAGTGGTGAAGTGACACACCGCAACTGAAGCACTTGACTTTATCTCCTTCGCCCAAGTAGAAAAATCCGGCTCTGGCTAATTCTTCGGGGGTCGGTCCTCCCAGATACTTAGGCCATTTTCCTTTGAACGACTGAAGACGATTTTCAAAGTCGCAGTATTCCGACAAACGGACAGGGAACGAATATTCGTCTTTCACAGGTTCGTTTCGATGAGGGTTGGGTGACATGGGTAGGAGTTTGCTCAGGGCTGGATGACATCCGTAGGGGGGTAGACGTGAAGGTGAACATTCCCCTTTAAAACGAAACTCAGTAAATTGTCCAAGAGGACGAGCGGCATCACTTTCGCATCCCTCAGGTTTGACACGCACAGCATCCCTTTCCATGATAGGGGTAGTGACACTAAAGTTCCCATGATGCTTTACGGCATCGCTAAGGTCACAGCGTACAGCATCGTACCCATCGCAAGGCTCATAATCGCATTCCACTTCCGAAGGCTCACACTTGAATTGTGCCTTTCTAAACAAATTGTTCTGTGTTTCTCTGAAAGTATTCATCTTGTTCGCTCGGTCTTGGTAGTCACAATGAACTATCGATCTTGCCTAGGGTTCCTTTTTATATACAGACCAATACCGACGTGACCGTACGGCAACGTAAAGTGATTGGGAAGTCTCACTCGCTTCTGGTACACGATTTGATAGACTTTTTCCAAGGGTCGACTGACAATGTGGTGAGTGGGTAAACGTACAATCTTGTTCGGTTAATAGGTGGTCACTTTAAAGTGTCCATCCTCTCCCGATTGCAAGGCTTCTTTCAATACCCCAAAGTTGACCACACGACTGGTACGATAATTCAGAGTCAGTCCTTTTACTTTGCACATCGTGTGCACTTCTCCTTGTTTGTCCCGGTATTCGTAGCCGTAATTTTTGGGTCCGCCACTGACGAAACTTAGAATCTTGTCGTCGGGATGCTCGTCTGTCCAGGCTCCTAAACGGTCTCCTTCGATGTCAGGGTGATGTTGAATCGGGTGATGGATGTAAATGCAACTGTCCGTGTCAAAGTACAGGACGCGTTCCCCTAACAGTTCTAAAGCTTCGTACAATTTTAAGCGAGCATGAGCTGTCACGTAAGCCGCAATGATGACATTTCCAAAAGGGTCGTCTTGTACAAAGTCCAAATCTTCTTCGTAATTGACCAAGATCAAATTCTCTCGAACGACGTCCACGTATTTCATGTATTTGGTTTTGTCGTGAATCATCTGGAAGTAGCGGGAAGGTTGTGTCAAATATTCCGTCTTGGGTAAACACGGTCGTTGTGCCATTTTACCCCACAAGCAATTTAACATCACTTTGGCAAACGATCGCCTGCCTTCGTTTTTTTCGATGTGGTCTAAAGAGATGCCTTCTTGTTCATAGTATTTCTCTTTGAATTGTATTTGGTCTTCGGGAGTGTGACACCAGGAAGGATAGCCGCTAGCTTCTTGTTTCAGTTTCAAAAAGGCATCCACGTAGTCGGCGAAAATGCCTTTCTGACTGGGGTCACCCTTGTGGTATTGTTGTGTCTTAGGAAAGTGGCAAATTTCGTACACTTCTAACAGTTGGTATCCCATGTCCAGAGCTTTGAACAATTCTACGCTGACCCAGGTTCCCGTCAAGGCACGTTCTTCCTGGGTGTGCTGACAAGGATGGTCTTGGTTGCACGTTTCGGCACAAGTACGGCACAAGGGAAACATCAGTTTGCCTTGACAATGGTGAGGTAAGACGGGATGGTACAAGTCCTTGGGAGGCAAAACTTTGCACTTGATCAAGCCTTCGTATTGTCGAATGTTTTTCAGGTCGATGTGTTCCGTGAACAATTGCGGGTGCCCTACAGGAAAGCGACAATATTTGCACACGTAGGGATACAGCGATCACACGTCCAAGTATTTGATTTCTTCTCCTTTCTCTTCGTCGGCTTGGTACAGCAAACAGGTGGCATTGGTCCTTCCTCCGTACAAACTATCCCTCGGGTTCAACGGGTCCATGAACTGGTAACTTTCCACGAGGCGTTTAAACTCGGGATCGGTTTTCATTCGGTGATCGTACTCGTGTTCCCACATTTCCACCACTTGGTATCCTTGCTGTTCTAACTTTAGGTGCCGCTGACAAGTGTCCTGGTACAAGTCTTCCATGGTTCGTTGTAAAAACTGATTTTTAGTGCTACGGTCAGGGTAACAGACGGGACATCCGTGAAATAAGCAACCGTTAAACTCGTACACGATCTTTGGGTTTTCTAAGTCAAAGCCATCGACCGAATACGTTCCGATGGTCTTTTCGCCCCCTCCGTTGCGGGCATGCTGAATCCACTTGTCTTCCTTGTTGCACATGTAATGTAACCAACGTAGGGCTTTGACCGAGTATTGACGTTTGACAAAGTGGGTCGTTTGAGGACTGATGACAGCCACGGTGTTTTCAGGCATGAATCGTTGTCGATACACTAAGGAACACGCTTTGGCAATGGTGCAAGCTTCTTTCAAAGGATCGACCCCTCCGTGTTCCATGAACAGTTCTCGAAATTTTCCACAGCAACGCCGTAAAATGTCCACGTCGGAACGACAATACTTTAGCATTTCTTCCTGAAAGTCGAAAGGGTCCGAGGCGTGAGCCTGGTACCAAGCGTAGAAAGCTTCTCGTTGTTCGGTACGCATGTTGTCGGGGTCGTAATAGTGAGCCTCGGGTAAATGGGGTAGAACGGCGTGTTGATTGGCTTCCGTATTGAAAAAGTGTGGAAAGTACCCTTTAGCCATTTCTGTCATTCCAAACGTTTTAGGCATTCGACTCAAAGGCATGGCCAAATAGCTCATCAAATCTTTAAACTGTACTTGTCCCACTTGCATGAAAATGATTTTGGCTCCGTTCAAAGTAACTTTAGGACGCTCGGTGCCTTGTTCCGTATAGTATCTGAGAAGAAACTGTCCATCGTATCCGGAGAAATTGTGAGCCATCACTGTGGCATGACGATGACAATCTCCGTAACGTTCGATGTCCTCTTGGCTCCACGTCTTGTCGATGGGGTCTAAGACCCATCGAGCGAAATCGGCTAACGTGTTCGGTCCCCGAAAGATTTTTTCACGCCCTCCAGGAATCTTGCTGCAGTGAGGGCAATGACTGAAGATAGGTTCTTGAATGCACTTCTCGCACGCTCGATGAGCCACGCAGAAATTAGGAATGTGAATGCCGGTCTCTTGCATGCATTCGAAATCGAAAAAGATGAAATTGCCTTTTTTCTTGCGACCGTCCTCTTTCTATGGTGGGGGTTGGTATTTTTGCACGTAGCATTGGTGTTCCAAGTCCACGATGTGGTTACAAATGTGACATTTTTTCTTTCCTCGACATACGTGTGCCTTGGCATTATTGGTACGTAGGCCTTGTCCACAGGTAGGGCACAATCTCAGCAGTTGACAAGCACATTTCTGCTGTGAACCTTGCGTCTTCAAATGTTGTTGGTAACAGGTAGGGCTGACAAACGTGCGCAGACAAGTTGAACAAGGCACTGGTTCTTCGCTCAAACAGGGTGGAGAGGCCAAACATCCTGGACATTTCATTCCACAATACTTGTGTTGCTCTCGATTGTTATAACCATAATCACATTTCTCACAATAATAACCGTATCCCAGGAATGCAGTGATACTGGTAATGGTATCGAAATGGTCATCGTGATGATAAAGGTGAATGTATTTTCCGTCCTTAAAATCTTGGCCTCGAAACAACAGAGGCCCGCGCATTTCTTGAGGGTGCACTTTCAAGGTGTAGCGTGGAGCTAGGACATCTTGCAATTTTTGCATTTCAGGAATGCCACAGGGTGTGTCTTTGGACAGGCCAGCTTGTTGCAACAGGAGTTCTGCTTCGTTTCGTTGTTTGGCTCGATAGGAACGTTGAATAGTGTTCCAGATTCTTTTCCATTCTACCGTGTCGTTCTTGTTGGCATAGGTTCGTCCCACCACGATGGCACGGGCTAAACACATCTGGTCATGAGTGTTGTTAATTCGGACGAGACTCGTTTTGGTGCTGCGAAGATCGTCCACCAATAACATCCTTTTGCGTCCGGTCCCTTGAGGAGGAGAGACGTGGGTCATGTCCAATGTGGCTTTTCCATCGGTGATATCAAACTGGTCATTAGATTGTTGCACGTGTTGAATCTTGTCCATGACTTTGGAAGCGGTCAATTCTGCAGGGGTGCTAAACTCGATCCAAACAGGGGATTTCAAACCGTCGTGTTGTATGGAAAGTCTCAAGCGATCGTCTTCTTTGGGTTGACATTGTCGCTTGAGTGCAGTGAGCAGAGAATCCCACACCCCAGTGATAAACACTTCTGCTTTCTCTAACGGCACTTCAGCCTTGAAATCTTTAAACTTCACCGTGTATTTGTAGGCCGTGGTTCTAAATTTTCTAGAGGAGCGCTTTTCCGTCTCTCGAATGGAATAGTATTTTTCAGGGTTGACTAAGGGTGGCGAACTTGGTTTAGAGGTTTCAAATTCTGGTTCACTCATGTCCTCTTCAAAATCACTGGCATGAATTTGTGCCAAGATTTCAGCCCTGGTACGAGGCGATAGATCACGTTTCTGTCTCTTACTTTCTTCTTCTTCTTTCTTCTCAAATGAATAGGATCGTTTCATCTTGAGTGCAAAACGTCAAATGACTCAAGTTTAAACACCATAGACTAATTTATAGTCATGGCAGACCAGCGTATATAAAAAGGGTGTGTGTCTTGTCCTTTCACTATTCATTTCACTCTCAAGCAGAGCACAACGATGGAAGAGACTAACCAAATCGAACGTTTCGTCACAGCTTTGCGAGGGGTCATTAGAAAATTCTCTTCAGACCAGCCGACGGACTACTCTCCTTCCTTTCCAGATAAAAGTCAAGATACTTGCTATATCTGTCAGAAGAAAGGGCATTGGTCTTCAGAGTGTCCAGACCGTCAAAAAAGAAAAAAAACAGGGGCTAAAAAAGACAAAAGTAAAGATACCTGTTATTATTGTAAAGAAAAAGGACATTGGTCTCCAGATTGCCCAAAAAAGAAACAAGAGGAATCAGAAGAAAAGAGGAATTCTTCAGAAGAAGAGAGAGATTCTTCAGAGGAAGAGAGGGATTCTTCAGAGGAAGAGAGGGATTCTTCAGAGGAAGAAAGCAGACAGGTGAAGAAAAAAAAACAGGAGAAGAAAAGAAGAAGGGAAGAAAGTGAGGAGGAAGAAGAGGAAAAGAGTGTGACGGTGAAGAAATTCAAAAAACAGAGAGACTAAACAAGGAGACAGAAGAAGTCAATGAACTTTTAATTAAAGTTTTGTGTTGTGAATTGTGAATTGGATTGTAAAAATGGATAAAAGAATAAATTAATGATATAAGGTAAGTGTCTTTGAGTTTTGATTTTAAAATAAGAACGTACACTCATGCACTCATACAAAAAGACACGTACTATAAGGGTAAAATGGGTGGGTTATTTTTTTGAGTTATTGGCAAAATTGAAGGGCTATCTCTTTTCGAGAAATGTGGGTGGCCCTGAAAAGGGCCTTTTTATTTTGGTGTAGGGGTGAGTTTAAGCAATCAACTTTAACTGCCTTAAGCCTTTGCCACAGCCAAGGCCTACTTCTGGACTGCGTAATGATGATGATGATGATGATTGGGTTGAAATCACTAAGGGTGGTACAGTAGGCTTAGTCACAGGGTTAACGTGTTTAGCTCGGGAAGGTCGTATTCTCTTCGGTCGTAATAAAGAAGTCTGATACATTTGTTTAAGACTCCTTAACTCCGCTAAAATGTCCAACAGTACCGTGACCGTTTGATTTTCACCCTCTTGTTTCTTTGCTGCTACTTCTTCTTGCTGTTGTTTTTTTCTTACCTCTTCTTCTTGCTGCTGTTGCTGTAGGAGAAAAGCTTGTTCCGCTTCCTTTTGTCGTTGTATAAATTTCTCCAATTCTTCTTTCTGTCTCTGTCTAAAATTCTCCACTTGCGGTAATGAAGACGGTAACAAAGGTTCCAGAACAAATTCTTGCGAGGAGAGAAAATCCACAAAATCCCAATTCACCTCTTCTGAAAGTAAGTCCGGGTTCCCTTGGGCAGTCTCCCCTGTTGGTGCACCCCAATGGATCGTTTTCTGAGTTTCCGTCATGTTGAATCACTGTCGCATAGATTGACTGCACACAAGCGCTAGCGAATCTATATAGACTACGTGACGTCACAGACTGCTCTCTTCGGATTGGATGCGGGCTGACTGAATTTTGTAACGCGTGTTCGGATTGGTGAATGAACTCAATCCCTTTCAATCCTTCCTCTACCTATAAATAAGCGCAGTTCACTGCATTGATTCACCTGTTCTCGTCGCTTCAAGATGTGGACCGATGTGCAATCTTCTACGCTTGTGTCTTCCATGATGTTCAGGACGGACATGCTCATGTATGTCCGATCCAAGTGGACCGTTGTCCACAGGACAAACACCAGTCTGTGGATACGTAGGATCTACGTCGAAAGACAAGGATGCCTCAAAAGAGTGCTGATTTACAGGCCGACAGTGAGACGCAGCCTAAGGACAAGAAGAAGACCAATGCGGTGCCCTTTATGTTAATGGAAACATTAACATAAACCCAAAGGCCCTTTTCAGGGCCAGCCATATTTCTTGAAAAGAGAATGACTTTTCAATTGCCTACCCCTTTTTTAAAATTTTTTTAAAAAAAAATCTCATATTTAACAAAAAAAATCCCATGTTAAATTCCCCTTGTACGTATATTGACCCACGATTTATTCCCATGTTAATTTCCCTTGTACGTAGAGTGTCCCACGATTTTTCGCCATGTTAAATTTCCATTGTATGTAGAGTGTCCCAGGGGTGTTTTTAATGCTAATTCCCATTGTACGTAGGGTATCCCACGTTACTACTTACATATCATTTGGTAACTGTCTAACTGACATTGTATACATATCATTAGGTAACTGTCTAACTGACATTGTATACATATCATTAGGTAACTGTCTAACTGACGTATACATATCATTAGGTAACTGTTTAACTGACATTGTATGCATATCACTAGGTAACTGTCTGACTGACATTGTATACATATCATTTGGTAACTGTCTGACTGACGTTGTATACGTATCATTAGGTAACTGTCTGACTGAAAAAAAGCATTTTTAACAATGGCCACCATGGTATTAGTCTCTTAACCAGCTTCTGAAATATTCGAAAATAAAATTGTACAGAAGAAAATATACTAGTTCTAAGTGCTACCAGCAACTAGTTTAGGCTGTGCATAAAGTTTCAGGGTAAATCATAATGCTCAATCTATGGATAAGAGGACAGACTTGCATGTTCAGACAATAGAACAGAAAAACAAACAAGACCACTTCTTCACTGTCTCGGTGGATCTGCTCATTTTTTGAATCAGATTCTTCAAATTCATTTTCAGATTTACCCAACAGGATCTCTTAACTGATAAAAATAATATAGACACACTCAATACTGAATAGAAATATTCACTTGAACCTACCAGGATTGTGTGACACCAAAATCAAATATGGCTGACTATTCCTCTTCAGTCCCATGCTTTCTTAAAATCTAACATAATATGCAGAGTATTGCAATCACAGTTGACTCAAACAAAATTCCAACAATCAAGAAATTCTTGGATGAGAATCTGCACTTCCAGCAGGGACACTCAAATAATGGATTGATCTACAAATCCATTTATGTAGATTATGCCACAGTAAATCTCTATATAACAACTAGTAAACTGCATGTACATGGGACAGCCTATACAGAATGGGTAAATTATTTTATCAACACTTGTCAGCAAATGGTAGATAACATTAGTTTGAAATTCATTACCTCTCAGCCAAAGGCTTCAATACTCATCCCTGAAGCCCACATAACTCAAAATCCAGTCAACAGTAACACAGCTTTACATGTAGTAAGCCAGACTGCAAACAATGTGGAGCAAACCCCAGTACCCAAGTTTATGATAAGTGCAATAAATTATTTTTAGTTCCATGGAACCCATAACTAGACTTGCACCTCCATACAGTACACAGCAATTACATGTAGTCTCTAAACCCAAGTAGCAATGTTAGAACAGGTATTATGAGTCCTAAAATCAAAGACTCTATACAGTATTCAAATGGATAAAACATGTAAAAAATAGTGTGCCAGGAAACCTAGACAATACAATACACAAACATGTCAAAGGACCAAAACACAAGAACTTGTCAGGACACTTAGAACATACCAAAAAAAAACTGTTAGGAAAAAAAAAATCATTATACGCACAAACAGATGGACAGAGCCAAAATTCAGTTAAATCACACACTCTGAACACTGACAGTCATGTGTCCCACTCAATATCAAGTCCAGGCACAGAAGGAACTTCTCTAAAGACACAACCAACCTCGAATTACCCACATCATCAAGTTACATTAAATAAAGATATTAAATACAGTACTCGCAATACTTTCAGTCAGTCTATCATGGAAATGAAATGGTTGCAGTCCAAGCAATGCATCTGAATCCCCCACTTGTCAAAATCAGTAACATAAATGAAGACAGATCTCTTCTCATAGGATCATCAATAATCAAAGGAATAAGAACAAGAGGATTATATAAACCAATGAAACAACTCAAAGATGCGCAACTATTAATACTATTACAGAGAAAATATTAGAAATGGATATGTCTCCAAATCATACTGTAATTCTTCTCATTGGTGGCAATAATTACAGTAATGGCCAATCTCTAAAGGGCATTGAGAATGACAATGAAAGCTTGCTGTATGCCATCAGGTCAAATGCAAAGTATAAAATAATCATCTCAGGTCTACCACAGAAAAGGGATGTACGTATGACTCCACTAAATGATACCCTAAGTTGTGTGAAATTTCCACTTACTCTTTGTACAGCAATACAGGACTTTCTTCAAAGACAATCGGGTGCAGTGAACCTACAATTATACCAGCGAGACCAAATCCAATTGTCCAAGAGAGCCACTGCCTTGCTCCTTAAGAATACTGACCAGTACATAAGACTTATAAAAGGAGTTAGGCACGAGTCTGAAAATTGTTTGTATTGTGGAGAGCATGGTCATGTCACACAGCACTGTCTGCATGGAAAACATATTCTTTGCTATGTTTATACTGAACTTGGACATAAACAAAGTCATGCACACACCAGTAGGTAGAGGGCAATGATGTACAGGCCTATGCAACACATATCCAGCAACAAACTGAACTAGAATATGTGTATATTTTTCAATATAATTATTACAATTCATTAAACTGGTTTCCGGCAATATCTGATTTGTGTACAAAGTGCAACTTGTTAACATGTAGACAACTACGTGATACTGTTAGTTACTTTTCTCTCTGAGACTCCTCAAGTGTCTAATATGTCAATGCCTTCTTGTTCAAACGTAAATCGGTTACATTTCTGCAATCCTTCTTTAAAATGGTTTTGAAAATACCTAAACCAATGGTCTCAACAAGTAAGCATTGGCAATATTTGCTCACAAACTTGTACTATTCATGCAGATTTCCCTCAAGGCTGTTAAACGCCCTCTCCTCTTTCTTATCTCTGTAAACAATCTACCATTAAAAATGATTCCACAAATACAGATTTGTTTGCTGATGATGCAACCTTGTATACATATAGTTCTGATATTTAAGTTATCCAATTCAGACCATATTACATTTAAAAGTGGGGCACAACAAAATAGGAGGATAACTAATGAAGGTAAAACAAAATTTATGATTTTGGGGACATCACAAAAGCTACTCAGATTAGGGAACCCACAACTATCTCTTACAATAATCATCTGTTGGAAAATGTAAAACATGAAAAGCTTGTTGGTCTGTCTGAAGATAATAATTTACAATGAGATAACTATATTGACAATCTTTGTAAAACACTGTCATCCAAAAATTGCCCTGCTTAGCAGAATCAAGAAATATTTATGTATAGAAATTCGCAATCTATACTACAATTCATATATTAATCCAACAATGGAATACTGTTCGACTGTATCATGAAATTTTGCCAAATCTCAACAATCCAGCTTGACAGGATTTATAAACTTCAGAAAACGGGCAGCATGCATTTTGTTTATATGGCTCTATTGAGCATACATCAAAAGCTTTCTTTACAGAACTACAATAGTTCACAATATATGAAAGGATATATCTTCACAAGGCAGTACATAAATAATAATAATGAGGACTTTGTATAGCGCCTAATCTTTAGAAGCTCTAAGCGCTTTACAACATTTGACAATACCTATAAGATAAAAAACATATAATAATATAATAATGCATCTATATAAATGTCTCCATGGAGCTGCACCTGAGTAGCTTTAGAATTTATTCAAGCTTTTTCAACACAGTATCAGTTGATGTCAACATCACATGGAAACCTACAAGCACCAAAACCATGAACAGAGCAATTTTTAAAAAAATGATTCCTATGCTCTGGTATAGTTACGTGGAACAAGCTTCCACTGCATGTATAATCAGCTGAAAATATTACCATATTTAAGAAAAGATACCATAAGTATGTATGTGTTTCTAACAGATTATTATGGAATTCAGTATGTTAATACTAAACATGTTAAAATAAACAGTAATTACTCTTATCTTTCATATAATGATCAATGCTATAGTAACTCTTCTTAAGAGGTGGATCTAAAGAGAATTGTCCTTGACAAAATGAGTCACCTTCTAAAAATAAGATATTGTTATTATTTTATTATATCATAGGCTTATATGATGAGTAACAACTAAAACCCCAAATTAGATCTGGGTGGTCCAATATCTGCAACACCATGCGCCATATGGACCAAAAATATAAAGTTTGTGGGCCATTCATGAAATATATTATAGTAATTATACTATATTTATATAATTGACATTTGTATCAGTGCAGGCCACAAAAGATGACCTATGAGCCACATTTAGCCCATGGGCCTGTAAGTGGATCAATATGAATTAGATGGCACCATAGGTTCAATAAAAAATTATTTTCATAATATAAAATATTTTTATCCAAAAATATTAGGAAGAAGTTATGGAAACAGTGCTTCTTGCAATGAACAGTAATAATTATTCAAAGAGAAATCAGGTAGTTATTTTCAGATGTTACATATTTAATGACACAAACTCAAAGTTACTCTCAAAGGTATTTCATCACCATTATATTCAAAACTTTTACTATTGATAAAGTGGTTTGTTCTCAACCAAAGTTTTCTTTGTGAAGTCTAAAAAATAAATATTGCATCAACTGCCCCCTTAAATGGATTTAAATTAAAACAAAAGTGAAACATTTTGCATACCATTTTACAGATGACTGAAAAGAATAAGATGATGTCACGGACATTTCAGTGCCATATTCACGAGGGTTGTATGCACTCACTAATCGGTATTGATATTCATGCCGTACTACTTGTGTGGTCTTCACAAATTATGTCGTGTGTATTCAGCAAACACAACATATGTATACGGCGATATCATTTTTCAGTTGACTATGTCCTAATATGTATTCTAATAACAAATCATACTGGTCAAACATACTCAAATACTAATCGTCACAACAGAGGCTTAACTTTTCGCATTTAGTTAATGTATAATATTTTCATGAAGTGTTAATTATTTTCAATCTCATATATTTTGTAAATCATGATGCAAAGCAGACATTGTTGTGATCATTTGGAAACGGTAATTAGACCAATGACGGCAAAAGCTGGAAAAATATCAAGGCTGCAAAAATTTACCAGTGCACATTATTGTAACCCTACAGTCAGGAGGCAGTAGGGTCATTACTAAGGTACACCAGTTAACAATATTTTCTGTACCAGTAATATATCAGATGGAAAGCTAATGCATTGGACTAGTGCAGGAACTAACAGTATTAGAGAATTCAGTTCACTACTAAAAATGTTTACTCTGTGATATGTTAACTTTTTATGGAATTGTAACTGTACTGTATGTTGTTGGTCTAACAAGGTGGAGTTAAAAATATATTCTTTCCATTCTGTGTGTCATTTTCTTCCTGACATGTTGTCCAAAGGTATTTCGAATGAAAACAAAAATATATTGTGGGACAAGAAAAATCAGTGTGAACAGGCTTGTTTGGTTAGACTTGCCAAAATGCATATTAGTTCGCAATTCACCTTCCCAAGTTTTCATAACTGAAGTGGATAGACTTTGTTCACAACCACAACCAATCAGTGATCAAAGTAAAACATGTTCATGATCAACTTCACCAAAAACACGACCCAGGTCCAGGAATACCCCCAAGGAGAACCACCAATCTATGGGAAGCTACTGTCAAGCTTTCTGACATACCCACAGTGGTTGAGCTGTGACTCAAACCTACACAAGCAGGTGGGATGTCAATGTTCTATAAAGGCAAGGACCTCAGACAACTCAACACCTGGAACCCCTCTTCATACCTGTTTAACGAAATGCCTAAATTGATTCTCCTGAGAAGGATTAATTTCTGAAAAATAAACTTAAAATGTTGCTAAATTCATCAATTTCCTCAACAATTTATAACAGACTTTCCTTCAAGAGCTTTACATTTGATTCTACTCATGCTACAGATATAAAGAGTAAAAACGATACAAAGATACAATAGGGACACTTTTATTTAAATAAAAATTAATACAAAAAGGAAGTAATATTTAAATGTTGTACATTAACCTCAAAAAATTGTTTTACAAATGTCAGTGGGCTGAGATGCCTTTAATAAATGTTATGCTAACAGATTAAACAGATACAATTTCTGCAAATCATAATATACAAGGCAAAAGGATGGAAACAAGTTTTACAACTTACTAGTCCCTCTCCATTATACAATTACAGACCTAGCATGCTGGACTGATGTATATAAAATAAATTTAAACTATTTAATATCATGAAAATTTGCATGGTTAGAATGGGAAACAAACTATGATTAACTGCATAAATGGCTTTATAGTTGATTTTTGTCAGTTTTAATGACACTGTTAGCACATTAATGGCTTTATAGTTGATTTTTGTCAGTTTTAATGGCACTGTTGGCACATTAATGGCTTTATCATGCTGACAAAATAAAGCTAAGCATCTTTCCCGAGGACACACCAAGGCAGCCCACCAGAGTTGGCCTGGTCCAATGCTGAACCTGTGACCCATGGATTACAAATATGATGCTGAACCATTTTAGCTAATTCCACTATCCACAAAAAAGGCAAAAAAAAAGCTGTTAGATCCCAAATAGTTATAAATTTATAAATTTGTTTGTTTTCATTAAATGTTCTTGCATTTTCTTTTATAATGATATATTTTGTTCTGCAGTACATAAGCAATTTCTGAACAGGAGATCATTCAAGACTGTATCGACATTTATGAATGAAATGTCCAGAAAAGTTAATCTCTCATATTTTGTTGTGGTGTGAATTTCTTAATAATTTACCCTTGTATATGAATCTTAAGTAATCCCTCTCATATCGATAATCTGTCTTCATTATTTTCCTATTCATGACATGGTCTTAATACTACCATCTCCCCAATTCATATTTTTCCTTCCAAGTCTATTGAAATAGTTCATTTTCTGTTTAGTTGATACAATATCTTAAACTCATATTTGATTGTTTTATATGCTGGTGAGGAATTTAAAAGTTGTAATAATCTTACTTTCCCTCTTTTTATGCAAAAATAATCTAAAGCAATAAAACATACTTAAAAACCTAAATAAAAGATCAAACACTGTAATACTATTAATATCATTCAAAATATATTAATACCATTGAATATTTATTAAGCATCCAAAAATATTGCTGAATTTTGAATGTTTTAAAAAAAGATTTTGCAAATTTATCAGATTGTTTGACATTTTATATTCATAAAACACATTCACATCATTAGTTTTTATGCCTTTATTCATAACATCTGCATATTCACCAATAACAAGAATAAATAACATTGTCTTAACTAATCTTGAATGACAATTTCCAAATACTGTATTTGCTTTACCAATGTCCTGTCACTTGCAGATATTATAGTGCAAAATGAATCTCCTTGTCTTTAATAAATACAGCATAATATTAATATTCATTGGTACCAATGTATTTTGTGACCTTTCAATCCTAAATATGGAACAAATAATACAAAAGAATTACAAAAAAAACCAAAAAAATCTGTATGACTTAGCCAAATACAGCTTGCAAAAGATAAAGCTGCAATGAACAAAATATCTTTCAAAATTTACAGTAAATCTGACATATCCTAAACAATATGTCTGATACTGAATTAAATGGAAGTATGTTCATTTTTAACAAACCAGTGTAATGAATTTCTGATTTGTTAGCTATCAAAACTATAGGCAAAAGCATCTCAAGTCTTACATGTACAATAATTAATAAGTTCTGACTTATTTGTTACTAAAATAAAAACAATACATTGTCTCTCTATGATATGTTTACATTAATATTTACATAAACATGTTACAGATATGCCTCAGTCGACCTATATATGTAGTATTCCATTAAAGTGATTTGTTTTTTATTTCTTCACATGAAGTTCACTAGTTAGTACTGTATAGCAAGACACCAACAAATATTGCTTGATATTTTTTTCCCCCAAGTACAATCATCAATCTTCAATACATTCAACAAGGTTTTAACAATATTTTATATTGATTTTCATATTTACAATTAACTGTAACCTTACAACTGATGGGTAGACTATATTGAACCAAATTATTACTTACCCAAAGCTCTTGACAGCCACTGAAATTTATAAGACATTATGAAATCTCTTATAAACATTTCAAATTGTTTTCAATATAGTTTATTAAACATATCAAACATGTTTATGTTATCTGCAAAGTTAACTCCAAAAGCTAAACAAAATCTATATAAGATGTATTAGAAAGCATAAACCATAACACCTGCATATTCTATTTTTAGATTTTATACAAGTTGATTTAGATTGTTCTGTAAAATATCTTTAAGATATATAATTTACAGCATGTTTTAAAAACATTTTGATGATATCTTATATAAATATATCATGTCATATAAAGAATTCCAATACATATGCATCCATGTAGGAATATGTATGTAGCAATCACATACAAATGCATCCATGTAGGAAAATTTATGTAGCATTCACATACATATGCATCCATGTAGGAATGTGTATGCAGCATTCACATGTAGAGTTTTAAGAAATATAATTTACAGCAAGTGTTAAAAACATTCTGATGATATCCTATATAAATATATCATGTCATAAATAGCATTCCAATACATATGCATCCATATAGAAATATGTATGTAGCATTAACATATGTATGCATCCATGTAGGAATATGTAGCATTCACATACATATGCATCCATGTAGGAATGTGTATTTAGCAATCACATACATATGCATCCACATAGGAATTTGTATTTAGCATTTGCATACATATGCATCCACATAGGAATGTGTATTAAACATTCAAATACATATGCATCCACATAGGAATGTGTATTTATCATTCGCATACATATGCATCCATGTAGGAATGTGTATTTAGCATTCACATACATATGCATCCATGTAGGAATGTGTATTTAGCATTCACATACATATGCATCCATGTAGGAATGTGTATTTATCATTCACATACATATGCATCCATGTAGGAATGTGTATTTAGCATTCACATACATATGCATCCATGTAGGAATGTGTATTTAGCATTCACATACATATGCATCCATGTAGGAATTTGTATTTAGCATTCACATACATATGCATCTATGTAGAATAGGTATGTAGCATTCACATACATATGCATCCATGTGGGAATTTGTATTTAGCATTCACATACATATGCGTCCATGTAGGTATGTTATTTAGCATTCACATACATATGCATCCATGTAGGAATGTGTTTGTAGCATTCACATACAAATGCATCCATGTAGGAATATGTATGTAGCATTCACATACAAATGCATCCATGTAGGAATATGTATGTAGCATTCACATACATATGCATCCATGTAGGAATGTGTATTTAGCATTCACATACATATGCATCCATGCAGGAATGTTTGTAGCATTCACATACAAATGCATCCATGTAGGAATATGTATGTAGCATTCACATACAAATGCATCCATGTAGGAATATGTATGCAGCATTCACATACATATGCATCCATGTAGGAATGTGTATTTAGCATTCACATACATATGCATCCATGTAGGAATGTGTATTTTGCAATCACATACATATGCATCTATGTAGGAATGTTTATGTAGCATTCACATACTTTTGCATCCATTAAGGAATATATATATATATATATATATATATATATATATATATATATATATATATATATATATATATATTCTTAAATACTTAGTTTTTACAGTAAGCATTGTTACAGAGATGCTAAAAGGAAAATCCATCTTGCTTTCTTAAGAATGGGGCTTGTTTAATATTTACAATGTAGTGCAAAAGCTTTTCAAAATATATTTATATAAAAAAATACATTCTCTAATAAAAGATATATCTTTAGTCACACAAAAAAATCATACATGTAAACAATAACAAAGTAAATAGTCAAAGGGAATTAAAATGTAACAATCACTGCAAAGTAATTGCTTTTTAAATCCATATTGAAAAAGTTTAATATATAAGTTCTATCCTGAATTATTATCTCTATTCATTTAAATATAAACCAGTTTTAGGTCATCTTGCATCTGATTAGAACTTTTGTGGATCCATATGAAATAGTGTTTATATACTTTAGCTAAAAATCCATTAAGGTTTGGTTTTTGTTTTGGTTGGTTCTGTCATCACTTTTTTGCACACTAATGGGAGTTAAGTGCCTTTTCCATGGACATACCACAGCAGCCAACCTGGACCGGTCTTAGTGCGTATCTAACCATGGATCACAAGTCCATTTCTTTTAGAGAAAATAGTATACATTCATATTTTCAAATGCAAAACTATGTTACAACAAGAAAAAGTATAAATAGGGATTCATGGTTTTCTGTGAAACATACAGATAGCAAACTGTGAGGCATGTTTTCCAAATGACTGTGGTATGTCATGTGACCTTGGTTTGCACTAATTGTATTGTGCATTAGACCTTTAACTTGCTAAAAATTTTAAACAATTACAATGCAGATGGAAAATCAACAATTTTTAACATAATAGAAAATGAATAACCTACCTGATATATCCACCTTATACCTGATTCCAAATTTGGAAATTAGAATAAATATAAAAAAATTGATTGCAAGAATAGCAAGTGCTCCGATATTTGTAAAACAAGCATTTCTAACTTACTGATAGAATGTTCACTTAGATACAAAATGCATCATTAAATAAACCACAAAAACTCACATACTGGATTGTAGAAAAAATACCAAATAATTTACAAATAATATATTAAAAGAAAGTGTTTAAAAAACAAATGTATTAACAGGAAGTTTTGAAAAAATAAATGTGTTTAATGAAAAACTCTTGGAAAACTAAAAAACTGAAGAAATACTGAATGCTCTCATGTTATTAGTTTTAAATAAAGTATGCATCTGTAACATTTTTCAACACTGGTTAATCTTAACCATGGAGAAAATTCATGAGGCGAGTTAGACATATTCTGGGCAAATAGGTTCAAGTACGTTTGTTCAAGACCATATATAAATATACGTCTCTCTCACTTATTGATCCTATTCTATAAATCGCAATATGATGGTATAGGTGATGTAATAAAGAAACAGGTAATGTACTGTATGTCACAAGATATTAATGTCATTAAATCTTCACTAGTTTTATGCATTGTGGCAGATTACCTGCAAAATAATTTTGTGAATATATTGTACCAACATACTGTATAAAAAATGCAATATTTTCTCCAAAAGTAAGAGGTCATTGCTAAATTTGAAAAATGTTTGCAAAACTTTGGCTTACAGTATTTAAAAAGCATCAGAAAAATGTTTTTTTCGAGATTGTGAATACATAATGATTGGGTTCACAACTGATTTATTATAATTTATTATAATTCCATAAATCAACTTGAAACACATCAAGTATTGACTTTTGCAACTTAGAACTATAAGACCCATATCAATATGAACATTAGAACATTCTATCATGAAAACAAACTAGTCTATATTTTTACTGATATTTATAAACCAATCTCTCATATAAACTCAGCTAGGAAGATATTTTCCCTTCCATCTTCCTGTATCTTCTCTATATTTACTTCCAGCTAGTGTGAATCATTTAGTATAAAAACTTGCTCAAGAGGAAGATAATTTCTGGTCACATATTAAGTTATAAATTCCACAGATAATACAAAAGGAAAGAGCAAGAATCTAACTGAAAAATAATCTCTTTATCTCAGTACACGTTTTTCAATGGGATGAAGAAAACCCCACTCTTGCAATCATTTTAAAGTACATAACTAATCTGTAGAAAATGCAAAAGTCTCATCACAAAGAATATCATATAATGTCCAGGTATACTATTAAAGTAACTTTATTTACATGACCATATGCAGCGGATAACACTTAAATGTACACAAAAGTTTTTGTTGGTGTCATGTATATTTGATTTAATTTATATTTGATTTAATTTAATTGTTTGTTTTTTAGTTTTAATTTTTTTATTATTTCATTTCATGCTATTGTAATGTAACTTTATTTACTGGATTTGACATTTTCCAGAAATTAGTCTGACCTGACTTGTTTTGTAAACACTTAATAATAGGAACTTTGTATCAAATGCTGAACTAGTTCCTGACCTTGATTTAGAATCGGTAAGAGTTGAAGTAAACAACCTCTTTTTGTTATTTTTTTAATTCTTTCTCAGAGTAAAAATCATTGGTTTTAGTTGATGCCATATTGGGAGTACGTGATGTTAGGCATGTATAGCTTCTATTTTGTTCTAGAAACATGATCTTGTGACCCTCATACAGAAATCTGTTTTGTGTCTTAAATTAGTGTATAACCTTTCTCTGTAAAGAATTTGGTCAGTTGGGCTGTAAACCATTGACACTTAAAGGTGTTTTTTTGTGACCAGTATGAGTTGAAATTCTATTTTATGGAATTATTCATTCTTTTTCCTGAAAATATTTAAGTACTCATACAGAATTCTTAAACAAAGACATTTATTGAAAAATAATTGGGAATTCAAAACTGTAATATTTTTTTCTGTGGTTCAACAAGGAACTGTTGACACATCAGGACAACACTGCCCACAGCATACGTCATCGTCCTCCATCTTGGATTTTTTTTATCTTGACTCAGATTTATTTAGGGACTTTTTATTTCTAGGACTTCTACTTTTTAATTCTTAAATTATTTTTGGATTCAATTAGTGGAATTAAGTTCTTTTTCTCATTTTTTTACCTTGTTTTTCTAGGGAAATAAATTATTTGTTAAATTTTTCAAAGCTTGTTGTCTTCATGCTTTTCTTGTTACTGTTTTAAAGAGCCTAAAACATAACACTGGTCTTAAATCATTGAATTTAAATTAAAGTCCTACATTTTTAAATTAAACTCAACAGTTCTACTGCATGTTCCATATCACAAAGTGATTTTGTGACAAATACATTATTTAGCTGACTAAAGTCACTACATTTGTATTTTTGATTTTAAAAATATTTGTGTTGTTTTGGGAATTTAGGACTGCTTTCATAATAATAATTAACAGAACCTCATTTATATATGTTACATATAATGGTAACATACTGTGTGTGTGTGATTTGGATTTTTAACGTAGCTTTAACAATTTTTCAGTCATATCGCTACGATGTCTGCAGTGTGATAGTTTACAGTGATGTCTAGCACTGGGGCATCATGCTGCAGACATGTAGCATGATGTCCCACCCAGTCACATTATCCTGACACCTGGCAGACCAGTTCTAACACTAACCTCTTAATGCTGAGCGCCAAGCGAGGCAGCTGTTAGTACCATCTTTGTAAGTCTTTGGTATGACTCAGCCGGGGATCGAACCCATGACCTCCCGCATCCTAGGCAGGCGCTCTAACCACTAGACTACCGGAGCAGTCAGTAACATACTAATTTGTTATGAATTTGATAATGTGATATCTACATGAAACATTCAGCACAAAACAACTGTACAGTGTTTACATCCATACAAAGTGTTTATAGTCATACAATACAATATATAAAAGTGTGTTTATATACATACAACACTGTATTTATATCCATACAATAGTGTTTCTACTCATACAATACAGTTGTGCATATATATATATATATATATATATATATATATATATACACACACACACACACACACACAATACAGTATTTATATACATACAATAGTGTTTATAACAGAGTATTTACATCCATACAATACAGTTTACATGTATATACATACAATACAGTGTTTATATTCATACAATATAGTGTTTAAATACATACAATACAGTTTTATATCTATGCAATAGTGTTTATATCCATACAATACAGTATTTATATACATATAATACCAATAGTTTATACACGGACAATAGTGCTTATATCCATACATTGTTTATATCCATACAACACAGTATTTATATCCATACAACACAGTATTTATATCCATACAATACAGTATTTATATCCATACAACACAGTATTTATATCCATACAATACAGTATTTATATCCATACAACACAGTATTTATATCCATACAACACAGTATTTATATCCATACAACACAGTATTTATATCCATACAACACAGTATTTATATCCATACAATACAGTATTTATATCCATAAAACACAGTATTTATATCCATACAATACAGTATTTATATCCATACAACACAGTATTTATATCCATACAATACAGTATTTATATCCATACAACACAGTATTTATATCCATACAACACAGTATTTATATCCATACAATACAGTATTTATATCCATACAATACAACACAGTATTTATATCCATACAACACAGTATTTATATCCATACAACACAGTATTTATATCCATACAATACAGTATTTATATCCATACAACACAGTACTTATATCCATACAACACAGTATTTATATCCATACAATACAGTATTTATATACATACAATACAGTCTTTATATACATATAATCAAGTGCTTATATACATACAATACAGTATTTATATCCATACAATAGTGTTTACATCAATACAATAGTGTTCATACCCATATAATACCAATAGTTTATACACATACAATAGTGCTTATATCCATACATTATTTATATACATACAACACAGTATTTATATCCATATAATTCAATTTTTATATCCATACAATACTATTTTTATATCCATACAATACAGTGTTTATATCGATACAACACAGTATTTATATCATTACAATCCAATGTTTATATCAATAACTTGCTTTGCATTTTCATCTCCAAAACTGTTGACTAAACATCAGTGTGCTTAAAAGAATGAAATGAATGAATGAGTTGTTAGGGATTCTTCTACTCAACACAATTTAAATTTTGTATCTATATTACTGTATACTGTAGTCAATACTAATAATTGCCATAAAAATAAAATACTTTTTTATTTAATCCATGTTGAGTATTTCCTTTTATGTTATGCACGTCATGCTGATATTAGCTTTACAACTGTCATAGAATTTGTAATTGTTTTATACATGTATTCTTATGCGGCAGCAAGCCTAATGACCATACAGAGTTCTTCATTTAAATATTTTGTCAAAGATGAAACTAATAGATGAAAAATCAACTCAATAAATCCAAAGCATTCTTAACTGCCATGTTGACAGAAAGTGTCCTTGCATTAAATTCTCTTGAGAAAGAAGCAGCAATAAATATTAATCATTATGAGAGATATGATAAAAAATGTTTGTATAAAAGTCAGACTGGATCCTTACTGATGTAAAAACCTGATATATAATCAATTTTAATACTAGTAAAATCCACTTTACCCACAGAAAGTTGTCCTATTCACATCATTAATAAATATGCATACAAACAAGATGGAAAGATCTTTGTGAATAAAAATGTAATCATGTTTTTATTTCAGGTATATTTTATACATGAATTTAGAAAAGAGAATATGAATTATGATATTATCTGCTGACAAAATAGGAATGAAGATTCCAGGCTTTACATACAAACATTTATAACAACAGATCTAAAGTAAAATGAAAGTGCAATTTCCCTGACAAATTTTACAGCTTTAAAAGTATGTGAGAAAACATTTTTTTCAGACTAATAAGTTAGGAATGTGATATATGCAAGAAATGTTCAGTACCAAAATACAATTACAATGTAGATATTGATAACCTGAACTGCATTTTCAGCTCAAAAAGTACTGGTGTAACAAACTGTGACGAAATATGTACATAATAAAAAATAGTTACAAAGGCTTTTTCTACTTTACAATATTCAAGTATTCTCCACATGCAAACCTGAAATAAGTGTGCTTATAAACTAAGATTTATAAACAAGTGTTACAAGAATGTTATATCCATTACAAAATATAAACAACTGAATGTTACATCAGTGTATAAATTTAGCTGGCAGAAAAGCTGATAAATAACTCCCAAGTATTCTATACACTCATAGTTTGCTCTTAATTTATCATGATGTGAAAAATCAATCAGCTATGAGTCAGTTTTAAGTACACTGGATCTTAATATTAATTTATAATGATAGCAAGTACCAAATTATTTCAGTATACAGTCAAACCTGTGTATACCAAGCATTTTGGAAGTTTTCTTAAAGTGATATGTGGCAATGTGTCTTAGTCTACATATATATATGTATTATTAATCGAAAGTTACC
Source organism: Sinohyriopsis cumingii (assembly GCA_028554795.2). Lineage (NCBI taxonomy): Eukaryota > Metazoa > Mollusca > Bivalvia > Unionida > Unionidae > Sinohyriopsis > Sinohyriopsis cumingii. Next base: position 48,241,304 of record CM068841.1, on the reverse strand, counting down.
TATAATTAGTACCAAGTGGCAAGACTATGCAAGTGGTCACTATAGCAACTTTGGATGTACATGAAATATCATCAATGAGCACTAAAATAAGAGCTGAAATGAGATCATGTGTACAGAAAAACACAAAAATGTACTGTATTTACAACAAAGCTAGATACTCTTAGATTTTTCAAACATTTTCTACCTACACTTTTTGAGCAATCATTAAACCTTATTGTATTTAAGTCATGTGACATGACATTTAGTGAATTTGTGTTTGCCTTAATACACCCTGTCTCACCTTATTGTTTTTAGCATGCAAAACATTTTCTGCAAGTGACAATTATAGCCATAGCCAGCAACATTTAATGCTTGCAAACTGTATCAGGCACATGTCCCCATTATAAAAGAATGTCACATGACCCCATTTTAAAAGACTGTGTCACATGTCCCCATTTTAAATGACTGTGTCACATGTCCTCATTTTAAAAGAGTGTCACATGTCCCCATTTTAAAAGAATGTGTCACGATAGGGCAATGAACTGCATCATATTACCTGAGCATGGCTTCTCTCAACAAATCTAGTATGAATGACAATTACTTGCAATGTCTAGAACCATGGCAAACATGACAACCTGCAGAAATATTCTACTTTTAAAACAAACCAAACTCTCTTTCCCTACAGAAAGATACGTCTATAAGTGTGATCAGAAGCACTGAATGTAAAATATGCCAGAGATTTGATTTCAGCAACATTTTCACCATGTCATTAAAATGTAAAAATGTTATGAGTTAATATGCAACGAGTAATGATTTTATCAGCATGAATATTTCTGACTATACTACATTGATATTTACAAGTTTTCTGAAATATATATAAATACCATTACAAGATATCTGAAATATATATGAATACTATTACAAGATATCTGAAATATATATGAATACTATCACAAGATATCTGAAATACATGCAAAAACTATTACAAGATATCTGAAATACATATGAATACTATTACAAGATGTCTGAAATACATGTAAATACTATTACAAGATATCCAAAATACATGTAAATATTATTATAAGATATTTGAAATACATGTAAATACTATTATACGGTGAACTTCCCTGTCAATTGATAAAGCTAGTGTTTAGGTTAGACAAAATGCTTTCAGAAAAATTGGTTATGAATGTAATGTCTGCAATAAATTTCAACACAAAAGTACAATGTACATATTGATAATCTGAATACATTTACATACATCTGTATGTACACCTTTGTGTTGAAATAAACATACTGACATATTAAAATGATTCACATGGAATTTATCTAATAAACAAAATTTTTAAGCATCATTAAACTGCATACTTGAAACAGACATTTATAAAAGCCAAACGTTTGCAGTAATTTAGCCTAGAAATATGAACAGCTTTATGAAATGTAAGGTAACAGTAATATATACAGAAACATTAAATGAAACTGTACAGTACATCAGATTTCATTGCACATTAAATAGCAATAAAATAAAGTTTGACTGTACACTGGAAAGCAATAACATCAGGTTTGACTGTACAATGAATAACAATAAAATCTGATTGACTGTACATTGAATGATAATTGCAAAGCCTAACAATGTCACTCAAAATATCAGGATGTGAACAGTACAACCCCAAGTAAATAGTTATTTACAAGGAAGCAAAACACTCCAAAGTTTATTGACCACTTTCCATGTATGCTTTGAGAAAAGAATAACATATATATATGAAGTTTACACAATGTTTAGAAATGTACTGATTGTGTTCAGGAGTGGAAAAAATAGGATATGTCTTCTTCCCATTGCAAGAAAGAAAAAAAGAAGAGTTTTGATTATTTTTTTTATTGTAATCATTAGAAACCAAAATTAATTGAAAGGAGTCAATAAGCTGTAAAAATAGCATGTTCATAACATAATCCTGAATATCTGAAAGACTGAGGCCAATACAGACATAATTAACATTTTACTAACATTGTCACTGCTCAACAACGTAGGTGTAAACAGATTGTTAACTGTGGCAAGTACACAGTCAAATATAATGAGATAACTATTTTCCAATAGCCAATCTGCCAATAGCAATTTGAAGTTATCTCTTATAATTACATCCATGTAAGGGTATGTTTAAGTGATTATATTTGCAATCCAAAATGATACATTTGTGATGAAATGGATACAAAGTAGTGACTCTTGAATATTTTCTATACAGAGATTGCAAAAACATATTATCACAAAAAAGAAAGACTGAAATTGTATAATAAAATGAGACCAGAATGTTTATAGAACAAGACAAAATATCTACAATTGTATAACTTGTATACATATAGTATGTAAATCTGAAGCACATGAAAAGCCACAAATATACAGCAAATATACACCAGAAAATTGTCAATGGTATCACCTTGACTTTTACTGAATGGAATGCATGGTTGTTCACATTTTCTTCCAGGTAAGAAAATTGCAACACTTTAAACACCACTAGGCCCAGAGAAATCCTGAAATAAACAAGATGAAAATTACTCATTTTTAAACAATCATAAGGAAGTTTGTCATAATTTCCTTATGTTAGGAAGAGCTGAGGGACATAGAATAAAAAACATTTCATGAATATTTGGTGAGATCTTTGACTTTTTGACAAATAAAGGTCCAGCGGTAATGTGGCAGCCCATAAACAATGGGGACCATACACACACTCTATCACAGAACACACAAAAGATCATCATCTGCATTAAGATGGATGGATCTTGCAAACTGCTGAAATCAGAAGACCATCCTCAAGGAAAGTATTTAGACACTCTCCATCTCTTCAATTTTGTTTGCTTTTATACCAAAATATGTAAGAGGGGCAGGAATATTTTGTAAAAGGCTAAAAAAGGACTCTTGGAAATACCAAACACATGCACACAAACAAACACAATGATGACTTCTCTGGTGGCCTAGTGGTTAGAGCATCCACCTTGGATGCAGGAGGTAGCGGGTTCGAACCCAGGCCGAGTCATACCAAAGACTTTTAAAACTTGTAGTAACAGCTGCCTCACTAGGCACTCAGCATTAAGAGGTCAGTGTTAGGGTTGGTCAGCCTGGTGTCAGGATAATGTGACTAGGTGAGACATCATGCTACATGTCTGTGGCATGATGCCCCAGTCCTAGACATCACATGACTATAAACTGCCACACTGCCACACTGATATGACTGAAAAAATTGTTAAAACTATGTTAAAAATCCAAAGCACACATACACACAATCACACATCAAGTAGTACGGTATTTAAATTGGCATACGAGTATAGTTATTTATGCATTTGTGTGCTTTTTTCTTGAACAATTGAAATGAGTTTCTAGTATACACACACACACACACACATAAGACCAAACAAAAATGAAAAACCACAAAAATTCTTTGAAAATCAAAAATTTCTTCTAAAGCTGCCATATCAATTACACACATCGGTGTATCATTAGGTTCTCAAATATACTATTAATTTAGCCTATTTCTATGTACTGAAAGTAAGAATGTTTGTTTTTCTTTTAAAACTTTTTTCATGATTTATTAATGTTACTGGTTTTTAAAACTCATATAATTGAAGTATGTGGCTTGATTCTATAAATAATATGTACTACATTTGAAGATTTATCATTTAATTATTGGTTGTTGTTGTTGTGGGGTTTAACGCCATTTTTCAGCACATGATAGGCTATACATGGCGGCCAGTATTAATGGTGGAGGAAGAACCCAGAAAAGCCCCGGAAAGAACCACCGACCCACGAGAAGCTACTGGCAAGCTTTCTCACATACCCACATTGGCTGAATCCGAGACTCAATCCCATGCAGACAGAGGTGAGATGGCAGTGATCCATAATGGAGAGCACTTTAGAACACTCGGCCATCAGGGCCCCTTAGTTATTTGTAAAATCAGGATATACAGATCATTAAATAATATATTTGGAGGCTGAAATGTCAGAAAGAATTTGCAATGATCTGAAAATGAAGGCCTCAAAGCTAAGAGAAACTAGGACCATCTATTACGATGTCAGAATCACAATAAGGATGAAATGAAAACTGCACAATGCAAAAATTATTGTGAATGTTTTGTATGAAATATTGACACAGTAAACTTATGAGCTGAGAGAACTACATTGGTACCTACTCAGTTTTAAAGAAAAAAAGAATATTTATTTCTTAATCCCCAAAAACAATGGTAAAGTGGTGCACTCTTAGTGTGTGTCATTCTATACTTAAAGGGGCTAATCATTGGGTATTCTCTCCCTTGAAGAGTGAGAGTATTCTAGAAACTTATCATATCAGAACAAAATGAAGAATAATGTTGTGCCAATCATGATGGTCTCTCACTAATAGTATTGTATATTTTTTTGCAACTTTCTGAAATTTTGTAATTTCTTGTATCTACTTTCATGACTTTTAAATATTTATCTATTTTAAGCTAATTCCCTGTTCTCACAATAGAGTCATTGCAACTTCTAGTTGTACAGTTCTAAATGAGTTAACCTTAACATTAGGATATACCACAGTTGTACAGCTTTGTTTGGGTGATTATTGGTGATGTTTTCTTATTAATCTGAGTGTGCTCAATGAAGGAGTCAATTATCTCTTCACATATCATGATTTTACTTGACTAAATTGTGTTGTCACGGGACAAGACTATTTCTTTTTCTGTATGATACTTAGTCTTTTCTATATGTGATCACTGAATGTTCATATTTCTCTTCACATATCACACTTTACAGTCACAAACAAGTAATAAAATCATCTCCTGTCCAAGATTATCAATCGTACAAATAAAGAAAATCCTTTCAATTATCCCCACCCCCTTTATTCACATACTTATATTAAGGAAAAATTACCCACACAGATATAGAAATTTAGTGATATTTTCCCCTTCACATTAGTGACTGCACTTAAAAATACAAAAACTTACCAAACAAGAAAAATACACAAATATCACATACAAAATAAAAGTTTTCATCTCCCCACCATGAAGAATTGGCCTGAATCAAGACAGTTGTTGATAATCTGATTTATCAATATAAATTTTATTTTCATTTTGCATTTTATCCAGTTTATTGCAATCAGGTTATAAAGAATAAAGGTGCCGGTATTGTCGGGTGCTGATGTATCAGAAGGTGTCAGAAAAATGAAGTACCATATGGTCTAAACCTTTACACACATACACACACTCAGACATATATAAATATATCCATGCTTGTTGCATTGGAGAAAAGTTTAACTTATTTTATTAACCAAGTAAAATGTATTGCCTTCCAAGTATGTAATTACTTGGAATTGCATTTTGGGACTGAATTATGGACTTGAAGTTGTGTATTGTTTGGACTTCTTACAGTTTACCCACTACAACCTAACTCTTCTCTGTTTAATAGACAGGTTCACATTATAGTTTACAAACCAGCATCAGAATTGACTTAGGATTATTCTCTATTAAATTTGAAATAAGATGCTGAGATTATGTTATTATGACTGTACACTTTTAGTCCATGAACAATTACATCCTATACATGAATAAAAGATGTCATTATAAAAACTTTAATGATCTCAGGTGACCACACAAAGTCTTGTCTGCACTAGAATTATACTAAAAGGATGATTGTAATGAAGTTCTAAACCCAAGTCAATACAGAACATAATAAGTTTAGAATATGTAAAATATACTACCAAAAACTCTCTTCTGTGATATTATAGTTGAGGGGTGTGGGGCTGATATTAACCATGAAAGATTACAAAAATTACATTATGAGATTAAGTGAAATGAAAACATTTTTAAAAGTCTTAAAGAAATATTACCTTTTAATTCATATATTGATCATTCACCAAATCAAGAACCTTCCTGGCTAAGCGCAGCATCTCTGCAGCATGTTCTTCTGTGTACAATTCTGATGGGATTCTTCGACTATTGTAAAGAAAGATTGAAAGTTACAAAACTTGTGATTAAATATTTTGAAACATTAGACAGTTTTAAAGTTTTAAAAGACAGAAATGTGCAAGCAAGTCTGTCATATGGGGTACCTGAGATGCCAAGCCTGGTGGGGGCACCATTTTACTGAGTGGGGATGCCAAAAGTGACCCTCACTCAGGACACCATTTCATCCAGCACAAAAAATGTGATGGTCTTGTTTGCAAAGGCACACTGACTGAGACAGAGAGAAATGTAGATGGGACTTTCTGCCATGCATAATCATAATGGGAAGCCTCTGAAATCATGTAAAATTCAACTGCAAGTTTCCATAAAATTACCTATTACATTCAAACCTGTGCATAACAAACACACAGATGACCACCTAAAAGTTTCATTTATGAGCAGGTCATCCTAATATTGAGGAAAACATAAATATATGCATAAATGGGACCAATGAACATGGTCTTTACATACAGATGGTCCTTAAAGACAGTGGAATGCTTAAGCAGGTTTGGATGTACTATTTTATTTCATTTAATGTTACATGTACAGTAAAACCTGTCTTGAAAGACTACTATGTTAGGCCACCTGCCTTGAGACCACATTCTTAGTGCACAAATTTATTGATTATATAGGATTGTGACCTATTATAAGAGACCACCTGTCTTGAGAGGCCATACTTTTTTGGCAAAAGAGGTGGTCTTTCAAGACAGGTTCTACTGTACATGCATTGTAATGAAGACATCTCCAAAGGTAAACATTTAAATAAAGCAAGCAGTCAGTCATGTAAGAGACTTTTAAATGTTTCATAAATTTGAACTTGTGTCTGTTGGAATAAAATATTTGTTTAGTTCAAGCATTTTCAATTTACCATTTCATATTAAATATATATGACTTTAAACTTAATTATGACATCACAATTTTTCAAGGTAGAACAAAGAGTCACATACATAAGTTCACTGATTATAAAATAACAGCAAATAAAACAGAGAACTCTTTATTGTAAAGAATTTATGAAACTCTTAAGCTTTATCATTGAAATTTTTGAAGTAATCCTTTCCCCTTAAAGTTAAATTAGATCTCATTTTACAATACTGATTAGTTACAATTTTCAAAATAAAATTTCATTTCGAGTAAAGCCTAAGATACAGTTGTCTTTTAGTAGTGTCATTTGATTGCAAAATTTTAAAAAGAGTCTTTTTTTAATTAATGATCACATTTTCACCTACTTACTTTAAAATGGAGTCGGGATACCTCATCCGTGTATGCTCCCCAACATAGTTCTGTATCTCCTGAGCAAGTTCCCTGAGATTATTACTCAATCCTGCAGCAATTTGGGTAAGTTGATGACTATGCCTTGGCACTCTGTTACCATCTACAGCAAATCCTCCTGCTTTAAGAGCCTTCTCTGTTGCCTACAGGTATGAAAACATAAGAAATACTTGTGGTATATATTTAACTCATGATTTTTAGTAGTAAGCTTTATGTGATAAATAAATGTATATGAAAACTCTCTCTCTCTCTCTCTCTCTCTCTCTCTCTATATATATATATATATATATATATAAGAAACTTGTTGTTTTGATACTAAGGAAATACCTAGTGTGAACCCTGTAACACATATGAATGTGAACCCTACATATTACAAACTTGGAAGGATAAAACAGTGGATAATAATATACATTTCCTGCACTTCAGATTAACATATCATCTGTAGCAGGTTATCATTTGCTAGCATAATATTTCATCATAAGAAATGTGTTTCAAATATTAACTTATGTCCTATAACATGCTAAATTCTGCAAAAATAATATATTCCCATAAAAAATTCGGCTTTTGACTTTGACAAGTTATATTTAAGCAATTCCAGATATGATGTTTAATTTAGCAGAAACAACCTGTAGTAATTCCTTCATATACCTGTGAAAACAAATACAATTTTAGCATAAATATAATTACTCTCAACAACACCAAACTATATAGTACAGACAAGAATGACATATACATGTACCTTCGAATGAAGAAACAATCAAGAAGGACAACTCATGCAATCAGTTTATGTCATCTAGCTGATATGGCTCTCATCACCATTAAAAAATATTTCAACAGTGTTCAATACACAAAAAGCTGCTGGATGGAATTAGAAATAAAAATTGTCACTACCTAAAACTGAGTACTGCAGGTTAACAACAGAACTTCCAAACATCACTCTAATTTTGCATAGTAACGAATTATTTGATTACTAATGGAGTGACCATGACCTGATTGTAAGCAGTTGGTCTCATTTTACATATTGTGGGCAGCATGTAGGAAATGTTCCCGGAATATATACTAAATTAAGGGATAAATATATTGTATATATGTATCTCAGCAACATTATACTGTCTTAGGATTACTAAAGCTCTGAACTTGCCTTTCATTAAGTTCAAGTCAAGTGTCATATTTTGGATGCATTAATTTTCTTATATCATGAATGTAGGTGAGGCTTGTATCAAAATTCCATTATTAGTCTAGTGGAGTTGCATGAACAGTCCCTCATAATGTACACAAATATGGATATTTTTTTTATTCAAGACATGTATGACTGCGAATAATTCCGCTTTTATATGATGTCATATCATCTCATTTATGAATCACCATATTGTCTGCATTTTGTGAATTTGGAGTAAGATTAGTAAGAATGTGCAAATAACAATAGTAAATTGTTAGCTGGTTTATAATGCAAAAATATTTTCATCTTTTAAGATGAACACTAATTATCTGTCCAAACAATTGAAAGAAGAAAACAATTTTATCTTTGGAATGATTGTATATAAAATCTTGGCATGTTAAATTGTTATGAAATAATAGGAAAAATGCAGTGTTACATTTCTCTTGAGGTCCCATGATTAAATGTAAAACGTTGTCTCCTTTCGATGGACCTGAAGTGGTCAACATGTAACCTACTGTTATGTTGACATGTGCCAATATTTTTAATTTGCCATTAACTGTAATTCAACTTATCAAAATTTTCATGAAATGGAAAAGGACTCATGCAGGAAATTTGCTACTTTTGTTGGACCAATATTTATAAACATGGTCACTGTACAAGTCTGAACTGATACACTACTCATTCTCAATATAAAGTTTTACATTAGATTCGTGTCTAATATATTTAATAAATTTTATAAATTGTAAATAATTGTATCTAATCTTCCTTTAATAAATTTTATAAATTTACTATAGATTTATTTATGTGATCCCAATCAGAACACTAAACTGCCAAAAAATATTTCCACTCCTAAACTAAAGAACATGGTTACAGTATATATATATATATATATATATATATATATATATATATATATATATAACAGACATCAAGGAATTAAGTTTTGTACTGTTCAGAGACAAACTTAGGCTCAGTGACTATTCTGAAGAATGTTCAACTAAAATTCTGCGACACAAACCAAGATATGATAGATGTATTTGTGATTCATGTTACTGATGACAACAAAAATATTTATATAAATTTTCTTCTGGATTTAATGAGCCAGGCAAATTTTAGCATCCCATATATAAGCCTCATTTACATTTGTAGTCATTAGTTACCCAAGTAATCAGACTACCCCGATTCAATTCTACACATAATTCAAAATGGAGTAACCATATGTATGAACGTAATCAACTGCTGCATCAAATGAAAGTCAACAGTTTCGACTCAAGAATGACAGTTGCAACTGTTATACAAATTGTAGAAAAGTAAAATGTGCTGTTGTTTGTTCTCTGAATTATAACTATATCTCTTGTCAGTGCCATATCTTTATATCCATAATCTTCTGAAAAAAGACAAACATTTCTTCCTTATCCCTACAGGATAGAATTTGTATTAATAAAACTTTAATGTGTTTGCTTTGTTAACTATTTTCATACATATAAAAAAAGAAGTAATTATAGCATGTGAAAATTCAACAAGATTGTACCCACCCTCCACCCCCCCAAAGAGAGACACTAATGTTACTGGTCCATACTGTAAATAGTAATATCATTTTGTGATTGTATTATGTAAAGAAAATTTTATGTAGTCAATATTAAGTCACACCTGTGATGAAAAAAACAAACAAAAAATTCAATGGGTGAAAATTTTGAGACTTGATTGTTATAGGGTTTTTGATGTCCTTCATGATACATGTAATACATTTTTATTTGTATGTCCTGGTTGTAAAACATATCTTTGTCTAATCTTCCTTTTCTTACTACATGCAAGCTGGTATATGTGAAGACAAGTGGTTATATTTACCTGGTGGCAAGTGTAACAGATCCAGTTAAATGCTGCAACAGACTTGGCTGAGGGAAGGAAGGCCTCTGCTGCTAAAAAATCTCTCTTTGCTTGTTCCATCCATCGCTTTGCTTCACCGGGTAAGGGCACAGAAAAGGAAGCTGCTCCTCCATGGAAAGAATATGAACTTCCCTGATGGCTGCCATGTGTTTGAGCAAAATATTCATAGTATTGGTCATATTCTCTGCTGTACTGACTTCCTCTTTGTCTCATTCGATTGCTCATTGTTTCATATCGTGTGCCTGTAAAAGTTTCCCTCTCAGTGAATCCAGAATTATAGCCATTATAACTGTCAAGTGATTGTCCTCTTTCAAGCTTGAGTATTGTAGCATTGATATAATTAAAAACATTCTGACAGTAATCCTCTTGACCTTTGTTTTTGTCTGGATGCCATTTCAGCCACAGTCGTTTTATGACCGATCGTCTTTCTCTCTCAGGGAGTGTCCAAGCATCACGTAAAATTGAATGAATGTTTCTGCAAGTTTCATCCAATGGAAAAGATCCAACAGACACTGCATCAGCAGGTATTACATCTCGAATTTTATTTTCCTTTCTCCTCTTGAACTTGTAAAGCTGGAAACCATAGACAACACTATTTCCTTGTTCCCCAATATCAATGAGATACCTTGACTTTATTACTGACAAGTTAGCTTCCTTCAACCCTACTGGCTCAATGATGTGAACATATATGAACACGGGATCATTTATCTGCAGATGCTGTTCATCATCCATCTCAACATCTGGATCCTCTACTTCAAGAGCAAGATATTGATACTCATGTTCCTGGAAAAAGGAAAATCCCTGTTCCAAAAATGGATGGAACTCTTTGGGAACATATGTGCCTGGAACTGGAAAAACTGATTTATGTGAAAGCTGCGTTAAGTTATACTGGTCAATTTTCCTTTCATCCAACTTGACTTGTATCTGTTGAGGTGAACTGAAGCATCGAAGAATTGCATATATTAATTTGAATGTAGTCCCATCATGTAGAATTCCTCCTGTACAGGCATGAATAAAATCCAAAATATCTCCATCATCTTCTAGTAGATCATCTATACTGTTTTCGGGTTGTCCAGTATTTTGAAAATAAATGGTGTATTGTGCATTATTTTCAATTTCAACCTTGGCCATGAAGCATTTTTTCTTTGCCTTTGACACTTCTATTCGCCTGCCTTTGAATTTTAGATATGTATTTAATCCCGTTACTTCTTTAATTTGTACATTCTGCAGATCATAAATCAACTTTTTTTCCATCTGTTCGGAGAACTTGTCTTTGATCGCATGTTTAGCTAATCTCAAAACACCATGGATAAAGTCTGAAGATTTGAGAAACATTCCAATTTTTCTTGCTTTTGAACTCTGTATTTCATTCATTTCTGATGTGTCAATCTCTTCTTCTACCACTTCTGTCAATAAAGATGGACGAAGTCTTTTTGGAAGACATAAAATGGTTTGTTTTACATCTTTCACATCTATTCCAAGATTTTCAAATCCCATAAAATAGTCAATGTCACTTTCTCTTGACAACCTGTTCTCAAAATAACTGTTGTCAGAAACAATCAATAATTTTGCATTGCAAAGCTTGTGCCCTCTGTTTGGAAAATAGAGAATGTCAATGTCCAATTCTACCTCTGTACCTTTGGTGCATGGCAGTCTTTTAATCATGTTTGACATTGCTTGACGAATGCAATCAAACTCTTTTGCATAAAGGGTTTCATCTCTGACCTCATTTTTTATCATAGTAAGTATCCTTGCATAGTGTATAATTTGTACCTCTCTTGATGCTCCAAGAAATACAAATAAATCATTGAATTGTCCATAGAAACTGGGCGCTTTGTACAAGTATGGCTCAATTGTATCTGCTTCTGTTACATCTATAATCACTTGCATAGATTTAACAAGTATCTTCTTCTCATCAATGAAAATAATTGGTGTGTTCTGTAGCTTTTGACACATTTTTGGATCTTCGTCCTTGTTTTCAGAGAGAAAAGCATAAATCTTTTGCATTATAATTTTAAAGTGTGAGGCTTCTAAACTGAGCTGTCTATAATCAGTAGATTTTGCACTTTGAGCATCACAGATATTTTGAGAGTGTTGAATCACTTTCTCCACTGGTGGCACTGCATAAACACCAAGTTCCTTTGCTACTTCATGAATATGATGACCAGAACAGGGTAAAAATTTGATTGGTATTAGATCCAAAGTGCTCCAACATACAACTTCAAACTCTGATGAAACTGAACCCGAGAAGCATATTAGCCTATTGCAGTCATTAGGCTGTTTGAAAATTTCTATCTTCTCTGGAGACATCCTATGTGGTGGTATAAATCTAATTTGGGAAAGTTTCTTCAAGGTTTCTCTGCTCCAGTTTCTTTTAGCTTTCCAAAAGTATTTCAAAAGGCATTCTGCTTTGCTGACTGTATCTCTCACAGTTATTTCTTCCTCATGTGCAATTTCTCTGGCAAAATTTAAAAGATGTCCATCTGACAACTCTGTAATCAACCCCAGTAATACAAAAAATTCTCTCCAGTCTTGCATCATGTAATTTTTGGGAGGAAATTCAGCCTCCTCACACAGGACAAGGAAGACCTTATTGAAGGGGTCATAAAGGTCTTTGGCTCGTTTATATCTTCCATCTATACACCTAAATAAGGGTACTTCCTTCAAGAACCTAAGGAGAATAATCTGCTTATTGTTGAATCTTTCTTCACTGTCGTATGAACCATGCAAGTGAAATAAATTGTCCCTTATAAATTCTAAGTGCCTCATATGACTAATCTCTGGCAATTTCAAGAATGAAGTTGCAATCTTATTGCAATAAATGTCTATTGTCTCTTCATATGTGAATCCAAGAAATGCATGCAACTTCTGTAAATTATCATTCTGAATCAACAAAATGTGATTTGTAGCTGTTACCCACTCTGCAATGCCATCCTGTGGCATTTCAACTGGCAGAACAAGAACACTGTCTGTTTGAGAAAAGCTTAAATGTTTACCATCATAAGTCACATGTATTGGAAGGGACCTTATGGTATTCTGAAGCCAGGTACTTTCCGATTCTTTTCTGAGTATCTTCAGTTTTTCAGACAGATAAATGAGGAGGGCATTACATTCATCAGATGAAAGGTTGCATTTCTTCATTTCATCTATATGGCACTCCAAGCACATGAGGAAATGAAGAGGTTTTTCTACAGTGGATACTAATTTTTTCATTGCAGAAGACACATCATTATATTTTGGGAAGATGCCTGTGTCTATACATGGAAACTGGATTTTCTCAATCGCTCTTTCAAAATCAGTATGAACAGAGTGATAATAATTCAACACCAAAATACGTTTACTGATAGGCATCAAGAATCGTTTTATTTTGTTGTTATTTTCAGTCTTGTTTTTTCTGCATGGCAGAAGACTCCAGTTATCAAACACTTTAACATTTTCTTCAAAGCATGCTTGGTCAACTTTACCACTTTTTTCCTTGACCATTGAATTTTCATGCAGCATTGTCCAAAACATTTCCATCCACACTGCATTTGGAACTTCTGTCGACTGCAAACTCCATTCTATCTCTTCTCCTGAAGTAAATTTATGAGGATCAATTGAATTTGGCAAGCAGTCTGAGAAGTCTTGAATATGCAGATCTTTAAATAACCCACTTTTTCGAAAGCTGACAGTGTCAAATGTATTCACAAGATCTTTGTGAACAAACAAATCTCTTGATCCTTGTAGCAGTTCACAATATTTTGACAAAAACACCGGGTTCTCATGGTCAAAGCATCTAAGAAATTCATCGTTTGTGACAAGCAATGGTAGGCCTTGTAGATTTTTATATAGTTCCTGATCAGCATTTAGATAATTTATCAAGTCATAGACATTCCTTGTGCTCTTCATATTAGTTCTTGATATGTAAAGATTAAATTCAATTTTACAACTGTCTTCATGGCTCTCTCGATATGACAGGAGAAATGAAAGAACTTTGCTTGGGCATATTTCATTTAATTGAAGTATAGCTGATGATAGTGCAGCTTGAACATCACGTGGAGATTTGATTATTTTCATGCCCATGGCCTGCAATGGTGCAATCAAATTCTTGTCTTCTTTGGATAAATTATCAAAGAATGATGGAAAATGGTCTGAAGATCTTTTCAAGGGAAACCATTTCAATTCTACATGATGCTCTTCTTGCTCCTTAATCGAAGGAAATATATCGATCTCCCGATCTGATATGAATTGATACACGTATTTCAGAAGAGATTTCCAATAATCATCACTGATGTTTTTCAGAGTTGGAAAATATGAGTTGAAAAGATCCAGCTTTGCCATAGTAAGACTCTGTTCATCACAAACTTCTTTGAAGATGTGGGTTTTCATGAAGGATAAGCATGAGACATAGGCATGCGATACAGTATCCCCAAGTAAAGCGTGATTCCAGTCATAGCTATAGCCTTTGTCTGCTTTCCACAATGACCGTCTTGACTCATGGTCAAGCATGAAATGACCATTTACATGAACTGGAAGTCCAGTTTTTAGTGGCAGGGGCAAGAAACAAAACGCACGCCCATTCTTCTTTAATAAATTCTCTTGTAAAAGTCCAAAAATAGTTTCAGGGGTTCGTTTTTTCCATGCTTCAAGTGTAAGACTTTCATCACTAGGTAAAGAAGCTGCAATTCCAGCTAGTGGTAGATGTCCAATAAAATGTCCCTTCGTTGCATTTGATATGCTACTAGGTATTTTAGAAACATCATCAAACCCAATTCTTTGCACAACATAAAATATCTTCATAGTTTTATCACTATCTTTGACCATCATGGTATATCCAACTTCCTGTGGGGGAATCTGAAGGAAACTCAAATTTTCATTAGTTTGATTTTTTACATATTCTTCCACATACTGAAAAAATTCATCTCTCCTTCGTTTATCATTCTCAGATATTATCACTTCTACAGCATATTCTTCCTTCAATGTACCAGATGTGATATCTGATATCTTTATTTTCGACACATGCCTAAGAAACAATAAGGATTCACAGATCTCTGTTTTACTCTCATTGAGGATTTCATTCAGTCTATTCACTGATATTTCTTCCTTACTGACAAGGGAAACTTCTGACATTTCTTTGTTTCGAAGAGGAAATCGAAACATTGTTCCACAATTGGATTTAAAAAAAGTATCATCTCTTTCATGATACCCCCTAAGCATATCTGTATCATACCGTCGCAGTGCTTGCATGTTGCATTTTATACCAGGGTTATCCTCATTTGCCATGGGGACAAATTTACACATTGGGTCAAATATGCAGAGTGTTTCTCCATTCTTAAGATCAGGTCCCTTTGTAAGAAATGAAGGAACATCAGTCAGATGGTATACAGCATTAAACCCAACACCATATTTACCTGTTTTTGATGGGTCACTGGATTTGCTTCCCATTCCTAAACTCTGGATACCTTGCAGATCTTTTTCTGTGAATGGTTTGTCATTGTACACACAAAGTGCAGGACCCTGAAGAGGTCTGCAATCATCCGAAAGGATTTTATCACACTCATGTGTTCTTAAGTCCTTTATGAAATGAATCTCATTTGCTCCAGCATCATCTGCATTCTGCACCAATTCCTTTAAAATACTCTCATCACATGGATAGGAACCAAGCAAACTTCTTATTCGTGTAACTAGTTTTTCTTTCTGTCCCCAAGGTATTCCAACTAAATTTTCTTCTAAATGTTTCAAACGTTTTGTTTTGATTCCAAGACTCGCTGCAAGTTCATTGGATATCTTGCCATGTACAAGTTTCATCTTTGAACTAGTACTGACGTCTTTATCGTCCATACAGAGGTCTTGTGTACGTTGTAGGATACATTCTGTATCTGGTGCATATATTTCGAGTGCCATTTCATTGCATTGCCTATCAGCTTGTTTCAAAGAATGTTCCAAAGCAAGGAGCAAATTACAGACTAGATCAGTATCCTTCTCTGACAGTGGCTCATTATTCTGTACTTGCTTCTTTTTGGTCAGAATTTGTGCAATTTCACCTGGAGAAAAAAACTCTTTTATTCCAATGGCTTTGAAAAATGCTTCATATTTTCTCCATTCTGAATATGAGAGCTGGAACAATTCAGGAGAACAATTGTAGTTGAGATCACGGGCAACTTGTGCAGGCACAACCATCAGGTTATCTATCATAATAATTTGTTGATATTTAAATGACTCAAGATAATTTAGAAGTTCAGCAGTTTCCACATTTTTAGAACTCTTCAAGCATTCATTAAAATACTTATATATTTCCTCAAGAGTTGGCTTGCAAATCTGTTGCTGTATTTTTTCATCACTGTTATACTCTTCTAATATCCTGAGCAGCTGATTGCCTACAGTTTCATAGGGAATGTCAGTCATATAGAATCCCTTCACACCAAGCATTCTTAGCACTGGTCTTGATATTGATGACAAACATTCTAATCTGGTCTCATCAATAACAAGCTCAGAACAACATACCAGTTTCTCCCTAAAGCCAAAATATAGCATTGTGGGTCTTGCCAGTTGAATAAGACCTTTTTCATGATTTTCTGAACATATGTTAGATGAAACTATGTTTGGTTTGTTTTCTTCAGCTTTCCAACTAAAATGCCAATTGGCTGGTTTTTGTAAAACTGGAAGAAACTCAATTTGCTGAAGAGAATTTAAGGTTGGCTGATCTTGTTCTAATTCATTCCTGACTGAATTATTTGACAAATATTCAACAATCCTTGTACATCTATTCAATGCACAATTGCCACAAACAGAAGTGAGTTGCTGGACTGAATGACATCTTTCCAACAATAAGTTATGCGGCAAGGTACGATGGAGCATTCCCAATTTTCTGAGTAAATCTAGAGTCTTGTCACTTCTGAAATTTTCTTTCCTTAGTGGAAATACCTCATCATTGTCATCATATAGAATACTAAGATCGCTTGAAGGATCAATTAGTTCTGATGGACATTTCAAAGTGCCACGTGGTTCAGTTGGGATGCATTCCACATTTGTAAGGGCCTCAGAAACATTTTCTATTGGTAGCATCAAAGCAAACTGTACCAACGTGTTTCTTTTGGATGCATTTTCACTCCAAAAAGGATCTTTCAAGTTTGGAAGAAATATGTGTACAAAAAATTGTTCCGTAGTAATCAGTCCTTCATTCAATACTTCCTGGGATACACTTTCAATGCACTGCTTGACTTTATCTGGCAGATCAATCACCAAATTTCCAGGTCTTTTGTTGAACTTCAAGAGAACTTCAAAGGCAATGTTCCCTATTTCAATGTCTTTTCGCAGTTCAGGGTCAAGGAATATACATTCATGGAAGCATTTCCAGATTCCATTCCTATGGAATACTTTAGCATTAGTTGAAACTATTCTCTTAAAGAACTCATTCTGAAGAGGTATTGTTGTCATTGAACAATCAAGAGGCCACAAAGTATGATACTCATATTCAAGAGGTACACCGCTGTCCCTTAGTCCCTCAAGAAGATATATGTATGCATTTACTAAGGCATCCTTCATCAGGGCTTGATTCCACTGACTACTTGTGGTACATTTGTCATCTTCAGTTGTTGTCAGCAAATGTCGTCTGTCTGATGTAATAGCAAAACATCCATTTATGTGCACTGGTAAACTGGTTGGAATAGGCAGAGGCAAAAAACAGAACACATGGCCAACATTATAGAAACCAAGAGGCAATTCATGTAGGGGTATTGGCCATAAGTGCTCCCCTTTTTCTTTGTAAGGTACTGCAACACCACAAAGAGGCAGTGCCAAATTTGCATTGACAAATTCATGCTGAAGTGATGTGTCTGTTCCTGTAGCCCAGGAAAGAATCCAGGAACAGTTCAGTTTTGTGCCAGAATGTTCCCTAAGCAGTGGAAAAAGCCATGGTGCATCTTCTATTGCCTCTAAGTTAATCGATATCTTCTGCAAAATCCTCATTGGGTTAAACCGTAAATCTCCAATCTCCTTGAGATTTGCTGCTAATGTGAGTACATTTGTGGTACAAATTGTAGACGAGTCTTGCTGTTCCCAGCATTCTTTGCTCAAAGAAAATAATGATGTCCGCTCTTGAGGATCTGTACAGTCTGATCTCAAATGGAAAATTGTTACTTTCCTGATATTTTGGGTAAACAAAAGCAAGTTTCCTGCAGCTTTGAATGTTAGCTCTAAAAGCTTCACACATTCTTCCTTAGAGTAAACCTTGTTGCTGATTTCACTTCGTTGAGCCTGAGAAAGAGTGCGAAGTGGGAACCTGAAAAGGGTACCATTGAATTGAATCCTGTCTTTGGATGGGGATAAATCACAGCCAAATATGTTTTGAAAAGGTCTGAACTGATTTTCAAAATAAGTCAATATTTTCAAGTTTTCCTTTCTTCTAAGATCTATTCTGATTCCAGGTTTCCCAAGATAAGATATATGTGGATCAAGCATGACAAAATTGCTACCACTAATGAAACTGGGTACATCTGTTACATTGTACACAGAACAAAATCCTAAACCAAACTTTCCTATCTTTTCCAAATCATCTTCTTTTGTTGCTCCATTCAGTTTTAGGATGTTCAGGAAGTCCTTTTCTTGGAACTCTGCATCATTGTAAGCCCAAAGTGCTGGTCCCTGGCATTCTGCAAGGCCTTCATGTAAAAGATTATTCCTAGCATCCTCATTTTCTCTTTCATCATACAGAAAATATACTACATTTGCCTTGGCATCATCAGCATTCTGAACTATCTCTTTTATTACAGAAAAGCCATCTAGGTATCCATCAGTGACAAGGTTATGAAGCCTCCTTGTTAGAGGTTCATTTTGACCCACAACTTCCATTTCAAATTCATCAGTTTTTGAAAGTAGCCTTCGTGTAACAGACATTATACCCAAGTCTTCAGCAATCTTGCCAGATACCTCTTCGTGGATATAATAAATTTCTTCCTCAGAGTCATCATAATTTCTGTCTTGCAATGAACGAGATTCACAGTATGTACATTCAGTTCCTGGTTTTAGCAAAAGCACTGAGGCACCTGCTTTTGTGCAAATAGGAAAAAGGATATTATGTTGCTGTCCTACTAATTGGGTCTTTTCTTGGCTAAGCCTTTTCAGAATACTAATTATTATATCCAGGTCTTTCTTTGATTCCTCTGCTGAATATTGGTTAGAATTATATTTGTCTCTGATCTTATTCTGTATCTCTAGAAGTGTGTCTATGTTCTGTTCTTTTTTGCACCCAAGAGCATAAAAGAAAGAATTCAGGTACAAGAGTTCGCTTGGAATTTTCCACAGATAAGGACTGAGATCTATGTCATTTGGTCTAGAATGAAGAAAAACTTCACTGGAAAGAGAAAATCCATCTCCATTCCAAACAAAAGCTTTGTGTGTGAGACTTTTAAACTTTTCATTAGCAAGTAGTTTGATATTTTCATATGTTGACAACTTGTGATAAATTTCATTGATTAGAGGTAAGAGATCTGCTTTGAGGTGACTTTCATAGACATCATTAATATTTTCAAGCTGCTGCACAATTTTATCTATGGGAGGGTCTTCATTCCATCTGAAGACAGATGCAAGTTTGCTGTCTCTGGATTCAATCAACGGCATCGTTGATCCAACCAATCTCGAAAATTTTGACAGGCGCAAATCAGATGGTTTGCTCAGAGCTTGTTGTGGTTGAAACCAGGACAAGGCACTAGAAAAGCCTTCACATTTTGTATGCATATGGATGATGCACCTCATGTCTTGCAGCTTTTTTCCTAAAGAAATTCCTTGTATTTTTTTATCAAGAAGGGAAGATTTGTCTTCCAACACCTCTAAGAACCATTTTGCTTTCAAATGCATTTGTTCTTCCTTCCCATTTTCACACCATCCATCAAGGACCCTGGCTGTTTCAAATAAATCCTCAGCGGTCACATCAGTATACGTTTTTAGTCCAAGTCTCTTCAGTGTTATGATATCTGACTCTGTGCAGAAATAATGCATCTCGGGAAACTTGTTTTCCTTTTCAAAAAGAGACTGCAATCGATGATCCAATGGATCAAAAAGATCACTTGGCTGAGAGATTTCAAGGGTTAAATTCGATCTTAAGAATTGTACACACTTGGCTGCATTCATGATCTTTATATGGCCCTCAAAATTTCTAATGTTTTGCATGAAGTAATACATGAATGTTTGTCTCTCAGTAAAATTGTAAAGCTCATTCTCCCTGTTTTGCATCATTTGTAAAGTCTCGAGCACTAAATTATTTTGATCTAATTCTCTGGCTCCAAGGATACGTGCAAGACGACATTCATCATAGCCTCCAAGAATGTATGGGTGGGGGAATTTTACTGGAAACTCATCTACTCTGACAATGGTCGAAATCTCTTGAAGCGATACTCTCTTTTGCGACCCACTTTCTGAGAATAATTTGAGGCATTTTACAAAGTTTTTGCTCTTCTCAGTCCAGGCTGTAAAAGCAGCCAAAAGTTTAACAAAATCTTTTCTGTCCTGATAAGCACAGAGATTATTAAAAGTTACAATCGCCTTTTCCCTTTCATATGTGCTGTAAAGCATGTCCATGAGGTTTATCACTCCCTTCTCTGTTGAAAACTGAACATACTGAAAAATCTCTAACCTCTGAAGCCATACAGGAAGAGAGGGAAGAACTTTGATAGATAAGAGCTCCAAACATTTGTACACAGATTCATTCCAGCTTGGCATATTTGGCATTTCTTTCACTATCAAGAAGTCGCTCAGATGGTACAATTCAATCTCCTGAACATGTGACCAAGAAGGAACCAATGGAATATGTTCAAACAAACTTACATTGTAGCCATGAGAGAAAATATTTTCCCATACTTTTTCAATCCAGTCTCCCATCAGAGCTGAAAAAGGACCAACCCTTTGTGGACAGGTTTGACCTAGATGATTTGTTATGGTTTCTTCCAGAAGGGATCTGAATGAAACAGCATCCAAATAGTGCACTTGGAACTGACCTGTAATAGAATCAAAGCAGGGCATGAATTCTTTAATTATAGCTCTATTACATGCTTTTTCAGCATATAATTAAGTGTACTCAGTTTTGATGTAACTGCTAAGGATTTCATCAAGACGTACTCATTACAAATATTTAAATCACACAAAGAATACTCTAAATTCAGGAAATTTTAGGAAACCAAACAAGGGTGACAAACATATTAGATACATAGCTATGAAGAATTAGATGAAGCTTAGGCCCATTTAACAGTGTGTGAGTAAAATACTGTATGTTATTATGTATATTTAACTTGCATTGTTTGTTTGATGGTTTTATTTTATTTCATTACATGCTATTGTAAAGTAACTGCATGTTGGACTTGACCTTGTCCAAAATTGAGTTAATTTCTGCTTGACCCAAATTGATTTTTTTAAAACTTTTATTTATCAACAACTAAAACATAGCAAAATTATTCTCTATGTGTATGGGTTTAAAATCAGTATTATTAGTATTAACAGAAGAAGTAAATATGTTGATCGGGGTCTAAGTTTTGGAATTTCCTGAGTGTAATCCAGGTTATGGCTATTGTTTTGTAAAGATCGGGATCATTCTAGAAGGTTATTTTCATTGGTAATGTTTTTTTGAGAAAATGCTAATTGTGACCTGAGGTCAAGTAGAGAACTATATATAGTGTAACTGAGAGGATTTTATCATTCGTGCTTTAACATCTAGCACTTTCAAATTGTATTATATGTTGTGGCCAGTAATTTTGGGCTGGAATCTATTTTCTTAAAATTACTGAATTCAAGTGATTAATTTCTCTGGAAATACAAAAGTGCTTTGGTAATATTCTTGGATAGAGACATTCACTGGAATTTAAAGTTTATTCAAACCTGGAATTATATTTCTGTGATTCAGCAAAAGACTGTTGGCACCTGAACACACTAGGAGCTATAACAGATGCGTCATCACCTTCATTTTTTGGATTTATTCTAGACTTTTACTGGATTTTATTCAGGACTTTAAATTACTAGGACTTGTGTCTGTAATTCTTTAATTATTTTGGGATTTAATTCGCAATACCAAAAGTTATTTTTTCTCATTTTCACTTTGTATTCTAGGGAAATAAATTATTTGTTAAATTTGACAAAGCATGCTGTCATTCAATCTTTTCTACTGTAACTTATTTTAAAACCACTGATTCATATCAATACAAAAATTTCCCTACCTCTGTTTGCAATGGCTTGCATATGTCCTAGAAACCTTTGTTTTCGCCAATCTAGATGTACAAATATGTTGTCAAGTCCAGGAAAAAGTTCCATTTCTTCCTTGCTGCATAACAGTATTTGACCATGTGGTCTGTGGCTGGATACAAAGGCAATGAAGGATTCATCATTTAGAGGAAGAAGTTCCAGACCATCCAGGATCTCGTATTGACCGTCTACTGTTAAGAACTCAAGGAGATCAAACTTTTCTTCCCTAGTCAGTGACCTGTATCTTGAGTTGTCTTTCAATATAATGGAAAGACTTCTTGGCGTTAATTCTGTACCACTGTTACTGAACTGGGTGAAAAACTGAACTACATGCAGAGGTACTTCCACATATTTCTTGTCATAAATCCTCAAGACTTTTGCGACTGTATTCTTTACGGAAGGGGTCAACTTTGGATATTGACTGAATGTGGTGAAATAAGCTTCTGCATAATCAATCCAACTTTTCTCTCCAAATTTATTGACAGTCAATAGAGTGGGCTTTGCGATGATTTTCCGAGAAATTTGAGGCAGTACTATTTTCCATATATCAACTACCTGATCAGCTTTTGGAATGGCTGCATAAATGCATTCAATAAAGCTATCTTGGTTTCCATTCTGAACTGAGTGACAAATCATCTCCTGTATAAGAATCTCATATACATCTGGCAGTACCTCTGTGAGAAGCTTTTCATTCCATGTCAACACTTTGTCCCTATGCAGATGCATTTCAACTTGATCAGCCGATGGCCATTTTATGTGGCGTCTATTTTGACTTAGTGCAAAATATCCATTGACGTGTACTGGCAAACCTGTCATACTTGTTATCTCCTGTGGCAGTGGTAGAAAACAAAATACATGGCCCTTGAATTGTTTAAAGTTTTGTCCAATAGGAGCAGCTAAACCAGCAAATGGGCTGTATCCCAGAGACTCGTCCTGAATAAGTAATTTCAGTTCATTGGACATATTTCCTCCCTTATAGTAGTTAATCACCATCCAGTCAGTGGTACTTTCCTTCACAGTATCGTCTCTTTCATAGGATTTTGTGCAGATGGATAAAAGGTATTTACAACTAATAGAGCACTGTGGAACTGTTTTATTTAAATTTTTGATCTTCGTCAAGAAGGCTATCCTTGCCTGTTGCACTTCATCCACATTTTTCACAAGCTCTACATTGAACTGCATGTGGATCTCATTAGAAATGGCCTCCCTTGTAAACAGGAATACTTTTGTTATCTGCTTCAAAAAGATCAATATATTTGAGGCTTCAGCCTGGAAGGCAGTGAAAAGATCAATCACCTTGCCTTTATCATATAACGTGTCTGATAGGCTTGAGGCCTGCAATCGCAAAGGAAACCAGAACAGTGTTCCATTGTACCACCCGGTCTGTAGAATTGCTTCGGTAACACCAAATGTTCCTTGAAGAGCTGTGAGGAGGTCCTCAATGTTTAACTTCTTCCATTTCTTTAATTTGGACAGTCTAATTGTCAAACATACATGATCGGAACTTCTATGGGGATCCATAAAAAGAATCCTGTCACCACTCAACACAACAGGATTGTCTGAAATTGTGTTTAAATATCAGTGAGACATCAAATGCATCCCATTAAAATCTTTGTATCTATCTTTTATTACATACCTGACTACCTATATATCTACCAATAGATAGATAGGTAGGTAGGTAGATATGGCTGGAAAGATGGATGAATGAATGTTTCTAACCTTCTATCCATCCATCCAACTACTGACCCACCCACCTGCCTGCCTAATTTGCTATCCAGCTACATATCTACAATTGGCAATAACAAAAATTAATCTTTTGTGTGTAATTAATACTTGTGATTTTGAAAATTAAACTGAAATAGTTGAGATTTCAATTTACTCTATAATAGTCTGACTGTATTGTACCTGACCTGATTTAAAATAAGGCAAAACTGATAAATTACATGTATATAAAAGATATGAAACTTCAATTTTATTGGAGCCTGTTTCATTAAATGATTACAATGAAAATGATTTTATTATATATTCATTTTTGTCTCTGTTAACTTTACATCATCAAAGCCATACAGTATTTTGTGATACTGAATACCTTGATATTGCATGCATGTGCACAAAACATGTGCCTAAAAATAGTATAGTGTATTAGGAACTACTTTATAAACAAACCATGTACACTCATGTAGTAGATGCTTTAGGTTTTAGTTGATTAAATTTGTTTCATCCATTTGAAATGTTAACAATGTGGAAGAGTTCATTGAGTCAGAAATGAAACTTTCAAAAAGCGCATGAATGAATGTGATATTCACAATGTCAATAACAAACATGCGAGACAGTAATTGAAAATACCGTTCTGATCATTTGAAAGTTATTTAGGGGAAATATTTGTAACGTTTCACAAACAGAATGGTTCATATTATGACTAGTGCTCTCTAGGGTCTACAAATATAGCATAGAAAAGTATACTGAGGCCAAGGGCTATCACATATCTATCAAAGATATACCATTTTACAAGTCTGTCAAAATACTAGATTCGAGAGAAAAATGCAACTGAAGGTTTTGGTAGGAAACTAAAAGCCTCAGAACCAATAAGCCAGGATGAAGAAACATTGCTATGGTCCCTCAAACAGTGAGATTCAAGTGACTGGGCATAAACATTCGTCTTCTTTAGCTGGTAATAAGAATGGTAACAAAAATATACTTATTTTTATGCATCTTGACTTTCCTCAAAATGTACTTTCATAGTTCTACAAATCCGAATGATATGTCCTGCAAAACTTAATACACACTGAAACTGCACTGAAACTTTGAGTACATCTCCAACTAAGTTCACATTCTACTTACTATGCTGAATTGACCCAATAATCCAGCCCATCATAATCAGAAAAGCAGAGTTGAGTTGGATCAACATAAAACTAAATTCCATCCATTTCAGACCAAATAGAAATGTTGTTGCAATGTGCATTTATTCCCATTATGACTATAAATTTCAATTTCAAATGGACCAAACAACAATTCTTTATGAAACTACTGTCATGTGTGCAATAAAGTTCGAAGGTCTCTGGGCAGTGTTATTTGCACATTAATATTGTTATTGTGTATTGATGAATCCACGGTTGTGTATTTATTTTTTAATACAGCATAAATTCAATTAGCTTGTCTTGTGTAGTGTTTTTTTTTTTTTTTATAATATAATTAAGCCTTAGGTAGAATAACAAAATGAGAACATAATAACAAGGTTACTGCATTTGTATGGGAAAATATGAACTTCTTTTCTCAGAATAATACTTCACTCCCAAAGGTCATGCAGTATTATTCAGAAAAAACTCATTCATATTTTCCCACACAAATGCAGTAACCTATGACTATTTCATACTCATTTTTGACTCCGTTAACTTTACATTGTCAGAATCATGCAGTATTTTACAATACTGAACACCTTGATACTGCACGACACCTATGTCTAAAACTAGTAAAGGGTATTAAGAACTACTTTGTAAATAAAATATGTATATTCATGTAGTAGATGCTTTAGGTTTTAGTTTAGCGGTATTAGGTTTGTTTGTGGATAAACCAAAGAAGCTATTTCGTCTGTTATAGAGTAGAGAGAATGAAGTGAACAATGTGGATGAGCTTACTGAGTCACAAATGAAACTCTGAAAGAAGAAATGAATGAGCATTGGTATTCACAATGTCCACATCAAACCTGATCACTGAGACAGTTATCTAGGAGAAATGTTTGTAACTTTATGTAAATGGAATGGTTCAGGCTATGAACAGTACTCTAAAAATAGCATAGAAAAGCATATTAAGGCCAAGGACTATTGCATATTTATCAGAAATGTACCATTTTATAAGTCACAGTACTAAATTCAAGAAAATAAATGCAACTTTAGGTTTTGGTAAAAAAGGTAAGGATCTCAGAGCCAATAAGCCAAGCTGATGAAGAATTCTTATTTCCACTGGCTAAATGGATTGTCACACACCTGCTGCTTATGTTATTTTTTCATACAATGTTTCAGATTTAGTCTAAAGAGAGATGCCACACATGTCATAACATAGCTGGGGTCCCTACAAAGAGCATGTAAATTACAAGGCATAAACATGTCTTCTTTACCAAGTTTTAAGAATGGCATACCCGGTAATATATACTTAAATTTTTCCATCTTGAATTTCCTCAAAATGCACTTTCTTAGTTCTACAAATCTGACTTACATGAGCTATGTCCTGAATTCTAAAACTTGATTGCAAACTGCAAAATTGTTCTGTAATTTTGACTACTTTTCAACTGCAATAACATTCTCCTTACTGCACTCAAACTGAAATGAACATGATATTCCATAGCATCTTTTTTGATAAATTCATATTTTCCCTACATCATGATTACAAAATTTCAATGACAGAACAGAAACACACATGCAGTTGAGTCAAGATGCATCCTTCCTTGCTCAAATCATATGTACTTCATGTGGAATTGACACAGCTAATAAACCGAGTCCATAACTGAGATTGAGTAAAATCAACAAGAAAAACGCCAAAATCCATCTATTCCAAACCAACTCAAAAATTGTTGTAAGTAGACCAAAACCACATTTCTTTTTTAAACTAATGTCAAGTACTCAATGAAGTTCAAAGGTTAATGGGCTATGCTATGTGTACATGTGAATGTGAATTGCTGAATCTATGGTTGTGTATTTATTTTGGAATACAGCATAAATGCAATTACTTTATGTAGTGTATTTTTTTAATAATAACTCTTAAGTAGACTAACAAAATGAGCATAACAATAAAAAGATTACTGCATTTGTATGGGAAAATGTGAACTCATTTTCTCCGAATAATACTGCACTCCCAAAGATCGTGCAGTATTATTCCTAAAATAAATTTTCATCTTTTCCCATACAAATGAAGTAATCTATAATTGCTAAAGTATACAACACAACCTAATGATCCAGTGCAACACCATTTTTAATATAAAACCTGAAATTGCCCACGTAGTCTGAGATGAATTTTGTCAGTCCAGCTTTAGAATAAGGGAAACTATCAGTGAACCACTTAGCTTTGAAACCCAGTTTAAATCTAATCAAACACATCCTCCATGTTGTATCATAGCTCAGTTTCCATCCCTAAAGTTCAACCTTTTGAAACCAAATAACAAATCAGAAACATTTCTTTTACACCTAGAAATGAATCCCAATGATGTCCAAGAATGAAAAATTTCAATCGAAAATGTATAGACGGGTGTATTTAATGACAGGTAGGCAAAAGCTATTGGACACATGCATACATTAATAGTTCTTTATCCATCCATGCATTTATTCAAGACATCCTTTTGTAAGCACTAGGGTAGGTGTTAAATGTGATCAATGGAATTCTATAAATTTGGGGTGAAATGAGTTTAAGCTTAAGCTTAAACCAGTTAACACAAAGAAACTCAATGTCTTTACAAGCTAGACCCGTATCTATGTATGTGCCATAACAAAGTATCAAACCTCAATTAACAATGCACCTGCATTAAATATACCCATGACAAGTGGTCTAAAGCACTCTCCATTACGGATCACTGCCATCTCACCTCTGTCTGCATGGGTTCGAGTCTAGGATTCGGCCTATGTGGGTATGTGAGAAAGCTTGCCAGTAGCTTCTCAAGGGTTGGTGGTTCTTTCCAGGGATTTCCCGGGTTCTTCCTCCACCATTAATACTGGCCGCCATGTATAGCCTATCATGTGCTGAAAAAAGGCGTTAAACCCTACAAGAACAAGAACAAGAACAACAACCTATACCCATAATTAATAAAACTGAGATTTTTTAAAAACTGAGTTTACACTCCTAGAAAGAGCTTTTCACCACTAGCATCCTCTGTGAGTGGCTGACATAACAGTTTGATCTCAAAGGCTCAAGCTTGGTAGTTTTGAGAATTCTAAAAATCACAAGAACAAACGTTTTCAACACTTAGCCATACCTGTAATATGGAAGACAGATTTGAAGCCCAGTCCAAATCGCCCAACTTTTAATGGGTCTTCCTCTTTTATACTGCTGTAAATCATCCTGATACCCTTCCAGTCTAGCTCCGTAAAAGTGGCATTGTTGTGGAAGCAAAGTGCTGGACCCTGAAAATGACATATTTATCTACAGCACTGACACAGCTGTGTTAAGCAAAACTCAACAGATTTAGGTATGCATAAAGTTCTAGCAAATGCAAGCAATGTGGAAACAACTATGATGGCAACAAAGAAAGTTTTCACATCATCATGTGTTTCAGGAATCAACTAAAAATCCACGAGCAACAGATTTTCCAGGAAACATCATTTTGCAGCTGTATAGAGTATTTTATTTGGATCTGTAACATATACTTGAAAATAATTTTTTTTTGAAAAAGCATGTTTGCCAGATTTGAGCGAGATTTGCTGACACCATCTCAGCAAAAGAATAAAAGTACACAGGTAATATTTAGAAAATGCCGCAACTTGAATGTATTTTGGGTATGAAGTATCTGCCATCAATTTCCAGCTAGTGTTTTTCAATTACCTCCACCCATTCATTTGCATCTAGTAAGCAAAATTCATATTTAGTATCACATTTTGAAGTGTCTTTGAGGGATAAAATTCAGCCAATTTTCCTGTCCAAGTTTACTTCATATCAGTATATTTAGCATCATCGAATCATGTTTCGAGATCATTTAATTAGTTGTTTCTTTGACTCAACAGCAATGACTGACCTGCAAGAACTTTCTATATCGGCTCTTCTTGTCCATTTGTGTATTAATTGATCTGTCATCGTAAAGTATCCTGACCTCACTTGCTCCTGCATCCTCTGCATTTTGAATAAGTTCCTGAAAAACAAAATCTTGTATACAGCCCATATCCTCATGAATGTGACAGCTAACAAAGATTTTCTGCATTCATAGCCGTTTGGACACTCAAAGAGAAATGGTCGGGTTATGGATTCATTTATGAAGCATTTAATCTGCATAAATTAATTCCATCCATTAAACAAACAGCTCAGATAGTTCTCACCCCCTCCTCATAACTGCTTCACAGTTTTAGAAGGAAATGATCAGAAATTAGCCAATCATAAACAAAACCATACATGTTTGTGCACTAGTAGTGCACGTCAAGTTGAAAACTAATCTGACAGCATGTAATTCTCTACCTTGCACAAGAAACTACAGTGTAGTAAATGAACAGAGTCAATTATAATGAATAAAGTAGTGCACTATTATGTGGATGGGATAAACTCATTTAATTTCAATTACAGTTGTGAGGGACATGTTTAATACTTTCATTCCCAAACTTACATATATTTTCATTTAAAATGAAAGTAGAAAGAATGAAGTTAAGGTGCCCTGTATAAAAGTAGTAGTTGATGTTGCTGTTGTTTTTGTTACTGGATTTGGTTTTCTTTTTCTTCTAAAAATCCCAATTATTTTAAAAAGTGTTGGGATATTGTGCTACAATTAGTTTTTCCGTCTATTCATTACTAACATCCTCTTAAACTGCTAAACTGGAGTTATTTTGACCATGTGGTATCCATGTATCAATGGGACATCATCTCTGACTCCTTCCTCTGGGTCCATGGGAGAGGTCAACTTAGTGGTGTACTGATAGTGATGGATGGTCTCACATCATCAAAAATCATGCATTTGATTCATACAAATATGTCCACAATATATAAATGTAAATTTCAGACACTTACCAGCCATTTCTCATGACTCTCAATGTATGGTCAGTTTAAGGGACCCTTTGACAATATGTACAGATTATTTCTGGAATTTGAATGCTCCAGTGGCTTAGTGGTTAGAGCATCCGCCTCAGATGTGGGAGGTTGTGGATTCGATCCCCGGATGAGTCATACCAAAGACTTATAAAAATGGTACTAACAGCTGCCTCACTTGGCGTTCAGCAGTAAGAGGTTAGTGTTAGGACTGGTCGGCCTGGTGTCAGGATAATGTGACTGGGTGGGACACCATGCTACATGTCTGCGGCATGATGCCCCAGTGCTAGACGTCACTGTAAACTGCCACACTGCAGACATTTTAGTGATATGACTGAAATATTGTTAAAGAGACATTAAAAATCCAAATCACATCACACATATTTATGGATTTTAAAAAATCCAACAACTATTATGATGTGAATTTCACTTATTCGCACATGTAAAAATTTTGGTTGTTTAGGTCATGTGACTTGACTCAAGAGTTTATCGGGTTGTCTTGTGCGCTTTGGAGGGAAGCATCTGTGTATAGCGTAAAAAGTATTTAAAATTACCCATTACAGTGGAATTCTAATTCAGTTCATTTAACACATAATCAGACAAAAACGTAAAAATATATACCGCCACACAACAGATTATTTAGAGCTGTGTTACACAATGCTGAACAATCAAAAAACAAAAGCAATTCACATTCAATAGACTTTCAATTAAACTTTTTGCTTGTGAAATTTGAGGTCTTTGAAAATCCTCATTTGATTACAAAAATGTACAAAATGAATTCCCCAGAATATAACCAAACTCAAATAGACAGAGTGTAAATTAGACTACAGTCATAATTGATTATGAATTCAAAATCAATCAATGTTCACATTAAATCTCACATGACTGGATTATGGATCTCAATTAACTTAAAGAAGAATGTTTAAAAAATCCAATATGAGTCTTAATTAGAAATGGATTAATGCATCAAAATTATTTTGATCTTGGGCGGAAAAATTGATCTCATTTATCAACATTCTATAAATAGCACCTTCAGCTACATAACTAGATATAATCAAACCTTGTAAATTCAAGAATGGAATGTAGAAGTAGCTACTTCATCCAAAGGTAAGAATTGTTTTCTTTTTAAATAGGATCTTAATTTGTAAGCAACCATTTATTTATTTTCAAATTAAGAACCAGAAATCACAAAATTCCAAGAGATACAGGTCTTAGGGAAATCATAAAACACCATGACAGAATTTGTAAGCTTTGCTGAGAAAAACATTAATGATGATTTCAAATATATTTGTTCATCTGTTCATTCTTTTGAAGTGAAAGAGATCTCTTTCGAAAACTTTTCTGAGTTGACCAAGTATCATGAAATTTCAAACACTGTTTCAATGTGAAATATGTTTCCACTAGTAAAATTACTTTGTAACACTAAAATAATCATGAAATTTCAAACAGTTTCAATGTGAAATATGTTTCCACTAGTAAAATTACTTTGTAACACTAAAATAATCATGAAATTTCAAACACTGTTTCAATGTGAAATATGTTTCCACTAGTAAAATTACTTTGTAACACTAAAATAATCATGAAATTTCAAACACTGTTTCAATGTGAAATATGTTTCCACTAGTAAAATTATTTTGTTACTAAAATAATCATGAAAATGTTAATGAAAAAGTTTTTTAAACTGACCCTTTAGAAACAGAGATATTTAATGAGTTTATATACACTAGGGGGTTTGTGTTTTTTTATACATACATGTCATTTATTTTTCTTAAATCTCTTTGGTCACACAAATACTCCGTATGATATGCAATTACCAATATCTGACTGTGTGTGTATTTAAACATTTCAACGCAAAGTTTAGTATTGCTTATGTGCATGCATACAGAACTGTTGTTCTTTTTTATAAACCAATTATATAATGCATAAGCACTAGACTGAATGACCCATTCTGTTCCTGCGCATCTGACCCAACACCAGTCTGTCTATACAGGCTCCATATCTTCTTGACTTGTCCATTTAGTTCAATGATGATGCAAGTTGTGCAGCCCACAGTGACTATGCGTATGTCTCCAGAGTCCAAAGCTGGATGGACACAGGATGTAACAAGGTGGGCATGGGAAGTCTGTAGACATGATGGCCTGGGATGCTATGATGTGCTGTTTTCTCTCGTGGCTGTGAGGTGTTGGTAGCGGTAATCCTCCACTAGTTCAACAGCCTTTGCAATGAGCATGCGCCAGGTAGAGCAGTCCATGGCCGTGGCTTCCAGCTCACTGGGTTGGATTCTGCACCATTTCAGGTTATACTTAAGGTTGTCTCTCAACCTTTTCCTTGGGCACCCTCTTTTCCACTCTCCCTGCTTCAGCTCACCATAGAAGAGCTGTCTGAACAATGTGACAAGACCATTTGAGAATGGTTTTTAGCAGCAGTGTCTCAATGCTGGGAACACTGGCCCTGTTGAGGACTTCTAAGTTGGACACCCTGTCTTGCCATTGGATGTGCATGACTGACCATAGTGAGCACATGTGGAATTGCTAGAGCTGCTTCATGTACCTATGTATATGGTCCAGTGTTTAACAGCCATAGAGCAGGGAGGTGAGAATAACGGCTTTATATACCTTGATCTTGGTGGGCATCCAAATGTCTTTTTGACACAGGACTCTGACACAAAGTCTTCCTAAGGCTTGGCTTGCTTTCTGGACCCTGCAGTGACTTCATTGCCCAGCAACCCATCTGAAAACATTGATTCCCAGATATGAAAATTCTCCAAGTTCCTCAGTTGTCTCCCCTCAATCTTTATGGTGGGTTGTGGTGGGTTTGTGTATGGAGCTGGCTGAAGGAGTAACTCTGTTAATGTGCAGGTTTATTGTCAAACCAAACTGCCTGGATGCCTCAGATAACTTAATCACAAATGGTCTGTAGATGGTTTTGCTTGTGTGCCATAAGTGCACAGTCATCTGCAAACAGAGCTTCAAGAAGTAGTCTTTCCAATGTCTCTGTTCTTGCAGACAGCTGATGCAAGTCAAACAGGGATTCACCAAGGTGATACTTGATGTAGACCCCAATGTCTAGGTCTTTCATTGCATGGAGAAGGACTTGGGTGAAGTAGAGGTTGAATAGCACAGGTGTAAGCACACAGCCCTGCTTCACTCCAGTCAAGATGCCAGAGTGCTCTGAGTACTCCCCATAGACCAAGACCTCTATGGCATGTCATCATGTTGCAATAGGATAAGGGTGGTGAACTTTCTGGGGCAGCCAAGTTTTCCAAGACAAGCCATAGGGCTTCTCTATTTACAGATTCTAAAGCCTTGGTAAGGTCAATGAACACTGTATATAAATCCATATGCTGTTCCATGCATTTCTCCTGTATTGGTCTCACAGTGAAGATCATGTTGACTGTGCTGCGGCCTGGACAGAATCCACACTGTGATTCAGGTAGTGGTGTGGGCAATAATCTTCCCGTCAATTGAGAGCAGAGAAATTCCTCTATAGCTGTTCCAGTCAGTGATTATCTAGTGCCTTTATTCTTGTACAATTTCATAGATCTGCAGCCACCTCCTCCTTGTCCTAGATGCTGGTGAGGATGCCATGGAAAGCTGCAAATGTTTCTGTGACAAAAGCCTTGAATACTTCTGCAGGGATTCCTGTCTTTGCCTAGTGCTCTGCCACAGTTCATCTCACCTTCCACTTCTCCTCCTCAGATGGGGGCACATCCAGCTGTTTGCAGACTAGTCTTTGATGGATTTGCAGTGTTGGTCTATCAACACTGGATGGGCAACTAAGGAGCTGGCTAAAGAGTTCCTTCTATCTTATCTTGTTGTTATCCCTTCTTTGATGGTTGTAGTGCATCTTCTGAGTGTAGACGGGTGGATCCTCATCTGGGAGGGCCATAAACAGCTTTAATTGCACTAAAGAACATTTAGGAGTTCTTCATATCAGCATTTTGTTAGATTTCCTCAGCCATGTTTTCCCACCATCAATCCTGCTTTTTGCAGAGTTCCGGTTAAGCCATTGCCTGCAGTTACTTAAACTTATCTTTCATGGAGATGAAGTTTTTTTCTGCAAGTCAGTGTATGCCTTGTTCTTTTCTTCAATTAGGATCTTGATGTCCTCATCATACTCATCAAACCAGTCCTCATGGACCCTTGTCTTATGACCCAGGACTGATTTAGTTGTTTCCATCACTGCCTTTTTTAACTGGGTCCATTCTTCAGTTGGGTCTCCAGTCAGTGGTTCTTTGGCAGACAGCTTGTTGTTGAGTTTGTGCTGGAACTCCTGCTTGTGCTCCGGGTTCTTTAACTTGCTTGTGCTGAAGACAGGTCTCACCATTTGGGGTTGCTTGTGGTGTGAGGGATGACATGTAGGTAAGCTTGGTTCTGGCAAGTATGTGGTCAGTCCAGCACTCTGATCCGTGTATGGCTCAAGTGATGAGCACATCTTTTGATGTCCCTCTGCTTAGTGATGACATAGTCTATGATGTGTCAATGCTTAGACCTTGGGTGCTTCCACATTGTCCTATAATAGTCCACTGGTCTAAATATGGTGTTGGAGTTCACAAGGCTGTATTCAGTTGCTCAGGAGAAGCAAACCATTGCTGTTCATTTTGCCAACCCTATTTCCTGATCACACCACTCCACTAAGCTTGGTCCATGCCAACTCTGGCATTGAAATCACCCAGCAAGATAAGCTTGTCATTTGCCGGAACAGAGGTATGGATAAAGTTTAATATGGCATAAAACTGAATCTTCATTTCATCTGAGTATGTCATGGTTGGGACATAGGAACTTATGAATGTCAGGAAACCATTGTTGATGGACATCAGCTCTGATTTTATATTACCAATAACAACTGGTTGGCTTATATCAGACA
Organism: Sinohyriopsis cumingii; assembly: GCA_028554795.2. NCBI lineage: Eukaryota > Metazoa > Mollusca > Bivalvia > Unionida > Unionidae > Sinohyriopsis > Sinohyriopsis cumingii. The sequence goes on along the minus strand of CM068841.1, from coordinate 48,206,266 downwards.
GGTGTGTGTGTCTGTGTGTGTGATTTGGATTTTTAATGTAGCTTTAACAATTGTTCAGTCATTTTGCTAAGATGTCTGCTGTGTGACAGTCTATAGTGATGTCTAGCACTGGGGCATCATGCTGCAGACATGTAGCAAGATGTCCTACCCAGTCACATTGTCCTGATACAAGTCAGACCAGTCCTAACACTAACCTCTTAATGCTGAGTGCCAAGCAAGGCAGCTGTTAGTACCATTTTTATAAGTCTTTGGTATGACTCGGCCAGGGATCAAACCCACCACCTCTCGCATCCGAGGCAGATGCTCTAACCACTAGACCACCAGAGCAGTCTGTCAGATAGATACAATTAGAATCATGCATGATGAATGAGAACATTTGTATTTTTCAATTTTCCATGCAAATATATTATGGTCAACTAAGTCAAAGGCCTTCTTAAAGTCAAGGTATAGTTCCAACCAATTCTCCACTGTCCACTGCAAGCAACCATTCATCAACAAGTTTTGTTTGAGAAAACTGTCAGGATCTGTTTCATATAAATCTGGAATGGGATGATTGAATTAAATGGTACTCAGACAGGTAACCATAGAGATGTCTTGAAACATGTCTTTCAGAGAGTTTGGGTATGGTTGGCAGAATAGATATTGGTTTATAATTATCTGGATTGGATCTTGAACCCTTTTTATAAACAGGTATGACCTCAGCATCCTTCAGTTGACATAGAAAGATTCCCTTTGTATTGATGTGATTAATTCTATCGGCAAGAGATGTAACAATAATAGCAGCACATTTGTTCAAGATGAATGGACCTATTTGGTCCAATCCAGCTAATTTCTTAGAATTTAACATTTTCAGTTCACTTACTACATCTGCAAATGACAAATGGAATAGTAAATTGTAAATTTTCAAGAATTTTTTCCTTCATAAAATCTTGTCTTGTTATTGTTTACATTAGTATCTGAGATATTGGAATATAGATTTGTCATATTAATGAAGTACTCATTCGAAGTACTCATTAAACCTGTAAACATCATGCATATCATCAGTTATTAGTTGATTTGTGGGATCTTACTGTTTCTGTCTAAACTAAAATCATTCAGAATTTTCCACTTTTCATTTGGATTCTGTCTTTTCAACATATATTTTACACAAAATTCTTTTAGTTGACTGAATCTTGGCATTACAGCTGTTACACTAGAGTTTGTAGTTGTACCAATCCTTGATTTTATGAAAATAGTCTCTATTCTGTCTGGCTTTATTGATCTCTGTTCTGAGTCACATAGGTTTCTGAATGTGTTTCACTCATTATGATTTTAAATAGTATTTTAATCTAAAAGAGAGTTCATAATAGTGCACAGGTTTAAAGTGCTTCTTTGGGGTCTTCAACCTGACATAGTATTTAACCACCTTTCTCACTAACAATTAACAAAAGAGGAAAAGTCAAATAAAAAGACTAACAACAGAAAGATGTATAATTACACTGTCAGCAGAAAGAAGAATGAAATTTATAAATGTTAAAAAGTATTAAAAAAACAGACCCGCATACAGCTGAATGGACAGAGAGAGGGAGAGATTGACAGACTGTTTTTGCTAAATACCTTAATGATCTGCCCATCATCTGGATACTCTGCCAAAATGGTTTTCAATTGTTTTATCAAAGGAGGTTGTTCCATAGAGGAAAACTCCTCGATATCTGAGTCAGAATCATCCTCTGCTGTAAATAAATAGATTCTTGACTTAAGACTAGAAATCTGAGTTCATTTTTTTCTCATTCTATCTCATAATAATTCTTCATGTTCTTATCAACCAACCAATCATGTGATCAAATACTAATGAAATTTTCCCAATTTTCATCCAACTTCATTCAAATAAATCAATTTTATTTCAAAATTTAATAACACAGTGGACCCTCAGGATACCATTGTTCAGGGCAACCGTACAAGTATGTTGCCCTATAAATGACTTTGTCTTATAGTGAGGTAATGATGATGATGATGATGTCGATGATGATGATGATGATAAAAATAATATTAATAATAATTACTATTAATATTATTTGAAGTAATACTTTTATAAGAATAACAGTAGCAGTATCAGTAGCGATGGATAAAATCTGACTGAATTCATTTAATGAAGGAATTAAAACATTTATGATTACTGTCTCTTTTGCTGAAGAAAAACAAAATAAATGTGGTTTAAGTATAGGATAAATATATTATCATATTGTTGTATTCATATCATAACTAGTTCCAGTCCATAATTCATATCAACCTGCAGACCAATTTTGGGAATCACACATTTTTATAAAGTGACATGCAAGCAGTCACATGGTAACATACAGCACAAATTTTCTCATTACATATAATAGTGTGTACCTTGTACTCCAGGAGAATATATTGCTCACTTCATCTGATTCCTATCCAATGTATCTACGTTTCAATGAGGATTTAGAGGTGTGTGTGTGTGTGTGTGTGTGTGTGTGTGTGTGAGAGAGAGACAACATACCCATATTTAATGCCAGTTCATGTATTTAAATTACAGATGTCTGTCATGTTATGCCACCCATCAAATACAAGGTGGTAACTGGAAAGAAAACAAAAGTTCATTACTTCAAACTTATGGATATAACTCAATGTCAAGATCACATCAACCTATTGTTGTTTTATACATTAAAAGATAACTGAAGTAAAATGTTCACTCATGCTATTACACATAAGCATACAACTGATGATTCTGTTCAAATATATCAGACACTGTATTTTTTGGAATTTGTTTCTAACAATGTCTATATAATACGTTTACTGCAGTTAATTCTGGAGCAAAATGAGGTACATGTACCATACCCTGATGCTTTTTATTCGTACAGGTATGAGCCAATTTTGGCACATTGATAAAGCTTTATATTTTGTAGATTTGGACAAAAAGTAAGTTTTCTCAAACAAACTTTATAAAATACAATTAAAGTAATTGTTTCACATTTTTTTAGTTTTGATCAGAGGAGTTTAAGACAATGAAACAGTTAATTTTGCTCCATAATGATTTTTTTTACAAATCCAGTTTATTACTCCAGGCAAGAGATGTGATGCAAAGGTTGTGGGTCCTTGGAGATGTGATTGCAAGGTTAGGGATAACTGGAGATGTGATGGCAAGGTTGGGGATCCTTGGAGATGTGATGGCAAGGTTGTGGATCCTTAAAGATGTGACGCCAAGGTTGAGGATCCTTGGAGATGTGATGCCAAGGTTGAGGATCCATGGAGATGTGATGCCAAGGTTGAGTATCCTTGGAGATGTGATGGCAAGGTTGGGGATAACTGGAGATGTGAGGCAATATTGGGGATCCTTGGGATTACTGCGTTACAGATATATGTAGCAAAGCTTTACAATGAAGAAGTATAGCAGAATACAAGAGAGAGAGAGAGAGAGACGGTGGCAATGTGAGTGGAATCTTTTGATCCACTAGCTTCTGCATTGCATTTTCATGTTCCTCTAAATAATATATATAATCTCACCAGGCTTGGGATACCACACCAATATCATAAGTGGATGAGACATTAAAATCATTTCATATGAAAAATGCACTACATGTTGATTACTGATGCAGTAGAATAAAAACTGACAAGTATCATATAACTTTTTGGGGTATCATTTGTAGGTAATAATGCAATAATACTAAAATAAAAAAAAATATATTTGTCATTGAGGTGCTCAGAACCGACAATTTCAGTAATGGGTGTCATGTTTTAAAATTTGATTACACATGTGATGGCATCATCATTGTTCATTTTATTTTGATCCTCCATACATCAAAGGTCATTATTTACACCCCAAAAAATAATATAGCAAAGTTAATGGTAAATTATTTGGCAAGGTCATCATGAAGGTGATCCAGTACAAAAAAGATTGAATGTCACGTTTTGATTCCACAATGAAAGCAGCATGTCTCATATACAAATTCACACTACCCTGCTATTTCTTTATGATACTAATGATATCCTCTTTTCTTGACCCAGTTTATTACCTGTAAAGTTGTAAAAGTCAATGGTGGTCAATAATTTTCGTCTGGAAGGAATTTGATGACATTTAAGGTGCAGAACATTCAACGATCACGATTCAATGTTCTTTGGTTAAACTATTAGAGTATTCAATTTTAAAACAACAATTAATGTTTCATTTGAGTAAATCAGTCCACACTGACAAACTGGCATACGCTTAAGGAAAGACCGGTCTACCTCCGGTTCGCATGACTATCAATACTAAAAAAAAAGCAAGAACATAATGTTTATCAAAACAGTTTAAACATGGTTTTCCTCCCTCTTGACACCGTGCACTTTCTAAAAGAAATCCAATACTTTAATAAAACATGTTGTTTTTTTTTATAACGTAATTTGATTGACGGCAGCAATTTGTCTTGTTCAATCGTTCGTTGCACTGAACTGTTATAATAAAACTATTTTACCAACATTACAAGCAAAACAATAAAAGATTGATATAATTTTCGAAGAAAATGCATTAATATAATCATTGAAAAATATCCAGTCACAATGATGTAACTTTTGAATTTCATAAACAGAAAATTTCAAAATTCAACTTACACCTGAAGTACTGTAACAAAAACGAAAGTTGTGTGCTCTCGGAAGTGGGGGTACCCGAAACCGCTAAATCAATGTATCAAACAAAGCTATTGGTCAATTCCTAACCTCTGACGAATGCAATGACGGTTTACAAAACCGTAGAAAGCGCAGGTTACTATTTTTATATAAGTGATTCGGATTAGCTCAGATTTTTGTGACGACAGATTTGCTGCCTTAGCAACCTAGTTATCGGCGAATTGGTACCTAACAACCAAATGAACTAAAATCATAAATATTTGTCCTACACCGCCTCGTCATTTGTTTCTCAGTACTGAACTTTCCATTGTGTCCAGATCCTAATAAATCGTCTTAATCTAAATTAAGTTTGTTAGCATCTATTGCACTTTCTGTGATATATACACCCTTTGAACCACGATTTGGTAAAAAAAAAAAAACAACATGTAGGGAAAAAAAGCTCTTTTTACTTCCGTCAGTTTGCTTTTTATATTTCCATAATTCTTGTGCCGTTGTATATGGATGTCGAGAAGATTGTATCCAGTCTTGATGAGATAACTTTCATCTTCAATTTTTCCTCAATTTTTTGGACTGTAACCTCTAAAGGCATTTCTAATGGAATGTCCGACAGGTGTAGCTCTCCAGTTTGCTTTTTTAATTTACGCAGAACTGGTGTGGGTTCTTTAATCAAAGCTTTTTCTCCAACGATCTGAATTTCTCCATAAGGTAGTACTGGTTTTTGTCACTTTTGGGCGTACTATAAATCCTTGATATCCCTTCGGGTTAATCGAGTAGATTTTTTTCTCAAGCTGTCTAGGTGTTGAACTTTAATCGCTATAATAACTGAGGCTACTCCCTTCGCTCTATCTCTCGATAATCCTAACATGTCTGTCTCTTGGGCTTCTTTTGTGTATCTACATTCCAAAAAAGATCCATGATTTGATTCTATCCGTCTAGTGTTGAAGTATTTTTTTAATTCCCTTATCTCTTTGTTTGCTCGGTGTGACTCAACGTGTTCTCGTGCGCCTCGTGCTTGTGAAGTTATTTCCATTGTATATGTACAACTTGTTTCTTCTCAATTTGTGATTATTTTTTTTCCATCTGTATGTTTCTCAATTCTTCTGTTTAAACACCTGTGCAGTGATTTGTAAGTATCTGATTCATAGCATAGTTTGCTTTGTACATGCTGTTGCCGACGATATAACAAGTAGTTTCAAGTTGATATAGAGCGCACCTAAAGTACATCTGCTCTCCTCGATGTACAGCTAGCAAAAGGTTTATCCGGCGTTTCTATGGAGGCTGAACTGTAAATAAAGCAACGTGCATTATTTCATGCATTTTACTTTCTAGTCAGCTTTTTGCACAGAATGCGACCTGGATATAACAAAAACCCTGTTTTGAAGTTAGTTCTCGTTTTCTGTACAATCACAGTCAACGATACATAACATCTTTATAAGGAATTTTAAATTATCAATGTATAATTTAAGAGACATGGAAAATGAACTGTAGAGAAGTGCAACATTAAAGTGTATATCTCTCATTATTCACGTCAAGCCAATAATAAAACATTATAAAAAAAAATGTTTGTAAGCATACATTAGAAAATTGTCCCGAATTCATTAACTCTATATACAGGCACTACTCTGTTTTGATCACTGTACTTCACTCCATGGGGCCCCGAGTGTCCGAGTGGTCTAAAGCGCTATCCGTTACGGACCACTGTCATCTCACCTCTGCGTAGGTTCGAGTCTCGGATTTGGCCAATGTGGGTATGTGAGAAAGCTTGCCAGTAGCTTCTCGAGGATCGGTGGTTCTTTCCGTGGTTTTCCCGGGTTCTTCCTCCACCATTAATACTGGCCGCCATGTATAGCCTATCGTGTGCTGAAAAATGGCGTTAAACCCTACAACAACAACAACTTCACTCCAGGAATTACAGAACTTCAAGTCCATTGCATTAGCTATCAAATGTGTAGCTATATTTACGCATTAGCTATCAAATGTGTAGCTATATTTAGGGATTTCAGATCGGCTAAATGATTTATTTGTTTTTGTTGTTTTTATTTGTATTTTACTTAATAATGTTTTATCATCTTAGTCTGACCGCTCCGGTGGCCTAGTGGTTACAGCGTCCGCCTCGGATACGGGAGGTCGTCGGTTCGATCCTTGACCGAGTCATACCAAAGACTTACAAAAATGGTTCTAACAGCTGTCTCGCTTGGCGCTCAGCATTAAGAGGCTAGCGTTAGGACTGGTTGGCCTGGTGTCAGGAAAATGTGATTGGGTGGGACATCATGCTACATGTCTGCGGCATGATACCCCAGTGCTAGATATCACTATAAACTGCCACACTGGAGACTTTGTATAATAATGGCTGCAAAAATTGTTTAAGCCACGTTAAAAATCGCAAACACACACAAACACACACACACACACATTTTACCGAAAGCAGGCAAAAACCTGTACAAGCACGTGGAATGCATACACTATCGTAGCGATATGACTGAACAGTTGTTAAAGCTATGTTTAAAAAATCCAAATCTAAATGATATTAGTCATCATTGTGTTGATATTCATATAAAACACTGTATTCAGCAAAAGCCGTGATACACAAAATAGTAAACGAGAGAGAGAGAGAGAGAGAGAGAGAGAGAGAGAATTCATGCATGTATTGTATAATAAAGACATTACTCTTTCTTAGCAATATAATTTAATCGTTGATGATTATGCCATTTTTCCTGACATAAACGCTCAGATTGATCTAAATTGTAAGATGCTATTCCAAAACATAATCTACACTGAATTTGACTTGCAAGAAAATCGGTTAATCAGTTAATCATATGAATCAATCGCAGCAGCAAATATTCTTAAAATGACGTCATCATATAATACAAGTATGTTCTATGAAGCAGCTTTATATAATGCCATATCTAAGTTCGTTTGACAAATTACGAATATCGTACAGATGTTGTCTTCAGCTTACATCAAGCATCTGTATGTAATGAAGGAGAAACACTTCAGTTTTCTGCATCTTTTTATGATATAGTAGCGGATTGGTTTTCGACTGTTTAAAAGATATAAGCTTTGAAATTCCATTCCTATAACTTTTTCGTTTTTCAAAGTTATCATGGGTATGGTACATTCCAGATATGTATGCGTAATATTGGTGTTATTTTCGTTTCAGATCATGTCAATTACTTTACAGTGGGTATAGCATAGTTGGTGCCTCTGTGAAAAGAAGGTGCAAATCGACCAATTGTTTAAAATACAACGACATCAAGGACATCCATGAAATACTATGACATTCCTAATTGTACAAGTAGATGCGCTGTTAATATTCATTGCATGCACACCGATATTTGTTAACACACCATTTAATCCACTCAAGGCCATACCATTAATATGAAGAATTTCGAAAGATAACGGGTAGATATGCTTTTAAAGGGTTGATTATCAAATAAATATATTCTTCTGTACCCTTCAAAGGTATATATATATATATATATATATATATATATATATATATATATATATATATATATATATATATATATATAGTGGTATGTGTTGGTGCTTACAATCAAGCAAGATAATGGGTGCCGTAGAGAATGAATTAAAATTTTCTGCGAGAGAGCTCCCCATACAGGATCAGTTGGTGTAATTACAGATGATAATCAATCTTTGCCATCACACAAGCTATAAGTTCACTTACATTACAAGGAGGCCGTGTTTTATTTGGATTGTGTTTCAGTCTTACATGATAGCTTATCAAATAAGGCCAATTACTTTAACCGTACGAACAGACATTCAGAAGGTATTGAAATACCTGTACACTTATTTTACTTATTTTATCAAGGGAATATTTAAGTTGCATTAACACGAAACATGGACCGCAGTAGTTGAAGTAAATCTTCTTTGCTTAACTATTTATGTTTCGTGAAACCGTACCGCTGGCATGTAAGAAATGATTTTGTTGAGTATATTTCATTATTTAGCTGAAATAATTTTAGGATCCACGTGATATTGCCTCGTACCATAACATACATTATAAGACCACGTGACTGACTAACACTAATCTGATTTCGTACGAAAAGTTTAATTTTTAAGAGAAGGGTCCACGTATATGCTGTTTGAGACACTAGCAAAGAGTCGCTTAATTTTGAACAATTCTTGTAACACAAATGCAATAAAAGTATGACCTAATTTTATAAGCTCTGTACAGTGAATTATATGTTTTCATAGGTTTCTAGTAAAACCGAGGGAAAAATATGAAGATACTGGTTGTGAATTTTTGTATCGTTTTTTTTTTTTTGAAGCTGAAATTTCATTTTATGTCAACTCATCTTAATGTAACCCTTGGTCCGCCACTGACGTTATGATACAATTTAAAACAAAAATATAATTAAATGTTTGTAATGTCTTTATCAGAGTCTTTCCCATTTTGTCCCTCTGAAATTCTAGCATATATAGATTTTGTTGTCCAGCAAATCAAAGAATTCTACTTGCTTCGGGTTGCATTGTATCTATTTACTTTTTTTTTATCAGAGAGAACGCAGTTATCCCAGATAATATTCCCATGTTCGAAATAATTACAATTATTTTAAACGAGCTTTGTTCTTTTTGTATGTGATACGCGAGACAATACGTTATACTTTCGGGGACAGTCACATAAATAAGATTTTTCTGATGATATTTTACAGATGATAATAACGTCAGTCCAATTGTGTATAAGGTTTAAAGGATTGTTACTTCAACGTAAAAAATAAAGAAACAGTAAATGGGAATGGTTTGACAATAGATAGCTGTACAAACAGTTAATTGATTCATAGAATAATTACTCGTTAATCAAGACCGTTGAATGTCCCAGTATTTTTGCTACAATTTTCACATTAGCAAGCAAAGATATGTTATCTAATGCAGAATACCAGTTATTTAAGACTCAATACATAGTTGTAGGGTTTCAGCACAAGATAGGCTATTCATGACGGCCAAAATAAATGGTCGAGGAAGAACCCAGGAAAGAACCACCGACCCACGAGAAGCTACTGGCAAGCTTTCTCACGTACCTTCAGTGACCGAGCCCGAGACTCGAACCCACGCAGACAGAGGTGAGGTTGCAGTGATCCTTAACGGTGAGCGCTTTAAACCATTCTGTCACTCGGGGCCCTAAAACTGAATATGAAAGACTAACTTTGACACTATCATTACGTAACTGTCTGACTGTGATATAGTTTACATATAATTAGGTATAGTGGGGTACTGTTAGAAAAAGAAGTGAGAGAACGCAATACAAAATTGAGGGAACGCGTGTCTGACCCAGGGGCCAATGTTGCAATACTATAAATGTGCTTTTTGGCTTTCATATCTGGCTGATTTATCTATTTTGTAAGGTGGGAATTGTTATAATTTCCAGGTTTTGAGGTAAGGGCAAGTTGAGGCAAAGGGCTCGCATCGTTGCTTACATAGTACATGTATGATTTATAGATAAATTGTAAACAATGAACCCTTTTGGTTGAAGCAAGATAATAGACATGACCAGATTAGGTCAAGTATGGGTGTGGGTGGGTCCACATTTAAAAAAAATGGTTCGACTTTTCTCAAAAGGGCACTTAAGCAAACGTCTTTGTGTCTATTTAAACACAGTACACGTAATATCAAATAACTATGCAAGAATAAAAACGATGATTTCAAGTCAGTTTGTGTGTGTGTGTGTTGACGTCTTTTTTTTGGGGGGGGGGGGGGGGCATCTCGATTCGGCCCTGGCAGAAAGAAAATTTTCTATACAGCTATCACACTCATATCAATTAGCTTAAGTACTAAAATATGCTTGTTTAAAAATTTAAACAAAAATCTTAATTTTTGTCACAATGAAGAAAATTAAATAAGGTTTATATAGTGATCAGAGGTTTTAGCCTATGGTTTTAATTCCGTCTCTGTGTGTTGTTTGTTGATCCACTTTTTAAAAAAATCATCCTGCAAAAAGTTTCATCTCCAGTTAAAATACTTGAAGAAACGTATTGTACAAAAATTGTCGTCCGCACAATTTTCTTACGAGGTACAATCTGTTCGAAGAGCTTCGTTAGTCATCCGGATAGACTGTTGTAGCGTGTATAAGTGCATGATCGGAAAAAAGGTTTAAGATGTGCCTTCTATACTTGTCTTTGATTGGTCAATTCAGTTCGTGTTCAAAATATTAGCCGGGAGGAATGGTAGCCTGAGACACAAAGCTGCAATAACTGAAGAGGACATTTTGGAAAATTTGATACAAACTATCGTGTACCGGAGCCATATAAGCCAGGTTGAGTGAAAAGTAATTTATGTATCCTTTGAATATGGGGAAGAAAAATGAAATAGCAATGGTTTGAAATTAGACCGTTTTGAATTTGGTGGTAGTGCGGTGGTCGTTTTTTTTTTCTCTCTCCTCAATCGGAATGTGAGCATCTCAGCAATGTTGCGGACATTGACAAAATTCGCATTTGTTGATAATTTTAACGTGAAATTGGTCAGAAGAGCTTATTTTATTTACGTTGCATGTGATTTCGTAGAGTTAAATAGGGTAAAGAACATTCGCAGTGATTTGGCCAGGATACTAGTCCTACAACGTAAGTGTATCACATGTTATTTTTTTTTTGGTGCAACGTCTTACTGCCAAAATAACGGCCTTGTGTGGTGTGATCTCAAGTCGACTGGCAGGAAAACGAGTGATAACATTTTCAGGAATATCACAAACATGGCAGCCCATACCGACACTCTTGCACAAATTTAAATCGAATTATATTTTGCTGTCTCTATCTAGTCCTACAATGTAAGACATAGCACGTTATTTTTGTTGTAGTGCTATGTCTTAATACCCAAATAACGGGTTTGTATATCGTGTTCCCGATGTTGGTTGATATTGGAATGAGTAATCAGTTTCAGGAATATCTCACACATTTGGCAGCCCATATCGACATTCTTCCACAAATTTATAATTAATATACTTACTGTGCTGTTTTTATCCTGGTGCAATCAAAATCTGACACTAGCAAATGGATGCATTTTCATGTTCTGCCTAAGTAGGTTCATGTGGGGGATACATTTCTTGAACGAAATGAAACGTTGCTTACAGTTCCAATAGGCATAATATATTTTTTATTTGTTTCGTTAAAGAATAATGTTTGAACGAAACTTGATTTTGTTATTCATCGCTTTCCAGCCAACTGAAATTGAAGCCAACGAATTTTGAAAACAGGTCCATTTCTCCTGTGAGAATTTGAATATATTAGAAAAGACAGAGTAAATAAAGTATGACTAAAACATTATGACTTTACTTTGTAGAAAAGTGTTATTATTTTAGTTGCCACTTGTGTGAGATATTCCTGAAAATTTGACTTTCGTTATGTTTGTTGACTTCAAGAGATGCTACACGGTGCCATTAGTTAGGCAGTAAGACCCTGATGCCCAAAACATAAATAATAGCGTTTAGGTCTTACATGTAGGATTATGTCTCTATCCTGATGGGATCAAAATCTGACAGTAGCAAATGGATGCATATTCCTGTTCCGTAAAGCTGGTTCAAATGCAATGGAAGCAGGGAATGCCGAAATTGGATTAAGCTGAAGACTGTTTCTTTAAGGTCACTGGCCACCTATATTGTACAAACGTGTGATATTATTATAGCTATAAACAAAATGCATTGGTTATGTATGCACACCTTAAAAATGTTTAATTAGACTTAAAACTCTGCTTTATAAAATGAAAAAATTATTCAGTAATCTCCGTAAACAATCAGTAGTTTCTGCATGCAAAAACTGGATATGACATACATTTATCCCTTCTATTCAACCTAGCCATTCAAGTGCTTAATTTCCCCACGTAAATGTCTGTGATATAGCGTATGATCATGCTTTTGTACAGCAAATATGTTGCATACGGATGTAAACAAAAGAGTGATGATGGGGAAAAAGCGTTCTTTTTCAGAAAAACCATGTTTACCAGGAAAAAAAAGTATTTGATCTGTGGGATTGAATAGGGGAGCAATGGGAAAGTTGTATCATTTCTGCTGGATTATAATGATTTTGGCCCAAAGACAATTCGGCCGAACTTAACAATAGGTTGTACATTCTCTTTCTTCAGCAAAAAAGTAGATGCTATGTAAGATATGCTTTAGGCAAAAAAACTAAATTTAACCTGTCTATTTTGTTATTCTTTGAAAAAAAAATAGTCATACTTCGTAACGTACATAAACACAAACTGACATATCTTGCTTTTTCTAATTAAAATATTTACATAAATTTTTTATGCTAACAAATATTTGCATCTGCACAATGACATTCTCAATTTAAGTCTTCCAGTCAAATTATCATTAATCATTTATAAAACAAAAATACGTAACAGATAATATTCTACATAATACGTATACATTTTGCTAAGGTTAGTGTACATGAGATATTATAACAAATATACTTAATTTTAGGCTTCACATTGTAACACAGCTGCATACAATACATACTAGATTACACATGAGAGAGAGAGAATAATGTTGAGCATTTTGTCAGTATTTAGTTGCTGCAAAATGAAGCTCTTACCAGTTTTAATTTTATTGTTTGTTTTTATTTTTCAAGTTGTCTTAGTGTTTGTGCACGTACATTGAAAGCTTGTCACTGGTCAGTATCATCAATCATGCTTGTTCCATTCCGTACAAATTAGAAAGGAAATAATTTTGTGTTTACTTTGTGCCCCTCCCTACACTTATGATACAAAATCAATTGATAAACATACACTTGTTTGAAAATAAAATGAAAGAAATTAACCTTGCATTGTTAACACATTCCTTCTGTTTTCATCATGCGATAATTATTTTTAAAAAAATATATATCCACGAACTCCGTATATGTAGCGGATGCTGGCTTGTGTATGCATCTTTATTGTAGTGTATATAGCTTATGTTAATAACAAAATCACAAATGAGACGAAAGTATCACCCAATTGCTTGAAGGCATCTGCCATTTACGCATGATAAGTTACTTATTGCAAACTGACCTAGATTGTATTGTATCCAGGTTAACTATAAGTCGGTATCTAGCAAATATTTTTTAAAAATTATTTTAAAATACATTCAATGTGAGTGCAAATGATAATCTTTTTGCTAGCATGAGTTACAAAAGTATTATTAAAGCAAGTTATTGTTGTGTATACTATTTGCCCTGCAAACATCAATTATGATTACATATGGCAAACAAATAAAAGCCTGAGTGATAAACACAACTGGCAGGGAGCAATAAACTCATTGTTTAAACTTATCGATATGATATCAGATAAATAGGTTATTTTATTACAATTCAAACCAACTCGGGAAACTTGACTTTGATATCTTTTTAGTGTGCCGATTTTTTCTTCTGAAGTCGGCCGTCAAAAGGAAGTCAAGTTTGGGTCCTTTGGATTCTTTAAGTGTTCCAATTTCTTTCATCTTTTTTTTTTATTATAAAGTCTGCAGACACACGGAAGCCAGCATTGATTCTTTTTACTTGTATTAACGGGAATTTTCAAAATAAATTGAAACAATGGAACAGTTTTGAAAGCGACACATTCTAGTTTGTCGTGCACGCATACCGATACAAGGCTGAACATTAAATTAGTTTTCATTAGTTTCATCTAAATGTTCCCTATCCATAGCTTATAGTGTTTTAATTTTAGACAACAAGGAACATTTACTTCGTCTTGTAGAGATAAATGTACGTCATTTCTGGTTGCATCCTCTATAGTTGGGAAATTGTAACTAACGGGAAGTAACAGCATTGTATACTTCTATTTCGAGTTATTAAATTAATATTTCTTCATCACCAAAATCAGTTTAACAGTGATCTTGTTTGTTGTGTTGCCTTTCTTTATTTGGGTGGGGGTTTGCTTGGTACATTCTTTCCCCTGTGTAATGACTATACGTTTTTGAGGCACTTGAGCTTCATTGAATTTCACTGGAGTTTAAATGTACAAACCTGCATAATGAGAGGGATTAGTGTGGAACTTGGACCAACAAGCTGTTCTTTACCTTTTTATTCTGATATTACTGGTGCGTCAGAAATTTAAATTGCTGATGTATATGTGGAAGGCAGCATCATCCATAGTAAAAGGTATCATGTAGAAACTGTATAGATAGTGAGTACTGTATCACTAGGAATTGAATTGACTAGTGCTAGGGGCAGAGCTGATGTTATTCTCACCTTGTGGTAATGCTGCATTCCATGCATGCATCAGTCATTTTTATTTTATGTAAGTTACCACCCCCCACCCCCCGTGATGCATGTTCTGTACTGTCATTGATTAATGGTAAAAACTGGGAGCATTCTGAAGGATTTCATCCCATGACTCAAATGAAGATGGATTTTACTCACCATACACATACAAAGGTCAGTCAAAATTAGTAATCAAGTCCTTCTTGACAACAAAGAAATCAGGAAGATTGTAGAGAAAAATGTGTAATTTAGATTAAAAATGGGGTTATTGTAGTTTTTGTAATGATATATACTTATATTTGATTTGTTGGTTTGTAATTTTGCTGCAATAAGAGAAAGACAGTTAAAAGTTTTAAGTGCAACTTAAAACTAAGATGAGCCTTTAAACTCTTTGACTTCTTGAAAAATTTGCTCTAGGAAGAAGTACAATTAAACTAATGAACATAATTTATTTTTTAATTCATTCATTAGACTTTAAAGCCAGTCTCTGACAGCCATCTGCAGAACATGACCATATAAATGGCCACCTCATATAAACACAACTAACTTTGATGTAATCCTATGTAAACTTGACTTCATAGGAGGGTCTACAGGCAAAACATAGACAAAACACAACTTAATTCTATTTAATCCTTTGCAACCATGATAGACTAAAAAGTAAAGAACTGTTCTAATCACAAAATAAAGTGAGGCTGGCTACTGGCTTCCTAAATCTTGCAGGTCAATTCACATTTACCTGTTATTACTGACCCTTAATTTTGGAGTTGCTTTCTGTGTTTGTTGGAATGAATGCTTGAACACAGCAGGGGTATAAAACACCATCCTGCCACATTTCTTCCCATGCCATTCCTTTAATATTTCGAGCTCGTCCACATTCCATGATTAATCCCTCTAGTTAGTTCCAAATCCCTGTATGGTTAAGTACTCTGTTTTCATTCAAGATGTAACTTTTAAAGCCTAATACGTTGGTTATACCAAATGGGACAAAATTAAGTAGTGTTCAGCTGATTTTTATTTTCTTTTCCAGAATGGACCCAAAGTTGTCTTTGGTTGCAGCATTTGATGATCTTTTTCGAAATGCCAAAGTTCTTACAGTTGGCATTGAACCAGGTAATGTTGAAATTAACTTATGATTGTTTGGTCTCCAATTATCTGGCTTAATTTATCATTGATCTAGTGAAGTAGTAGTAAGAAAATATTACATAATTATCCCCCCCCCCCACTACATTTAAAACAAATGATGCAATGTGATGAGTGCATATTTAGCTATCCTTATTGTGCCCTCTGTGTGTAGATATGTTTATGTATATGTGTATGTGTATATATATATATATATATATATATATATATATATATATATATATATATATATATATATTGTGTTTCATGTATTTTTCGTACCCTTTAATTTTTTTTACATGATTCAGTTATCAAAATAATATTTAAAATGTATCATAATTTTTTGTACATATCACTTTGTATTTTCCGAAAAATCCATCACATTATCATATATAAAATTTCTACTGCCTTTCCAAAAAAGATCAAAACTATGGTATTGACATTTTGTTTTTACAAAAATTAATAATTGCTGGCAGGAAAAACAATGATTGATGCATAAGCTCCCTTATTTTCATTACAGTATCTACTGGTATTTATTAACAAATGGACAAAGGACTTCACAGACCATACCTTTAAATATTATTGTTAATTGGTTATCCTTATTAAGTCTTTCACCATAACAAAATACCATGTGCATTGCAAGATGAGTTCAGAAGCTCTTTGATGTTTTCTTATCCAACAAAAATTATATCTCAGTACATGCTAAGTGAAGACCATAGACCACTGGTCAGCTAGTCTTATTGTTTCATTATAGGCATAAAAACATAAATTTAAAAGATAAACACTCTGTTAAATTGATTCTTATGTATACATATACTATCTTCTAAGTGCTTGTACTGTTTTGACTTGGATATAATTAACATTTTATTGCAAATCCATTCTACAATATACCCATCTATTATCTTTATTGGTGAGTTCAAGTAACAAGTAATGTGTATGATCTCTTGTCCTTACAGCATCTGCTGTATGGACAAATGCCATCAATAGCACATTGACAGATTTCATTTCCCTAAAGAGAGCCTCATTTCTCTACTGGCAGCCTCGCTGATTTGACCTCTTCTGTCTATTCTTGCCTTCAATCTGGTTTCAACTGGAAAAACCAAAGCGCTCAGCATGTTTAATTACCTTGTAAATAACACTGCATGGCCATGTGGTTGTTGTGACAATGTTTATCGTAATTAAAACAAGAATGAATTGTTGATTTAGCAGTGTTAATTGATAATGGAATATATTAGGGTCGAAATACGTGAGGATTATCACAATTGTCAGGTAACTGAAAATAGTCTCTTTGCAAAGGCTACAAATATAAACCACCCTTAATAAATACGGTCTTGTACACTGACAAAATTTTGTTTCATCTTTCTCTCTCACACACACACACACACACACACACACATGTACACCCACCCACACTTGCATGCATTAACAAAAATGTAATTTCAAGTTCTTTATTTTTTTTATTGCAATTTGATAATGAGATTATTGTTGCTGTAAAATTATTTGTTGCACTTAATTTCTTGACAATGTAGACTCGTATCGTTGCTTACCATTTACCAATAAATAATACCCATAATTAATACATGTTCAAACCATCTTAATCATTTTGCCAACATTACACAATGTAACAGCTACATATGCTCAAAATGCATGAGCTTGCAAACTGAGGCATAATCCTCTCTCTTGTTCACTAATAACAACAAAAAACTTTTTGAGTACTTTTATTTTTTATTTTAATTAGATTCTTGAGTTGGGAGTAGAATGAGACAGAAAATATATGTTTACTCATTGAACTTGCTCGGGTACGTATGGAATCCTGTTAGTGCCAGTTGCTCCATCACACTATTGTATAGTGTTGGACTGATCGGTTGAAGCGATGCAATGGATCAATGGTAATTTTATTTCTTCATCGCCTGGTCAAAATAACACACAATGGAGTGATTGTCCCTAACAAGATTCCATAGGTATGGTCCCTCCCCGTACGAAAAATTACATGAAATAAAGTGTGTGTGTGTGTGTATATATATATATATATATATATATATATATATATATATATATATATATATATATATGCACACATTGAGGGTTCGTGATAGATTTGAAGAGTCAGTTGACCAATGACTCTAAAATCTCAGGAGTAAGTTCTTTTGAACAGTCATGGGCCCATAGCTGTGATTCATCGTTATTGTGGAAACAAATGATGTTTAAGATTTCTTGTCTTGTGCTGAATGATGAGAAATACTTCTACAGTATTTTGTAAGAAACCTACAATCTGAATTTTATGAATGTGTTTCTTTTTTTAATTTTGTGTTACTGTGTGTATATTTTGTGTATGAAACAGGATTGTTTTATACTTTATTATGTTTTCAACTTCTCAACGTAATCTATTATGATCTGATCAAATTATTTTATATGCAAACATATACCCAAACAACTACGATGGTTATATATTATTCAGTTATCAAGTATGTACATCACAGAATTGTCATTTAACTTTTTCACTTGCTTTTAAATTATCTAACAAATTTCGTGTAGATTGGCTCTCCTCCTTCTCCGCAGAGCTGACATTAAATTTCTGTTTTTTTTTTTTGGAGTCTGAGAGTCAGAAAATTCATCATAGGCAGGTCATCAAGTTCTGACCAGTTGATTATAATTTGATGTCCAAACATACCAATTCTGATATGTGATCAAAGGGCAGTCCATTTGTGGTCATAATTGTTTTCTCTTTCTCTATCATAAACTTCAATTGTAATCTCAAAATAATTCAACTGAATTCAGTTGCACCTCATTGTTAGCTCAGCCCAGTTCATATATATCTTCTGTTGGTGCGACATTATTGGCTGTCACAGTGTAAACTGTTGTTGAGCAGATGTCAATCAGTGCTGCCGACAGTAAATTTGTTATGGACAGCGTACGCTTAGTATGAAACTAAGGCAGAGGCTAATCAAGGGTAATTAAGATTGATGATTCAGCCCAAATTTATATGCATAAAAAAAACACTCAAGTCAAAATTTCCTCATGTTAAAAATGGATTTTATTTATGTTCGTGTCAAAACCCGGGGGAATGGGTCTGTTTAAATCCCTGTATGTATGTGTGTGTGTATGTATATATGTATATATATATATATATATATATATATATATATATATATATATATATATTATAAAAACTGAAACTGGCTCTATTTAAAAGAAGTTAACATAAGAATGTTTCTCTTTATAGAATTTAAACAATTTGTTCAGAACCAGCAAGCATGTCGCCGTCAGTGGTGCTCTGTTCAGGAGGAAATGAGGTCTTTTCAAGAACGAACTGGTCGCCTGGAAGCTGATAACACTGCTCTGCAAGCTCGACTTAAACAAACCAGGTGACTTAAATTGTACATAGAGCTATCACTAGTATAAAAAAATCACTAGTTCCTTTATTCTGGATTCAATTGATCAGAAATGTGTTAATGTCCTTGTTTTCAGGCGTGTGAGTCTGGAGTTTCCTTTTGAACATTGCGCAGCAAACTTGTTTAAAATCTTCAAGATAACAAAATTGATCTATAAGGACAAATGTTAACTTAGAGCTAATACAGACTTCTGATTGTGTTCGATGTGTTATAGAATAAAGACTTTATTTTTTATACCTTCATGAATGGATAAATTAATACAAATTATGATGTCTTTGATAATTTGAAAATATCTCATTTCAGAACTCTTATCGAGCAAGAAGAGAAAAGACGATGTGCAATTGAACAAGAAAGAGATCAACTGGTGAGGTTTTCAAAGGGTTAACGAAAGAAAATCTTATCTGTAATTATGATAATGGCAAGACTAATTTTGTGTGAAATTTATTAAATGTCAAGTGAAGGCATGAAATTGGTAATAAGATCTTTTTAAAGCATTGATGAAGTGCAAAAAATGGCCTTTTGGCCAAGATAAGTCCAGCATCTGATCAAATGGAGCAGCCTTAAATAGCCATAAACTTTGAAATAAAGTCACTGACAACTAACACGTAGTCTGTTTAGAATTATTTTTTTACCAGTGACAGGTCTTGTGAAGATAAAAAGAATGTCAAGTTAATATGTGTATTCTGAATTGTATTGTTTCACTCCTAGATTAAGATCTATTCATTTTCCGAATTGAATGCAAATGCACATAATTTACAAATCTGTACAAGTGAAATCATTTTTGGTGCTTAAACACTATCATAATCAGTTATAAAGTTCCTAAGTTTTGTGTTGGAGGTTAATTTGTTCATAAATCAAGGTTCAAACTTGTGTACTTTCGTGCATTGCTACTTCACTGTGCTATTGAGTAAAGCTCTCCAAAAGCATATAATATAAATTTAGAGTTTTTGAAGGATCTTTCTTTGTTACTGTAGAAAATATGCTGTTGACTGTTGTAACATATTTTGATGTTAGAAAACTATTGGACTCTTCACTCATCCACAAAAATAAATATGTTGTATATTATACATTTAATTTGATGCAGTATTTTTGGTTGATAAATGCAAGATAGCCTCCCATCCATACTGTTTGTAAGTAAATACCCATCATAACATGTTTTTTTATATTATATTCAGGCCAATCAAATTACACTTATTAGAGAGCTTTTGATAGATAGCAAGACGGGTACCACAAAATTGGATATTCAAGATCGTGA
The DNA here is from genome assembly GCA_028554795.2 of Sinohyriopsis cumingii. NCBI lineage: Eukaryota > Metazoa > Mollusca > Bivalvia > Unionida > Unionidae > Sinohyriopsis > Sinohyriopsis cumingii. The sequence continues at coordinate 48,185,708 of CM068841.1, read as the reverse complement.
GCGCCTGGCTTTCCTAAGCACAACTGCAATGTATGATGGTTCTCCCTCCAGAAGGTATTGTAGAAAATTTTGTCCTTATTTTTAATGTTTTTATTTTGCTGCCCATGATATGAATATAGTTATGTCAATTTAAACAGTCAGTTAATGTCTGCTCAATTACTTTTAAAGGACTTCATGGATTGAATTAAATTTCCTATCTGGCTTTACCTTTAATAGACCTGTGTCAGGATTGTTAGTCACCATTTTTTGAGATTATGACACTGTTTAGTTTTGTGGACATGTATCTAGTTAACTTGCAGAATCAGATATTTGTATGATCTGTCTGGAGTTGCATGTTGACAACTGAATATGCATTATTTTAAGTTAAGCTGTAATCATTATTTACAGTGCATTCTGAACTTGTAAAAACTGTTTCAGTCATACATATGTTTGGTTCAAGGATGCCACTGGATATTCTATTTGATGATCCAATCATAAAAGGATGGATTTGCAAACTCATGCATAGCATGGTTCTTAAACATCAAATTTAGTAAATGTAAGGGTGTGAGACGGTGTGGGGAACTCAGATTTAGTTAACACTATCGGGGCAGGGGGTGCTGCATTTCTGGTCACTTTTGTTAATACATGAGAATTATATTGTCCTTTGTCTACGGAAGTTCTTTGTATAATGGATTTGAATAATGATTATCAGATTGAAGAGGTCTCAAAATTGATGACAGACTTGTATTTTAAATCAAGTTGACATGAAACACTTACAAACTTGTGGATCACTAAAGCTTCATAGCTGAACTTGCACTGTAAAACTGCCAGAGCCAAGCCCATCAAGTTTCATTGGTTATTTCTTTAATATAATGATGTTCGATGTCAGCATAGATTTCATCAATAACACATGGCAATGACTGGGTACAACTTAATATTATAAACTGGTAAAATAGCAGTTTGCACATTTCAGTTGTGCAGTCTTAAGCAGTACATTTGAGTGAAAAATTGAACTGAAAAGCAAGAGAAAAGACATTTTTGGGGGGTCTTGAATATTCTTCTGGATTGGATCATAAATTTTGAAAAACAATCCACGTACAGTGAAACCCACAAGTTAGTGACCACTGCAGTGAAAGAGCACCTGACTTGAGAAACCACATTGCTGAAACACAGATTTATTGATAATATAGTGTTATAACCTGACATGGGAGACTATTAAGTTTTGGCAGAAAGGTGGTCATTCAAGAGAGGTTTTACCGAACTGGCCAAAAGCAAAAACTTGGAAATTGGTTTTGGTGTTTGATTTCAACAAATCAGACTGACCATACAGCCTAGTGATACTCTCATGTTTATACCTTTCCATCAGCTGAAACAATTATCTGTTTCTTACCTTGTATCACAGGCGTCGAGCTGGACTAAAATTGTTTGAAGAAGTGGCAGCTGCTTTTTGGACAGAACAGGGATAAGTGACACATGAATTGGCAGAAGTGGAAGAAAACAGCAAATGCTGTATACTGTGGTTTCACCAGTTTTCATGAATTTCATTGTTGCCCTGAATAATAGATTCAAAGACTAAGCCAAAAATTTGCAACAATCAAAAATTCTCCCAGCCCCCTCCCATTAATAAGCGAATTAATGTTAATATTATATTTAGTAGTGCCATGAAAGCAATAAACTGTTAAAGAAAAAAATGTTATTAAAAGATTATTTGTTTACAGATTAATATGTTCTTTTACAAGGTTGAATACTATCAATGAGTCAGGCCACTCTATTTTGACGGATGATGACATCGACTATGACAAAACAGAGGATGATCTTGATACCCCTGGACAGAAAAATAGGAGGAGCTACAGAAAAAAACGCCCATCAGCTCCACCCATGGAGGAAGACAGTAACATGCCTCAGAAGAAAAGAAAGAGTGATGTATGGAATATTTTGAGATTTTTATCTAAAAATTCATATGTTTTATATAATAAGTTATCAGTTATTAAAATGCCAGCAGGTACTCAATTACCTCACTGTTAGTAATAACCAGCGTAATAAAATGAACAGCTGGGGAACCCGTTAATTTTTTTTCATCCCATGTTCAGATCAAGACACATAGTAACGGTTACAATTTGAGGCTCATATGTGTGCATTAATTCATCATTACAGGGGCTCGTATGGTTGCTTAATATTTACTTGTCATACATGTACTACATAATAATACAAGGGAGGACACTTCTCTCATTTCTCGTGCATGAGTCAGCGCTGATATTTAAAGCTACACCTTCCTAACTTTGTGCCTGTCCATGGTATGTGTGTCATTTTTTCTCGTGACTTACACATGTTTGTTTTGAGATCCTGATGACATTAAATAGATCAGTACCTTTTGTCGGCAACAATAGTAAGTACTGATTAAGAAATATTTGACGAAATAAAATTTAAATAGTACTACAATTCCAATGAAAAAGCCTATATAAATGTCCAGTTTTGCCTCAATTTTGTGGGGCTGTAGCGGGTATCAGCTGTCCAAGTCATGGCTGCTGTTCACAGGTTTGTTTATTGTACTATTGTTTTTATTAGCAGGAAACCCAACATATTTATGTCATGGGAAAGGCAGCACAGAAACTTGGTTACCATAACATGCACTTCTTATACCATGTTAGGAAAAAATGAAAACTGACAACTGTACAGAATGAAATATTTAACTGAAATATTTAAATATAAAGGAAATCTTTGTTATTTATTAACACTGAAAAAAAACCTAATAAAAATTTACCATGTTGGTTAATGTGGTAAATTTTGCATTTTACCGCCCCGGTGGCCTAGTGGTTAGAGCATACGCCTCGGATGCAGGAGGTTGCGGGTTTGATCCATGGCAGAGTCACATCAAAGACTTATAAAAATGGTACTAACAGCTGCCTCGCTTGGTGCTCAGATATTATGCTTTTTGCCACTTATATTAGTAAAAAATTATGCTTATACCTCTCTTGTGGGGTTGGGATGTGTGAACCTACAACAGTGCAGTCAATGTTCACATTTAATACGCTTTCCGTTTGATTGGGTACATGGGTAAACTGATTGTTAATATTGACAGGTACCCGGTATAATTATTTTGACAAATGTAATCAGGTAGCTTAAATTTAAATGACCTTTAAAATTTTTAGATTGCAGTAAAAAGGGGAAGTTATGAAATCATGGAGTGTCATGACTTTCAAGTGATTTGCATGCAGAAAAGTTGTAAAATTCTTAATATCCCTTGTAACTATACAAGTCCATGACTTAAAATACTTTAAGCATGTGCATTTTGCAGGAAAACTCTGTCATTACAACAACCACCATCACAGTTGCTGCTGATGGCAGACCTCTTGCTGCAACTACAGAAGTCACAATACCAGGCGGTGGAACAAAGACCCTAAACAAAAGCTTTAGTGAACCATGCCTGGACAAGCATATGACGGCAGCAGGTACAGCAAGACATAGTTAATATCATCCTATGGTTGGATTTAAAAACATGTCCACTTGGCAGTGTCAGGTAGTTATGTCATGGGACAAGTTGGTTTTTAGTAATTAAAATCTGGATTTATAAAAAGCAATAGAGCTAGGTGACTTGTTTATCTAAAATGGTTAAAGGGTAGAAAACAGTAGAACTTAAAATCTGTCTGTATTTGTATCAAGACAAGCTTTCTCTCGCGTACAAATACACTTTGTTAGATTATTGTTTAATTTTAGAATATGGTGTTGGTATATTTACATGTTGAGGCCGACAGATAGTTCCCAAAAAGCTAATTCTTCATTGGTCAAGTACAATCAAATATAGAAATGTTACCCTGTCTGTTTCATTCATGCAGCAGAGGAAACATTGTTCTTGAAAAACATTCTAACAACGAATTTAGCAATAAATAATTACATCATGTGATATGTATTGATTTTATATATATATATATATATATATATATATATATATATATATATATATATATATATATATATATATATATATAAGAATCTGATTTGTTCCTACTGTTTTCTTCCATATTAATGAATTGAAACCCCATCAAGAAATATTTGAAAGAATTAGAGTAAATGTTGCAGTACATATGCTTTGAATGTTGACATCAGTTGTATATTAGGATTTTGGCACACATGTGACTTCATGTCATTACCAGCCTTAAATCTGAAGTATTTGTCATCGAACAAAGTTTTTCTGTACAGGTGACATTTTTTTATACCATATTATTTATAGCAGTGGTGTTGTTCTGTAAGCCACTGGGTGGTATGGGGACACATTATGAAGTGGCAAAAAATAAGTCAATTTACAACAGGTCTTTGATTATTTTCAAAATGCAGGTCCATAATTATTTATAAAACTCTCTTGTCGTCATTAATAGTTCATTCTGTGACACACTCTAGCATGATTTGCATTGGAGTGGGAGTCCATGTTATTCTTCTTGAAAATTTGTTATGGTCCTCGTTGAAGATTTTGATGGTTATATTTTTTAAAGACCTTAGTGGATTTTCTTTTTTATATGAATCATAATGAAGCAAAGATTGCTTACTTAACCTTTTTCCAATGGTATCAAATTCATGTTTTACAGCAATGTTTAGATTATGTGCTCAACATGCTGGCCCAGGCTATTTGTTATACCTGTTGGATGCAATTACTCTGTCTTCAGGTCCGTGGATTATTTTTCCTTCTAATTACAGAGGTGGATTCAGACCAGGATTGGGGCACACCTGGTACCCGGAGGAAACAGTCCAGTGATGATACTGTCAAGAATACACCTCTAAAGTAAGATGCTGCTGCACACTTTTAATCCATTGCTTTAGGTGTGAAAAACAACTTTGCCCAGCAGCCCAGGAGACTAGAATTTTAGTGTCAGACACATATATGTCTTAAAAAAATGTTAGGTCCAGTGAGGCCACTAGATTTTGAAGGCTATACTTTATAACAGGGCAATTACTATGATGCATGGGATGCCTTGATATTTGCTGACTATTATTTTGGCCAGGCTTTCATAAGAACAAAAGATGTACCTTTTTGGCAAGGTAAACCTTGTGTAATTATCCCAAATTCAGCTCATTGAGGCAATATTTGACAAATTATGTTGATGTGATGGAGGTATTTAAAATATAAACAACCTTGAAACAATTGATTGCATAACATGCAATTACTAGAATTAGTGGAAATTTCAACAGGGAGTGTCCTACTGACCCAGAATTGGTCCAAGAACATTTTATTGGTCAATTAAGCAGCCAGGTGAGCTGTCTCATTAAATAAATAATATTAACTTTGTGTTTACTCTTGATTGAAATAACTCTTCTTTGATTTTTCAGCACCCCCACCATGCGGAAAGCAAGTTCTGCAAGCCGAGGTCTAAACAGAATTCATGTTTTTGCTTCAGAAACTGTCTTGAGACCACGCACGTGTAATCCTGTGAGTACTAAAATGCATATAATAATACATTCTGTATGTTCTTGCTTATAAAGATAGTTCAGCTGCAGAACTGCATAGACTTGGATCTGCTATTGTATAATGCACTGGCAGGTCTTGGTCTATGCAGTTGTTAAGAGTGATCAGTAGAACCAGCTACAATGTAAGATGCCTCCCCTGATATATTTGTGTTATTTAGGTTGCTGTCTTACTGCCTAAATAATGGAGTTCTGAGGTCAGATAAAATTGAAACGAAAATTAAAAGTTTCAGAATATCTCAAACACTTTGCAGCCCATATCAATGCTTTTCTATAAATTGAAGTCATATTGCTTTATTCAGACTTTACTTTGATGTCTTTTTAAATAAAAAAATTGAAATCCTGACAGAAGCACACAAAAAAACGCGTTTTCAGGTTCCTTTGACTTAAATTAAGTTGGCTGGAATATAGAGCATGCAGGGAATGCCAAAATCGGTTAAATGGACAATAAGTATCATGTACAGAATGAAGCTGTCTAAACATTTTATTCAGTATTATTATATTTTTATTTGTTTGGTTAAAAACATACTTCAACTCAATCTGATTTCAGCATTCCCGGCTTCCATCACATTCCATCCAACTGAATTTGTTGGTTGACTGAAATAAATAAGTAAGCAACAGAGATAGCACAGTATCACAGAATGTATATTGATGAATTGTATTTTCCTTTTTTTACCCAAAGCCAATAAGCTATTTTTTTATATCGTTAAAAACAACAGAATCGCAGTAAGGAAGGAAATATTTAAAGCAAAACTTTGCTTGAATTGCTCACTTTTGATTGCTTGTTTAAAATATTATGTTCTCTTTGTTTTTTGTAGTGTGGGAAAAGAATTGGCTTTGGAAAGCTGGCTGTAAAATGCAAAGGTAAGTAAATACCAACTATTTTTGTTTTTTAAGTTACAGCTGTCCAGGTTGCAACTCAAATGGTCATTTGCAGTTAAAAAGTCAGAATTCATGAGTGTAAACTGTAAAATGGTTGCCTTCTGCTGACATGTAGCCTAAAAGTCATCAGTTTAGTACTAGTCCTAAAATGTAAGACTTCACTGATATTTATGACAGAGAAGGGTCAGTGTCCTATTGCTGTGGCACATATTCTGGAGTAAATTAACAGGGGAACTAGAGACCAAAGTTTCATGCTTCTGTCACATAATTGGCAGCCCATACAGACACCATTGCACAGATCAAAGTCTAATTGTTTTAGTCCTATCATATTTATGGTAGTGCCTATATCCAAGTACAATCAAGTGGTTGAGATTTTCAGTTTGATTGATACCATTTTCTTCAGTTGAAGAATGTTGATAACAGATTGGTTCTGAAGTCTGTTAACTTATCGCATATTCTATTTAATGAAACGTGTACGTCTGAGAACATTTAGCCATAATCGTTTCATTAGAGAAAAGTCCCCCTGTTGATTGTTGGGTTAATTAGAAGTTGCTTGGTTTTATACCAATTTCACCAAGACAAATTAAATCCAAGTCAACAACAGGAATAATTTACATCAGATGCTGCCTGTTGTGGCCCACAAACTTGACTGTTTTGAAATTTGTGGCCAATTCTCTCAGATGTCTCCCATCTTGGTGTTAGTGTTAAAATTAAGTGATATCCCAAACCTGAGGATTAGTTCTACTGATCATGTTTTTAAATTCACTAATCTTTACCTCCATCTTACCAGGAAAAATTTCATCATGTTTTTAAAGAAATATTCAAAACAAGTCATTTTTTTATTCTTAGTATGCAAATAAGTTTTTGAAATCTTACTTATTGTTCAAAGCATAGAAGGCAGATTTTTTCTTTCAGAAATTTAGTTTATTAAATTTCACTTTGTTTACAGAATGTCGGTCAATTTGTCACAATGAATGCAGAGATCTGCTACCTCTACCCTGTTTTACCACCACTGTTGGAACACCAGGAACAGGAAAGTTATCAGGGGTATGAAGTTCTCATTTTGTTCATGCAGCATGACAGTAAATACATTGGCTTACACACAATTCCATCAAGACCAGAATATTTTTGGAGTCCCATTTTTTTCTTCCATTGATATCATCATTTTGTTTCCAGTAAACTAAAACCCTCAACTCTGAATAGCAAAATAAATTTCAGTTTTGCACTTTAAAATACACCATAAAACCGAAACTTGCTTAAACTTGGAAATGTACTGGCTAAATTCTTTACACAGTCCTGGAACGGATTAGGTAAGGCTAGCAAGTACTTTAGTAGGCTTATCAGTGAGACAATTCCTTGGACAATGTTCAAAGGGTATGTGAGGTTAAAACAACACTTGTGCTGAGACAGGTTAGAGTTGATGATAGGCTAATCTGAAGTCTTTGCAGCCAGATTGTAAGGTTTACTTGAATGCTTGTAGGCAAGGCAATTAGGAAAGATCATGTCTAACAGCTTATTATCTAATTGGGTTTGCTACTGATATGCATGAATGGTCAATTGAAGTTTTATTTTGTAATTAAATATTGGGGTTTTATTTACCATGCATGTGGTCTTACTTCTGATGTTTTGCTGATAGAGACTGACAAAACAGTATTCTAAAAATCAGATTCATTCCTTGGATTTTCAGTGAGAAAAATAATTACTTAGCACGACTCATTTATCTTCACTTATATATCAAGATGTCAGAACAACAAGCTGAGCATCGTATGATTGAACCGTCCTTATGATATAAATTAGCTTGATCAGTGAGTATGAATCTGTGCTAAAACTTATATTAAATAGTCATGGGGAAAATTTGGCATCGGATCATCTACTGTTTCAGATATTCTAAAGAATATGGAATTCTACAAGAAAGAATTTGAAAACAAGTGATACAAATAGACATCATTTCAGTGATGCCAGACAGAATGTGTGGCACTATTTTACTTAAGTGAAGAATAAATTATGTCCTATAATCAAAGAAAAGGCAAGTGATTTTGCCAAAGAAATGGCAGATGTGGACTCCAAAGAATGTAACAGATGGTTAGCAAACTATGAAATACACAATTCTGTAAAACCTTCAAGTCAGGTGCTTGAACTGTGATATATGGAGAATTTAAACATCATGAATTATTATTCATAATTCTAATGGACTTGTAGTAAAGTTATAAATGTATCTTGTTCATCTAATGTTTGTTGTGACAAAGACTGTATTTCTTTGTGGAAAAACTGTATTCATGTGACCAGTAGGAATATATGTTGATCAGCCTATTTGTCATCAAATATTTTTTTTTTAAAAACCCACAGCTTTCTTAATTTTATGCACACACAGATACTGATATACTTTCATTATTACAGTCTATCTCTCAAAACACATGCTTAGAAAAAGAAAATTTTGCACATCTGTGAAACCCTCAAAACTGATACAGTGGGTTGCAATGGATTTTTGGTTTATGGGGTTTCACTCTTTCTCTCTCTCTCTCTCTCTCTCTCTCTATATATATATATATATATATATATATATATATATATATATATATATATATATATATATATATATATATATATATGTATATATATATATATATATGTATATATACACATACATGCCAAGAGTGAGATTTGAGTGCTAGTTTATTTATATTTGCAGGGTCTGATTGCAGACTTTGTTCAAGATGAAGTACCAATGATCCCTGGAATTGTGGTATGGTTTTAAATTAATCCCATAATTTGTTATTTTATTATTCAAATTTATAAAAGAAAGACATGTACATGTGAGTAATGGAATTGGGTATGGATCTCTGAGTTATGCTTAGGAGAGGGATGTTAATAGAATTTGTGTTGGGGTTTGCACCAAAGTGTACATTTTTTGTCTCCTTTTAAGCAGGGAGACATGTTAACCTCTTGTTTGACATTTCCATATCTTGGTACTAATCCCAGCATAGGTTACTCTTCTTAACCTGTTTCTTCATTTTTACCCTTAAGTTTTGCAATATAATTTAACTATTAAATGCATGCATTACTCATCAGGTACTATTTTTTCCACACCTTTTTCTAATCGGTATCAGCTAATCTTGCAAAAAGAACATGATAAATTAGCACTTGTAATTTTAAACATTTGTATTGAGCCATGAGCATCCTGAATCCAGTACGTTTATTTTGTAAACAGTTCAATAATGCAAATGTTATTATTGGCATTGGCATGGCTGGTTAATCCAAAGTACACAAGTGAGAAATTGATAACAAAAACTTGGATGGTATTGGATCTAATTATGACATTTAATTAACGCATGTCATATGAAACAAAAAAAATTTTGTTTATAAACTTTTAACGCTTGACAGTATAGTATGCACAGAGATATGTTTTGTCAGATCTGCAGTGAGTCACTGTTATGTAATTTTTGTAGTGATTTGGATATTCACTTTGAAAGGATTGTTTAATAATAATCAGCATGGCATTAGAGTTTAGTTTTAATACATTAGTTTATGTTTGAAAGTTGAAGATGCCTCCCCTCCTATTATCAAAAAATTTCATCTGATACACTTCATGCATAAGTTTTGAATTTTTTATTGGACTTCATATTTTACAAAATTCATAAAGCTTCTTAATTGATTATACACTAATGAACACTGATAGCTAGACAAAGGCAATTGATGCATAGTGTGTAATTGATTATACACTGAATAAACACTGATAGCTAGACAAAGGCAGTTGGTGCATAGATTGTAATTGATTATACACTGAATAAACACTGATAGCTAGACAAAGGCAGTTGGTGCATAGTGTGTAATTGATTATACATTGAATAAACACTGATAGACAAAGGCAGTTGGTGCATAGTGTGTAATTGATTACACACTGAATAAACACTGATAGCTAGACAAAGGCAGTTGATGCATGGTGTGTAATTGATTATACACTGAATAAACACTGATAGCTAGACAAATGCAATTGATGCATAGTGTGTAATTGATTATACACTGAATAAACACTGATAGCTAGACAAAGGCAATTGGTGCATAGATTGTAATTGATTATACACTGAATAAACACTGATAGCTAGACAAAGGCAGTTGGTGCATAGTGTGTAATTGATTATACACTGAATGAACACTGATAGCTAGACAAAGGCAGTTGATGCATAGTGTGTAATTGATTATAAACTGAATAAACACTGATAGCTAGACAAAGGCAATTGATGCATAGTGTGTAATTGATTATACACTGATAGCTAGACAAAGGCAGTTGGTGCATAGTGTGTAATTGATTATACACTGAATGAACACTGATAGCTAGACAAAGGCAGTTGGTGCATAGTGTGTAATTGATTATACACTGAATAAACACTGATAGCTAGACAAAGGCAATTGATGCATAGTGTGTAATTGATTATACACTGATAGCTAGACAAAGGCAGTTGGTGCATAGTGTGTAATTGATTATACACTGAATGAACACTGATAGCTAGACAAAGGCAATTGGTGCATAGATTGTAATTGATTATACACTGAATAAACACTGATAGCTAGACAAAGGCAGTTGGTGCATAGTGTGTAATTGATTATACACTGAATGAACACTGATAGCTAGACAAAGGCAGTTGATGCATAGTGTGTAATTGATTATAAACTGAATAAACACTGATAGCTAGACAAAGGCAATTGATGCATAGTGTGTAATTGATTATACACTGATAGCTAGACAAAGGCAGTTGGTGCATAGTGTGTAATTGATTATACACTGAATGAACACTGATAGCTAGACAAAGGCAGTTGGTGCATAGTGTGTAATTGATTATACACTGAATAAACACTGATAGCTAGACAAAGGCAATTGATGCATAGTGTGTAATTGATTATACACTGATAGCTAGACAAAGGCAGTTGGTGCATAGTGTGTAATTGATTATACACTGAATGAACACTGATAGCTAGACAAAGGCAATTGATGCATAGTGTGTAATTGATTATACACTGATGAACACTGATAGCTAGACAAAGGCAGTTGGTGCATAGTGTGTAATTGATTATACACTGATGAACACTGATAGCTAGACAAAGGCAATTGATGCATAGTGTGTAATTGATTATACACTGATAGCTAGACAAAGGCAGTTGGTGCATAGTGTGTAATTGATTATACACTGAATGAACACTGATAGCTAGACAAAGGCAATTGATGCATAGTGTGTAATTAATTATACACTGATGAACACTGATAGCTAGACAAAGGCAGTTGGTGCATAGTGTGTAATTGATTATACACTGAATGAACACTGATAGCTAGACAAAGGCAATTGATGCATAGTGTGTAAATGATTTGAAGATTTATGACTTGATGAATCCAGTAATTACAGATAGTTATAAAAATAATAACAAATCTAAAAATAATTCAATGACAGAACTATATTTTAACCACTGATTACAAAAATAGTCCAAGCACACAATAATGGTACATGAATAAAGTAATTCATTTCTGGCATTATGAACTAATAACTGTTAGTTTTCTACATCACATGATGTGATTTTAACCAATCCAAGTCCTTTACTAATGCATGATAAACATGTGGAATAATTCCTGTTTAGCTATTCATAATTCTGTATACCAAGTGCTATTTTGAATACACTTGTATTACTTTTGCTTCTTACAATATGTGTGTTTCAGATTCATTGTGTAAATGAAGTGGTATCACGAGGCTTGAATGAAGTGGGCTTATACAGAGTGTCAGGGTAAGAAAATAAAGAGAAACCTGTGGATGTCAAGGCCTTTTTAACATAAGTGATATAGAGTGTAGACCAGGGGTGGGCAAACTACTAAGGTTTTCATGCAGCCTAGGAACAAGTCATCATTCGCACTGACTGTTTATGTTACTCTGTTTATCAAATAAATGTGCTTCTTTTGAAGTTTAAGTTTTCAAATATTAACAACATATTAACAACTGAAAATTAATTATGATATTTAGAAAAACCTTTTGGTTTTGCTATTTCAAATATTAATTATTTTACTTAATGAACTATGTGGTCCATGACAAGGTGTAAATTTGTGTATGCAGCACTTGCACTGGAAAGTTTGCCCAGCTCTGGTGTAGACTGTCCCAAGTTAGTAGCTGTGGTGCTTAATAACTAAGACTTCAGACTCTTGACTAGAAATGATGTGGATTCAGATCAAGTCCGGACCAGGCTGGGGTAGACGCTGTAGTTTTTCTCTGAAACAAAACACTTTACTGATGTTGCCTCTGCATGGTGTAGCCTTTTAAGTGTTGATGTGCCAATAAACACATTCACTCAATACTGATTTGGTAACATAATGAAAAAATTTCATTGTTCAATATTGCATAGTGACAAGCCATGAAACACCACATCCTAGTCCAATGAGAACCAGGTGAGGGATACAATAGTTTTTAATTCAACTTATATTTTTACACGTTTTTACAAATTAATAATAGTTGACTTGAGTTCTTTAAATTATACATTTCTTTATAAATGAGAAGATACTCTTCCTCATTAAAATGTAATAGTTGAGGATCCATCTCTACTGAACTGGCATTATGTACCGAGTTCTTAATAGAAAATGGACTACCCCTAGTGGTAAAAGACTACATTGGTCCTTTGTTCAAACGGATGTTTCCTGATACCAAAACTGCAGAAAAATTATGCATGTGCAAGAACAAAATCATCTAATATTGTAAGGTGTTTAACAGATGATACTTCACTTAAAATTACAGAAGCCATGAAAATTGGGCCGTTTAGTATTGCAGCAGATTTTTTTTCATCTCATTTCCCAGCTAAGAGACCCAATAACTGGAAGATATTAAAAATTTCCTCTTTTTTTGTGGTCAGGTTATGAAAGGAATATTAGTTCTTTACCATTCTAATGCTGACTGTGAGAGATTGTTCAATATTGTTAACAAAAGTAAAACAGAATTCAGATCCAGGCTCTGTAACTCAACACTTAGTGCTCTGCTGGTGTGCAAAACATTCATAGTCTCAGCTGGTACAAAGTGTTTTGAAATGCATGATGAGCATCGGTTGCTTTTTAAATCTCAAAGTATTATATACGAAAACTTGCAGCAGTAATTGGTGTTAAAAGTCTAAAGGGATAAATAAATCATTTTGTACATATGCGCATTGAATTTTTATCATGTTACATGTGGATTACTCTTTTTCTGCTTGGATTACTCTTCTTGTCTGCTTAGATTACACTTTTTCCTTGCCAGGGGTTGGCATGTATGCATTAGACTATCTGTTACTGTCTGCAGGTTAAATAATGTAGTGGCAGATGCATTAGGCCAGAGTGATTCAACATCTTCAGGGCCATGGGCCATATGAACCACAAATGTAAAGTTCTTGGGCCATACATAACGTATATTATAGTAATTATGCCTTAATTATAGAACAGACTTTTTAATGTGCATGGGCCACATGAAAAGATGCCTTTGGGCCTGTTGTCGGGCCACTCTGCATTAGGCTATCTCTTGTCTAAAAATTTGATAGTATAGTATGTTATGCATTAGATCATCACTTACTGTCAGAAGATTGGATAATATAGTATGGGCTGCATTGAACCATGATTTATTGTCCAGATATTAGATAGTGTAATGTGGGATGCATTAAACATTAGACAATGTAGTGTGGGATGCATTAAACATTAGACAATGTAGTGTGGGATGCATTAAACATTAGACAGTATAGAGTGGGATACATTAAACTGTCTCTTCTGGAGATTAGACAGTGTAGCGTGGACTTTATTAGAAACTTCAGTCACCAGAAATGTGTGACATATATAACAATAAATATTGTTTATTGACACATGATCAATCACAGGATGGATGAGGAACTGTTTGTCTTCATGATCTTTTAGGTGTAATCACAAAGTGTAAGTGACTGACCTGTAAAACACAATAGTATGTACATAGAAAGAATAAGTAAATTAATCTGTAATTAGCCTAGAGATACAGATAATTTGTCAGGACTAATGTTATTGTTTTTGGCTAAAAAATAATAGTAATTCAAGGTTCTTGAATTGGAGAAATAGATTCACCCTTTACTTTCAGCAGACTTTTATTGTTTTTGACTGTCCATGTATGTAGTGGCTCAGAAGAAGATGCATTATGATTGAATGTCTTTTTTTAACCTTTCTTGAGTGTGTTATATGTTCCAGACAGGCTGCCTTGATTGTGCTAAACTGACATTAGAATTCTTGATAAGTATGCTTATAGGTTCATTTACAGGACTGTTTCATCTTAGGCATGGATAAATTTGTGTGCGTCTGTTTCAGAGTACAATAACTAACACTGACTGAATACAGTAGTGTTGAATTAGAAACAAAGACATTGTACAAAGATAATCTTTTTTGTACAAAGATAATCTTGTGATATCCAGTTTAAGTACAATGGTTTTTATGTAAAAATTTTAGCTTGTTGATGTTGAAAATTTTTATGTTTAGTTTTAATTTTTATAAGTTTTGTTCACATGATTTGTAGCATTGTCACAGCATATAAGGAATTATGTTGTAATGATGGAGAACTGTTCAGAATTTTACATGGGTCAATACATACCTGGACAAGGCGGATCCATTATTATTGTTTTGGCCAGATGTGCATAATTTTCACATGAGATATCCCTAACTTTACTAGTCCCAGAAAACTGAAAAATAATTGTCAGGTAAGTGAAATTTCATGTGAATAGCTCAGTTTTAACACAAAAGAAGAACAAATTGTAAATTGGATGACAGTAGTTGCCTAACTTGAAACACAAAAGAATGAAAATGTGAATTTAGTGACCATTTTCCTTGCATTATTCATGCCAGGCTATGGGTTCAAAATTGAAATTATCTATCTCCCTCAAAATTTTCCAATTAGTTATCAGTTATTGTGGTTAGTGCATACAAGAACTGCTTTACAATAAGTTATGAAATCAAAAACTTAATGAACAGTGTAAATCTTGTGTTGAGATTCAAAAGTTTCCTCCCCTAGATAAGCAGAATTATATGGCTAAATATATCTTTTTATCCTTATTAGCAGTGTAGGGTTCCATATGGATAATAGTCTGTTTAATTATCATTTAGGTCAGGTCGTCAAGTCAAGGAACTGAGGGAGAAATTTTCCAA
The DNA here is from genome assembly GCA_028554795.2 of Sinohyriopsis cumingii. Classification (NCBI taxonomy): domain Eukaryota; kingdom Metazoa; phylum Mollusca; class Bivalvia; order Unionida; family Unionidae; genus Sinohyriopsis; species Sinohyriopsis cumingii. Next base: position 48,170,245 of record CM068841.1, on the reverse strand, counting down.
AGGAAAAGGCCTACCAAATCTTGTAAGTAACTATATTTTCAAAACTGTTTTATGGCCCATCAGGAATGTGGAAGGGGGATTATCTGTTACCCTCCTTATGTCCAGTAATATTTTGTGTTTGGTTGTAAAGGGAGAATATTTCTTGAACACATTTATAGTCTTTTCTTTTTTTGTTGTAAAGTTTTTAATAAAATTTAGGATTTTATTTTATTCATAAGAAAAGAAATTTTACACTCTAAGGTTTGTTACTATCCGTATATGGCTCTGATTGTATGTAATGGATATGGTCATAAATTACCTCATGGCTGGCCATATTGTTCAATTAAGAAATAAATCATACCCATCAAGGGACTGTTGTCCCAGTCAAATACTGGTTTTATGAGGTGGGGTGGGAATATTTGAGTCTTGGGGGCTATCTAGGGGTTCAGTAACCTGTTAATATCACAAAATCATTTATCAGGCCTTTTGATACCCGATGGGTAAGATGTATGTAGATCATAATTTTCTTTTCTTGCAAATTAGGACAACTCGGTGAGTTTTTATGTAGTAATAACTGCAACCAGTTATATATTTTTTTCTCCAAAGAAATTCTGTAACTTCCAGATATTCCAAATTCACCAAATTAGAGTATGCAATATTGTGTCAATTTAATATCACAATAGTCATTGTGTTGCTATCTGACACTTGTCTCTAAAGTGGGCATATAATGAAAATATACCCCAAAGCTTGTGGATTTATAGGAATATTTTTTAATTCCAGACCAGTTCTAATGATAGAATGTCAGATATCTGACTACATTGACAGTGTGCTATATTGTAAAGACATCCAGTTGAACACACAGTAGCCGATCAGATCTCATATAATTCTGACCATTTAGACACTTGACCATGACTTTTTGTGTGCAAATTGAAGAAGCCATATAATAAAATACACCATGAACGATTCTTGATCTCTAAACCATTTGACACGTGCAGAAAGGCTTGTATAACATCTTAATGAAGGTTCAATCATAAGGTGCAAGTTTTGGGTTTTCCAGTCTTCACAAAATATGCCATGAAATAAAAACATTTGCAATCCAGAAGTAAGGTATCACTGAGTAAATTCCCATTTGGAACTCTGTTGATATAAACTAACGTTATATTACTACTCTGTGTGGTAGTCGGCCATTTATTCCGTGATTCCTGTGATATAAAATGGGAATGAAGTAACCTAATCCCAGCTGGAAGTATATCTGTTAGTTTTCTAATGATTTATGGAAATCATTTTCTTATAAATTGTAATAATGCCATAAAAGTTAACATAGAGCTTTTACTTGTACATTGATATTCATTTTAATTAAATTTGCTGATTTCTTGCCTTTCAGTCCAACATTGACGATATCCATGTCATTACTGGCTGTCTGAAGGATTTCTTGAGGACACTAAAGGAACCTCTTGTAACATATAACTTGTGGAAGGATTTTGTCCAGGCTGCAGGTATGAATAACCCATTCTCAGATTTCTCACTGAAGGTTTTATTTTGATTTCCCATGCTATAAAGTGGTTTGGCATATAGTGGTAACCCATTCATATGTTCATCTGTCTGGTCAGTTTTGCCATCCCTGTTTCATTTTCACATTCTTTTGTAACCCCCACCCCATGTGAGTGGGTCATGCAACAATAATGATTGTCTATAGACAAGGTAGTTTCCACAACATAACCATTGTTTGCTCTCTTTCCTTCAAACCTTAGTTTGCTTTACCCATGATAAAGGCAGAAGTCTACTGATTTGTGGGCTGTTGACTCCAGGGTCATTGGAGCTGAAACTGTTATTTTTGTTTTTCGGCATAATAATATAGAGTATCCAGGGTCTAATTTTCAGTAAACTTAAGAGATTTACTACACTTAGGCAGGGGCAGCTCCACTATTGATTCTGAGGCAGAGACTTGAAGGGTTAAAGTCAGTAGAACTGACATTTAATTTATTTTGGTTTCTGCTCAATAAGTTTTCTGGAGCAAAGTTACTGGAAACCTCGTACTGTCACGGTCACATGAGCTGGAATTGTCTTTTGGGGTTCCACATGGAAAATCTACTTTCCTCGAGTTTCCAGTACCCAGTTATTATTAACTTCATAGTTGTATTACATTAGAGGTAGGGTAGTTCCCTATTGAGTTCACAATGACTAGAACAAAACTTGTAGATTGCTGCACATGAAAAAAATGCTGTGGGGAAGCAGACTTGTCAACCATATTTCTTATTGCTTCCCCCATGCCACGACCGATTGGATATAGATTTGAAGAAAATTTGATCTTTGCCATAAATTTGTACATTGAAGACCTTTGACATTTATACAAATGATGCTGGTCCATCATGAAGTATAGCTTTTCTAACTAAAAATTGAAAACTGTTTTTAAAATCTGTCTCAAAACCACTTGGTAGAATGTGACCAATTGTGGTAGAAAGTATCCAGGCAAAAAGGTCTTTTAGTACTAGACAGATTATGTTGATGTGCCATCAAATATAGATGAAGGTTCTACAGGTTGATTAGCCTTGTAAATGTTATCTTTATAATGTACAATCAGCACCATTGAAAGAAAGGTCCACCGAAGCATCCTACTGTTTCAGATTAACTACCACACATGCATCTGGGCCGTGGTCTCAGTGATCTCAGGCTGGAATGGGCCTCTTATGTACAAGCTCATAAGAATAAGATAGAATATATAATCAGTTCACCAATGATTGTGCCCTATGCAGTATGTGAATGAGAGGGTTAAGGTAGTTATTCCAGGAGTGACAAAAGTCTGGTGACCCTGTTTCTTTAACTTTGATGTCCTTACCTAGGTTCATAAAAAGTTTGAGTATGATTCCACTTAAATCTGTAATTGCTTAAGGAATTCATTCAGTTTTGTGTAATGCTTTAGGCTTATAATATTTCCTTCTCTGCGTATCAACAGCAACAACGAATTCAATACTAGCAATACATTACCTGCTTTTATTGCACTGCTGTATCATTTTCTGGCACTCGTCCCCAGCCAGGAACATTATTGCCTACTCTAATTTGTAATTGAAAGTCTAGAATAAAATGCAGCATTATCCCAGTCTGATACTTTAGTCCACTTTCCGGCGTGTACATACATGGACCACATGGGCACTCATTACTTCATCAGCTATCTTTTGGCATTTAAACTGTCAATAGAATAATATTTAATGAGATGCATGTACAAATGGTGTATTATTTGTTCATAAATGATTTTTTAAGGCCTGGCCCCTCTATCATAAAACTGGATATTTCAGTTTCTGAATGTTTCTCCTTACAAATGTATTAATACAAATGTACAACTGCTGCATCTTAAATTGGATAACATATTTTCCAGTAGAATTTAGAGTGAAATGAGTGAAGACCTGGCTCTGGCTATATAAACTTATTCAACTTGAAACCCTAATAAATTCTGACCACTTTGTATGCAATTTTTAAGGAATAGTTCTAGATCTGAAGTAATGTTATTTTGAAGTGTTGAATGAAGTTTTGTGATGAAGGGACCAGATCTTACTGTTATGCATGGGTACTTTAACCACGTTACAAATTTGTTAACAGAATGTGTAAATATAATGATTCGAACTGTTGTTGGAGATTTTAAACTTGTTAACGATTTTGCTGCTTCCCTTTGAGATTAGATTACTTATGTAAGTGAACATTTCATTACCAATGCGGATATCATAATTTTCTTAAATTTGAAATTTCACAAATTATTTTTGAGGGTTAAATAAAGGCAACAAGATTTAAACGTTTGTTCATAGACAAAGGCCAATTCATAATATTTTATGGGGTTGTGGGAGAGGCTTACTTTCATTGGGGAATGTTCAGATGAAGAAAATGATCTCAAGGTAGATTATGAATAAAGTGGTTTCATATGTTAATACAGCAAGCTCTTCAGCATTGCATCCAACCCCATCCTTCAAAGAAAATGAAGTTTAGAATGAAGAGTTTTACTGAAGAGGGTTGAGCTATTGCTACAGCCACCTATTACTCTTTAAAGTCCCCTCACACCCCCCCCATGATAAATCAGCAACTGATATGTGAAGCATATTCGTATTTATTTCTGATTTTCTTATTAATTCTGGTAAACTTTTGTTGCAGAGAACCCTAACAAGAAGATGAGAGAGGAGGGCTTGTACCAAGCTATCAGTCGACTCCCACAAGCCAACAGGGACACAATGGCTTTCCTTATCAGACATTTGCAAAAGTATGAAAATTTCATGCATATTTCCAGTGTAACACTTAATTGTCGCCATTACAGTGAGGAATATGCAGTCATGGAGTATTGCATGTTCTTGAAGTTGTAATGGATATTGTATAATTATTAAATTAGGAATCTTGAGTTAAATTTGTATGGTGTGATACACTGCTTTTCTTACTAAGGACAGTGTCTGGCTAGGCTTTCATAACCTGAGAATGTACTCAACTGAAAATTTGTCTCTGTAAAATGTGTACAAGTCACATTTGAAGTCAGTATTTGAATGTAAAGTCTCGAATTAATGTCTGTTCAGTCAGTTATGCGTTTATGCTAATTTGGTCAACACATACTCTGCATGCAAAATTTGAGCAAAGTTTTCAATCTCTGGTTATTCAAACGTGATCAGTTGCAAAATAAATATATAAATATATTATAAAAATATTTCCCTTAAAGACTTTTTTATATAAAATGCAAAATTTTTGCAGAATATCAGACCCCTGTTGGTTCAGATGTCATCATTCCACATGTAAAAAAAACGTCACCAGCTGCCTCTTGCTCAGTGCAGTTAGCATGCAGTGTCGGCATTTGATGTGTTCATTGATTATTTAAGTCAATGTGTATGATCTCATCTGTGAAATATTGTCCTTAATGTTGCACCATCAATTAGTTTATGATAACCAAGGTGTTAACAATGATTTAAGAGTGGTAAATGTAACTTATAGATCCCTGTCAGTTTGGATGTCATCATTCCACCTGTGAGATAAACACATGACCAAATGCCCCTTGCTCAATGCAATTAGCAAGCAGTATCAACATTTGATGTTTTAAAAGCCCATTATAATGCAAAGATGCTAAATTGAAAAACAATTATTCCTTGTGTCTGAGTCTGCCTCATGTATGTACCAACTTCAACCACTAACCTTTACTTAAAACTTTAACTCCAAAAATTAAAACGTAATCAATCACGCCAATGCATGTTGAATGTATAATTGTTGCTTGCACAAGAATGTGATAGATCAGACCTAATTATCCATGACTTTGAAAATGCCAGACTTGTTTAATTCCCTGACACACATTTGTGTGTACCAGCAGAGTTTGATTGGCATGTTGATTCAGTGGTTTTGTCCCAAAATCAGTGAAGCATGAGCTTCATTACTCTGCAGTAATTAGTATATATACAAAGTGCATAATTAGTAATTGTGCTTTATGCAATATTTATAGAATTCTATGCCATGTTGTTCATTTGGATTTAGCATGCATGGATATTTTGACATGTGCATGATATATTGACATTATGATATTTAAAAATGCAAGTTATTAGTATGTCTTGGTTGCTCTATTGTGGTTTATTTTTTTATTTTTTTAAAAAAAAAACAATCAAAATTACTAGAGCTTGAAATGTTGATAAATGATCTCCTTTTTGCCTGAATCCACCAATCAAAATCCAATTCAGTACATGCAGCAGTTCAGAAAAAAGTGAGATAAATGTGATCTCAATGTTGATGTCTACTTCAGCATTGTCATTTGAAAAGCGTGAGACAAGAATGTCTGTACTCAATCAATATATGTAATTCTAATGTTTGAGTACAGTAGGTATGACAAAATTGTATACTTCATACCACCAGGAGCAGTCCTGATGTTTGTAGTAAAGCAGGCATGACAGATACCATGCTGGACACTACCAGGAACAAACCTAAACTTTGATAATTTAGCAGTCATGACAAAATTCCATGCTTTATGCCACCATGAAAGACATGATGTTTTTGATTATAGCAGTCATGACAAACTCTGTGTTTGACACCTACAAAAAAAGACCTACTGTTTGAATACAGGAGCATGACAATCCCATACTTACAACTACCAGAACAGGCCTGCTGTTTAAGTACAGCAAGCATGAAAATCCCATACTTAACACTACCATAACAGGCCTGCTGTTTGAGTACAGCAAGCATGAAAATCCCATACTTAACACTACCAGAACAGACCTGCTGTTTGACTACAAGAGCATGACAATCCCATACTTAACACTACCAGAACAGGCCTGCTGTTTAAGTACAGCAAGCATGAAAATCCCATACTTAACACTACCAGAACAGGCCTGCTGTTTGAGTACAGCAAGCATGAAAAAACACCATGCTTTACACAACCAGGAATAGATTTGATAATAATAAAAATACATTAGCTGCTATAAACTCTGGGCTACATACAGAATACAGATGGCCATCTAGTACAAATGAAGGAGTTAATGTGATGGAAAGACACTTTTTTTTCTTGCAGGAAGGGTTGGATTGAGATTAATTTTCTAATGTTAGTGTAATTGGACAAGTTTTTTGGAGAAACCTAATTTGCTAAAACATTTTCTTCCTTTGTATTTAGTGTTGCACAATCTAGAGATTGTAAGATGCCGATCAGCAATTTAGCCAAAGTGTTTGGTCCCACAATCGTTGGAAACTCTGTGCCTGAACCAGACACTGCTCAGATGTTCAGTGAGACAAAGGATCAGAGCATTGTAAGTACACATATCCTGTAGTTGGATAGCAAAAGGCTTTGAGAACTAGGAGATTGACTCTGAAATATTGTTTAGAACGGATGTTACTCTTGCGTTCTCTGTCCAATATACACTTTTCCCTCGATAACTCATGCACAGTGGGGTCCAAAACCATAGACCTCACTTTAAGTGAGGGACATGAGTTACCGAGAGATCTTCAAAAATATAAGAAGTGATGCCATCCATGCTGTGCAATGAGGAAACTGCAAGGGGGGGACACTGGGCTTTTTATTGGGCAGATACTCGTTTTATATTGTGTTGGGAATAATTGTCAATAAAGTGCTTTTTTTAGCGAAGTTGTTCATTTAACTCTATAAATTGCCTTTATTTTCAAGAAGCCCAACCTGTGAAAAAACGTTAATATTATTGTTCCAACTGGTTTCAACAATCTTCACCTGTATGTAAAAACATTTTTTACCTTAAATGAGGTGACCTGACAGATGGCTGGGGCTGCTAGTTCTTAGGCAGAGAGGATTTGTGTGCCTTTTAACATTTCTTTTATTCCAGCCCATTTATTTGATACCAAAGATGTAATTAACATGATAATACAAAGGAGGTCTGCTTTTAATTAATTGCAACAATACAACAAATACTTTCACAAGTCAGATATCAAATCATGGTCAGCACTTAGATTCTCACAGAAATGTATGTGGGCATAGCTGTTATGGTAGATTGATATAGTTTATGTTTGAATACAAGAAAGTACATTGCATTTATGATTACACATTGGTCAGACTAGAAGATAAAACTAAAACACACATTTCAATTAATAAAGTACTTATTTAATTGTTATTTATTTATTTATTAAACTGCTGCTTCAGTAGGCAGTAGTGACATTTTCATGGATCAAAATTTTGTTGATTTATATTATTTACTGTGTAATGAAAACTTTGGAAAGAAAATGTAACAAAATATATTATTAAATTTGATAATTTCATGATGCTGATTCACATTTTTCCTGATCTTATCTGCTATCTTTGACGATAAAATGAGTGATCTCAAGGATTCAGTTACCAATTTTGGTAGTGTTTTTATTCATGTTCAACAAATAGGGGTACGTTTTTATTTTCTAGTTTAATAACAATGGGATTCACATTATAAGCAGGTTTGTGAGTTATCAAGGCATGAGTTATTGAAGGAGTGGTGTACTAAGATGATGGAAAGCTTTAAAATAATTGTTGTCCTGTTTTTTTCTTATTTGGAGAATCTTTGCTAGAACGAAATATGTCCCATGTTAGAGCTGCTGTACACTTTTCAATTTGATTTGATCATTTCCAATTTTGTTTAGGTGATGGAAAGACTGTTGGAAATTTCTGCAGATTACTGGGAAGTCTTCTTAAATGTTGAAGATGAGAACATGTACCCTAATGCCTACAACACCCCCAAAACTCCAAATGGTGAGTGTATTTTATATTTATCAACTTTATTGTGCCCAAGGTGTGCAGTCTTTATTAATTTGTGCTTTTGTTGTAGGGTTCATTTGAACAATGTTTAATCTTAAATTACTTTGAATTACAGGTATTTTTATTACTTGTGGTATACCAATTTTCGTGCATTTTGTGCTTTATATGAAACATAAATTGAAAGACCAACAATCAGTGATCCTTGTTTAGAAAAAGTAGGTAACCCACCCCAAATCCAAATACCACATTCTAAAAAATTCATTTTTAGCAAAACCATAAAGAGTGACATCCACAAAATATTTAATTGCCCTTATGCTGTATGGTACCCAAAATGTGTGTTGTATATATTATATTTCTGATGTTTGGGAATTTATGCAAGTTAAGTCTTCAGTGGCATAAAAGCATGTAAAGTAATTAAACAGCTCATCATCAGTGTGGTATTTTATATAATAATTGTAAATCATACTTTTCCATTAGCACATGTTTGTTATTGCTGCTCCTCTGAAGTTACTTGGAAGATTGCAATAAAACTATACAGACACATTCATATCAGGGTCTAGTTGGTTTTGACTTAAAATGGTGTTGCTCAGACATCCAGTATGGCTTGTACAGTGGCCATCTTGAAATGCTTGTTGTTACTCCTGACCCGATGGTTATACTTAATTAAGAAAATAGTGTCCATTTAACCAATAAAATGGCCAGAAGACCAGCCATCTTGAAAATGTTGGTATTGCTGCTCCTCCTGAATCATGGTCTTGTCTACATGGAGATTTCAAGGTGGGGGGGGGCACAAATCCTTTTAAACCTTTCAAGATAAGGACATCATACCTTGGATTATGATTGTGAATGGTCAGCAGATGCCTGCAGTGCTTTTACCCTTTTTTGAAACAGCCCTGCATGTGGGGTTTGGGGTTCAGGTTTGTTTGACTTAAATTCAAAAAAACTATATTATACTAATATGTACGAGAATTGGCATGTATATAACTATAGACCAAAGTGCCAACATTAAAGGATTTGGTGTGTATATGATTATAGACCAAGGTGCCGACATTAAAAGAATTGGCATGTATATCATTATAGACCACTGTGCCAACATTAAAAGAATTGGCGTGTATATGATAATAGACCAAGGCGTCAACAGTTAAAGAATTGGCATGTATATAATTATAGACTATAGTGCCAACATTAAAAGAATTGGCATGTATATGATAATAGACCAAGGCATCAGCATTAGAAGAATTGGCATGTATATGATTATAGACCATAGTGCCAGCATTTAAAGAATTGGCATGTATCTGATTATAGACCATAGTGCCATTATTAAAAGAATTGGCATGTATATAATAATAGACCAAGGCATCAACATTAGAAGAATTGGCATGTATGTGGTTATAGACCATAGTGCCAACATTAAAAGAATTGGCATGTATATGATTATAGACCATAGTGCCAGCATTAAAAGAATTGGCTTGTATCTGATTATAGACCATAGTGCCAGCATTTAAAGAATTTGGCATGTATCTGATTATAGACCATAGTGCCAACATTAAAAGAATTTGGCATGTATATGATAATAGACCAAGGCATCAACATTAGAAGAATTGGCATGTATATGATAATAGACCAAGGCATCAACATTAGAAGAATTGGCATGTATATGATTATAGACCAAGGCATCAACATTAGAAGAATTGGCATGTATATGATTATAGACCAAAGTGCCAACATTAAAAGAATTTGGCATGTATATGATAATAGACCAAGGCATCAACATTAAAAGAATTGGCATGTATCTGATAATAGACCATAGTGCCAGCATTTAAAGAATTGGCATGTCTCTGATAATAGACCAAGGCATCAACATTAGAAGAATTGGCATGTATCTGATTATAGACCAAAGTGCCAACATTAAAAGAATTTGGCATGTATATGATAATAGACCAAGGCATCAACATTAGAAGAATTGGCATGTATATGATTATAGACCATAGTGCCAACATTTAAAGAATTGGCATGTCTCTGATAATAGACCAAGGCATCAACATTAGAAGAATTGGCATGTATCTGATTATAGACCATAGTGCCAACATTTAAAGAATTGGCATGTCTCTGATAATAGACCAAGGCATCAACATTAGAAGAATTGGCATGTATCTGATTATAGACCATAGTGCCAACATTAAAAGAATTTGGCACCAAAGTTCCAACATTTAAAGAATTGGCATGTCTCTGATTATAGACCAAGGCATCAACATTAGAAGAATTGGCATGTATATGATTATAGACCATAGTGCCAGCATTTAAAGAATTGGCATGTATCTGATTATAGACCATAGTGCCAACATTAAAAGAATTGGTGTGTATATAGTAATAGACCAAGGCATCAACATTAGAAGAATTGGCATGTATGTGGTTATAGACCATAGTGCCAACATTTAAAGAATTGGCATGTATATGATTATAGACCATAGTGCCAGCATTAAAAGAATTGGCGTGTATCTGATTATAGACCATAGTGCCAGCATTAAAAGAATTGGCGTGTATCTGATTATAGACCATAGTGCCAACATTAAAAGAATTTGGCATGTATATGATTATAGACCAAAGTTCCAACATTAAAAGAATTGGCGTGTATCTGATTATAGACCATAGTGCCAACATTAAAAGAATTGGCATGTATATAGTAATAGACCAAGGCATCAACATTAGAAGAATTGGCATGTATGTGGTTATAGACCATAGTGCCAACATTTAAAGAATTGGCATGTATATGATTATAGACCATAGTGCCAGCATTAAAAGAATTGGCGTGTATCTGATTATAGACCATAGCGCCAACATTAAAAGAATTTGGCATGTATATGATTATAGACCAAAGTGCCAACATTAAAAGAATTTGGCATGTATATGATTATAGACCAAAGTGCCAACATTAAAAGAATTTGGCATGTATATGATAATAGACCAAGGCATCAACATTAGAAGAATTGGCATGTATATGATTATAGACCATAGTGCCAGCATTAAAAGAATTGGTGTGTATATGATAATAGACTGAAGTGCCATCATAAAATAATGTGAATGGTGCATGGGTGTGGTCTCACCTGTATGCTGGAATTTGTAATTTATTGTGCATATACTTGTAGATCTATGTCATGTGACCACATTGAACAATCAAAAGAGTAAATATACCAGTCTATAACATATTTTTATACCTTTTGTCAGTGCCCCAGAGCATGTTGGGTCCAGTCCATACACCTGGATCATATGATCGAACCAAGACAGGTACCTGGACAAGTCGCAATGCTTACACACCTAGGTAAGATCACTTTTTGTCATTGGCTGTTGAGAATTATTACAAAAGAAAAAAGAAAACCATTTGTATTTGGCATGTTTCATGCTAGTAAACCTATAGACCAAAGACTAACTTTCAATGGAAATATTAAATATCAGTTATGCTAATAAATAATTAGCTAAATGTTTTTTCTTTTAATTTGCTTTTTATATTATAAGGAACAATAAATTAGTTTGATTGTAGAAGACACAACGCATAATTTTCCTTTAAATACCACTTGTAAATGTAATAATAATGCTTCCATTATTAGCATTTGTTAATTATTAAGTATTGATAGATATTATTATGCACAACGTATTATGCACTATTAGATCTTTCATGATATAAATGTGCAGAAAGTTAAAACTTTCTTGTGAGATATTTATCCGCATAATTGAAAAGAAAATTATCCAAAGTAGCAGGCAGTACTTTCAAAGAAAAGTTTTCTGAGGTTAGCAGATTTTTTACCCTTAAGACATGTAGCACTAGGGTTGTATGTTTGTGAGTGGGAGTGTTTTACCCGTAAGACATGTAGCATTAGGGTTGTATGTTTGTGAGGGGGAGTGTTTTACCCCTAAGACATGTAACATTAGGGTTGTGTGTTTGTGTATCATTAGAGAGCTTGGTTCAAGTTTTTTTCAGCACGTCTCTCTCAGTAACCTTTAACCCAAGTCAGTTTTTATTTGAGATTGAATATAGTACCACACATTTGTTCTTTAGGGAAAATGGCAATGATTTGATGCTTGATGATAATTTGTTTCATTCAGAATCCATGTATATATTTGGTTGCTATTTTTTAAAAATTTTGCTTTGATATAACTGTTCATCCAAAGAATGGAAGAGATTGTAAAATGGATGCATTTCAATACTGTAATGATCAACCTTGTTTGAATATAAAGTTCAGCAATGATGAAGATTACATCTGGTGTTTATTATTGAATTATTGAGAGAATTGATTACTACTACAGAATCAGAGTATACTAAGAGTGGTTTGGAATGTACATGATTATACCACTAAACTATATAATGGTCAGTTTGTTCATTGAACACCCTTCAATATGTCCATAAATTGTCATGGTAGCATGAGCTCCATAGATAACTTCTCATATTCTGATTAATTCACAAGAATGAGTAGACTGCTCTGCTGGCCTAGATGGTTACAGCATCTTCTCGGCTGTGGGAGGTCACAGGTTCAAACCCTGGCTGAGTCATACCAGTGTCTTTAATAATGGTACTAGCAGTTGCCTTGCTTGGCACTCACCATTAAGAGGTTAATGTTAGGACTGGTCCACCTGGTGTCTGGATAATGTGACTTGGTGGGACATGCTGCATGTCAGTAGCATGATGCCCCAGTGCTAGACATCACTATAAACTGCCATGCTACAGACATCATAGAGATATGACTGAAAATGTTTTAAAGTGACATTAAAATGCAGAATGAATAATATAGAAAATATCTCAATGCTTGATCAGTTTTGATGCTGATTATCAATCATTAAATTTTAACATTCTGACACCATTATAATGCTTTCCAACCACTGATCCATAATTTGTTTTAAGGAGCTTTGTGATATTTCCAGCCGAAAATATATTTTTGACAAAGGAGTGTAAAGTTTACAAAATTGGTTGAACTAATCGCACACAAAGTAACATAATTTTCTTTTGTCATCCGCAGGAAATTCACATTGAATTAGTTATATTAAACTTTCCAGGGGCACCATGTAGTTAGGATATGTAAGCATTTGGATGTGTTAGTATTATTAACCAAATCTAAAAACATTAGGTGCCATGGGTTTGTTTAAATAAGATGGCAGTCTAGGTGTTTGAGGTTGAGATGAATGGGCTGGTATTATATTATTGTTTTCATTATTATTAACTTTTTTTGGGACAAATTTCAAAGTAAATAACCAAAATTTTGTATCGGTTAGATGATAGTGTATTTCATGCTCTGATTATTAACCGATTTATTTGAATTTCATGAAGTATTCAATACAATGTGTAGGTGTTGTATGTATCCATGTATCCAAGTATTTTGTATTTACACCATGTGCATATATTTGATGGGAGATTTCATCCTTTGTATATACAGCAGATGGTGTTCAGCTTGTATACTCTTCAGTGGTGGCTGATGCATATTGACAAGTATCCAGTAATGTTTGAACATCATTGTTCAAGTCACTTGCCAATTGCAATACAATGTTACAGTGCACACTCCATATAGAGGACATGTGCTCATAAAGAACAACGTTGTTGACCTTTTTTCTTCAAATTATCTATTCTAGTGTTTTAGAACAGCCACTGTCTTGCAAATCAAGCCATTTCAAGTGACTATTCCTAGTGTTTTAGAACAGCCACTGTCTTGCAAATCAAGCCATTTCAAGTGACTAATCCTAGTGTTTTAGAACAGCCACTGTCTTGCAAATCAAGCCATTTCAAGTGACTATTCCTAGTGTTTTAGAACAGCCACTGTCTTGTAAATCAAGCCAAATAAGATCTTAATCACAATATTTGGCTTGTTTTAAAAGTGCTAATACATCATCAGCTTACTAAATGAAAGTCAGACTGGAGTGACCTCCCTTTGAATTGATGAACTGGTACTAAATACTGTCATTCGACTGTTATTTCTTTTCCTCCTGCCTAGTCATCAATTGCTTAAAAGGGACCTTATAAATACCTTGCATTTATTATCCTGTCTTAGTGTACAGGAGGCTAAAACTTTTGTGATGTCCTTGAGGGTTGACTTGTGATGGAATTTTTTTCCAATGATGTGGCATACTGCCAGCCTTAATCTCCTTGCTGTTAGACCAGAAAGTATGTTCTTTTTATAATCTTTTTCTAACTTAAAACAGCCTTGTTGCTTTAGCACTTTCTCATGACACTTAGATTACCCGAGTCATTCAATAGATGACACAACTTGAGTGAGACTAATATCAATCACTTTGTTCAAGTGGGAAAAGTCCTCGATGAATGTCCTTCAGGTAGGAGAAGTCATGGATAAATGTGTTCTCCTGAATTGAGAAGATGCTCTGGAAAAAATACTTCCATCTCCATGCCTGCTGAAACAACCACACATGCAGATTTTCCACTGTAACCCAAAAATATTGAATCTGCATGACTGGTTCATATCAGACAAGTGCTCAACAAAAAAGAATCTGCACCAGTGGTGGACAGAATTGCTCGAGAAAGAAGGCCTTTGAGAGGAAATGCAGAGTGTTTTTACAGTAGTACAAGCAGTGAAACTTCTACCATGTAAAATCCTCAATTCTTTGTGGAGCTAACATTCCTCCTTTGGCTTTTGATGAAAAGGTTAATCCCAATCACAACCTGGGGCTACCAGTTCATGATTCCAGAGACCTTGCTGACCTTCTAGTGAAGCTTGATTTGTCTCAACTGAAGGCCTTGGCCCTTTGTTTTGTTCAAAACTGATTGTGCCATTGGTCTTGACACTGGTCGGAAGCCTCCCAGACTTATCTTATTTAAGACCTTTTTTCCTAGTTACTCTGGCTTTAATGCGATAATTCAGTTTAAATGATCAGGTGAACTATCTTAAGTGAAAATATTGGTGTAATTGGCAGCTGACTGAAAATGGTTTAGAATTAGTACCCAAGTATACACTATGATTTCTGAATTGCTACATTAACAAAATACACATTAGCTGCTCCATATATGTAACCCAGAGCTTGACCCTTTTACTAGACCATATATTGTACCTATATATATTACTAAAAATTAGTGACCAGAGACAGAGACAAAAGGAAGAACGGTTTTGCTGCTTAAAATGCTTTTTTAACCATGCTTTTTGATCCAGGCTTCTAACATTTTACTTGTTTTTTTAAGTAAATAAATATTTCTCTGTATTACTGCTGTAAAGACGTAGTGTTTCCAGTAGTTTACATTGTTTAGGGCAAACTGATTTTTGTAAAATTCAACTTGTTAAATGATGTATCAAGTGAAATTATTAACTCTGTTGCAAAGTTTTTCATTGAGCCTCACTGAAAAAAAGATTAATATGATGGATGTATTCATCCAGGTTCTGCACGATATTGGATTGAAATGTGTAATCCTACAAATTGTTCATTGTGACATGTATGATTCCTGCCTAGACCAAGGCAGTAGTGGAGTGTTACTGTGTAAGATGCCTATTCCAAATTTAATACTGCTGCACTGTAGAGCCTTTCATGTGTTTATTTGCCGTTAAACACTAATCAGTGTTTTCCACAAAATACATCGTGTGCTGTTGGAGATAAATTGACAAAACTTGTTTCATTTTTGTATCACTACTAAAGTTTGTGTTGTTACCACATTTGGGACCCATTCTTCAAGATAAAGATCTTAAATGTCTGTAATTTTTAATTTTAGTCTTTTAACTTAACAATTGTTTAAGATGGAAGGATAAAACTTCGTAGTCATTTATATATTAAATGTCAGGGCACAAATAAAATTAATGACATTTAATGCTTCCTCAACATGTCAGCATGATATAAATTCAGTGAATTTGCATGTTAATTTTCCGTAACTTGCATATAATTAAGATCTGTTTAAACGCATAACACCATGCATGTATTTGACTTGATTTATATCTGCTGAGCATGACATTTGATTACCAGTCCATAGTAAGAAATAAGGAGCATAATGAGAGAGCAAGAAAATTGAGATTACTTAAACTTGACAGATGCCCTTCATTTTTTTAATTAGTCTTTAATTTTTTAATCACTACGTTAATAAAACATTATCTGCTCCATTATCTACTATGGTAGTTTTAATGCTACGTTAATAAAACACACATTATCTGCTCCATTATCTACTATGGTAGTTTTAATGCTACATTAATAAAACACATTATCTGCTCCATTATCTACTATGGTAGTTTTAATGCTCAGTCATACATGCTGTTAATGTAACAGAGGATGACAATTCCCTAGCGCATCTCACTTAGGCAACTAAAAATCATTTTTGGGCAAGTGAAATTTCATTTTAGGGTCCTGCCCCATTAGTGCCACATTTTAAAAATCTGGTAATCCTGGAAATTGATTTTGCTCCGAGTTACAGCTGTATGTAGTAGTTTTTAAAAAATGTTTTCTGATGATTTAAAACACTATTTACGTGCAATTTTTGTCATCTAGAATAAGTTAAGAACTGTCACTTAGAAATGAAATTTAATTTGTCTTCTGCCCAGTTCTCAACATGTTTTGAGCATGAAACTCTGGTAAAAGTCAGAAAATTTGGTCAGCATGTGTACTTAAATTAGAGTCGAGCTAGTATTATAGAACTTTAAAAATCATGATGACTTGGGACCTTCTATTCTCATTTTCAATGATGCCAATTCAATTCAAATATCAAAATACTGTATGATTTTAAAAGTTTGAGCTAGAGTTTTATGCTCAACAGGTTTTAAGAGCACACAGACCACAAGATTGCTGAATTAATCATAGCTATTTTGGAGCATGCCTGTAAGTGCAAAATGCTAACTGTATATTCACTTAAAATGCAGTGGAAATTGTGCATAATATAACAGTATATAGCTGCTAATGCATAATGCTGGTGCACAGCTCTTCAGGGAGATAACAATGTCCAGTCTTTGTCTCTGGTCTTCAAGCAGAACATACAATATAAATGTCTCTAACAGAAAGCAATCACGACTTATGCCACCACTGCAAGAGCAGCTTCGACGATCCATGAGTGAGTCTTCTGTGTAAACTGGCTCCCATCATATAGTTCCATACAAGATATTGCAAGGTAATGCTGTGTACAGGGATGTCTGTTTTGTCATCTTTGCAAAGAATGTAAAAAAAGATGCAACATATTAATATCACGCTGTCTTGTTCAGTCTTGCATTTTTTTTTATGTTGCATATTGGATATCCATCTTTGTTTATCATTCTTTTTTTCCTTCATTTTTTCCAGGGACAGTATCTTCAGTGTATATTTCTTAATTGTTAACTGTGAGAAACCTTGGTCTCAATTTTTGTTTTAAAAATACTTTCCTGATCACATTACAATTAGTCCATGCAAATCAAGCTTCCTGTTACAGGTTTTGCTTGAGCTTAGAAGTGATAATGGCTGTTCTGTTTAAACATACATGGTACCCAGGGAAGGCAGTTTAAAAAAAAGATATTTGCTTCGTTGGGTGAATACCCCATATCAAAAGTGCCTTTCCTGGGTCCCCAGGTATGTTTTACTGGAAAAGCCCTAAGTGTCTGGGATATGGGTGGCCAGCTGGCAAGAACAAGGGGAGTTCATCTGTAAGAGTTACTTGTATGCTATATAGACTGAGGGACATGTACTCGTCTTTCACGGAGGGCTGGAGTCAGAGGTGGCAGAGTGTAATATGATCAGGTTAGTATTTTCAGAGTGAAATAATTTGCTACAAAATTTCCTTTTTCCTCAAACCAAATAAATTGATACACATGAAAGTAAATAGTACAGTAATTAACCTAAATTAACTAGTTATCATTTTTTTCAAACTTTGTAATAATTTTAAATTGTATGAATTTTCTTTTTAAAAATCCAACAAAAAGAGTTGGAATTTCAAGTAAGGGATGTTTGACCTTTATCCAAAAGCTAGTTATGGAAAAGTCAAAACTAAAACCGGGAAACTGCTTTCATTGCCCCAAATTATCACAAGAATGTTTAGAAGGTATTGTCCAAAGGCAGCTAAAATAACGGCTGATATGCTACACGACTTGTGATTAAAAAGTCCATAAACTAAGCCAGTTACAAACTTTATAAAATTAATAGTAAAGGAAACTGTATTTGCTAAATCACTTTCTTTGATAACTCTAAAATTGATGGTCATCATCTTTACATTAAGCTGTGATTGCATTTATTTTTTTTGCTGCTGAAGAACATACAAAGCAAGACAAACTATCCATTGAATATCTTTGTTGTGATAGATACCCTCCTTCCCCTTCGTATCTTGATTGTATTATGACTCTGTGGTCTTAAACTAAGTAACAGGAAAAGCAAAATCAACAAGTTTAGTAAAAATTCAACAAATTTATTTCCCTGGAATGCAAAGTGAAATTTAAAAGAAACTTACAGTATTGTGAATTAAATCCCAAATAATCCTAGAAGGACTATCACAAGTTCAAAAGTGTAGAGTGTTGTGAATAAATTCCAGTACTGAATATGCTGATGTGCCAATAGTCTTGAATGTGCTGATGTACCAACATCGCAAGGATATAATCCAGAATGTCCTTTAATGAAATAGTGATTTAGTCCAGATGTGAACACTTTGTAATTCCAACGAATAAGTTTTAAATAATGATTTCACTCAATGATATCTCAACACAACTGAACTTAAGGTAGTTAATAATTTTGTTTACTTGAGAACCTTGTATAAAAAACCTAAGACACAATGAAATGACCAGGATGTGGGTCAGATGTTTGCTTCTAGAACTTTCTAAATTTTGTAAATAAGGCTGGACCTTGAACTCAAATCCAAATAAACATGTTTACAAAAGATCATTATCTTAAACTAACATCTACAGTCATGGACAAGTTTGCTATGTAATGTTATTTACCAATGAACCTTACAATCTACAGTCATGGACAAAAGTTAAATACACAGTATAGATATACATAACAATTGAAAAAATAATTTCAAGTACATTAATGTCACTCATATTATTAGTCCATTATAAGGAAACTAAAGTTTTTCTTGCTGCCTCCCACAAGATAAATCTGTTCTGTCACCAGCAGCTTTTTTTTAAGAGCCTCCCAAACTAAGACAAAGACATGAACCATCTCAGTGAAGAAAACTGAAAGTGATGGTGTCAAGCCTGTAAATCCAGAAATTGCCACTTATGACTATACAAGCAACATATGTGACATGGAAGAATCACCTGAAGAATGTTACACAAATTTTGGGAAAACACAAAAAATAGAAAGAATCAGAAGTGTGACGTTTTGAATCAGCTGATGTTGGCTTGCACTAGACCAATAGCCACAGGTACCCTGAGTGGCCAAGTCGTCTAAAGTGCTCTCCATTACGGATCACTGTGATTTCACCTCTGTCTGTGTGGGTTCAAGTCTTGGGTTCGGCTAATGTGGGTATGTGAGAAAGCTTGCCAGTAGCTTTTCGTGGGTTGGTGGTTCTTTCGGGGGTTTTTTCGGGTTCTTCCTCCACCATTAATACTGGCCACCATGTATAGCCTATTGTGTGCTGAGAAATGGCGTTAAACCCTACAACAACAGCCAGTAGCCACAATATTTCTAAAAGCACCCTCCTTGACTGGACATATTTTTTTTTCTATTCAGCAAACTTGTAAAGAATCTTTGCTTTGACAAATACAACAGCCAGCAAATCTTCTTTACTAATTATCATCTGTTATGAAGCTGAAATATCTGCAAGGTGTGATTGGTCAATTGCAGAAGACTGGATGAATGAAGACCTGAATCTATACATAATGAAATATGGAAGATGGACATTGAAAGAATTCATTATCTGCTTGTGTTAAACTATTTTCTTGTCCATCATATTGGCTGGGATTTCGAGAGGCTGCACAAGCAAACTGCATCCTCTTAATTTGTATCTCAGTAAGCCAATCAGATTTCCTGTGAGATGAGATGCAAGAGCTCATTGATAATTAAAAAAATGGTGAGTGGTGAGGACACACATCAGTGGATCTCTAGTCCGTCCAAGCAGGAAATGGCAGATTAGATTGTGTATGCTTGGCACAGAAATGCACTTACGTGATAAGATTAGCGTGTGTGGTATCTGCAGTGCTCAGCGTGGAAGTATCGTTTGTGCAGAAAGGATGATATTTTAGGATATCTGTAATGCAGACATCAGTGATAAAGAAGTGTTTAAAGGTTTTTAACCTGAGGACTTGATATAGACAATTCCTAATCTCATTATAGTGGATTACTTTTTGGGTGTTTACACCTGTAATAGCAGTACAGATAATGGTATTTGATAATTAAGGTCTGAAACTAATCAGAATGATTTGGGTACTTATGACAACTGTCACCATATTTAGATTTGCTATGTCAGTTGCTTCAGGCATGTTTAAAGAAATATATGAATTATATTTCAGGTTTTCTTTGGTAAAATAATGTGAGAATATGTGTATTATTTCAGTGATTTATACTGTTGTCAAAAACAATCTTTATCTTATGAAATCATATTGGTGTTTGAACTAAGTGGTGTTCATAGACAGATTTTCTTGAGACTTACCAGTACACATATCACCCAAGGCTGTATGATTACATGATGAACAGAAAAACAAACACCAGAAATTCAACCAGAATTCTTCATTTGTAAAATAAAACAATTAAATATTATCAAGGATACAATGCAACCTAGTCTACCTACCTTGAGGACTCTAACTAGCGTTGTTCTTGCAGAGCACATTGATACACAGCCATGAGAAGAAAGATATTAATTTTCCTTATAAAATTGACCATTTTTATTAGTACATGAATTATTCAGAGAATGATAAAAATAATTATATTTTTGGGTCCAGATGTTTCGTTCCACAACAGTAGCTGCACCCACACCCCATCCCAAGTTGATGAGATTCTTTTAATAGGACATGGGTGGTAAAAAGGGCAGGTATGATTGAAATTCAAAATAACATAGGTCCTGATTGGTTGGTGCAGTATATGATGACAAGTGTGGGTTTATGTTAGGAAAGATGCTAAGCACAGGTAGATATGGTACTATTCTGCATAAAAAGTAATCACATCATTTTTTATTATTATCTGAATTGGCTGTTGCATAATCTAATATTGTTTAGAATCTAATCTTAATTCTGTTTATTTTATTTACAGGTTGTCAACAAGATCTGCTGTTAATAAGAAACCAAGTCATTTCTTTGGAGCCCTTGATCATGAATGATGCTGATTTTATTACCTTGGATAATGGCAAATTTTGTCACAGAATTTCTTTTTCCACGCCATGAGGATGAATCAGAATACAGACCTGGTTAATCTTGTGAGGGCAGCTTTTATTTATAACATACTGCATCAAGATGGCTTGCTGATGTGGAAAAAAGAAAACATTTACATTTTGTACACAAGACTTTCAATTTATTGATACATAGCTACTTACTGCATAGATAAAGATTCTATGAACAGTTTTATATGTCACTAGACCATTAAGAGATCTTGAATTTAGAGAATTAAGCCTGTTTTCATACTGTAGATTATAATATTTTCGTTGCTTGAAGTTTTCAGAACATTTTTAATGTTGACATATTTTTTGCAATATTATGTTTCTGATGCCACATGTAATGTTTTTGTTTTATCAAAATTGTAAGACTGAAAGATTTATGATGGAGTAATTTCAGGGTCAGTTTAAGTTTATAAGTTTGTAACTAATCCTTTTCAAAATTTCAAATTCATGTAGAGTAACAGAACTAACACTAACTTGTTTTAAGTAGATTTTTGATGTCATGAACTTTCTCCAAGGTAAATTATAAATTTATGATATGGTCTTTATTGGATTATTTTCTCTATCACAGTGGCATTGGGAATTGTAGAATTTTGGTGGTATTTGTTTTGGTTAATAAAGTAGATATCGGATCACTTTTCAGATTGCATGAATAGGAAAATCTGTGTATTTGATGATGTGAGTCATTCGTGGGGAATTGCCTCTTATCTCACTCAGAAACCACATTGAATCAGATGTTACGGTGAATATGTGTTTACATTGAAACCCTTCAAAACTTAAAACGCTTGGCACCAAATTAATTTTCAGTTTTAATAGTTTGATAAGGGTTTGCAGATGTGAACAAATGGATTTGTTTAAGAACTTATTTGGAGAGAGGGAGAGAGAGAATGTGATTATGAGAGAATATCTGTGTATGTGTGTAAGAGTGCACAAATTAAGAATGCTGTTTTTCTGTTGTTTTACATTAAATGCAATATTAACTGAGCTGAACAATGTATGCTCCTTCTGAAAAGCTCCTCTGGTTACATTATTATGGTTATTTTCCCTCTAAATACAGTCCTGGTCTCAAGAAAAATTTAAGAAACAACATTCTTGTATAACTTTGCTACAAGTCTATTAGAACCATGAATGATGATCCATAATTTTTAATCACTCCATATTGTTCATAATTTTCCCATGCCAGATTCTTCTCTATTCTTCAGTGTAGGTTTTTGCACAGATTGATACTATCTGACCAGACTCATTTTATCCTGTAAGGATGGTTCAGTCATACGATGCTTGGCTGGTCACTGTGACATGTTCACATGTGAGTGAAGACAAATGATGGCCATGGCTATCTTTTTCTAAAAGAATATACAATTCTGGTCAAGTTAAAATGCATAACTTGCATATCAACAAATTGAATTTGGTTTACTCTTAATGCATTTAATGGTAATACCATTCTAATTAGGGTACTTTCAGATTTTGAGCCATCCATGTAGATTTTAGAGTTTATAAGTAAGGGTTTCACTGAGACCATCAACACTAAAAAAAAAGCCACTTTCCTTCTTTAACCCACCTTTAAAAATAATAAATTGAAAATATATTCAGGTGTGTATATTTCCCTAGGTTCTAACAGGAAAGTATTCCCCACTCATATGTAGATACATTAATTTCAACATGTTTTTATGTTGAATTGTATATACTTAATTCATATCAAATATAATTTTGGAGACATTAAAGACATAACTTCATATGGATTGGATGTAAATATGTAAATATGTGCTTAATAATGTATGTAAATTAACCTTTGGGTGAGGATTAAACCTAGAATTCATAAATTGTTTTTGAGTTAAAAGGCTGAGATTTTTATTCAAAACTTGACCTTAGAATTTTATTCAAAACTTGACCTTAGAACTCATGTTACTCAAGCAAAAATCTTTCAAAACTTTTTTATTTTTATAAGACAAGAGTAGCCAGATCTGAAAGCTTCATGCAGATAGCATGAGGGACATCTATATTGATGTACTAATTAAGTCTGACTGCACACTGCATTGACCTGGATCTGCTACCATCACATGATGCACTGGCAGACCTGGGTCTGTGACGTTTGTTAGGCTTAATCAATAGAACAAACAATATAGACCCTGTCTGACATGACATAATGTGCAGTTGGACCCACGATAAATTTTTTGTTTGTTTTGTTATGCCTAATCCATAGGACAAACAAATAGACCCTGATCTGCCATTGTAAGATGTGCAGTTGGACTCCAGATGTGAATTTTTTTGCAGTGTGTTAGGACTGTTAAGTAGAACAAACAGCATTGACCTTGATCTGCCAGCACAGTGAAGAAAGATCATGGTTTATATTTTATGACAGTTTAATTGGAGTTATTTAATTTCTTGGTTTTTGTCTTGAACTATTTATGAATTCATGGCCAGGTATGAACAGAAAGTTAGCAAAGAATGTAATGTAGCATACAACCAGTATTCTTATCTATCCTTGTCAATAGCAACCGTATTCAAAAAATGTTTTATTCATTTAAAAACATTATTATTATAGATATTAATGAACGATTGCTTAAATATTAAATTATTACCTAGTGTTATTACATTGCCAAGGAAAGGGCAAATTGTAGAAAAAGTAAATTATATCGCTGATATTTGAGAAAAAAATTAGCAACAATATTCAGCACAATGATAGATAATAGTTTATTGATATATATGCAGTTTGTGGATATTACAGATGGCTGGTTCAATTACCTGCAAGATTTGTATTGCAAGGCAGATGGAGTACATGCCTGCCAGTTCCAATTGATGAAAAACTTAAAGATTTTTAAATGGTGTATCAGAAGTAAGATAATTTTTGTATCTGTGTACATACTTCCAATTTATTTTATCTTTTCCAATGTGAGACTAGTGAGTGATGGGAGATGGAACTGGTTCTTTTCTGTGATTTTAGGTTTATTATGCAGATATATAATAATGTATAGTTAAACCCACATAATCCAGTCCCTGTGTATCCTGTATCTATATTTGTAAGGGTTATAAAAAAAAATTGATCTTAGCCTACCATTTTTATGACCTCACTACCAGTAAGCAAAAGTGGGCATAATTATTATTCTGCTGCCTTGCTCTGTGTTCGCACATCCATCCCAAAACCATTTTAATACAGTAGCACAATTATTATTCAGCTTTGTATCATGAAATTTTATTGACTAAGTTGTGATGACAAGTAGATGACCTGGTTAGATTTTCAGGCCATTACAGCCCCCCCCCCCTTTTTTTTTTTTAAACATGATTTGGAACTTTTTTTGTACTTTGAACTCTTTGACCACAAATCTTGTTAGATTATATTTTTGTGTTGGCAAAAGTGTTATCACGATTAAGCAAGCACTGATTGAGGTAGATGAAGGAAATTTAGTATGCATGTTTGTATGCATCTTTAATGATTTGGTTCAGTTTTTATGCCATTATAGAAATGTTTCAATCTGTATGATTTTTAAAAAAAATCACCTTATCTAGCTCACCTGGCTGTCAGCCATTGTTGATATGTTAATATGTACTAACTTCATATCTTTAAAACCCACTGGTCCAATTTCATCCAAACTTGGCAGAGTATACTGGTATTAGTGCTTCCATTTTGCAAATAATTCCAATCTGCCATAAAATGACCACTATTGCTTGAAATAGGAAACTTTTTTAAATGACTTTGCAAGAACTGCTTAACAGAATTTAACCAAATTTGAGCAAAAGCGGTCTGGCATGAAGAAAGATAAGAGTCATCCCTAATTTTAGTGTCAAATTGTAAATAAAGAAATTTATCCTTTTTCTACTAAACTTTGAAGTTCATCATTCATAAATGCCATGTATGTTTGGTCATATTTGCTTCAGTATTATTTGAGAATAAGTCATTTTAAGGTTTGACATTTGTATGTAAAATTCCAGTTTGACATTATTGGTATAAATTTGAAAGCCCATTTGTATCAAGGGCTGTAACACTATGTTAGATATCTCTTTAATATTCCTACATATATTAAACTAATGTAGATGTGACTTGCTATTTGCAATTCATTAGTTCAGTATTTTTGTTGTTTTCATCTCTTTGTTCATCCATCCATCTGGGATAATTTTGTTTCTGGAGCAGAACTCTAAAGCCTTTCAAGATATCTCTATCAAACTTGATATATATATATATTAGACTTATGGCCTGCAAATGTGTTTTGCAGTTATTTAGTTTCAATATTTTTTAAAGTAATTTTGCCCATTGGTCTGTCCATACATCCATTCACAATTGTTTCAGAGGGACAACACTATAAAAATGTTCAAGATGCATATGAAATTTGGTACATAGACATGTGGTGTAGATAGTACTTATGCTGTTCATAATTCTTCAGTTTCATATTTCTTAATGTATTCACCCATTAATCCATCAGTCATGCTTTTGTTTCTGGAGCAGAACTCTAATACCATTAAAGATATTTCTGTGAAACTTAGTACATCTATTAGACTATTAGTCCAGGTGTGTCATTTGCAATTAAATAGTTCTTCACTTTAACTATTTTTTACTGATTTTGTCCTCTTGTCATTCCATCTATTATCCAAACTTTCAGCTCTGTTGCCAAACTCTAAAACTGTTGAAGATATCTCTGAAATTTCATACATTTATTAGACTAGTTCAACTTTTAAATGAATTCTCAAAAATCACTCAACAGAGTTTGACTAAATTGGACAAAAAAACTTCCTGGCATAAAGAATTTTTTACTTTGTTATTACTTAAGTTTTTACTAGTTATGTCAATCAGCCACCAAGTATGGCTGTGATTACTAAAAACAGAAACACATTTGATAATTTATTAAATAAATGTTATACAGATTTGACAGAAAACTTGTAGCTTAAAAGATTTGTACAAATGTTACACAGATATGACAGAAGACTTGTAGCTTAAAAGATTTGTACAAATGTTACATAGATTTAACAGAAAACTTGTAGCTTAAAAGACTTGTACAAATGCTCATCAGATATGGCTACCAGTACTGAAAATTGAAAAACATTTATAAACCTTTCTAAGCAAAATTAGACAAGCATTGATAGAAAGCATCCTGGCATACAGGCCTTTCAATATTGGACAAATGGTGATCAAGTATGGATGAAGCTACAAAGACTAAAGAAACCTTGAAACAGTTGTTTTTTGTAACATTGAGTCAACAGAATTGGAAGAAATTTAATGAGAAAGCAGCACAATAATACTGACTTCTTGGCCAACTGTTCAATTTAGGCTTGAGATCTCAAACCCTCATGTTTTTGTTTTTGTACATTGATTTGTCCATCCATCCATCAAGTTTTACTAAAACATTGCCATCAGTCAACCACAGTTAGTATAGGTATCAAGAACTATCATCAGCTAATAAATGTAGGATTGGGAGAGCATTATTGTGTTATTACCAAGCTATCACTGTCTGTAAATATGTATGTTTCTGGAGCACAACTCTCAAACCGTCCGCAGTCTTTCAACCAAGCTTGGTACACAACTCAAGTAGCAGAGGAGCTGTTTGATAAATTTCCAAATTCAGTACTTTTTTTTATGTTACTATAGAAACGAAGTGAAGCATAGGTAATATATAAATTGAGTTTGACCATAGCGTATTTTCAGTAGGATTCTTGACATAACTTTATATAATTGGGGGAGGGGGTTGGAGTTGTCATCTCTAGATGACTTGTGTTGCAGTTGTTATAGAATGAAATGGCTTGGTAATGATTTTCCTTTCATTTCCTGTCTTTTCTGATCTTACCTTTATTCTTTCTATTTATATTATTTTATTGACAAAACATGTTTATTACTGTATATTTGGCATTTTTACAAATAAATTTTTTAAAGGTATGATTTTAAGTTTCTCGTACTTTTTTGTATCTCATGACAAAGGATGGCACTTTATCTCGAAAAGTGTTTGTGAAAATATGCATCTTTCTATGAAACATTGGTCTTAGTAGCATACAACTGTCAACTCTAGTCAAACTAGTCAGGAACTTAATAATGTTTTGTAACATACAGTAGAAGGGTTGACCAGAACTATTTACCTGTCTGGTAGAGGCTCATTGGTCATACCAAGTCATAACCATGACAACTTGTATTTAGATTTCACTGCCTAAAAATTGTATGGACTCAAGAACTGTTGGCAATTTTTTTTATCTGTCTGGCTTTTTATTGTACACTTTTAAGAGTTATAACTTATCGTAAAAGTTATACCTCTTATGAACTCCTATTCAGTAGCAATGCCATTTTGTACACACACCTTTTATTGCTCTTTATGCCCCAGCACAACTGTTTTAGGGCACAGTGTTATTTTTGTTTGTTGTTCCCTCTGTTTATCCATCATAATTTAGTTATGTTTGAATTTAGGTCAGTTTTAAGGCATGCAAGTCGTGTATACGTGTTCCACATTTCTAGTTTTTCGAATACTTTACTGGTCTCTTAAATACAACACATACATACAATGTCATAAATCCGTGGATCTTAATGCCTCCAGAGTTTGATACAGCAGCCTGACATCAGTAATTTTCAGAGCAGACCAAAACCTTGTGAATGATTCTTCTTTTCTTAGCTCACCTCTACTAAGAAGAAGCGAGTTATGATATTACTATTAGTGTCAGCATCTACACAGATAAAGACATAATTAAATGTATGCTGTACTAAATCTCCACTATTCTTTTTCCATGAGCACTAGCACCAAGCCTATGGGAAGGGGGCTGAGGCTGAGTACATACATGTGGATAACTTGTACATTTTTGGTCCAGGATTTGCATTTAACTTTTTATTTATTCCTGTATTCATACTGTTATACCTGGAATTGTGAAACTTGGCAAGGAGATTAATTTTGACGAGTACTGCACCCTCATAAAAAATAGGTCACTGTCAGATATTGTAACTTGAGTGAAATTGCATTTTTAATCATATACTTCTATCTTTTTACCATACCCATGCAAGAAAAGGCCACTGTTAATACCCTTCACATACAAGAAAAGAAGCTAATTCTGATCTATATTTCATCTTTACTAAGTTTTTGTGTTTAGCACGTGACCACAAGTTTTTGGTATGCCATTTTCATACTATCCTACACAGAATCATGAAACTTGCTGAGTATTTTTCATCCTGATTACCAAAAGAGGTGTCTGTGACCAATATTTCATGCATCAGTGACTGTGTTTCAGGGTCATTTGTTAGGTGCTGTTTATGTTCAAAGCATGAAACTTGATATGATACATGCCTGTCAGTTCTACACCACTAGATCCAAAGTAGGCCTCTATGACATACATTGTATGATTTACTAACAGGAGTTAAGTATTTTCTTTAATAACCACATTGGATAACTATGTATCTACATAATGTATAGTCATTATCCATGTTAAAATCTACACATTGTGATTGGTCATATCAGACGTGTACTGTACTTTGTCTACTAGTTACAGGAGTGGACTCCATGCTGCTTGCTTTTTCAGCAGGCCTCATATGAAGTGACTAATTAGGGTAATTAATGATGCATTATATATTTATATATTGCTTTCATCCAAAGGTTAAGCCCATTAAAATTGGATTTTTAGGATTAGGGAATGGCTTCTGATGCAGATTTTAAGGCTTAAGATTTATATAAGAATACAAAATTGTTCTCTGGTTTTTATCAAGTTCTTATAGTACTTGTATATTGATATTCCAGAAAAGATTATTCATTTCTATTCTTTAATGTTTTTCACTCCAAGTTACTCAAAGTCTGTGAATTTCACCCATTAAAATGAAGAGGGTGGATACTAATTATAGCTTTAAGAACAGTGATTTAAAGAGAAGATTGACACAAAAGTAACATTAATCATAAGATGTTATCATTTCATAGTACATGTACCTCTTTGTTGTTATATAATTGTTTTTTTTTTTTTGTTTTACATCTTGTAGGTAGGTTGTAGCTATATAGTGCCAATTAAAAGTTGAAATATTAAATGTCTGAAAGGATATAAATTTAAATGTATAGAGTAAAACATTGTAACAAAAATGATATTAGATAAGGGGCAATCATTAAGCTGTTTTATATTTAACTTATTTCTGCATGATAATATTTAGAATGGCTGCTATAGGCAACTAGATTGAATAGAACTGGATCAAATTTAATAGCATCTTGGATCATACCA
Source organism: Sinohyriopsis cumingii (assembly GCA_028554795.2). NCBI lineage: Eukaryota > Metazoa > Mollusca > Bivalvia > Unionida > Unionidae > Sinohyriopsis > Sinohyriopsis cumingii. The sequence goes on along the minus strand of CM068841.1, from coordinate 48,140,696 downwards.
GACAGAATAGAATTGGACCATATTTACTAGCATCCTGGTTCATACCAGATTGAATAGAATTGGACCAAATATAATAGCATCCTGGTTCATGCTAGACTGAATAGAATTGGACCAAATATAATAGCATCCTGGTTCATGCTAGACTGAATAGAATTGGACCAAATATAATAGCATCCTGGTCATACCAGATTGAATAGAATTGGACCAAATATAATAGCATCCTGGTTCATACCAGACTGAATTGAATTGGACCAAATATAAGAGCATCCTGGTTCATGCTAGACTGAATAGAATTGGACCAAATAAAATAGCATCCTGGTTCATACCAGACTGAATTGAATTGGACCAAATATAAGAGCATCCTGGTTCATACCAGACTGAATTGAATTGGACCAAATATAATAGCATCCTGGTCATACCAAATTGAATAGAATTCGACAAAATATAATAGCATCCTGGTTCATACCAGACTGAATAGAACTGGACCAAATTTAATGGCGTCCTGAACAGAGCTGGACCAAATTTAATAGCATCCCGGTCATACAAGATTGAATAGAATTGGACCAAATTTAATAGCATCCCGGTCATATCAGACTGAATAGAATTGGATCAAATTTAATAGCATCCCGTTCATACCAGATTGAATAGAATTGGACAAAAAATATAATAGCATCCTGGTTCATACCAGATTGAATAGAACTGGACCAAATTTAAAAGCATCCTGGTTCATACCAGATTGAATAGAATTGGACCAAATTTAATAGCATCCTGGTCATACCAGACTGAATTGGAGAAAAAATATAATAGCATCCTGGTTCATACCAGACTGAATAGAATTGGACCAAATATAATAACATCCTGGTTCATACCAGACTGAATAGAATGGACCAAATTTAGTAGCATCCTGGATCATACAAATATGAACAAATGATAATGATTCAATATTAAATATGGCCACCAAAAGTGGGTTTGAGATTGTTCACTTTGCTGACATCAAGCCAAGTCCAGGAGGAGTCCCATTTTTGGGATATGAATTTTCATGTAGTTGGCTATAAACCATGAATTCAAAGACTCTATTTGTATTCATCCAGACTTTGACACAATTAAGTGAGTTCTTGACTGTAAAACAATCTGGTGAAATGCTTCCATGATTCCTGTGAGTGATAGATGGCCATTCAACTTTGCATTTTTGAAAATATACTTTTGAAAGTTCTTTTTTAAGCTTAAAATGATACCATTGAACGTCATTTTCTAAACATGCTGATGTTCACATCTCAATTGTCCAATGAAACTTTCCATGTTTGTGTGAAACATGTCATCCTTTTGTAAACAGATGTTGATGTACGTGTCTATTAAATTCATCCAATGAAACTCTCCACGTTTATATGGAACATAATGTGACATCATAATGACAATAAGGGTCACCTCATTAGCAACTGAAATCAACAATCCAAAATTTTGCAAAATCCTTATTATGGCATTACAAGGAAACTACATTACAGTCTTTTTTTTGGCAGATTTATAATGGAGTCATAATAACCCATGATCAGTGATCCATTCAGTGAAGATACTAACATCTTCCTCCATTTTTTGGTTTGTTCATGAATAATGTCTGTTCATGTATGTGTTATTGTTCTGTACAGACATTGATTTTGATACCAACAAAAATAAATGAATTAAAATTATTTGAACTTAGCAGTCATCTCTTCCAATATATCTGGTATTCTCCAGTCACGCAGGTGGGGCCGAGTGGTCTAAAGCGCTCTCTGTTAGGGATCACTGCCATCTCACATCTGTCTGCGTAGGTTTGAGTCTTGGATTTGGCCAATGTGGGTATGTGAGAAAGCTTGCCAGTAGCTTCTCGAGGGTTGGTGGTTCTTTCCGTGGTTTTCCCGGGTTCTTCCTCTACCATTAATACTGGCCGCCATGTATCGTGTGCTGAAAAATGGCGTTAAACCCTACAACAACAACAACCACTGTCGCAGTATAGGTATTTTATTAGCTCTGAAAAACTTAACTCCCCATTCTTCATGGGATACCAACATTCATGGATTGGTGCAAACAACTGATTTAAATACCTAATGAAAAATGTTTTCTTTTGTACAATAAGACTGATTCCCAGATCCACCAATTTAAGCACTGATGAAAATATCAGTACATGTATCCACAAAAATAAAGTATATGCTTTTTACTGCATCCAAAAACTATATTTAGTCCATTGTATGTTCTACTGGCAATACGTTTGAATTTTCTCAAAATTTGAATATCCATACAATCATGAGTGGACTTGGTTCTTAAGTCATTCTTGGACATATTGCTGTTTAAAATTTCCAGAATTGTGTTAGTAGTTGTTAAAACTATTAGCTTGTACTTCAGTAATTTACCCACAATCATTATAGAGAAATTACCCATACAGGTGTTACTCAACAGATCTTACAGCATAAGGAAAAGATATGATTGGATACCACCTGAGGTTAATCTGTAATGACATGCAGGAGATGGTGCTGGCCTTGCTATTGCACCAATTCATGCACTGAAAGCACATGGTTACTATTTTTAGACTGGGTAATCCCTGTTATTGGCTGTTAGTTCCCTTTGACAAATAGTTGTATTAGATGCATACCAAAATGATAGCAAAGAAAAGACATTTTAAATTGTTAGGTTTAACAAGAGTCCCTTAAATGGACTGACATTATACTGTCCAAATAGAATTGAATGGAAATCTAAATATGACTATTTTTTTTTTTAACTGCTAAGTGTTCAAGCCATCTCAGATCATTCTTGAGCAACAAGATTTTTAAATCAGCATATTGGATAAAAGCTTGGTGCCATTTTCATTTAGGACCAACAACAGTCTTTGGTGAAACTACCATGCTGATATGACCATCCATTGAGGAGGAGTAAGGATAAAATATTTAAGAGGGATGTTGTGATGGCCATATTCAATGACTGAGTCACACCATTATCATCTTGGACCAACTAAAGCATGGGATGAAGTTGTGCAAATTTCATGGGAATCCTCCAAGTAGCTTAAGAGCAGCAGTGGTAATAAACTTGTGCTAATGGACAGAGGTCTTACAGCATTTGACCAGTACAGCTATAAATCTAGTCCTTTATACATCTGTACAAGTACACCCATCAGACTATACCCTTATCATCTAGCCATCCATACAAGTACACTCAACAGACTATACCCTTATCATTTAGCCATTGAAACAAATACCCAACAGACTATACCCTTATCATCTAGCCATCTATATGAGTACACTCAACAGACTATACCCTTATCATCTAGCCACTGAAACAAATACCCAACAGACTATACCCTTATCATCTAGCCATCTATACAAGTACACTCAACAGACTATACCCTTATCATCTAGTCATCTATACAAGTACACTCAACAGACTATACCCTTATCATCTAGTCATCTATAAAAGTACACTCAACAGACTATACCCTTATCATCTAGTCATCTATACAAGTACACTCAACAGACTATACCCTTATCATCTAGTCATCTATACAAGTACACTCAACAGACTATACCTTATCATCTAGTCATCTATACAAGTACACTCAACAGACTATACCCTTATCATCTAGTCATCTATACAAGTACACTCAACAGACTATACCCTTATCATCTAGTCATCTATACAAGTACACTCAACAGACTATACCCTTATCATCTAGTCATCTATACAAGTACACTCAACAGACTATACCTTATCATCTAGTCATCTATACAAGTACACTCAACAGACTATACCCTTATCATCTAGTCATCTATACAAGTACACTCAACAGACTATACCCTTATCATCTAGTCATCTATACAAGTACACTCAACAGACTATACCCTTATCATCTAGTCATCTATACAAGTACACTCAACAGACTATACCCTTATCATCTAGTCATCTGTACAAGTACACCCAACAGACTATACCCTTATCATCTAGTCATCTATACAAGTACACTCAACAGACTATACCCTTATCATTTAGCCATTGAAACAAATACCCAACAGACTATACCCTTATCATCTAGCCATCTATATAAATGCCCCCAAAATACCAAACCCTTACCATCAAGTCATTTATCTAGTCATCTATACAAATGCACCCAACAGCCTATACCCTTATCATCTTGTCATCTATACAAATGCACCCAACAGACTATACCCTTATCATCTAGTCATCTATACAAATGCACCCAACAGCCTATACCCGTATCATCTGATCATCTATACAAATGCACCCAACAGCCTATACCATACACTTATCATCTAGTCCTTTATCTATACAAGTACACTCAGGAGACTATACCCTTATGATCCAGCCATCTATACAATTACACCCAACAGACTATACCTTTATCTAGTCCTTTAACTATAGGAGTATACCCAACAGACTATACCCTTATCATCTAGCCATCTATACAAGTACACTCAACAGACTATACCCTTTTTATCTAGCCATCTATATAAATAACCCCAAAATACCATACCCTTATCATTGAGTCATTTATCTAGTCATCTATACAAATACACTCAACAACCTATACCCTTCCCATCTAGTCATCTATACAAATACACCCAACAACCTATACCCTTCCCATCTGGTCATCTATACAAATGCACACAACAGACTATACCCTTATCATCTAGTCCTTTATCTATACATCTATACAAGTACACCCAAGAGACTATACCCTTTCCTTTATCTAGTTATCTATAAAAGTACACTCAACAGACTATGTCCAACACACTATACCCTCATCAGCTAGTCATTTATCTAGTCATTTATACATGTATGCAGAATATAACCTGATCATCTAGTCATCTATACAGGTGTGCTGAACAGACTATACCTGGACCATCTAGTCATCCATACAAGTACACCCAACAGACTATACCTGACTCATCTAGTCATCCATACAAGTATGCCCAACATATTATGCCGTTATCATCAGTATGTAAATATGCCCAACATAGTTTCTTAATTTACATGTACCCAGTACAAATATGAAATACATATTGTCATTCTATAGGTTAAAGCTTTATTGAAATTAAGTTAAAAAATTAAAAAGAACAAAAAGGCTTCAATCTATATTCACTTTTTGCCCAGTTTATGTAAATAAGAGTACACAATTATTTTGGACCCAGCCATTTTATTTATAAACAGTTTACTGAAATCATCAATGCATTATCAGAGAAATACATAGATTCCATGTATAAAGGAAAGAAACAAAACAGAAAAACTGAAATACATGCATAATAAATACCCCACATAAAATGTCCATATTTAAAATACTTGCTAATTACTTTTTTAAATGAATATGGCACATGTAACAAGAAAGCGATAAACATTTTATTCTAACCATGAAAGTAACATAATCATCTAAAAAATGACATACAAGTAAATTTTTGTTATTAGTTAACTGATTAATTAATAACCAACTATTTATTTAAAAATAATTCATTTGGAATGTATTGCAATGTTACAGCATGATACTAACCAAATGATAATTATCACCTGATAATATTAAAGAACATACTGTGTCTATTTGCTTATAAGTAGAATCCAACAGCAAACTGCATAATGCACCTGCAGATAAGGCTCTATGTTGTTTTGTTCTACTGATTACTCCTAACAAACTGTACAGACCCAGGTCTGCTATCACATTATGCAACAGAAGATCTCAGTCTGTGCAGTTTGCCGTTGGACTCATCCTATAAGCGAGTACATACAGTATTTCAAGGATACAGAGAAAATACACACAATATTTTGATATATTTAAAATTTTTAATTTTGTACTTTGAAAATCTGTGCATGAAGTTTAAATGTTTATTGCATTTAAAATAAGTTTTGTTTTTAGAGGAAAGTGCATGACACTGGTGATGCTGATGTTGGCAGCAACAACACTAGTATCATCTCCGTGTTCAAGATTGTGTATAAACCAATAACTCTGAAAACGGCATGTCAGACATTGTGTTCCACAAAATTTTGTTTTTACTGAGACATATCACATGTAAAAACATTTCTGCAAAGAGAAAAGGACGGATTGATTTAACATAACATCAAAGACATGTATACCTGAATCATGAACAAAGTGAAGAAAAAAATATAAATGAATTATGCAAGAAAAACCCCTAAACTATTTGTGTATAAATTGTATTAAATATATAATATAGAATTATTATTAACTTCTAAGGACAAATAAAACCTTTTTCAAGAACTTCAATGGTTGATAATGGCAGTAAAATGGCAAATTTTGAAAGAAATTTAAATTTTGCAACATCCTGGAAATTTCTTACATTCAAGTTTGATATCAACAGATTGCACTATATACTGATAATTCAAAGTCAGTTAAACATCAGGTATAAAAAGAAGGAAGATGGCCAGTATCCATGGTGATTCCATGCTTGAAACACTGTTTTTAAACCTTGCGACCTTGACCATGATGCTGCTAATGGCAAGTGACTGTACCTGAATGAATGGTCTTAACTTCATAACGATTCATAATGGTATAAAGAAAATTGATCGTGTTTAAAAATACATGCTAATGAAAAACAGAACCCGAACCTCTAACAAAGTGTTTCAGCTGCTGGTAAAAAGTGACTGTTGTTTTGATTTCCCAATAATAAGAAAACTACAGTTTTGGCGAAAAGAAAATATAAACTTCTCATGGGTGGACAACCAACAATTACAAGTCTTTCTTATGTATCAGTTGTAATCTCTACATTCACTTTATTTAGACACCAAAATTTGTTTCAGACAATAAATATTTTATTTCATGGTTCACAATATTGTTTTGGTCAACTGAATAGTAGATAGATAGGAGATGAATAGTAAATAGATGTACAAGGACTATGTCATGAAGTCACAGAATTTCTGTTTACAACAGAAAGGACATTACTGATGTATGGTGATCCGTTTAATTCAGTATTCTCAATTCTTGTAGCTTACGGATGCAAATTCAGGTATGCAGTGTTTCCTTAAGTTAGATGTGACAGAGTATTCTGACTTGCTATTAGATCTGCCTAATTGTTTTTATTTCTTCAATGACCATTCTAGACAGATTCCATTGCAATTACTTTTCCTAATACAACAATATCTTGATACCGCAGAGTGCATGAAAAAACATGGAGTGACAACAGGTAGACATCACTGGGTTCTTTTGGCTGTAAATATTAAGACAGATTTATGATACCAGTTCTACAAAAGTACTATTGGACCAAAAAGTATATTTTTAAACTAAAACCAATGTATAATGTGTTTTGTTAAGATTAGCTCCTTTCAACACTCTTGAGATTCTACTGCACAACAGCTTTACAACTGATCTTAATTAGATAGAGACATCTCAAAACACCTGTTCATGGGAGTCATGGCAGTGTACTGTGGTTTTTACAGCCTGGCCTGGTCATAAACCTACTCATCAGCATCTTACATCATATAAAATCGTGTTTTATGTTGACAATTGCCTCCTGGGAATTAGCACAAATGTTTTTTGTGTATACTGCAAATTTGATTTTATCATGATTTGAATTAGTAATATGATACAAAGTGCCAGTTGGCCAGGAGACAGGCTTTAGACCTTAAATGTTCAACAAGCATCTAGAATTTCTGAATCGTGTGATGCCTCACACCTTTGCCAACAATGGCATTGGTCAGTGGACCCATAGGTATTGGCATGACCTAACTGATCTTAATTACAAGCAAGGTCATGTCATAACTGGCATGCTTTTTCAAAATCCACATTTTGGTGCAGACGTATCTTGCATCTGAAATCAACAATGATGAGGTGCGTGGTGTAATAATTAATAAATCAAATAGAACTTTTTTCAACAACAAAATTTCACCCATTATGGTGTGTGATTCATGAATATACTGATGTTTTGTACTATGGATCATGAGTTATAGTGAGACACTAAGGTATTTTGTGATGTCAAACTGAATAACTCCATTGTTTGGCTACAAAGTGCCCTTCGGCATGCAATATACTACAACAGGCAGTACATATTAAGTCTGATACATGGTTCATATACCATCTGTCCTTGCTTATAAGACGAGACCAACTGCAAACTGCACAGAATAAGATCTGCTGGCGCATTATGCACTGACAGATCTGGGTCTGTGCAGTTTGATAGGAGTGATAAGTAGAATAAACAACACAGAGCCTGATCTGCAGACACATTATGCTATGGCAGATCATGATCCTTGTTGTTTGCATTTGACTTGAGTGAGTACAGATGTTGAGTCTAGAGAGTTTTCTCAAAGGAAATTTCAAAGACTTCTAAAATTGGTTATCTTAATCAAGTTAAAATACCAGCTATTAAACAACCCATGCTTTACAGGACAATTTTAACTATGAGTTAGAATGATTGAAAGACAATAATAAGCACATACTCATGTTTACACTGTTGATTTGTGTTTAGAAATTAACTGTGTTAACACTTGTACGCACCAGAGGCATTTATTACTCATGTATTACCCTATAAAGCTTGAAAAAATTATTTCCCTTCCCCCCCAATGAAATAATCAATCCCTAAAGTGATGTAAATCTTCTTTCTTTTTATAGAGAAGAGCAAACCTTGTGAAGTCAAAGGGCATCAGATACAATTCTAACAACGCCAACATTACAGTTATTCTCAAAACTTTGGATTACAAAGCTCCAGCTCAAAACAAAAAATTTGGACATAATACATTAGGAATACTTATATCACTGAAATTTACCAGGATGACAGTGGAACCAAAATTAAGAAAATGCTTAAAACATTGAAAGAATAAGTGGCCATCTGAAAAGTGAATATGATTAGAAAACTTAATTTAACATTCTTGTACAATTGGTTCTAATTATTTATGCATCCACATTATGTATTATACTAATTTTATTTTAAAGTCAATTAGCCTTCGACATTATGTATTATACTAATTGTATTTTAAAGTCAATTATGCATCCACATTATGTATTATACTAATTGTATTTTAAAGTCAATTATGCATCCACATTCTGTATTATACTAATTGTATTTTAAAGTCAATTATGCATCCACATTATGTATTATACTAATTGCATTTTAAAGTAAATTAGCCATCCACATTATGTATTATACTAATTGCATTTTAAAGTCAATTAGCCATCCACATTCTGTATTATACTAATTGTATTTTAAAGTCAATTATGCATCTACATTATGTATTATACTAACTGTATTTTAAAGTCAATTAGCCATCCACATTATGTATTATACTAATTGCATTTTAAAGTCAATTAGCCATCCACATTCTGTATTATACTAATTGTATTTTGAAGTCAATTATGCATCCACATTATGTATTATACTAATTGTATTTTAAAGTCAATTATGCATCCACATTATGTATTATACTAATTGCATTTTAAAGTCAATTAGCCATCCACATTATGTATCATACTAATTGTATTTTAAAGTCAATTATGCATCCACATTATGTATTATACTAATTGTATTTTAAAGTCAATTAGCCATCCACATTATGTATTATCCTAATTGTATTTTAAAGTCAATTATGCATCCACATGATGTATTATACTAATTGTATTTTAAAGTCAACTAGCCATCCACATTATGTATTATACTAATTGTATTTTAAAGTCAATTAGCCATCCACATTCTGTATTATACTAATTGTATTTTGAAGTCAAGTATGCATCCACATTATGTATTATACTCATTTTATATTTAAAGTCAATTTTTTTTTAAGGAAAATATCTTAAGAAAAAAAAAGTCTGGTTTGCCTGTTATTTTACTGACAACAAATACTGACCTTTATAAATGTATCTGTTTAAAGATATAAATATTAAAAAAGTCACACACACACACACACATATATATATATATATATATATATATATATATATATATATATATATATATATATATATATATATATACACACACACATACATACACACACACACACACACACACACACACACACACACACAAAGTAAAAGGTACATGATTTCATAAGTAAAACTGACAAATCAGTTGTATTATATATGTTAATTGTACATTCTATACCATTGCATATTGTGCCACTAGAAATTAAGAAAAAATCCCACAAAAAATACATGGATGGAATACCTGTGACAATATAGACTGAAAAATATGATTAACTGGATATTTTGTTCCCTGTACATTAAAATGTAATTTGAGCAAGAGAAAGCAAAGAAAATCCTGAGCCTCTAAAAGATGAGGGCAAAAAAATGTATAAAATGTCATTAAAATTTTGTTAATATAATATTGAAGTTATAAACTCACATTTTGGTAAACTTCTAACTGTTCTTTCTACAAAATTACAATTAACAAAAAATTTTCCTGTAAAATAGTAATCAAATACCCTAAAAAGCAGTTTTTTTAATAGAAAATTTTGTCGTGGTTACAAATGTTTTCTAGAGATTTCAGGTACCCCTTTTAGTTTTGGGAGCACCTGTATTAAGTACACTTCTGCATGGTTTCAATTTTGGGCTACATAAGTTTGAGGTTTCAGCTTTCAGACACTGACATGTACCGTTCTTGACATGCAGAAATTAATAATGACAACTATGAGTACAAATATGACTGTTATTGACTAAAAGAATAACACACATGCTAATTTGGACATTTCTATTTATCCATCCGCTTAGGGCTAATATTCCATGTCATTTAAACAATGCCATTTATATTTTAGTCACCACTGTATCATGACAGTTTGCATTTGTACTTCTACTTCTCATAATATTTTTAAATGCAAAATAAAAACAAAAATATAAAAGCTTCGCCTACTTCATGTTTGAATAAACTAAGTTTCAATTGAAAATGAAATTATCAGTAATCTGGATCCATTTTTCCATGACTAATATTTAACCAGGTACACTGCTTTTGTGGGATCAACAATTACTAGGAAATTTTGACTGCTTACAAACATTACTCATCAAATATTCTGCCAACAACAAAATGTGCGTTATGTGTGGTACACTTAAATCTCATCCACTTAGTTTCTTTCTAGCAATACCACATATGGAGAATGTCATTCATACTTTAACACTCTCCCTCTCAAGAAGTTTACACTTTATGGTCAAATTATCTCAATGACATTGGTTGAAAATGACCAATTTCATAAGAAATTCATTATTTTACATAATGAAAGTTTCCATCAATTGCAAGCATGAAGAATGAATAAATTCTGATTTTGAAAAAAACACAACAAACACTGAATGCATAACACACAATGCAAAAATGACTGCTTAAATTTTTTTTATGTATTCCTGGTAACCATGGTAACAGAATGAGTAATGAGTATAACTTTTTTCTTTTCTTTCTAGGGCAATTGAAATTAATTACTCTAGATGACTGAGCCACGCAAAATCTAACATGAGATGATATATGGGGAAGAAATAGCAAACAAAAGAAACAAAACCCTTTAAATATATAATTACAGATAAAAGTCACAAAACTCATGGAATACATTCTTGGTTTATAAAAACATTGAGTACAATTGCTTATCACAATAAAAGGAAAGTATGCTGTTGTGATCAGGTCTTGTATCAAAAAAATCACAATACAGACATAATGTAAAACAGTGTAATCATGTTACTGTAATACAAACATTCAATCAGAAATCACAATATAGACATAATGTAAAACAGTGTAATCATGTGACTGTAATACAAACATTCAATCAGGCTTCACCTGTAACTGAATTTGTAACATCTTGGATCTTTTGAAAAGTTTGTTTCAATTCTTACATGTGATTACTTACTTAAAGTGTAATCAATAAAAACAACAAAAATTTGGACCCAAGTCAGCCACCACATTGTGTTTTTGGGATAGGCATCAAGTTCCCATTTCCTCATCATGATGTAGTCAATGATATCTTACAAATGCCATTAAAACCAACAAAATACACACAAAAAACCTGTACAACTTGGCTTACACATCTAAATATATCTACAATGATGAGGAAGTCATGGCAAAATATTTATGAAGAATCCAACTATAATTTTAGAAAATGGGCAATTTATGAGTAGAATTCTCTTTTTCAAATTAATAAGAAAACTGGTTGAAATACTTGCATGTAAAAATTGAAAAGTAAAAGGATAAGAATTAATACTAGCATATACCACTGGTCAATATATAACCCTGTTTTTGTGCGATCTAGAATAACTGACAATAGATTCATGACACAACCTGTGAACCCACTTGAAACTCGAATTTTATGGCAGGTAGCTGTTACATTTATTAACAATATCCTGTGTTTACAATAACCAGTCAAATGATAGGTCAAATGGCCAATGATTGTCTGCAAGATTTTCTCTAGGATTTTCAGCTACCTGGCTTTAACTATCCACTGACCCAGAGGCAGTGAAGTAGAGTTCCCAGGTAGAAACCTGTCAGTTTTTGAGAATCTGAGTTGAGTAGGTTCTTGAATTCAGAACTTACCCTATGAGACAGAACAGTTTCATTTAACCGAGGTAAGTTAAAAATACCCGTCAATCCTACAATGAGCTAGGCCCTTTTTTTTGTCAGTGGAATAGTGTGAATTGGATGAGATTCAAATAATAGTAGAAAGTAGTTTCTTTTATTTTTCTGTTAGCAAATTCCTGATGAAGACTTTTAAACTTGAAGGCTTTTGAAAATGTTAGGTTGCTAAAATTGAGCAGAATAAGCATTTTTTAATGATGAGGCCAAAATAAAATGCCAGGAATTTCAGAATCTTTTAGGATGCAAAGTCGATACTTAACACTATACAAGTACTAACACAACAATTTTTAATCATTAATTACTACAATTGGCAAAAATTCATAAAAATCTTGAAATTGCACAACAATTCCTCTTTTAAATAAAACTTACTTTACTGATTATTAAAGCATGGTGCAGACCACTCAAATAATGAATAACTTGTAGTCAGGTTACTCAGGACCCAGAACATAACACCTCCTAACCAGCAAAACCAGGAGATTGAATAATAATACATGAGACTCATGGCTCCTCAGGGAGATATCACACATGAAGGTCTACAGAATTGAATAATAATACATGAGACTCATGGCTCCTCAGGGAGATATCACAAGTGAAGGTCTACAGAATTGAGCAGGACTGTGATCCTCCTGCTTCACCTCCATTATCATGACTAACTGGTTTTCTTGCTGGCTTTTTGTCTTCACGCACGGCCCCAACCTCTTCAACCTGAAATAAGGAACATATGTATTTACTGATATTCTGCTATAATCCATCTAAGGGTTCAGCAAATCTCATGCACAAAACCTGGGGACTGCATGTATCACATTGCAAAGTCTTTGCAAATCCAGGTACCCCATCAGCTACTACATGATATAAAATTTTTTTCAACGCAACTGTAAAAGTTATTTTACAGGATAAAAAATTATTGATGACTCATAATATGCAAAAAAGACTGACGTCTTACATCAAACGGTGTCATATTAAAGTGCCTTCCAAAGTAACAAGAATTAAACCTGGGTTACTGGGATCTTTCTCTGGGGCCAATCTAGTGGGTCATCAAGGCAGTTCCAGCTGGTGTGAAGCATCTGACTTCATGCTGGCTGTCAGCTGAGATTCATTTATCAGGATTGTTCATATGCCATCAGCACAAAGTTGTCAAAGTGCAGGAGATTTATTTAGGTCAGGGGTGTCAAACTCATTTACTATGGCAGGCCAGCTTTGATATAAATGCACTTTATTCAGCCATACATATCATGAACTATGATAAGCATGCAAATTTGACACTAACATGAGACCTGGTCTGCAGGACAGACTTATGAGACTAATGAGTCTGGTGAGCAGCAATGATTTTAAGGGAGTCACTGTCTCAAATTACACTAATCTCAAGGAAATTATATAACTCGGCAATGATTTTCCAATTCTAGATCATGATATTACATGTGCTGAAAATTTTGTTAAACATTCCAGCCAGAATACTATTGGGGCCCAGAGTGGCTGAGTGGTCTAAAGTGCTCTCCATTACAGATCACTGTCATCTCACCTCTGTCTGCGTGGTTCGAGTTTAGGATTCGGCCAATGTGAGTATGTGAGAAAGTTTGCCAGTAGCTTCTCATGGGTCGGTGGTTCTTCCTGGAGTTTTCCCGGGTTCTTCCTCCACCATTAATACTGGCCGCCATGCATAGCCTATCGTGTACTGAAAAATGGCATTAAACCCCACCACAACAACAACAGCAACCAGAATACTATCAAATTCTGATTGCCAAAACTGGAACCACAAGCTGTTGACAATACATGGCATGTGCCAGTAGTGTCATTTGTTTAAAATTAATATCTGTTACGGTTACATTGTAATCTGCTGGTAGAACAGGGTGTATATTGTTTGTTCTACTAAATACTCTTAATGATCTGGACCTAGATCTGCAGGCACATTATGCAACAGAAGTTTTGGGTCTATGCAGTTTGTAGTTAGATCAGACTTGTACACATGTATATTTGGTATTTTGTTTCACATTATGCAATGGAAGTTGTGGGTCTATGCAGTTTGTAGTTAGATCAGACTTGTACACATGTATATTTGGTATTTTTTTTCACATTATGCAATGGAAGTTGTGGGTTTATGCAGTTTGTAGTTAGATTAGACTTGTGTACATGTATATTTGTTATTTTGTTTCACATTATGCAATGGAAGTTGTGGGTCTATGCAGTTTGTAGTTAGATCAGACTTGTACACATGTATATTTGTTATTTTGTTTCACATTATACAATGGAAGTTGTGGGTCTATGCAGTTTGTATTTAGATCAGACCTGTACACATGTATATTTGGTATTTTGTTTCACATTATGCAATGGAAGTTGCGGGTCTATGCAGTTTGTAGTTAGATCAGACTTGTACACATGTATATTTATTTTGTTTCACATTATACAATGGAAGTTGTGGGTTTATGCAGTTTGTAGTTAGATTAGACTTGTACACATGTATATTGGGTATTTTGTTTCACATTATGCAATGGAAGTTGTGGGTTTATGCAGTTTGATGTTAGATCAGACTTGTACACATGTATATTTGGTATTTTGTTTCACATTATGCAATGGAAGTTGTGGGTCTATGCAGTTTGTAGTTAGATCAGACTTGTACA
The DNA here is from genome assembly GCA_028554795.2 of Sinohyriopsis cumingii. Taxonomy (NCBI): domain Eukaryota; kingdom Metazoa; phylum Mollusca; class Bivalvia; order Unionida; family Unionidae; genus Sinohyriopsis; species Sinohyriopsis cumingii. Next base: position 48,125,566 of record CM068841.1, on the reverse strand, counting down.
CATGTATATTTGGTATTTTGTTTCACATTATGCAATGGAAGTTGTGGGTCTATGCAGTTTGTAGTTAGATCAGACTTGTACACATGTATATTTGGTATTTTGTTTCACATTATGCAATGAAAGTTGTGGGTCTATGCAGTTTGTAGTTAGATCAGACTTGTACACATGTATATTTGTTATTTTGTTTCACATTATGCAATGGAAGTTGTGGGTCTATGCAGTTTGTATTTAGATCAGACTTGTACACATGTATATTTGGTATTTTGTTTCACATTATACAATGGAAGTTGTGGGTTTATGCAGTTTGTAGTTAGATCAGACTTGTACACATGTATATTTGGTATTTTGTTTCATGTTTTTCATCGCTCATTTCTCATAAGTGGATATATCGTGTACAATTTATAGATAGCATGGCACTTGGTCCACATAGTTTCTAACTGGACTCTGAAATAAAAAAAATGAATCTGCAGACATACTGGACATTTTGTGCAGAAAGTAAATTAATATACAAACCTTCTGATGAGGGTTGTTCCAGTAAAACATACTTGGGACCTAGGGGAGGCACTTTTAATGTGGATTAGTCAAGTATAGATACAGTTTAGGATTTTAAATAATTTTCTTATGAAGTCTCTGAGTAATCAGAGTACCCTGGCATTTAATAAAAAATGGCTTTCTAGTTTAATGGAACAGTCCTAACAGAACACAATAATAATTGCTATTAAGTAACAAAAGATATCAATTTCAACAAACTTCCTCTTTGACATTTCTGCAAATGCTTTTAGTAACACTGATGAATGGTCTTTATACTGTAACTATTTTCATGGCCCACCCCCACCCACCCCAATGATCTATTCCTCTGGTTATATATTTATTTTATTTTATATTTTATTTAAAGGGAAGGGTTTTAAGATACAGATAACTGTGTGCTGAGTTTTTATAGCAACCAAAAAATGTACAAAAAGCTTGCCAAGGTCGGCACAAAAAAGCCTGTCCCCATCCCAGTACTTTTGGTAAATTGGTGTTGTACATATCATGATATATCAACAAAACAAATAAACATGTAATCATCTTTATTTAAGACACAGACTAAAAACTTTACCACTGAGGTCAATCTAATGTGTGGACAGATGTATATTTGGACATGCAAATGGACATATGGATGTTTTGTCATACAGATGCTGAGATGAATGGACAGTTGTACAAATGCACAATTAGATGGATGGTTGTACAGATGGACATATAGCTCTTGAGTAATACAGAAGCACAGATTGATGGACAGTAATACACATGGACATGGCTGGACAGTCACACAGATGCACATATAGATGGAAAGCTGTAAAGATGCACATATGAATGGAAAATGATACAGATGGACACATGGCTGGACAATCATACAGATGAACATATGACTGGACAGTGATACAGATGGACATATGGCTGGACAGTCATACAAGCAATGAAGTGACAGCAATGTGAAGCTTCCACCAAAGCTGTCACAACAAAAATGGATACCCTGCCAATAGAACCGATTTCAGAGTAATCTGTCCTTGATCACATTCAACTACAACGTAGCTAACTGGTGAAAACTACAGCCTGACATGGACACCAATAAACATGGTTAACAACCATGCTGCATATTAAGTATCTAGCTCTGTTGTTCTCTCTACCATGTGATATGCACTAAAAACCTGCAAAAATCTTAACCTTTTAAAACTCTTAACAAAGAAAATCATGTTTATTTGTAAAATCAGAATTAAAATAATGTGACCATTTGTTCCAAGACTCAGAATATTTAAATCCATAGAATTCAGCCAAAAGATTTGATGTTGATAAGATTTTGTGTAGTGTACAATCTAAAATGCAACAGATTTTTTAGTTTGTTGATATAATGGCTAAACAGTTAGCACCCATATTATTCAGTTTGTCTTGGCCAAAGAACTGTATGATTTTCTTGGGAAATATGTCTGAAATCATTTTGGCTTCAGAAAAACTGAAGGAAAAATACCAATGGACAAAGATATTTGCCAAGTTACACTGTAATACTGAATAATGATATACTGTAAACACCACTTGACTCATTGCTCATCTATCCAAGAAACATACTACTGAAACCATGCAGTATGCTAAAAATTGGAACTGCAAGCAAAATCTGTCAACGCTAGTGACAGTGTTAAATAGGTGAAAACAATGGCATTTCATTTCTCGAGAGCCTCTCAACTTAATATAGTAGGGGTTTACCATTTAGTAAAGTACCAACTGTCAACTGTGAAGCATGATGCATTAGACTAAGATTACATATATCTGAAGCCAGTTTTAAACTTCCATCAGACACCTGGTTCATTAGGACCCTACTTCCCCACAGTTTGTACTATGGTTAGGACTGAAGTTGAACAGCCCCTTAAGGACCAAATGGCTGTCAGCATAACAGCATACTTTTAGACTTTTCTTCCCCAAACTGGGAGTATTTAAGAGTGACTGCCTATTATTTTACTGAAAATGGGAGAAGAAATTGAGAAACCCATTGACCCATGGCCTTGGTGATTCCTGGTGCATATCTGAGTCTGAGAAGCAGGACTATTCCATTTTTGTACAAATATTGCTGCAGCCTTAGAAGATTTATCTGCTGAGTGGAATCTTCCAGAATTTACTGGCATTACCTGACAATGCATAGTTTGCCAAAGCTCAAAATGTATATCCTGGAGATGGTTAGGTGCCCACACACTCAACCTTGCAGTAAAAGCAGTCTTGAGTAAAAGTGGCAAATCTGCACCAATTCTAAATCTCCATGCTGTAGGAGACAAATTTTGTGCAATTGTAAAGTGCTTTTGAAAATGCCCATGAGTTTCTCATGCCCTAGATGAAAATGTCTATAAGCTTCTCCTGCCCTAGATAAAAATGTCTATAAGCTTCTCCTGCCCTAGATGAAAATGTCTATAAGCTTCTCATGTCCTAGATGAAACTGTCCATAAGCTTTCCATGTCCTAGATGAAAATGTCCATAAGCTTCTCATGTCCTAGATGAAAATGTCCATAAGCTTCTCCTGCCCTAGATGAAAATGTCTATAAGCTTCTCCTGCCCTAGATGAAAATGTCTATAAGCTTCTCATGTCCTAGATGAAACTGTCCATAAGCTTCTCATGTCCTAGATGAAACTGTCCATGAGCTTCTCATGTCCTAGATGAAATTGTCCATAAGCTTCTCATGTCCTAGATGAAACTGTCCATAAGCTTCTCATGTCCTAGATGAAACTGTCCAAAAGATTTCATGTCCTTGATGAAGATGTCCATAAACTTCTCATGTCCTAGATGAAACTGTCCATAAGCATCTCATGTCCTAGATATAAATGTCCATAAGCTTCTCACGTCCTTGATGAAAATGTCCATAAGCTTCTCATGTCCTAGATGAAACTGTCCATAAGCTTCTCATGTCCTAGATGAAAATGTCCATAAGCTTCTCATGTCTTAGATTAAAATGCCCATGAGCTTCTCATGTCCTAGATGAAAATGTCCATAAGCTTCTCTTGTCCTAGATTAAAATGCCCATGGTGGCGCTATACAGTTTCACATTTTGCATAGGGTTAGGATTTTAAAGAAAAAGAATGTCCCCGGCTTTCCTCACTGGTTATACTGGTTATTTAAAAAAGACCTTGTATATCTTAGGTATAATGCAAAGAACCTTTAATTCCCTTTATTTTGGTGTATGATTGATGGGTGTACTATGGGTTATAGAGTATACAGCTTGGCCTTACTTCAAATGTGCACCTTTCAAAATAGTGCTAGCTCTACTTGGTCATTTTCACTTCCTGAACTTCAGAGGTAAACTGTATAAAAAAGAGCCGATAACTTTTTTTTACATTTTATATATTTGGTAATTCATTCATTGCACTTTCAGAAGCTGGTATTGTGTAGTCTGGCAAAATTCATTTTCCCTATTTTAATAGCTGCTATGTATAGTGTACTTTAGACTAATTCAGACTGATTTTTTAACACAAGGGAGCAGTCATTTTAGTTAGCAGTGTGCTTAAATCATGTAAAATTTCCAAAAGTACAATATCCAAAAGAAATATCATCCACATTACATTAATGTAGCATAGAGGTATGCAAACATTCTCTCCACTGTGCATGTTTTAAATGCGAACTACTTCACCTTACATACGTCACTCTCTCAAAAGTACATATTATCTGGTGAGCGCCACCCATGAGCTTCTCATGTCCTAGATGAAAATGTCCATAAGCTTCTCATGTCCTAGATTAAAATGCCCATGAGCTTCTCATGTCCTAGATGAAAATGTCCATAAGCTTCTCATGTCCTAGATGAAAATGTCCATAAGCTTCCCATGTCCTAGATGAGAAGCAAGAACATCTGAATGTGGCTAAGTGCAAGTAAATTCTTGATTGTGAAACCAGGTGAAACTCAACGTTTGACAAAATGGAGATATATTCAACAAAAATGTGTAATCAAAGCATATACTTTACCCTTATTTGAAGAGGGAAGCTAAATCCTGACTTCTTGATGAGAAAGATGACAAGACTGCACAACAGATTCTTTGTATTCCGAAAGATTTCGAAACAGCAACAGTTGCTGTATGTCATTGTATTTTGAAAGACTTCAAAACAGCATCAGTTGATATATGTCCTTGTATTCTACATGACTTCAAAACAGCATCAATTGCTGTATGTCCTTGTATTCTACATGACTTCAAAACAGCATCAATTGCTGTATGTCCTTGTATTCTACATGACTTCAAAACAGCATCAATTGCTGTATGTCCTTGTATTCTACATGACTTCAAAACAGCATCAATTGCTGTATGTCCTTGTATTCTACATGACTTCAAAACAGCATCAGTTGCTGTATGTCCTTGTATTCTACATGACTTCAAAACAGCATCAATTGCTGTATGTCCTTGTATTCTACATGACTTCAAAACAGCATCAATTGCTGTGTGTCCTTGTATTCTAAATGACTTCAAAACAGCATCAATTGCTGTGTGTCCTTGTATTCTAAATGACTTCAAAACAGCATCAATTGTTGTATGTCCTTGTATTCTAAATGACTTCAAAACAGCATCAATTGTTGTATGTCCTTGTATTCTAAATGACTTCAAAACAGCATCAATTGTTGTATGTCCTTGTATTCTAAATGACTTCAAAACAGCATCAATTGCTGTATGTCCTTGTATTCTAAATTACTTCAAAACAGCATCAGTTGTTGTATGTCCTTGTATTCTACATGATTCAAAACAGCATCAGTTACTGTATGACCTTGTATTCTGAAAGACTTCAAAACAGCATCAGTTGCTGATGTCCATGTATTCAACATGACTTCAGAACAGCAGCAGCTGCTATTTGTCAACAAACCTGCCAATCAATTGGTCTGCTGTTGCCTCTTCTTGCATACTTGAGGAAAAAAAGATCACTCACACTGTGAGTGAAGAATCCATAATAAAAAATAATCAAACAGAAAAAAACCCATCAAGATGGAAACACAGTAAAGGAAGATGATGTTCCCAACTTGCTGATGACCCTGCATGATTGCAGATTCAATAACATGTCACTTCTTCCACAGGAAGAAATAAAGAAAGTGTTTGAGCTTACCAAAGGTGTAGCAAGTACTGAGTTGGATGTTTCCAAGAGAGTTGGAACACTAATTAAAAATTCATGGGAGTAAAAGGATGTGAGAGCTAAATCGAAATATTATGTACTGTCATACCTTTTTCTTCTCTGGCTCTGCTGTGGGTTTTTTATATTTAGCAGTATCAGCAGCTGGAGCAGGGGTTACAGCTCCATTTTTCTCTTGTGTCTCCTTGTTATCCTGTTTGTCCTGAAAGACATAATGAATATTGCTTTTGGAGAAGAAGAATCATGCAATGCAAAATTCATTTTCATACACATGGCCAGGACCCTTGATAGTTGCATGGATAATGGTGCTCTGATTACCACAAGGAGAAAAAAATAACAACAACAATAACTGCACTCTCTAACCCCATAAAACCAAAATGTTTGTCCAAATTTATATAGCATCATCTGAAAGTCTATGTCAATAATAATGTATATTTAATTTCATCACCTGGCAAACATTCATCACAGACGTGATTGATACAGCTTGTATTACATCGTAGAGTGCCATGAAAATGGGATTCTGGGAATATGGTAGACGTGTAGTTAAGAGATTTAGGATGAAAGCAGTTTTTGAGGTAAAGTTTAGAAGATGAAAAATAGCACATGTTTGATTGGCATCAAATGATGTTCACAAAGCCATATCAAAAGGTTCCTTAGCCTTACAGCCAGGTAAAGTAATAAACTAAAGTCCCTCAATGGGACTGACTCTATACTGAGCAAAAAGAATTTCCTAGAATTCAAGACAAGACTGTTTCTTGCTTTTAACTGCTGAGTATTTTATCCAACTTTGATATTCTTCACTCAGATCGGCACCATTTTCATTTAGAATCAATCAGACATAAGAAGACCTGCAGTAAAAACACCATGTTCATTAGATCATCCATTTTGGAGAAGGAGCAATAAGAATTTCAAGATGGATGCTCTGGTGGTCACATATGTCAAAACAGCACAATTTTCATCAAGGACCAAGTCCACCATGGGATGCTGGGTCAGTTTAGCCACTAGGCAAACTAAGCAGCTGCTGAAGGCATCAAGACAGGGTTGGGGGTTGGGGTGGAGGTTCCAAAAAGTGGTGGCAAACAATTTTTATTAATGAAATTAGTAAATTATGAAGCAAACATGTATTAATATAAATGAACAATACCACAGTATGCAGTATTCATTTCTGAAAGTTTATAATAAGTGATGCCACTAAACTGAAATCCTCTTGAAACCAAAACATTATTTGGTCTCAAATTTTTCCTTCTTCAATTAAAATATTTATAAAAAAAACAGCAAACTAAAACTCTCTATTCTAAAAACTTACATACATCTTTTGGTTCCAGATTTTATCATTACACTAAAATAAACTCCATACAACAAAAATTTCTTATGGCTGGCAAAAGACAGTTCACATTTATGAGTTTGAACAATGGTCCAGAAATAGCTGGGCAATGTATGAAGCATTAAAACAAAGGCCAGCCCATGTATCAGCACAGGCCATGGCCAGTGTGGACACTATTTTTTACATTTGTGCCAGTCATTGTGCAGATCAATGGATATCTGCTTAACTGCCAATCACGTATGTCTGATTCTACACACCTAAATAATTCTCCAGCAAATGACTTTTAAACTTTAAATAACTCATGCCCTTAAAAATTGGACATTAATGCCATGAAAACCAACAAATGAACAATCTTGAAATAATGTTCTTTCACATTTACTATCTAGTCATATCTCATCATGTAAATTTACATAAAATTAGTGTTGTTTAAGTAACAACAGAAACAAGATCAAAATATCATTATAACAAAGTAGGCACCAATCAATATACACATTATAACTCTGGGGACATAACTGACTACATCTCATGTTAGCTAAGATTTTGAGACCCATAGTAAACCAAATATCCCACAGTTTTAAGAAGTTTCACTGTCTTTTAAATCTGAGAATTTAAGATGGTTCCAGCATCTGAATGGGTATAATGTTACACTTAGTTTGGGAGTTTTGTTTGAATTCTTCCATTTCCTCCAACCCAAATACACCTTGTCCTCATTAAACCATTCTTTATAGCACAATTCTGAAAATAGCTCACTATCACTATGCACCATGTGACCAAAATGAAACCAATGAAATTGAATTGGTTTATGATGGTATAACAATAATGAAAACACCCTGAAGCATATCTTATTTTCGTTTCCAATAGAGTTGACAAATTACACAAATACCATTAAGTCAAAAAATATATTTAATTTAAATTTACATGAACTGAACTTCTTGCTATCTGTTGACTGGAATTTTGATTTTATCTCTGTTGCCAACATACATGCATGAAATGATATGATTCTTGATCATTCTTGCTATATCTTGTCTCAGTAAATACCATATATACTTGCTTACATGTCAAGTCCAATGCAAACTGCATAGACCGAGATCTGTCATCATAAGCAATCAGTACAACAAATAACATAGACATTGACCTGCTGGCACATATCATGTTCTATGTTGTTTGCAGTTGGATTTGACTTCTAAGTGAGCATATATGGTAATGGACCCAAGTACTGTTATATTAAAACAAGTACAATCTTTACTGTGAATTCATTTACTTTGTTGGCATACATTTTCATGGTGTTATGAAATATAACATTGTCTTTGCTACTCAAATTCGTGGGCTGGGAAAGTAAGTCCCATAGCTTGAAAAGAAGGACTATTGTTCACTGGATCTTTACATTCATGGATTGGGAAAGGAAGTCCCATAGTTTGAAAAGAAGGACTTTTGTTCACTGGATTTTTACATGCATGGATTGGGGAAGGAAGTCCCATAGCTTGAAAAAAGGACTATTGTTTATTGGATCTTTATAATGATGGATTGGGGAAGTCCCATAGCATGAAAAGAAGGACTAATGGAATTGGGGAAAGAAGTCCCATAGCTTGAAAATAAGACATTATTCATTGGATCTTTAAGTTCATGGATTGGGGAAGTCCCATAGTTTGAAAAGAAGGACTATTGTTCACTGGAGCTTTAAATGCATGGATTGGGGAAGGAAGTCCCATAGCTTGAAAAGAAGGACCATTTTTCATTGGAATTAGGACAAAAGCCCCATAGCTTGGAAAAAAGGACCATTGTTCATTGGATCTTTAAATTCACTATACCATTAAGTGAGAAAATATATTTAATTTCAATATACATATTTAATTTAAATTTACATGAACTGAACTTATTTCTATACCACTCCCTTGATAACTCGTGCCCTGATAACTTGCAAACCTACTTATAATGATGGGTTAGGTGTGGATACCATCTTTAAAACCAGAAAATACCCCATTTAATATCTAACATACACCACTCCCTCGATAACTTGCGCCCTGATAACTTGCGAACCCGCTTATAACGCGGTGTCAGGCGTGGATCCCATTTTTTAAACCCAAAAATACCCTCCAAAATTGATCCCTATTTGTTGAACTTGAAGAAAATCGCGATCAATATTGGTAATGAAAACTCTGATATATCGCTCGTTTTATCGTCAAAAACGGCAGATAGGACCTGGAAATTTTAATCAACATTATGAAATATCAAATTTAAAAAAAGGTCATACAGTTTGTACATTTTCTTTCCAAACGACATTCCTAGTACACTGCAATTAACAATATGTAAGGAAATTTTGATCAGTGAAAATGTCACTTACGCTGACTGGAGACAGTACTTTAATAAATAGATACAAATTAAATAATTTTTTTATCAACTGACATTTGTGTTCTAGTTCTGTCTTTTAGTTTCTTTTAAGTGTAATCATTATAAATACAATGTGTCCTCTTGTAATTAAATGTAAAATGCATCAATCTTTCGTAACAGCTATGTCTGAGCGTTTCTCTGAGAACCTAATTAAGTGCTGACCATGTTTTGATAACTGACTTGCGGAATTATTTGTTGTATTGTTGCATTGAATTAAAAGCTGGCCTGGGGCCCCAAGTGGCCGAGTGGTCTAAAGCACTTTCCATTACGGATCACTGCCATCTCACCTCTGTCTGCGTGGGTTCGAGTCTAGGTTTCAGCCAATGTGGGTATGAGAGAGAGCTTGCCAGTAGCTTAGCTTCTCGTGGGTCGGTGGTTCTTCCCGGGGTTTTCCTGGGTTCTTCCTCCACCATTAATACTGGCCACCATGTATAGCCTATCGTGTGCTGAAAAATGGCGTTAAACCCCACAACAACAAGAACAACAACAAAAGCTGGCCTCATTTGTATTATCACGTTAATCATATCTTTTGAATCAAATAAAGGAAGTGGAATAAAAGAAAAGGTAAAAGGCACGAAAATCTTACAAACTTAAAATCTAGCAGCCCCGGTCGTATGTCAGGTGAACTCACTTCATTTGATTAATTGACCACTGTTATAAATGTTATTGTGTATGTAACATAAACTACCTTAAATTAACCAACTCTTTCATAACTGTGATCAAAGACAGCAAGGCAGCCAAGCAAAATGAATACTTCATAATATAAAGAGCTTGATTTCACAGATACTGACCATTGTGGGCAAGCGAGTTTCAGAGAATTCTTGAATTGGCACTTAAAGAAATCCTCAAGGACGATAAGAAGTTTCATTATTACTTCCAATCAAATCACAACATCAATACTGAACAATACAAAATTGAGTTTTGACATTGACGATTGTCTCATGAAATAAATGTTGCGTGTTTTTGAAAAAAAAGGAATCTTGTTTGGTGGTGTATCAACATTTAGTCTAGTTCCCTGCTTTGTGACTCCCAATTTGGCAGGATACTATTAAACACCACTATGGGAACCAGACTCATCAAGAAAACAAAAAGCAGTGACATTATACACAGATTTTTCGCGTGATGGTTGTTGTACTCCTTTTTATTCTTCTGTGGTGATTATTAACACTTTTCTAGAAGCTTATTTCCCTTTTGTCTTAAACATGGCTTTCTGGTCGCCATTTAAAAAAATTCTATAATCAACAGTTTGATCATGCAGATGCTTCGTATGAACAAATAGGTGCAGTTTAAAGCATCTGGGGTGCTGCTCTAAAGTTAGTCTGGTTCCCTGACTAATTTTACTAATTCTAAAATGAAACCTGGATCTAAATAAAAAAAAACAGATGAACCAATTATCTGGATTTTTTGGCAATGATCATTTTTCCGTAGTTTTTGCTAGTATGCTGTAAGTCCGTATTTTAAGGGTAATTTTCGTAAGACTTACGGCAAAATCATAAGAGCTGGCAGGTTTGCCATAGCTTGAAAAAATGGACTATTGTTCATTGGATCTTTAAATTCACTATACAAATAAGTGAAAAAGTATATTTAATTTCAATATGCTTATTTAATTTAAATTACATGAACTGAACTTATTACTATATGTTGACTGGTATCATTTTGTTATCTCTGCTGCCAATAAACATGCATAAATTGATCAAATGTTTGATCATTCTTGCTATAACTTGTTTCAGTAAATACAACATATACTTGTTTACATATCAAGCCCTATGCAAACTGCATAGACCCAGATCTGTCATCACAAGCAATAAGTACAACAAACTACTTGAAAAGAAGGACTATTTTTCATTGGAATTGGGGAACTAAGTCCAGTAGCTTGAAAAAAAAAAAGAACTTGGAACTTTAACTTTGTGGTTTGTAGCAAAAATTATATCCATAAAAGTGACACCCCACTACAAATTTTAAGTTCACAGTATCACACAAAGTTGCTGTTGTTGTTGTAGGGCATAACACCATTTTTCAACACAAGATAGTCTATACATGGTGGCCAGTATTAACATATAAGCTAAGCAGCATATTTAATACAAACTAAGAACTTGCTGCACAATTAGTAAAACATAAACTTTAAACTTTAGAATACAAATAGACAATTTTACCTTTTTCTCTATGGAGGGAACAGGCTCTGGTGCTGGGGTAGCTTTTTTCTCTGGTGCCTTACTACTAGGAGCTGAGGTTTTCCCTTTGTTGAAGTTCTTCTGCCTTCCCCACACCTCAACATTCAGGGAACCCTCTGTCAAATAGTCCACTAGCTGCAAAGCAGTAAGTGTTTGTTAAGAATTAAGTAATCACAAAATGAGAAATCTAGAAAGCATATGGGATAATTTTTCATGAAATAGCTGTCTGTTTGCTAATAATCACATAAAAAATATATCAGATTTGAGATTTCATTTATCTAAACAAGAATTAGATTTGTTTCTTGAAATGATTGCTGGATGTTGCTGTTAGGCTTTATTTAAAAACTTTTCTAACAACAGCTTTCGTTATGTTATTACACTAATGTAAACAGGTGTCTCACCTGTGCTGCTAGTATGTCCCCCCCACCATGTATCAAACTTGCAAAACCTTTAATACAACAAAAGCAGTGCAAATAACGTTTTCCCTGCTAATGACCTCAACCTTTGAGCATGTATGTATCTATTAGGGTTAAACATCATCATTAGCATAACAATTGAAAAGTTAAGTTCTTAACATGTAAAGATAAACATTTGCAACAAACATAAAAATGAAGTAATGGAAGTCAAAATACAATAGTCAAACATTTAAAATTCTGTAAAATATGTATCAAATAAAAGATAACAAATATAAAATATTTAAATATACAATCAATCCCATTATTTATATACAAAACTGATTTATAATGAGAGCTGATACATACATGTAACTGTGATATATTGAGAACAGCATAATCTGTCAAACTGTAGTAAAGTGGGCACAATCAAAATTTGTTCAATACTGGAGCTTTGAAAGGAAAAGATGTACGGCAAAGTTTCATCTTGTTTTCTTTCAATCCATATTGTAATACATTGGTATGATTTTGGTCATGGGGTTCATGGTAGTTAAATGTTATATCTAGAATCACATTATAATGAGGTGCATTATAATGAGGGAGAGCTGTATACCTACAGAGATCAAGGGAAGAAACTCTTCCCCATTATCTCCCCTTACCACTACCCAATGGCTACCCATCAGCAGTATGCTTACCAGTTTAAACTGAATGATGCTACAACAAGGATGCTCACATTTGCAGGGAGGCATGGGATGGTTTAATAGTAATTTTATTGGATAAGTATTTATAGAGAAACCAATATACTACCGTACAAAATTTACTTCAATCATATACAATCCCTTATCAAACAGTAGAAGTATAGGTAATAGAATAGGAAATGCATGATCATCCAACCTCTACCACGTAGGGCTTGAAAATTCTCATCTGCTTGTATTTACAAGAGTTACTGAATAAGGGCAGGCATTTTATGTAGATTCTGTATCATATACTGGTTACATTTTCTGTTCTGGCCTTTAATGGAAGAAAATGGCACTGTTGGTCCCTACATGCATTTAAAGTAGTGCTTGAGCACTGACTGGGATCTGCATTGCTTTAAATATATCAAATGCAGATGAACCACAGTGTGGTTGCTGATGGCAAATTATTCTTTAAGGAGTTTTAGTTTTGGGTGGCAAGTCAATGGCAGTTTTTGGGAAGCTTTAGAAATAAGAAACCCTTGTTTCCCATCCCTTTTTATCAAACTGCCTCCAGGACTGCAGAGCCTGCTGCTGCCCAAATTAGACCAAATCAAAACTGATGTTTTTGGGCAGTGCTTAGCCTTCTATCATTATTTTTCAAAATGGTCTCTCTGATGCAGCTGAGAATGATGTGGCTTAAATGACCATAGGTGAAAATGAAAAGCTGGACAGGCAGCTCTTGTGCTGAAAAAGAATAATATGGCTCTTGTGAGGTCTTCTCTCTCCAGGTCTAAACTGGATGACGCTGTCCATGCATTAGTCATTGAATCCTGTTCATGATCATTGCCCAACTGTTTGGCAAGGATAGTGACACCAGGGCAAGCATAGAAGAAGAGACCGTCAGATTCTGCACTAACTTGAAGGTATAGAATCAAAAACTGGCAAACAAAATGTTAACTGCTGCAATGTTTACATCGACCACACTCGTCAAGGCGGTACTGTATGTGTCCAAGTCCATGCTGGACTAGCAGGATGACAATGAGAGTGGTAACTGGCTCTCTTTAAGAAATTCACTGAGTCCTGAATCTTGTCAAAAAGAAGACATGATATGGATAACTGGAAGGGCCGCTGGGAAGAATGTTGATTGGGGTAGTGGCTTTATAATCAGCTTGGCAGCCAGCTGGATGGTCTTTTCAGTGTATGACTGGACGGGATGATTACTGAAATGGATGGACCAACTCATCAGATCCCTTTGTGACTCAATATATAACAGTACAACTGTTCAGTGTGATGGACCTGTGGCTGCTAGTCAAAAAGTGCGGCCAGCCTAGTAGCTGAACAGGCTTGTGGATAGTTGAGAAGCAGCATATGACTTACTGTGGTTTTATTTGTTTTGAGGGCCAGTGTTTTATCTATATATGCATCATGCATAAAATACGCAAACTTTTCTGATCTGATGCACACAAATTTTCGTTGGTACTTAAATTGATGCACCGCAATGTTGTTTCTCTGATTAACACAAAACAAAGGTTTGGTCTTACTACTTTAATGGCTATGTCACAACTCTCCCAAACAGAGAAAACATGTGCACACCAGTTTCTTACATCAATGTTATGATATTAAGACACAGGGTTATAACTGTGTAGAACCTGGAGTTGACCTCATGTGACCTGTAACTGTTAGATCATTTGTAGTAACAGGATGTTAGAACCGCGTATTACCACACCAAAGATTGAGTCAGAAAATAAACACGCGATTTTAAAGTGATTCTCATGAGAAACTATTATTTTATGTGCACCCTTGTCACACAATGAAACAACAATTGTCCGTTCGCTCAATTGTATGCCTTGCTTTGTTCCAAGATACCATCAGTGTTCAACTGAAAATGGCATCAAAGGCAAACAGATTTTAAAAATAGATCTGAAACAAATGAAATTATCTTTCAGACCCTGTTTACGACTGACCGATGATAACAGTAATGTTCTCAAACCTGAGTGAAGCCATCATCATCCAAAGATGAGATAACAGTTACTTGTAAGATAAAACAAAATTTTGTGCAGCTATAGTTGAAAACATACAGCTGGCTACATTTTCAAAAAGAAGTCAAGTCGATTCTTGGTCCAGAACAGGATCATAACCACCTCTAGGAATAGGCTTGGGATTGAGAAACAGAAATCTGATGCTTATCAAGATCGATGGGGAAGACGTAAGTACCTTCAATTTTGAGGCAGCTTTGAAGAAATGGAAGAAAACAGGAGAGAAGAATCTATGAACTTAAAAATAATGACATGATTTATTAAATTTTTAACAGTTTACTGAGTTAGAGTTACATTCAGAAGACTTCCTCATTGAAAACATGGCATCATGTGTGGGATAAGCTTTTCTCTGCCAGTCAGATTAATACATTCTAGTCATGACTACCTAGTGTAATGTTTTCTTGTATAAAAATATTTAGAAAACATGCCTTATATAACTAATATTTTTGTCGTGTATTTAAACAATGTAATTATTTTTAAAAACTACTTAAGACTGATCATCAGTTTGAATAAGACTCACAGGTTTGGATTTTGACTCGCTGTTTTTTGCCTTGACAAGTCAAATGACCTGCATGAAGCCATTTTGTAGACAAAACACTGAATGCTTCATTTGTAATTTTATTGTATCAGGGATGCACATTTGTGCGCTATCAGAAGCCGTGCCATAAATATATTCTTCACAAATCCCTGGATTCTTCACTTTCTGATCTTCAGTTTGAATATAAAACATCTATCTTGTATAAAAATATTTAGAAAACATGCCTTGGCTTTAATTACGTTAAATAACTAATATTTTTGTAGTGTATTTAAACAATATAATTATTTTTAAAAACTACTGAAGACTGATCATCGGCTTGAATAAGATTCATGTTTGGATTCTGACTCAATGTTTTTTGCCTTGATGAGTCAAATGACTTACATGAAGCCATTTGTAGATAAAACACTGGAGGGCACTGATTTTCATGGTTTTGGAAACAGGACATTTTTATGGTACTTAAATTAGTGGATTCACCTGACAAAGTTCGTTATTTTTAGTAAGATAATTTTGTGGACTAGCCTCTACAAATTCCCCACAAAAATAATACAAAAAAACATAAAATTATTCAAACAAAAATGGTGGTTGCTCCAATGGTGGTTGAAACAATAATTCAGCCAGTATAAGCACTAATCAAAAAACCTGTCCAGTACAACCACTTACAACAAGTGTGCAGAATCATACTGAAGCAATGCTGCCAACAGTACCAAGCCAAGAAGTTGTTAATGCACATTTGTATGATGTTTTACTTAAACCATATGGCTGCTTCAGACAACCATGGCATTAAGAAAAGAAAGAAAAACTGAAATGTCACTTCCATAGATATGTGAATAGGTCATTGAGACCATGGAGAGAAAAGGAACACCACCAGTTAAGAACACAACACTTTTATTGGAACAACATAAAATGATTTATATTTCCTTTATAACTTTTTTTTAAACAAGTTAAAATAAAACAAGCACATGATCAAGATAATATTTTGTTAAAGTGATGAAGCTGAATTTAACAAATAGTTTTTTTATTACTCAGAATGTATCAGTAAGAAAATAAAGAGTGTGGTAAATTTCTGCATCATATGTCAGGTTCATTTTCATAGGTCTTTAAATCTGCAAAATCCACAAAAACTAATTCACCACAAAAAATAGTGATACAACTGTATACGTCTGATAAAACAGGCTGAAGTTAAAAATGTTTAAGTATCAGGATTTACTGGCTTGAAGGACATGCACAGACATGTGGGGAGGCTTATACCAATTGGGCTGCCATGGAATGAGAGAACATTCTAGAATCAACTGTATTAGTCTGTACTGGGGAGAAATTACCCTGGAGCCTGCACTATAACAAGTACCTACACAAATGCTCTCGATATAAGGTCAGTCCATATTCTTCAACATTAAAAACCAATACTATACCAACTTTCCAGAGAGATTAGTAGAATTCATGTTGACTTTCTTGGGTGCTGAAAGGCAATGCCATGACTATAAGGCAGTGTGTCTGGGTTATGCTATTTTACACAATATCCAGCCATGAAATGCAACTGGACGAAGTTTCCTGAAAATCTCTTAATCCCATGCAAAGTTATGGGATGAACCAACAAACATGAATAGACAGATGGATGGACAACACAATAAGATAATATGCCCAACTTAGAATGGGTGTAGACAAATTTAATACAAACAATGATGTTATTGCTACCATCACTGGAAAATGACACATTTATTTAACCATTGATACATATCAGGGATTTTTCTTTCTTGTAACTATTCATTTTTAATGTATGATATATCATCATCTTTATTGATGAATGATATACCATCATTTTCACTAATGATCGATATACCATCATTTTCACTAATGACTGATATCCATCATTTTCGCTAATGATCGATATACCATCATTTTCACTAATGATCGATATACCATCATTTTCACTTATGAAGGATATCCATCATTTTCACTAGATACACCCTTTTTTTTTTAAAGAGATGAAGAGGTACAACAAATGCTCCTGAAACAGCCATTAAGTACTTATAATCTAATCTAGTTCCAACTTGCATGTTTCTGGAAAATACCAGTATTTCCCCTGAGTTGTCCAAATTCCATTACTGGCCATTTTTATCGGAAAATCTATAAGATCTGATTCATTTGCATCAAAGAGGTGTGATGTAAAGTGAATTCATTAATTTCAGATAAAAATCCTAAGAAGTATGTGTTGCATTTTGTTTTATTCCCAAAGCTTCATGAAGACATACGATACCTTACTAATTTAATCAAATAACAGATGGGTTCTGCAATATCATAAGCACTTGTCTTTGAACTATCATGAAATGTAATGTGATTATCATTTAATAAATTAATTTTCATGATTCAGTTTATGAGACATTGCTATTCTTTTGATAATACCCACTACACATGGTGACAAGTTAACCAAGCATGCTCTTATGAATTGTCTCCTTTCATTTATATACTCTGGATAACAAATTACAAATAGTAGCAACCAAGCCAGTCATCATTTGAATGGTGAGTCAGCACTCTAACCACTATGCCATCATGGCATCTCATATGACCTTGAAAATGGATATGTGATATGTGATGCAGAATTATGCAATTGTAAACCATAACTTTCCTATGGCCTTGAAAAAGGATATGTGACATATGTCATGCCGAATTATGTAATGGTAAATTATGCAAGGTCACAATTGGCATATATAGCATGGATGGAACACACTTGCTTTCCTCTTCCTGATTAGGTTCCCAGTTCTGGGACATGCACAGGTTGTATATTTGTCCATCCATGATCAATACCTTTCTCATGATCTAAATTTTCCACTTTCTCTTTCTTTCCATTAAGCATCAATATTCTAGCCATGAACATTATTTGTTACAAGTTGCTGTGCAATAAACAATTATTTAATTTTAATTTAAAATTTAAAAGTTCAAGCCAAAGTTGTCATACCTGCTCAGTGACTGTCTTGAATGAAAACAGCTTTTCATGATTAAAGTCAGGGTTAATGGTACCACTAACTTCATTTGTTGTGATCTCTTTGTTGTCCAAATAGAACTTGTACTTGCAGAAACTCTGGAAAGGAAAGCAAATCATGTATGGGTTCCATTTTACAATTTAAGTTTCATATTTAATTTGAAGAAAGATGTTGTAAAGTGGGATATACAAAAACTTTTAAGTTTAGAAACATTAAAGTATGTTTAATTAAAATGAATTTTGTGCAAAATGAAAGCATTAGTCAACCAACAGTATACTGAATTTAACTTGCAGTTTGCTGTAACTAAAATTGTACTGCAAGCCATGTTTGTCATACATGTTTGTTGCCACAGAGAAAGGAAGTTTTAAAAATAGATAATATGCAACAAGCATTCCAAAACAGTTGTATTTGCCAGCCAAGTCTGATAAATGAGTTGCTAACTTGGAATGTTGGTCATTATAGTTACAATGCCCATTATCATCCCATGAAATTATGCGGCCATTATGTTTATAATAAAAGTTTATTTCTTTTAGACTTCTCAAACTCCTACAACTGAACAACTACTCTCAGTGTTACACTATTATACCAATAAATTATACCATATATCTGTATAATTACTGTCTCAGTGTTACACTATTATACCAATAAATTATACCATATATCTGTGCACTTACTGTCTCAATGTCACACTATTATACCAATAAATTATACCAAATATCTGTGTACTTACTGTCTCAGTGTTACACTATTATACCAATAAATTATACCATATATCTGTGCACTTACTGTCTCAATGTCACACTATTATACCAATAAATTATACCAAATATCTGTGTACTTACTGTCTCAGTGTTACACTATTATACCAATAAATTATACCATATATCTGTGCACTTACTGTCTCAATGTCACACTATTATACCAATAAATTATACCATATATCTGTGCACTTACTGTCTCAGTGTTACACTATTATACCAATAAATTATACCATATATCTGTGTACTTACTGTCTCAGTGTTACACTATTATACCAATAAATTATACCATATATCTGTGTACTTACTGTCTCAGTGTTACACTATTATACCAATAAATTATACCATATATCTGTGTACTTACTGTCTCAGTGTTACACTATTATACCAATAAATTATACCAAATATCTGTGTACTTACTGTCTCAGTGTTACACTATTATACCAATAAATTATACCATATATCTGTGCACTTACTGTCTCAGTGTTACACTATTATACCAATAAATTATACCATATATCTGTGCACTTACTGTCTCAATGTCACAATATTATACCAATAAATTATACCAAATATCTGTGTACTTACTGTCTCAGTGTTACACTATTATACCAATAAATTATACCATATATTTGTGCACTTACTGTCTCAATGTCACACTATTATACCAATAAATTATACCATATATCTGTGCACTTACTGTCTCAATGTCACACTATTATACCAATAAATTATACCATATATCTGTGCACTTACTGTCTCAGTGTTACACTATTATACCAATAAATTATACCATATATCTGTGCACTTACTGTCTCAGTGTTACACTATTATACCAATAAATTATACCATATATCTGTGCACTTACTGTCTCAATGTCACACTATTATACCAATAAATTATACCATATATCTGTGCACTTACTGTCTCAGTGTTACACTATTATACCAATAAATTATACCATATATCTGTGCACTTACTGTCTCAGTGTTACACTATTATACCAATAAATTATACCATATATCTGTGCACTTACTGTCTCAGTGTTACACTATTATACCAATAAATTATACCATATATCTGTGCACTTACTGTCTCAGTGTTACACTATTATACCAATAAATTATACCATATATCTGTGCACTTACTGTCTCAGTGTTACACTATTATACCAATAAATTATACCAAATATCTGTGTACTTACTGTCTCAGTGTTACACTATTATACCAATAAATTATACCATATATCTGTGCACTTACTGTCTCAGTGTCACACTATTATACCAATAAATTATACCATATATCTGTGCACTTACTGTCTCAATGTCACACTATTATACCAATAAATTATACCATATATCTGTGCACTTACTGTCTCAGTGTTACACTATTATACCAATAAATTATACCATATATCTGTGCACTTACTGTCTCAATGTCACACTATTATACCAATAAATTATACCATATATCTGTGCACTTACTGTCTCAATGTCACACTATTATACCAATAAATTATACCATATATCTATATACTTACTGTTTCTATGTTTGATGGAATGCCTCTCAAACACTTGATCTTAATTTTGAAGTGGAGTGGTTTTCCCACCTGTAAATAAAGGAATGATACACATGTAACATTTCGGGTAATTATCAACATTTAAACAGCAGTTCAAGTTTACAATCCAAAGTATTATGTTTGTGCAAATTGATATTAAAATTTCAATAAAGAATAAAATTAAGTGTAATCTTAAGAGATGGTCAAAGGAAACAACAGCTGCTGGCAAAATATCCTCCTCCACCAGTTAATATATAATTTTTAGCAAGAGGTTTTAAGTTGACAAAGGGACATAACTCTCACAGAAGTTTTGTTTTCTTACAGAAAAGTTTAATTTTTCCTTACCTTTATATGACAAAACATGCAGGCTACATACTTTTCTACATCTAAGATTTACTTTGGCTTGTTCATGCTAGTGGACTAAATTTTCACAGTAAATTTATGTAAGCCAAATTCTAGTTTTATACTGTCACACTCAACTAATTATTTTACAATTAGTTATGGAATGAGGCTATACCAGGTGGAATATTGCATACTATATTGAAGAGAATAAACATTGCTGGGTTAAAAGAATTACCATATTTTCAAATGTAATTTCAAGAAAGATGGCTACATATGAGTAAATTGTATCCAATAGCAGGCTTGAACCCATCTGAGCATTGTTGCCACACCATTATTCCTGGATGTAAATGGCAAAGATTTTGATACTTGGTAGATATGAAGGAAACTTTCTCAGATACATGCAGCAGATGAATGTTATCATTTTAAAACTTTACTCTAGGACTGATCATGCAAGAAATGTGTGTTTTTTAGTTTTCCATGTAAGTACTGGAATTTTGCAAAGCATTACTGTCATGGTCTATGGGAACTGTATTAACTGTCTGAGACCTTTAGCAACAAACAACGCATGAAAAAGGTCCAGATCAAATATGCTAATAGTTATTGAACTGTTTCATCTGCCAATCTGTGTTAATTAGTTTTAAATGTCATGTAAGTTTTAGACACTTTTAAAGCAGTTATTTTTAGCCTTGGTGGGGTTTTAAAACAGATTTTCCAGGTGAGTTTTGTGATCTGCATGTAATGCATTTTGAAAGCAGTGCTATTAATAACACTTGTCACAAAAAATCAATGTTATCAATCTGAGTACATAGATACTGGTATATAAATAATAATTAGCATGTAGACACCGGTATATAAATAATAATTTTTAACTTTCAAAAGGTTAATCAGATGACAGCAATTTTCAAAATGACAGGGAAGAGAAAAGAATAGTTTCAGATTTGTGTCAAACATCACTGCATTTTTTTTCCATTTATCTCAAACTAGGTATATAAACCAGGAAGGAACTGGACCGCTAATGAGGTTACATGATTACTATCTGTTAAATTTGGTGTCTTTCTTCTGTAACTTGGCAATTAATTATGACAATCTGTGTCTGATTTTTCCTTAATTTTTTTCTTCATTTTCTCCAATGTTTGCCCACTTTTTATTAAGGGTGGAATCTTTCTTTGATTACTGACAACATTTAAAGTTGATATACTGACAAATTATTGTTTTGTATATTTTCCTCTCATAATTGTTACAATGAGCTATAAAAAGAACATGAGGCTCAACTGGGGCTGAGATCACAAACCTGGCTGACATCTGCCCAATAGTTAAATACACTATCAGATGACTAAGAAATCTGGATAAGGAGGTAGTACAGTCTAAATTTCTCACAGTTTTGTTCATTGATAAGGAGGTAGCACAGTCTAAATTTCTCAGTTTTTTTCACTGATAAGGAGGTAGCACAGTCTAAATTTCTCATAGTTTTGTTCATGGATAAGGAGGTAGCACAGTCTAAATTTCTCACAGTTTTATTCATTGATAAGGAGGTAGCACAGTCTAAATTTCTCAGTTTTGTTCATTGATAAGGAGGTAGCAGAGTCTAAATTTTCAGCTTTGTTCATTGATAAGGAGGTAGCACAGTCTAAATTTCTCACAGTTTTGTTCATTCGTAATGAAAAGAGTTGTTTGTTATCTATATTTTAAAAAGAATCAACATCATTTGTACAAAACTGAAATGGCTGCGTGCTATGAGGCTTTTTTCCAGAAGTTCTTCTAATTTTAGTAACAGCAATCCTATTTGACTGAGAAGAATCCTTTTTGTCAAATTCAGACATTCTAATTTTATAAACAGAGGCCATATTGAATTGTAGATACAAATTCTACAGGCCTTGATGCCAGGCTGGATGGATGCTTTCAGCCAAATTAGGTAAAATTTTGATGACTGGGTTTTTAGAAGCAGTTTTAATAATTTGTCTGTTATTAATAATGGTAGCACTATCTGATGGCCAGTGAGCATTATTTATAAAACTTGAAAGGCTTTTATGCAGAGTGCTTTCTGTCACATTTGGTCAAATGTTGATGAGCCTTTTTTAATAAAAAAAAGGTCATTTTAGTGATTTTCTATTTTTAGTAATGGCAGCAATCTTAAA
The DNA here is from genome assembly GCA_028554795.2 of Sinohyriopsis cumingii. NCBI lineage: Eukaryota > Metazoa > Mollusca > Bivalvia > Unionida > Unionidae > Sinohyriopsis > Sinohyriopsis cumingii. Next base: position 48,102,649 of record CM068841.1, on the reverse strand, counting down.
TGGCAGATTGGTATCATTTGCATAGGCCTGAAATCCCCCATATCAGTATAATCTGTCATGTTTGGTTAAATTCTACTACATAAGCCAAATTGGTGCTTTGATGTTTTAGGATAAGACAAAAATAGCAGTTAATTACAGACAATAGATGAGTTTTTAAATTTTTACTAATGGTGGTCACATCAGACTGACATCATTTGAAAAACCTGAAAGGGCCATCTGTTAGAATGCTTACTGTCAAATTTCATCAATTCTGTTCAGCAGTTATGGAAAAAAGCCTTTTTAATTAGTAGTGGTGGCCATATTTGATTGTTTGTATAAATCTAAATGCCACTCATACCAGGATGCTCTTTGCCTAATTTGGCCAAACTTGGTCCAGTTCTTTTGAAAAGAAGTTTACAATAACAAGGTCATGCCATAAGCTTGGTGTTATGGCCAGGGGAGATGACAAAACTAAAATATTCTCAATCCTTTCCAATGCATCAACACATCTCCCTCAATAACTCATGCCTGTATAACACAAGAAACCACAAATAACAAGATGTCTGTTAGGGATCCAATTTTTTTCTTCCAGAAAATACCAAACGAATCAGTTAATGCCCTGAAACTGATTTGAATCAACAAAACTTAAAAAGAAGTCACAAATTTTGTTAAATTTTCTTTACCAAAAAATTTATTGACAAAAAGTATTCCCAAGGATATTATAAAACAAATATGAAACCATTAAATAGCCCTCCCTACCCCCTTGTCTTTTCATTTATTATGTCCATCAGGGATGGAATCCTGCTGTTTTAGATGTTTTTGAGGTCACTTTGCAACTAGCACTCTTCCTTGTATTGCATTCTTTTTTCTGGACCCCATTTTGTGCAAGTTATCATGGGAGAAGCGTATGCATAGAGCACAATCCAGGCCATACAGCATAGATCAAATGTAATGTTCCAAACATGTAAAGGAAAAATTGCACAAACTTTTGGAACAAGGCATTATGGTAACATTACCTTAAAAACCATTTTGGTAGAGAAATCCAATAAAGAACACCTGCTTATTAATGAACTAAATTTATCAAAATCTTTACCTAAATTTACAATACTGGTCCATAATCAATAAAACTTTGTGATTGCTCATTATTGTATATACTCCTGTATGAATTGAACACAGACACTGATCTGCTGTGCAGTTGGATCAAGGTCTATATCTGTTATATTGATTAGTGCTAACAAATTAAACTGACCCAGATCTATCATTGTATCATGCAATGGCAGATCCAAGTCTATTCAGTTTTCAAAGATTGAACTTGTACAGGTGTATATTATACAGTGAGTATTCTTAATGGACAGCTTTCAAATGTTTTCGAAGAACCTATAATAACAGTTGTTTTACAACATGAACTTTACAAAATGAAATTGCAATGTGTTATGCTTACCAATTCAGCAGGATCATCTGCAAAATCATCCTCTGAGAGAGGCTGTCCTTTTTCAGTGCAAGGGACCATTTCAATCTCCATATGACCTGAAAGAAGACACTATCATTTAATAACCAAAACTGTGACTGACAAAAGTTTTAGGAATACAATATTTTCTCTTTTATAACAAAGAAACTAAATTTGATGGAACTTTTAATGGGAAAGATTAAGATGCGGGCAGATTACAGAATTAGTTCATACTCTGAATTCACTGATTTTTGCAGGTATTAAATTTTATCACTGTGGAAAATTATGCCTTTGTTGACACAAAGGTATGTGGATATCCAATAGGAAAGTTCTTATCTTTTGTCTATTGGATCTTTTTTTGTTAGGTACACTAGTCCTTGTTTGTAGTGACTGCAGATTCCAGGAAAACTGATGACCCACAATCATTGTGAATTCACAGCAATTAAGTAAAGAAAAATGTTACATCATAAATATTGAACTTTTTGAAACTTACTGGGCTTCATGTGAAGCTTTTCTATTTTTATATCCACTGCAAACAACGTTTGGGGGATTATACTGGAATCAGCATGTTTGTCTGTTCATCTGTCATTTTTGTATTCAATATCTTCTAAACCCTTTGAGATATCTTCATTATAAGTGGATGCGGAGTATAGGTCAAAGTTGCCAATTTTCCATCCTTCTTACATACACAAGTCAATGCAGAGTATAAGATGCTTTTTTGAAGAAAGGGAATTCCATTGCTCTTTCTTCTTGCACTTCGTGACAAAATTTAAATATGCCCCAATATGAGAAAGAGAGATTTCAGTCCTTCTTTATACTATTTTGTACCTTGTAGCCTGCGTGTAGCTGAAGCTTTTGTCAAAGAGAGAAAACAGTAATAAATTAAATTGTCAATGTAAACTAAAAAAATACATACCATACTTCTTCAGGATTTAAATATTCACAATATTTATATCCATATAGACACCATTTAGGTTAAATCCCAAGAATGACTATTTCGTACTGATCTGGAGTTTGATACAGATGTACAATCTGTAATTCCATATTGCACATTTCGCATGGCACACTTAAAATTTCCATATCGCACACCTAGCCTGGAAATACATTTACAACTTAAAATGTTAAATAATGGGAACGGTTTATTGCTATACATTTTAAATTATTCGATGGTTGCAAAGATCCAGTTGTAATTTTAAGAAATGGAGTTATATTTGGTAAAAGTGGTTGCTTTTGGAGCTGGGGGATAATGGGACAGTACTGTAAGTACCAAAGGGCAGTTAGGTGCATTTCCCAGTATCAAGGCCAAGAAATTAGTTTGTTGAAGTGGACAGCAATATCTTGGGCAGAATGTGTAATAGTGAGTTCTCAGAAAAAGCTGGCATGCATAGTGACATTACAGAAAGAGAGAGAGATAGAGAGAGAGAGCAAGTACTTTGCCACTGAAATTTTGTACTGAAATGTTAAAAAATCCAGACAAAGTAAGAAAGACTTGTAGAGTAATGGCAAGATTCAAGGCATGGTTAGAAATGCTCCACTTTTGGACAAAGCTTAATCTCATGTGTTTAATTCCCATAAGACATTCCACAATGTAAATCATTTCAAATACCAAACATAGCTAAAATCTATTTAAACATCAGAGTTTCAAAAATATGGTCTGCTCAATTATATTTTTTAGGAGCAAGTTTAAGTGGAGGGACTTACAATTTGCTTATTAAAATTATGGATAACTGAACAATAGAGATTACAACTGTCCTGAAACCTCTCTCTCCCACATCTCATATCGGGGCATGTTTTATTTTGATCAGGTGTTGCCAGGAGCAAAATGTGATGGAATACCTATGGTTATTTGTTTTCTTATTTGTTTATTATAGTATACATATATATAATCAATGTCAGGTCCCATATTTACTTGTACATGATCTCTTCCCCAAAATGATAACTGATTTACACATTATTTGTCATACTTTAGAAAAAACTTTGTTTTACATACAAAAATCTACATAAGATGAAGCAATTTAAATGACATAATCCATATATAAGTTGAATTAGAGTCTAAGATGAAGCAATTTAAATGGCATAATCCATATATAAGATGAATTAGAGTCTAAGATGAAGCAATTTAAATGGCATAATCCATATATAAGTTGAATTAGAGTCTAAGATGAAGCAATTTAAATGGCATAATCCATGTATAAGTTGAATTAGAGTCTAAGATGAAGCAATTTAAATGGCATAATCCATATATAAGTTGAATTAGAGTCTAAGATGAAGCAATTTTAATGACATAATCCATATATAAGTTGAATTAGAGTCTAAGATGAAGCAATTTTAATGACATAATCCATATATAAGTTGAATTAGAGTCTAAGATGAAGCAATTTTAATGACATAATCCATATATAAGTTGAATTAGAGTCTAAGATGAAGTAATTTTAATGACATAATCCATATATAAGTTGAATTAGAGTCTAAGATGAAGCAATTTAAATGGCATAATCCATATATAAGTTGAATTAGAGTCTAAGATGAAGCAATTTTAATGACATAATCCATATATAAGTTGAATTAGAGTCTAAGATGAAGCAATTTTAATGACATAATCCATATATAAGTTGAATTAGAGTCTAAGATGAAGCAATTTTAATGACATAATCCATGTATAAGTTGAATCAGTCTAAGATGAAGCAATTTTAATGACATAATCCATATATAAGTTGAATTAGAGTCTAAGATGAAGCAATTTAAATGGCATAATCCATGTATAAGTTGAATTAGAGTCAAAGATGAAGCAATTTAAATGACATAATCCATGTATAAGTTGAATTAGAGTCAAAGATGAAGCAATTTAAATGGCATAATCCATGTATAAGTTGAATTAGAGTCTAAGATGAAGCAATTTGAATGAAATAATCCATGTATAAGTTGAATCAGAGTCTAAGATGAAGCAATTTAAATGACATAATCCATGTATAAGTTGAATCAGAGTCTAAGATGAAACAATTTAAATGACATAATCCATATATAAGTTGAATTAGAGTCTAAGATGAAGCAATTTAAATGACATAATCCATATATAAGATGAATTAGAGTCTAAGATGAAGTCAAAACTTTCTAGTAAACAACTATAGAGTTACAGGCCATCTAATATGATAATTTATAAAAATGAATAAACACCATGACCTGTTAAAAATGGAGCCAGTCTCATCAGCATTTTTAAGAACTATCCAGTTTTATTACAAAATCTGTCCATTCATCTGTCACAGTCTTGTTTGGTTAATATTTCCAGAGCCATATGAGATATGTTCATGAAACTTGGTATGCATTTGAATCATGACAAGAGATAATTTGTCTCATATGGCTCCTCTCTCAAGTTTTGCACTTTGCACCATCTTCAAACTTGAAAGAAAAGTTATTCCATGATGTTCCTCATAAAGGAAATCCTTGCTATAAAGAATTTTATATACTGTGGAACCTTGTTAATCCACACACCTTTATTCCTAGTAAATATGTCCAGATTAATGAGTTTCTGGAAAACGAATCATGCACATATGTATTTTACAACATCATCATACCATATACTGTACATGTACATGTGTATTTCATAGCTGTACATATATTATACATGTACAAGTGTATTTGATAGCTGTATATATACTGTACATGTACATGTGTATTTGATAGCTGTACATATACTGTACATGTACATGTGTATTTCACAGCTGTACATATATTGTACATGTACATGTGTATTTGATAGCTGTACATATACATGTGTATTTGATAGCTGTACATATACTGTACATGTACATGTGTATTTGATAGTTGTACATATACTGTACATGTACATGTGTATTTGATAGTTGTACATATACTGCACATGTACATGTGTATTTGATAGCTGTACATATACTGTACATGTACATGTGTATTTGATAGCTGTACATATACTATACATGTGTATTTGATAGCTCTAAATATACTGTATATTCAATAATGGTTGAAATAAATTGATGAATACGTTACTGACTTGTGTTTATTTCACTTTACAATAACATGCTCTTGTACATACACATAAATATAAGGCAGCATGGTGGGCCAACATGTCTGAAAATCACATGAATATGGCATCATGGACTTCTTCATATCTGGCATGGCAAGCGTGGATTAGGGCTGCTGAGATGACAGGTATGGACCTCTCTAATGCAGCCAACATATTAGTACAAAAGTGCAAAATGTTCCCCTCACAAGTGGTCACTTTTTTCTTCTTAAAATGTATCAAGAACCAATAATTAATTCACACTGTGATGTAAGGTAAGTAATAAGATTATCCCTATGATGTCGAGAACTGTTGATTTGTCAATGTCTAAGGATGGGTCAGATATAATATACCAGTGTATATCGTTAACGATAGCTTTTGGTGATCTTCTTTGTACTGGCAAATCTTTTTTATGCTGGTTGGTATCTCTACTCATCGACACTTGCTTGATGGTGTCACATAATAATGTAAAAATTACAACAAATACAAACTGAGTTAAATGCATTATGGCCAACATATAAAAATGTAGTCATATTTATACATCGTATTTTACAACTGTCATAGCTGCTAATGAGCCAATAATTGATAACACATTTTATTCTGAAAAGAAGCCCCAAAAAACTGTCCATAGTTTAATTTGTCAACTTTATTTGTACAGCCATCAACAAGTATGATTGTTATATACCATGTAAGCAGCAAAGAAACTTAATGACACTTAATTTACAGTAGTCCCCCTCTTGAATGGCTCCCCCTGACCAGCAACCACCCATTTCTTACGGCTAGAAACCCTTGGCACTGACAAGTTTGTATTCAAAAGTACCCCTCAAGAATGGCAACCCCTATAACATGACCAGTGGCCATCATCTTAGTATAAAAATGTCAAATGTTCCCCTCACGAGTGGCCACTTTTTTTCTCTCAAATGTATCCAGAACCAATAATTAATCATATGGTGATGTAAGGTAAGTAATCAGATTTTCTCTATCGTCAATACTAGTCCTACATGTCTCCCAATGTCAAGTTTCCATTAGTGAAAGAAGTGTTGACTAAAGTACATGTGTGTGTGTGTGATTTGGATTTTAACATGGCTTTAACAATTTTTCAGCCATATCGCTATGATGTCTGCAGTGTGACAGTTTACAGTGATGTCTAGCACTGGGGCCTCATGCCGCAGACATGTACCATGATGTCCCACCCAGTCACATTATCCTGACAACAGGCCGACCAGTCCTAACACTAACCTCTTAATACTGAGCACCAAGTGAGGCAGCTGTTAGTATCATTTTTGTAAGTCTTTGGAATGACTCGGCAAGGGATCGATCCCACGACATCCTGCATCTGAGGCGGATGCTCTAAACACTAGGCCACTGGAGCAGTCATCCAATTTGTTATGTCTGGTTTGGTAAACATTTTTTCAGAGAAAATGTGGGCAGTAACAGTATTGTTATGTATTGTTATGATACATGCTTGATTCAGGAATTTTATTATTATTACCCCTACGAAAACCAATTCATGACTTCATGAACAATCATGAACTGTTAATGAATGTTCATGAACATTCTTGAAATGTTCATGATCAGAGTTCATCATTTGAGTTCATGAACAAATATTCATGAAAGTTCCTCAACTATGTTCATGAAGACTTTAAGAATTTTGATAAATCATGTAGCATGCAGATGAAGTTCATGAACAGACTCATGAACTTTTATGAACTATTATAATATCTTTGAAGTTCCTGAAATGTCATGAACTTGGTTCATGAACAATTCATGTACTTTTATGCACCACCAAGATATTTCTTAAAAATGTAAATTAAATATCCATATATCATTATATTCATAAAATATTCATGACAATTCATCATACAAACTTCTCACAATATTAGTGAAATTTAAATACAGGTGAATATTTTTTCTTTTTTTAAATATGATACTGTATAAATGTTCATAGAGATCTTCAATTCAGTACTTGTGTACTTAACCTGAGTAGTTATGGATTAATCTGGGAAAATATTTTCTGGCCAGCATGAACAAAATGTATTTGCTTTAAAAAGCTTTCAATGACTTTGGTCTAACGTTTTTGTCCATTACTGTCATAAACTGTATATTCTATTGACTTAGTCACTGATTGCCAATTTGCAGTAAAAACTGAAATATGTAAACAACGATTATCCTGATTGGATGACTGTGAAAGAGGATGTGATATGATTGGTTAATATATGCACGAGATTTCAACAGATGAGCAGCCTTTTCCCCAGAAACGAAAGAGCACGCAAACGATTAAGCAGAAACATTGAACAAAAACCGTGGACTCCCGTGGAATGTACAGATGAGAATATTTTCAATATAATTTTTTTTAAGTAAGTAGAAGTGCAGAGAAGCGATTATGAAGAATATGAAGGAAATGATTTGGTGAGAGCAAAATTAGGTGGAAAAGTCTGATGTTTTATCAATAAAAATTGGTGAAAAATTTTGAAAGCACGAAATGACCACATATATATGTATATATATACACACACACAGATATGGTTATTTAGTGTAACGACGTTGTCAAAAAGATGTAATATTTTATTGATTAAAACATCCGACTCCTGTGACTATACCTATGGCTAGCCAGCTTCAGTTAAAATAAAACTAGTGACAAAATTCTCCGATATAAAAAATGCTCAGTAAGTTGTGTATTATGTGTAAGGGATTAAATAATTTTTTAGTTGGATCATAATTATTCCAGTAAATAAAGTGGGGTACAATAATGATGTGCTAAAAGCTAGAAACATTGTTGATCAGAGGTTATCTGTAATTAAATAACTTTACCTTTCTTTCAGATCAGACAGCAGAAAAGTAAAATTATGGAGGATGAAGTTTGTAGGTTAAGGAGGAAAATTTGAAAATTGGAGGATCTTATGGCCAAGATGGAAGAGACATTAAATTGTGACTGCTGCAGCAATGTTAAAGATCCAAACAGTAATCGGATGGAACAGCTTAAGTTGCAGATGGAGGCATTCAGTAGTGACAATGGACAGGATTTGATTAAATTATAGGCCCTGAACATCTTCACAAAAGAGTTATCAGACAGGTCAGTCTCTGGGAAAAAGATTGGTCAGGAGAAACCCCAGCTGAAAGACAGCCCCTTGACGATGAAATATGCTTCAACAGTTGATTGCACACAATTGCCCCAATATCTCTTGAAAATATTTCAAAGAAAAATTACAAAACATACAAAAAGTGTTGCTAAGAGTTTGAAAAAAAAAGAATATCGCTTGTCACTTTACATGTTCTTTGTTGCATATTCAAAAATGATCTGAAATTAAACACCGTTTTTAAGATAATATATTGCATTTTATACTGTTTTAAACCCCCATATCTAAGGTTATTTTATGATTCCGAACGCAATAGGTATTTGTGACTTTGTCAGATAATCAATTTTTTTATAGGAACTGTTCATGAAGTCATGAATCATTGAGAAACTTTGTTCATCATAGTTCATGAATATTTTCATGCACTTGTTCATGAATGATGATGATCCAATTTGTGAACTTTTATGAACTGTTCATGAATTCAGTTCAAAAAAGTTCATGAACTGTTCAAGAACAGTTTGTGAAGTGTTGGTTCATGAACAGTTCATGAATTCGTAACTTCATGAACTGACCATTTTCAGTTCTTGCACATTCATGAATAGTTCATGAACCTTTTGATGAACTTTCATGAATGGTTCATGAACCAAGTTCACAAACTGTTCAAGAACAGTTCATGCCAGTTCATGAATTATTCATGATCATTTTGTTAAACAATGAGTGAAATATTAATCTTTATTGTCCACAAAAACAAGTTTGATTACCAGAAGAAAGAAAATCTTTAGACCCACTTGAGGATCCAGATATGATTGACCATGACAATAAACAAACAAAAGATCTCAATAGAAAGATAATTGGAAAGTTTATGCAAGGTTGTTTACATAATCACAAACGAAGCTGTTGTAGGTTAATTATTGATGATGCTGAATTAGATTTTATCATCGCCGATACAACAAATAAAAATATGTGTATTAGCTTAGAAACTTTCCTGCCAAATGGAACTAAATTAGGTACAATTGTGAGTTACACTGATGGCAACTCACCACAGTATACTCTTTTAAGATCTTTGATGCTCGCATATATTTCAATAAATTTAATGTCGATGGTGAACAGATTCCCTTAAATATAGCTGTTAGAGTAGCGATGGATTAATTTTATATCAATAAGAAACATGCAGATTTGTTAAAACAACTAAATATCGGTAATGAATCACTATGGGGTGATGGGAGAATGAAAAAAGAACAACTACATGTTTATGATGAAACAGCTGATGTTGAGTGTAAAAATACTTATTGTGAAAACATTCAAGAAACAATATCATCATCACCCTCAGTATATGATCATGTTGCCAGACATAAAACAGTTTACCTAAATGGACCAGGTGGATCAGGAAAGACAAGATGTGTGATTGAATTATCTGGTCAGAGTTTTTCAAACTCTATTGATATGGTTGCATTAACACCTACACATAGACTCACCAGAGAAATGAAATAGCGAGGGGTAAAATCTAATATTTATCATAGGTTCCTTCAGTGGAAGGGTGATAAATGGACTCTGAATGAATGGGTGAGAAATATATTCCAAAGATTATTGTATGGGATGAAATATGTACCGTTTCATTAGAAACGTTAAAATATTTCTTGATTGGTTGTTGACAAAAAACATTGCTGTAATAATGTGTGGCGATCATGTGGTCAACCACCACCTTTTGTTGGATTGTCTTCACATGAATGGCTGAGGAATTTTGTTGATTATTATGAAGAAATTAATGATGATCATAGAACACTTGATCCAAAATTAAGAGAGTTTAAAAAATTAATCAGACTACAACCGAATACCATTCAGTGTGAAATGATGCATGAAATAATTTCAGAAACTCCTACTACCAATTTTCGGAATTTATAGAGACCAGATAATTTGATAGCTGCAAGTAGAAAGATAGTTCGTGATACGCTTCAACAACAATTATTTATGTTACATAAGAATTTTTTTCAAATCTACCAGTAGCATTGTGTTATCGACCAGCAGATACACGATGATAAAATACTGAAATTGATATACCAGGATTGTCAGTAAAACAAAATCTTGTGTTAAATGATATTGATTTAGTTCCTGTCAGTGTTGTTGAGAGCGCATTAAAGATGGATAAAACTCCATGGACTCTAGGATATGCTATAATGATTCATTCATCTCAGGGATTAACTATTTCTGATATTAATATCTGGAATTTTGATGATTGTATCGAATGGTCAAATTTAGTTTATCTCGCAGTGTCTCAAGTCTGAAGAATATCTCAGCTACGGAGGGTTATTATAGACTTCACAGAAAATAATAATCAAACTGCTAGAAAGAGCGATGATGTAGTAAGAAAAAAATTAACTGGTTATAAACATTGTGACAAACAAAATCAGTGGAACTTTGTTCTCAATGCTGAATTTATCATAACATTGAAACGACAGAATAATCATTGTACGAGCTGTAACACAGTAATGTCGTGGCAGTATTAAAAAAATAATCCAAGACAGTTTACTGTAGATAGATTTAATAGAAGTCTTGGTCACACACACAAAATTGTGATGCTGTCCTGTCTTGAATGTAATCAATGTTGAGGCGCCAGTTCACAAAAGTGAATGCGGTGGTAATTATGTATCCTCAGGAATTACTTTTAATTGTTCATGTACAAATCCACACTGAGGAGCCATTGAATCTAATCTATAGATTGCAGGTCTACCCATGGATCATACCACGCTGGAAATTTTATGTGTCGTCACATTCCAAATAGGATCAGCTGCATTTTTCTTTACCGCCTTCAAGTTCACCAGGTTCATATAAATACCTAACAGTCAAATTACATAGTACTGGTTGTTTTAAAAGTCATGTTGTTGTATTGGTATATGTTTTTTTTGTGATCACATTAATGGGTTTCCTAGAAATTGCATGAGCAATTTCATTATCCTTGTTTTTATATGCTACATCATGAACATGAAATGCTTGAGCAATCGCATTTATTGGATACTCGCCAGGTCTTGGTTGATCTCGTAGATGACCTTGATGGATTTATTAATAATCTCGTAATATACGATGACGTAATGCTGGACAAACAATCAATTCCAGTTTGGATATTTTCTCGACACAGACACAAACACACCGATGTTATATATGTTACTCAGCGATATACACAAATACCTAAAGTGATCAGAGATAAGTGCAATATTTTAGTTGTGTTTAATGGAGTCGATACACATACTCTGCAAAACAGTTATTAAACTTGGTGTTATGGGGATTCTCAGTAAGACAAACAGGGTTTTTGCTGCTTAAAAAAAGGTAATTCACACAGAGAAGTGAACGATTTCATTAGAAAAAGACGTTCATTGACAACTATTCCTTATACCGTTATTAACTGAATATTCAGCTATTAAACAGCAAATTTGAGTTAAAATATCTAATTAACAACTCTTTTAATTTTACTCAAATACTAAATTTGCATTTATCATGCATAATATATTAGTAAAATTCATATTTTTGAATGCATTTGAAAGCATCGGGAAAGATTTCCTTACAGAAATGAAGATGGGAAGGACTTGGAGCAAATTTCAAAAAGGTCCCTAACATGTTGCCAACTTCCATTTATATCATATGTACCCCTGCATACAATGCCCCCAACTGCAAATAAACAAAGACCTAGAACTGTTGTAAATAAACCAGTAGATCAAGGTCTATGTTGTTCAATTATGATTTCAATCTAAAAGTAAAGACCCAGATCTGCTATCACAAATCTGAAACAATGCTGTTTACAGCTGGTTATTCAGTCAAACATGTGTGAATATAGCAAACTAACCTTGCTCTTGACCTTTATGGTTGGTAATACTTAAGGTTTCATCTGCATCAATTTTGTATGCCAGGGACTGTAAAATGAACACTGCTGAACCTATATATTTCTCCATGTCATCTGGTTCCCAGAATGGATCCCTGTCCTGTTGAAAAACATTTGGATTTTATAACATAATATAAAGGACAAAATGTTTCATGAAAGAGCTTTATACACTTGACATTACATGTGTTTAGCATGACTTGGGCATGAAAATAACATCTCTGGAATCAAAATCTAATTCTAATCATACAAATGAGCTAAAACAGCAGATAATTAAGGAAACATCAGCACTGCGTCATGTGATAAATACAGCTGTGTCATGTGATAAATACAACTGTGTCAGGTGATAAATACAAATATAATTCTAGTCGTACAAATGAGCTAAAACAGCAGATAATTAAGGAAAAATCAGCACTGTGTCATGTGATAAATACAACTGTGTCATGTGATAAATACAAATACAATTCTAGTCATACAAATGAGCTAAAACAGCAGATAATTAAGGAAAAATCAGCACTGTGTCATGTGATAAATATAACTGTGTCATGTGATAAATACAACTGTGTAGTGAAACTTAAGGAGATATTAAACTCATTTAAAAATGTTCATATGACATGAAAATTCATGCAAGAGTCAATAAATGAGTCAGTCTTTGTGTAGTGAAACATAGGGAAATTATTAAACTCATTGAATAATGTTCATATGAGATGAAAATTCAAGCAAGAGTCACTAAATGAGTCAGTCTTTGTGTAGTGAAACTTAATGAAATTATTGAACTCATTTAATAATGTTCTTATGACATGAAAATTCCAGGAAGTCTCTAAATGAGTCAGGGTCTTTGTGTAGTGAAACAGTGCGCACACATACACACACTCACATACACACGCACACATTTGGGGAAAGCAAGGGAGGATCTCTGCAGCTAATTCAAATCACAAACGTGTTCAGTTAACATGGTATTCCATGCCCTAAATTAACTCATTTCATTGCTCATTTACAAAGTTTTGAGCTGAAAAACTGGGGGCAGTTTTCTAAACATAGGACAGGTTCCATAAAGAAATCAAGTTAGAGTTTGCTAAAATGATTAGCATTTTTGGTGCATCTTTTAATTTTTGGATGAGATGGATTTTAATCCCTCATATTTACTGCATAGTTTCTATTCTTTTTACAAAATGTACCTCTTCCTTGATAAATAATGCACAGCACAGTCTGGAAACATGGACTGTTGCATAAACAAGGGTGCAAGTTACAGAGGGGCCTGAGAAAATTAAGAAAGGTTTGAACATTGATTATGAGAAAGGGGACAGGTTATGTGGTTGAATACTTGTTGATTAATTGCATTGGGAATAACTGTAAATAAACAGTTTTTTTGTGTAATGAAGTTCTTCACTTTTCTGTATAAATTACCTTTATATTCAGTATATTCACTCTTGAAAGATTATTTATAACTTTACCTGAAGACTGATTTCAACACACACATGTACCAGCAAAAACATTGTGTATTACTACAACAACACCCTGAAAGCACTGTACAGTAAATACAGATTATTAGGGTAATTTCACTTCTAACATGTATCACTTTTATAGCTCTCTGAACACTGTTATAAACAGAAAGCACTGCACAGTAAACACGGGTTATTAGGGTAATTTGAGTCACCTCTAACATGCATCACTGGTATAGCTCCCTAAACACTGTTATAAACAGAAAGCACTGTACAGTAAACACAGATTATTAGGGTAATCTGAGTCAACTCTAACATGTATCACTTGTATAGCTCCCTGAACTCTGTTATAAACAGAAAGCACTGTGCAGTAAACACAGATTATTAGGGTGATCTGAGTCACCTCAAACATGTATCAACTGTATAGCTCCCTGAACAATGTTATAAACAGAAAGCACTGTACAGTAAACACAGATTATTAGGGTAATCTGAGTCACCTCTAACATGCATCACTTGTATAGCTCCCTGAACACTGTTATAAACATAAAGCACTGTACAGTAAACACAGATTATTAGGGTAATCTGAGTTACCTCTAACATGTATCACTTGTATAGCTCCCTGAACTCTGTTATAAACAAAAAGCACTCTACAGTAAACACGTTATTATGACCCATCTGGAGACAATTATATTTTTCCCCATAATACTGTCTGTATGAACAACTAATCTGGATAATCAGTGTAAAGATAACTGACATTAAACTATATTGATAAACTGTTTATCTACATTACCTGAGGTAGATCCCAGTTTTTGTCGTCATCCAGAAAATTCTGGTACATCTCCTGCATAATGAACTTCCTGTTGATGAATTTCTCACGACCCCATGTCCAATCATTTCCTGTCTCTTTATCTGTCATCTTCACCATCACCTGTAAGAATATTAATAATAATAATGATGATGATGATAATGATGATGATGATGATGAGGAGGAGGAGGAGGACAGTAATAAGAGGCCAAAGTAGGTCTCATATCACTCAACTGGTAACTAATGTTAAAGCTTATGAAAGCAAATTCATAATTGTAATATGTATATGGAGTGTAAAGAAATGATTATAGCACATATTTGTCTTTTAGAGCTAAAGAAAAAAATATGCATGTTTCTGTTTTCATGCTATAAAGCATTGGATTGGTCAGCTGGAATAAGATTTTATTTTTCTCCCTCCATTTAATAAAAGTGAAACCCAGCTGCATGAAAATGTTAATCCTGTGAAAATGTTAATCCTGTGAAAATGTTAATCCAAATGTTAATCCTATGAAAATGTTAATCTGTGAGAAAAGAAAGTATCACTATTACTCAACTACATGATATTATATGATAGTAAGATATGCACTCAATATAATTAATTTAAAACACTGTCTTATAATTTGCTATAAATCTGAACTGACAACAATTAGAAAACAGCCTGCAAGGTAATCATGATTGAATTATGCTTTCTTGGCAACGTCAAACAGGTGCATACTAGTATTGGGAGAAATACCAGTAGTAAGCATCTTAATGAGCATGACGTCCTATACTGTTACCTGTGACTGAAATGAAACCCAAACCTGATCACAACATTCAGAAAATCTGTAATTCATTTGTTTGTGAATTTTAATTTTTTTTATTAAGAGAACAATTTTTTTTGGTTTCTGGAAAACTGGAGACTTTGGATATTTTGAATAATAATAATAGTAGTAAACTTTTGGAGGGTTCAGGAGAAAAACATATTGTGTTATTGATATTTTTTAGTTGAAGTTAAAACTACAAAATATAAATTGAAATAATTCATGATTAATGATATTTAACATGCATATAAAATAACATAAAATTGATAAATATTTCAGACACTTTAATAGTACCATTGTAAGAAAAAGATTGGAATTTGGTTGCTTTTTGTTAAGCAATGAGAAAACGTGTTTTACTCTTTTCTAAATAAAAACGTTCATCTTTAACACATTACTGGCTTTATTATGTCAGGAAATTTGCCAAGGACACATTGAAGCAGCTGACCAGATAGGTTAATAAAAACAAAGATTTAACAGAATATTGTATCTCTTTTGTCCTAATGAAGACAGTTATTGATGGATAAGCTGATGTGTCAGTGTCAGGAAACCCTGAACTTGTATATCAGGGTACAAACACTGGATGTATAGTAAAACTGCACCAAAATATATGTGGAATACATCAACTATGCAGAAGATACATTACTTTATAAAATTAACACATACAACCTAACCACATTGTTGCTGTTACAGGGCATAGAGGAAATCCTTCCTATCTGGATGCAAATTTCAGTCATAAAGTAATATTATTTCAAACATTCAATGCAGCACCACAGCTTTAACACAGAAGATGTGTGACTTTCATGAGAGGATATTTTATCGT
Organism: Sinohyriopsis cumingii; assembly: GCA_028554795.2. Lineage (NCBI taxonomy): Eukaryota > Metazoa > Mollusca > Bivalvia > Unionida > Unionidae > Sinohyriopsis > Sinohyriopsis cumingii. The sequence continues at coordinate 48,086,378 of CM068841.1, read as the reverse complement.
TAATTATGTTTTTTTAACACTTAGCCAATCACATTAACATCAGAAATGAAACTTTGCTACCTTTATAATCTTGACAGGATGAAAGATTGTGTCTTTCCTACTTTTCATCATAAAGACAATGTCAAAACATCTATGGGAACATTTTTTCCAGATACCATTACAATTACCTCCCCTTGCCACTGCTAGGTGGCCTCCCATGTACTAGATGTTATTTAGTTCAAGCTTGTGTAAAACATCAAGGATGCTTGCATTTGCGGTAAAGTAGGAGGGCTGTGTGCTTAATTCATAACACTGTGAGGAGGTAAGTATCCTTGGAAAAATAATATTTACAATAAAAATTTCCTTGCTTCACTGAATAAATTATCTCATCATATTAGCATTAGAAGAATAGATAATGAGATAAGAAAATGCATGAAGATACCACCTCTATCATGGTTACCCTTTGAGGAAAATATGAAAGGAAATATGACATGAGTCATTATGGGAAAGATAAAGCCACTCCTGCAATGTAAAAGCAGCACAACTGAAGGTCACATCTGCACACTGGTTAACAGCAACAAATAGTATTTTCTTGCCAAGAACAACTTGTGCAAAGCCAGCAAAATTTTTAAACCCATGCCTGTAAGGAGGTTGTGTTGCTTTTGACACGGTATGATGATTGCCTAGACGTTGGACCCAGCAAGCTGAATTTCCTTATGTGATGCAAGATTTCAAAGAATCAAGCTTGAGGTCAACTGAGTAAAATTGCCAGCTGACCACTTCAAAGACTTGGGCTGAAAAGATGGAGTATGCAGGGAGTAACACCCATTTAAATCAAGACACCAAGGCTTTTGGGGATTATATAATACTTTTTGACCTTCACCAAAAGGAAGAGATGTCAGTCTGGTAAACAAATGTATTTCATACATTTTAAGTAGTGCTTGAGATTATGGCATACGTCTTGCAGAGCTGCCATTCTCAATGTATCAACTGACGAGAGTGAACAAATGGCCACCTTCTGAATGCTGGTAGTTCTGATAATGTTTCAGTAGGACAACTAGACAAGCTGGCTGGAAATCAGGCCAGTTGGATATATTGATAGGTCATGCAATTCCATTACCCTGCATGCTAAAGCCAGCTGCTTCAGTGAGGTTCAAGTTGAGAGCTCTAACGTTTCTAAGAATATCTGTGTCTGAACCCATGTGAGACTCCAACTGAAGAACAAAGTCAATAACAGGAGCTAATTCGGGCAAAATTGGCCAACAAGTCCAACAGGTTCATTATGTGGCCTGTGTCCCCTCTCCCATGATGTCTGAATGTGTCAGAAATCTTTAACTAGTAACCATTGCTAGTGATTGGTTCTAACATCTGCTGGAAGAGCCAAAGAAAAGAGCAAAAAGCTGGAAGGGAACAATGTTGTTGGTCATAAACCAACCCATAGAGATACACAATTTTCCCTTATGCCTTTAAAGTGAATATCTTTCTAGCTTGTGTCATCCTATACTATTGTACAGTTTTGTCAAATAAAATGAGTGTTTACTTTCATATGATAAACAGTACCTTACTTTTGTACACATTCAAATTCAAATTTATAAACTTTTTTTCTTCTTGCCATGGCTTGATAAATAGAGAAATTATTATTCAACTAGTTTCCGGAGCAGAAATATAAGATTCTCTGCATCTTGTACTCGATAGTTGCTACTGCTGTTATCTTACCTCAGTTTTTCCATCCTTCTTCCCCATACTCTGGGGAGAGACTAGTACAATTTCAAAGGATTTCTTTTTTCCAAGTTCTGTTGACATTGCATTGGCTTCGCCAACCATTGGTAGAATCTGAACAAGTTCTTCTTGTAAAATCAAGTCCTCTGTAAACATATTCAATCATTTGTAGAATTAAGTTGTTCTAAACAGATTAAATCGTTTGTTTATTGCTTTTCATGAAAAAATATTTTTAAAGAGAAAAATATAAAACTAATGTAAAAAGAAAAAATGGGATTAGGAACAGTTGTCTGTATCTGATATGATATGATAATTGATAAAAATATCTGGTCCTGATTATCTTGACTTTAACAGAGAATGTTTTCTTTCTCATTTGTTAGTTGGGCAGTGTAGAAAAATTTCAATAAATTCTTACATTTTGAATTATAACTTTTACAATTTTCAAACTGAATCAGATCAACTGAAATTTTAGGAATTCCAAATACATACTACTATTGCATAGGCAACAACCTCTTATGTCAAAAAATTAAAAGTCATTGTTTGACAAGTGCAATTTCATGTGAGCAGCACAAAATGTATACAATGGTACCAAAACAAGATTTTTTTTTGGCCCCAATTTGAGATATTTAATATAAAAAAAATAACAGGGTCAATAATGCCTTTCGGCATTTACTTTTTTAATACTACATCCCTCATTCTACTGCAAACTGGGAGTTTACTTTTTTAATACTACATCCCTCATTCTACTGCAAACTTTACATTCCACCTGTCTAATGTACACAAACTGTTTCAACATATGCCAGAATTTTTAATTTTGATAGTGGCAATTATCTACTATATATAAAATCTTTACTGAGATCCACTGGTTTATACTTATCTAGTCTCGATTACTGCCAGAGGAAACTATACAAACAGCCTCTGCAGTGATCCACTGGCATATATTTATTTAGTCTTGATTACTGCCAGAGGAAACTATACAAACAGTCTCTGCAGTGATCCACTGACATATATTTATTCAGTCTTGATTGCTGCCAGTGGAAACTATACAGTCTCTGCTGTGATCCACTGGCATATATTTATTTAGTCTTAATTACCGCCAGAGGAAACTATACAAACAGCCTCTGCAGTGATCCACTGGCATATATTTATTCAGTCTTGATTGCTGCCAGTGGAAACTATACAAACAGTCTCTGCTGTGATCCACTGGAATATATTTATTCAGTTTTGATTGTTGCCAGTGGACACCATAGTCTTGATGGCATGTCAGCGGATATAATAGAAAGAGACTTTTTTCATTACTGTATTCATGTTAATGTAATTATTTTGCAAAACATGTGTTTTCACATATGAGTTTGTAGACATATTGAAAGTTCATTTATATTGAATACATGTGAAATAAAGCCGTGTATAGTGTGTATTTTTGTGTTGTCAGATTTATTTTTGTGGCTGAAAAATGTAGTGTGTATATATGTTTCAACCAAATTTTAATTATGTAATACTTACCTGCCATGCCACTACTGTAATGCGTTCCTTTCCTGGAATGCAAAGTCCCTGATCAAAGCTAAATATTTCTTGCTCCAATTAGTAATTGGTGGGCCACAATTGAAAAGAACAGGATCCCAATCTGATTCCTTTATATAGCCAACATTCAGAATAACTTCCTCCTTTGATTTGAGCCAACATTATAGGACATAACGATGGGGCAGGAAAGATTCAGTGAAGTAGAAGAAAGTATGTGTTACAGAAATAAGATTACTTTTACTCTACCCCCCCCAGAAAATACATTTTAATAGCAGCAATACATTACCTGCTGTACTGCACTGCTGAATTTACACTTTGATGGAAGGCTGATAGACTCAAAAACAAAAACTGGTATAAGAAAAATGCACTTACCCTTACAGTAGGTGTTTCCTACTGTATGCAGGTAGATGGCTTATGCCACATGTGGCATTATCTTTCCTTGAAAAGAAAGAAAAGTCTGCAACTGCAGTTAAAGGGAGACAGAATGGATCATCCTATTTCCTAGTGTACCAATTACAGAAGATCTTACACTCTGCATCTGCCTCTTTGACTGAGTGATGCAGATGGAAGCCTTGTATAGAAACTGGTGTAGGCAGATTAATTGTTTCAGGTAAGCCAAGAATGAAGATGAAGAATCTGCAGATTGCTGTTTATGCGAGATCCCCTATTCTGAGACAGTAGGTCTCCCTAAGATAATCTCATATACAAACAAGTCAATTAGATTGGTGAACCATGATTGGTGAGCTTGACTTGGTGTAAAACCTGCAGAATCATTCAGAAAGTTGGGAAGGTTAAAGCATACAGATGATCCCACTTGAGATAGAAAGCATCCACCATTCAGGCTGTCTGATCTGGTAGTGAAGAGACATCAAGAGGGAGTTTATTGTACAGTCTAATAACAAACAAGCCCACTTCTGACTTTCCAACAGTTGAAAAGTTGAATGTGTTACTTACTGATGTTACTGTTACTGAGAACAGGCTGTTCACCAGGATATAGCTTTTTTTCCTGAATATGGCAGATGCTGCAAGTGATCACTATGATTGTCTATGAAAGAAGGTACCCATCTTCCATGCAAACAGCAAGACATGTCGTACCTCTTTAACATCTGAGGTATGCTACCACTGATGTGTTGCCCAAAGTAATGATGCATTGTGATACTGAAACACTCCTCATGCTTCTGGGTTGTTGATGTGAAGCTCTGCTTCTTCCTAAGACTACAGTCCCTGAAGAATTGCCCCCAGTGGTTTCAGATGGGCATACCATCCTGAATCTGATGTGTCTGCAATGAGAAAAGAGTGGTGTTCAGGGCTATGAAAAGATACTCTGGTGATGAAAATAAGATCCCAGGGAGATCTAGGCCAGTAGGGGGTCTTCATGCAGTCTGCAGTTTGCAGGAACTAGAAAGGTCTCTACAGGGGAACTAATTCAGCAGCTGTGCCCAGAGTTCTCAGGAGTAAGAGGCAAAGATGTAGTCTCCATTTTCAAATGTTCTTTGTGAGGGAATTTGTTTAAGGCAGTAAGGTTGATTATGAGTTGAAACTTTCATCCTTTTTTAACTACCGAAAGGTTGGGGAACAGAAATCCAGACTTGGTCATTTGACATTCTGTCGAATGCTAAGGAAAAAAGGACTCACATATTGTCTGAGATATCTAATCAGGCCTCTGAAAAGAGGGCTAGCAGGCACTTAGCAGGATGCTGGGAAGAGGACAATGATGCAGGAGAGGGTGGAACTCCTTCCCTCCTTAGGGAACGGTTAGAAGTGTCTGAAGATGTCCTCATTGGCCTCTACAACTACCTCATCTAGTGAAGATGGATTGGAGGTAGTCTTGAACTGGGGCTGCCTGTGTGGCTGTGGCAGTTGACCCTGCCTGAAAATTTCAGTAGGCTGCATCAAATGATCAAGATGGGCAATCTTCTTGGCTGGTTTCATTGGGTTCAGTGTTGTGATAGGGCCCAGTGTTGCTGGTCCCTCAAATCCTGCAACACTACTGATAGGATGAAAACTCCTGAAAAGCATCTGCACATCATGTGATGCAGCAATCAACAGGTTCTTCCTGTAGTTATGCAAGATCTTAGAGCTATTCCATCAGTGCAGAGAGCACCAAGGACATGGACAGTGCTTGACTTGACATCTTTATCACACCTTCCAGCAAGTACTGAAGAGCTCCTGGACTGAAGGAGGCAGACAAAAAGAGATTAGACTAATGGGTTTTTGTTAGCAGGGTTTCACTTCTAAATCTTCCAACGATTTCACCTGAATATTAGCCAATATTCCAGCTAATATCCCCACCTGAGATGCATCCAAGTCCAAGGGAGGGTGGGGAGGGGAGCTTAAGGGGCCAAGCAGGTGAATCAACTCAATTAGGAGGAACAGATCACCCTTTCCTCTTTCTGGTCTCTTAGCCCTTTAAATACCTAGTAATAATGAGGACTTTGTATAGCATCTAATCTTTAGAAGCTCTAAGCAATTTACAACATCTATAACATAAAAAAACATAATAATAATAATAATAATAATAATAATAATGAACACTTTGTATAATGCCTAATCTTTAGAAGCTCTAAGCGCTTTACAACATTAGACAACATCTATAACATAAAAAACATAATTATAATGATATTAATACAGAAAACAAACACCATGAAATTAGGAAACATAAATGCATGCTGTAAATATTTAAGGTAGGAAACATTATTAGGTCTTTAAGTTTGTTCTTGCAGTCGAAATAAGTGAGTTTTAAGAGCACTCCTGAATGGGATCACTGTGTCTTTGTGTCTAAGTTCAGTGGGCAATTCATTCCACGTTGCTGGGCCCTGGTATGCAAAAGAACGCTGTCCATATGACATCATTTTCGTAGTGGGAATAATGAGTATATGCTTGTCAGAAAAGGAGCGTAAGTATCTTGCTGGTGTATACACATGGGTAAGGTCGGATAGGTATGTTGGACTGGAGTCCATCAGTGAAACATAGCACAGGGAACAAATTTTGTGTTTGATTCTGGATCAAATGGATAGCCAGTGTAGGGTACAGAGCAGCGGGGAGGTGTGCTCTGATCGTGGTACTCTAAGCATGATCCGAGCAGCTGTGTTTTGAACTTTTTGAAGTTTCTGAAGTAGATATTGAGATGAACCAGAAAAAATTGACTTATAATAGTCCAGTCTTGAAAGTACTAATGAAAATAAAAATGTTTTAGTAGCATCAACTAAAAGATATTTGCGAATTGGACAAGATTGGATGGGGTAAAGCAGTCTGTTGCATCTGACATGCCTTGAATCCAAGGCAGAAACATCCAAGATGTCAAAGGGGGAAGGAAGACATTACTAGGTAGTGTAGATCGCAAAATCCTGTAGGGATTCAACAGTTATAAAGGGAAAGAGGAGTGGATCCAACTCCCTATCCCCATCAGATTAAATTGTAACTCAAAGAGGGGGGTACTGACCCAATATGGTTTCCTCAATATTTAATCACAATCCAGAGTATGTTGCTGTAGGTGTAATTGTCTGATAACTGGTGAATGTCACTCAAAGCCAACTGCCTGATACAAGATGATTGGTCTAGGCTGGTCCAGTGAAGATGATCTGACAAGTCAAACTCTGTCAAACCAGTGTACATCAGATCTGCAGGAGTGAGAGCTCTTCTTTGACTTGGAAAGCTGGACTTATTGGTCACCAGCACATTAAACTGAAGGGGCACTGCTCATCCAGGCTGGGAAGAAGCAAATCTCTCTCAGGCACCAACACTTTTCCTCCCTTAAGAGGGGTCAATGATACATCCCTAACAGGTGTTGACAGGAACTGGAGGCCCTCTGACAATATCTGAACCATGGAAATCAATCCTGGTTCCCACCCTACTGAGGTTGTAGACTTCAGCTGATCAGACTCATGTAGGGTACATAAAAGGTAATCCTGAGATGAAGCAGAAGAAGACAGACCTTTCTTACACCCCTGGTAAGTGTGGCAACGTCCATATGGCATCTGTCTAAGGCAACAAACAAGACATCTGTCCATGCATGTACATTTAGTATATGATTGAAAGATATGATAAATGTCCCAAAGGACTGCTTGTGCCCACACTTATCAACATCTTGTGACATGTTTATGTACTGATAAAAGAAAAACTGACACAATATAACCAGGAAACAAAAAAGGGTACTAAGAATATGAAACAATGCACAGAAGCAAGGTGCAAAGATAAGAATAGGAAACAATGCACAGAAGCAAGGTGCAAAGGATAGGAAACAATGCACAGAAGCAAGGTGCAAAGATAAATATAGGAAACAATGCACATAAGCAAGGTGCAAAGATAAGGATAGGAAACAATGCCCAGAAGCAAGGTGCAAAGATAAGAATAGGTAACAATGCACAGAAGCAAGGTGCAAATATAAGAATAGGAAACAATGCACAGAAGCAAGGTGCAAAGATAAGAATAGGAAACAATGCACAGAAGCAAGGTGCAAAGAACCCTTTACATTAAGCAAAATGGGAAACGCAAGAACCAGGGAGTAAATGACTCAAAGAACACAAAAAGTTACATTTGGCTGAAACACTGGTTAAAGATAGCAACAAAGGCAAATCAATCTGACACAAATACATCTTTTAGAGCAATCTGTCACAATATTCCACAGAAAAGAAAAAGCTATTCTATATGTTGGCTATAGCTAAGGAATCGGACTGGAATGATATACTTTCAATTCTGGACCATCCAATTTCTACTGGAGGAGAGAGTATTTAGCTTGGATTGGGGACTTTGCATCTCAGAAAAGAAATGCAATGCAACAGTTGCAGGTAATGTATTACCGCTATTTCATTGGTGCTTGAAATGTGGATAGGGGAAAGGGTCTTATTGTTTCCTGATAAAAAAACATTATATGTTAAGACATTAAATTTCCAAAATGTAAAGGAACAAAATGGATTAAATGTGTTGAAAATTTAATCAAGTTCATGTACATATGAATAAATCATGCTTTCAAGTTTTCATTTTTCTACCTCGTGTGGTTTTGCTTCATTGTGCTAACAATGTTTTCACTAAAAATCGCTGTTACAAAGTAAGGACCTGAAAGTCTAATTAGGTCATCTACATATGACTCTAATAAAGTGTATCAAATTTCATGACTTTAAGTCTACCATAAATTAGCAAATATAACACAAGCCCAAGTTTCACATTCATTCATGTATCACCCTCAGTTTTTCTATTGTGTGTAAAAAATATCTTAGGATATAAATAAGCTGCAGGTTTTGTAAATAATATAAAACATTAGGGTATGGTAAAATCATCCTGTTTACCATTAAATCCCTAAACTGTATAAATTTCAATCCAGGTGCTCCATTTGATAAAAGAACATACTGCAAACTGGGTCAATTCAAAATTAGCTTTCTCACCTTTAATTATCTCAACCATTCCACAATGACAATGGCTCTCTTCATTAAATGCAGAAAAAAAGCCATTCCAATAAATTTATTCAAAACCAATCCCCAAAATTGCCTACCCATAAATAATTGCCAGATGGCATGAACTGCACACCTTCCAATTTTACAATAAGCAATGTAGTCAATTAGGGTATGGCAGCTTGGGCAAGAATAACACTGCCATTCGCAGTGGATTCCACAAATGTGAAATTCATCTGGAAGTTGGCTCATTTAGCTCTAAATCCAACCATAAGAGTGGATCAGATGCAGCATTACAGGTCTCAACCATCAAAGCATGCCTAGCTGAGGTTATGGATGTTTTTTCAAGACAGTGAATATGCTGAAATTCTAATTAACAAAACTTTTATCACTCATTTTTAAAAATGTTATTCACATAAATAAACTGCGCTGTAAAAGTTCATATTCTAAAATTAATCTATTCAGTTGACGATTTTAGTAAACAAAACAAGATTGCTGTTCTTCAAAAACTATTAAGTTATTAAATTGAAGATGATGGTTTTATAGTTAATCTTGTCTTCTAGTTATTATATTGTCTTTAAACAACAAAAATAATGTCTTCTTGTTTTTATATTGTCTTTAACAACAATAATGTCTTCTTGTTATTATATTGTCTTTAACAACAAAAAAATAATGTCTTCTTATTATATTGTCTTTAAACAACAAAAATAATGTCTTCTTGTTATACTGTCTTTAAACAACAAAAATAATGTCTTCTTATTATATTGTCTTTAAACAACAAAAATAATGTCTTCTTGTTATACTGTCTTTAAACAACAAAAATAATGTCTTCTTGTTATTATATTGTCTTTAACAACAAAAATAATGTCTTCTTATTATACTGTCTTTAAACAACAAAAATAATGTATTCTTGTGATTATATTGTCTTTAACAAAAATAATGTCTTCTTATTATATTGTCTTTAAACAACAAAAAATGTCTTTTTATTATACTGTCTTTAAAAAAACAAAAATAATGTCTTCTTGTTATTACATTGTCTTTAAACAACAAAAATAACATTTCTTATTATATTGTCTTTAAACAACAAAAAATAATGTCTTCTTAATATTATATTGTCTTTAAAAAACAAAAAGTAATGTCTTATTGTTATCATATTGTCATTAAACAACAAGAAAAATGCCTTGTTGTTATTATATTGTCTTAAACAACAAAAAATGTATTCTTGTTATTATATTGTCTTTAAACAACAAAAAATAATGTCTTCTTATTATATTGTCTTTAAACAACAAAACTAATGTATTTTTATTATATTGTCTTTAAACAACAAAAATAATGTCTTATTTTATTATATTGTCTTTAAACACAAAAAATGGATTTTTGTTATATATTGTCTTTAAACAACAAAACAATGTCTTGTTATTATATTGTCTTCAACAACAAAAATGTCTTCTTGTTATTACATTGTCTTTAAACAACAAAAATAACATTTTCTTATTATATCATCTTTAAACAACAACAAATAATGTCTTGTTGTTATTATATTGTCTTTAAAGTACAAACAATAATGTCTTGTTAGTACATTGTCTTCAGCAATAAAAATAATCTCTTTTCGTTACAATATTGTCTTTAAACAACAAAAAATAATGTTTTCTTATTATTATATTGTCTTGAAACAACAAAAAATAATGTCTTCTTGTTATTATATTGTCTTTAACAACAAAAATAAATGTATTCTTGTTATTATATTGTCTTTAAACAACAAAAAATAAGCCAAAATGTAAAACATAACCATACAATCAACATTAGACTTGTTTTCTATTTTGAACTTGGTGTGTTGTTTGAAATATGAAATGTGTCTTTTAAAATATTACGATAAAATGGTAATATGAATAAAAATCAAACTATATAACATGCAGACATATATACCCACACAAGGGTGTGTGTGTGTGGTAGGGGAAAACATAGATAATCTGCATCTTATATTCACTAATTTATGGTAATAGCTTTTGTGTGATGGTGCTAAAATGGTTTCAAAACAGACATTGATTTACAGACAAACAGCAGTAGAGAAATATTCCCCTTTCCGCTATTGCAGTGTGGGCACTGGAAAGCAAAAATAACATACATATTACAGCAAAACAATTGAGAGTAAGGCACTGGTTAAGCACACTAATATCACAATTTAATTATGTAGCGATATTTGTTCAACAACACAAAGAACAGTAAGCACTTGACTGCTCATTCTTTTCAACCCAGCAAGGAATCTTGCATAATGAAAGATCAGAATGAAAGTGAAGGAATGTAGTTTTGCATTGCTAGAAAAAATGAAAATCATTTTAAAAATGCATTCATGCATTAATGTTATAGAAAAATGTAAGAGTTTTAAATGTTCTACCAAGTGAGACCATGAAAATTGATGAAGGTCAAATCTAATTTGTTCCAAACATTTATGAATACACATCTGCTCAGTGTGTTACTTTAATGTTCAACCCTAGTTATTGACATTTCATTTCAATTTAACTCTGGCACTGATGATGTTGACTCAAACAACACTTCTGAAGGTTAAAGTGACCTCGGCAACATAACTGATACTATTACATATAATTTAGTCTTTCAGTGCAAATATTGAAAATAAATTCTTGTTAGATTTGTGTCAAGTTACTAATAAGGACTAGGTAATATATACTGCACCTACTTTTTATCACGGGGCGGGGGGGGGGCTACAGTGGTTCAGTGGTTAGTGTACCAGGTTCAAATTCTGCAAAGACCATCCTCAGTTATTTGAAAGGCATTTTACTCTCATTGCCTCAGCACTATGTAGTCTCAGATGTGCCAGTGTTGTGTTAAACATCAACCAACAACAACCATCATCTTCTTATGGGCATGCAAAGTTTGAAGAAATGAAGTCCTTTGAAGCCACCAAATTTGGAGTGTCATGCATGAAGTCAATGGACATACATTGTTTCTGACCTGACCCAATCAAATTCTTGATGTGAAACTATATTTGGTGCATGAAATGCCTTGTGTACAATTTAGGTGTAAAAATGAATTAAAAATATAATTTTTAATATTGAAAACTGGATTGTGCAGACAACTATGCTTAATTTAAAGTACTGTACAAGGCTGCTTTCTGTAATTTTTCTTGATTTTAGAAATTCATTACAGCATTAGAGCTTGACAGTTACAGGTTAGTACTGGAATGGATGCTTGGAATTTACTGTTTATTTGTCTCATGGCTGGATTAAAATGTAAACTGATAGACTAACACATGTATGGTCACAAGGATTTGATGATATGTACAGCTGAAAACACAATGCGCATGTAAGAAATTTTCAAAAATCATGGTGACCCATTGGTACAGGTGCTGGACTCCGAACCAGAAAGATGCAGGTTTGATTCCACCATTAGATCAGCCCAAATTGACTACCATGGTGTCTCTTTGGACAAGGCATTTTACTCTGTTCACATTTGCATGATGTTATCTTCAAGTGCTGTTGTGATGAAAAACGTAAAAACCAAGCCAAGTCCAAACAAATCCATGAGTCAGAAGTTTGTAACAGGTGGTACAAGTTCTAAGACCTAGTTATAATTGGTGGTATAAGTTTTCAGACCTTGTTGTAATTGGTGGTATAAAAGTTTTCGGACCTTGTGGTATATGTTTTTAGACTTTGTTGTAATAGGTGGTGTGGTGCAAGTTTTCAGACTTTGTTGTAATAGGTGGTATAAGTTTGCAGACCTCGTTGAAATAAGTTATGCAAGAGTTTAGACTTAACTGTAATAGTTGGTAAAAGTTTTCAGACCTCATTGTACATTTTATTAAAAATTAATAAAGTTTAAAAGGACAATGGAGTTAGGAATGATATTTCCTCTAAAGCATACAATAGGGTTGACATGAAACTGGACATCGACATGCAGGGTAACAGACAAAATAAATCCATGCACAAGTAAGTACAATAAAAATGGGTAAAGGCATATCAATATCCTATTATATGTACCTGTCACTCCTTGCAAAGCAATATGGAATAAAGATACAATACTCAATAATAAACATGGACAAATATTATATAAAGGTACATGGAAAGGGAAAGTGAAAACCAAATCATATTTTTTTCCTATCTTATGTCAAGTCAATATGTATGCTGTTGTATAACAGGTAATTAGTGCAAGACATAATAAATTTGACAGTTCTCATTAGTTAACTGCAATGTTTTATTTAGAATGGTATACATTTCATCATGAGTCAGGGATACTAAATCTTACAATGGTCATTACACCTGAACCAGCAGACACTTATGATAGGCATATGCCATTTGGGAATAACATAAAAGTACTAAACCTAATATTGTATTCTCCATTAAAAATTGTTATTAAATAGAATTGCTTGAGATGGTATAGTGCCAAATAAACTCTCAGGAAAGACTTGTATCTGCTATTGTATAGTGCTGACTGATAGGGTACAGTGCCCAAACAAACTCTATCAGACAAAGGCTTAAAACTACTATTTTATAGTGTTGCCTGATAGGGTATAATGCCCAAACAAACTCCATCAGAGAAAGGCTTGAAACTGCTATTTTATAGTGTTGCCTGATAGGGTACAGTGCCCAAACAAACTCCATCAGACAAAGGTCTGAAACTGCTATTTTATAGGGTTGCCTGATAGGGTACAGTGCCCAAACTAACGCAATCAGACAAAGGCTTGAAACTCAGTCAATCAGATGCAAGATCACCTCATTAATCTGTGCTGATCAAACATTTCTGAGATGTTGATGACATAAGCAAATACTCCATGTCTGATCAAAATCAGTTCAAGAATATGGTCTACAGAGCAACAAGCTCAGCCAGACAGATCCCTCACTAATATACATCAGTTGAGCTTGATTGAACCCATCCCTATCTTGATGACAAATGCCTATATTTCAAATCTAATCAAAATCAGATCAGAAGTGTAACTTTCACAGTGGTAACAATAACAGATTTTAATTATTGAAATACATATTATACGTTGGTTTCAACTAAAATCAGAAATATGTCTTCCATAATCATAACTGGCTGAGCCAATCACAAGTCTAAGGTTTTTAGTATGTCTGGCTTATAAGACCCCCCACCCCATATGCATGATTTTCATTTTTAAAAAAATATGACATATATGATTATACAATTGACAACCCCTGATTAAAAAACCCCCAGAAACTTCTTTGTCAGAACATAAACACTCATAATGATGATGATACAATCATTAGTGGTGGGTTTGTTGGCGACAGTATTGACATAGTAGTGCTTATAGTCTGACGATGGCAAGATTCTTTAAAATATAATTACAATTCACTCAATATAAATATGCAGAGTTCTCTTTATCACCAAGATATATAAAAAAAACTTGATTAAAATTTTATATTTTTACTGGTGTCTTGATTTATTTATTTCTCAAAGTAGATAGTCTGCAAGAAAGTTCAAAATGACAACCTTGCTTGATGCATGGGAGACAAAACCATTTAGCTCTGAAGTCAATCTGCTGCTTGCATTTAGTTCCCTTACTTGGAAGTCCACATCAAAGCAAACAATTACATCATGTCATCAAATGACTATGCTTGCATGCAGTAGACAGTGATTTTACAAGTGAAAATGAAACATTTCTAAGGTTTATTTGGCCTCCCACAGGTGTGAGTTATGTCTTGTAAGGTGAGTTTGGTGGAACTGATATTACAGTTGCATACCTTGAAGTGATACCTTTTTCAAAGGTACAACATCTGATCTTCTTATAGCAGATGCTGATGCACAAATAATTTACAAAGTGGCCATGCACAGATGATCATGATAACTGGTCCAACATTATAACTGATAGCTAGCCAATATTTATAAACTACCATAGTAATTTATTTTGATTCCAGCGAATATATTGAGTTCAAAACTCAGATAAAAAACACAAAAAAAAGTAGAACACAAAGCTGATAATGCTAGAAAAGTCTGAAAAATGGATTTGAAGGCGGCAGAAAAGCATTGCACAATATCTGCTTGCATAAATATTACCTGCAAATACCATAAACCAATATCCCCAAAGCCCCTGTACAATAGGCACTGCATTCACAAACTCCTCAGTCTGAATGCACACTCAATACTGGATATTTAATAATGAACACACTTATTAGTACACTCAACATTTCAAAAGTTTAAAGTGATATCATTCATGAGCAAAGTTCTATCAAAATTAGTCTTTAGAATGATCTAGTTCATGTTGTTAAGTAAAGTAAATTATTGATGAAATTTAAATGAATCTAATAAAGCAATATTTTGGGTACAGGTTTCATGAATATGGAGCCTGACCTGATATTCTTTAAACTTTGGAACAAGAACCTCAAGCTCAAAGTCCAAAATCTTTGACTGTAACTTTGATAAAAAAGAACAACGGATCACAGAACATTTGGATTTTTTTTATAGCTTTGGGCTGTCAACCAGACTACCAAATTTCCATGATGTAAATGCACCCAAGGTATCATAACCCATTTGGGGGTTTTAAACTTGAGTTTGAGTTTCTTGCTAACAAATGGCTTGAAAACATAGGGTTTGATCTGCCACTGCGAGAACATTTTGTTTCATCCACCAGTGTGAGAACATGGGGTATTATCCACCAGTGCGAGAAATGGGATCTGATCCTCCAGTATGTTATGTGAAAATATGGAAAATTTTGGTCCAGTCTGTGTGGTGTGCATTACATACTGTGTAAAAATAATTAATGGCTTGACTGTTGAATTGCAACAATAAACATTTAAGCACACACCTTATATGCAGTCAAAAATCTGAATAACGTTGTCAAAGAAGCACACAAAATTATGCATCCAAGCTCACACAATTCGCATTTTACCTTTTGATTGCCCTTCTGCAAATATTACAATTTAAATATTAGAGCAAGTTGAAAAAAAAAGAAAAATATCACAGTAAGCATAATATGAAACACGGATACTGAATTTATATATTTAAAAGCATGCATCCAACTGTGAAATTGCATGGACCCGGATAACTCATCTCACAAGAGGGTCCATACCAGTCATCACCCAATTGGTCCTTATTCATTGTTCTAGACAGCTGCAGATATAAAAATGTTTCGCATCTTTTGTGTCAACTTGGGACTGGGCTTATTAAATTAATTCTCAGAGTCAAGAATAAATAATGATTATGTGCAACCAGTTCAGTAAGGCACTGGTGCAGACCCTCTAATGCACAAACAGAACAGGTCCACACTGTTGACTGGAAATCGTCAGATGGAGGAACAGAAGAGACCCTGATTTACAGCAAAGACACTGACCTACATGCATATTATGGGATTACAAATCTGGGTATACATTGTTCACTTAGAATCTTTATTTGGCAGAATGCACACTTTGAACTATATGCATGTCATGGGATAAGATATCTGGGTCTACCCCATTTAGAGAAAACTGTAGGTAGGATGGGATGACAAATCATGACCACACTGTTCACTTCAAATTTTAATTAGAAAGGAACAGCACAGACTCTGATCTACATCCATATTATTGAATGGTGAGTTTGGGTCTACACTGTTCACATATGGGAACATGTTATACACAATTCAATACAACTGTTCAAGTATGAAATATCAATTTATTAACTAAATTGGAGATCACAGATTCATATTTCTACCATTCAATTCAAATTCTACAAGTCATATGATAGTTATAAACATCCAATTCAAATTAAATATTAGCCTAAAAAATTAGTTGTAACTGATTCATTCAATCTGAAAAGTTAACCTCATTTATTTAAAATTATACACAAAGAGACTTTAACAGTTGATGATAACTGTTAGATATATCTGATTTAATTCATATTTATTTTAATTTAATTGTTTGTCAGTTTTAAATTTTTTATTTGTTATATGCTATTATAATGTAAATATTCACTGGAGATATTTTTCCAGAAAATTTTTTGACTTTGACTGTTAATTTGTAAACACCATGTGTTGATCTAAATCATGACCTTGTTCAGAAATTATAACAACCTTCGTAAACAAGTTCTATTTTATTTAAAAAATTTTGATTGTTTCCAAGATCATGATGGGACTACATGATTTAAGATGTAAACAATTATTTTATTTTGTATTTCTTGGAGTAAAATGATTGGTTGTTTTCAGGGTCATTTTTGGTGTAAACATGATCATGTGACCCCCCTTTCGATTTTGCAATTCCAGTTTTTTTATTACGTGCATTTGTTAGTTTTAA
The DNA here is from genome assembly GCA_028554795.2 of Sinohyriopsis cumingii. Lineage (NCBI taxonomy): Eukaryota > Metazoa > Mollusca > Bivalvia > Unionida > Unionidae > Sinohyriopsis > Sinohyriopsis cumingii. The sequence goes on along the minus strand of CM068841.1, from coordinate 48,069,538 downwards.
TAGAGATGCTTTGAGAGAGATTTCTCAGTTTTGGGCTTTTACACTGATGTTAAGTTATTTTGTTTTAGCCAGATTTTGAGTTATAATTTTCTTCAGATCAGTTGGATTTCAAAATGATTAATTCTTTTTTCTCTGGAAATATTCTGAGGAGTGCTCACACAGAAATTTTGGAAAGACATTGCTTACAAATTTAATTTGGATTTCCAACACTGGAGTGCCATTATTTGTATTTCTACAAGGAACTGTAGATAAGCACAGTACTGACTACATCATAAGTCATCGTCATGAATCATGGATTTTCCATCAGGATTTGAACTAGAAATTATTTGAACATTTGTTACTAGGACTTTTGCAAAATAATTTGTGGCTTATTCTTAGATTATTTTTGGATTTGATTCTTGAAACCGTAAGTTCTTCCCCTTTTTTCAATTTTACAGAAATTTTCTAGAGAAATAAATTATTTTTTAAATTTAAAAATGCTTGTTGTTTTCACTCTTTCTGTGTTACTGTGTATTTGAGCCTAAACACATAACAATAACTAAGTCATTCAATCTGAAAAGTTAACCTCATTTATTTAAAATTATACGCAAAGGGACTGAAACAGTTGATGATAACTGAGTTATTCAATCTGAAAAGTTAACATAATATAATCAAAATTACACACAGAGGGCTTGTAACAGTTGCTGCCTAATGCAAACTTACTTGCAATTTTGAGCACATGTTTTGACAGCCGCTACGAAAGTCTTTACCTTTCTGTTACCAACAACAACTAACTGAATCAGACCATCCAACAAAATAGCTTTAACTTGTAACTTACTTGTGGGACAAGCACCCCATTTTAATTTTTGAGAAAGTTTTACTAACTTCAATCAAGTACACATGTAGAGCATTGGGTCTTCTCATTCACAAAATCTTTTCATTTTTTCAAATATTAACATTGACATCTGTGAAAAACAAATTATCAGCATAAACTCTATAGGCAATGCACCTTTCCAATGGTCTAAGCCACATAGGCAGTGTACCTGTACCTTGGTCTAACCCCTAAAGGCAACACATCTATCCATTGGTCTAAGCCCTATAGGCACTGCACATGTCCACTGGTCAAAGCCCTAAAGGCAATGCACCTGTCCATTGTTCTAAGCCATACAGGCAGTATACCTGTCCCTTGGTCTAACCCCTAAAGGCAACACATCTGTCCATTGGTCTAAGCCATATAGGCAATATCTGCCCATTGGTCTAAGCCTTATAGGCAATGTACCTGTCCATTGGTCAAAGCCATAAAGGCAATGCACATGTCCATTGGTCTAAGCCATATAGGCAGTGCAACTGTCCCTTGGTCTAACCCTGAAAGGCAACACATTTGTCTGTTGGTCTAAGCCCTATAGGTAACATCTGTCCATTGGTCTAAGCCCTATAGGCTATGCACCTGTCCATTGGTCAAATCCCTAAAGGCAATGCACCTGTCCATTGGTCAAAGCCCTATAGGCAATGCACCTGTCCACTGGTCTAAGCCTTATAGGCAATGGAACTGTCCATTGGTCTAAGCCTTACAGGCAATGCACCTGTCCAATATTGCATAACAGATAAAAGAGTTAAAACTGGTGCTGAACTCATTTAAGCTGCTTGCAATAGTTTGTTTTGGAATACATATCTTAAAAAGGCCAATCTGTTGTGATTTTACAAAATTACGATTATTTTTAACATGACAATGCTGTCATCCAATGCCTGTGACACCAAAACATGAAAACTAGCAGAAGAGGAGATACTGATATGGCATTTCCATAAGAACTCAATCTCACAAATGTCAGGAAAATATTAATATGCAAAAGTTCTTTTTAAAATATTATGTCCTGCATACCTCTCAAAATAAATTTCAGAAAAGATTTTGAGCTTGTACATATTTGCACCAAAATCTAAACTAAAAAAAAGATTTTGAATTTTTTTTTAAAACTGGTGAACATACTAGGAAGTACTGACAATATGAAATAAAGGTTATCAATAATTATGTCCTGAAAACAGAATTTTATTTCTACAATTCATTACATAATTTAAATTAAATTTTAGGGAAATTTTACTTATGTTTTATTAAACTTTCACCATCTTTTTCATGTTATTACAGGTGGATATGTACCTGGGATGTCTTCAGTGTTTCAACATATGAGATAATTATTGTGCAATCTATCAAAAGCGGCAGAATCATTTGTGCTAATACGATGTATCATATACTGTTGCAAGATACAAAGATCAAAAAGCATAACAAAAGATGTGGGCACAAAGTTATTATTCAATATGAGCATTTTTAGGTGATGACATACATCCCAACTCTGAGAGAGGTGTAAGCATAATCTGAACGCAAAAAGTGTAATCTATACAATATGCAACATAATTACAGAACACTATGAAAAATATACATCAATATCAACATCTTCAGATGATGACCACAACATATGCAAATTTTCATGGCAATCCATCGAAAAACTGGGAATTGTTATCCGAACAACTGTGATGACCATTATATTTACCAAGTTTCATGGCAATCCATTGAAAACTGAGAAAAGTTGTGCTATCAAGTGACAGACAGACAGACAGATGCAAAGACAGACAGAAAGATGGACAGATGGGTAAATGGACATCAGGTTTACCACATACCCCTCTGGGAGTATAACAAACTATGAGTAAAGAAGAAGTAATGATCATGCAGTAACTGGTTCCACATGACGACTCATGTGGATCCTCTAGAACTTGGTAGCACTGTAGTACCTCTCAGACAGCTTAAAAGTTTATGATACAACTTTGAAATCTGTATAATATGGAAGACAACGGTTACTGTATTTTTTTACCACTAAGTCAAAGCGGAGTAAAAGATGAAGCCAGCTCAACACATTGACTCCATCTTTCTCACTAAAACTTCTGATCTGATGACTATTAATGGTACCGCTCTATGCTATTCAAGATGATTTGGGAAATGGCAGTCATTGATACTAACATGTCTTTTCCCCAGCTTCATTTGCAGTGTACTTCATTGTTTAGAATGAAAGAACTGAACTCCATAAGTATGTCTGCTGCTGTATACCCTTTAAGTGATACTGAGATATTTCAGTGAGCCACATTCTCATTGCTGATATCTCTAGTCAACAATTTGCATGGTATCAACTTCACTAATAGATGGGGTTCACATTTTGTAAAAAATGTGATCAGGAAGAGATGAGTGCCATCTGGAAGAGTATGTTTGGAAACTTTAAAAGCATAACATCTTGCCATTGAAAAACTGCACGATAAATTAAAACTTTAAAAACATAACAACTTGCCATTGAAGAACTGCACAATAAATTAAAACTTTAAAAACATAACAACTTGCCATTGAGGAACTGCACAATAAATAAAAAATATTAAAGCATAATGTCATGCCATGGAAAAACTGCACAGTAAATTAAAATTTTAAAAGCATAATGTCTTGCCATTGAAAAACTGCACAGTAAATTAAAATTTTAAAAGCTTAATGTCTTGCCATTGAAGAACTGCACAATAAATTAAAACTTTAAAAACATAACAACTTGCCATTGAGGAACTGCACAATAAATAAAAAATATTAAAGCATAATGTCATGCCATTGAAAAACTGCACAGTAAATTAAAATTTTAAAAGCATAATGTCTTGCCATTGAAAAACTGCAAAATAAATTAAAACTTTAAAAGCATAATGTCATGCCATTGAAAAACTGCACAGTAAATTAAAATTTTAAAAGCATATCTTGCCATTGAAAAACTGCACAATAAATTAAAATTTTAAAAGCATAATGTCTTGCCATTGAAGAACTGCACAATAAATAAAAAATATTAAAGCATGATGTCATGCCATTGAAAAACTGCACAGTAAATTAAAATTTTAAAAGCATAATGTCTTGCCATTGAAAACTGCACAGTTAATTAAAATTTTAAAAGCATAATGTCTTGCCATTGAAAAACTGCACAGTAAATTAAAATTTTAAAAGCATAATGTCTTGCCATTGAAGAACTGCACAATAAATAAAAAATATTAAAGCATAATGTCATGCCATTGAAAAACTGCACAGTAAATTAAAATTTTAAAAGCATAATGTCTTGCCATTGAAAAACTGCACAGTAAATTAAAATTTTTAAAGCATAATGTCTTGCCATTGAAAAACTGCACAGTAAATTAAAATTTTAAAAGCATAATGTCTTGCCATTGAAGAACTGCACAATAAATTAAAACTTTAAAAGCATAATGTGTGTAAAAGAAAGATGAATAAAGCACACTCAATTACTTCATATATTGTTTTTGGGGCAAATGATATGCTTTACATCAGTACAGTCCACTGCAGTGAATAGACAATATTATGCCGCCACTGAATTGTGAATCCTTTAATTGATTTCTTTTGTGTCATGTTGGAGAAATCAGAAAAAATAAGCATATACAAATGCATACAAAATAATGACAAACTTGAAGCAGCAATATTAGTTTATAACAATTAAATGCCATGGTTTATAATATTAAATGCCATGCTATATAATGATTAAATGCCATGGTTTATAATGATTAAATGCCATGCTTTATAATGATTTAATGCCATAGTTTATAATGATTAAATGCCATAGTTTATAATGATTAAATGCCATGCTTTATAATGATTAAATGCCATGGTTTATAATGATTTAATGCCATGGTTTATAATGATTTAATGCTATGGTTTATAATGACTAAATGCCATGTTAATTGGACAAGAATGGTACAGCTATCATGTTACCTGTCTTGGATTTTATCAATTACATCTCATAATCATGGTATTACTGGAACTTATAGCAATTTCAGTGACATAATCCACATATAAATTGATTCAGAGAACAAGATGAAGCCCAAACTTCCAGGTAAAAACGTATTGACTTGTGTGCCAGAAAACACAGTAGGTTAAATGTGATTAACACTTATGTTTTAGCACCCAGGAATTATTTCAGGTCTTGGGACAAGTTCAAATTTAATGTGTGTGTGTGTATGTGTGTGTGTGTGTGTGTGATTTGGATTTTTAATGCAGCTTTAACAATTTTTCAGTCATATCGTTATGATGTCTCCAGTGTGGCAGTTTATAGTGATGTCTAGCACTGGGGTATCATGCCACAGACATGTAGCATAATGTCCCACCCAGTCACATTATCATGACACCTAGTCCTAACACTAACCTCTTAATGCTGAGCGTCAAGTGAGACATCTGTTAGTACCATTTTTGTAAGTCTTTGGCATGACTCGGCCGGGGATCGAACTCACTACCTCCCTCATCTGAGGCGGATGCTCTAACCACTAGGCCAACAGAGCAGTCCATTCAAATTTTTTAAAAAAAGAGAAGGCTATGATGGGGAGGTAAATGTGCCATCTGTACTGAGGGAAGTACACTCTTTCTTATGATAATGCAAGACAAGAACAATTACTGCACAACACAGGCAGGAGAGTCTGCCATCTGTACTGAGGGAAGTACACTCTTTCTTACCATATTGCATGACAAGTATGATCACTGCACTGTACAACAGAGGCAGAAGAGTCTGCCATTTGTACTGAGTGAAGTACACTTCCTTATGATAATACTGCATGACAAGTACGATCACTATACAACACAGACAGGAGAGTCTGCCATTTGCACTGAGTGAATTGCATTCTTTCTTATCATAATGCATGACAAGTATGATCACTAGTACAGCACAGACAGGAAAGTCTGCCAATCTGTGCCGTCACGTGAAGTACACTTCCTTATGATAATGCATGACAAGTATGATCACTGTACAACATACACAGGAGTCTGCCATCTGTACTGAGTGAAGTACACTCTTTCGTATCATAATGCATGACAAGTATGATCATTGTACACCATAGGCAAGAGAGTCTGCCAATATGTGCAGAGTGAAGTACACTTCCTTATGATAATGCAATATGGCAAGTATCGATCACTGTACAACACACGCAAGAGTCTGCCATCTGTACTGAGAGAAGTACACTCCTTCTTATTATATGCATGACAAACATAATACTATGCAACATATTTGTGCCTGCTGTCTGTACTAAGTGTAGTAAGCCCACCCTTCTGGTAATGCATAACAAGCATGATCACTGTACAACACTGTTCAATATAGTAAAGCTAATTTCATCCATTATTAACAGAGCTAAGGCCTGCAGATTGAACAAATCTCAAAAGCTAAGGCCTGCAGATTGAACAAATCTCAAAAGCTAAGGCCTGCAGACTGAACAAATCTCAACCTGAAATCCTAAGCATGTCACACATGTTGCTGCATATGGGTTGTTGTGGCTGATAGAGATAATAAAAATAAAACCTAAAAGCATTGAGAGCGTGCTGCATCATACATTAACCTGGGATGTTGGCTTGGATGGCCAGGTGCAGGACTGTCTTGTTCATGACAAGTGAAATATGTACATTTGCTAACCTATCTTTTCTAGATGACACTTAAAAAATTATGGTCAAAATTATAATCAGTTATAAATTCTGACACATTCAATATTTCCTACTTTGTATTCAAATAAACATTTTACTGTAGGCAGATTCTGAATATAAATTCACACTTTGATTGGACAATACTGAATTAATTATGAGAATGTAAAGGTCAATATATGCAGACTATTGGTGAAGTAAGCCATGCAGAATTAAAACATCAATTAGGCACTTCCCACTCATATTACCTTTAGATTTTGCTGAAAAACAAAATCAAACTTACTGTCACATGTCTTCTAGCTTATACTGACTGAAGAATTGCACAATAAATTAAAACTTTTAAGTAAAATGTCTTCTTTACTAAGTGCATGAATAATAATGAAAAAGAACCCTACTGTATAACAGGAAAGGATGCAGATAAGGAAGAAAAGGAGGTAGGCTTATTTCTTTTTATTCCTAACACCTGTACAAGTTTATTTAGGATTAAATGGCAACACCCAAACATTTATGATCTCAGTCCATTAACTTCTGTTTATGATGTGTGTAGCTCCTCTTCCTCCTTATCTCTTTCTCCTTCCACACATTTTATATTTGAAACAAGCTATAACTTCATTACAGGAAGAGTTTAACCCTCAAATGTGGGAAGTATGGTACTGAAGATGGCAGATTTTAACCTTAAACTGAAGGAAGTATGGTACTGGAGAAGGCAGATTTTGACCTTAAAGTGAGAGAAATATGGTACTGGAGAAGGCAGATTTAACCTTAAAGTGAGGGAAGTATGGTATTAGAGAAGTTAGACTTGACCTTAATGTGAGGGAAGTATGGTACTGGAGAAGGAATATTTTGAACTTAAAGTGAGAGGAGTACAATACTGGAAGGCAATTTAGACCTTAAAGTGAGAGAAGTATTGTACTGGAGAAAGCAGATTTTGACCTTAAAGTGAGGGAAGCATGGTACTGGAGAAGGCAGATTTAACCTTAAATAAAGGGAAGTATGATACTAGAGAAGTCAGATTTTGACCTTAATGTGAGGGAGGTATGTACTGGAGAAGGCAGATTTAACATTAAAGTGAAAGAAGCATAGTACTGGAGAATGTTGACCTTAAAAAAAAAAGTATGGCACTAGAGAAGCAAGATTTTGACCTTAAAGTGAGGGAATTATGGTACTGCAGAAGCCAGATTTTGACTCATGAAGGTATATGTTTGATACCTGAAGAAGTATAAATGCAGGACTATTCTGGGATGGAGCTGACTTCCATAGAATTGCCAGAGTGATGTTTGAGTCTAAAGGAAGAGCTTTAACTGCTGAGGATAATAATCTGACACTTGAAAATGTTTCTCTAAGTTGGAGTTTTGATTCTGAGAAATGACTTTCAGTATCAAAGTTCTCTGTGTTGAGTTAATTCTTATGTTAAGGACACTAATTACAAACTAAAAGCTGTAATTTGTGTATCTTCCTGCACTGTAATTCTAAATTGAAAAGTTAATAAACAATACTTTTTGATACAGTAAAGAATAATAAAAAGTACAGTATGAAAGAGTAACAGCTAATATACAGGACTGTATGATACATTAATGGCAATTACACAATTCTGTATGACACAGAAAGGCTAATATACAGTACAGTATCATCATTAAAGGTTAACAACTAGTACAGTAAAATAGAGTAATGGCTGATATACAGTCCCCTGTGATACAGCTAAGGCTATTATACAATATACTGTATGATAAAGTAAAGGTTTTTTTATAGTACAGTATGATCTTTAAAGGTTTAATAAACAGCACAGTATGATAGATTAATGGTTAATATACAATACTTCATAATACAATAAAGGTTAATATACAGTATAATGATAGAGTAAAGGCTAATAAACAGTACAGTATGATAAAGGCTAAAATACAGTATAGTATAATAAAGGCTAAAATACAGTACAGTATGATGAAGGCTAATAAACAGTACAGGATGATAAAGGCTAATAAACAGTACACTATGATAAAGGCTAAAATACAGTACAGTATGATAAAGGCTAAAATACAGTATACTATGATAAAAGCTAATAAACAGTACAGTAAGATAAAGGCTAAAATACAGTACAGTATGATAAAGGCTAAAATACAGTACAGTATGACAAGGCTAAAATAAAGTACAGGCTAATATAAAGTACTCTTTGATAGTTCTTAGTCAATAAAAGTTGTTGTTTTGGGTTTAATGCCATTTCTCAGCACAAGATCGGCTATACATGGCAGTCAATATAAATAGTGGAGGAAGAATCCAGGAAACCCCCAGTAGGAAGGTATCGGCAAGCTTTCTCACATACCGACATTAGCCAAGTCCAAGACTTGAACCCTAGAGGACAGAGCTGATATGGTAGTGATTGGTAATGACAAGTGTTTTAGACCACCTGGGGCCCCTTAGCCAATAAAAAGTTCCAATGTCAAACAAAGTGTAAGAATGCTGAAAATTACTGCATTCACTATATATATATATATCACATCCAACTGCAATTTGCACATAGATTTACCATTGCAAAATGCACAAGCAGATCTGAATCTGTGTAATAGTTTGTTAGGAGTAACCAGTAGAACAAACGTTACAGCCCCTGATCTGCACTGTGTGATCAGGATCTATGTTGCTTTCAATTTGACTCGAACTATAAGTCAATATATATATATATATATATATATATATATATATATATATATATATATATATATATATATATATATATATATATATAGGAAGTGAGAAATGGATCATATTGTTCAGTTTCTTTAATATTTCATTCTTTCCTCAATTCATGAGAAAACTCAAATAATACAACCTATATAACATTTTCAAGGCATGGAATCTGTGTGAAATGTTTTTATTAGGACCATCTCATTGACTGGTGTCCATGAACTTGATAAGCTTGGTATGAAGGAATATCTTGCCAGTACCAAGCACGCAAAGTGTGCTCATACCACTTTACCTATCTGTTAAGTAGATCAAATAAAGTGGTATAAGCACTCGATTCAAGACCAGGAGGGTCTGAGTTTGGTTCGAAAATTTGGATCAGTATAGAACACTATATGATGTGTCCTTGATTTGAGACTTTCCTGAAGTTGATTTTCATTCTAAAATGGCTGTTAAGTAAAAAAAATGTACCTTTTGACATCCCATCGGAAGATGTCATCAACCCTGATTCTTTGGCAATTTCTTCCTGAGCACTCTCAAAAGTTGGGGTCTCCTCTGACAAGGTTCCTTCGTTCATCTGTTTGGCCATGTCTTGGGGATGGTGGAACACAAACAGATGATTAGGACCAAATGACACTCTGGGAAAGAATACAGAGATCTTCTGAATTGATCATTCCAGATAAAATCTATTAATTTGAAATAATTCAAAAATATCATAAGCTCATTTGGAATGAATACAAATGTCAAGTTCTATTTATCAAGGCCTGCATATTCATCCTACAATCAAAACATTCCAGAAAAGCTTTAACAAAAAACTTAACACACTTGTTGGACTGCTGTGGCTGCTGGAAAAATGACTGTTATGTCCACTTCCAATTAAGTCAGCTTGATAAAAAAAAACTCATTATATGCAATAAAGTGGAGTGAAAAACTTATATATTTAGATGTACTGGAAATGGCAAATTTGACAACAGGACATCATTTATGACCTCACAAGGTGATAATATATGTGAAAAGTGATTGGAAAAATGAGATCTGGATCAATGAATCATTTGAACATACACTGTATTAAGCTTGTAAGAAGACAGTATTCACCAGGTTTTTATAAAAAGCCCACCATGTTTTACCTTCCAATGTCTTATTACCTGCTATAGTATGAAAGAATAATACAATCCACCATGCAGATCTTTGTCATAGACAAAGATTCTTGTAAGAGTCTGATATTGTGTTTGATCCTGAGGGTGTAAATTTACTATCCAAAACATTGCATAATGAAAACATTCCCAAATAAAATATGACAGCAGCAATGAGGTTGAGTCCTTCCCTCCTGGTCCCTACCAGTGAAATTTAGCTCACTACTTATGTCTCTTGTTCCACTGTACAATCCATAGATCACCACATCACCAGCAGATTGCATCCACATATTGCTGGGAAACAATGCACACTGATTTTTAAAGCCTTTCAATTCAATATTTAGTGTTCGTTATTTCTTTCTAAAGTATATATTGATAATTAGCATCTTTGTTGCTTACTTGTACATCAATCAGTAATTCCCAGGTTAGCATGCCATAAACAGACTTGACTAAAATGTAGGAATCAAGGCAACAATCATTGTTGATGCTGTTTAAATGTGCTATTTTGGTTATCATTGTTGATGCTGTTTAAATGTGCTATTTGGGAAATCATTGTTGATGCTGTTTAATGTACTATATGGGTTATCATTGTTGATGCTGTTTAATGTACTATTTGGGTTATCATTGTTGATGCTGTTTAATGTACTATTTGGGAAATCATTGTTGATGCTGTTTAATGTACTATTTGGGTTATCATTGTTGATGCTGTTTAATGTACTGTTTGGGAAATCATTGTTGATGCTGTTTAATGTACTATTTGGGTTATCATTGTTGATGCTGTTTAATGTACTATTTGGGTTATCATTGTTGATGCTGTTTAATGTACTATTTGGGTTATCATTGTTGATGCTGTTTAATGTACTATTTGGGTTATCATTGTTGATGCTGTTTAATGTACTATTTGGGTTATCATTGTTGATGCTGTTTAATGGGCTATTTGGGAAATCATTGTTGATGCTGTTTAATGTGCTATTTTGGTAATCATTGTTAATGATGTTTAATGGGCTACAGTGTGATCCTGCTACAGCAGGCTCCATTATAACATGAATTTGGACATGACACGGTTGTGGTGTGGCTCTCAAAATTTCATATACATGTATTTTTCTTGTACACGAAAAGAAATTCTTTCTTAAAAGTATGAAAAAAACAAAAAAATTATTATCATTTTGGGGAAGAGATCGTGTATGAATATTACAAGACCATTGTGACGTGGCTCCTGAAATTTTATATGTATTTTTCTTGTACACGAAAAAGTAGTTTTTTCTTCTCAAAAGTACAAAAAATGACATAAAAAGTATATTCTAGGATCGTGTAGGGCTTCGCCAATGTTGCAAACTTGGACTTTTTTCCTTATTTGTGGCAAAATATACCATTTGGCAAATTTTTTATTGGCGAAATTGTTGACTGTTTAAATTTGTATATACAACCATTGGTTTGGAGTGGAGAAATTCAGAGGCCCCATGAAAGGAAGCTGCAAACTGAATATAAAATGCACTGAAATGTATCTACTGTTACATAAACAAATTCTGCGTCCATATTGACAAACCATCTAAACAGTGCACTGTTATATCATAATCCGCTATCTTGACATCAAACATGAGTACTGTATGTTGTGAGATATCCGCTTTTTTGTTGTTGACATTTCAGGTAACGGAGATCAACTGGACGAGGCAAATCTTGTAATCTATCTTTTGTCAGATTTTCGGCCACTTGCCAGTAATTAATATATTTACAAAGACTGAAATTTGTATGTGGATGGTAAGTAGAATTCCTCTTCTTTTCACTCAGAATTAAATCCTTCTGAACACTCACATTTTCTGTAATAATCCCTGTCATCAGACCAGAACACCTGCGTCTCTATCATCCCTTGACCCTTTGTTAAATTTCTGATGCATGCATAGAAGGCAGCATCATGCTGCTACCACAAATATATATATAAATTTATTTATTTAAAAACATTACTTATTGGTTTATTCAATGGGCAGGGAGGAAGAGTAACTAGAATAATCCAAACGACGGCCACATCCTTTTTAAAAATGTACCCAGATAAAATAGTTTGCTGAAATTTCAAAGGAAACAGATTACCTTTGAAACACTGTTTGTTAAGAAAGCGTACTCAGTACTCAGACAGTGTAATCATGCAATAAAATTATTTGATGTTGCCGCCACAATAAGAAAAGAGCATTTGTTTCGTTCTCCAAAGCTGGCCTTTAGTGGTGACTTCAATAATGCATGCACCCTTCATCAAAGAAAGCCAACTACAATCTTCAATAAAAACAAAGAACTTTTCTTCAAAGGAAGTCAGTACCAAACTTAAATAAAAGTAATGGAATCTGATGAATTTTTGCATTTTCCAAAGTGACTGGAACATGTTAACTGTGCTGTGAAAGTTTCCGTTTTGCAGGGAAAAAGTTTATGCTTATGAATGCTACCAATGGCAGCTTAAAACGCAAACTAATTTTTACTGACATGGGATGTACTGAAGAAAAAAATGTGCTTCATCATTCGTTACGTGATTGTGTTATGTTTTTCCACTGAATTCAGACCAGTATGACCTGTGACAAAATTACTGAATATTTTAAATCTCTGTGTGTGCATATTTTCAATGGAATAACTTCGTGGTTCTCTAAATAAAGTAAACTATCATATATGACTTCTCTGTTTTCACTACAGGTGTATTTCTCATTTAATATGCATCAATTTAAGATGGTAACTGTGCCGATGAAGCACATATTTTACCGCCTGCATTTATTACCTACCCCCCTGCAATTTTTTGGGTTCATGCATCATTTTCTTCAGCTAACTGACCTGGCTACTTATAACATGGTTCGGTCTATAACACGGTGTGGTTCTATGGCTCCCAACTACTGTGTTATAGCGGTGTCACACTGTATTTCGGTAATCATTGTTGACGCTGTTTGATGCATTTTTTGGGTAATCACTGTTGATGCTGTTTGATAGGTTTTTTGGGTAATCATTGTTGATGCTGTTTAATGTGCTATTTGGGTAATCATTGTTGATGCTGTTTAATAGGCTATTTGGGTGATCATTGTAGATGCTGTTTAATAGGCTATTTGGGTAATCATTTTAGATGCTGTTTAATGTGCTATTTGGGTAATCATTGTTGATGCTGTTTGATAGGTTATTTGGGTAATCATTATTGATGATGTTTAATAGGCTATTTGGGTAATCATTTTAGATGCTGTTTAATGTGCAATTTGGGTAATCATTGTAGATGCTGTTTAATAGGCTATTTGGGAATCATTGTAGATGCTGTTTGATGTGCTATTTGGGTAATCACAATGTCAATTTTGTTTAATATGCAATTTCAGTTTGTTTTGTTATGTTTTTCTGCTCATGCAACAGTTTTCTTTCATGATTACTAACAAGGTTCTGAGATAAATTCTAAACAATTGACTTGATAGTCTGGATTCTACCATTCTACTTGCTAAAACAGCAATATCAGCAATTTGCATCCTGAGGGAATTTCTTATGTCCGCTTATCTTTTATTGATCATTTAGGATTCACTTAGTATTGTAGTACATGATATGACATCACAGGAGCTTCCAAAATACCCGTTTTACTAGAGGGAATATTCCCACCAGGTGGCACTATGAAATGACCATGCATCGGAAAGCACTTGTATGGAGATATGACAGGGACAGCCATATATGTTTACAATGAAATGTGGTAGAAGCTTGCACTAAAATGAGGCTGGGGTGTCTAGATGCACCTGCATGCGGGAAGCAGTTTATAAAAATAGACAAAAGTAATGATATAGTCTTTGATTCAGCTTTGATCTATAACTGATTTACCTTCCATAATTAATAATGGAAAGATGGATTTTACAAAACTTACTATTACAACAATGTCATTTTTGACCTGAATTAAGACAACCGAATCAGCACCTGTCATGAGATTAATCAGTGTTTGTGTCACACTAACTTCTACACTGTACATTTTAGTAAGAAGATTCACTGCAATTTATGTTTATCTTGGTTATTGTGAAATGGTGCTCTCTTAAGAGATGACAGAAATCTTGGAGTTTTTGAGCACTGGGGCATCATGCCACTGACATGATGTATTATGTCCCAAACGGTTACATTATCCTGACATAAGGTCAACCAGTCCTAACACTAACCTTTTACTGTTAAGTACCAAATGAGGCAGCTGCTAGTACCATTTTTATTAGTCTTTGGTATGACTTGGTTAGGGTTCAAACCTGTAACATACCACATCCAAGGCCAATGGTCTAACCATTTAGACCACCAAAGTGGTAAATCTAACTTATGGCCCCAAGACAAAGGTATAGATCCTGCTTCTAAGTCTGCTGTAAACAGCTAAAATCTCCTCCCTCCCCTCTCCATTTATATCCCAAGGTTTAATTTTAGCCGACTTTCCAACTCTAACAAGACTGTCTCAGTAAGGCAGTTTATTTTTTTCAATAAGTCTGACTGGTTTTCAGTAAGGTGTAGCAAAGTATAATAAACTGCTATTGCAAAGTTGAATACAATTTGCATTTGAAATGTTCAGTATTTGAAACATTATGTTCAACTGAAAAGTTTGTAAAGTACACGCTGACTTTATCTACCACTAGTACAGTTGCACAAACTTTAGTTCCAAACCCTATGCAGCTCAACGGCTTGTTGCTGTCTCTCAACTTTAAGTAATTCTTGGAATTTTTTTCCATTTCACATGTTGACAGCAATCATATCTCCTACCATGAGACATACTCAAATTGACATGTGATGTCCAATAAATGTAATTGTGTCCCTTCCTGTTTTTATTCATAAAAATCTGAATATCCTTTCTTTTCTTCTGTACTGGTTATTGACACCTGTTAAGAGGCTTATTTTCCCTTTCATCTTTAACATGCAACACTTCCTGGATGTCATATTTAACAAATTCTGTAATCAACAGTTTGATCAAGCAGACGCTTTGCATAAAGAAATATGTACAGTCTGAGGTACTACTGTACAGCTTGTCTGGTTCCCTGACTAACTCCACTAATCTGAAATGAAACCTGGATCCAGATCAAACATGGACAAGCCAGTTATCTGGAATTTAATGCAATAATCATAATTCTGAAGATTTTGCTTTCATTCTGCAAGTCAGTATGTTATGGGTCATTTTTGTTAGACTTAAAGCAAAATTGTATGGGTTGGCAGGTCTGTTTTAGCTGTCACACTTGGAAATTACAAGCTATGTGAAATGATTTACATACAAGATGATATGTAAAACAATCTGCATATAAGATATGTGAAAACATTTGATTTATATTCAGAAGTTCATGCATGCATTCATTTAACATGGACAGAATCACTTTATTTCATCTAATTAGGCTCTTTATTAAGTGGATGAAAAAACAAAAACATGTTACAGTATGCTATGAAATCCATGTTACAGGATGCTATGAAATCTATGTTACAGTATGCTATGAAATCCATGTTACAGGATGCTACAAAATCCATGTTACAGTATGCTATGAAATCATGTTACAGTATGCTATGAAATCCATGTTACAAGATGCTATGAAATCCATGTTACAGGATGATATGAAATCGATGCTAGAGTATGCTATGAAATTCATGTTACAAAATACTGTGAAATACATTATTGTATTTAACATGAATAAATTTTGGCAAGAAAAGTAAATACAGCAATATTTATAGCATCCATTCTTTGGCAAATAAATGACAATTAAAACTGTATCAAACACTTTTGAAAATAATATCTTTGTAAACAGAATTTTTTCGCCATGGTATAATTTCATTACCTGTCATTATGATGAAGTTCTGTTTCCTTGGTGATCTTAGTGCCATTGACAAGAATGTTGGCTCCTGGTTGTGGTTTAAGTGTAACTTTGTTATTGCTGTTGCTGACAACTGCATGCTCCTTTTGGATGCTGAAATTTAACACAATATATTATGTAAAAATATGCATACATATGGAAATAAGTGTTTGTCCTAAATGTTGGATCAATGAATCTGACTTTGAATACAATTCTATTAAATCATGGCTGAAATCGGGCCCTGGGTGGCTGAGTGGTCTAAGGCACATGTCTTTACATATCAATCACATCCCACCTTTATATGTCTTGCCTCAACTGATGTGGGTATGTGAGAAAATCGGCCAGTAGCTTCCCATGGGTCAGAGGTTTTTCCAAGGGTTTTTCCAAGTTCCTCCTCCACCAAATATACTGGCTGCCATATATAGCCTATAATATGCTGAAAAATGGCAATAAGCAGACGAAAACCAAACCAAACCAAACCAAGAATGTTACATAATTATATGATTTGATCAAATGATGTGTGTTTTTCTATCGTTTTATTTGCTGGTATTTATTGTTTAACTTTTCTGTCTGGATGTATTTTATGCTGTTTATAAAAGGATGGTGTTTTAGGATTAACCATACTAATTGTGCTCCCACAGTAAACCTGTGGAAACAAAATGAGATTAAAACTATATTTACCAGTATTTGTTCTGATGGTAAAAAGTCACCTGCTACGAAGACTGCTCTATAATCTGGAGAACACTGTAATTATCTTGCTTTAATAAACCTTGATATTGAAAATTGATACCCAAATATCAAAATCCCAATTTGGATGCCAAAAGACATGTGCTAACAGATGGAAAACTTTGTTACTACAAAAAAGGAATCTACTGAATACTGTGTATTGGAATTATAGATTACTGCATTTGTATGGGAAAACATGAACGAGGTTTTCAGATGGAAATACTGCATGACCTTGAATAGTATACTGAGTACTATTATCATGGGTGTAAAATGTGAAGAGCACAGACCTAGATCTGTCATCATATCATGTGACGGCAGATAAGGGTCAGTTACACCATTTGTTCTACTTATCATTTTATGTAAATATCAGCTATTTAACTACAGTGCGCTATGGATGATCACTTGTGAAAATGCTTTGATAAAGCTAAGGGTCCAATCAATCCAAAATCACCAAAAACATACAGGAAGGTGTGAATTGTCTTGTGTAACTCTTGGCAGAATTATATTTATTCGCAATTAAGGGACATAACAAGAGGAAAGCATGGGAAATGTATCCCGCCACTAATTGCCCATAAAATAATAGCTGAATGAGTATTATAAATACAGACCACTCCGGTGGCCTAGTGGTTAGAGTGTCCGCCTCGGATGCGGGAGGTCGTGGGTTCGATCCCCGGCCGAGTCATAACAAAGACTTACAAAAACGGTACTAACAGCTGTCTCGCTTGGCGCTCAGCATTAAGAGGTTAGTGTTAGGACTGGTCGGCCCGGTGTCAGGATAATGTGACTGGGTGGGACATCATGCTACATGTCTGCGGCATGATACCCCAGTGCTAGACATCACTATAAAATGCCACATAGCAGACATCGTAGCGATATGACTGGAAAACTGTTAAAGCTACGTTAAAAATCCAAATCACATCACATAATAAATACATTAAATCTGCACTGGTAAACAACCATAGAATCCTCCTATCAAAAGCATGAAGAAAAGTGTATCTTGGGGAGTGAGTTTTTCAGAATGTTGGTGAGTGTGTTTTTCAGTACAACATATTTATTAAGATCACATTAGTTTTCTGCAACAGAAATCCTGACAGACAATTAAACGCAGGTCATAAATCGTGGAAGAGTTCCAAAGGTCGCATACTTTTCATTCACCTCATAATTTTCTCTGACATACTTGTTACTGTGAATATTACCCTATCACTTAATAGCCAATCCCTCTCAAATTTTACTATAGCACTATGATGACATAATGTAATGGTCACATTATTTTACATCCTTTCTCTGTTACATTTCATAATTTTATCATAATTTTACATCCAATCTATTTCAACCCAACCTCCTTCAGATTTCATAGTGCAATGATGTCATAATGTAATGATCCCATTTTGTTTATTCACTAGCAGACTGCCTCAGATAGGGCAGATTTGGATCTAAGCTGAAAGTAGATGGCATCAAGCAGAAATAAATACACTAGATATAGATGTACATCTTATCTCTTCAGCTCCCTCTTACCTAAGTCCATTTAGCAAGATTTCTGGTCGGGGAGAAGCACTCTTATTGCCAATACGGGAAGTACCTGAAAAACATAATGTTGGCATACTTAATTTCACTAAATAATTTACTAAATTTTATGATACATTTTTCATCCTTGTACAGACAGTTCCACAAAACTATATATAGGAGATATTACATGGCTGCTCAATTCATATATTATTTATTAAACATGTTATTCAATAAGTTTCATAAATTTCATTTGAATTAAACAGAAAATGTGAAAACTTGTCACATTACAAAACATTTGTTTTCAAAAATACATTCTGAAAACCAATTTTTTCAAGTAAAATGTTTCTTCATGAATACTTACCCTGTCATAATATCTTAGAACTTCTACAGCCCTGCAAATCCAGTCCTCCCAGATAAAACGTTTTGCTTAAAAAAGCTAGGTGGTAGTTAGAGTGATCTCCCCTTGGCACAGGGATTGGTGGCAAATCTCATAAATATTTCAGTTATTACCGGAATGTTGGCACACCCTCTATATGGATTTAACAGTGAAGTGGCTGGGAGGGTGTATGTCTATTATGATTCCCTACTGTATTATCAAAGAAACATATTTTACTAGAAGAAAATTGGTCTCTACCCAATCATAATACCTTAGAAGAATAGGAAAGAGGTGGAGGGAGATACATCCCCTTACCCCAGAAAGGCCATATCCAGTACCCTAGGGTATACTAGACAACTTCTAGATAACCCAACTGGAAAATAGACATTATGACTCCAACTGTTAGGGAGTGGTTTCAATTAAGAATTTTTCCTTTCTGCAAATCCAGCCGAAGTTGTGAAATAACATACTTATGAAGCTGTCAAATGTCCTGGTAAGGTGAAATATTGTGCCATTATTAAATATCACACCAGACTGGGCTGAGCCTTTGGGATGAACTCAGTCTCTTAGATAAAAGCTGGAGAATGTGGATCTTAATCAGGTCGCTGATTCTGCCTGTGATTGCCAATGCAGTGAGGAAGTAGGCCTTATGTGAATGGTGAACCTATGATGCACTTGAACATGGTTCAAATGGTTAGTACCCATCACAGATTCCACTTTGGGCACAGAGCCAGCATTTCTGGCATGTATAATCAAAGTTGAAGAAGGTCAGATATCTCTTCCACGATGATCCAGGGTGTTAGTGATTGTGGAGTGGTAACCTTTTATTGCACTTGGTTCTAACTTTTCCTTTTCAAAGAGCCAAAGGAGGAATTTAGCTATTTGAGGCATAGATGCCTGCTGAGGTAAAATGTTTTCCTGTGAACACCACTATGTTAAGATTTGACATTTGCCTTTGTATGCTTTCAGAGTGGAGTGACTTCTTGCTTGAGTGATTCTCCCCACAATCGGTTTTGAAAACTTTAGTTTTGAGGGCTTGATTAACATGATCCAGATGTACAGGTTCAATGGCTCTGGCTAATTGGGACAAAACAACTGCCATCTTGTTTGTTTGAGTAGATGAGGGATTGTCTCCATTTTCCTTGGAATTTCCATTGCAAGATTGATGAAGTCATATTTGATCGACGACTTCTTCCACCTGAGTGGTGCTATCAGAATATTAAGAATCTTGCTTTCTGTATCACCATTGGAATCTGAGTTGTTGGTGGGAAAGTGTGTGCATCCAGGCCATTCCAATCTATGGACAGTGCATCAACTTCACAGGCTTTTGGATCTGGGACAGTTGAGACAAAGGTTGGGAGTTTGGTATCCCACCTTGTTGGAAATAGATCCACCTACGGTTAGTCCCATTAGGCACATATCTGTGTGAAAACTGAGTTATGGAGAGACCATTCTGTCTGTATAAATTGACTGTTTGAGGACAATGAATCTGCAAGTATGTTTTGTCAACTTGGAATATGATGAACTTGGACATGGATTTGTTACTGAAGATGCCACTTTAGAAAGTCCCACACTAGGATGCAATGGTTTGGGCACTTGGTTCCACCCTGCTGTTTGAGGTAAGTCACCACCATAGTATTGTCAGATAAGATTAGAACTCAGTTAAAAATTCCTGACATTGATGAAATGCTTTCCAAATGGTTTCATCTCTAATATATTGATATGCAGATAAGGTTCCTAAGGGAGACCATTCTGTTGGCTTCCTGAAAAGATATTAGTAGGTGTGCCTCCTACCCTCTGTACTTGCATCCATGCAGTGATTTCTGGCAGTTGTACTTGCAGAGGTATACCCAATGTGGGCCAAGTGAGGATGCTGCATTTCTGGAGAATGTACTTAATATTTGTGCAGAAAATGACAGGATGGTCCGGTGGGCAAATGTTTGACCTCCATTGTGATAAAAGAATCATTTGCAATGGGCGCATAAAAAAGTGACCTAGGACAATGTGGTCTACTGCAGCATTGAGCAGGCCTAGTAGGCAAAGGAATTCTTGAGCAGAGTTTTCCTAAAGAATGCACCATAGTACTGATCAATGCCCATTCCTGATGGAGACTTTACTCTAGTTATCTCTGTTGAACTCCATACCAAGATGAACAAATTGTTGAGATGGTACTAGGTCAGATTTGTCCTTGTTGACAAGGAAGCCCAGATGTAGAAGCAGTGTAACAAGGGAAATAATTTCATGCTCTAAGAATGTCAACAAAACATGGGCCATTTTTCAGTTCATCAGACAAGTGAAGACTCAGGGACTGATGTCCAAATGGGAGTGCTCTGAATTTGTACACAGTGTCTTTCTTGGAAGATCGTGGAAGTCATGTGAACAGGGATGTGAAGATATACATTTTTAAAGTGCAAGCTGATTGCAAAAGTTCCCTCTTGGACCGCATTCAAAATGTGGATGGTCTTTCTATTGTGAACCAATCAATGCAAAAGAACTGATTGATGGCACTTATAGTTTGATGCTATGGACACAGAGTGCTCTTTGCCTCTGAGAACAAAAGTAGCCACAATAACCTGGAGAATTTTTCAGGGAAAGGTTGTTTATTATTTGCTGCATGGTGGTGGCTCTGAATGGACTTTTGCAGCTGATGGGTCTGTGGACAGAGGAGGAGGTGTGCTGGAAGTGATGCAATGTCCCTCAGAAATGACTTATTGAGTCCATTGATCTTCGAGGTAAATCTTGTCCCATTTGACTGCAAATTGAAGCCTTCCTCCTATTGGGATCTGTGGTAAGAGTGGTGTGAAGATGATGCCACTTTTTTTTAGAAATGGAGGCTGTCATGGGAGAAATGCTGATGAAAACTATCACCCCTTCTACGTTTTTTATCCACTGTATTCATCAGCCCCAAGAAGTGATTTTCTTATGAAATTGTAAGGCATATACTTCTCTTCTTCTTGTCTTGAGTCATTGATAATTATAATCTGTTGTGAAATATTTTGTTATAACACTGGTCAACAGTGAAATCATTACTGACTTGAAAAGGCCCTAATCTGTAGTATTTTGGTGTGCCGAACACGAATATAACCGTGAAAAATTTGTATTGGCTCTCGTTTTGAAGATATTCATATACCTCATTTTCTATGTTTCACTGTGTAAATTTCTCCAGTAGGACTGCAGCAACATCCGGAATAATGATGTAACATTGCATAATACCATCATGCTCACATCATCCACAGTTGATTGCATCATTTTCTGATGCAGTGCAATACTAATGCCATGCGGCTGCTGAAGTAAGTTGACGTCAGCAGTGTACTATACATGTGTAGGCCTATTATACTAATGCCAGGCGGCTGCTGAAGCTGACGTAAGCAGTGTACTATATAAAGCCCAATCAGATAGGTTCAGCATTTAAAATATTTTAGACGTTGTGCGAGACAGTTCAAGCTACTGTTACATAAAACTTATTATTTTATCCATTTACGTACAATAAAGAACAGTAATGCCTCGAAAGTGTGTTAATACCGCGGACAATTTTTGCTATATTTGTGGGGAAGTGACATTTGCCAACCAGAAGAAAAGTATCAATTCTCAAGTGAAGAAGGCATATCATCTTTACTTCGGATGCAAGGTTGGTGACCAAGACAAGCCTTGGGCTCCGCATATATGCTGTGCTACATGTACAACACAGCTTTCACAGTGGTTGAATTGCAAAAGGTCATCAATGCTGTTTGCAGTCCCAATGGTGTGGAGAGAGCCAAGCAACCACCTAAATGACTGTTACTTCTGCTTGGTTCCTCCTCTTTCCGGCGGAATAACGAAGCGAAAGAAGTCGAGAATAGTCTACCCAAACATTCCGTCTGCATTGAGACCAGTTCCACATGGTGAGGGACTTCCTATTCCAGAACCTCCAGCAGAATATTCTCTTGATTCATCTGACGAAGACAAAGGTGAGTCGACCTGTTCTTCTCCTGGTCCATCAGCATGCAGTGATCCAGATTTTCACTGTGGTGCATCATCAACCCCACACAGAATAACACAGGAAGAACTAAATGACCTGATTCGTGATTTGGACTTATCAAAGAACAAGGCAGAATTGCTAGGATCAAGACTCCAACAATGGAATCTTCTAGAAGAAGATGTCACAATTACTGCATATCGAAAGCGCCACCAGCAATTGGAGCCTTTCTTCAGAAAGGAAAGTAATCTGATATTCTGTTCCGATATTGAGGGCCTCATGAATGCTTTAAAAATCACTCATGACCCACAAGAATGGAGACTATTTGTGGACATGTGTTTCTTATGCGAGTGGGATAGCCGAGCAAGGGAAATGCACTACATGAGGAAGGAATGGACTCACAGGCAGAATGTAGCCATTGGAGAGAAGAATATCCAACACCCAGCTCTGGTTGAGGCTCAGAAAATCTTGCTACCACCCCTTCACATCAAACTAGGTTTGATGAAGAACTTCGTGAAAGCCATTGACCGGACTTTGCCAGCATTCCGATACCTGCATGAAAAATTCCCTCGACTCAGCGAAGCAAAGATTAAAGAGGGAGTTTTTGTGGGTCCTCAGATTCAAGAGCTTTTCAAAGATGACCGGTTCAACAACTTGCTGGAAGGTGACGCGAAACAAGCATGGAATGCTTTTCGCCTAGTTTCTACAAACTTCCTCGGAAATGTTAGGGCAGAAAACTATAAGGAACTAGTAGAAGACATGTTGATGAAGTATAAGAAACTTGGCTGCAATATGTCTCTAAAGATTCACTTCCTTCATTCCCATTTGGATTTCTTTCCTAGCAACTGTGGTATTGTTAGTGATGAACACGGCGAACGTTTTCATCAAGATATCGCAACAATGGAACAAAGATACCAGGGAAAATGGTCCACTACAATGCTGGCTGACTACTACTGGACACTCCTCAGAGATGCTCCCGAACAGCTGTACAAGAGACAGGCGAAGAAATCTAAGATGTAGTCAATGACTTGATTTTTTATAGGTAGGCTATTACAGTTGACCTTTTACTATTGGAATGCATTTCGTTATGTAAACATTAATTTCTTGCAGATTACAAAAAAACTAGAGCCAATTTTGCAATTTGACTGTCATATTCGTGTTCAGCACATAAAAATTGATAAGAATTGACTAATTTTATTTCAGTAACATGACTTTTGTAAAAATTTGTTGTCCAGTGCAATCATTGTTTTAAAAATATCTTGATGCGATGTATTGTTGTTGAATTCCTTGAATTTTATTCCTCACTGGTTTCATTATTCATAATCGGGTTACTATTAAGCTGACCAGATATTTTTCTTCATGTTAAATAATCTCTCATGAGAGACCACTTCTGAAGAGTGGTTCCCTATTTCTGCATCAAAGTGGTATATTGGTGTTATTTTGTCTTCATCGTCTGAGTTTAACCCAGAATCAGCTCAGGTCACCTTATTTTCGCATAAAACATACAAATGGAAGGGGACAGCTAATAAAATGTACACAAATGGAAGGGGACAACTAATAAAATGTACACAAATGGAAGGGGACAGCTAATAAAATGTACACAAATGGAAGGGGACAGCTAATAAAATGTACACAAATGGAAAGGGACAGCTAATAAAATGTACACAAATAGAAGGGGACATCTAATAAAATGTACACAAATAGAATAGGACATCTAATAAAATGTACACAAATAGAAGGGGACATCTAATAAAATGTACATAAATGGAAGGGGATAGCTAATAAAATGAACACAAATGGAAGAGGACAGCTAATAAAATGTACACAAATAGAAGGGGACAGCTAATAAAATGAACACAAATGGAAGAGGACAGCTAATAAAATGTACACAAATTGAAGGAGACATCTAATAAAATGTACACAAATAGAAGGGGACAGCTAATAAAATGTACACAAATAGAAGGGGACAGCTAATAAAATGAACACAAATGGAAGAGGACAGCTAATAAAATGTAAACAAATTGAAGGGGACAGCTAATAAAATGGACACAAATGGAAGGGGACAGCTAATAAAATGTACACAAATAGAAGGGGACAGCTAATAAAATGTCCACAAATGGAAGGGGACAGCTAATAAAATGTACACAAATAGAAGGGGGCAGCTAATATAAAGAAAAGATTACCTGTGTTACAGAAGTGAATAACCATGGCTGTAAGGGCAGGATCTTCATTCAGATTCCAGAAATGTGGAATGACCTTTCTGTCAGCCTCTCGCTTACTATCCTGCTCTGTTTGGGCCTGAAATAAGGAACCACAATGATAACAGTTTATAGCTGTCATTAAGTATTCTCTTTGTCTTTTAGTGGGAGTAGATTTTGGAAATATTAAAAATTCGATTTACTTATGGAAAAATAAAAAATATTTTTGTTCCTGTAGATTAGTTTTTTTCTTTCTCTTGAAAAATCTTTGAAAATATACGTTGTACTCTTTCGTTTGAATTACCTGCAAACTAGACACAGAAGACTATATCTTTCTGAAAATTATTTCCTTTGTCAGACATACCTGACTGACCATGAAAAAGACCTGCACTTTCTTCTGAAAAACTCTGCTAATTTAGAGTCCATGATCTGCATATATTTTACTGTCTCCTTTTGCATCCCATAAAAACACTTGTATGGCCATTGAAAGGGTCAGCATTCTCCTCATCCTCTCTTTATCTCCTTATCCCCTTAAGTGTTCTCTTTATCCCCTCATCCCCTAAAGTGTTCTTCTTATCCCCTCATCCCCTCAAGTGTTCTCTTTATCCCCTCATCCCCTCAAGTGTTCTCTTTATCCCCTCATCCCCTCAAGTGTTCTCTTTATCTCCTCATCCCCTCAAGTGTTCTCTTTGTCCCCTCATCCCTCAAGTGTTCTCTTTATCCCCTCATCCCCTCAAGTGTTCTCTTTATCCCCTCATCCCCTCAAGTGTTTTCTTTATCTCCTCATCCCCTCAAGTGTTCTCTTTGTCCCCTCATCCCTCAAGTGTTCTCTTTATCCCCTCATCCCCTCAAGTCTCTTTATCTCCTCATCCCCTCAAGTGTTCTCTTTATCTCCTCAACTTCTGCATCATCAGGACCAGATTGATCAGTTTCCTACTCTACAATTACATTCTCACATCCCTATGATCTAGGATACCAACTCTGTTGTGCTCTGTTGTGCATTTTCTCATGCTAATTTTGGGACAAATAAGCATCTCCTCAGTAGTTAAACTCAGTTCCTCTTCTTCAAGTGCTCTCTTTAATTTATCAACTTGTGTATAATCAAAGTCCTGAGTAATACATTTCCCTGACTAATGTTATCTACCCTGATCTTTGATCTTTATCCTGACCAGCCTACCTCCCCTTCTATACTTCATACATACCTGGTTGACCATGGCATTATCATGCATTCTCTCTTGCCAGCTTTTGGACATGTTGGATATCTCCTCTTGCTTTCTCCTCAGTTCCTCCTCAAGAGCTCTCTTCATCTCTTCAACCTCTGCAAGATGCAGTGTTACAATTTTTAATCTATCTTAACCATGAACATGTCCTAAAGAAATTCAAGCTCATGGGATTATTCCTAGAATGAAATCTAGGTTTCATAATGTGCATATGAACTCTGTTTGTGGCAGAATTTTAATTCACACATACCCAAGAACAAGGATGTTCTACCTAGGCGGTATGCAATCTGGAACTAAAAAGACTGCTTGAAAGGAACATAGTCCTTCGATCAGCTTCAATTATTGCCACAGGCATAGTCGGCCTCTATACTCCCATGGTAAACTGGGAAGGTCAGCGCCAGAATAAATTCAAACAACGAAGGTGAACCAATCAAATATAGTTGACTAGAGGGATCAAACAGTATCAAGGAGTGTGGTCTAAAATTTAAGCAGGAACAGGCACCATTTGTATGGGAAAAATTTCACTAAGATTTGAGTGCACTTAGAATTTTGGAAGAGTACAGATGCATGAGTCTGACTCAGATCACAGTGTTCTGTGCGATTAGGGTAATTCTAAAGGAACTGTGTAATTAGGGCAATTCTAAAGGAACTGTGTGATTAGGGTAATTCAAAAGGAACTGTGTGATTAGGGTAATTCTAAAGGAACTGTGTGATTAGGGTAATTCTAAAGGAAATGTTGATTAGGGTAATTCTAAAGGAACTGTGTGATTAGGGTAATTCTAAAGAAAGGCCATTCTGCGATTTGTGGTGACTTATCTCATAAAAGGGAAACAGGAATTAAATTTAACAGCTTTGAAAGAAACTTACCGGGTGCATACATGAGGCAGCAAAATAGTAAAGGGAGGAAAGAGGAAGAAATCACAGCAGAAAGAGGAAATAAGATGAAATAAAGGGAGGAAGAGGATAGGAGGAAGAGGTAAAAACAGAAGAAAAGGAAGGAAGGAGGAGAAAGATTGAACAGGTGAGTATGACAAACATTGCACGAATAGTGACTCTCTCACCTGTAGATCAGAAAATTCCGAATGATGAATTAATTTAATAAATTGGAACTGGACTAACCAGGTCAAATACTATGTGTTATTATACTGAACAGAAACTGAAGCCTTGATGTAGATATCATAAGAAGCCTTCTGGTGAAAACCCAAACCTGCCAACCTTCTCAGTAAGACAGTCAAAATGTTTCCATACAGTAGACTAATTTTCAGAAAGGTGTAATGAAATTTGATGTACTGTTATTGTCTTTGAAGCAACACAAGTTCACACATGTGATTTGAGAATAATAAAGTGAAGACAAACATTATGTTAAAAAAAAAAAGTGTAAAGTACTCGTAGACCTTAATTACATATAGTACAGTCTCAGCTTGACATAATCTTGGGTTTAAATCTTTGGAAGTCTTTCTTTGAAAACCCCATACTGATATAACTTTCCATTCAGGAGGAGTAGGAAAAACAAGGTTTTCAAGATGGCAAGTATACTGGACTCAGATCAGCACCATTTTCATTCAGGACCAACTAGACATTATAAAAGTCTTTTTATGATGCTGATATGACCATGTCTTCAGGTAGAAGCCATAAAATGACACTCAAGACTGCTGTGGCAGCCACAATTTAAAGTCCAAGCAGCATTAATTTCAATCATAACCTGCCAGACATCATAATAAGTCTTTTGGTGAAAAGTCCAAGCCAATATCATGAGAAGTATCAATATGAAGATTTTACAGATGGCTGCCATGCTGGTCACAATGGTAGTCAAACTGGCACTGCTCTTTGTACTTACCGTATTGGATGTCAAGTTAATACCATTTCATTTAGGACAATCTAAAATTCATAAGAAGTCTTCTGGTGAAAACTTCATGTCACTATGACTTTCCATTCTGGAGAAGTAGCAGTAACAAGATTTTCAAGATGGATGCCATGGCAGCCATAATGGATACCAGTCAACACAGATTTAATCTGGGACCCACTATATAAGACATAAAGACTTTTAGTAAAAAACCCATTCTTATATGATCATTCATTCTGGAGGAGCAGTGTGAACAAGATTTTAAGATGACCACTGTGGTGGCCATAATGGACATCTGAGCAATGCCATTTTCATTTATGATCAACTACATCTTGGCAAGTATGTGTATCTTCCATGTAGTTAAGAAGGACTGGTGATAAGAAATTTAGCAAACAGGCATACACATAACAGATGATGGATGATCTACAACAGGTCACTCCATAAGCTCTTTCTATTTATGACCTGAAATGCTAACAATGTTTTAACAATGTCAATAACTAACAAAACTTGTGGGAGCAAAGCGATTCGTCAAAATGCCCATCTTCAGGTGACGACCATAATCTTTACCAAGTTTGATGGCAATTCCAATGAAAACTGGGACTAGAGGCATGAACAAGAATGTCATGCACAACATGAAGCTATAAGACTAAAAGGGGAATAACTCTTAAAACTGCAGTAACGATTTGACTTATTAATAAGTACATATTTTGGTGATGACGATGATATCTATGACAATAATATTTACCAAGTCTGATGGCAATCCATACAAAAACTGGGGGAATAGTTACACTAACATGTGCCAGACACATAGCTGCATGGATGAATGGACAAAGGGATGGATGGATGGTTGTCAGAATCACTATATGCCCGTGCCTCAATAGATTTGTGCCAAACGAAAAGAATCTGGACTCTCAGGAAAATATTGGGAACATGAACCCTTTAAGTCATGATATTGCAGGCTGAAAATCAAACTCGTTAGCAATCTTATGATTGCCAATCTGACTTAACATTAACTGCATTGTAATGAGACTAAACAATTTTCTGTCACAATGAAATTGGGTCCATTAACCAGATACAATTCACCTAATGACTTGGGATGCTGAGAATGATATTTCATGACCTTGTAAATATCACAATGCAATTCAAATTTGGTTGAAATCCAATGTGAGTAGAGAGTTTCAGCATAAAAATCAGTGTATGGTGTATAAAGTGGTCCTGATACAGATCACCTAGGTTAACTGACTCAATAACTGACCATGTAACTAAGCAGCCTTATGTCATATTCTACGAGCACAATCTATGTTAATTTCACCTATTTTTATATAATTTTATTTGGAAAAGCAAAAGATAAAGGCATAATTAAGTCACAAAATCTCTTGATCATAATCAAAATCAACCAAGATCTTGATATAAAACTTATTTACCAACTGCACCGATGACAGAGCAAAGTTTTCTAGTAAACTATGTTTCTCTGAGAATACTTATTCATTGAGATTAACATTAGGGATATAAGACTGCTACCTCCTGAATCCATCCCTACTAAAAGGTGAAAATTCATCTTTTCTGTCAACATCATCTAGACAAAGGGCAATAACTCACCCATTACTTCCCTTTGCCAACACTATGTGCTGCCAGTTAGAAAACTTGCATAGCAGGGTGAATGGGATGGTCTTTAAGTAATGTGATTGGGAAAGCATTCTTGGAGCAACATAATTTACCACAAAAATTTGCTTTCTCCTTTGAATGCATTCCCCAATTATAGCATAGAAGAATAGGTAACAGAAGGAGGGACTGATGAGTGTCCTACCTGTACCTCCAGTGTCCTATGAGGGAGGAACAAATGTCAATGAATACCTGCTCCCCTACTTAAAGCAAACAGTCTATGATCATATGAACCATGACTGCTCTATCAGGTTAAGAAAATGATTATTTTAATCTTTTTAAATTAAATGATGAATCCAGCAAAGTTATGAGGCTGTCTTATTTTAACTGGGTCTGATTGTCATCTGGACCACAGCTATAGGATCCACCAGATTTAGACTCTGTCTCTAAATCCATGAGATAAAAACTTGAGAAGGTTGAATC
The DNA here is from genome assembly GCA_028554795.2 of Sinohyriopsis cumingii. Lineage (NCBI taxonomy): Eukaryota > Metazoa > Mollusca > Bivalvia > Unionida > Unionidae > Sinohyriopsis > Sinohyriopsis cumingii. The sequence goes on along the minus strand of CM068841.1, from coordinate 48,039,580 downwards.
TGCATGCCAGTCAACAGTATGTATGATGTCTCAAATCAATACAATGCGTTCGAATGTGAAACTCACTGAGATCATTCTACTTCCATGAGCTGAAATAATCATATGTTGAACATGTAGCCCACCTTAGCAATTAAGACCAGACTTCAGGAGATGATATCCTCTATTCTACCTTCACAGGGAGAAGAGTCCCTTGAGGTTGCTATGATTTGTCTCTGTGCACTTTAAGTAGTGCTTGAGGCACAGACAGGACCTTGCATGGCTGCTGCTCCTGACTTATATATATATATACAGACAAAAGGGAGCGTATGACAACTCAGTGTTTGTCTGACAGTAACCAGTTCTTGGCTACAAACCCTGGTTGAGTCATACTGATCACTAAACTATCTGACCTGAACTGAAGATAAATCCAGTCGGCTCACTCACAATGCATAATGAAATTAAAGCTATCAGGAAACAGGTTTGATATGATATTAGCTGCAATGATGTCTGAGCTAATGGCTCAAATTTATATAAATTGAGCCAATTTAAGATGCAGGACAGATCCCATTAAGGAAACAGAGCAAGGGATTTTGGTATATTCAAATCAAAATTGGCTAGTAGGTCTGACATCTTTATCACGACTCATATCTCTTCTGTCATGGCGTTTCAATGTACCAGATATCATGGATTGGTAGCCTTTGATCTCCTCATAGATACAGCAAAATTTGTTTCACTAGTTGTGGGATAAAGGCAATCAAAAGGAGGATATTAATGATGCAATACTAGTCCCTGAAAGAGTGGAGGGCCTTCTTGCTCTCAAAATTCTCCCCTCAGTCAAAATTCTATATTCTTTCTCTTAAGAGATTGTCCTGACATGAGTCAGGTTTGAAGGAGAAGATGGTCTGAACAGGGTGGTGGTGGGAGGGAACACCTGCAACTATGAAAATTCATTCTGGCCATAATTTTCCTGTCAGTGAGTAGCTCCATTGCTAGATCGAGTGGATTGATGACCCATGATGTGTCCCTTCTGAAAAGGGCTATCAGAATTATCTTGCAATTCTGACCCCTTATTTTCTATGTTATTTTCAGTACTAAGACTGTGTGTTTGTGTGTGTGTGTGTGTGTGTGTGGGGCAAATGCCCATAACCCCTCCCAACTGACTGACAGTGCATTTATATGGATCCAGAATATATTTGCACTTCCATATTGTTCCAGAAAATTTTATCATCTGATGACCCAGGTTTGAATTTAACACAAAACTGGTTTGGATTAACAGAAGGTGTTTCATATGATGCGTGAAAGTGAAGCTTCAATATTATCGATATCATGTGATGCAATGGGGAGGTAATATGCAAGAGTTACTGCCCTTGGTCCATATGATTAAGACCTCAAACATTAATTTTTCATCCTTTAGTATTGCTGAATCTGGGAAGTAGTAGGCTCATAACCCAAATGGTGATTGGAGAATTTATTCAAAGGAGAAATATAGAAACTAAACATGACAAAGGTCTCATTTAACATTCCTCATTTATCTCCCAAAAATCTGACAGCCTATGTATTTTTACCTTCAGGAGTATACCCTCCTTTGCTTTGTGTCTGTTGCTCTAAAGGTACTCCTCCAGCCTTCAGCATTTCCATTAAACGAGCATTTTCCTCTCGCAACTCTCTGATCAATTTGTCTGTTGGGCTTTCATTTATCGTTGCTGTTGTCTTAATAGCTTTTGCCCTGTCAGCTGGAAATGAAAAGAGTTATCTACACAAATGACCTTTAACTATATAATGTAAATGGAGGACATACTATGAAGGTAATTTTTTCACTCATGTAATCTAATTTGTTTCAACATGCATACAAAAAATAATATGGGCATCACTTTGAACGTTTACCTAAATTTAAATTTATTTATTTTAGAACAAAAAATAATTTCATTTACATGTTCCAAATCAGGGCAAAATGGGATTTTTTTATTTTACTGGCTCACCTGTTCTGGCAGCTATTTTAGCTTAGAAAATTTAAAGTGCTTCTGTAAAAATTTAAACACTCCTCTACAAAAGGAGGCAAAAATTAGCCATTTTTATACTGGTTCTAGTGATAGCCAAAATCACCAATGGTGATTAAAATTCTCAATAAGAAGACACCCAAGTGGGTCTTGGATTGTCGGCTGACATCTGCCAAGCAGTCAAATGTTAGAGCAGATAACTAAAATTTGGATCTATAGGACGCTTTCTGAAACAATTTCTTCCCATGTTTTTAAAAAAACAATTTCTTCCCATGTTGTTTTAAAAACAACTTCTTCCCATGTCATTATAAAAACAATTTGTTCAATGTTTCTTCAGTTTCAATATCTATTTCAGTATCTGAGGATGCATCAACATCATTTGTCAAATAAAAATCTTTAAGCCAGGATGCTTTCTGTCAAGAGTTGGTCAAACTCTGTTCAGTGATTCTTTAAGATAAAAGCTGCCAAAATGTTTTTCTATTTTTGTAATGGCCACAAGATTGGCATCATTCTCAAAATGTGCCAGGATGTTTTCCATCAAATTTGGTCAAATTCTGTTAAACAGCTTTATAGAAGGTTATTAAAAGTTAGATTTCAAGACAGATTGGTATCGTTTATATATATTTAAAAGCCCTTCATGCTAACTGACTTTCTACTAAATTTGGGTAAATTTTGATGAGTGCTTTTTATGAAGTTATTCAAAGGAATTTCTAAATCCATTTAAAGTTGGAATATTATATGGTGAATCTCCATTTTTTAAAATTAATTTGAAGGACCTTCATGAAAGATTATTTTGTGGTCAAATTCATTCAAATTTTAATTAACAGTTTCTGAGAAGAAGTCATTTAAAATTTATTTCATTTTGAATAATGGTGGCCATGGTTGATACTGGATTGGCATTATTTCTATCAATTTGAAAAGCCCTCAAGCCAGGATATTTAGTCAAATTCAGTCATATTCTGCTAAGCAGTTTTTCGAATTTATTTATAGGTTAATCCAATTTTAGTAGCAATCACCATATTACAGGTTGTTGTTCTTGAAGGGTTTAACGCCATTTTTCAGCATATGATAGGCTATACATGGCTGCCAGTGTTAATGGTGGAGGAAGAACCCAGGAAAACCCTGGAAAGAACCACCAACCCACGAGAAGCTACTGGCTAGCTTTCTCACATACTCACATTAGCCGAATCCGAGACTTGAACCCATGCAGACAGAGGTGAGATGGCAGTGATCCGTAATGGTGAGTGCTTTAGACCACCCGGTCACTCTGGGCCCCCATTACAGACTGGTATTAGTTATATAAATGTGAAAAAGGCATATATGACAGGGTGTTTTCTGAACATTTGTCAATAATTGGATAAGTGGTTACAAAAGCCATTTAGAGATTTTTTCATTTTTATATTGGAAGCCGTATTTGATAGCAGGATAATTTGAACAAAATTGAAATACCTTCATACCAAAATGCTTTCTGTCAAATTTGGTTAAATTCTTTACAGTGGTTTTCAGAAGATGTTGTTTAAATGTTTTTTAATTTTTAGTAAAAATGGCCATATTTAATGGTAGATAATTACATCATGAGGCTTCTTTCAAATTTAATTTAATTCAAGGTATATAGTTATTATCTGAACAAAATTGAAAGACATCTATACCACGATGCTTTCAGTCAAATTCGTTCTGCTGAGTGGTTTTTAATAAATAATTTGAAGAATGTTCTACTTTTAATAAGTGCAGCCAAAAGTCATACAAAAAATATTGATTAAAGATTTTTGAAAAAATGTCATTTTTAGGCTTTCTATGTTTAATAATGGCAGTCATATCTGACATCAGCTGTGTATCATTTTAACAAATTTTGAATGAGTTTAATGCCAGGATAATTTATTTCAAATTTGATTAAATTCTACTGAGCATTTGTTTTAAAGAAAAGATAAACAGAAATGTGAAAAGTAATACATGTCAGAGGATGCGTGATGGATGAAGAACCATACCATAATCTCACTTTGCCTTAGGACAAGGTGAGATATAAAAAATTTTTTTTAAATTAAAACAAATGATGGGACTTTTCTGTAAGATCAATTTGTGTTACACATTTTTTATATTTTATAAATAAATAGATCATATTTCTTTAAGAAAGGAATATGCAGAATTCAAAAATAGTCTTAAATGAAAATTTTGGGAAGCAGGATAGTTATGAAAATATAAATATTTGTTAATATTAGGTAATGACGAAAGCTGAAATGTCAATTCAGAATAGAAAACTCATAATGCAACAAGAAGTGGTTTACATAAAGACTCCTAATGTCCAGTAATCTCCATTTTATACTGCTTGTGTTATTACCCTATGCTCCATCACTTTCAATTTATAGTCTGACTATACCTTCCCGTTTGTCACAGTCCATTTTCAGCAAAGGGGTGTATGCATGACTACAGCTGTACATACATATGTCATCTGCTTCCAATATTTACAATCTTGAATCAAGCAAAGGAAAAGAATAACAACAAATTTTGATTCACATGGATTTAACAATTTAATTTCTATGTTCATGTGTACAAAGGGATACAAGTCCAAAATCTCAACATTGTGGTAATTTACGGAATTATCCAGCAGTTACCAAATAGGATGAACTACGTCATTATGCTGTCTGAGGGAAATAAACTAGCCCATAGTGTACACAATATGGTGCCATGTTAGTATAGAAAGTTCCTTAAGCATGAAAGGGGCAGGGGATACCAGTATTAGTGCCACTCTGGTTACAGTCAGGTTAGAAATTATAAATCAAGGATTCAATTGACTAAGTTCTGCACACTATTTATCACATTAAACATTTTTGTTATTGAAATCTGTGGGGGGTGTGTGTTACAAACAAAGGGGGGAAGTATAGTTAGACTATACTTATACTTCACTTTGTTTCCATGGTAACACAATAAATATAAATATGCATCCTGGACATGTGTCCAAAACCTGGTTCAGATACCTTGAAAGATTTGAGACTTGTGCACCAGAGATGGAAATGTTTGTACTTCAAATGCTGCTTTAATTATCCCTTTTATTGGCTGATGATACATGCAAGCTATGTCTATATAGTTAATTACATTTATAAATGAATATGTCTATATTGTTAATTACTTTTATAAATGAATGTCTACATAGGTTACTACTTTTATAAACGAATATGTCCACATAGTGAATTACTTTTATAAATGAATATGTTTATATTGTTAATTACATTTATGAATGAATGTCTATATAGTTAATTACCTTTATAAATGAATATGTCTATATTTTTGTTGTTGTAGGGTTTAACGCTATTTTTCAGCACAAGATAGGCTATACATGGTGGCCAGTATAACTGGTGGAGGAAGAACCCAGGAAAACCCCGGGAAGAACCACCAACCCATAAGAACCTACTGGCAAGCTCTCTCATGTACCCATGTTAGCCGAGCATGAGACTAGAACCCACACAGACAGAGGTAAGATGGCAGTGATCCAGAACGGTGAGTGCTTTATACCACTCGGCCACACGGGGCCCCGTATATACTGCTAATTACTTTTATAATTGAATATGTCTACATAGGTTGGAGATATCTTACCGAATCTAAGGGTGGACAGTGTCTCTTCATAGTTAATATCAGCTGGGCTGAGAGCAGCAATCTGAAGAAGAAAATTACAGTGATTCATATACTTCAAACAACAATTTTAACGACTGTGGTTTTTTTCTTCTTCAAATTTTGAAAAGACCCTATATTTGTGAAATATTGTTCAGTGTAATGAATAATAACTCTGCTGAATATTACATGTTATTCAGTAAAAACTCATATTGCAAATACCATGTTGAAATAAAATGCACAACCAATATTTAAAACAAGTATGTTATCACATATGAAATACAATGTAACCACATATAATATTGACATAAACAAGCATTTGTTACATACAGCCTGTTATATACATCAATACATTATATATTCTATATTAGATATATGTATTTTATACAGTAAAACTTTAACTGATGTGAAGCAAGGGCAATAGGTTAGGCTGACTGGTTCAAAACATTTATTTCTTATTCATGAAACCCGATCTATTATTTTTATGAGATTTAGAGAAAAATGCTATTGAATTTGGTTTAGAATTGTACACGTTTATTCAGCTGCATGACACTAAGAACTTAATGTTATGGCGTTATGTTAAAATCTATTCATGTGGCATAAAGAAATATTATTGTATGTACTTGCTTTTAGGTTGAGTCCAACTGCAAACAACATAGTTCCTGATCTACCATAGCAAAATGCGCCTGAAGATCAGGGTCTATGTTGTTTCTTCTACTGATTACTCCTAGCAAACTGCACAGATCCAGATCTGCTGGCACATTATGCCTTATAAGAGTACATGAGGTATATATCAAATGGCTTGTGCCATCCAATGGAAAATTATCTGTCATAGGGATCATGTAAATACTGATAAATGCAACACCAACCATGACAGTTTTACTGTTGCCTCCAAGAGCATTCTGAAGAAGTCGCGTCAGCACAGAATCTCTGTATGGAACTGAAATGGAAGATGCATCATCCTCAAATTTGTGAAGCAATCTTTTTGAGTATTTTCATAAACCTTTCAAAATTAACAAGAAATAGTGGCAATTGATTATGGTCATCATCTTATGAATTACAAATCAATTTCCTGTTACAATTTTATTAGAGTTATTGCCCTTTTATTTTGTAGCTTAATGCAGTGTATGAGCGCATAAGGGTCTGACAAAATGACAGTGAAACCTGTCAATAAAGGACAATTAGTGATGCCCTTTATATTCGGATGAAATATATTGGCAAACCTCAGAAATATTTGTATTCTATGTGTAATATGTGAAGTTTCATTGTGCAGTAGCCCCTCACTATAAGAAACCCCAATATAACATAATCCTTTTATAAAGCTGGTCTAGTCATTAAATTATAGAACAATAACACTATGTATAACATACACCAATATATGGTGTATACATATATATACATATACATCATCCGTAACACAATCGGTCTCCTGAAGAGCATTACAGCAAGGGATTAATGTACTTGCTTCGTCATGAACATAATGGCAGAACAAGATAAATCATGTTCCAATATTCAGGGTTCATGTGCGGTGTGATTCAGGTGAAACAGTTGCCCCATTGCCTGTCAATTCACACAGATACGATGAAAAGAAAGCTCATGTCACCTTTTATCAAGTTGATGTCATCTTTTTTCTTTTCTGGCCCAATGAATCAGAGTGTGCCAAGTCAAATCCAGTCTTTTTTATGAGTCAACTCCTGTTGTTTTTATGTGTGTATGTCAGCATGTTTATTTATGTTACCTGACTGCAAAGTAATGTATTTATGCCAGCAGAGTGTTAAGTCAATGCCTATCCTCTTGATGTCTATTTGTGTCAGCAGAGTGCATAGCCAAATCCTGTCTTTCTTGTATGTCAATTTATGTTGCCAGTTATGTTTCAAAATATGAAGTTCTCACCAAAAATTCACACATAGAGCTTAAAGAAGTGGGTGAAATTTAATCCATTAATCAAACAAGGGTCTTATTACTTTGAGGTGGTTTATACACTGATTTCTATTAAAAGGAAATGAGTTTATTTGTATGTTATACAGGAAAAGTATGAAAAGGGGGCTTGTACCTTAAAACATGTCACCCTTTTTTGACAGTAACATATTTCTAGGTTGACTTCATTTTTTGCAGAAGAAGAAGGCAAACAAACCTATGGCAAATTTAGTGAATCAAACCATGCAAAACAAGTTAATATTTTTGTCAAATTCAATGAGTATTTCTTTTGTTTTATATTTTTTGACTCCAAGGTTTAGTAAAACAGGCGATTTTAGCAACTGTTCATAGCATTCTAACTTCTGACCACTCTATTTTTGCCAATTTTCTGACCACTTCACCCCAATTAAGCAGGACATTATATCAGTTCATCCAAATATATGAGTACTGCATTTAATCTGAATTTACCCAATCTCTTCCAGACTTTCAGTGTTTTATTTTACTAATTACAAATGCACCTGTTGTAATCAAGGAACTGGAATGAATATTTTATTTTACACCAAAACATAAAATGGGAGTAAGTTATCTGTGGTTCACTCTTCAAAAAATACTTTGCCTTTAAAAAGTATAAATGTACAAATTAACATGATGCAAATCTTAGGGTTTTGAATCTTTTGCACACAGTGTGATTTCATTAGCTCAGTTCCAAATACTCCCATTATGACCATATGAATCAGACAATGAATCATCCACAATGAATGTTTTTCATCAAAATGTCATACAATGAAACAGGCAAAGTCTAACATGGCTGGCTGACCTCTTGTGATGTCATGTGTATACTGACTGATTTAGCCAAGTCAGTACACAAGGAAACTATCACTGACCTGTTTTCTTTATATCTATTCATGCTTCCATCTCACTCTCTCTCTTTGACATATCTTGTATTCTGTAATTCAAATAATTGAGGGGAAGGCCAATTCTAAGTATTATAAACTTGTGTACTTCAAATGAATGAGTGAACTTGTACACTTACCCTTTCCAATTTTAGTGTAAGATATGTTTAAGCTCAATTATATAGGTGTAATTTATTATAACTGCTGTCTTTCGTTCCCTTTTCATTCAGGTGAAATTTTCTTTTATCATTTAATGAAAAGACAATATTCACTATTTTCTCTCCCCTTCCCCATCTGCAACAATTTGCCACTTTTTGCTCCATTAACAGAATACAAATGTTCATTGCAATAAGCAAATTATAAAAAATGTTGTGCACAGATTTCTCCTATGCAATGAAATTATGTACATTCTGTCAAAGGACGCGCTAAAACAAGTATTTTTACATGCTAATTTTTCTTACTGTACATGCATCTAATTCTTCTGTCGAGAAGCAAACACTCACGACATGCAGTAATAGCATATTTACTAATTTGTATCGATATAAAAAATGCATAAAAATATAATAATTTTTGTTTACTGCAGTTTAATGGAAGTAGCATTCAATTCATGATGTCAAAGGCCATATAGTCATGGAAACATCCAAATGCCATCCCTCACAGGTCAGTATTTTATGGCAACTGGGTCTAATAAAGTACCTTTATCTTCCAAACAACATAACAAAATTAAATAAAAACTGAAATAAGCCAAAATGTTATCATTTACTAAATTTGATTCATGGAAAATGTAAACCCATGGACACAACATTAAACAAATGTTACTGTACAAGAAACTTACCAACAATTTTTTTTTTGCCTGTGGACTGGTCTGCCAGAGCTTTGATGACATTTCCCAGTGTGCTCAGTGACTGATTGATTGCGGAACCCTCCTTTAGTCTGTCTCCTGTGGCTCCAGTAGAATCAGCTCTTTCACTGAAATTAAAAGTCGAATTTGATGAGAAATGTCAAGAATTTGTGATCCTAACTTTCTTGTGTTATCGCTATGTTAGTTAGGTTGCTTTAGTTTCATAATTCAAGGCATACACTTAAAAGTATAACAATGTCCTTTAGGCAGGAAAGATATACAATATTTATTTGCTTATAAGATGAGTCCAACTGTAAACTCGACAGACCCAGATCTGCCAACACATAATGTTCTGGCAGATCTGGGTCTGCAATTTGTTAGGAGTAATCAATAAAACAAATATGACAGACCCTGATCTGCAGGTACACTATGCTACTGAACATCAGGATCTTTGTTGGTGCAGTTTGACTTGACTTATAATTGAGTACTTACGGTAATCTGATTTTCTAGAAAATATCAGTTTATACTTCCTTCATTTATAAAAAAGAGACAAGAAAGAAAATGTTGACTAAAACAAATCTGTAATAAGTTGATGTGTCCTCAAAACATAGGTACTTTATGGTTAATTTTCAATATGAAAGGTAATGCCATGTAGCCAATTAAACTTTATTTTCACAATGACAATCACAATGCCATGTAGCCAATTAAAATTACTTTTCACAATGACAGTCACATGGACATGTAGCAAATTAAACTTTATTTTCACAATGACAGTCACATTGCCATATAGCCAATTAAAATTACTTTTCACAATGACAGTCACATGGACATGTAGCAAATTAAAATTACTTTTCACAATGACAGTCACATGGATGTGTAGCAAATTAAACTTTATTTTCACAATGACAGTCACATGGACATGTAGCAAATTAAACTTTATTTTCACAATGACAATCACATTGCCATGTAGCCAATTAAAATTACTTTTCACAATGACAGTCACATGGATGTGTAGCAAATTAAACTTTATTTTCACAATGACAGTCACATGGACATGTAGCCAATTAAAATTACTTTTCACAATGACAGTCACATGGACATGTAGCCAATTAAACTTTATTTTCACAATGACAGTCACACAAATATGTAGCCAATGAAAATTACATTTCACAATGAGAGTTACATGGACATATAGCCAATTAAAATTACTTTTCACAATGACAGTCACATGGACATGTAGACAATTAAATTTACTTTCAAAATAACAATCACATATACATGTAGCCAATTAAATTTACTTTCAATTTAACAAACACATTTACATATTGCCAATTTCATTTAAATATACTTGCATAGTGTAATCATGGCAAGTCTTGGGAAATGAAGAAATAGTTTTTATTTTTATGCCCTAAGACTTGTATGCAGATAATAAATATGGCATTTTTTATGTGCCAATACTTATAGACACAAAGATGTCAAGAAAAAATTGGTAATATTGCCATACATGACACAACAGTGACCAGCGCTTGTTTAATTATTATGTCAGCAAACTATTATAAACTACTATGAACATATTTATGTTACTTTCTTTTATCTACATATTTCTTAATTTTTCTGGCATGAATAAAAAAAGGTAAATAATGATGTTATAATTCATGGACCACTCTGAGTTTACCTGGAGACCTGTAGTATAGTGTACAGTACGTACACAATGTATATTGCTCTTAGCATCAATTGTATCCTTATTTATTTCTAAAAAATATCAGAAGTCTGCTTGTTACTTTTCGCAAAATGCTGCCAAACTCAAAAGGTAAACCACGAAAGATTCAGATAACAATTTTCATTATAACATTTGTAAAAATGTATTCTGATTCAAATGTTTGGTTATTCATTATAGGTATCATGTTTTGTAAAACACAAATGTGTCCACTACAGACCAAACAGACCAATTTAAATTTTCTAAAACCTTGAAAAATTGCTATAATGGTATCAGATCTAACCAGGTTGTCTAAATATGCAAACGAACATCAAAACAAGTTTCAAGGAGTTTAATTGTAATATCAAGGGTATTTTTTTCATTAACTCATTCGGCCCCAGAGGTTTTTGTCATTTTTGTCTGAAATGTGCGTAGGAACGAGATTTGGGGTGCTATTTCTGAACACATCGTAATACAGCGGTTTTCAACGGATTATCCATGAGAATAATGCCTAGTTGTATTAGAAACATCAATTTCCATTGGTTATTTTGCTTGCGCATGAGCAGAAGGGTAAAAGTTGGAGTTCTTTTTTTTTTTTTGCTTAATAGACCCATCATTTTGGTATGGAGACCGCAATTTATTCCAAATGCCCACCTTATCCTAGTTTTTGCAAAGGTTCACCTGTCTGTGTTCAGTTCAGACCGGTATGCCTTAGATCTGAGGCCAAAAGGTCTAAAATCCGGACACAAAATCGCATTCCGATCTCGAGTGAATTTTGGGTGAAAAAAAACCGGGTCCAAAAAATGAGCTTTTTCTCTCTGTATTTTGTAGTGCAACTAGAACTTCCAGATTATTTGATACCATTTTAGAGCTATATCTGTCTGCTTTTTTTTAATACCACCCACGTTGGTCTATCTTAAATGGCCTCGATGCTGCAGGGCTTTGAAGTAGGGTACAGCCTCATCACGCCTACAGACGGGATCGGGGCAGAATCGGTTAATGAGTCAGCCCAAAAATATAACAAATACCAGTATATGAAATAATTCGAAAATTTGCTGAGATAGCCTAAACTTGTTATACTGACACTGGAAACAAGATACCCATACTTATTCCATTGAAGTCATGATTTCTTGATTGTTTAAACACTCTGTAGCTAAAAATTTCAAGAGGAAAAGGCATGAAAGCTAATCTACTGGACTTATCAAAAGCTTATAATTAAACAAATATAGACTTAACACCAGACCATAAACATATCCTTTGTAACTTAAGTGTTCCAGCAGATACACGACCTTTAGAACAAAATACATGTACTGAAATAAAACAAGAACACAAACATCTAGCTTTTATCATATTCTAATACATGCTAGAAAACCTGTCAGATCATTACAGTTTCATTTAGGATCAACTATACATCTTAAGAAGTCTTTTATCTAAGTGCCTTATCGTCACCATATAGTTGGGATCAAGAATTTCAGTGGCAACCATTAGCAGCATAACTAAACCTGTCTCAATGGATTTAGTATGTACAATCGTGATGAAGAGTGCACCAAAGTCATGTGAACTTGATCCAATTCCAACATCACTGCTGCTTGAGTGCTTAGATCCAGTATTGCCTTCACTAACTGATGTTATTAATACCTCTCTCTCATCAGGGGAATTCCCATCATTTTTCAAAACCACCATTGCTGAAGAAACCAACACTCGACTATAACGATTTAAAGAACTACAGCCCAGTTTCTAATCTCCCATTCATATAAAAAAATCTGAGAAAAGGTTGTTCTATCCCAGCTTGTATCTCATCTGAATTCAAACAGTCTTTAAGCAATGTACAATCTGCATATCGTCCTTTCCACAGTACTGAAACTACTCTTCTAAAAGTAGTTAAAGACATTCTCTCTGCTTTGGATAGCGGAAAGATTACAGTCCTCACCCTCCTTGATTTGTCTGCATTATTTGACACAAAAGACCATAATATATTACTTCACCATCTCCAGCATGTATTTGGCATTCATGATACAGCCTTACTGTGGTTCAAGTCCTACTTGGTCAACAGGACACAACTTGTGTCTGCAAATGCAATACATTCCAGCCCAGTTAATCTATGTTGTGGTGTTCCACAGGGGCCTGTTCTTGGACATGTTCTCTTCATTTTATACACTCAGCCACTCTCAAGTGTCACAGATCATCATCCAGTGTCTCACCAATTTTACACTGACGACACCAAATATACAAATCTAGCCACCCAACTGAAGTTGATGCTACCATCCAAGGTGTAGAGAGGTGCATTTCTGATGTGAAATCATGGATGACATGTAACAAGCTGCAGATGAATGATGATAAAACTGAGGCCATTCTGATCACAACACAAAGACTTTCTCAGTCAACATCCTTTACCTCAAACAATAAATATCAATAACACAAACATTAAATTCACACAGTCAGTACGAAACCTAGGTGTCACTCTGGACAGTACTCTCATGTTGCACCAACAATTCATGAACATATACAAAGCTGCATATCTAGAGCTGAGACGCATCAGCTCCATTCGTAAATATCTTTCAGATGATGCCACTAAAACACTTGTATGTTCATTAGTACTTTCAAGACTGGACTATTGTAACTCAGTTCTGTCTGGTTCATTTCAATATCTACTTCAGAAACTTCAAAAAGATAAAAACCTAGCTGCTTGGATCATACTTAGAGTACCACGATCAGAGCACACCTCCTCACTGCTCTGTACCCTACACAGGCTATCCATTCAATCCAGAATCAAATACAAAATGTGTTCTCTGTGCTATGTCTCACTGATGGACTCCAGTCCAACATACCTATCTGACCTCACCCATGTGTTCACACCAGCAAGATACTTATGCTCCTCTTCTGACAATCATATACTCATTATTCCCACTACGAAAATGAAGTCATATGGACAACGTTCTTTTGCATACCAGGGCCCAGCAACGTGGAATGAATTGCCCACTGAACTTTGACACAAAGCCACAGTGATCCCATTCAAGAGTGCTCTTAAAACTCACTTATTTCAACTGCAAGAACAAACTTAAAGACCTAATAATGTTCCCTACCTTAAATATTTACAGCATGTTTTTATATTTTCCAATTTCATGGTGTTTATTTTCTGTATTAATATCATTATGTTTTTTATGTTATAGGTGTTGTCTAATGTTGTAAAGTGCTTAGCACTTCTAATGATTAGGCGCTATACAAAGTCCTCATTATTATTATTATTATTAAATGTCCCTGATGATATAACCATCCATTTAAAAGAAGTAGCTATAACAAGATTTTCAAGCTTGACTCTGTAGTAGCAATACTGGACATCTGGGTGGTAATATTTTCATTTATACCAACTGGACATAATAAGAAATCTTGGCGAAAGCCATACATCAGTATGGCTTTCTCCTCAAAGTAGATTTGTGATAGCTAGAGTTTTATGATGCTTGCCATGGTGGCCATATTAAATGTCAGATGAGCACTATTTTTATTTAGGACCAGCTAGACATCAAAAGAAGTATTTTAGTTTGGTCCCAGGTGGCCATGTCGTCTAAGGCAATTGCCTTTATGTGCTGAAAAATGGTTTTAAACCCATAACAACAATAAGAATTCTTTTAGTTAAACTCCATGGTGATATAACCATTAATGCAGGAAGTGTAGCAATAACAAAATTTTCTATATGGCTGCCATGGCAGCCATATTGTAAAAAATTTCATTTTTGATCAACTAGGCATCAAAAGAAGTCTTTTAGTGAAAAGCCCAAATTTGATATGATGATCAATTCAGGAGTAGCAGCAGTAATAAGAATTTCAAGATGGCTGCCAATGTGGCCATACTGGACATGATAACAGCATCATTTTGATTTTTGGATCAACTAGACATAAGTCTTTCAGCGAAAACCCAATGCAGATATGATCATCCATATGGGAATAAATTTTCAAGATGACCACCATGGAAGCCATTTTGTACCTCAAATCAGTACTATTACCAACAACACAGCATAGGAAGTGAAAAACCCATGTTGGTAAGACCATCTGTTTAGGAGAAGTAGCAATAACAAAATTTTCAAAATGGTTGCTATGGTGTCTATTCCGGATGTCCAAGCACCACCATTTTCATTTAGGACCAACTTGACCATGGGATCAATATGCATTTAAGGTTTCCAGCAATCCCCCAAGTAGTTTAGGAGAAGTAGCAATAAGATTCTTATTCTAATGGATGGACAGACATTGGACAACAGACACTGGACATAAGCTCTTCTTGTCCATTACCAGTAGAGTTAATATTCAGTTCTATAAATAATACTGTTACAGACAAAACTAGTGAAAGGTGGAAGGATAACACAAACGCCTAAGCAAAAGCAAATCTGGAAACTGACATATTTTCTGCACAGTATGTATGTATACATATATATATATATATATATATATATATATATATATATATATATATATATATATATATATATATATATATGAGCATCTACCAACACCAAAAATTAAGATAGTATTATTAAATGCACATAAAATGCAAGTCAGCAGATTACATACAAAGTTGAGTAATTATTATAAAATGTTTTGACAGAATATTCTGGAAATCAGATTGATTTTACCTGCCAGCCAGATCCACCAGGTTGACTATGGAAGTCCTGGTCATGTTTTGCCCCAGCTGATTTGGAGACTTCTGGACAAATGTGATAGCTACTATGGTATGGGCTCGACTAAAAGAAACAAATGGATCATAAGTACCATATTGGTTATATCACAAGATTTTGTATCCATCAATTTTCAGTACTATTTAGTAATTGAAGCAGCAATATCCGATTATCATATTGAGTACGTTGCATCATGCTTCTCACCACCAATGAAACATTCACAAATTAAGCTTTTGATAAATTTCGTGACAACACTGGGAATGTCATTACCTTACAGCGTGAATATGAATGTAACATGCTTGCAGCATGTCTACCAGTTATTTGTCTTAGGGTTTCATTACTCCTCGACACACAAAAATAAAGAATTCAGTTATGTTTCGGAAAGCTAAAATGTAGATATCATAATTAATGTTCTAACACAGTAATGGCTAATTATCATTGACCATAGGATTGCTATCCCAAATGTTATTTAAATTGATAGGTAGTATGACTGTTACTATATATCTGGCGTTTTACTTATCTCCCACAGTAACTCATACACACACTTATCTGTTTGATCATTCTTTCTCTAATACAGTTTGGTACATAATACAGTTTGGTACATAACACAATGTGATACATAATGCAGCCTGGTGGTACATAACACAGTTTGGTACATAACACAATTTGGTACCTAATGCAGCTTGGTACATAACATGGTTTGGTACATAACAGTTTGGTACATAATACAGTTTGGTACATAATAGAATTTGGTACATAATAGTTTGGTAAATAGTACAATATGATAGATAATAGTTTGGTACATACAACAGTTTGTTACATAACACAGTTTGATACATAACACAGTTTGGTACATACTACAATTAGTTACATATTACAGTTTGATACATAACACAGCTTGGCATATAATACAATCTGGTACTTAATGCAGCTTTGTACATACTACAGTTTGGTACATAACACAATTTGGTACATAATACAGTTTGGGTACATACCACAATTTGGTACATAACATAATTTGGTACATAATATAGTTTGGTACATAACACAATTTGGTACATAATATGGTTTGGGTACATACCACAATTTGGTACATAACACAATCTGGTACATACTACAGCTTGGTACATAATACAGTTTGGTACATAACACAGTTTAGTACATAATACAGTTTGGTACATAACACAGTTTAGTATATAACAGTTTGGTACATAACACAGTATGCAGTTATGGATGCCAATTACTGCATTAAAGCAAGATTCCTCCATATTATGTTAACTGAAATTTCATGCCTAACAATTTCATATGTGATGCCTAACAATTTCATATGTGATGCCTTATAGTTTGATATGTGATGCCTTATAGTTTCATATGTGATGCCTTACAAATTCATATATAATGCCTCATAGTTTCATATGTGATGCCTTACAATTTCATACGTGATGCCTTAAAATTTCATATGTGATGCCTAACAATTTCATATGTGATGCCTTATAGTTTCATATGTGATGCCTTACAAATTCATATGTAATGCACAACAATTTCATATGATTACTTATAATTCATATGTGATGCCTCAGTTTCATGTATGATGCCTTACAATTTCATATGTGATGCCTCACAATTTCAAATGAGATGCATTACAATTTCAAATGTGATGCCTTACAGTTTCAAGTGTGATGCCTTACAATTTCAAATGAGATGCATTATAATTTCAAATGTGATGCCTTACCATTTCAAATGTGATGCCGTACAATTTTATATGTGCAGCCCTACAATCTCAAATGTGATGCCTTACAATTTTATATGTGCAGCCCTACAATCTCAAATGTGATGCCTTACAGTTTCAAATGTGATGCATTACAGTTTCAAATGTGATGCCTTACAATTTCAAATGAGATGAATAACAATTTCAAATGTGATGCCTTACCACTTCAAATGTGATGCCTTACAATTTTATATGTGCAGCCCTACAATCTCAAATGTGATGCCTTAAAATTTCATATATGCAGCCCTACAATCTCAAATGTGATGCCTTACAATTTTATATGTGCAGCCCTACAATCTCAAATGTGATGCCTTACAATTTTATATGTGCAGCCCTACAGTCTCAAATGTGATGCCTTACAATTTCAAAGGTGAAGTCTTATAGTTTCAAATGTGATGCCTTACAGTTTCAAATGTGATGCCTTACAATTTCAAAGGTGATGTCCTACAGTTTCAAATGTGATGCCTTACAGTTTCAAATGTGATGCCTTACAGTTTCAAATGTGATGCCTTACAATTTCAAAGGTGAAGTCTTATAGTTTCAAATGTGATGCCTTACAGTTTCAAATGTGATGCCTTACAATTTCAAATGTGATGCCTTACAGTTTCAAATGTGATGCCTTATAGTTTCAAATGTGATGCCTTATAGTTTCAAATGTGATGCCTTACAATTTCAAATGTGATGCCTTATAGTTTCAAATGTGATGCCCTACAGTTTCAAATGTGATGCCTTACAATTTCAAAGGTGATGCCCTACAGTTTCAAATGTGATGTCCTACAGTTTCAAATGTGATGCCTTACAGTTTCAAATGTGATGCCTTACAATTTCAAAGGTGAAGTCTTATAGTTTCAAATGTGTTGCCTTACAGTTTCAAATGTGATGCCTTACAGTTTCAAATGTGATGCCTTACAATTTCAAAGGTGAAGTCTTATAGTTTCAAATGTGATGCCTTACAGTTTCAAATGTGATGCCTTACAGTTTCAAATGTGATGCCTTATAGTTTCAAATGTGATGCCTTACAGTTTCAAATGTGATGCCTTACAATTTCAAATGTGATGCCTTACAGTTTCAAATGTGATGCCTTACAGTTTCAAATGTGATGCCTTACAGTTTCAAATGTGATGCCTTATAGTTTCAAATGTGATGCCTTACAGTTTCAAATGTGATGCCTTACAATTTCAAATGTGATGCCTTATAGTTTCAAATGTGATGCCTTACAGTTTCAAATGTGATGCCTTACAGTTTCAAATGTGATGCCTTATAGTTTCAAATGTGATGCCTTACAGTTTCAAATGTGATGCCTTACAATTTCAAATGTGATGCCTTACAGTTACAAATGTGATGCCTTACAGTTTCAAATGTGATGCCTTACAATTTCAAATGTGATGCCCTACAGTTTCAAATGTGATGCCCTACAATTTCAAATGTGATGCCCTACAGTTTCAAATGTGATGCCCTACAATTTCAAATGTGATGCCTTACAGTTTCAAATGTGATGCCCTACAGTTTCAAATGTGATGCCCTACAATTTCAAATGTGATGCCTTACAATTTCAAATGTGATGCCCTACAGTTTCAAATGTGATGCCCTACAATTTCAAATGTGATGCCTTACAGTTTCAAATGTGATGCCTTACAGTTTCAAATGTGATGCCTTACAGTTTCAAATGTGATGCCCTACAATTTCAAATGTGATGCCTTACAGTTTCAAATGTGATGCCCTACAGTTTCAAATGTGATGCCTTACAATTTCAAATGTGATGCCTTACAGTTTCAAATGTGATGCCCTACAGTTTCAAATGTGATGCCCTACAATTTCAAATGTGATGCCTTACAGTTTCAAATGTGATGCCTTACAGTTTCAAATGTGATGCTTTACAGTTTCAAATGTGATGCCCTACAGTTTCAAATGTGATGCCTTACAGTTTCAAATGTGATGCCCTACAATTTCAAATGTGATGCCTAACAGTTTCAAATGTGATGCCTTACAGTTTCAAATGTGATGCCCTACAGTTTCAAATGTGATGCCCTACAATTTCAAATGTGATGCCTTATAGTTTCAAATGTGATGCCTTACAATTTCAAATGTGATATGGTCATGGTCAGTCAGTTTTATTTGAATGTTGGATATAATAAAATCTATTTGAAAAAGAAATTCAGAGAACATTTTCTTCCATTAGAAGACATATTTCCAGTTCAAAAAGGATATCTTGTAGCAAAATATGTTTCTCCCAAAAATACTTATGCAGTCACATTAACCATTAACATTATGAATTACTTCTGCTACATCCAGAATCCAGCCCTGCCAATGAATTGAGAAGTACTGTCTAGACAGTGTTCAGTCAAAGGGAAGTAACTCTTACAGATTACCTCCCATCAACCTGCTATGTGGCACTACTTTTAAGCTGGATATTGCCGGTTTTAATTTGAACACTGTCTGAGACAGGATGATCACTGTCGGGGATGGGCGGGAGGGATTTAAAGCGATGTGACCCAGTAAGTACTTCCAGAGAAACATAATATAATTTACTATAAAATTTCGTTTCTTCATTAAATACATTACCTAATCACATTAACATTAGAACAGGTAAGGTGAGGAGGAAATTCTGAACATCCAAAGTCTACATAAGCGTACCCTGCAGGGTGGAAAGAACTGTTGTTTTTTTAAAACAATTCTTTTCAGATTTAAAACCAGTTCTAGAACTAAGAATAAAATAAGAATAAGGTGCTCTTGTGTTACAGAATTTAATGAATGAATTGAATGTTACATCATTTTTAACAGGAATTAAAGAATGAATTGTAAGTTATATAATTTTTAACATGAAATAAAGAATGAATTGTATGTTGTATAATTTTTAACATGAAATATAGAATGAATTGAAAGTTACATAATTTTTAACATGAATTAAAGAATGAATTGCATGTTGTA
This sequence comes from Sinohyriopsis cumingii, assembly GCA_028554795.2. Classification (NCBI taxonomy): domain Eukaryota; kingdom Metazoa; phylum Mollusca; class Bivalvia; order Unionida; family Unionidae; genus Sinohyriopsis; species Sinohyriopsis cumingii. The sequence goes on along the minus strand of CM068841.1, from coordinate 48,019,292 downwards.
TAATTTTTAACATGAATTAAAGAATTAAATGTATGTTGTATAATTTTTAACATGAAATATAGAATGAATTGAAAGTTACATAATTTTTAACATGAATTAAAGAATGAATTGCATGTTATATAATTTTTAACATGAAATATAGAATGAATTGTATGTTGTATAATTTTTAACATGAATTAAAGAATGAATTGTATGTTGTATAATTTTTAACATGAATTAAAGAATGAATTGAAAGTTACATAATTTTTAACATGAATTAAAGAATGAATTGAAAGTTACATAATTTTTAACATGAATTAAAGAATGAATTGAAAGTTACATAATTTTTAACAGGAAATATAGAATGAATTGTATGTTGTATAATTTTTAACATGAAATATAGAATGAATTGTATGTTGTATAATTTTTAACAGGAATTAAAGAATGAATTGTATGTTGTATAATTTTTAACATGAAATATAGAATGAATTGTATGTTGTATAATTTTTAACATGAATTAAAGAATGAATTGAAAGTTACATAATTTTTAACATGAAATATAGAATGAATTGTATGTTACATAATTTTTAACATGAATTAAAGAATGAATTGAAAGTTACATAATTTTTAACATGAAATATAGAATGAATTGAAAGTTACATAATTTTTAACATGAAATATAGAATGAATTGTATGTTACATAATTTTTAACATGAATTAAAGAATGAATTGTATGTTGTATAATTTTTAACATGAATTAAAGAATGAATTGTATGTTGTATAATTTTTAACATGAATTAAAGAATGAATTGAAAGTTACATAATTTTTAACATGAATTAAAGAATGAATTGAAAGTTACATAATTTTTAACATGAATTAAAGAATGAATTGTATGTTACATAATTTTTAACATGAATTAAAGAATGAATTGAAAGTTACATAATTTTTAACATGAATTAAAGAATGAATTGAAAGTTACATAATTTTTAACAGGAATTAAAGAATGAATTGTATGTTGTATAATTTTTAACATGAAATATAGAATGAATTGTATGTTGTATAATTTTTAACATGAATTAAAGAATGAATTGAAAGTTACATAATTTTTAACATGAATTAAAGAATGAATTGAAAGTTACATAATTTTTAACAGGAATTAAAGAATGAATTGTATGTTATATAATTTTTAACATGAATTAAAGAATGAATTGTATGTTACATAATTTTTAACATGAATTAAAGAATGAATTGAAAGTTACATAATTTTTAACAGGAATTAAAGAATGAATTGTATGTTATATAATTTTTAACATGAATTAAAGAATGAATTGTATGTTATATAATTTTTAACATGAATTAAAGAATGAATTGTATGTTACATAATTTTTAACATGAATTAAAGAATGAATTGAAAGTTACATAATTTTTAACAGGAATTAAAGAATGAATTGTATGTTATATAATTTTTAACATGAAATATAGAATGAATTGTATGTTACATAATTTTTAACATGAATTAAAGAATGAATTGTATGTTACATAATTTTTAACATGAATTAAAGAATGAATTGAAAGTTACATAATTTTTAACATGAATTAAAGAATGAATTGAAAGTTACATAATTTTTAACATGAATTAAAGAATGAATTGTATGTTATATAATTTTTAACATGAAATATAGAATGAATTGTATGTTACATAATTTTTAACATGAATTAAAGAATGAATTGAAAGTTACATAATTTTTAACATGAATTAAAGAATGAATTGCATGTTATATAATTTTTAACATGAATTAAAGAATGAATTGCATGTTACATAATTTTTAACATGAATTAAAGAATGAATTGAAAGTTACATAATTTTTAACATGAATTAAAGAATGAATTGCATGTTATATAATTTTTAACATGAATTAAAGAATGAATTGCATGTTATATAATTTTTAACATGAATTAAAGAATGAATTGCATGTTACATAATTTTTAACATGAATTAAAGAATGAATTGAAAGTTACATAATTTTTAACATGAATTAAAGAATGAATTGTATGTTATATAATTTTTAACATGAAATATAGAATGAATTGTATGTTGTATAATTTTTAACATGAAATATAGAATGAATTGTATGTTGTATAATTTTTAACATGAATTAAAGAATGAATTGAAAGTTACATAATTTTTAACATGAATTAAAGAATGAATTGAAAGTTACATAATTTTTAACATGAATTAAAGAATGAATTGCATGTTATATAATTTTTAACATGAATTAAAGAATGAATTGCATGTTATATAATTTTTAACATGAATTAAAGAATTAAATGTATGCTATATAATTTTTAACATGAATTAAAGAATGAATTGCATGTTATATAATTTTTAACATGAATTAAAGAATGAATTGCATGTTATATAATTTTTAACATGAATTAAAGAATTAAATGTTTGCTATATAATTTTTAACATGAATTAAAGAATGAATTGTATGTTACATAATTTTTAACATGAATTAAAGAATGAATTGTATGTTACATAATTTTTAACATGAATTAAAGAATGAATTGCATGTTGTATAATTTTTAACATGAAATATAGAATGAATTGTATGTTACATAATTTTTAACATGAATTAAAGAATGAATTGAAAGTTACATAATTTTTAACATGAATTAAAGAATGAATTGCATGTTATATAATTTTTAACATGAATTAAAGAATTAAATGTATGCTATATAATTTTTAACATGAATTAAAGAATGAATTGCATGTTATATAATTTTTAACATGAAATATAGAATGAATTGTATGTTACATAATTTTTAACATGAATTAAAGAATGAATTGAAAGTTACATAATTTTTAACATGAATTAAAGAATGAATTGCATGTTATATAATTTTTAACATGAATTAAAGAATGAATTGCATGTTATATAATTTTTAACATGAATTAAAGAATTAAATGTATGCTATATAATTTTTAACATGAATTAAAGAATGAATTGCATGTTATATAATTTTTAACATGAATTAAAGAATGAATTGCATGTTATATAATTTTTAACATGAATTAAAGAATTAAATGTATGCTATATAATTTTTAACATGAATTAAAGAATGAATTGTATGTTACATAATTTTTAACATGAATTAAAGAATGAATTGAAAGTTACATAATTTTTAACAGGAATTAAAGAATTAAATGTATGCTATATAATTTTTAACATGAATTAAAGAATGAATTGTATGTTATATAATTTTTAACAGGAATTAAAGAAGTCACATATTTGTAACCGGAAGTGTATAATAACTGGTGCAGCTTTTGCATGGTATAATTGTTAAGAGGAATTATGTATGGATTTGTGCCACTTATGGTTTGGTCCTATGAGGTTTAATAAGATTTTTCAGCACATGATGTGATATAAATGGCAGCCAGTATATTTGGTGAAGGATCTGGAAAGACCCCAGGAAGAACCACCAACACCAAAAACAGCCACTGACAAGCGTCTCACATACCCACATTGCTTTAATTGAGAATCAAACTCACATGGACAGAGTGTGAGTGATCTATAAAGGCAAATGCCTTAGACCACTTACCTACCTCAGGTCCTCTACCGCTTTTGTGTTATATATTTTTTAACAGTTTTGTATACTGACTGGTAAAGCAGTTGCATTATTTAATATTTAACAGGAATTGTATACTGAATGGTAAAGAAATTGTGTTATTTAATATTTAACAGGAACTGTATACTGAATGGTAAAGAAATTGTGTTATATAATATTTAACAGGAACTGTATACTGAATGGTAAAGAAATTGTGTTATATAATATTTAACAGGAATTGTATACTGAATGGTAAAGAAATTGTGTTATATAATATTTAACAGGAACTGTATACTGAATGGTAAAGAAATTGTGTTATATAATATTTAACAGGAATTGTATACTGAATGGTAAAGAAATTGTGTTATATAATATTTAACAGGAACTGTATACTGAATGGTAAAGAAATTGTGTTATATAATATTTAATAGGAATTGTATACTGAATGGTAAAGAAATTGTGTTATTTAATATTTAACAGGAACTGTATACTGAATGGTAAAGAAATTGTGTTATATAATATTTAACAGGAATTGTATACTGAATGGTAAAGAAATTGTGTTATATAATATTTAACAGGAACTGTATACTGACTGGTAAAGAAATTGTGTTATATAATATTTAACAGGAACTGTATACTGAATGGTAAAGAAATTGTGTTATATAATATTTAACAGGAACTGTATACTGAATGGTAAAGAAATTGTGTTATATAATATTTAACAGGAATTGTATACTGAATGGTAAAGAAATTGTGTTATATAATATTTAACAGGAATTGTATACTGAATGGTAAAGAAATTGTGTTATATAATATTTAACAGGAATTGTATACTGAATGGTAAAGAAATTGTGTTATATAATATTTAACAGGAACTGTATACTGACTGGTAAAGAAATTGTGTTATATAATATTTAACAGGAACTGTATACTGAATGGTAAAGAAATTGTGTTATATAATATTTAACAGGAACTGTATACTGAATGGTAAAGAAATTGTGTTATATAATATTTAACAGGAATTGTATACTGAATGGTAAAGAAATTGTGTTATATAATATTTAACAGGAACTGTATACTGAATGGTAAAGAAATTGTGTTATATAATATTTAACAGGAACTGTATACTGAATGGTAAAGAAATTGTGTTATATAATATTTAATAGGAATTGTATACTGAATGGTAAAGAAATTGTGTTATTTAATATTTAACAGGAACTGTATACTGAATGGTAAAGAAATTGTGTTATATAATATTTAACAGGAACTGTATACTGAATGGTAAAGAAATTGTGTTATATAATATTTAATAGGAATTGTATACTGAATGGTAAAGAAATTGTGTTATATAATATTTAACAGGAACTGTATACTGAATGGTAAAGAAATTGTGTTATATAATATTTAATAGGAATTGTATACTGAATGGTAAAGAAATTGTGTTATTTAATATTTAACAGGAACTGTATACTGAATGGTAAAGAAATTGTGTTATATAATATTTAACAGGAACTGTATACTGAATGGTAAAGAAATTGTGTTATATAATATTTAACAGGAATTGTATACTGAATGGTAAAGAAATTGTGTTATATAATATTTAACAGGAACTGTATACTGAATGGTAAAGAAATTGTGTTATTTAATATTTAATAGGAATTGTATACTGAATGGTAAAGAAATTGTGTTATATAATATTTAACAGGAATTGTATACTGAATGGTAAAGAAATTGTGTTATTTAATATTTAACAGGAACTGTATACTGAATGGTAAAGAAATTGTGTTATATAATATTTAACAGGAATTGTATACTGAATGGTAAAGAAATTGTGTTATATAATATTTAACAGGAACTGTATACTGAATGGTAAAGAAATTGTGTTATATAATATTTAACAGGAATTGTATACTGAATGGTAAAGAAATTGTGTTATTTAATATTTAACAGGAACTGTATACTGAATGGTAAAGAAATTGTGTTATTTAATATTTAACAGGAACTGTATACTGAATGGTAAAGAAATTGTGTTATTTAATATTTAACAGGAACTGTATACTGAATGGTAAAGAAATTGTGTTATTTAATATTTAACAGGAATTGTATACTGAATGGTAAAGAAATTGTGTTATTTAATATTTAACAGGAATTGTATACTGAATGGTAAAGAAATTGTGTTATATAATATTTAACAGGAATTGTATACTGAATGGTAAAGAAATTGTGTTATATAATATTTAACAGGAACTGTATACTGAATGGTAAAGAAATTGTGTTATATAATATTTAACAGGAATTGTATACTGAATGGTAAAGAAATTGTGTTATATAATATTTAACAGGAACTGTATACTGAATGGTAAAGAAATTGTGTTATATAATATTTAACAGGAATTGTATACTGAATGGTAAAGAAATTGTGTTATATAATATTTAACAGGAACTGTATACTGAATGGTAAAGAAATTGTGTTATATAATATTTAACAGGAACTGTATACTGAATGGTAAAGAAATTGTGTTATTTAATATTTAACAGGAACTGTATACTGAATGGTAAAGAAATTGTGTTATATAATATTTAACAGGAATTGTATACTGAATGGTAAAGAAATTGTGTTATATAATATTTAACAGGAACTGTATACTGACTGGTAAAGCAGTTGCATTATTTAATATTTAACAGGAACTGCGTGTGTTTTTTTGGCCTAAAATTATAAACAAATGTTGTCACTGTCATTTTGATTATCATTCACAAACTACTTGCAGATGTCTTGGTGATTAAATTGTATTAAATCTTCACTGAATATCATCCATAATTTGTTTAGCTCTTGTAACTACATTATAGCTCCTCATTAAATAAAGAATTCAGTGATTTATCTATTTTTCAAGAATTTACCAATTTACATGCATTTTCTAGTAATTACCAAGCACAAATTTAAAGACCCAACAATCAATGTTCTTGGAAACATCAGGATCTCCTCCAGAAACCATGACCTGAAATACCAACATTTGTTTTGCAAAGCCATAAAATATCTGAACCGATGAAAATAAACAAATTCACAGTTCCAAATGTATCTTGATCTAACCTTCTGTTAGAGACTAAACATGTTTTCTAAAACATGAGAATACTACTGGCAGAAAGGCTTATTCAGTTTACATTTGTTTTGCTAGACACTGGTAACTGCAAAATGTACCTGCTGGTTGCATTCATGTTTGTTGCAGCCACAGTTCTGTTTCTTGTCCCATCATTTATCCTATTGTCAATTTCCTTGTAACTATTCACATCACTACTGGTCAGAGACTCAACTGAAATATACGGAGATAATAAAAGATATACAATAATAAAACAAAATACCACAAACCAAGTTACTGTTTGTGTGTACTTAATTTACTGTTTTGCAAGAAATTTACTTTAAAAAGAATAGACAGTTTTGCCATGAGTTTATGAACAGGTTTAAAATACTGTAGTATATGCCTATGTGGACACAATTGTTTTAATTATTCTAATAGAAATAATCACAAATATAATGACATTTATGCATGGATGTGGTCTGGTACTTTGAATAAAAAAATATGTGTGTGTATGACTTGGATTTTTAAAGTAGTTTTAACAATTTTTCAGTCATATTGCTATGATGTCTGCAGTGTGGCAGTTTATAGTGATGTCTAGCACTGAGGCATCATGCCTCAGACATGTAGCATGATGTCCCACCCAGTCACATTATCCTGACACCAGGTCGACCAGTCCTAACACTAACCACTTAATGCTGAGCACCAAGCGAGGCAGCTGTTAGTACCATTTTTGTAAGTTTTTGGTATAATTCGGTTAGGGATTGAACCCACAACCTCCTGAATCCGAGGCAGATGCTCTAACCACTAGGCCACCAGAGTGGTTGAATAAATAAGTAATAAAAGTAATTAATATTAATAAAGTAATTATATCAGATAATCCATGGATCCAAATAGTGCCACAGGCCTAGCAAACATTTAAATCTTTTTTTATTTTAAAAAAATGTATTTTTTAATGTAAAGACATAAAAGCAAATGTTGTCACAAGTAAATATCTTTGAGTAATTCACAAAGGCTGGATTGTAATCTCTTACTCAAAATGATATCTACTGAAGATGCACATGAAAGGCTGACTGCAATCAGGTATTACATATAACTCCTTCAATTAAGCCCATTTTAACAAACCAAAGATAGATGAAATGTGTTTGTTATAAGAGAGGTCACAGAGAAAAATAGATATGTAAAAAGATTACATTTAAATAGATAAGCACATCAAGACAATTGATAATACTTTGTTTTTGGTAGAAACCTGTTAAATCTATTTGTTATAAATTCCACTATTTTTAGATATGTTTAAAATGGATGATGATCCTATGGAAAATGTTATGTAGGCATGAGCAATTAAAGAAGTATCATTAACAGCAACTCTAGGACATCTATGACTATAACTTTATTTGTGTATTGCACAAGTTACCTACCCTTCCCTCTAAAGAGGTGCTGGACTATTTTGGACATTTTATAGAGACATCATACAAGAAGCAGCATTTTTTAAAGCTTAGAATGATTTTAAGGAAAAAGCTGTCTAACAATGGGACACAAAATTGTGTCTTTAACAAAACTGTAATAATAATATTAATAATGACCTTATTTAATGAGGGTAACACAATTAGCTAAGAACTAATCTACCTTGAGGCCCTCATACAAAGGAATTTATTTATTTTAGCTGCATCTCTGAAGCCACTGGATATATTGGATTTGGAAGAAGGAAACAGAGTTGGCATTTCTAACATCAACTGGAATACTATTCCAGAGCAGAGTTCCAGAGTATTGGAAACTTTTTTTAAAATAACTCCTTATTTGGTTTGGGAATTTTATACTGTTTGGTAGACATGGATCGCAGGTGGGGAGTATTACCAGGTAGCCTACACTGAAATAGTGATTGTAAATATTCAGGAGCACTATTATGGGATATCCTGTACATTAATTTGTCTTTTCTCAAACAGATTCAGTCTTTAATAGGTAATATTTTTAACTTACCAGCTAAATTTTCCTTGCTTTCTTTCTGGATTGATAGTAGCCCTAATGCTCTTTTTTGAAGATGTTCCCATTTTGCTATGTTTTTTTCATCTGAATTACCCCATACTGTATTACAGTAGTCTAAATAGGGTTGTATGTAACTGTTATAAAATAGTTTTCTGTGCCTTTCAGGGAGAAAATGTCTTATCCTACTGAGAAGCCATAAACTTGAATTGACTTTTTTACTGATATGTTTGATATGTTCAGTCCATGATAGGTTATTATCTACCAAAACACCAAGTAGTCTATCATGACAGACCATTTGCAAATTTTTATCCTTCCATGTCAGACATAGTTCATCACTATCAAGATTTGTCCTTCTTTGCCATGTTGAGATAAGTAATATTTTAGTTTTACCAGTATTTAACACCATGCCATTGCATGTGCACCAGTTTTCCAGTTTGTTTAGGGCATTCTGTAAAGAAATTTCGAGTTCATGCTTTGTGTTTTGGATGTGTGACAATGTTGTGTCATCTGCATAGAGATCTGTAGATGATATTGAGTCTTTTAGTAAAAGTGCTAGGTCATTAATAAATAAAATGAATAGTACTTGACCTAGAATTAAGCCTTGTTGTACTCCATATCTAACTGTTCCAGGTTCAGACAAAACATTATTTATGTACACATATTGTGTTCTCTCACTTAAGTAAGAAGTAAACCATCCAATTGTTCTTTCATCACATTGGTAGATTTTCAGTTTCTTCAAAAGGATTTCATGATCCACCATGTCAAAAGCTTTTCTGAAATCTACAAATACAGATCCTATTATTCTACCTCAGTCAAATGCTTGAAGCCATTTATCAATTAGGGAGATCAAGGCAGTCTCACAGGAATGTTTCTGTTTAAAGTCTGATTGATTAGGGTGTAACAGCAAGTGTTTGGTTAAATATGACATGAAAATGAGTCATGGACATGTTTTTCAATCAATTTTGACAAGTTTGGTAGTATTGAGATTTGTTGGTAGTTATCAGCGTCATCCTTTGAACCAGATTTGTGAATAGGAGTTACTTTTGCAGTTTTTCATATTTTGGGGACAGATGAGGTTGCAATACTTAAATTGATTATGAATGTTATACTATCTAAAATAGCAGAAGTAGAAGATTTAATGAGTCATGGACAAATCTGATCAAGTCCTGTAGCTTTCTTGGTATCAAGTTCACTGAGACATTTTTTAACAAAGTTTTTTGATACTGGTGGGATAGAGAAACATACCTCCTTAGAGATTTTGCTGTTGCAGAACCTTTTCAGTTCATTAAAGTTGTTTTCTATCACTGGTTCTTTTAACTTTGTGGTAATGTTGGTGAAAAAAATCATTGAAAACATTTGCAATGTCAGTGTCATCAGTGACTATGGTGTCATTTACCAGAAGAGAGTGAATTTTATTTGTCTGATCTTTGTGTGTCCCTCCAGTGAGTATATTGAAGACTTTCCAAATGGAGTTTGTGTTGCTCTTTTTGTTTTCAAGCAATGTTTGATAATAATGTTTTTTAGCTTTTTTAATCATACTTGTTATTTTATTTCTCCATACTTTATATTGTGCATGGTTTCCCATAGCCTTGAATTGGTCTCATGTTTTCATAGCATCTATGATTTCAGTAGTAAGCCAATTAGGTTGAATTTCAGACTTTACTCGATGTACTTTCAGTGGTGCATGCTTAGAGACTACATCCATGAATAAGGCAGTCCACACCTTCAGAGCTTCATCTGTCATCCAAATTTTGTATCATATTCCATGGAACTTTATATATATATCATTGAGAAAATATTCTTCATTAAAATGTTTGAATGTTTTGTAAGTGATTGTTTTGTCTGTATTTTTCTTATTTCTCTTGCATTTAACCTTTCTTGTCAAAAAAGTAGGATAGTGGTCACTAAGACCAACATTTGGTACATTAACACAAGCCACACTGTCTGGTAGGTTGGTATAAATGTGATAAATAAGAGTGCTCAATTTTTCTGTTACCCTTGTAGGCTCATTTATCAGCTGGTCTAGGCCTAATGATTCAATAAATTCCATCCAGTTGTTCCTTATTTGAGTATTGAGAAGGTCCTTATTTATATCTCCGAGTATATGTTTCTTTCTCCTGTGCTGGAACATTCTCGATTCGATATATGATTTTTCTTACATTATAGAAATTATGAACTAAAATGAATAATGATTTCATTTGTTTACACTTTATATTGCTAAAATATCTACAATCTGAAGGTAATTTTTTCAAAGAAAGGGCAGCAACCCTATATAATAAAAAATGAGTCACATTGCACCAGAGTGATTATTGCTTTGGGACGAATCAGCAAGCTGTAGTGACTGATACTCTTTTTATTTTGGCAGAAGTGGATGCTTTTTAAAAACTTTATTAAGATGACTTGAAACTGAAATACAATAGGTCATAGGTCATAGGTAAGTTGCTGGAATACTTGATTTCACTCCAAATCTCTTGCTGTCTCTGCATCCAACATTCTTGCCAGTGACCTTAAAAACTAGAAAGGGCAGCAAACTCAAATATAAGTTCTGAGTGCAGTACTATGAATTTTTTGCAATTTTACTTGTATTTCAAACAGGTGAGTGATTCATGTTTAAAAGAAAGTTTCATATATATATATATATGTGTGTGTGTGTGTGTGTGTGTGCTTAGTTGTGATGGAATATAGACTGGTGTGTGCAGGCAAGCAGACGGGTGCTGTTTAATACCCATGGACATGTATTCAAATCTACATAGAGTATAAAATAAAAATTCTCCAACCTGTATGACAGCATTATTTGTATTAAATATTAATCCTGCTTACTACTGTAAATAGAATCCAGGGATAGCACTTTCCATTCTGCCTGGTGTATAATTTTCAATAACCAATTCTATATACCTTGATTGCTTTCATAGGAATCCAGAATGACTGTAGATAGATGAGAATTAATTACTTGGTGGTCATGCAGTGTCTACTACACACGAGTGCATATAATACTGACCCAGTTGCATCATCATTTTTTGGTGATGTGTACTTAGTCATCATGGAATATGGACTGGTGTGTGCAGGCAAGAGGATGGTGCTGTTTACTCTCGGACCTTGGTTCGAATCTCCAAAGATTAAAGATTCTCTAACCGGTATGATAGTATTATTTGTATTAAATATTAATTATCAAGCATTCACCTTTAAAATCCAGGAATAACACTTTCCGTTCTGTCTGGTGTGTGTGTGCGTGTGTATATATATATATATATATATATATATATATATATATATATATATATATAAGTGTAGATAGAAAACTTCAACCCAAAAGTCAGAAACTTTGTATAACACATGAAGCTTAGCAGAGATAATGCAAACTTCTGATTATAAGGGTATAATTTTCCTATCAAACATTGGTGTATAATGAAGGATTATTTTTCTCATATTCCTAAATTAAATATAATTGTCAAAGTCAAAATAGACTACTGTAAATATTGATACATTTTTAAAAAAGCAGAATATCCACTGAACATTTCTTAAACTAATAATATAGTACAAAACATTAATTTAATCTTATAAAGTAGGAGCAAACTCTAACTTATTTAAAAAACATATCAGCATTCAGAGAACTGCGGAGACTCTAAAAGTGTCAGAGTTTCTATTCTAAACTGGTTTGCGGAATAATACGAATGAGAACAGATAAAAATAAAAGTCCACTAATCCCTATGACAAAATGCGATAGACAAGAAAACATCAATTTATATTTGACAAAAAAACACAACAATGACATGATTTTTAAAAAACAGCAATTACAACAATGGTAATTTCTAATAAGAAAATTACACAAAAATCCCTACCATGTAGGTAAACTGATCAGTACAAAAAGTCCTGTTTGTGGAAAACTAACTTCTGCTGCTGCATGTTTTACGAAGGTGTTGCATTATTGTGAAAAGAGAAGGTCATATGGATAAAGATAGCAGTTATATAATGAACCACACATATTACACATATATTCATTACACACACAAATGTAACAAATAGTCCTCAACCAACTGACTGGTATTAAAGCTTACTACCTTTTCAGAGCACCTGAGATACAATACATTTATACATGAAGAGAGACAGAAGGATGCACTAAGACTTTGCATTTTACATTGATTATGATGCCTTATTTTAAATACCTGAGGCAAATTTCTCACACAGAGCAATATCCTGTACAGATGTACATTACAACAATATCATTTACCAAAAAAGTCTTTAGTTGACTGACCCGAAGTCTATGTTTTCTCTGTACATATTCTTAAAGAATTTGAGAACCGTATCATTCAGGCATGTAAGACGGAAAGACTGAAATGAGAACACTGCAGCAGCATATGCTAAAACTCAAACCATGGAAGTAAAACATTGCAAGTGTTACCTGTACAAACATGTAAGTTCTAAATTTTGACAATCTTACTTCAATTCGTATTATCTACATCTTTTTAAAAGGTTTATGTTTGACACAGTTGACGGTTTGACTTTCCTTGTGATGAAACATCCATAGCTTAATGCATGTATATTATTCATTTAAATCTGTACTGAACTTTCTAAAGATCATCTTTTGATAAAACACATTTTTAACCACCAAGACAAATATATACTTCATCATGATATTGACAACATATAGACTTGACCATAATGATAATACAAATACTTCTCTGGAATGATTACATATAGACTTGACCATAATGATAATACAAATACTTCTTTGGAATGATTACATTTGGACTTGACCATAATGATAATACAAATACTTCTTTGGAATGATTACATATAGACTTGACCATAATGATAATACAAATACTTCTTTGGAATGATTACATTTGGACTTGACCATAATGATAATACAAATACTTCTTTGGAATGATTACATTTGGACTTGACCATGATGATAATACAAATACTTCTTTGGAATGATTACATATAGACTTGACCATAATGATAATACAAATACTTCTTTGGAATGATTACATATAGACTTGACCATAATGATGATACAAATACTTCTTTGGAATGATTACATTTGGACTTGACCATGATGATAATACAAATACTTCTTTGGAATGAATACATATAGACTTGACCATAATGATAATACAAATACTTCTTTGGAAAGATTACATATAGACTTGACCATAATGATAATACAAATACTTCTTTGGAATGATTACATATTGACTTGACCATAATGATAATACAAATACTTCTTTGGAATGATTACATTATAGACTTGACCATAATGATAATTCAAATACTTCTTTGGAATGATTACATATAGACTTGACCATAATGATAATACAAATACTTCTTTGGAATGATTACATATAAACTTGACCATAATGATAATACAAATACTTCTTTGGAATGATTGCATATGATATATTCCTGTTTAAAAGATAACTGTGTTTTTAAACTGTGCATGAAGTAATGAAGAAATTACCATAATCACATGGCTAAATTAGGAATAACAAAAGATTAAATCTAGGTTACAGTATCTTTTATGTACAGTCTATAGTCTATAGTTTTACCTGGACCCTTTGTGCCTTAAACCCTTATATCTTTAGGAATAAATGCACAATATTGCTCAAATCTGACTGAGAATGATTCATTGTTGTTTTAAAGATATTTCTGAAGTTTTACACCAACAATCTGCACCTCCATGCAAACACTACCATATCCATTTTTATTTGCAAAAACGTACCAGCCACAATGGGTCCGAAAGGAATCTAGAGTCTCTCATTTGGTCTCACATGTATTTAGTAAACCATTTCTTTACTATGATGTCACAATAAATAAATTATTATAAGTCATTCAAATTCAATTTTTTTAAATTTAATAGTTACATAAATCCAGGATTAATTTTTGGAATCTTTTGCAACTGACATAAAGTGAATGGAATGTAATTTTTAACATACCAGTTGCAATACATAAAAGGTGACAATCAAACTACAGTATTTCCACTGTCAAAGGGCAGGGATCCAACTTGAAAAACTGTTGAAAATATGGGGCAGTCTTATAATTGGACAGGGCCATTTCAAAATCAAATTTGCCAAACTGACTCTAAGTGGGTGATTGATTTGTCAGCTGACTTGGGATTAATAACTGAGAAATACGATAATTAGTTTGATATCTGTAGTTAATAATCATATGTTTTTCTACCAATTCTTTCTATACAGAGGAATTCATATTCAATAAATTATGCAGAAAATCTTTATATACTGGGCAAGATTATCAATATAAATTTGGCATTAGAGAAATTGAGAACATCTGTGCTGGTTTGATTGTCAGTAATATTCATTTTATAAGGAATGAAGCACTCAATGTGGGACAAAGATGTAATATGCCACAAAAAATCCTCTAGTGATGGATTGTCATCTAATCAGATCTCAATTCATCTACAATTACAAGGAATGAATTTATCGTTAGTAACCATGAAAACAAGTGTAGTTACCATAGAAACCCATTTTTGGATGCTGCCTGACCTTGAGACCACCTTTTACATGCATTGACTCAGCATTCAGGAGATCTCTCACCTGCTCATTGTAAATCTCCAACATGCTGACCATTACCTTAAGAAAAAGAAATTTCAAAGGATCTTTGAGAGACTGAAAGCATTTTGTCTATAAACCCCACTTATATGCCCACTTATAAATCAGTCAAACTGCAAACAACAAAGACCCTGATCTGCCATTACACAATGCACCATCAGATCAGGGTCTATTTGTTCTACTGATTACTCCAAACAAATTTCACATACCCAGATCTTCCAGTGCATTATGCAAAGACAGATCTGGATCCATGCAGTTTGCAGTTCAACTCATCTTATAAGCAAGTATATAAACTACTATAAAACCAGAATTATTTTAAAACTTAAGTAGAGTCAATTTCTTTTATGATAAATAATTGTTTAGATGTGCTCTTTGGAAATGGATACTGTGGGATTAGGTTACTATAAAAATAAACAAATCTTGCAAATTTACCTTTATTGCTGAACGTCAGATTCTACACTAGTAACTTGACTAAAGTTGTTTTGGAAGCTTGCCATATCTAGCCTGAAGAATGTTTCTGACCCAAGATGACACCCAATACAATCAATAATGTACTCTGTTTGATGAATTTGTCTTTACAAAAAAAGTAAGTAATTCTGAATTCTTTGATGGTTACCATAACATTGTATTTAAAAGCCAATAAATGTATGTGTTATTAAGTGCCAATAAGTATCTTTGCAGGATGTTAAGTCACAGAACAAAAGTGTGTTACATCCATGCGTCTCCTAATGATCTATATCATAACTAACAATGTTACAACTCTTCATTTAATAACTCCTGCATTCTGTGGATATCTTTCAGAAAAATGGTAAAAGTTTAGTTCAGGAGCCAGGTAAACAAAATATCTTATGGATTTTTATACCTCATCTAACACATAAATCTTCTACCATTTAAAACTGATGGTGACTGAGACAAACTTTAACTCTAAACAAATCACTGTGTATTCAGTATTCAATGATAATAACCTGGTAGTCTTCATTTTCTCCAGCTGTTTCCCTTTTTTCCTCAATGCCTTTAAAAAGTTCATCACAGAAGATGGGTACTATGCCTTTATTGGCTCCATATCCCACCATGGAATACGACTTCCCACTACCAGTCTGTCCATATGCAAACAGGGAACAGTTGTAACCCTTCCATGCATTGTCTAAAACTCCTCGTCCCAGGTCATCGAAGACACGACGCTGGAAAAAAATGAAAAGAAGTTTAATCATTTGCACAGGACAAGAAATGTGATACTATCTACAATAATAATTTGTTTTTAAAACTCCTTCAGACATATTTCTTGGTTTATGATGCATTCTGATCAGGATCAGGCCACATGTAATGCCTCTGTGCTGGTGATCTGATTTTTCCTGTTTTCATTCTGAACCAATCAAACGCTGTGAAGATGAATAGGGAAAACCTCATAAAAATACCATCATTCATGCAAGTGAAGTAGTGATAACAAGATTTTCAATATGGCTACTATGTTGCAGTACTGGGGGTCAGAAAAATAGCAGCTACGTACTGTACTGTTATAATTAGAGTCACCTTGACTGTTTTAGTGACCTTTCGAAGGACCATTTGTTCAGGAGAAGTTGTGGTATACATGTATAAGATTTTCTGGATGGCCATCAAGGTAACCATTTTGAAGGTTAGGTCTGCATCAGCTTGGATTCAAGTACAATGTAATTGGTGTCATTGAGTAATTAATTATAATTACACTATTCATAGTTGTATTTGTAATTGGACACCACTGATATGGTGTAACTGTAATTGTAACTGAAGGTCTAGATTTGTATCAATGCGCAATTACAAGTCAATTACAAGTCAGTTACAAGTCAATTACAAAAGCAAAGATGCATGTGTGTCAGTGTGCGATTTGGAAATTTAATCGGAGCTTTAACAATTTTTCAACAGAAACAAAGATAAATGTTTTTTCATTCCAAACAAATTATAACAATTGAGAAAATTATACATGTTGATTTTAACTGCCAAGTGTTGGGCAAATAAATTGAATTAACATAGAATAAGCAGGAAAGCTAAATTTTAGACAAGAAAACTGTGTATATAAAATGATTATAGTTAGTATACTGTGGGATTCAGACTTGAGAGCAACTACAACATAATTGGTGTAATCGAGGAATTAATTACAATTACACTGTATTTGTAATTATTGTAATTGAACAGCACCAATATGGTGTAACTGTAATTGTAACTGAAAGTCATAACTCTGAGTAACTGAAACTGTAATTGACAGCTGTAACCATATTGTAATTGTAATTGTAACTGACAAAAGTAACTGAACCCAAGTCGTGTCGGCAACATAGTAATATGGGCAACACTTCATGAAAGAAGGTTACTTTTATTGTTGAAATGTGAATATGACCAATCCTTTAGAAGAAATAGCTGTTACAAGAATTTTAAAATTTTGGGAATCACACTGTCTTAATTTTATTTATGTTGAGTCCAACTACAAACAATGTAGACTCCAATCTGCTATCGCATAATGCACCTAGCAGATCAGAAAAGATTATGCTGTTTTGTTCTACTGATTACTCCTAACAAACTGCACAGACCCAGATCTGCTGGCACATTACGTAATGGCAGATCTGGGTCTGTGCAGTTTACATTTGGACTCAACCTATAAAAAAGTAGGTTGAACAATACAACTATGGGTAAGGACAATTTGTATTCAAGACAAATCAGAGTCGTCATAAGAAATCTTTAAGTGAAAACTCACTGACTCAGATTTGGATTATCTGGCACTCGGGAAAAGCTGCACCAATATTACTTTCAAAATGGCCCCAATAGTGGATCTATTGGAAGTCCAAATGGCACCATTTTGATTTAGGACCAATTAGACATTATAAGATGCCTTCATATGAAAATCCCATGTCAACAAAAGCATGCATTCATAGGAAATGGCAATAAAGAGATTTTAAATACGGCTGCCATGATGTCAGAGTGGTGCCATTATCATTTAGAAACACAAGACATCAAAAATGTCTTTTGGTTAAAAAAAACCCATTCAGATAAGACCCATCTGTTCAGGACAAGAAGCTATACCACAATATTCAAGATGGCTACTATGGTGAAACCATTTTCATTTAGGACTAACTAGACCATTGGATGAATTTGAAGCTTTTCCTGGCCTTACTCCAAGTAGCTTAGGAGAGGTGGTGATAACAAGCTGATCAGGTAATGGAACAACTAGCCAATGCACAAGCTGCAATTGTCTGTGACCAGTGGAGATAAGAAACACTGATAAAAAGAATAAACTTTGTGATAAATGACAACCCTAAAAATACATGTGACATCTTACAATAAGGAAAATTGTTTGGAGAATTCTGGGCAGCCTGTATCACACAGTTGAATTTTTTAGGCTAATCTCTTGATCGAAATGACAACAAAATTATTACGCCAAAATATCTCATATACTTTATTTTTTGAAGATTACTCAAGAAACAGAATTGTGTCAAGACTCATTACAGTTATACCTTGCACGTTTTCAAATGTTCCACTAAAGTTAAAATGACTAGACTATAGATTTTTAAAACAATGGATATTTTTTTGGGGGGGGAGGGGGCCTGTGGGTAATCGGTAGCTTTTCATGCCTGGTAAAAAAGTTAACTCAATTATACTATTAGCACTGAATGTCAAACTGGAGGAAATAAAATGTCAGAAGATGAAATGCTTGGTTTGGTGGGTTTGATACCATTTTTCAGCACATGACTTGATATCCATGGTGGTCAGTATATTTGGTGGAGAATCTGCTGGAAAGCCATATAGAATGAGCCGAGACTTGAAACCATGCGGATAGAGGTGAGGTACGTGTGAGCGATCACAGGTACTATATGCCAATGATAACAAGTGTGCTTCATGGTGGTGTACTTGTAGGTCTGGTATTGTTACCAACTTTGCAATGGATTTTGACAAACTGTTTATAGCATTCCCTTACCTTCATTATAACAGTTCCTGTTATAAGCCCTGTATGGTCATGGATCACATTTCATCAAGTGGTAGTAAAATTATATGCATCATGTATTTTTTATAAGTCAGCCTCACTATAAGTTGGTCTCACTATAAGGTAGTCTCACTATCGACCTCACTATAAGGCAGTCTCACAATAAGGGAGTCTCCCTATGAGGCAGTCTCTCTATAAGGTACTCTCACTATGAGGCAGTCTCACTATAAGGTGGTCTCACTATAAGTTGGTCTCACTATGAGGCAGTCTCACTATAAGTCGGTCTGACTATAAGGCAGTCTCAATATAAGTCACTTTCACTAAGTCGGTCTCACTATGAGGCAGTCTCATTATAAGTCAGTTTCATCTCACTATAAGTTGATCTCACTATAAAGTAGTCTAACTATAAGGTCGTCTCACTATAAGGCAGTCTCACTATTAGGCAGTACACTCTATGACTCTCATGGACAGTGTAATTATAATCAGAGAGTACTGTATATTTCACCTAATGGAATCTCTTTTTGCCACAACCCAGTTCACAATATTATTCATACATTCTGTTTAGGGGCCCCGTATGGCTGAGAGGTCTAAAGCACTCACCGTTCTGGATCACTGTCATCTCACCTCTGTCTGCATGGGTTCGAGTCCAAGGCTCGGCTGGTGTGGGTATGTGGGAAAGCCTGCCAGTAGCTTATCGTGTGTCGGTCACGGTTCTTCCCTGGGTTTTCCAGGGTTCTTCCTCCACCAGTTATACTGGCCGCCATGTATAGCCTATCTTGTGCTGAAAAAATGGCGTTAAACCCTGCAACAACAACAACAACATTCTGTTTAGTATTCCATATTTCATTTTTTCAACAAAATCATCTGACAGATTTGGATTTTGAGTTCAGTTCAATACCTTTTATTTCAGAATGAGAAACTGACAAATAATACCTGTCAACCCTACAAGTGCACACATTCATATTTCCCATGAAAACAAATTCAAGACTGAGCACTGTACAACCTACCTAATCAGCATATTGTAAGTGCATTCTTGCTAATCACCTTATAATCCCAGATTGAGCACTGTACAACACACCTTATCAGCATAGTGAAAAAGCATTCTTGCTAATTACTTTATAATTCCAGATTGAGTACTGTACAACACACCTTATCAGCATAGTGAAAAAGCATTCAAAGACAATGCTAATTACCTTATAATTCCAGATTGAACACTGTACAACACACCTTATCAGCACAGTGAAAAAGCATTCTTGCTACTTACCTTATAATTCCAGATTGAACACTGTACAACATACCTGATCAGCATACTGAGTTGATGCTGGTTCCATATAACCATCTGCTAATTCATTGAACCCGTCATGTGACCAGTATGAGTAATCAAAGGCAAATCTCTTTGGTTCAGCATCCATATTCTCAGGATTGAAGATTTCTGTGCTGTTCCCATGCATTTTGATGATAAGGATAGAATTGCGCCCCTTCTCTCGTGAATTGTGTCCATAGTTAAGGAAATATTATAACAATATATATGCAGCAGTTACAAATCTCTGTTATCTTTTTTTCATAACAAATCTATCCAGTCTATGATGACAGAATGATTTTCTCTTCATGCAAGGATACATCAAACCAGTGTTACATATTATGCATACATACATACATACATATAACATACATACATACATGTACATACATTATACATACATACATACATACATACATTATACATACATACATTCATACATATATACATACATAAATTCATATATACATACATACATGTACATACATTATACATACATACATACATACATTATACATACATACATACATTACATACATACATTAATATAACATACATACATACATACATACATACATATATTATTATAACATACATACATACATACATACTTGAAGGCTAATATGCATTGGTGAGACTTACTTTACTTTTTTTTATCCTGATCAACCTTCAAATACCACGAATTTAATCTATTGCAAGCATATTTATTATGTCCTTGGCAGTGATTTGTCGCTTACATTTAGACATTTTTTACATAAACCTAAAATAAAGTGTTTATTCTTTGAAATATGATTATGGTATGATTCTGTTTTTATTATGGCTATAGTGCATAGTAAATAATCGCATGCTGTCCCAAAAGGGATATTTTTAAGCTATAAAACGGGTATATGAAAATGTATGTTAGCAGCAATGTTTCCTTTTGTCTATTTTCAGAGTAATTACAGTATACAAATATATCTTTCATTCATGTATCTTGCATGCAAAGTTTGTAAAGTGTTTCGTTAAAAGTCATGGTGCAAATTTGTATGGAAAAAAGCAACAAAATTCAGCAGTAGTTATGAGAGGAAAACTGAAACTCTGTGGGAAATACATTAGGTGAAGGGTTGTTGTATTATCATGCTATATGAACTTTTGATATGAAAGTAATGGGATGCCGTTGTCCTCAGTGGAAATTTATGATGGACTGAAGCGTGTTTGGTTATTAGAAGAATATTTAACATGGATGGGAATCATTGTTTGAATGGGAAATTTAATGTTGATTGTATGCTATGAAAGAAAGGGACATTTAACATTGGTTTACATATAGACAGACAAACACACCGAGACGGACAAAAACCACTATTACAACACATGGACAGGTAGTATCATCGTCGACTGACATGGATCACATGTTGTTTTTGGTTGAATATCTGATTTCTATCAATAAAGAACGATCGTCCTTTTATGAAGGAAGTGATATTCATAAAGTGTACAAAAATATCCCACATTTCGACCCTAACTGCATATGAAAATGTGATTTCAAACATCAACATGAAGACCCGCTCCATGACCATCTTGAAATTGTAACTTTGAAAATGTTATTTACTATGTATCTTTTAGAATCATAAAATAAATACATTATATAAAAGATGGAAATGTATGCCATAAAACAATACTGCATTTTAATCCAAGTTTCCAATTTTGCAAGAAGTTGTCCCAAACATAGTTTTATTGTCTGCTATACAACATGTCAACTTGCTGCTAGAACGGGATTCTCAAGAATTTCCCTGGCATATAGTACATTTCTAAATTGTTTAGTATTTTTTCCCCATCAATGAAAGTTGTAATCACATTACATCCTATTTATTGTTGGTTCTCTTCAACATAATAGCTTATTTTTTTTATAAAATGCTGATTTGTACTCATTTTTGTACATAGAGATAAAATTTAGAACATGCACCATAAGACAATAAAATGTTCAGATCAATATTATAATGATATTGGAAATTAAAAGGATGGGTTAATATGACTGGCTTCCTCCTCAAGATATGCACATTATAGACACAAGTCTCTCTCCCTCTCTCTCTCTCTCTCTCTCTCTCTCTCTCTCTCTCTCTATATATATATATATATATATATATATATTAGTTTTCAGTTGAGAATTACTTCAACATGAAGATTCTACATTGTAAGCAGATATCTTTGTGTCTGCTTTCCTACAATAACTATAATTTGCCAACCATTTCAATTTTCAACACTTATTAATAAGCGTGTTTTTTTAATACTTCTATAACTATATTTCTTTATAAATTTGACACCAGTATATACACTGCTTAGTTAGTTTGCCCAAGATGCTCACTTTTAGCATCATCAAGACTTCAGAAAACTCAGAAAATGTTTTGCAGAGGGTGGGGGTGAGAATCCTTGTAGTGGGGCTTGGGTGACCCAAGTAAGTGATATTGAACTGTTGATTATAGATCATATAAGCCTGCAGAAAATAGCTGGAAATTAAAATGTGCTGAAAAGACAAATAAAATAAAGCTAGTTTTATTTCAAGAATTGAAAACACTTCCAAAACCAAAAGTATAGTTGGTAGACATTGTGTTTCCATATGTCGCCACCACACCCACACACAACCATGCACACCCACATTCAATACAAATATTAATGTATGAAAAGAAAACTGAAATGAAATAAATGCAAAATTTAACCATATGACGGACAAAACGAAGTACGAATATATTTATGTTCGGACATGTGTAATGCTAATGCAGCTGCAAATGACATGGTGGTGCATACAAATACTCAATGTTTCTTTTCTTAAAATCAATTATCAAACAAAATCAGAATTCAGTTTGCAGCCCCTTTCCATTATTTTACAATTCAGTCATGAATTACTCTTAACTGAACCATTTCTCTGCATTCATTAGAGACTGGATGGTACTGTGTTAAGTTCAAACGTTCCAAAACACTAAGTCTGCTGAATTTTGTATGGGCATTGCAAATGATCTTTCTGCGAATGTGCTGCTATGAGGGAGTTTCAAACATGCATCCTGTCAATCTTGATATTTTAATGGAAGATCATGGCTATGTTTTGACACTCTCAGGTTCAAAAAGGAATCTTGACACACTTCCATACTGCTCCAAATTTAACCATTCCAACTACACCCATGTCAACTGCCTTGGCATGTCCTTGGGAAAAGAACTTAGTTCCTATTTCTTCAGCATGATGTATCCAACAATGTGTTAAAAGTACCACTAAACCAATCAACCAGCCAGAATAATCAAGCTCTGTTTTTCCATAATTATATGCATGTAGCAAAATCCAGCTTGAAAGGATATTTTCCACTGATCATGAACAAACCAATATCCTTTAACATTAAGATTATATATAAGTCTCAATTTTTAGCTACTGTTTTATCTACACACATTCTGCTTTACCTAATTCTAATGAATAATAACAATGGGTTGATCCACTTCAGTTATTAAAGGGATCAGCCCTGAGTGCCAGGTCTAAAGCACTCACCATTATGGATCACTGCCATCTCACCTCTGTCTGCGTGGGTTCGAGTCTTGGGCTCGGCCAATGTGGGTATGTCACAGAAAGCTTGCCGGTAGCTTCTCATGGGTCAGTGGTTCTTTCTGGGGTTTTCCCGGGTTTTTCTCCACCATTTATATTGGCTGCCATGCATAGCCTATCTTGTGCTAAAAAATGGCATTAAACCCTAAAACAACAACATCAGTTACTAAAATGATCTTGATGGGCTCTCCCACAACAAGTATGCTCAATGGACTAGGAATACAAATCACCCATACCATTGCCTATCAATTATTTAAGCAATTTGTATCAGGTTGTTTATCTATGACCATCTTTACATTTTAGTTGCCTCTATGACAGCCAATTATATAAACTGCTCAAGGGAGACTATTCTGGAAGCATCAAACTTAAAGCTACATGAAGCCTAAATATACATGGATCAAAAATCTTAGCTATTTACATGGGTTTGATTCAAAATGTGTCTCTCATTTTTATTATTATTTAAAAGTCAGACTTACTGCAAATCATTTTCTATAAATAGATATTATTCAGTGACCCTGACCTTAGACATTTTTATCCTGATATTAACTGAGCATTTCCTCACCCCAAGTGCATTAAAGTATCATAACTGTAGATGGTGGAAAATTAATTTTGTATACAGAAATCAAATTGGTAACATATGGACGGACAGCATTATAACATAATACTTATAAGGTGGGGACAATAAAACAATAGAACTATATGTCAAAGGAAGAAGTTTTGTGATGCACAAGAACATTCTCTTTAAGCAATCCTGAAAACAACTACTCAGCTACTGTACACAAACCTATTTCAATTAGTTTTTGAAATGCAACATATTATACATGAATGAAACTTGTGAATTTGTACCACGGCAGTTTTGCCCCTTAACCCTCTTGTGTTTAAGAGACAACCACATTTTAATTGATCCCCAGTTTTGACACCAAGATATGTTCTTTGTATCTACTCAATCTGACCCCCAGTTATAAACAAGGGGGATTTTTTTACTCTGAATCTTACATGCCTTAGGAGATAAACTGCCTAAACACAACATAAAGAACAGTGCTTATCTCTGCCAGGGACCCCACAACAATTAAATCAGGATTCATTATTATATTTACACAGGATGACACTGACACAATCAAACAGATTCAAGAGCTATACATTGTCCCACCCTGTTATCAGAGTAACACCATAAGTAACAGCACCTATCACCTGGCATTTACTATATACAATTATACATGTATGTTCAGTTTACCATCTTCCTGTTCAACTTCTAAGCTACAACATACTATATATAATTGAGTCATTAATTCTATATATTCCACATGCATATGTTTGTAATATTTAATATTGAGACTCTGTATTAAATTGAGACTCAATATTTAATTGAGAATATGTATGAACACTCTTTCCCATCATGCAGTCTCTCCCCTGCATGTAAAAAAAAAATATTATTAATGCTATCACATCACCCAGACACCATATTTCAGTCTCTTGTTTATCTGGCATATCTAATATCAGTAAGGGCAACAAGTCACAGCCATTAACATTTAGAATAGACTGGATTTATTTGCATTGTCACACTGGTCTTGAATTGTTTACAATAAGGCTTTAATATATATGGAATACCGTATTTACTTATGTACAATAAGCAACAAAGCACAACAGCATACATTTGAATTCATCATCACATAATGTGTTAACAGATCAAAGTGTACCATAGGCCCATAAGGGTCTCATAACCCTCAAGGTATTTACCATAGGCCCCTATGGGTCTCATAACCCTCAAGGTATTTACCAAAAGCCCATAAGGCTGGCCTCATAATCCTCAAGGTATTTACCATAGGCCCATATGTGTCTCATAACCCTCAAGGTATTTACCATTGGCCCATATGTGTCTCATAACCCTCAAGGTATTTACCATAGGCCCCTATGGGTCTCATAACCCTCAAGGTATTTACCAAAAGCCCATAAGGCTGGCCTCATAACCCTCAAGGTATTTACCATAGGCCCATATGTGTTTCATAACCCTCAAGATATTTGCCATAGGCCCATATGAGTCTCACAACCCTCAAGACATTTAACACAGGACCATATAGGTTTCATAACCCCTCAAGGTATTTACCAAAGGCCCGAATGGGTCTCATAACCCTCAAGGTATTTACCATTGGCCCATATGTGTCTCATAACCCTCAAGGTATTTACCATTAGCCCATATGTGTCTCATAACCCTCAAGGTATTTACCATAGGCCCCTATGGGTCTCATAACCCTCAAGGTATTTACCAAAAGCCCATAAGGCTGGCCTCATAATCCTCAAGATATTTACCATAGGCCCATATGTGTCTCATAACCCTCAAGGTATTTACCATTGGCCCATATGTGTCTCATAAACCTTAAGATATTTGCCATAGGCCCATATGAGTCTCACAACCCTCAAGACATTTAACACAGGACCATATAGGTTTCATAACCCCTCAAGGTATTTGCCAAAGGCCCAAATGGGTCTCATAACCCTCAAGGTATTTACCATAGGCCCATATGGGTCTCAAAATCCTTAAGATATTTACCATTGGCCCATATAGGTTTCATAACCCTCAAGGTATTTACCAAAGGCCCAAATGGGTCTCATAACCCTCAAGGTATTTACCATTGGCCCATATGTGTCTCATAACCCTCAAGGTATTTACCATAGGCCCATATGGGTCTCAAAATCCTGAAGGTATTTACCATTGGCCCATATAGGTCTCATTACCCTCAAGATATTTACCAAAGGCCCATATGGGTCTCATAACCCACAATGCGTTTACCATAGGCCCCAATAGGTCTCATAACCCACAATGCGTTTACCATAGGCCCCAATAGGTCTCATAACCCTCAAGGTATTTACTAAAGACCCTGACTGGGTCTCATAATCCTCATGGTATTTACCAAAGACCCTGACTGGGTCTCATAATCCGCATGGTATTTACCAAAGACCCTGACTGGGTCTCATAATCCTCAAGGTATTTACCATAGACCCCAACTGGGTCTCATAATCTTCATGGCATTTACCATGGACTCAGACTGGGTCTTAGAAACCTCCTGGTATGTACCATAGACCCAGATTGGGTCTCATAATCCTCAAGGCATTTATCATAGACCCCAAATGGGTCTCATAAACCTCCTGGTATTTACCATGGACCCAGACTGGGTATCATAATCCTCGTGGTATTTACCATAGACCCAGACTGGTTCTCATAAACCTCATGGTATTTACCATGGACCCAGATTGGGTATCATAATCCTCGTGGTATTTACCATAAACCCAGATTGGGTCTCATAAACCTCATGGTATTTACCATAGACCCAGATTGTGTCTCATAAACCTCATGGTATTTACCATAGACCCAGACTGGGTCTCATAAACCTCATGGTATTTACCATAATCCAGATCAAAACATAAATTAATATAGCATAAAAAGACAAAAGCTGACAAAAAATGGCAGAGAACTTGTATGCTGCATTACCCTAGGAAAAACTGAACCATGCTAATTCATGGAATCATCTGCTCAAGTTATGTAAAAGAAACTTTCTGCAATAAGTTCATTCTTGAATTAGAAACGTGTGAAATGTTTCAGCCAGGAATATGGCAAGCTTTCTCACATACCCACATAAGCCGAACCTGAGACTCGAACCCACGCAGACAGAGGTGGATTGGGAGTGATTTGTAACAGTGAGCGCTTTAGACCACTCGGACACTCGGGGCCCCCCAGTGACAAATGCTTTTGTATTAGGATAGAAATATTTGTTATTAACCATCAAACTAGTTTATTGCCCCAAGTGCCATAAAATGTCCATGTTGTATCTAACTTGCAAAATCTTTAACACAAAAATGGGAACATTGAGGATGAAGGTTATGCATTGCTGTAAAATGCTGCCAATGTAAGTTTTACAAAACATAGTGGTATATTTTCGAGAATTATTGTCAAAAAACAATTTTGTCTAAATTCAAAGTAAGGATGGCTCTTTAGGCAATAGATTACTTTTAACAGGTAAACAATGAATATATCAATTTGGATAATGTTGGCAATTAGCAGGAGTGATGGCATGACAAGTGAAAAAAAAATGGCAAGTTGTAAATGCATATTCATG
The DNA here is from genome assembly GCA_028554795.2 of Sinohyriopsis cumingii. NCBI lineage: Eukaryota > Metazoa > Mollusca > Bivalvia > Unionida > Unionidae > Sinohyriopsis > Sinohyriopsis cumingii. The sequence continues at coordinate 47,991,163 of CM068841.1, read as the reverse complement.
CAATGATAATATCTTGATCAAGTAAAGTATGATGCCACAATGATCATTTCTTTTCACACACACGCACGCACGCACACATCATGACTAGCCCCAGGTTAAATGACATGTGCTGTGCAAACTTTATATTTTTATAATTTTGGATTCCCCCACACACACAATTGACATCCTACTAAAGAAAACTTTACATCTGGCACACACCCTCCCCTCCTCAATCTTGGCACCCTGTGTGGTTGCTTATATTCACCCCGAGTGCTTGTGATCTAGGGCATATATATATATATATATATATATATATATATATATATATATATATATATATATATATATATATATATATATATATATATATATTTTTTTTTTAAATGTATTTTTTAATAAATCTAAGTATAGAATGAAATTTCAGGAAATATTATTATTGCTGTAGGTTGGTCAACACTTCATGTGATAATACATGCACAATGTTGAGGAAATGGAAGCCTGGTGTCTTTATGAAGGACACACTAAGGAAGCCAGCAAGGCTGCTGTAGCTTTGTTGGGGACCCAACCTACAACCCTAATATTACAAGTCCTATACTCTTCCTACAGAGATACGTACTACAGCTCACATATATACTATATTTTATTAGGGTTCAAGGTAATAAAATGTACATTTGCTGGGGAAATCATATTTGGGAGGAGAATAAGGCTTCGATAAATTGTACTTCCATTATATGGAGCATCCATTTTGGGTTCTTTATCAATACTAACATTTATCAATAATACTTCTCTGATAAGGAAAGCCTTAAAAGATTTCATATCGTCTTTACAGTTTGCTGGGTCTTTAGATTAATGAATATTGTTGGTACCCCTCTGATAAAATTGGGTGTACAATATCTGCCACAACATTTTTCTAAATGGCAATATTATAAGACCTAAAACAGCAAAGCATACTGTGGATTAATTAATTTCAATCAGTGATTATTCAAACTATATATTGTACTGCATGCAACTTCTATACAGATCCTATGGAGACAAGAAAAATAAATAGATCATATAACCAGGCGTGACCACACCAATGTTATTACAATAGGGCCAAATTTAGGTCTTGCTATGCACAACAAAAAAGTACAGGTTTAAATTACAATAAAAAATATTTCTTCTATAACACCTTTATAATGTATCAGGTGAAGAGTGTTATAGAATTTGAGGCATACTATAGGGTGTACTCATGTACTCTGGTTATTGATTAATTATAAAGGAATAAAAAACACAATTGTTCCCCTTCAGTACAGTATATACCTTATAAAAGGTCACCAGTCCAATCCTACATTTTAAATCTCATAAAGACAATCATTTATGCCGCCTCTTTGAATAATTTATATAGAATTAGGGTCAGAGGTCACCTATACTCTATAAAATGGAAACATAAAAGTGCCCATTGGACACAAATGCTCTAAACTATAAGATAAACTTCAAAACAAGATATATATATATATATATATATATATATATATATATATATATATATATATATATATGGTCCCAGCAACCTAGTAAAAACAATTCTTTACTTATTTAGCTGTATACATTCATATAAATTAGTACATTACTACCAGTACATTACTACGGATAAGTTTCTAGTGTTTCTAGTCAAACATCTGAAATTTATTGCCAGGATTTCCCTTGAATGGGTCATTATAACTTTGCTAAAGTAAAAAAGGGAGGGGAGGAGGAGGACTAATGTTGATCTGGGCATAATTTTTATCACAACTTGTTATACCAATGGGACATAAGATTTATCACAACTTGTTACACCAATGGGACATAAGATTTATCACAACTTGTTATACCAATGGAACATAAGATTTATCACAACTTGTTATACCAATGGGACATAAGATTTAAAACAACTTGTTACACCAATGGGACATAAGATTTAACACAACTTGTTACACCAATGGGACATAAGATTTAACACAACTTGTTATACCAAAATGGACATAAGATTTAACACAAGTTGTTATACCAATGGGACATAAGATTTATCACAAGTTGTTATACCAATGGGGCATAATTTTTTATCACAAGTTGTTATACCAATGAGACATAAGATTTATCACAAGTTGTTATAAAAATTGGACATAATATTTATCACAAACTTGTTATGCCAATGGGACATAAGATTTAGCACAACTTGTTATACCAATGGGGCATACTTTTTATCACAAGTTGTTATACTACTGGGACTTTTTTTGACTGTATTAGGTATTCATGTGACTGGTATTGTATTCATATGTTCTTCAGTGCAGTATATAAAAAGTAACACATCATCATGAAGATTAATGATTATGGGGCACGGTGGTTTTAAAGCCTATTGACCAATATGGAGGTGAAAGAAAACATTACAAAATATAGAGGGGCCCCGAGTGGCCGAGTGGTCTAAAGCGTTCACCGTTACGGATCACTGCCATCTCACCTCTGTCTGCACCGGTTCGAGTCTCAGATTCAGCCAATGTAGATATGTGAGAAAGCATGCCAGTAGCTTCTCGTGGGTCGGTGGTTCTTTCTGGGGTTTTCCCGGGTTCTTCCTCCACCATTAATACTGGCCGCCATATATGGCCTATCGTGTGCTGAAAAATGGCGTTAAACACCACAACAACAAAATATAGAACCCTTTCTAAACATCTATATATCAGTTGTTCAGCCCCCAGACAGATGCAGTGACATCTTGGTTGTTATCCCTATAGCCATCTTAAAAATGAGGTCTAAATTTGGGCTAACAACTCAGGATTTGAATTTAATTATTTAATTGCACTTGTCTCATGGAGAAGCATGTCATATTTTAAAACTACTTGCAAAGTCTTGGGTTATTTTTGCTCCAAAAATGCAAATTCAAGACATTTTCTTCAAAATTTGTTTCTTAATCCTTTTTTTATTAACCTGAATATTTTCTTAGTGTAAATGGATATTCTGGACTTGCAGCATTGAAAGTTACATCTCAACTAATGACTGCATTGTTTTATTTAACATGGCTGATATGATAGTTTCAACAGCCACAAGTAAAAAAAAATACAAACACATTGAAAAAACCAACTATCCCCTGCCAAGAGACATTCCCAACCATGGAAAAAATAATTATCCCTAGCCAAAATTAACTACAATGCAGAGTGAACTGCCCTGAAAATCAAACACAAAAATACAGTGTAAAATTTACATCAAGACAGCACCCCTCACTATAAGGCCCTTCATTATAACACCACTCCAGTTTATAAGGCAATTATTATCATAGATTCCATTTCATTACATGGATCAAAATTATATGCAGCATGTAATTCATTATAAGGTGGTCTCACTACATAGGCAGTCTACTCTATGACTACCATTGACAGCATTATAATCAAGGAGTGTTCTCTTATGTACTTTTCATTATAAGATGGTCTTGCTATAATGTGTGATACTCTGGCTCTCATGGATTGCATTATAATAACATAATATTTATTATCTTATTCATTATAAGGTGGTCTCACTCTAAGGTATTCTACTCTAAGACTCCTACGAAAATCATTATAATGTGGGAGTACTGTATCATGTATTTCATTATAATGTGATCTCCAATTACGGCGGGGCCCCGAGTGGCCGAGTGGTCTAAAGCGCTCTCCGCTACGGATCACTGCCATCTCACCTCTGTCTGCGTGGGTTCGAGTCTAGGATTCGGCCAATGTGGGTATGTGAGAAAGCTTGCCAGTAGCTTCTCGTGGGTCGGTGGTTCTTCCCAGGGTTTTCCCAGGTTCTTCCTCCACTATTAATACTGGCCGCCATGCATAGCCTATCGTGTGCTGAAAAATGACGTTAAACCCTACTACAACAACAACAACAACAACAACAACCAATTACGTTATGCTGCAAGGCTTCCATGGACAGCATTATAATAAGGAAGTATTGTATCATCTACTTCATATAAGGTGATCCCACTATAAATAAATATAATGTATGGCTTCCATGAAGAATATTATAATGAGGGAGTACTAAATCAGGTATTTGAGTATATGGTGGTCTCATAATGAGGTAGTATAACCTATGGCTCCCATGGAGAACATTATTAGGCCTGTACTAAATATTTGGTTCAAATTCACTTCAGCGCCAAATAGTTTATTAAATAAGGTATTCATATTCGGCCGAATACTTTGCTGCACCCGAATTTGAATAGCACAATTAGGTCAACCTACTTGAACAGCAGACTCACTGTAATCAGCTGGCTATCTGGCTATTCAGGAGGCTTTTGTTGTTGTTCTAGGGTTTAACGCCATTTTTCAGCACAATATAGGCTATACATGGTGGCCAGTATAACTGGTGGAGGAAGAACCCTGGAAAACCCAGGGAAGAACCACTGACCCATGAGAAGCTACTGGCAGGCTTTCCCATGTACCCATGCTAGCTGAGCCTTGGACTCGAACCCACGCAGACAAAGGTGAGATGGCAGTGATCCGGAATGGTGAGCACTTTAGACCACTCGGGGCTCCTGGCTAGGCAGGAGGCAAGTAGCTGCTTCATTGTGTCATGTTGTTCGATTTTTATGTCATTCAACAGTGGTGTATGTGCGCAATAACAAGTAAAAATATTAATAGGCCTACGATCATTGTTATGGAAAAGCGTAGTCCGACCTGGAAATTTTTTATTGTGTGTATGAGGAGGATGACAGTTAAGCAATGTGTACACTGTGAAAAATGGCTATTTCATGCGATGTTACATCTAACTTTACAACATCTCTGCTCAACATTCACCTGTCAAACAAACATCCAGAGGAATACAAACAAGTTGTATCTCAAAAACCAGTGACAAATGAAAAATCTGCAGTTGGAACTAGGTTGTCAGATAAGGCAAACATCCAGATGAGCTAACTGAAATCGCAGCCAAAAACTGACATGGGCAACAGACAACCCAGTGGCAAGCAAAATACATGTTGCCATTGGCAAAATGAAGACAGTAGACATTCAGCCATATTCCATCATGGAAAATTGGTTTCAAGTCTCTGGTTGATTTGTTGATGCCAAGATACATCATGCCAAGCAGGAAATATTTTCAAAGAAAATAATTCCTGACATGTACAAATGCCATCATGGCTCATGTCCAGTCACAGACTGATGAAGTAAAATTCATTTGCTCTGAAGACTGATACATGGACAGTTCAACATAACACCAACTCTTTCATCATTCAGTCACTATTTGCAACTGTATTGGAAGGAATAGTTATGGGTCTCTAAAACCACTATTTGGTACAGCCCTAAACATTATAATGGGTGATATTAAATAAGGTACTTGAGTATATGGTGATCTCACTATAAGGTACTGAACTCTGGCTTCCACTGACAGCATTATAATGAGGGCAGTCCTATACTGTGACCTGTAAATTCAAAGTCTTCTTGCATATAAAATCCGGGTAAGTATGATGAAAATGACATTCTAATAATAGATTCTATCACTGTGTTAAATAGTGTGCTCTATCAGAAAGAAATAATAAAAGTGGCGCTATGTATGTATGTATGTATGTATGCATGTATGTATGGATGTATGGATGTATGTATGTATGTATGGATGTATGGATGTATGTATGTATGTATGTATGTGTCTGTGTGTGTGTACATGTATATATGTATGTATGTATGTATGTATGTATGTATCAATGTATTTACCAATGTATGCATGCATGTATGTATGTATGTATGTATGTATGTATTTATCAACGTATGCATGTATGCATGTATGCATGGATGTATGTATGTTTGCATGTATGTATGTATGTATGTATGTATGTATTTATGTATGCATGTATGGTGTATATATGTATATATACCAGAATTCTGTCTCTATTCTTGTATGGTTGTTGTTGTTGTTGGGTTTAACGCCACTTTTCAGCACACGATAGGCTATACATGGCGGCCAGTATTAATGGTGGAGGAAGAACCCGGGAAAACCCCGGAAAGAACCACCAACCCACGAGATTAAGCTACTGGCAAGCTTTCTCACATACCAACATTGGCCGAATCCAAGACTCGAACCCACGCAGACTGAGGTGAGATGGCAGTGACCCGTAGCGGAGAGCACTTTAGACCACTCGGCCACTCGGGGCCCCTTTTCCTGTATGGAATAGTATATATAAACATAGAGATTAAAACAGAGAGGTAACTATCTCAGATAATTAATAAGTCATTGAGGTGCAACAAACTTGCATGTTTATCCCAATTATTCATAAACAATTTGGTTTTATAAAAGTTTCTGCACTGATAGTCTATATATGATGGTCAATATATTTAGTGGAGAAAGAACCCCAGGACAACCCCCCCCACCCCCCCCGAAGAACCACTGACTCATAAGAAGCTACTGGCAAACTTTCTCACATAACTTATAATCATTGTCGAGCTGAGACCTGAACTTACATTGACAGAGGTGAGATGTGCGAGTGATTTGTAAAGGCGAGCATCCTATATCACTTGGCTGGGTCCTTATTTACAAACATGTATTCAGAAAAAATGTAAGTGAGCCAAGTGCAATTACACTGGTCAACAGTGAAATCATTACTGACTTGAAAAGGCCCTAATCTGTAGTATTTTGGTGTGCCGAACACGAATATAACCGTGAAAAATTTGTATTGGCTCTCGTTTTGAAGATATTCATATACCTCATTTTCTATGTTTCACTGTGTAAATTTCTCCAGTAGGACTGCAGCAACATCCGGAATAATGATGTAACATTGCATAATACCATCATGCTCACATCATCCACAGTTGATTGCATCATTTTCTGATGCAATGCAATACTAATGCCATGCGGCTGCTGAAGTAAGTTGACGTCAGCAGTGTACTATACATGTGTAGGCCTATTATACTAATGCCAGGCGGCTGCTGAAGCTGACGTTAGCAGTGTACTATATAAAGCCCAATCAGATAGGTTCAGCATTTAAAATATTTTAGACGTTGTGCGAGACAGTTCAAGCTACTGTTACATAAAACTTATTATTTTATCCATTTACGTACAATAAAGAACAGTAATGCCTCGAAAGTGTGTTAATACCGCGGACAATTTTTGCTATATTTGTGGGGAAGTGACATTTGCCAACCAGAAGAAAAGTATCAATTCTCAAGTGAAGAAGGCATATCATCTTTACTTCGGATGCAAGGTTGGTGACCAAGACAAGCCTTGGGCTCCGCATATATGCTGTGCTACATGTACAACACAGCTTTCACAGTGGTTGAATTGCAAAAGGTCATCAATGCCGTTTGCAGTCCCAATGGTGTGGAGAGAGCCAAGCAACCACCTAAATGACTGTTACTTCTGCTTGGTTCCTCCTCTTTCCGGCGGAATAACGAAGCGAAAGAAGTCGAGAATAGTCTACCCAAACATTCCGTCTGCATTGAGACCAGTTCCACATGGTGAGGGACTTCCTATTCCAGAACCTCCAGCAGAATATTCTCTTGATTCATCTGACGAAGACAAAGGTGAGTCGACCTGTTCTTCTCCTGGTCCATCAGCATGCAGTGATCCAGATTTTCATTGTGGTGCATCATCAACCCCACACAGAATAACACAGGAAGAACTAAATGACCCGATTCGTGATTTGGACTTATCAAAGAACAAGGCAGAATTGCTAGGATCAAGACTCCAACAATGGAATCTTCTAGAAGAAGATGTCACAATTACTGCATATCGAAAGCGCCACCAGCAATTGGAGCCTTTCTTCAGAAAGGAAAGTAATCTGATATTCTGTTCCGATATTGAGGGCCTCATGAATGCTTTAAAAATCACTCATGACCCACAAGAATGGAGACTATTTGTGGACTCTTCGAAACTGAGTCTCAAGGTTGTGCTTTTGCACAATGGAAACATTCTTCCATCTATTCCAGTAGCGTATGCTGTCCACATGAAAGAGACATACGATAACTTAAGGCAGCTACTGAATTCCATTGAGTATAACAAGTACAGCTGGCACCTCTGTGGTGATTTGAAGGTAGTTGCCCTTTTAATGGGACTGCAGCAAGGATATACAAAATACATGTGTTTCTTATGCGAGTGGGATAGCCGAGCAAGGGAAATGCACTACATGAGGAAGGAATGGACTCACAGGCAGAATGTAGCCATTGGAGAGAAGAATATCCAACACCCAGCTCTGGTTGAGGCTCAGAAAATCTTGCTACCACCCCTTCACATCAAACTAGTTTTGATGAAGAACTTCGTGAAAGCCATTGACCGGACTTTGCCAGCATTCCGATACCTGCATGAAAAATTCCCTCGACTCAGCGAAGCAAAGATTAAAGAGGGAGTTTTTGTGGGTCCTCAGATTCGAGAGCTTTTCAAAGATGACCGGTTCAACAACTTGCTGGAAGGTGACGCGAAACAAGCATGGAATGCTTTTCGCCTAGTTTCTACAAACTTCCTCGGAAATGTTAGGGCAGAAAACTATAAGGAACTAGTAGAAGACATGTTGATGAAGTATAAGAAACTTGGCTGCAATATGTCTCTAAAGATTCACTTCCTTCATTCCCATTTGGATTTCTTTCCTAGCAACTGTGGTATTGTTAGTGATGAACACGGCGAACGTTTTCATCAAGATATCGCAACAATGGAACAAAGATACCAGGGAAAATGGTCCACTACAATGCTGGCTGACTACTGCTGGACACTCCTCAGAGATGCTCCCGAACAGCTGTACAAGAGACAGGCGAAGAAATCTAAGATGTAGTCAATGACTTGATTTTTTATAGGTAGGCTATTACAGTTGACCTTTTACTATTGGAATGCATTTCGTTATGTAAACATTAATTTCTTGCAGATTACAAAAAAACTAGAGCCAATTTTGCAATTTGACTGTCATATTCGTGTTCAGCACATAAAAATTGATAAGAATTGACTAATTTTATTTCAGTAACATGACTTTTGTAAAAATTTGTTGTCCAGTGTTATCAAACATTCACACCATCTCAAGATTTCAGCTGAACCATCCTGTGTTTCAAACTTAATCTCATGTTGAGACACTGTTAAGTCTGACTGATTATGTTATCTATACAGTTCAAACACCAATGAAATAGACATATTACCCTTAACCACAGCCCCTTGAAATTTTATCACTTTATTATCAAGATATCAGAATAGCTGCAAAAAATGGAAGAAGAAAGCCAACAAAACAAATCCTATATAGATAAACAGTAAAACCTGTCTTGAAAGACCACTGCTATGTGAGACCACCTGTCTTGAGACCACGTTCTCAATGCACAAATTTACTGATTATGTAGCATTGTGACCTGTTATGAGAGACCACCTGTTTTGAAAGACCATTCTTTTTTGGCAAAAGAGGTGGTCTTTCAAGACAGGTTCTACTGTATTTAATAAGACCAGGCTGGCAACCAATGTTCTAGGTGGGTGGGGATACAGAATATAAATTGATCATTTTTTATATGCCATCCAAAATAGTTCCTAAATTAATCATCTGACTTCCATGATAGCATATACAGTAAAGGTGGTAATTCCAAAGTATTGTTGGAACAACATAAAAGATTCTTTGTGACTATTTCCAAGATGGGCCCTAGTTGGCATAGTTGTCGCCTTTACAGATCACTGTCTATATGAGGTTCAAGTCTCCACTTTGCCAATGTGGGTATGTGAGAAAGCTTACCAGTGGTTCTTCCCACAGTTTTTGAAATATATTGGCTGCCATATAAAGCCTATCATGTTCTCAATAATGGTGTTAAACCAACAAAATCAAACTACTTACAAGGTCAAGGTTGTGTGTACACTATAGAATAGTCAATGAGTATTTTAGTCCATAATGTTTTATAACAATTATAAACAGTACAATCCTTCTTTATTTAGAAATTTATAAATTTATTAATCAATATAAAATGAAAACCATTTTTATTTATTTTCATATAATGCTGTGAACATGGTTATTATAGGAAAACAAAGAGGGAGATGATTCAGGTTTCATAACTCATTTATCAGGAATTCTGAATTTCCCTTACATGCAATTATATTCCACATCCCACTCACCTAGAAATATGGTTACCTTATTATCTATATCTGTAAAGGTGGGCATCTTAGATATGGACACCCTAGTTGAACTTTATAACCCAGTCAACCATCCTCCATGGATGGGAAAACTGAAGTTCATGAGGACTAGTTTATCAAGGAGTTTGGTCTGCATATATTTCCTACATGAGGTTAGATTTGCCTTACTTATATTAGCAGATGATGCAAACAGAGGATGAGAAAAAAATATTAAGCATGAAATTATAAACCCATTTTTGATTAAATCTGCAGCCCAACATTGTGGTCATGAAGTAAAACAAATTTATTACCATTTACCACATACCCATATAATATTCCATACACATTACTTACAAATTTGCCAATGAAACATATCATAATAAATGACATTGCCTACAGGCCCTAGGCTGATTGGGCCCTGTGCTCACAGTGTTCTGCTCATTAGCAAGTTTTATAAATATATATATCAAGAGAAAGTAATTTTAAAGTGCCCATCATGGAAGAAAATTTTAAGTTCGATATCATATAAAACTTGTTTAAAAGTTTATTTCCAAATATTGTGCTCATAGGGGGCCCCACACATAATTCCAGGGGGGCTCCACCAAAATGATCCAAATCAGGCCCCGCGTTTGCCAAGGCCATTACTGTTGCCTCTTTAATTATGTACATGGTCAACCTTATGTCCACAGAAAAATACTACTTAAACTGAAGCTTTTGGAGATAAATTAATTGCTTTAAAGAAGCGGGATTTGAAAGTATGTAGGTCAAATCGAAATATGTTGAGTTTCTAGTTTCTAAATTGGTTTCCTCACCAAAAAACCCAAAATTTAACGACCTTTTAAATGTAGCACTATATCTGTGCATAAATATGTAATGACCATTCTCTCTTTCTCTCTCTCTCTCTCATATGTTTATTGCTTTCAGCGTGTATTTCTAATATATTGTGAATAAATATAACTGTTTTGCTCCTAATAACCGCTGCACACTGAAGCTGTTCCTAAAAGCAACGCTGTAATGGCAGTCAAAGAATTGAATTATCTATATACTAGGGAGGAACTAGAAAGTTACAAGAACTTTATTCTATTCTATTTGTCATTAATATTTGTTTAAATTTCTGTCCATACGTTCAAATTAAAGACAGACCCACCCACACCTCTAATCCACTACCAAATTCCTGTGGGCTGGGCTAAAATGTGCATGTAGCTCTTTTACAAAATGGACATTTTATGAGAAATGGAATTATATTTCCCTTTTAAGATCTAACTTTGAAAAAACCTTTAATTCAAAATTATTGCACATTATTTTCTTTAATTATTTATTATTACTATTTTGAAAATTAAAATATCTAAAATATTATCAACTTTCATAACATTATGTAAAGATTTTAAAGACATTTTGTGTGAAATGTAAAAGAGACTCAAGCGTGAATTGTTATAATAATTCTTCTCTTCATTCAATTCTACCAAAGAAATATTTTTAAATAAAAGAATGTATTACCTAATTTAAAATATAATCCTAAATACTGAACAAAAGAAGCTTTTTCACGTCATTTTTATGCACAAAATTGGAAATCATCATGTGAAATGGAATAATAAATGATACATTATATTTTAATTATTCCAGCTATTTCATGTTATTTTACCTAAAACAATAGCTAAGTTAATTGTTTAACACAAAAAATGGAATTACTTCTGTAATTAGTTTTATTTTTTCCCTTAAAGTTTATCAATCTGTTAATAACATAAAAGACTTTGTTTCAAATAATCAATGTTTTGTAATTTCATTTTTCACTGATACTTACTGTCATAGGCATGATTCAATTTTTTATGCCAAAATTCCATTTTGCATTACAAATTTACATTTTGAACAATTAGGAAAAATTTGAAATGAAATATTTATAACTTAATTGAAAATATTTTTTGATGTTCATGATTTTTCTGACTGAGCAAATTAAGAATCAGTAACTGCTTTTGTTTATTCTTCATTTCTCATACAAATTTGCAACATAAATTATTATGTAACTGGACTGAAACAGATGACTGCTTTTTACCTTTAACAATCCAATAAATTAATGTTTGCATGAAGTTTGAAGTAAAATAACAATAATAGTTAGAAAAATTATGAAAAATGGTATAGTTTACGATAATTCAAATCCACATTTACATTTAACGGGTCGATTTCATAAAATGAATATCATACTCGCCAAAAATAGCCCCAATTGAGTTATTCTCATTTGAGGCGACTAATTATTAAATGTCGATTATTATCATAGCAAACACACTTATTATATTTATTATATTCATTTCAAAGGTATATATTAAAAATATTTTGTTAAGATTGAATTATTCGCATACCGATATTCTATTTCGTACAAAGAATCTCCATTGGACAGTTTTACAAGTACTTACCGAATTCCTGTGGTGCGATATGGCATTTCAGTGCACAAGCAATTTTACACATGACAACTGGTAAAAGATAAAAATCCATCTCCAAAATTATCAAATCTACAATGGGATCAAAACATAAAATGGTCATATATTATAAAGATAAAGGATATGAATGGGCGAACCCGCACAGCTACTTTTACGCTCTCCGCCATGATGATAGTCTGTCTGCAAAAATGTTGAAATTGTTTTGCCTTGATTAAACCAGTACTTTGTTCATTTTATTGCCAAAAATACACTATATTTTAATCAAACTTGCATAAGATCATCAAAACTATTTATAATTGTTACAAAAGTTACTTTTATTTTCCAGTTATCATGAAATTATGTTGAATTGCATTTTATTTTAAGTCAATTGAAGGGTGGATGTCTCAATATTAGAACAGCCAAACCGTCACTTCCGTAAACAAAAGGGCGATAATAATAGCAACGGTAAACTTAACTGAGTTAAGTTTGGCCTTTGTGGTGGCGCCCATATCTTCGTATTATGCATAATTATTATATTAATTTCAAAGGTATATATTAAAAATATTTTGTTAAGATTGAATTATTCGCATACCGATATTCTATTTCGTACAAAGAATCTCCATTGGACAGTTTTACAAGTACTTACCGAATTCCTGTGGTGCGATATGGCATTTCAGTGCACAAGCAATTTAACACATGACAACTGGTAAATCCATACATACATACATACATACATACATACATACATACATATAGCTGGTTTCTTAACTTCATTATCAGCTAGTCTTAGACAGTACATGCTACTATGCAATCTGATGAACTCAGTTATAGTTTTCTCAACAACATCATCCTTCAATTTTCATAAAACTTTTTTTTTTATCGTCATCACAGTGAAATCCGCTGTTTCATTTTTTTTTAAATCTGAAAGAGCAAACATTTCTCAGTTATCGTAAAATTCTTGATAAACATCATCACATTCTATCTTGTACAGCAACGAGTCAGTATCTGTAAATAACAGCTCTGCATCAGGCCACTTAACCATAACAAAATCGTAGTGAAATTGGTACATTAGCCATTTTAATATCACAAGTACTGGCGTACCGACATAAACTGGCTTATTTAACTTGAAGTTTGTCTTTCTTCGTTGAATGGCTACTAAATTTTCATTTAAAATTTTCATACTAACAAAATCATCAGATGCTACAAGTTTATTACGACGTTGTACGTCATTGACGATCTCAATATTGACTAGCTTTCTGTTGTTTTCCAAGGTCTTGCCAAAGACGTTGTTAATCATGAGTTTGAAAAAGTCTTGTTCGAATTTTGTTTTGGCAGTTGCTCGTCGTGCTGTGTTTGAATCTATATAACTCTTCATCCACGGTGATTGATTGAATTTTAGCACACGATGAACTTTTCGTAGTTCTAGCCCATGATCAAGTGCTTGTTTTAAAATTTTATAATGACAAACGTATCTAAGTTTGTCAAGCAGATTAGGGACTAATTTTTTAACAACAGATTTACCCTCCGAATAATTTCTCTGTGCAGTGGATAATAAACTGTAATCAATCAGCATCGACTCTGGACAAAATGGATAGTCACTATGCTTATCATGAAGCTCAACAGGATAGACAAAATCAACTTCTATGAAATAACTAATATCATCCAGTATTGTTTTATCAGTATTTTTTTGAAGATCTGTTCTTCACTGATCCACCTAAGCCCGCCATATGGCATAGACTCTGACATGGAATAGCCATGTAAATTATTGACATCAAGATAGGCTATAAAATTGATGACGTCATATTATCATAGGCGTGTATATATGTAATATTAGCCCTGGCATATTTTTTTGGCTTTTTTGTTATGCCACTTATTCCGCCGCTGATTCCACGTTCTATAAAGTTTAACATATCTGGGTCTGGTAATAGTTATAGTTTTATTTTACTGTGCTTGAATAATGCATCCCAACTTAGCCCGAGTGACGAATAGTACCAAGCTGGGTCGCATCCGTAGTTATCAGCGCTGACATCTCTGAAATTTTCAAATATATCTGCGAGCAACAGCACGTCTGTGATAAGATACAAGTCATGATAATCACCGAACTTTTTTTTTTTTACAGCTAAACGAATCCCATATCGATCGAACATAAGCATACTTATCGTCACTGACGCTCTCAAGATTTAACCTAGAATAAAACTTATCTTTTTCAGGGAGACACGTTTCATCAAATCTGCTCCAATCATCAAGATACTCATAAAGACAAATACCTTTTCGTGTCAATAAACTTGATTTATCACCGAAATATTCAGTCAAATTATCAAATTACCGCAGCCTTTTACTTGCTCTTTCAGCGATGCAGCCATAAACTGCAGACTGTCAATAAATCTCAACTTACCTTTGGTGGCGCTCTACATTTTCGTATTTTGCATAGTTAGAATTTTAAAGAAAAAGAATTTCCCGGCTTTCCTCACTGGTTATACTTGTTATTTAAAAAGGAGTTTGTACATCTTAGGTATAATTCAAAGAACCTTTAATTCCCTTTATTTTGGTGTATGATTGATGGGTGTAATATGCGTTATAGAGTAAACAGCTTGGCCTTACTCCAGATGTGCATCTTTAAATAAGTGCTAGCTCCACTTGGTCATTTTCACTTCCTGAACTTTTAGAGGTAATTTGTATAAAAAAAGAGCCGATAACATTTTTTCACATTTTATATATTTGGTAATTCAGTCATTGCACTTTCAGAAGCTGGTATTGTCTAGTCTGGCAAAACTCATTTCCCTTATTTTAATAGGTGCTATGGATAGTGTACTTTAGATTAATTCAGGCTGATTTTTTTAGCACAAGGGACCACTCATTTTAGTTAGCAGTGTGCTGAAATCATGTGCAATTTCCAAAAGTACAATATCCAAAAGAAATATTATCCACATTACATTAACGTAGCAACATTCTCTTCATTGTGCATGTTTTAAATGCAAACAACTTCACCTTACATACTTCACTCTCTCAAAAGTACATATTATCTGGTGAGCGCCCCCTTTTGTCACTGACATAAACTTTTTGTGTTATTTGGGATGCACTTTATCGTTGTTATTAATTTTTAGGCGGTTTATTAAATCCTTGTTTCCGAGCGCTTCAATTATTATATGAGCGTCATATTCTCTGAAATTATGAAAGACAGCAGGAACGAAATCTGATGCGGTATATTTTAA
Source organism: Sinohyriopsis cumingii (assembly GCA_028554795.2). Lineage (NCBI taxonomy): Eukaryota > Metazoa > Mollusca > Bivalvia > Unionida > Unionidae > Sinohyriopsis > Sinohyriopsis cumingii. Next base: position 47,975,526 of record CM068841.1, on the reverse strand, counting down.
ATTGCATTTATAATGTACTGGACCGCGATACTTTCCATTAATATGACAGTGATCTTTCATACGATCTTGAGGCAAAAGAGTCCCCTTACAAATATGACATATTTCTGCTGCGTTAAATTCAGCTCATTGTTTTACGTTTCGTATTTGTTTGTCTTAGCGAGTATAGTCATGATGAGATCAATTTCGTTGATAAGGTTTTTTAGCAACCAGACAGCAGGATCTTTACCTCTGTAAATCTTTATTGGTTTTGATAACGATCTATCAACAGCACAAACGACCTTTACGCTACTTCGCAAGAATTATGCTCTTGTATTTGTCCTGTCGATGATTAGCGAGGGTCATTTTCAGCTCCTTGCACTGGCAGTAAAATAGACTCGGAATCTGCATATATTGTAAAAGGCAGTTCATATTGTGTCTGTAATTTGTACATTGTAATATATTTTCGTCTTCACCAGGCATATTTATATTCGCTGTATATTATAGCAGTATTAGAGATGTCGATCAAGTTAATGTTAGGATTTATAGGCACGTAAGCACTTGAAACATAAATATTTCTTTTTCTTATGCTTTGTAATACTGACCCCCGACTAGCCCGTTAATGTTTTTTTTTCTTCCACGAGTAATAATTTTTTATAAAACAATAAATGTACTGTCTGCTGACATGCACATTTGTTATTGTATATCATTAACACTAAACACGTTAACCCCACTAGGTAACAGCTGTTTATTTTGCTTTTGAATTTTGAAATTTGATATTCAGAAACAGGAAATTCGATCCCGCTAAAGTTTGTATTATTAACATGACTAGTATAATTTGATACTCGATAAGGATGCTCTCGTGATTCAAATAACACTGATAATATTGCCCATTGGAAACATTTGTTAACATAATTTCTAAAATTTATACAACATTTTGAGTTTATCTTAATTGGCAGCTTTACATATTGGTTACCTCGCAGTGGATTATATTTCATGGTGTGAAACAGTATTTCCATAATTTTTCAAATTTCCAGCCAGAACCACATGCAGTATAGTCTTCGATTTTCTTCCATATCTTCTGAAATATATTATCTGACAGCGATATCAGTCCCTTTTAGAATTCGACTAGATTTGGATGTAATATAAGGATAGGCAAATTCCTCATGTTGCTGATTGGTTGGCCCATCCTCAGCTTTCTGTTGGAATTCCAAAGATATATTTAGCTTAGAAAACTTAAAATGGAATTGAACTATAATCTTCACACCCTTATGCATGGCAAGCTCAGATTTAATTGTTGTCAGGAGCAGATGATATAAATGTTTTGCAGAGAAATGTGCTAGTAAACCTTTATTATCAAATAACCAACTGTTTTCAAACCCTGAAAATGCAGTCGCAGCTTTTGTGAGCTGATATATCTCTGTCAAGAATAGATTTTTCTTTGCGTTATCGACAAGTTTTAACATCGCTATATCTACTGTTTTACATTTCTTAAATTGAGTGTGCTGTGAAAATTGTCAAATAAAGAAACGAAATTGCTATTATTTTACCATGAACAAAAGTATGATTTGTGGACTTACATCAACTGTGATCAGAAGATATGCAGGTAATGTGCTAGGAGTGGTGATTAATCTTAAAACTAAGGCTTCGTTTGGGATTCGACCTCCGGCTGGTTGGTTATACGATAAAAGTGAAAGGTGCTGATGATAATGAGTATACTGAAAAGATAATCTAAGACTTTATTTATTCGTTGTTTTGTGAGGAGATTCCAACGGATATGAGTGTATATCAGGTAAATATGAGTATTACTGACAATAATATCCCAACTTGTCATTACAATACGAGTTTCAACCACATCCTGTTTATAATTTATACGAAGCCAACGGTAGAGGTGTTATCAGACATACTAAAACAAAGAAAGTTGTTGGTCATGTTGATAATATAGTCTATTTTAAGGTTGTAGTACGATGTACTAATAACGGTTATGTTAACTATTACTTACATCGTTTTGTTTATGAGGTATTTCATGGACTCATTCCATGTAGCTTAGTTATTGACCACACCAACAGTATCAAAATCGATAATCGACTTCAGAATTTAGATCTTGTTGCACAGAGAAAAAATTATATTGGAAATCCAAACAATTTCTAAAATCTGAGACCGGTAGAATCAACTAACTCTGAAACTAACGAAGAAATGTAGTTTCCATTTATTTCAGCTGCATCAACATATTTTAATATTTGTCCAAATTCAGTAAAAATTTGTTTCTAATGGCATTAGTAAATCCGCCTTTTCAAGGACAAGTGGGGATAGAATCGTATTTCGATACGAATCACCTACTATTTAAAATATTTGCTACCTCACTATTTGTTAAGCAGAAATTGAGATTCGACAAATATCTTTCCATTTCGAAGTATATAATAATTCTTTCCTGCTAAACAAAATCAGATTAATTTTTCTCGTTCTACTTTCAAAGCGAGCTACCACGTTGCTGTCACCGAGGAACCTATTTCTTACAGCTTCTTCCAGCTGAAAGGAATTTACAACATTAGCTCGAATAACAAATCTATCCATTATTTGATAACACAAAATTGCAGTTTATTTACAGATCAATTTTCAGAATATTTTTAGCTCTTCCCTTGTCAAACAGCAATGAACCCATTTCATGATGGCGTATTTATCATATCTAACAAATATTTTTTGGTATTTCTCAAGTTCTGATACCTCAAAATCTGTCAGTAACATATCAAACGCCGAATAAGGATTCAACGAACACATTCACATACTAGTACTTGTTTTCTGTTTTTTATTACTATTAAACAGTTTGACAGCGTCGAATAAGATGTTCATATTTAAGATTTTAGCTCTGACGATTCTTCTTATTTCGTCCGGCATTTTATTACCGTAAATTATACAAAAGTCTTATGTATAAGATGTCTCGACAATTTTCTTGTTCGCGAAAAGATATCGATCATGATACTGCAGCGCATCGGAATTCTTTGAATTCTAATACTGACAGTCATACCAAACATCACTGTATTGTTAGGAATCAATTTTTCTGTGCATCAGGATTCGAAAAATTCCAGTACTTCTATCACTCAGCATGCAAAACATCTCGACTTTGATCTAGAAACGTATTCGTTCCCGGTCGTTCAGGACAAAATTGCAGATGAACCAGGTATAGTGCAAGAAGATGAACAAATTTATATGACAGCAAAATCACAGTATAATGTAAAATGTCACCGCGCTAAAAAAGATTAAAAAGTTTAATTTTACTGTCTCAGAACATCATATAATCTGGGAGTTGTTATAGCCATTTATGAATCGTGGACAGTTAGAAGTTTATGGCCGTCGAAAAAACATAAAATTTGATTTTCTGTTTGTTAAGATTGTTACCTTGATGTGGGAGTGCGCACTAAGAACAACACGAAGACAATATTTGATATCGTTATGCAGACCAGTGAAATGTAGGTCTCTCCTTTTGAAATATGAAAAGATTTATAGCGACTGGATCCGATCGCTTGATTTTTTTATTTCACTAGTTGGTATCCAGCTATTAAAACGTTCGTCGTATCTTCTCCAGCTTTGAGGTCCAGTGCTCGGCATTCTATGGTCATAAAGTGCATTTTTACCTAGCTCGAGTTTATATTTTGCTCCAATGATAACTTGTACTAGCTTACGATCAATTCGCTCTCTTATTTAACTAGGTCTCATATTATTTAGATCATCAAGCATAATACGGTCGCAGCCAGATGTATCGTTTTCGTTGTCACGGTAACATATGTCATAACGCATTGTAATTTCGTCGACCTGATTGTACGGCTTCTCCCCCGGGATGTAATTGTTAATTTGATCAAGTTGCTTATCGAGTGGATTCCAAGGTCCAGTGTACTTTGTGAAATGGCAGGGTCCATCCACCTTTGGGTTTCGGTTTCGGTAATTTACCAATTAACTTGTGAATAACTAAGCCGGATCCAATTACAACTCAGTGATTACAACGCTGACAACAAGTTACTATTTTATCCTGCTCTATACATATTTTATGGTCAGCTTTACATGTACACCCTTTGGTTGCAAATTGGCTTTGCATTTTTGTTATAATTTAATTGTCGACTAAAATAGTATTATAAATTTTTGGAAATCCTCCAGGTAATAGTGACTCATGTTTGAGAATCATACTCTTCTTCTTACCACAAGCAGTACAAATCTTTTCAGCATAAGTCTGTTATTCCAAATAGTTTCCATGGTTTCGTCTGCATTTTCCGTTTTACCTCTGCATTTCAGGAAATACGTGTTCATTTTTATATTTTCTTGTTAGATAAAATTGCAATTTCTATCGTTTTCCAAGCTTGGTTTAGGTGTGAATTGTAATGTAAATTTTAGTAAGTCACCATTTGTCCCAGACATTTGTTTGATAAACACAACACAGTAATATCCACAAGCTGCAGTTCCAACTTGCTGAAGTTGATTAGACTAATAATCGATTTTTTAAATACTTTTGGGACGCTCGCGTCCTCGACGATTGCACGTACTGTTTGATAATGTCACTTGATGGCAGCCAGAACTAATCAAAATAGCTGTTTGTATAAAGCGCTACCCAATGTGTGCCAGATCCGTCGTTGAAATTTTGAATATTTATTACACAGCTTTCTGCAGCTTGTAGAGAGCGAAGTGATAAATCATCTTTAGAGAATACTCCTTGAAATCCGTTGATATCATTCAGTTTATCTTTAATCTCAAAGTTGTTGAGAGGAGCTACCTCATGGTACCAGGTAGCATTAGTCGTCTCGCACGTCCTATCCCCAACAGACTGGGAAGTAGACTTCCCGCTATTCCTGCTAGCAACGGCCCTATGAATCCACCCTTGATCGCTTTACGTTTCGTCCTTTTTAGTTGCTTTAGTTTTCTTCGCTGTTTTACGTTTCTGAACACTGTGTTTTGGGCATTTTTGATTTTTAATCGTTCGACAAAATCACTAGATTACTAACTGTTTGATACCTTCACCGGACACAGCTTTTTTGGTTGCCCAGGATATCTCCCCCGAGGCGGCAGCTATTTCCAGCGTGCCTAATACTGGTAGGAATTTGGGTAGTACCGTTTTTGCAATAATTGCCAGTACAGGTCCCGAAATCCTCCACTGATTGCTTGTGATCTGGACCTTGCAGTAACTTGCGCTGCCGACAAATTGAAGAAAAAAGTTTTTTTCTTTCTAGTCGTATTATATTAAGTTGCCGCTGTGTTAACATTAGTTATGCCGGCGTAGTGCTAGCACTCGAGGTTCCGAAATCTATCTTCAGCGATACAGACTGTCGTTTAATAACAGCTTGTGTTAATATTTTAACTTGTTCCGGCGATAAGTTCACTTCATGTATAATGTATTTCATTTTGTGTTTATTTTCCTTTCGTCTGATAAAATTTATACCGCAATCATTCAGCCGCCTGTTAGTGGATCAATAGCTTCCACCGCTTGTCTGAAAAAGTTGTATAGTGCAGAACATTCAAACTTGGACAGTCATCGTGCCCTTGGTAGAATTTATCGTTAAGAACCTATCAGGTATAATTAGCACATAAGCATGATACTCAACTGGAACAGCTGGAATATGTCCAAATGTCCACGTAACTTCATCATCACAATTTGATGCAATAGCACCGTTCGTTATGCTTACTGACGTCAAAGTGAAATATCTGATAAAGTGTTCTAAATTGTTCGATTGAAATTTGAGATCCACTGTCAGCATCATGGTATATCTCTGTTAGCTAATGCTTCAAAATTCTTGATACTGTTTAGAATTTATTCTAACATATATTCGTCTAACATATGGACTATCAAATATAGAGTTGTTTTGAAGCTGATTTCAATGTCTATCCTGTCGTTGAAACACAATAAATATATGCCTTGGTAACTGCTCGCTTGGCGCTGTTGTTATCCGCCAGATGTTGTTGATCGAATTTAGTATTGCGGTTTGATAAACTTTGTTCCGCATCAAATGTATCTTTTTGTGAATGCTGTTAACATGGTCTCAAGTTCTATTGATGTATCGATCGACGGAACTACACATGGCAATTTCTATCGTTCTCTAAAAGAGTAGATCACTGTGTCGGGGGTGGTTGGGGTGGTTTGATGATGCGCCATTCTTTAAACCCGCCGTCAGAGCTTGGCCGAACATGTAATATATATGATGTCGTCCCACAATCTTTCATTTGTGGAGCCATTGCTGGGTTTGCCTCTCTCTCTCTCTCTCTCTCTCTCTCTCTCTCTCTGTGTTTGTGTGCATGTTTTTGTTTCTTCAGTCTGGCTTGGTGTCATCATAGCAGAAAGTATTTGCCTAGGCTTTTAACTTTAGTGACCTGAATCACTTCTTGAGATGGTACCGCTGACTGATCCGACTTATGTACCACTGACAATTGCGTATTCGATTCCGCTTTCTCACTCAGTTTTTATTATTTTTCCTCATGCCTGTATGTTATCATGCCAGAAGCAACTGACGACAGTACCGGGCTGCACATGAAGTAGATGTGGCTGCTTATGCTTGTCAAAGAGGTTTGAATGGGGGGCGGGAAATCATGATTTACGTCCTTCGGAAAATGCACACGGCTATCTATGGGCAGAAAGTGGTGTACAGATATGACACCAGCGAAGCAGTCATCCTGGCCCACAGTTTAGTCTCGTATATGGCATAGGTTTATGCAACCTCTTCAACATCTTTAGACACATTTTAAATTTAACAAGTCCGGTTTGTCAAAGGAAGTTCTTTTTTTCCCATTTAAGAGGGATCATTACGCAACAATAGCACTTAGCGTTTCATAGCAGCATCCATCGCAGATGACAACCTAAGTTACTGCTATTTGTCGGTGTCGTCATTTTCATCTTTGTTGGCATTATCATTACCAACGAAGCAACTGATTCATTATGTATTTCTTAATTCAGTTTGGGTTTAGTAGCTTACAATAAAAAATATTGCTATTTGTGACGTTACAATATTTACCTTTACACCATACAAAGAGCTTTAAATGGGGAAAACCCCAGTTACAATCAACAACATAACAACAGTGTTCGACATTAAATTATTTTTTAAACAAATAAATCAGATACGCTCTAATGATCAAAAGCAACCTCCTAGATCTATTCTAGTACCTAGAGAAATCATTATCATTTGAAAGTATCCTTGACAATGCTACTTGAATGTAAAGAAAGACACACAAAAAATGTCGAATAATCCAATGTGGAATGTCCAAACCATAATGCCATACCAAATTCATAATATACTACCTATCTAAAATAGTATCAAAGAAATTAGGTAACACTCTATGTAATGTTATAACCGCTAATTTGTCGTTTTTGAATAGTAGTTATGGAAAATGTCCAATTTAGAGTTCTTTTTTGTGTCTTGTATCAGCTGAACGAAAATTAGGTAAATCATGTTTAGGTTATATGTCTATAAAGATAGCGGTATCTCTGTAAATATTTTCATGATATGAGGAAATACTTTTTCATTTTCTCAGGTTCTTCACTCCTATATCACTAACCATTTGTTTTGTGTCCACACTTGATTCAATGGCAACAAGATCCTCGAATTCAAAAGTAAACAAAATATCTTAAATGCAGCGTGGGTATACAGAAATGTCAGTGCAATTTCTTTTCAAAATTTGTTTCATAAACAAAGGGTTGGAGATGGTTTCTAAATTAAACGGTTGTGAACTGGAGTCCATCCTATAGTTATTGCTTTATCTTTATCTATCTTATTGAAGAAGAAAAAAATTAGATCAAGATTTGATTTAAAAAACCCATAAAGGAACCATCAGTTTTTATAAACATGAGTGTCTTTAAAAATAAAAAATATACTATGAATGAAGCTTAACTACTTGAATATATCTGCCATGAACAAATAGGTACAAACCAAGTCATAATTTTAAAATATTGGAACATAGACATCCTTTTAACTTTTTTCTTCAAATAAGCTGAACATTATGATATTTCTACTTGATATGAAAATTGTTGTTTTCTATTTCCCAACAATCAACATTTCAAACATAAATCAACTGATTTGTACTACATTCTTGGTTTTTTCCAACAAAACACTTCTTGCTGTCTGCATTCAGAACTTGTGAATAACTAACACACTATGTTACTAGTTGAATCTTTATTAGTGACAAGACAATTTTGTTTGGAAACATCATATTGAAAGAAACAAATTACACCGGGGTACAAATACTGCGCTTCAAGCTCTGACAGCATCTGAACCAGAAACAACACCTTCAGCACTGGCAAGAACAAGCATCACTTATTATGACGATCTTTGCAAGGTTCAATGCCTAAAACACTTTAAACACTAGAACCATGGATGTAAGACAACATATGCACTCACATTTTTCCTTCCCAGGGATATGATGCTAATGGCGTCTGGCAGGCGCTTGATCACAGCAAAGAAGAGAAGTAAACGTCAGACCGTTGTCGGATCCTTGTGAGTACAAAAGACGAAATACACTCCTCTTGTAGTATAGGATGGGTTGGTAGTTTGCTCTGTATCTCTGTTTGATTATTGTCCTGAATCATCTAACAGCATTCTGGAGAATCACATCATCAGCAAAAATAGTTCAATCTTTTTTGTTGCAAAGAAACACTGGTGAGTGATTCTTAGTGATACCTGTTAGATCGTAAAACGTTTCCATTTGCTATATAAGATGTCAGTCGGGAGGAAACTACGGTTATAACATTTGATGCATTTGGAAGTCGGTGAAAATTTAAGCGATTGTTCAGTTATAGAGAGTTTATTTAATAAGAGATTTTACGATACGGGAACAAACTTTGTCATGTTTTGATAACCAGAGTGTCAAGAAAAGGGAAATTGGCAGTAATATACTTGATCTTTGGAAAGTTAAAGAAATGATCGTGAATCATGTTATTGCTGTCTTGTATGTACTCAAGTGTATGGCGATAATGACAAGTTGCTCACAAGAATTGCAAGGAGCAGTTGAAGAATATTTTCCCTCACACTGTGTTGATATACTGTATTTTATAATGGAAGTATCCAAACTACAGGGATAAGTTCGAAAACATATGTGGGAATAAAGAATGCCTGCTTTAATATGAAAGTTCAAATTGTTTAGTCAAACAGGAGTCATATTCTGGCCATATTCTGTTGATGGCTGTCTCTATGTGCTTCATTTTCAGTCAATGCCTGTCTCTGTCAATGTGCTCCAGTTTTGGTGGATGGTTGTCTCTCTCTATGTGCTCTATTTTCGGTCAATGATGTTCTCTCTCTCTCTCTCTGCTCCATTTTGGTCAATGATTGTCAGTCTCTATGTGCTTTATCTTCAGTCAATGGTTGTCGCTGTGTGCTCTATTTTCGGTCAATGGCTGTCTCTCTTTATGTACTCCATTTTCAGTCAATGCTTGTCTCTTTCTATGTACTCCATTTTCGGTCAGTGGTTGTCTCTCTCTGTGTGCACCATTTCTGGCAAACCACCGATCTGTACTTGTAACAAACTGTTCCGTCAAGTACTAATACTGATTAAAGTTAATGAAAAATTGAATCTAAATGAAAGAAATTTAGCTTATTCCGAACATTTGACGATTCGTTAATTATCTTGAAGTCTTTACTAACAGTTGTCGATCTACTTAATTTATCATGAGGTATTTCCTAACATTTGAAACATATTCTAATGATCATATATACTCTCAGATTTATTTATGACGGGTGTGTTGAGAAAGAGGATAAAATACCGTTTTGTTGTATGATAAAAGGGTGAGAAAAAGAGTGAATATAGATTGAAAGTGTGTAAATAAATGCAAAGACAATGTCGAACATGGCCACATTGCAACATTTCCGCATTACTTGCAAAGGCAAAGTACAACGAAAAGAGAGATTCGTTGACAAAAAAGCAAAGAGAAATAAATGGTTCACTCCACTGCGTTGAAAATGAAAAGTTCACATAAAAAAGGTACATCGAATAGAGAGAATAATTAAAAAGTACTTATTTTTGTGCCTATGTATTTACAGAGTACTCATTCGAATTCCTTTTGGACTTTTTGAAGTTCCTAAGGTTATACTGTAACGTGCCAAGGGTCAAGGTCAAATAAAATGGAATAGATGGACAGCTCACGCCTTTTTCAGTTACTAGACCTCTCCAGTTTATTGTAAAGTCAAGAAATGTGTGTTCACTACAAATGTTCTTATATAGATCATAAAAGCACAAAACAAAACAAATATAAATAGTCAACACAGTTTATTATATGTCTTCCAGGGTTGAATGTGTTTTCTCACAAAATCTAATGCTCAGAATAGTGAATTATAATATTTGCCAATTTTCAGAACATATGTTTCATAAAGCATGTTGAAATGACAACAATAATTTCAGTGTTAAATTGCATGTGAAAATCAGCATAAATGCTCCATTTGTTCTAATTCACATGATCTCTAACTCAGATAATCCCAATTCCCAAACTAATCTTATAAAGAAAGAGAAGCTAATTATCTCAAAATTTGTTCATATAAGATACCGAAGTGGTAATGATTTTGTGCACCCAATCAAGGTTCGGAACCAGACCCGGGTTTGTGTTTTAGAGTCGATGTTAATAGTGTGTCGCATTTGTTTGCTGAGACACAGTGTGTCGTTTTGTGCGACACAGTCTGAAACCGGATGTTGATAGAGTGTCGCTTGAGTTGAATGCGACAATGTGTGTCGTTTTGTACGAACAAAGTGTGTCGTTTTGTCGGGTATATTATTTCGACAGCTAAATGACACAACCACTACAAAGTGGATGGAAATTTGTGGTTTCAAAATGATACATGAAACTGAGTAGAAAGTTCGAAAATGCCTATCGGAATACTAAATTTCCAATGGATAGCAGACGGCTGTGTTGATGACGACACAGTGACAGTGTCGTCAGCTAAATCCCTCAATGGGAGTTTTTATCTGATAAAACGAGGAAATAAACGTTGAAACAATTTCATAGTAACATTATAGTAGTCGTTATGAGTACTAAATTTAATGTGTCGGTAGTAACTAGTCTACCTTGCTATTAAGGCTTGAGACTTTTTGCTTGATCTTGAGACCTTTACTGGAATCCAGTAGAAACACAACTGCCAAAACGGGGGATCTCACCCCTATTAATAGGTTTTGGGGACACACTCGGGAAATTCATGACAAAGTTTTCACGAATATGACTAAATATGGAAGAATTCGGAAAGATTAACCCGAGCGCCTCCTAGTGGAAAAGCAGAGCGCCCAATACACACACTAATAAAAATGGCGCCCGATTTCAAACGACAAAGATAGCAATTATTTCACAATAAGTTATACAAAGATTCAACATTAATGAACACTGGTGACGAAAAATTATGAAGATACACGAGTCTTTCCTTAATCTTGGAGAAAAGATGGATACAATTGCCTATTTCTCTGGCAAAATAGAAGGTAAGTGATAACAGTTTACAATCCTGTCATGTACACACTGGGCTTCAAAAATCTCTACCCACATGATAAATATTTAAACAAATCATTGTTATATGATTTACATATTGTATCAAATTACTTTTCCTTTGTGCAAGCGTCATATATCAAAAACTGTTACTAAAGTTACTAATATTTGCATTGGAAACAGGTACGACTTTCCAACATGAAGGGAATGTAAACAATAAATGGAGATTATAAATTTTCTCCAACATTAATGATAAGTGCAAATGCACTTTATAAAAACACAAGTTGACAGGGGGTCAGGATTGTTTCAATACTACAGTACTCTGAAGCGTCTATTTGCTCCCAATGTCTTACTGCCCATACAAAGAAGATGAAAGGATACATTTTCAACAAGAATAACGTAGAATACCTTGAGCATTATTTGAAATACCGGATCTTCTGCCACGCAGACGCGTAGTATAACGAACGGCACACACAAGAAAAGCAAATTCTTTACGGAACATAAATAATGTAACAAGTGTATAATGTCATAAACTCAACATTGACACCGTGTAACAAATTTGTTTTTGTTCCTGGGTGGTAAGTGCTATTTCCTAATTGCTTATGAATCAAACGTATAGAAAATGGCTATCATTCCCCACAAACATTGCTTTTGTGACCAGGACATTGGTATTTTGAAATTTACCTAATTTCCAGAACATTCCAGATAGATTCCGTGCTGAGTAAACTTGGAGTAACGTTTACAACTTTCTAGATCTTTCCAGCAATACAAATAGTAGTATAAATCAGGGACCTTAAGCCCACCAGTTCAGTTTAGTTGCAGCTGCCTAAGTGGATGCATATCTGCATTTTTCTGAGATGGCATCAAGAAGCAGCAAGCATCCGGTAGATGCTATGTCTTCGGCCAATTTATCAAGACAAGAGCGAAAAAGTATTCCGCGTAAGCATCTGCTAAGATGTGTGAGGCCTACAAAGCATATCTAGGTATGCCTGTCGGGGATCAAGACAAACGCTGGCACCTCATTACATCTGCGAGCACTGCAAAAAAAAAACAACATGGAAGGTTAGATGGACAATTGGTTCTTGGAATTTTATGTTATAACATTGGTTAACATTTTTTAAATTATAAAAGTTTTTAATTTTACAATGTTTTACAATTTTCAATGTTAATAAAAAGTATATCATATACAAATGTTGCAAGAATCTCTTACACATTAGTCGTGGGTGAAATAAATATATTTTTTAGGATTGTACAATGCGGAAAAGAGAGCCATGAAGTTCGCTATCCCAAGAACTTGGTGGGAACCCACTGACCACTCAAGAAACTGCTACTTCTGCATGGTGGACCCTTCCAAACGTCGGACTGAAAGAATGCACCTACTGTCACGCATACGGACCTTCCGTCATCCATCCATCTCCAGAGAGAACAGCCGTCTTTAAAAGAGAGCAGGAAGTCAGAGAGCCAGGAATACGTTGCAGATCCAGATGACAATTTCAGAGGTGGAGCTAAGGAGAGAAACCCATACTACCCCAACCAAAAAGACATCAACGACTTGATCAGAGATCTCGGTCTCTCCAAGTCCGATGCCGACCTATTGACGTCCAGGCTCAAGCAGTGGAACTTGTTCGATAAAACTGTGCAAGTCTTATCACTGGAAGCGTCACCAAGGTTTTTCCAGCTTCTTCACCCGTCAAGATGGGGTCTGCTTCTGCCACAATGTAACCAGTTTGTTCGATACAATTGGAATTGTCTGAAACCAAAATGAGTGTTGTATCTTCATTGACAACTAATCTAGAGCCTCAAATCCGTGCTGCTCAGTGATGGAGACAAGTACCCGTCTCTTCCTCTGGCTCACTCGGTGCACCTCAAAGAGGATTACAACAGCATCAAGACCTTGCTGGACGCCTTGAAACAATTTGTCAGAGCTCTAGATAAGGAGTCGGTAGCCTTCAAGTACCTTCAAGATTTCTTCCCTAAGCTGCCTGAGGCAATGGTCAAAGCAGATGGTCAGATAAAGAAGATTCTTAAGTGCAATGAATTCAACAAGAAGCTCACTAGTAAGAAGAAAGCGGCTTGGAACAGCTTTGTCGCAGTGGTTCGGGGCTTCCTGGGCAATCACAAGGCCGAAAACTATATGGAACTGGTTGAGACTCTGGTGAGGAACTACGGCATAATGGGCTGCAGGATGTTCCTCAAAGTACATATCCTTGATGCTCATCTTGATAAATTTAAGGAAAACATGGGAGCGTACTCGGAGGAGCAAGGCTAGTGCTTCTACCAGGATATACTAGAATTTAAACACCGCTACCAAGGACAGTATGACGAGAACATGATGGGAGACTACCTTTGGGGGCTGATTCGTGAAAGTCATTTACAGTATAATCATAAATCTCGAAACGCTACTCACTTCTAAATCTTTTGTGGTAATTTTCGTATTACTTTAGTATACATACATGTTAATTGTGATTCATGAATTTTTTCCTGACTTTATATGAACACAATGACACAAATATGCCCGCTTTCTTATTGGAAATAGGTAAATTTCAAAATATCACTGTCCATTTCACAAAAGCAAAGTTTGTGGGGAATAAATCCATTTTCTATACTTTTTAGGCATAATCAATTAGGAAATAACACTTACTATCCAGGCACAAATATTGTGTTACATAGTGTGATTGAAGAGGTGACAGAAATATATAATTATTGTTATCATAAAAACAATGAACTCCATATCATAAAATAATGTGATTTTTTTCTCCAAGTTTGGACGGATTACAAGTATGATCAAAGCTAGTCAAGTTATAAAATAACACACAGTTGAATGCGGATATTGACGTCTCGATCTCAAACATCAGAAAATATAAGCGTTAGTTTTCAGAATTATTCCGTTTTACAGATTGCATTCACTTTATCATAATATCATCTGTATCAGACCTATTAGCAAGACTATCACATTACTGCAAGTACGATGAAGAAAAATATTTCTGTACAACTTGAATATCTAATAAACTTGACGAGATTAAATCACATTAAACACATTAAATCTGACAGAACTTATGGAAAACATACTTTAAAACAATAACAATTAAAGTATCACATGGTTGCTTGGTGCATGAGGTAGGTGTTGAATCATCCCCAGAAATGGCAAATGTTTACATAAATCTGCAATTATTCATACTTTTAAGAAAAACGTTGCAAACTGGTGAAAATAAAAGTCATTGTTTGTGATGACTGCTTTGCTAGCTTGTGGATAACACCTGCAGACAATATCAAACTTTACGTACTCTCTTCATGTTTCATACTGTTGTAAATGGTCGACATCAGGAACTTTGCAGCACATGACAATGAACAGTATTTAAAACATCTTTTCTACAAAACCCAATATTCCGGTTTCTTACATTAAATATCAATCAATCATGGGATCATATTAAACGTGGTAAAAGGAAAATAAATACACTGAATTGCAGGAATGTTTAACTGAACAAGCACAAAGTTATTTAAAGCGCAGACATATTTATGCACGTCATGAGGATGAACAGTGGCAATCAGACATTGCTGGTATGCGTGTATATGGACATTTCAACATTGCGACGGTGATATATGTCGTCTCCAAATATGCCTGGGCTGAGAAATTAACAGAGAAAAAGGGAGATGACACACATCATGCTCTCTGAGAAATCACCAAAGACAGAAATGGGGAAAATATATTGTTAGATGACGGAAAGTTTTTGCAAAACAGGAAGGATAGGAGTTTGTTGGAAAAGTAAACTGTCGAATAGTTTTAAACTTAGGTAAAAGGTGTATGTAACGAAAATGGTTGTCTATTCTCTTGCCCCCACTGCGTGGCATACATATGGAGCTATCGAATAGGAATACTATGTCCCGTTTCGATAGTCTTTCTATGCAACCGAATCTCTCTCTCTGGATCCGGGTATCTCAAATTCTTCCATCAACAATTTATTTAACGAGAAAAATTGCATGCTAATTTCCTCAGAGCCTCAAATACCTCCCTTTCGGCAGAAAAACTTCGGCTGCCGAAGTTCGCAAGGGAAATTACTTAAAACATTGAATTTTATCTGGAAAACACACCCTTTCATTTAGCATTGCCAATCATGATTGACTTTCTCATACCACTAACCTTTTCACACGTCCTAGATGTTAGAATAAAACTCTCTAGTCCGTCATTATTAATAACTATTCTTGGAAATGACATTTAATGACAATTATTTCAAATGTCCCAAACCTTTCTCTGGCTTGTCTCTAAGTTGTCGTTTCACGCTACTTAACCCTGTATTAACATATGCTCTTCAATTTTTCTATCCGTTATCCTAGCGGGTCATAAATGAAAATCAATCATGCCCCCAAAAAGAGAGGTTAACCATCGGAGACTACCAACTTATTGCTAGCCTAGCCCATATAGAAAACAATGTGCTGTCAGAGAATCTACAAACTTTTTTAACCTTTCTAACGGAAGATGGGTTGACCTTTTACTAAGGCTAGTTGAGGGATACAGTAACATTCATTGCACAGCAATATAAATGATTACAGCATAAGCAAGGAAAAATGAAACAACATATGAACATACCTACGCAATAATTTTACAACTGATACATTTGCAACGCATACATTTAAATAATTCTAACGTTCAGAATTTCTCAACGCAAAACAATATTTATAAAGGGATACCTGCAACACCTTACAGAGACAATACTAAAGATCAGGTGAGTAATTTTATGTGGTGGATTAATTTACAAACTGGATCAATTACATAAAAAGGATATAAAGGGCATGTTGTGCGAACAACAGGTAATTCTAATTGATGAATAAGAAGATATACAAAAAGTTGAATAGATTTTGAAGACAATAAGAATGAGATATACAATGTATGTACTTGTGAATAAGAGAGAATATGATGAATCGTTTATTAGTTGGGAACCGGCTGAAGCACAATAAATCATGGAAAATACAATACTGTGATGACAGTATCAATCAGAACGAAATTTTGATTTTGTTTTCTAAAGACACTGGGTTTTTTTTAAATGTGACCTATTTAGAAAACATAGCACATTGGAAAATAAAGGGATATAATATAAGACAGTAATGCGAATTTAAAAGAATAATAAAATTGATTGGAAAATGAAAGTACACCCCCAAACATCACAGTTAAGCAACACAATGATACACATGAAAAACGTGATAAAGCAACAACAATATATACAATGTTCAAACTGAGTTATACAGGACATAACAGTAAAAACGAGGAAAAAACATTACACATATGAAGTTCATTTTTATTCACATTGTAAATTTTAAATAATCAAATAAAATTAAGCAATAACAAATCGATAAATGTGAAAACGATACCATTTAATCATTATCATTCAAAGTTGCTTCTTTTCAGATTATCGGAAAACCACACTGGTCAACAGTGAAATCATTACTGACTTGAAAAGGCCCTAATCTGTAGTATTTTGGTGTGCCGAACACGAATATAACCGTGAAAAATTTGTATTGGCTCTCGTTTTGAAGATATTCATATACCTCATTTTCTATGTTTCACTGTGTAAATTTCTCCAGTAGGACTGCAGCAACATCCGGAATAATGATGTAACATTGCATAATACCATCATGCTCACATCATCCACAGTTGATTGCATCATTTTCTGATGCAATGCAATACTAATGCCATGCGGCTGCTGAAGTAAGTTGACGTCAGCAGTGTACTATACATGTGTAGGCCTATTATACTAATGCCAGGCGGCTGCTGAAGCTGACGTAAGCAGTGTACTATATAAAGCCCAATCAGATAGGTTCAGCATTTAAAATATTTTAGACGTTGTGCGAGACAGTTCAAGCTACTGTTACATAAAACTTATTATTTTATCCATTTACGTACAATAAAGAACAGTAATGCCTCGAAAGTGTGTTAATACCGCGGACAATTTTTGCTATATTTGTGGGGAAGTGACATTTGCCAACCAGAAGAAAAGTATCAATTCTCAAGTGAAGAAGGCATATCATCTTTACTTCGGATGCAAGGTTGGTGACCAAGACAAGCCTTGGGCTCCGCATATATGCTGTGCTACATGTACAACACAGCTTTCACAGTGGTTGAATTGCAAAAGGTCATCAATGCCGTTTGCAGTCCCAATGGTGTGGAGAGAGCCAAGCAACCACCTAAATGACTGTTACTTCTGCTTGGTTCCTCCTCTTTCCGGCGGAATAACGAAGCGAAAGAAGTCGAGAATAGTCTACCCAAACATTCCGTCTGCATTGAGACCAGTTCCACATGGTGAGGGACTTCCTATTCCAGAACCTCCAGCAGAATATTCTCTTGATTCATCTGACGAAGACAAAGGTGAGTCGACCTGTTCTTCTCCTGGTCCATCAGCATGCAGTGATCCAGATTTTCATTGTGGTGCATCATCAACCCCACACAGAATAACACAGGAAGAACTAAATGACCCGATTCGTGATTTGGACTTATCAAAGAACAAGGCAGAATTGCTAGGATCAAGACTCCAACAATGGAATCTTCTAGAAGAAGATGTCACAATTACTGCATATCGAAAGCGCCACCAGCAATTGGAGCCTTTCTTCAGAAAGGAAAGTAATCTGATATTCTGTTCCGATATTGAGGGCCTCATGAATGCTTTAAAAATCACTCATGACCCACAAGAATGGAGACTATTTGTGGACTCTTCGAAACTGAGTCTCAAGGCTGTGCTTTTGCACAATGGAAACATTCTTCCATCTATTCCAGTAGCGTATGCTGTCCACATGAAAGAGACATACGATAACTTAAGGCAGCTACTGAATTCCATTGAGTATAACAAGTACAGCTGGCACCTCTGTGGTGATTTGAAGGTAGTTGCCCTTTTAATGGGACTGCAGCAAGGATATACAAAATACATGTGTTTCTTATGCGAGTGGGATAGCCGAGCAAGGGAAATGCACTACATGAGGAAGGAATGGACTCACAGGCAGAATGTAGCCATTGGAGAGAAGAATATCCAACACCCAGCTCTGGTTGAGGCTCAGAAAATCTTGCTACCACCCCTTCACATCAAACTAGGTTTGATGAAGAACTTCGTGAAAGCCATTGACCGGACTTTGCCAGCATTCCGATACCTGCATGAAAAATTCCCTCGACTCAGCGAAGCAAAGATTAAAGAGGGAGTTTTTGTGGGTCCTCAGATTCGAGAGCTTTTCAAAGATGACCGGTTCAACAACTTGCTGGAAGGTGACGCGAAACAAGCATGGAATGCTTTTCGCCTAGTTTCTACAAACTTCCTCGGAAATGTTAGGGCAGAAAACTATAAGGAACTAGTAGAAGACATGTTGATGAAGTATAAGAAACTTGGCTGCAATATGTCTCTAAAGATTCACTTCCTTCATTCCCATTTGGATTTCTTTCCTAGCAACTGTGGTATTGTTAGTGATGAAGACGGCGAACGTTTTCATCAAGATATCGCAACAATGGAACAAAGATACCAGGGAAAATGGTCCACTACAATGCTGGCTGACTACTGCTGGACACTCCTCAGAGATGCTCCCGAACAGCTGTACAAGAGACAGGCGAAGAAATCTAAGATGTAGTCAATGACTTGATTTTTTATAGGTAGGCTATTACAGTTGACCTTTTACTATTGGAATGCATTTCGTTATGTAAACATTAATTTCTTGCAGATTACAAAAAAACTAGAGCCAATTTTGCAATTTGACTGTCATATTCGTGTTCAGCACATAAAAATTGATAAGAATTGACTAATTTTATTTCAGTAACATGACTTTTGTAAAAATTTGTTGTCCAGTGCCATCAACAAAACACTCTATTTTAGGCAGCGCGAGGCTTCTTTGATAAGCATCTTCACGTGGTGCCAGAATATGCATCCCCACATTCGCTAGATTAGACAACATAGCCCGCACAGGATCATAACGCAAGAGTCGGTGAAGGGCACATTGATTTTTTTCACTGAGCAAAAATACTTTATGTGTTTAGTTAAGATCCATCATTGGTTTTGCTTCGTACGCATTTCGATCTTTCAATACAAATTTAGTCCATTATTAAAGCTATATGTTGGCTCTACATCAAATGACAACAATATTAACTAACAATTGATTAAAACTCATCGTAGAAGCAAACGTACAGTAAATTCTGAAGGTATGATTGCTTCTAAAGCCTGCCATATGCTTTGTTTAGCTACAAAGGTGAGTTCTGGAAGGACTGTGAGAGTAGAGCCAAGAATGAGGCATAAATAAAATTAAAATAGATTTATTTAAACATGTAAATTTTTCATTATCATCGATATAGTTAGAAAAATATCACATTCACTTTGTAATCAAGAATTCTTTTGTAGACATTAATTGTTACATATAGAATGAAACATAATCTATAGAGAATAAAACGCAAATTTAAGATTTGAATATATTAGAAATTAGTATATAACTATTATACCAGAAAAACAATCCATGAAATGTTTATATGGTCAATGACATGTACATATTAGAAATAAATAGGGAGAGCTCAAAATATAATCTGATATTCTCTGATTGGTTATTATTTTCTTACATTTTGTTTTATTATTTGAACATTAATGAATTGTATCCTTTCTGTACGCGAAGATAATGAAACACATCTGATGAAATGGAACATAATAAATGCAACGAATGGAAGAAAATTTAGCTAGTCTGGCATAAATAATAATAAAAAGTTAATCGATAAATAGCATTCATCTCTGATATATATAGTATGTATGTATGTATCGAACCCACGCAGACAGAGGTGAGATGGCAGTGATCCGTAACGGAGAGCGCTTTGAACCACTCGGCCACTCGGGGCCCGAATGTTTCGACAAACATTCACATTGAAAATGTGCATTGTGTTATGTATATTTGATTTCATTTATTTCTGATTTAATTATTTGTAAGTTTTAAAATCTTTTTAATTTTTTAATTTCATTATATATCAGAATAATGTAGTTTCGTTTAGTAGGAACAAGATACTTTTCCAGAAAATAATTTGGCCTTGACTGTTCATTTTGTAAACACTTAAAACTGACCTGGTTCCCGATCTTAATTCAAAATTAGTAACAGCCACGTGAACAGTTATTTTAAATTGTTTTTTTATTATGGGAATAATAAGACTGAGATCGAGGCTCTGTTGGTTACGTGACCTTCGACTTGTAAATATTTTTTTAGTGAATTTAACAGCTCGGAGTAAAATGATTGGTTTTTATCAAGGTCCTACTGGGGCTACGTAATTTTTGTATATGCAACATGACCACGTGATCCTTTATTTCGCAATTTGACATTTCCAAAGTTGGGCTTCTAAACACTGGGACGTAAAGGTGTTTCTTTAGTTGTCTCATTTTGGGAATTACATTTTAATGTTTATTCGAATCATTTGGATTCTAAAGAATTAATTCTTTTTTCTCTGGAAATATTTTGAGTGCTCATACAGAATTCGCGAACAAAGACATTTCTTAAAATCATTTTATTCGGATTTCCAACGCCGGAATATTGTTTGTGAATAACACAGAACTGTAGACAGTCCAACACCTTAAGTGATACAGTATACGTCATCGCCTTCCATCTTGGGTTATTCGTCAGAACTCGAACTTAATATCGTTAGAATATTTCAACATTAGGACTTCTAAAATTTTATTCGTGGATTATTCTTGGATTATTTTTGTTTGATTTTTAAAACCGTAAGTTCTTTTTTTTTTTCATTTTTACAATATTTTTCCAGGGAAATATATAATTATTTTTTTCAAAGCTTGTTGTTTTCACTCTTTATTGTGTTACTGTTTATTTGAGCCTAAATACGTAATGTCAGAATAGAAATTTCAATGTCACTAGTTTTAACTAACCTCGTCATCATATATCGTTCGTTTTGTTCATCAGACATTAAATATACTTTAGTTTTGAATTGTATACATGCCAGCATGGCGGAAAAAGCGCACGGTGAAGTTGATATTAAACGCAGTACTGGAATTAAAAATCTTCTTTGGATGAGAATAATCGGCTTTTCCGAGAGCATGTATTTAGAATGTTTAAAAGAGAGGTCGCCTTAAATTAAAAAATGGGAACCATGCTGCCATCGCGTTATAAGCAGAATCGCGTTTTAACGGGTTATACCCTCTCTCTCTTTCTCTCTCTCTGAGCTGCAAGAGTTACTCAAAACAATGCACATACCACTGAATATTCTTTTATTAACGAACCATCTGTACTGCATAACATTTGATATTAAAATTGGTCCAAGCCATGAAAACAGTAAATATGTTTAAAAAATGAAGAAATTTTAATTGTGTGACCAGTCAATTGACACCAAATTGACTTTAGTTATCGCTTTGTTTGTTGTATAATATGAGAAAGGTGATTATCATGGTTAAAATTCAGGCATGTATTGTGTGACCAGTTAAGATTTACATCTAGATATGAACAATTAAAGGTATTTGTGAGTGATATGTATGTATGTATGTATGTATGTATGTATGTATGTATGTATGTATGTATGTATGTATGTATGTATGTATGTCATAATTGAAAATGAACGAATGACACCAGGGAGTGAACTAGAGACAATAATGAATATCAAGGTGTCCACCATTAAGAACCAAAATAAAGAAACGAATGGGTTGCAATACGGTGGATAGAAGGGCGATTAATGTTTTGAAACGTTTTTTAATAGGGATTTCAAATTCAGAGTCGGCCTTTGGAGTCAGAGATGAGTTTAATACAGCACAAGGTGGATACAAGTTAAAACATGATATAATTTGATTCTAGTCTAAAACACCGCATTGTTGAAATTTTAGATCCGGTTTGAAGAGTGTTTCTGAGTACAGGATAAACACCTAATATTAAATGTTGCATAGGCAAATAAACGTAAACATGAAGTACTAAATTTTCTTCATCGAGCTGATATCAACAAACTTCTGTTTCACAGAGTGAAAGTCGACGGTTTGTATATATTTGATGCTGTAAATTGCGCAGTTGTATTTGTTTGGGACAAAGATATATCCTGACTTGCGGCTAAGATCTTCATCGAAAAATGTGCTTTAGCTAGTATTTAAAAATCATGAAACGTTACCAAATTAATAACGACGGCCTAATGTTACTTATTCAATTGAAAGTCATTCTGCACAACTCATTTGCTTTCTTTAATTTTGTCGTATTAGTTTATAAGGGAGAGCATGTTAAACTTTCTTTCCACGGTATAAATTCTCTTTGCTGACAAATATTGGTTGCACGTGTAACATGCAGCTTATTTTGTAAACATAAACAGCGTTCGTGATTGTATGTTTGCCTCAGAAACATCCATCTGCACACATACTCCTTAAAAACGTGTGAATGATGGGATTTATCGTAAAATGGAGAACTGTCGACGTCAAGGCATGTATTAAATTTTCTACATTACAGAGTCAACGGTAATGGTTTTATAACATCAAGGAGTATAAGCCAACATTATTAAAAGTGGTTGCGGATTTGATTAAGCAAGAAAGAAAAAAATTCTAGGTTCAATACGAATACACTGGACAACAAATTTTTACAAAAGTCATGTTACTGAAATAAAATTAGTCAATTCTTATCAATTTTTATGTGCTGAACACGAATATGACAGTCAAATTGCAAAATTGGCTCTAGTTTTTTTGTAATCTGCAAGAAATTAATGTTTACATAACGAAATGCATTCCAATAGTAAAAGGTCAACTGTAATAGCCTACCTATAAAAAATCAAGTCATTGACTACATCTTAGATTTCTTCGCCTGTCTCTTGTACAGCTGTTCGGGAGCATCTCTGAGGAGTGTCCAGCAGTAGTCAGCCAGCATTGTAGTGGACCATTTTCCCTGGTATCTTTGTTCCATTGTTGCGATATCTTGATGAAAACGTTCGCCGTCTTCATCACTAACAATACCACAGTTGCTAGGAAAGAAATCCAAATGGGAATGAAGGAAGTGAATCTTTAGAGACATATTGCAGCCAAGTTTCTTATACTTCATCAACATGTCTTCTACTAGTTCCTTATAGTTTTCTGCCCTAACATTTCCGAGGAAGTTTGTAGAAACTAGGCGAAAAGCATTCCATGCTTGTTTCGCGTCACCTTCCAGCAAGTTGTTGAACCGGTCATCTTTGAAAAGCTCTCGAATCTGAGGACCCACAAAAACTCCCTCTTTAATCTTTGCTTCGCTGAGTCGAGGGAATTTTTCATGCAGGTATCGGAATGCTGGCAAAGTCCGGTCAATGGCTTTCACGAAGTTCTTCATCAAACCTAGTTTGATGTGAAGGGGTGGTAGCAAGATTTTCTGAGCCTCAACCAGAGCTGGGTGTTGGATATTCTTCTCTCCAATGGCTACATTCTGCCTGTGAGTCCATTCCTTCCTCATGTAGTGCATTTCCCTTGCTCGGCTATCCCACTCGCATAAGAAACACATGTATTTTGTATATCCTTGCTGCAGTCCCATTAAAAGGGCAACTACCTTCAAATCACCACAGAGGTGCCAGCTGTACTTGTTATACTCAATGGAATTCAGTAGCTGCCTTAAGTTATCGTATGTCTCTTTCATGTGGACAGCATACGCTACTGGAATAGATGGAAGAATGTTTCCATTGTGCAAAAGCACAGCCTTGAGACTCAGTTTCGAAGAGTCCACAAATAGTCTCCATTCTTGTGGGTCATGAGTGATTTTTAAAGCATTCATGAGGCCCTCAGTATCGGAACAGAATATCAGATTACTTTCCTTTCTGAAGAAAGGCTCCAATTGCTGGTGGCGCTTTCGATATGCAGTAATTGTGACATCTTCTTCTAGAAGATTCCATTGTTGGAGTCTTGATCCTAGCAATTCTGCCTTGTTCTTTGATAAGTCCAAATCACGAATCAGGTCATTTAGTTCTTCCTGTGTTATTCTGTGTGGGGTTGATGATGCACCACAGTGAAAATCTGGATCACTGCATGCTGATGGACCAGGAGAAGAACAGGTCGACTCACCTTTGTCTTCGTCAGATGAATCAAGAGAATATTCTGCTGGAGGTTCTGGAATAGGAAGTCCCTCACCATGTGGAACTGGTCTCAATGCAGACGGAATGTGTGGGTAGACTATTCTCGACTTCTTTCGCTTCGTTATTCCGCCGGAAAGAGGAGGAACCAAGCAGAAGTAACAGTCATTTAGGTGGTTGCTTGGCTCTCTCCACACCATTGGGACTGCAAACGGCATTGATGACCTTTTGCAATTCAACCACTGTGAAAGCTGTGTTGTACATGTAGCACAGCATATATGCGGAGCCCAAGGCTTGTCTTGGTCACCAACCTTGCATCCGAAGTAAAGATGATATGCCTTCTTCACTTGAGAATTGATACTTTTCTTCTGGTTGGCAAATGTCACTTCCCCACAAATATAGCAAAAATTGTCCGCGGTATTAACACACTTTCGAGGCATTACTGTTCTTTATTGTACGTAAATGGATAAAATAATAAGTTTTATGTAACAGTAGCTTGAACTGTCTCGCACAACGTCTAAAATATTTTAAATGCTGAACCTATCTGATTGGGCTTTATATAGTACACTGCTTACGTCAGCTTCAGCAGCCGCCTGGCATTAGTATAATAGGCCTACACATGTATAGTACACTGCTGACGTCAACTTACTTCAGCAGCCGCATGGCATTAGTATTGCATTGCATCAGAAAATGATGCAATCAACTGTGGATGATGTGAGCATGATGGTATTATGCAATGTTACATCATTATTCCGGATGTTGCTGCAGTCCTACTGGAGAAATTTACACAGTGAAACATAGAAAATGAGGTATATGAATATCTTCAAAACGAGAGCCAATACAAATTTTTCACGGTTATATTCGTGTTCGGCACACCAAAATACTACAGATTAGGGCCTTTTCAAGTCAGTAATGATTTCACTGTTGACCAGTGATATCAGAATCGTGCACTTTTGCTTTTGCTTTCGGTTGATTTTAATCAAAATTCATTTTGATATCAATGAGTATGGAGCAAAGGTTGTTTAGACTTGGAATTTTATTTTTCAATTTTGCTCACTTTAAAACTACCTAGATCAGTAACAAATCTGGGATTCATACCTTCGCTTCTGTATAACTCGATTGTAGCCATGTTTGTACCGTAACATCAAGCTCTGCAAGTTTGTTCTGCAAAGGTTTCCCCCCGTTTAACACATTTTCCTGCCTCCATAAGATATTTAAACACATCCTCCGCGACGAATCTTTGCGTATACCTACGCCCAATTCTTTACTCTGTCGATGACTGGTCTCATCGAATGGTTCTCGGATGCTAATCCCGTAAGAATGAGGAAGAACATGCCCATTGATTGCCATGTATTTATGGTCATACAGAACTGCTCCTCTCGCCACTGCAAGATTTGCCCCTGTTGGAATGATTACTTTAATAACTCGCTCTGTAAAGACTGCTTCCATTACTTCTTTCATTTTTTTTCTATTCAGGAAGTCCCCCTACCATAACAACGGCATTCCACTTGTAACGATTACCATCGTCAAAATATTGATTTTTCACAAAATTAATAAGTTTTTCCTTTGGCTTTGCAAAGACGTTTAGCGACACTTTATGAAACATTCTATTTATTTTTGTTGTAACTAATCCCATCCCCTGAGTGAATCATGTCACTTTTCAGTTTTACACCAAATATATTTTTGTACGTTTTAGTAAGGCTGCTGCGTAATTGCAACTGCGTATATCTTAATGATATACTTCTTTTCTTCAGCTCAAACTGCCATTGCATTTCTAAGTAATCACTTCTTTCCTCGATTGTGAAGTTATTAATAACTTCATATGTATTGAGAGTAATATAAAAATATGAGTGAGCTAATGAATGAATAAATGAATGAAGGAAAATATGATTCTGTAAGGTTATTAATGTACATAATAATTATTTGAACCATAGCGAAATTCAATGGAATCATCAAAAAGATAGTTAATATTGTACGAAATTTGTTACCTCACATTAAACAAATGTAGCTTGGATTAAACGTACTAGCGCTAATTTACCCAGTTAACAATTATGCTTGTTGTTGTTAAAACGAAGATGACGACGATGACGACGAATTTTCTACAGATTACCATTATTATTATTATTATTGGTATTATTATTATTGTTATTATTATTATTATTATTATTAAAAATGGATTTGTAATATCTAGCCACCGAAAATGCTCTAGTAACTTTCGTTATTGGGTGAGACACATTAACTCATTTCCTTGTAGATTTACCCTGTACGTAATATATATAGTAGACTTAGCAATGTGCCGCTGAGTAACCTTAACACTATCATTGTTGTCAAAACTGTTATAATTTCTCTAATTTACAACAAATGCTACACGTAAGCAGGTTATTATTTTATTTACGATTGTTTTTTTTAAATAATATCCGTAAACAGAGTCATAAATTAAACTCCTATCACTGAAGTGCACTTGGTTCTTATCTTGTTCATTACGGTACGTTGTATTGTTCACCACAAGTCCCTACATTGTTTCACTGTTTTTCTATATGGTATGAAATTAGTGCATTATTTGTCAGGATAAAAGTGGGTAAAATCTTTTAAAGATACAATTGTATGTATGTATGTATGTATGTATGTATGTATGTATGTATGTAATGTTTTTCTGTATGTCTGTCTGTCTGTATGTCTGTATATATGTATTGATTTACTTCACCATCTCCAGCATGTATTTGGCATTCATGATGCAGCCTTACTGTGGTTCAAGTCCTACTTGGTCAACAGGACACAAACTGTGTCTGCAAATGGAATATACTCCAGCCAGTTAATCTATGTTGTGGTGTTCCACAGTGGTCTGTTCGTGGTCCTGTTTTCTTCATTCTATACACTCAGCCGCTCTCAAGTGTCATAGATCATCATTCAGTGTCTCATCAAGTGTACGCTGACGACACCCTAATATACAATCTAGCCACCCAACTGAAGTTGATGCTACCATCCAAGGTGTAGAGAGGTAAATTTCTGATGTGAAATCATGGATGACATGTAACAAACTGCAGATGAATGATGATAAAACTGAGGCCATTCTGATCACAACACAAAGACTTTCTCAGTCACATCCTTTACCTCAAACAATAAATATCAGCAACGCCAACATTAAATTTACACAATCAGTACTAAACCTAGGTGTTACTCTTGACAGTACTCTCACGTTGCACCAACATGTCATGAACATATGCAAAGCTGCATATCTTGAGCTGAGACACATCAGCTACATTCGCAAATGTCTTTCAGTTGATGCCACTAAAACACTTGTATGTTCATTAGTACTTTCAAGACTGGACTATTGTAACTGAAATCTGTCTGGTTCATCTCAATATCTCTGCTCCAGAAACTTCAGAAAAGTTCAAAACACGGCTGCTGTGATCATACTTAGAGCACCACGATCAGAGCACACCTCCCCGCTGCTCTCTACCTTACATTGGCTATCCATTCGATCCAGAATCAAACGCAACATTTGTTCTCTGTGCCACGTTTCATTGACGGACTCCAGTCCAACATACCTATCCGATCTCACCCATGTGTACACACCAGCAAAATACTAACGCATGCATGCATGTATGTATGTATGCATGTATGTAAGCATGTTTGTCGATTATCTCCCCTCAATGCAATATGTATAAATATCCTCGTCCGGTTTGGCTACTAGTAATTATGCTTTGGTATGGATTAAAATATGTAGAAGTAATCGGAAAATGCGTAATTACGATATTATTTATTAGATTTAGCTTCCATTGAGTAAGTCTATGTGTACGGTAATATCAATAATGGAGAAAACGGGATATGAAAGATAGATGAAATATCTTTATATCCCATCACTTTATATCATCCTATAAGGAGCAACGTGTTATAAGTCCATTTAAAGACAAGCCAGTTATTTCACTACCGAGCTCCATAAAAGTGCACAACCTAACACAGAGTAAACGAATACTGTTACCTGTGCAAACGCATCCTGATTGAATCGCTTGACTCCATCACCATTAACACATTCCTCCCAAAAATGCGCCTGTATCGCAGCTTTCCACACAAATTGCTTAGCGTTGTCTTCCCAAATGGCAGGGACAGTAATCACCCACAAGAAATCACCCTCCTTGATCTCTTTAATGTATTAAGTCATTTACTAAATTGAATATATGCCTGCAGGCTGCTACCACGAACGTTTTGTATGGTTACCAAGTTACTCCTTAGAGTGTAAATTAATTTGATTGACATAAAGTCATCCAGTGATTGATGATGTATGCTGTGGAAAATTATAAAACACAAACAAGGTTGAGCTAACGAAAACATTCGGTATTTTTACGATACCTAATCTTTACATTATTCCATATAAATTAAGAATGACGTAGCAGATATTGCTGAGCTATCTCATGGACATAGCCTTTTAAAACTGAACATGATGAATATAGTATGATAGGGAAATCGCACTTCAAATGAACATAATGCTTAGAAATTCGGCATTTCTTTCCTAAGACCTTGAATTTTTCTGTTTTCTTAGTCCTATGATTTTTCCCATGTCCTATGTATTTTTTTTTCTGTTTATTAAGTGCTACGATTTTTCTGCGTAATATATGAACATTTTCTTAGATAAAGACTGTTTTGATCCGATATCAATGGGGAAATACCAGCTTACCATACACTGCCTTGCTATCATGTGTAAAACCATTCAACAAATTAGACATGTGGCCATAACAAACTCGAGTATTACATTGATAATACTATAACGACCTTGAATTATTTGAATCACGGTGACTGTGATACTTCTTGATCTTTGAATAAAATAAAATAAAATAAAGAAAACTTGCTTTTATATACCGATATACTACTACTACTACTACTAATAATAATAATAACTCTAATTATTATTATTATTATTACTATTATTATTATTATCGAAGGAAGACACTAGTAGAAAATGTTACCGCAAGCTTCTTAAAGTGAAACAGAAAATATTACATTGCGTAGTCATAGATTTTCGAAGAGTTTCTGGTCCAAATTATGCTGAAAGGATTGTCGAAAATGAAAGTGTTACTGTTACGTTTATCGTCTAGTTCGTTTAATTTATAATGCTATTTGCGATAAATCAAACACCTCATGTTAAGATTATTTTTTAAGTATGTGGTAGAATGGTAGAGATATTTATAATTAAAACAGAGCAAGATCCAACAGTGACCAACCCCACTGGCTGCACCTTCACTCAGACATGGTGCAGATTGATTGAGAAATGTACTGGCTTCGAAATTGCCCTATTACGTGGTACAATATTGCGTACGCCAATTGACAAGTTTGATCGACTAAGTATGCAAATACGAATCTTGTGTAGTCGTGGAAATTGTAAGTTTAAGGCAACGTCTTACATCGATATTTTCAATGGAATTTTTGAGCTTTTATGTCCAGACGTGTAGTTTATATTCATACTTGAATACTAGTTTATATTCATGCTTGAATAATAGTTTGTATTCATGCTTGAATAATAGTTTATATTCATGCTTGAATAATAGTTTGTATTCATCACCAGTCATATTCAGAGCTTATTTATCATAATGGTATATGAATAACAATGGAAAAGCATTTGGTTCTAACAGCAGTGGGATGCAGTTGTATGGAAAGTTGCAAAATCTACTTCAGAGATACCTTTCCACTGATTCCGCACACTCTCAAGAAGATGGTACTTTAGAAATGCAATAGCTGCAGAAAAAGTCTATTGCAAGCATCTTCTTTCCCCAAATATCTTCGATATGCATGTTGTCTTTGCATTTCTTTAAAGGAAAAATACTTACGGTAAACAGCCGACGTATACTTCAGGCACACAATGTAATATGGAAATTTAGTTTCTTGCTTTGCATGACAACTTCTTTGCATTAAGCATGCAATACTCTTTTTGTATACTTTTAGTGTGGAACGATATGTTCTAATAAATGCACCAGTCTTTTATTATTAAAATAAATCTAGTTTTATTACCATGATTTGATGTACTCTTTTTTACATAAACTCTCTTTGAAACAAAAAATTCTTTGTTATTCACGTACCGAATCGCACAAACAAGATACATTATTAAATACAACATGAACGCACACCCTGTTAAGACGAACTTTACATATGCAAGTTTACTGATTTTAACTTAATGTTTATATCTAGGATCAGCAAATAAGATAAAATGAAAATAACTATCAGATTTTCAATATTTATACTATGCACAAGATGAATTGACCTCCTCACGTAAATAACATCAACCTAAAATACGTGCAATACCTCCATGAGAGATAATCAGATAATCCGTGCTTGCTATCAAAGATATAGGGAATACAGGATTTGCATAATCAAGATGCTTTATATCAAGTTTTAAAAGTAATGTATATATTTATTTTGATTTTTGCATTGTAATGAATATGTACATTGGGGAATGACACCATTGTGGAAACTGTAATCAGATCGGCTTATATGATGCTATCTGCAAAATTTAGTTTTTGTTTCTGAAGTTCGTTCATGAAGTATGTGAAGAAAATACAAACAACGCACAACGGACATATGGCTACCATAAACTAACCTAGCTGAAAACGAATGATTCCGTTTAATCAAGGTACTCGTGCATTAGCGGTTCTTTTTCAGAAAATCTTTTTTTTTTTGCTCTTCAATAATACTAAATGTCTGATTCTCAGTATCGACATTTAGGAAACATATTAATAATATCCTCATTTTTTCGTCTGTTACCCTTAACTTGTCATAATCGTGTAGTATGTTTCCATACACGAGTGTGTCTAAAATTAGTACTAGGAACTACTTTGTAAAGAGAAACCATGTACACTTATGTAGTAGACACTTTAGGTTTTGGTTGATTCGATTTGTTTGTGAATGAACTAAACAAGCTGTTTCGTCCTTTTGAAAGTAGGGATGACAAAGTTAATGATGTGTACGAGTTCGCTGAGTCAAAAACGAAATTTTCAAACAAGCATACGAATGGATGTGATAGTTTCAATGTCAACAACAAACATGAGAGACGTAGTAATTAAAATACCAGTCTGATCATTTAAACAGTTATTTCGAAGAAACATTCGCAACATTTCGCAAATAGAATGGTTCAGAATATCAGTGCTCTCTAGGGTCTACATTAATAGCATAGAAAAGCATACTGAGGCCAAGGGCTATCATCTATTTTACAAGTCAATGAAAAAAAAAACTAAATTGGAGAAAAAATGCAACGGATGGTTTTGATAGGAAACTAAGAGCTTCAAAGCCAATAAGCCAAGACGAGGAAAAAGTATTATTTCCGCTGGCTAAATGGATTGTAACAGCAGCTGCTTTGCAATTTTCCCTGTTTATAACTATTTTGATACAATGTTAGACAAGCAATAGAAGCCATAAGGTCATAGCTGGGGTCCCTCCAACAGAGAGCATGCAAGTGACAGGGCATAAACATATGTCTTCTTTAGCTGGTAATAAGAATGACAATAAATATATTTGCGTTAATGTATATCGAATTTCCTCAAAATGTACATTTTTCAGTTAGTTCCACAAATCCGAATGACATGACCCATGTCATTCGTTCCAAATAACTTAATACACACCATTAAATTGTACTATGTTTCCACCTGAAAATACATTTTCCTTACTGCACTCAAAAGGAAATGAATGTGATATTCCAAAGCGCCATTTTGATGATTTCAATTAAAAGAATTAATGTTTCGCACATTATGATTCCAAACAACCAATGACAGAACCGAAACAGAGGTACGGTTGATTCAATGCCAGTCCACTGCTCACATCGCATGTCCATCGTACGGTTTTGACGCAGGCATACAAAAAACCCAGTCCGTCACTAGCAGGAAAGTAAAATTGAGTTGGATCAACAGATAAACAAGATCCATTCATTCCAGACCAACTGGAAAAGTCGTTTCAATGCGCATTCATTCACAATATGACTAAAAATTCAATTTTGAGTAGAACAAAGCAATACATTTTATATTGTTACTGTGTATTGATGAATTGATGTTTGTGTATTTATTTTGGAACACATCATAAATTCAGTTACTTTGTTTCTCGTAGCATATTCTTTTTATTATTAAGTCTTAGGTAGAAAAACAAAATGGGTAAAAAATAATAAATAAGGTTACCGCATTTGTGTGGAGAATATGAACTCGTCTTTTCGGACCAATACCTCACTCATAAGGTCGTGCTTTATTATTAGAAAAACTCTTTCATATTTTTCCCATGCAAATGGAATAACCAATAGTATTGATTAGAATTAGCAAACTCAATAAGTGAACCGTAGGAACACCTTATAAATTAGTTTGCAAAATTACCATATTCAATGTTTGCACGCAGCTAAGTAGTAAATGTATATACGCATAGGTATATTTGCATTTGGACTCCTCCAGAACAGGAAAGAGAACTGACACGACATATATTTATTCTGCAGCACCAGCCAAGTGAACATGTAGCTGACGATTAGTATTATACATAATTTTAGGAAAAGCAGATCAAAATCGATGATATACAATGGTTAGTTTCTTTCTGTATTTGGTCATTATATGTACGCATGAATACTGGAAGCTGTGTGAAAGGCCCCGTATGTGGCAATACCACTCAGTCAACATTTCTCTTCTGAGATAATGGTACATGGGTCTTCCCAAGACTCGTCCAGTTTTCCTTGAGGACCGTCATCACATATTTGTCGTGCTGGACTTGATTTGATAACGGTAACGATACTCTTTTTGTCAGGTGAATGATTCGGCAACCAAAGCAGTAGGCTACGCGCTGTTGTTGTTCTGTCCATCGTTACATCACAATAACTACTAAACTTGCTGATATTTCTTTTCCGTGACTTAGCTTAATCAATACTTGTTTAGAAAGCCTCTATTAAGACATACTTCACTTAACTTAAGACACTATAGCATGTTCCGCAATACACAAGATGGGAATCATTTCTAATGGGAAAATTAGATCAAATTGTTACTAGAATATTTTGAACTAAAAAGGCAATATCAACATCTTATTTAAGACTTACATTCATAGCCAAAATATAGCTGTGTAAACATGCTATTTAGAAAAGAGAATTTTCTTTAAGTACAATGAACTGTCATGTACAAAAATTAAGCACACACGATAGATATACATATCACCCCCTCATAAAGAAATATAATGATTTGTACAATAAAGTTTTGTTTTAAATATTATTCAAGTACACATATGATAATAACTGTAATAATTAAAATTACATAAAATGAAGTTTTATGAATGACAGTTTACATAAAATTACATAATATGAAGTCATATGAATGAAAAAAGATAAAAATGCATCATAGTACTTATAAACACGTGAGAGTACATCAGCAATCACGTTATCTTATTCCTTTGTGCGCCTAATCGCAATGCTGTGTTCTTGCAGTTTCAAAATCCACCGCGACAATCTCTGATTCTTGCTTTCTTGTTTCTCATTTTGTTAATGAAATTAAGGAGGCTGTGGTCACTGAATACAAAAATTGGAGAACCACCTTAGTTAATATACACTTCAAAATGTAGCAAAACCAATATCAAGATAAATCATTCATTGTCGATTGTGGAATAATTTTTGTGGTGCTTGTTTATTTTTTTATATAGAAAACTAGCAGACTGAATCAGCCATATCTCTTTTATCATCATGAATTAATACACCACCAACCCCTACATTACTTACATCAACATACATTTTAAATAATTTACTGAAATTTGGAGCTGAGAGAACTGGTGCTCTTTTATGAGCTGCCTTTAATTTGTTAAAAGATTCCTGACATTTGTCAGGCTAATGAAATTTGTAAAATTATGGAAACATTTAGCCACATTTCTGATAATATCAAGCTATACCAAAATAAAATATCAGTTGCTCTTGCACTGGATATATATATATATATATATATATATATATATATATATATATATATATATATATATATATATATATAACTTTAATTTCTTCAGCTTTAACCTGACCTTGTTCCACAACAGTCCCTAAAATGCAAAAAAATAATAAATAAATAAATAATATGAAGCACGGAAAAACTCTTGCAATATTTGCATCACTGACAATAATTTCAGAATAGTTTCAAAGTGATCATCCCAATTATCGTTGTAGATGATAACATCATTGATTTACGCATCACACTAATCTATAAAAGATGTTATCATGTTCATTAAAGTCAAGAATGTTGTTAGAGAATTTAAAAAAAATCAAAAAGTATCACTTTATATTGTGACATATTTTGCATTTCCAATTTGCCGATGAAATCGTGTACTCTTGGCTTTCGTAATGAACCCAACTTGGTGACAGTGTTGACATTACCTACAGTCAGTATACTTGCGGAAAGTAATATCTTGTTTAGGCACAATAATACATGGTTCACGTGATTTAATTTTGCTTGGTTTAATAAAATCATCATCTAGCAAATTCTTAATTTCTTTTTGCAAATATTGCTGCTTGAGAGCATTCATCCTGTAAAGATGCTTTTTAACAGGTGTAGAATCTATAATCTCAGCGTCATAAGAGATTTTATTTTGTTCCTCTTCAAATATCAGGAAACAATGCCCATATTCATGTAATAGCTGTTTTAGTTCTCTTTGATATAAAATACTCAGTTAAGATATTATTCATCTATAGTCTTATTAAAGATGCTTTCGTTCATTAACATCGTAATGTTACCATGCTCAAGCAACTCACCATTTTTTCGTAGTCTCTAGCCATATCTGGTAGGATTTAAAACAAATTGCTCCACTTATGTTTGCTGGTTTCACTAAAGATTCCTGAAATGTGTGAAATTAACTCTTTACCATGGACAATCACATCAGCATTTTTTGGCGATGTGTGCCTTGTCATGAGGGAATATGGGCTTGTGTGTGCAGGTAATGCGATGGGTGCCGTCTACCCGCGGACCTGGGCTCGAATCACCGTGAAGTACGAATTATAAATTTTCTAACCTGTATGACAGTATTATTTGTATTAAATATCAATTCTATTATCAAGCACTCAAGCAATCTTCGACAGAATCCAGGGATAACAGCACTTTCTGTTCCGTCTGGTGTTTATTTATAATTCTCTCTCACTCTCTCTCTCTCTCTCTCTCAATATATATATATATATATATATATATATATATATATATATATATATATATATATATATATATATATATATATATATATATATATATATATATATTGATGATTACCACATTTATTGAGGTATGTAATTAGATACGATGATTAAAATAAGATGATCATACATACTGCTCAACGTGGAACTGTAATGGTCAGGGTGTTACATTCTCGATTATCTATGTATAAAGTTACATACGAGTATGGACTTGGATCAGGGTCATGTAGAAGAATAGCCACTAAAGCAATACCGATTGGAAAGCAGGCTATTTGACGTTGTTCGTGATAAAGGTATTGGTACTGTTGGTGATGTTACTATTAAAGCATTCTTCGCAATCAAGGAGAGACTAGCACGATTACTAGGACGAAAACCTCAGCCAGCAAAATTACCCAGTACAGAAGTTATGCTTGCAAATCTTAGTAAAATATACAATCGATTAGCAAAGAACGGTTGAAGGAATTAGCCGGTGAAGAAGCTCAAAATATAATTGCTAATTTGGTAGTGGGTAATGGGTTATATCATCGTAAACACGAAGCGATCGTAATAGTACATAAGTTTAGACGATAACAATTATAATAAAATGTTCAAACGTGTATCTGATCCAGCATTCTACGTGGACGCACCAGTATTCAAGGATGAGTCTGTGCGTAATTATCAATATTATTCTTATGAAACACGAGAACCAAACCAACTTAGTGGAAACGAACTACAAGTTCAGGATACAATCAGATATTTCTTGCCTGCTGAAGCATTTATTGAAGTTCAGGGTAGACTTGCAAAAACAGATGGTCATCCATATGGTGATGCGCAGGGTAGATATGTTAATAACGGAATTATGACATTAGTTAATAGTGCACAATATATTATTCTGTTGATCGCGCTGATGGCAGACCTTATACTTTTCCGCGCCCCAAACAAGTCACTGCTGCGGCTGACGACGCTGATGTTGAAAGTTTATTCTTTGTAAAAATCAACTTGAAGCTCAGGGAAGATTTAGCTGTGCAATACCACTGTCACATACCTTTTGGTTCTGCAGAAATGTTAAAAAAAGTTATCTGTGGAGCAAAACATAATTGTTCTCGTTTGAAAATCCTCGGACGACGATACTATTTGGACGCTGAAGAAGTTGATCTAGCTGCAACCGCGGAACTTCATGGAAATGTGACACTGACAAAACTTTCGTTGTGGATGCCAGTAATGTCAACATCACTCGCTGTATAACAACGGCTGCTATCTTTTAAGGACAGCGGCGGAAAATCAACGTTATCGTGGTTGACAATGACTACATAATCGATCACAAGTAATAACTGTTAGCACATTTGTATGGCATATCACATCAAAACAGGGAGTTTCAGCACCAAGACATATATCTATAGCTTTTCAAGATATCCGACGACGGGATTCTCAAAGACAATGTCATTTAGTATTTGACCTACTTGTGGTTATTGAAGTTTCTTTAAGGATAAATGAACATCAAGAACCGTCTGAAGAAGTGTTGCTAAATTTTGGAAATAATCATGTTGCACGTGATATTATAATGTCATGTCATCGTTGTTTGATGACATTCACGGGGCGTGATAAGAATGTGGGTTGTGGTTTGCAAATATTCAGTCGAATTTCTCGACGTTGTATCCGATCTACTACTTCCCGCTGGAACATTTAGAATCGTTTAGACAATCAGTCGTTGACATACATTTTCGAGCAAGAGTAAGTGCACTACCAGCCGATGTGTATTCGTGGGGATGAACAGGTAAGTAAAACATATTCTTGAACTGCGTTATGTTGATTACCATGCAGACAGTTACGCTACTGAATATAATAATTACGATGACACAAAAAATGAATCACGGTAGTCATATAATATTACGCAGTGACAAGCGGGGCAACTGTTTAAATACTCTACCGGAGAGAGCTTTGCTTGAAAGAGTTATCTCCCTTTATCAGGAGTGTTTGCATCTGTTACATATATTTGGTTTAATTTATATATGATTTAAGCTGTGTTTGATTTGATTTGATTATTTGTGGCGTTTAGAATCATTTTCTTTTCTTTGCATGTCAATGTAATGTAATTTTATTTACTAGGAATTTGATATTTGCCAGAAAATTCAGTTTGACCTAAGTTTTCCTTAGATACCTAATGATAGAAACAATTGTTTCCATTTCTGACATAGTTCCTGGCCTTGATTGAGGGTCAAGTTAAACAACTTTTTTTTCTAGGAGTAAAATGATTGATTCTTATCAAGGACATACAAGAGCTATGTGACTTTTATATGTAAACATGATCATGTGATCCTCTGTTTCGCAATTAGGCATTTCTAAAATTACGAAATACTTATTATTATTATTGATGGAGAGAGAGAGAGAGAGAGAGAGAGAGACAGAGAGACAGAGACAGAGAGAGAGACAGAGAGAGAGACAGAGAGATCAGTGTCCGGGCTTTTAAACTATTGTTTTCGTCTGTTGTGACCAGTATTGAAGGTTTGAATGTTTGAGTTATCTGTTAATGTTTCTTCAGATTATTTGGAATCTAAAAGATGAATTCGTTTCTCTGGAAAAATTATTGTATTCATACAGAACACTTGAATAAGGACTTTTCTTGAAAATTTTGTTTGGATTTCCAAGAACGGAGGATTAATTATTATGTTTCTACAAGGAACTGTAGATGTCAACACAGTACAGGTTACAACATACGTCATCACATTCCATCTTGGATTCTTCGTCGGAACTCGAACTTGGAATCATTAGAACATTTTAATATTAGGAATTTTATTCGTGGATTATTCTTGTATTATTTTTGGATTTGATTCTCGAAACCGTAAGTTTTCATATTTTTTCATTTCTAAAGTATTTTTTCAGGGAAAGAAATTATTTGTTATATTTTTCAAAGCTTTTTTTTCACTCTTTCTTGTGATACTGTTTATTCGAGCCTAAACACGTAACATAAGACATCTAACACAATCGGGAAATACTGAAATATATTTGATAATATTTCTTTGAAAATGCTGATCTGATATTATGATTTGCGGCAAAATATATTGAACATGTGCAAATATCAAAGTATTTTCCATCTGTATTCATCGATTGAAATTTTATTTCTTCGCCTGTCTTTTTATTTACATAGATAAAAGCTAAAATTTTTTAGTTTTCCAGTTTTACCAAATTTGCAATTTTGACTGTAAAACATCTCGTAAATTATTTAAAAGATTATCTTTCGGGTCTGACCTAATAAGATCGATCACAAAACCCTATTCGATTTCTCCATGGAAACAGTCGTACACGAATTTATGACAAAGATTTATGTTATTTCCCCCGGTATTGAATATGAGTTATTCAGTATTTTTGACAGAACCGACTGGGTTTCTCCTCTAACTCCTTAACTACAGTTTAAACACGGTTTTGGTCCTTGACTATCTCTTTGCACACTCTGCATGTGGTATCCACAGAATTCATTTATGCAGTTTAGTTAGAAGAAACTAAGAAAAACTATCATTAACCATTTTCATTTATTCCTTGCTTGAATCATTATATATATATATATATATATATATATATATATATATATATATATATATATATATATATATATATATATATATATATATATATATATATATAATATGAAGTAGTTTGAGGAATTATCAACGATTAAACCCTCTAAAGGTAGATTCGATCTTGACTCAATATCCCCTGACTTTCCTAGACGAGCTCTGGTTAAAACCCTGCTTAAAATATTAATTTCGCCATGAAAGAATTTCGCGACGATGACTCGGTTCATGTTTGGTCAACATTCAGAGTGATACACAACGTTGACAAACGTCACGTCGATGCTAAAATGAATGACCAACTAGCAGCGTCGATTATTAATTATCGCGAAAATCAAAGATATTATTTTTAGAATAAAATGTATTGCGAAAGTAGACGATAGTTGGATTATTCGTGACAAATGTGACCCTATCCGATTACATCACACTGGAAATATTGTTACGCTAAATAAAAATTTCAAAGTGAGAATGTTGAATGGTAATGACAAAGCATATAATGAACCAGCGTATCCTGTGACTGCAGTTGTTTATGCGATATATCCGCTAAATAATAAACCTAGCGTTAATGATCTCAAACCGATGAAATTGTCAAGGCTAAATTGTGCAGACGAGGGAATGACAGAACACTTTACAAACGCGATACGTGGTAACGGTTTAAGGTATTTACGACGTAAAAAAATAAATGAATGGGTAGAAACAGCTAAAGTTACTGGCGTAATGATCAAAGATGTTCCTAAACTGGGAAAGAATGTAAAATTTCCAATAATGGTAAAAGCAAGGCTGGAGATATTTTGTACGAATCGAAATATAAATCGAAAGAAGCTCCGATAAATATTATTGATCATAATGCGCATGCGTGGACTTCGGCTATACCAATATTTCCACGAAATCGAACTGTTAAATTCTATAACGGTGATATGTTTTATTTTATCAGAAACATCAGTAAAAACGATCCTGTATCCGTGTGGCTGTTTCAAAGTTCAGATGATGGAACCTGTGATTAATTTGTACGACCTAATGAAGATGTTTATCGTACAGAATCTCTCCATGAGAAAATGAAAAATCCTGTGTCGAATTATGCCGATGACGCTGAGCAATTACTGAGTAATTGTTTTACAGTTCCGTCAGTTGCTGCTCATTTTGCTCAGAAGGAAAAATCATGGAAACCAACACGGATATAATGTCTTGAAGACGTCCAACGCATTTTAATCGAATACTGGCACGGCGGACTATGGAATACTAAATACAGTTATAAGGATATTATGTCAGTTAATATTATTGCATGTTATCCCGGAATTTTTCTTGGAATGGGAGAGTGTTCCTTATATTAATAAAAATACCTCCCGATTAACCTGTTAAGCCACCTCCTTCTAGGAAGTCTTATAAGAGTTGGGAAAGGGAAAGCTGAAGGGATAGACTGTAGGAACAAAGGTGGTATCAAGAGAGATACAAGGAGAGATACAA
The DNA here is from genome assembly GCA_028554795.2 of Sinohyriopsis cumingii. NCBI lineage: Eukaryota > Metazoa > Mollusca > Bivalvia > Unionida > Unionidae > Sinohyriopsis > Sinohyriopsis cumingii. Next base: position 47,934,958 of record CM068841.1, on the reverse strand, counting down.
GGAGAAAAATAAACTGAGCAAATAAATAAAGACCTCTTAGGGCTCGGCGTAACCAGCCAATTTGTCGAGACTGGGCCCATCCTGACCACTCGTCTAGAGAAAGCAGAGGCCAAAGTAGTGTATTTCATTGGAAAGCCTCTGTTCAACTATCAGGATCCTTTCCTCCCCAAAACGGGTCGGAACCCATGGTAAACAGGTTGCCTCTATTTAATCGCATCTTACGACACGTAGTGAGGACACGTCGGGCTAATTCTACAACCCCGGACTCACAGTGGGTCAGAATCGATAATGAATCTTTAGATGTATATACTGTATTTATAACACTTTGAAGTACATATTAGTTCAGCTCCTTGTCCGATTATTGTATTCAGTTGTCAAAAGTCGCTTATTTTTATTGGCCACATAAAGAACAACAATCAGAGATTAATAAGGTGAATTTGATGTTGCAGGATTACAATATTGACATCATGCATATCAAGGGAAAAGATAATCTAATAGAAGAATTATTTTCACGTGTATAGAATATTATACTGCTTCATTTATAGTTTATGATATTCATAACACTTAAGTTTTTAATCGTATGTATATTTGACTATTATTTAAAAGAAAGCCTTTCGTGTAAAAATATTTCTTTTCTATGAGCGAAGGCGTTACGTGTATTTAATTTGTGCTTTTTGTTAGTTTTTGACGTTAGCATATATAGTTTTAACCTGTCCGTGCCCCACAATATGTGATAGAAATGTAATACAAGCACGGAAAAACTCACGTTTACTTAAATTAATTATAAAATTTGCATCACAGTGATATTTAAGAAAGATCGGAATCGTCTCCTAGTGATATTTCAAGGTGTCGCTTTAGATGATGACATTTTAGATGTAAGCATCACAATTATTATGATCAGATGCAATAATGGTCATGAAAGGTTGAAAATTACCAGACAAACCTTTCATCCCAAACGCTATCACTTTATATTGAAAACGTTAATATGGAGTTACAAAAGCCGAACTTTCCTATGCGATTTCCGTGAGTGGAATTCGCCTGAACGATTTCAAAAGGTCAGACTTGTGACATTTTGCATGTCTAATTTTGTTGGTCAAGTCATGCAGAAGGTGTTATTTGGTCGGCACAAGATTATACGGTGAAATCAAGTCATATTTACCTGGTTCTGTGAAATCATCTTCCAGCAAATACTGTATTTCTTTTTTCAAACATTCATGTTTGAGGGGTTCACCCTCTACGGATGCCGTTTCCCTGGTATGAAATCTACAATTTCATCGTCATTGTAGATTTTATTTGTTCGTGTTGGAACATCTGGACAAAATTGCTCATATTCAAATGATAGCTGATTTAGTTAACTCTTTTATTGTTGCTGTATATGTGAATGTTTCTGGTCCAGATTGTTCAGTGTTTCTGAATTACGAAAATTGCTTACGCCAAAGTCACAAAAGTCCGGTTCATGCCATCACTTAAATCCTCAAACTATGGGACAGGTACTGCAAATTTATTGCATGCTTTACCTGGCTATCTTAACAGACTCCTTTAACATATTTATATGGCAAAGTTGTTTTTGTTTTCACCTTCAAGGAGTATTATTCATTTAATTTAAATCATTTACGTTCTTTTCGACTGTATAAGGACCATAATTCTCATCCTGAATATAATTTTGATGGAAGGGCAAGAGAACCAGATCTCTATCACCGGGCATGAAACTTCTTTTCTTTGTATTTTTGGCATACCTGAATTTCATTTTTGACTCAGTAGAGTGAACATTAGTTCCTGTAATTTGTCAGGTCTTTGACAACTTATGTATACAGCTAGAAACATAGTGGAAAAGATTAATTACTGTGTCTGCAATTGAAAGAAGCGTCTCTTGTAACAGCTTAATGGTCCACGAACAGTATGTCCAAGAACTAGTTAAAAGTGACTTAATCGTAAAGATTCTGAAACGGATCCCCTAACAGCAAACAACAGTAAATGAATGCCTTTGTATCCATCTTTACCGGTATCAAAACAGTATGACCAAATCAAAATTTTCAAAGTTTACTGAAATTTTTGTACAGTTCTTTGCCTTTCAGGTGATAGGCGGAACATTTAAATTGTTGGATGCCTATTCATGCATAACTTGCTGGAAAATTCCAGACATCAAATATGACCCTTCATCAGATTGAACAGAGTTGGGAAGGCCAAATTGTGTAAAAGACTTTGTCAAAGTTGCTACAATGGTTTTAGTTTTAATTTTCCTCAAAGGTATCACCTCTGTAAATTTGTTGAACGCATACATTATGGTCATCAGGTATTGGTTGCCTGACATGGTCTTCGGTAAGGTACTGACACAATCTGCCGCTGTTCTGCTAAATGGTTCGTCAAAGGCAGGAACAAGTTGCAGATGAGCCATTGGTATCTTCTGATTGAATTTTCCTACCATATGACAAAATCTACAGTATATACACGTAACACCTTTAATTTTCGGCCAAGAAAGTGAGTCAAGTTCTTGTGGTAAGTCTTATTGACCCCTATATGACCAGCCAAATTAGCTTCGTGGGCTGGACTAAGAATGTTCTGTCTATACGACTTTGAAACAACAAATTAATAGCGCATTGACAATCTTTCACCAGCTGGTACCTCAGATGGTCTAAAGTTTCTTACAATTATTCTTTTCTAACAGAGTAAGAAACACGTACTTCTGTGGTTTCAGTTTGGCTAATAGCTCTCTGAAATAATGTTCGACCATGAATAATTTCTGATTTTCACCCTGATTAAAATAAAGAGATTGAGGATCACTGTAATTAATACCTTTTGTTTGATGAATCAGAAGAGCGAATGTGTCCACTTCAAAAGCCTTGGCAATAAATGTGCCGTCTAAAGGAATAAGTTCTTGATCAACATTATTCTAAGCAGCTTTGTTCACCATAGCTCCAGTAAGCACACAAGCTGGATGTAAATCAGTGACTTCCTTTCTGATCCAAACAAGGACTGTCACTTATAAGTGGATTAACCACAACCCTATATCAAGCTAGATCAAAGCTTACCAATAAATGAATACCCTCGATCGGTTAAGACTGTCACGGATCCTAAGACTAAGTCTGATGACAAATGTACACCACGTGGAGGAACATTAACAAGACTGCACTCTTCACCTTTAATAAGAACACAGAAAAAGACGAAATAAAATAGGATAAAGGACTCAGAAGCTTCCGTATCCCCCTTTAAGTTGTAATAGAAATTCAGATTGGCAGAATTACTAATAAGTGATACAGAACCCTTCGACACGAATGATTCATAATTCTCCATAATAAACTCAGAGCATAGTTTGTTCGATCAGTACATGATATTGGCCTTTACCACTTAGAAATAAGAGCATATGAAATAGGTCTATCCCGATTCCGTTGCTTATTGTTGAAGATGTAGTAATCAGAAATAACGTGCATTTTTCGTCCTGCAAATGGAGCACATAGGAAGTCATAATAATTTCTGATCAATCTTATCAGAAACTTGATCTTTCATATTGTGCCAGTTTGAGATTTGTAAGTACTTATGTGAGACTGAAAAAGCTTTGTACCAATAGACTACTGAGTCGAAGATTCAGGAAAGAAACTTTGTAAGTCAGGGAATAATCGTTAGCTGTACGGGAGCATTTTCTAAAGTTTCTACCTTTGTCTCATCAGAACATATCTTAATGTTACTGTTGAATTCTTCATTTAATATGAATACTATGAGATTACCATAGTCTTCACCAACATTCTTGACCGAGCACCTCATATCAAATAATTGCTCTTTTTCCCGTTCTAATTGGACATGGGTCTGTCCAGTTACATTTTTACAGTTCCTAAACCTTAGTCGATATGCTTCAGGTACAAAGGCATCCAGCAACAAGATAGATTCCTTACCAACATCGTATTCGGCATTTTGTACAGGGATGTCTAGATTTCACAAGCTTTGCTAATAAGTATAGTTTCTAATAATATAGACGAATTTAGCACATTTTATAAAATGAGGAAACCATATTTATCTACTTTTTTTTCCTTAAAAGAGAACACTAACCTAATATTTCTCGTGACATCAAAACTTGAATTTGTGTGTAAAGTGGGGAAGTGCTTTCCACTTCCAGATTTAAATATTTTAATACAAATTGAAATTCTCTATCTTCTTTTTCTCACATCATTTGTATTTCCTTCTCTTCGTTTTCTCTGTGCATCTGTATTTCGCTCTCTTCTACTTCTCTTTACATCTGTATATTCCTGTCTTCTTTATCTCTTTGCATTTGCATTAGATTATCTCGTCTTTCTTTGTCTTTTTTCTTTCTGCAACTGCATTGGTCTCTTCTTTCTCCGATCGCGTTTTTCTTTTTCACTCTTTGTCATCTTTCTGCAACTGCATCATCTTTCTTCTTTCTTTAGCTGCATTTGTCTTCTTCTTCTTTCTCCAAATGCAGTTATCTCTCAAGTTTCACTCTCTGAAGTTGCAGTTTTCTGAACTCTATTTTCATTTTTTTTGTAATTTCAATTCTTTAAAATTCATCTTAGAGCCAGATTAAGAGTTACTAATCAAACCAAAGGCATTTTTATCCAAATTATTCTTTCCCACAAACTAGTGGGTCATACTAAGTTGAATTTCTTGCTTCGTTAAAGAATCATCGTCTCGGAAAGATCATATTGTCTGGTAAGCTGGAATAATTAATCCTTTTTCAATGATTCTAACCTTTCTTTTGTATCGTTCAAAATGATGTTCTCCACTCCACACTGACTTGTTGGTTTCAGTATATATTTCTCAGATATATGAAATAATACATGGGACTTAAAAAATTTCTAAACAAATTAATTAAACTTTTTAAAACAACGTTTTCTGAAGTATTTTCGTAAACTTCGTATCACGTACACCAAAAATATCATAGGTATAAAACAGTTAATGTTTGTCCTGATGATGTCTTGCAGAGATGAATTAGTTTAGTATAATTTAGTCCCAAAAATCTACTTTCTACAGAAGAGAACAATTTGTTTCCAGCTGATCAGGATATTGCTATAATACTGTCCATTCAGATTAACGGTATCAGCGGCTGCGTTTGTCCACGTGCAACTTACAAGCTCAGGCGTTCTTCGCACATTTCCTGTTAAGTATGGATTTTTCAAAACTCCATAAATGAACATAACTCTCTCTCTCTCTCCCCCCTTCTTTAGCCTCTTTTATGCCACGCGTTTTTTCAACCTCTTCATTGCTTATCGCCATTAAGCTTGCAACGGCAACATGCCGGTCTATGTATATGTATTGATTGGCTGCTTGAGAGGCAATTAGCTCAGACCGATGGTAATACTGATGCGATAGTGTTTCATTAGTGGTTGTCGTTGTGCCCTCTAGCTTGGCTGTCAACCAATGTTGTAACTCTTCAATATCAAGGTCATTCACGGATTCTACCATGGTTCGTATGAAGCTTTGGGTATGGTCTGTTTATCTTATGTCTCTAAGTAGCATATAATCCAATGCTGGCGATGAACACAATATAAGGTCGCCTTATATGATCCACACGCTAAAACCTGAATGGCGGCTGAAATAGATGAGTTTAATAACTTCCGTTTCCTTAGCCGGAGATCAGAAATGAAGGCACACTCGTCAAGGACAAATAAACCAGTGTTTTTCTAGAAATATTTAGCAGGGCTTCCAGATCATGACCCTAGCGGTTGACCTGACATTTTGCCAGGTCTTTTTTTGCCCCTGGTCCACGGGATATCACAGTGTTTTTTTAGACATATAGTCGAGCAGATGATAACGATAAAATCAAAATGGCCCTTATAAGGCGGATTTGAACAATTTGCCGACGAACATGCTATTGTTGCAGGGGCAGCAGTCGACTATCATGTTGCGGTTGGGCTGTGAGTTATCAATGATCTCGTTCAGTCTAGTTGATGAATGAGACAGATCTTAGCCTCAATGACAACATGTATGGACTTAGTCAACACTCCTGCCGCCTCGACTGTTTGCGTGATCTGCGCTTTTATTATGCGTCACCCCGAACACTGAAGTCAATGCCATGTCGAGGACTTCGGCAAACCAGTTGTAGTAGAAGGTGACAACATCAGTGGCCGGCAGATCCGCATCCATGAGATAGTCCCCCGCTATTAGTGTAAAGGTTTCTTCTCTTTTCTGGTATCTCGCCAATCCCTGAGCATATATCTGGTCTGGTATGACGATAAGGCAGGTGTAGAAACACTGCTTATCAAGTGTCATCTCAGCGCTCTTTGCTGACCGTCGAACACCAGTTCTAATCATCATGGTTTTTGGTAGCTTGTTTAGGTCGATCTGTCACACGGGAGTGTTCTTAATAACCACTATCATGTGATGACGCCAACCTCGTACACGATAGTCATTTTCCCATGTCTTACTGCCTGATCATGCCTGAGTGGGTGCCGATGTTGCACCATAAAGAGATGCCGTTGATGCCAATGCTAGCCCCCTTACCAGGGTTCTGGATCACCCTGTCTTAGTTGCGAAATGTCACCTCGAAGTAATGTGGTCCGAAAGTTCCGACTTGTGTAGGGCATTTGATAGTTTATGAGCTTTAGTTAGCCATCTCCGACACTTATAATTTTACTGTTTTGGATGCCATGATAGGAAGCGTTTTTAGAAATGTATGGTTGACATCAAATTGTGCCGCTGATCCACCTCTCAAAGCAAATAGCTAAATGCAAAGCAGTTGCAAATGCCAGCCTGGACACAATGACATCGCTGCCACTGTGATTTGAAGATCTGACACAAAGCAGCTGGTTTCGGTCTTTGGTGCTTGAGTAATCAGTGAGAACCACATTCCTCTGGGCCCCTTTACACAAGGCGTTGGCATCGAAATCAACAGTGTATTTCCGTATTGATACACTTGTCCTTTCTTTAACAAGCGTTATAGATACAGCAGTCGCTGATAGCAAAAAGTGTTTATCTAAAAATGCAAACTTTCGGCCATCGTGAGGCCACTCAGCCCTGACGGTAAGAAGTCAAATCGCATATACCACCTAAGTCAATGAAACATAAGAGCTTCAAACGCAAAATCGATTCTTGAGTCAGTGGCACATACATGTTAGCTGGGCAGAAGCAAGAAGACGTATCCACAAAAGGAGGAGACAAAAAACAGCACCACAAAGAAACTAGAACAACGACTTGCAGAGTTTGATGTGTATCGCTAATGATTGGGAACTCCTTGAAATCGCATCTTCATTCGCGAGTCAAAGGCTAAACAGAAATGAAACTTTGCAGTGATGTGGGTTCGAAAGTGGACTGTGCTAGCGAGGAAACGTTACCAAGTAAATTGTTGGCAAGTATCCAGGCTAAAAAAGAATGAAAATTCAATTCGTCCAGGCATTAGGTATTAGAGAGGAGGGGATGTTGGTTGACGTACATAAAAGCTAGTCACAGGACGAGAAGTGAGCCTGTACGAAACAATCAAGCTTACAGACGATGAAGGACACAGCGCTCAAGGAAGTCGTACAAAATTAGACTGATTGTCTTCAAAGTCAAGTGCAAATCGGTCTAAACACCGCACATGAAATGCACCGCGATGCGATTTCAAGCACTTAGGCTAAAACAGTAGCGCTTAAAAATAACATATAGGCATAGATACTGTGCCCTATACAAGTCTGTGTTTCGTTCAATGTTATGTAGTATGTGGAAGTTTGACTTTGTGTCATTATGATTCTGATTATTATTTAGAAACATTCGACAATATCACATGAACCATTTAATCAAACTCTTTGTACCCGTAGAAGTAGAAATAAAATTATTTACTTTAATGAAACTAATGCATGTGCAATTCATTATTTTAATCGACATGCTACACTAATTTATTACTTTGTGGGACATCGTTTTGAAAAAGAGGAAAAGCAGTGCATTTGTAATTAGTTTGTGTATATTTCTATATTTATATCAACCTTTCTTCAGAAACAGTTGGTGATGATAGTCAAATTGTCCTAATGAGGATTTCAACCAAAATGATGACTCTTGTTACTTTTACTAAATCAAATTTTAGTTCTTTGCTCGATATGGTAACAGCTTTTGCTATGATTATTAATTTTATTTTTATAGGGGAAAAATCCATCGGCATGGATTACAAACCAGCCCATCAGATTGGAAAATTTGGCTGCCAATCAAACTCAAATGGATGTCCAATTATACATTTTCATATTGTATTGTCAAGTGTCCAACCAATTAAAATTCATATGTCAGTAAGTAAAATAAAATTTTATGATTGAAGCAACATCAGGAAATAACGAATTTCAAAGTTCTAAAGTAAACATAATTCTAGCAGTGAAATGTTTAAAATTTGTATTGCATACGCAACTTTTTACAGTGTTCAAATCCAATACATTACGTGTTATTCATACTAATATGGCGTTACAACGCTTTTTCCAGATGTTCTGTGCGTCTTCTATGATAAGTCAATCAAATAACGTGTGCATTTTCTCTAGTGATATGTATTTTATTATAAATACGGTGATGTCAAACATATGTAAGGGAGGGGCATCATGCTAGGCTGAGGATATTGCAACGGCACCTATGAAGGTCAAACAGATAAGCCATGATTACATGAAAGGTTTGGCAGGTATTAACAAAGACAATATCCAGTTACGAAATCAGACGTAAAATTAAGTGATACAAATATGAAGCAGAGGAAGCAGACCACGCCGAGGACATTGTAACACTACTTATGAAGGAGAAGCACACCGGCCAGGATCAAAGGATAATTTTCTGGTTATAAAAGACTTTAAAAGATAGTTGTCATCGTCCAATTTGGAAAGTAGTTCATGATCTGTTCTAAGAGATTGAGTTTTTTTTTCTCCAATTAAGTTTATGGGCTGAGCTGTCCTCATTAAAACAAACATACTTTCATTTAAAATTTCTGTATTTATTGATGCAAAATAGGAGGTTCTTAAAGATACAAAAATTGGCCAGTTTTAAGAACAAGTAATTTTTGTAATGGTCATTTGCAACACACGTCATTACAGTTGATGTCAATGACACATAAACGTTTTCATTGGACACTATACTTCTGAATCACCACCTCAAACAGTTCTAAGTCAATGATAGCATATTGCCGATTTTCGTGTTACGTTCTGCATGGTTTTGCATTTCAGTTTCTATATCCAGATGTTTAATGATCAGTATTTTGTTGAAGTAATGTTGTATTTGCATGCTGTTTGACTCCGAGCACTTGAATACAAATTCTGAAAATTCTCAACCTCCACTGTTGAACGGTTCATGATCCTAAGCATTCTACTAGTGGTATTTAATGAATTATGAAAAAGGAGTTTTACCTAATTTAATATAGGCACATAATGCTTCTTGAGCCCAATATCCCATCTTTGTATAAATGTGATATGAGTTAGTAAAACCAGATATGAACACTTTCCAAATAAGAACAAAACTGCTATAAGTGCCTCTCTTCCCGCCCACATGATTTGGAAGCAGGAAAGTACTTTTAGTTACTCCGCTAGGTGAATGCAGAGAAGACCGTTGAGTAAATTTTGAACAAAAGCTAATATTGTTTTTCTTTTTTAACCGTAACTTGTAGAATATAATGAATTTCTCCTTTCTATTAGATTGTTCGTGTCACTATATTCATGGTAGAACTTGCGTCGATAGTTAACCCACATTCTACCAATCGGTATCTAAAGATATTTGGAATAAATACACCACTTTAACAGTTTATTATAGATAGATTTCCAACGCCTCAAGACATATTCTGCAAATAGATTAACCAAATCATACATAATACAATAATCACATCATATTATACTTAAAAGTGGAGCTTGTTGCTAAGACAAACAAACGTCAATGCAACAACTCTAATTGGAAAGCATTTCTTAACTGTCCTTTAACTAGTATTATCTTGTTGTTTGCAGTAGCATATTTTATGTAATTAAAGTGGCATTGGAATAAGGAATGTTTTATGGGAGTAACCACGAATGAAATTACCATAATGATAAATGCTAGTTTTTGATTTCATTTATAATATGTACTGTATCTGCATAGTCGTTTTGTTTACAAATAATTCTATGAACTTAAAGTGTTTGATTTCTTATCATTAGTTTCAAATACTTATCTTTTTATGTCCGTTAAAGGACTATAAGAAAATGGAAGACTAATACATTTTGAAAGGTTTTAAAGGTCTTAAAGGTCCTTTAATGTGATGTGATACCCCAAAAAGATAATAAATACAAAATATAAACTAAAGCAAACTTTTGTAGTATAATATCCTGCTGAGTGCATCTGTAGTCCATACATTGAGCTGCAAAGAAATGTTCAGTATTGGAATTGAATAGTGGCTTAACAATGATAGTTATCTGAATTAAGCAATATCAATGACATTAGACACGGTTTCTGATTACGTAGATAGCATGCCTTGCAAGTATGCACTCAATTATGAGCAAAAGGATGAGAGGATACATTTAAGTCTGAACTCTCCACGCTAATTTGGGTAGCGACAACTTTATCCATTATGTTGAATGCATATCTATTCCTCCATAATTGACGTATCATTGTGATTTAAATTTGCTGCAAGCATCGACTGGAGATTGTGATACCAACTAGATTATTAATGAGTCAGAGCAACAACCCCTTATATCGTGTATCAGCTTACATATAGCCATTTTCCATGTTAGTTGGAAGCGTCTAGTTCCATTGTATCTTTAGTACTGTCTTCTTTTTCCTCTTACTCCGTCCTTTATATCAAACTAATTCCTTTAAAGGTCCTTTATGCGACGTTAAAGTATATTTTACGCCTTTACTTTCCAAGTCAATATTCAGTAACGATAACTTTATCAACTATTTTGGATGCATATTCATTCTTCCGTCATTAATGTACAGTATCATTCAAATTTCCTACAAGCATCAATTTTTGAAAGTATGGTACCAGCCAGACAATTACTGCTGAACAGCTTATTACTGGAAATGCATGACAGCTGACAAAATTAATGATATGATTTATGGTGGATTTTCCATAAAACTCGTCTCTCCTTTAGGGATGAGCAACGTCGCTAATCTCAATGTTTTCATAAAATCGTGAGCTTCTACAGTACTATCAGCAGGTGTATACATTGTTCATGTGTGATATTTATAGAAGCTAAAACATAACGTCACCTTTATAAATCTAGACGCTTAACTTAGATTATATATGCACGTCCAAACGTTTGTTATGTACCTGATGAGGCAGAACATTGTGTTCTTACAAGGACAACATTCCTTCTGAGTTTTCTGGAGTTTTATATTTATTCATATTATAAAGGTCTTGAAAGATTATAACGGGACGGGTTAGTGGGGTGGGGGGACGGATGAGATTCTCATTGAAATGCTAAACTAAATGATAAAACTTATCACGGAAGAAATTAATCGAGTTCTTATACTTAATTTTTAATTAAATATGCTACAACATTATATTCCCAAGTTTTGTTAAGAAATATGTTAAGTGATCAATGTATTAATCAATGAGTTTCATTTATTAACGTAGCAAATATTATTTACACACACAGATATATATATATATATATATATATATATATATATATATATATATATATATATATATATATATATATATATATATATATATATATATATATATATATATATATTCCAGTCAGAGTTCTACAAAAGGATAATGTTAAAAATATGTTTACTATTCAACCTGTCATTCCAAAATATCTAGGTAAAAAGTGAGGAAGGCTGTATTGTCTAATAAAATAAGAGTGGGTCGACATTTTTACACATAGAACTTACTGCATATAGAAACATGTGCTCATGTATAAAGGTAATCAATAAATAAACACCATTTTGTGAATACAAAGTTGGAACAAGACAGGATGTACTCCATATAATTTTTTATTTACACTTTTTAACAGTGATTCAATAATTGAACTACAAAGTCATACAAAGATGTTTCTGTAAGAAAACACACACACAGGCGCAATTACATGACGTTATTCCCAATAACAGCAATGTTGCAATATAAGGACAAAGTAAATATAGATAAAACAAAGATAATTCCATTTAGAAATGGGGCTTTTATACTTAGTAATGAAGTGTGGCATTTTGGTTGTCACAAATAAATTTTCAAAGAATAACTATGAGGTATTGCAGTTTACTGCAAAACAAAAGGGAATAAGTGAAAACAATGTGTATCAAGAAAGGCACACAGTACTGTTATTTCAGCTAATAATATATCAGGTAAAGTTTACTTTCAGTTGCTGATTCTTTGAAATTATTTGTGTATTTGAAGAAACCAATTTTACAATATCGTGGTGAATTCTATAGATATGAAAATGCTACAGAACTTGCAAAAGTAGAAAATCAGGTCGGTAAACATTCATAAACTTTCGTGTATTACTACCAGGATTGCAATATTAAAGCGTTTGAACCATACTAATCAGAGATTGCGTCTAGTATTGCGCAATTTGATCTGAAGTCAACATCGGTGTGTGTGGGGTCCTTCCTAATTTATTTATTTTAAGGATTTTGTTTTCTATGTTTAATGCACTTAGATAGGCCATCTAATTAAATATTTTAAATACTACAAGATACATTTAAAAGAAAACAGTATTGCTAAATTATAAATACGAACTCTGATATTTGCAATATACCATTTTCAAATAATAAGATTAGAATATCTTTAGTTGCTATTATCATTTATATATGTGTCGATTATCATTATATATGTGTCGATTATCATTATATATCTGTCGATTATCATTTACATATGTGTCGATTATCATTTGTATGTGTCGATTATTATTTATATATGTGTCGATTATCATTTACATATGTGTCGATTATCATTTGTATGTGTCGATTATCATTTTATATGTGTCGATTATCACTATATATTTGTTTATTTGAAGCACTTGTTTATACATACTGAACTGCCAAAGATAATCCATATTAATCATGCTATTGATATAGAAGAAATGGTGCGATGGTTATAGTTAGTACAACCTTCCCATGCACGCCATGACTTGTTAAAACTAGGTATGTTTTATTCACTTCTTCCATTTTTTCTTTTAAATCATCCAAGCAGCGTATGTATGCAAATTCTTGCAATGCGACTGACTTTGAATAATCGCCGTAGTATGCGTATTATGAATGAATTTAAAATATACTTTAGCAATTCTGAAATAAAAAATATTTTTCGGGACTTTTTTCAGTTATAACCTATAAACAGAGTTGGAAATGATCTAAAAAAATCCATTCATTGTTATTGCTATTTAAGAGACAAACACCGACTGCAACATTGTTTTTTTTATTGGTGATCCATAATAAGCCTAGAGGTGATCAACAATGATAAAATTCAACAAGTAACCATCTACCCAAACAAGATATATAATGAAACACGAATAAACGGATGTTTTGGCAGATATGAAGAACTGAAAATTAGTGAATGACATTAGGGAGTGAACCCTAGATCGAAATGATAACTAATGAGTCTAGATACATGAGCAGTGGAACATAAATAATGAGTCACAAAAGCATATACAATAAGCCCATGATTTGCATCGTAAAGTCCACAGTATGTGCTTGAGTTTGGAATCAGCTTGAGACAGCTGAAGCTGAGTGGATCTTAGAAATAAGTTATAATTTTACTCTAGTGGATAAAAGGTACTTCACAAATGTTAGGTCAGTTCTAAACACGCTATGAGCCGGAAGGGATTAAACTCCAAATATGAAATATTGCGTAAGCTGATAATGTTAATGCGAATATCATGCAGTTAATAACACGTATGAATATAGTTGCTACAACTAAATGGTTTGAGTACAGACTGAGTAATAAATAGTGCTGGACTGCAATTTTGTTATATATATATATATATATATATATATATATATATATATATATATATATATATATATATATATATATATATATACTAAAACTATGAAATGATAGAGACCTGCTGTTGTTATTCAGTTGCTATTCCTTATGCGCAATTTACTAACTTTCTTGAATTTTAAACTGTATTCATTTTATTGAATGAATATGCAAAAAGTCCATTTTACAATTTAATTCTCTTACTGACATTATTGGGTCCAAATTGTAGATGCACATAACACGTGTTTGTAATTGAATGTTTCTCTTGCAAATATTAATGTGTACATATTATCCCTGAATTCCTTGTACATGGCTAGAATTCGTGCAGAATAGGAGAAGATCTGGCATTTTCTAGGAATTTATGTAATATTCCACAGTATATTATCAACAGATATGATTTTCTACAATGAAGCAGTAAGTGCTAATACTCTTTATTGCGTTGCAATTTTGATCATATTAGGAAATTGAATCCACATGTAATACGATTATCAGAATCATGTTCTTTAGCTTCTACCGTCAATTCAGTGTCACCAAAAGACATTTTGATATCAATGAGTTTAGAACCAAGGGCTTTTAGATTCGGAATTTCAAGTTCAAGTTTGCCCACATGTGAGCAACCTTTATCAGTAACAAATCTCGGATTCGGATCTTTGGATCTGTATACCTCAATGGTAGCCGTGTTTGTACCGTAATAAAAAGCTCTGTGCGTGTGCTCATATGACGTTTCACCTGTTGGAACCGGAGTTCCTGCCCGAATAAAAACATGGTAAACATCCTCTGCAACATCACTCTGTCTGTTATTACACCAGACTCTTTTCTCTGTAGGATGAATGTTCTCATCGAATGGAACTCTGAGGCTAATCCCGTACGTATAAGGAAGAACCCTCTCCCTGATTGCCATTTTGTTATGGCCATAAAGTACTGCTCCTTTCACCACTGCTAGACACGCTTCTTTGGGAATGATGACTTTAATGTCCATACTTTGAAAGGCAGCTTTCACTTCCTCCTTCAATACATCACATTCAGAAAATCCCCCTACCATAACAATTGCATTAACCTGGTAACGATTCTGACCTGCACAAAAAAATCGTTCTTTCAAAAAATGAATAAGTTTGATCTTTGGCTTTTCGAAGAAGCTTATCGACACTTTATGGGACAATTCTAGTTTATCCTTGTTGTAACTTATCCCATCCTCTGTATGAATCATGTCCTTTGTCAATTTCATACGGCGTACCTTTTTGTAGGTTTTAGCAAGGCTGCTGCGTAATTTTAACCTCGTTACCTCATTCTTGCTTATTGATATACTCCTTTTCTTCAGTTCAAACTGCCTTTGCATTTCTAAGTAATCGCTACTTTCCTTTTTTGTGAACTCATCAATAACATCATCTCCGTAGTGTATTCTCAGCAAACTCCAAAATGCTTCATCCACAATCACGCCTCCACCGTCCCCACCATTTGGTTCCGTAAGTTCTCGAAGGTCACCCGACTTCAAGACTTCATAGGCAATCATGTCAGACGTACCACCTGTATGTCAGGTATACGAATCAATTAAACTGTATTCGTTACTAATAACTTATACGTTATACGTTCATGTTTTTTTTTAAAAACGATAGACAACAAAACGTACATGACTTTCCTTGCAAATCCTATCTTGCGCGACCTGAGGTTTGATGGATATTAATAAACAACAAATCTTGACTTTATTGCAAATGCATGGTTAATAAGGTGGCTTTAGATTTGAAAAGCTACCTGAATTATAGATTCAAATGAAGGCAATTTTTTTTGTGCTATCATGTAGTTAAGAAATATTACATCCACATTTTAGTCTAGTGATTATTTTAGACTTTTATGATCGTCGCTCTGATAATAATGCAATGTGTGCTCTGGATGGAGTCATATATAATGCACATGACAGTTTCAATGAATGGCATATCCTTTCAAAATCGTACAATCAGCATGAGAAAGATAATCTAAGTTCCAAGGAACGAGGAACGATAATTGCTGAACACACTCCATCTTCCTCCTATATACCATGAATGAAATATGAAGCAGATTGCATTTTATGACGAACAAACAATGCCTGGCGCAGTGTCAATATTAGGACAGAAGAAAAATATTTAGCGTGGTCCGCCCAATTTCGATGACTTTAAGCATAACGGTAAAATTAGAGGATATCGCAACAAGAACAAAGGTACAATTACGTGCCGATGTTTATGTAAACTAAAACTCCATTTGTTTATTGAGTACAAATCCACAAGTGCATCCCAGGATATAGAGAAAATTGCCATAAAACAATCAATGTGTGATAGAAATGTTTGCACAATGTCAACCTGATTTGGAAAGTAGTCTATTTGCAATTCAGTCAACAATGTAAGGCCCCAACTTCGAGCTCAATGAAAGTAAGGGTAACTTGAATTATAAAATATCCGAAATAAAGATGTTTAAAACAGAATGTGTGTCTTGTATAGTTCTTACTATTCAGAATAGCATGGACATATACATGTGTCTTTCCTTCTTATCACTGTTTTACTTAGAACAGTATTTTAGGTGAGACTAGTGTTTTGCAGTTATAAAAATCACATTGAGCCCACATTGTGAAAATCAAAGAAATCCAAATTGTCCATTCTATTGGATAAATCTTGCAGACACAGCACTTTTCATTAACCTCAACCACATATTCTGCTTGTAACCTCGAAGATTCTGGTTAAATAAATTACGATGTCTCTTTATAGTCAGTATCTTGTTAACCGTTTGGTTGTTTTTTTGTTGGTCTTTTTTAGAAATTTACCTTTGAAGCCTTCACTTATAACTATCCTATTTATTATATGTTTATTGTTGGTATGTTCCAATTGCTTGTTCACATTATGTGAGGAATACTCTACTAATATTGATGCGATATTATATTATTTTAGATTTTGCCAAAAACTAGTACACTTCATGCTTTTTAACAGAGAATTGATGAATACATTTTATAGTTCTATTGATTTTATAAATTCTAATTAATACAAGGTGTTAAAATATTGGTCATATGGAAAATATGTGTTGAACGTGCCAGTGTTATGCGAATTTCTTGTTATGTTAAGACAAATGATAGTGGATTTTACGTTTTAAACACATGTAAGCAGATGCTGTCCAATCACATGTGGGTAGGCAAGACGCTACGTGAAGCAAAGGTCACAGAAACAGGTTGGTCACAGAAAAAGGGCGTTCGACTATGTATTAACTTACATGAAGCGCCACTGACATGGCTTGTTTGAATAAACAACATGTGGTCTCAAGACTGATCAAAGGGCGCACAAAAGTCTCACTTCTGCATACTATATTATACAAAAATGCTCTCAATACTTTCCAGGTTAATCACGATGTCCGATGTCCCTAAATATCCAATAAAATAATATGCTGTAATTTGAAGTTTCTTAATCGACACTTTCAGACAGACTGTATTGTATAAACAGGAAGACAATGCATGTTAGTTTTCTTTCTTTGTCTCGATATTGCGATTGAGTCTGCTAGACTGCGATATCTAAATTCTGCATTCAGTAGGTTGTCAAAGACCTGCAATCCATGCATGGTTGTGACTACATAGTTTTGCCAATTATAAGTCGTGGTCAGTATACTACATGAATAGTTTGTTTACACTTTCATAGCAAACTAATATTTTATATAAATGAATAGAAAAATAGATCATTTATCTGCTTTGTTACACACATTGCTTGGGAGTAAAATTTGTCAAATATTAATAAAACTTGGTTTACCTCCTAAATCCACAAGTAGGAAGTGCTGTCCAGGACTGAATGTAGCTGTACTTGCTCCTCCATCCCCGCTACGAACGAGCTGTAACTGCAGACATTTACAGTACAATGCCGCTGCCTCTGGCTCTAATGCCAGCATTATCTGTCTGCTTAATGTTTCCTGTGTTTTAGTCTCCTAATGGGAAATAAAAGGGAACATTTACGATATATACTAATATTATCTACGCATCTCATCCACAAATTAATTTAAGATTAGTACCCGCGATTTGCGTAACGATGAATGTTACAAATACAGAACGTTTTATGGGTGGGTGCGGCTGTTATTGATCGTCACTGCTGATAATTATTGCTTGATTTTAGGGTTGTTTTCTGATATTTAAAGCTTAGATACTGCAGTATGTACAGTTGCGCCGCATTTTAAACGTACACATTTTTTGTGCACTGCGTTTAAAAGTACGTGTGACCTCTATTTAAATACTAAGTGAGTAAGGTATTGTATCACAAGGAAGCTTATTGTAATAAAGTCAACAAGATGGTGCACCAAAGTGAATAAGTTTGTGCAATGTGCATGATGTTGAATATGAGGTATATCAGTAAACATCTATTCAGAGATCGAATAACTTCAGGGATTGTTGGGGGATTCTCCATATGAACAAATGAGCGGGTTAATGAATGAATAAGAAACCAATATCTGATCCTTTCAGTTGACTTTAGTACAAAATAGTTATTTCAGCCGTAGCCAAGCTTATTACAAAAATAAAAAGATAGTTATTATCATCATGAATTTCTCATTTCGAATTTGTTTAAAGTTTTGTCCTTGATTTCTATTCAATACGTTATCTATACAGTTGCATATTTGGTGCTCAGGGTAACGCTATTGTTGTAGACTTTGAGTATCATTGTAATAATTGCAGTTATATTTATAATTGTTATCATATTGTAACTATTATTATTATTATTATTATTATTATTATTATTATTATTATTATGGTGGTGGTGGTGGTGATGTTCTTCTCTGTGATTTTATTGTTTCGAAAGATATAGCAATAGTGAATGCACTGTTATATTGTTCTTGTTGTGGCGGTCATGCTAGTAGTGTCACTATTGTTGCTACTTCAATAAATATTCGATTGCATTTATTACAAGTTTTAAAACAGTTTTTGAATGAAATAAATGTTTCAATTTTAATATCTAACCACATAATAAAATAGAATTTCAGGAATAAAAATAGATATATAATTTTAGGTTGTCTTTGCTATAAATTCCGGCTCTTTAAGTCATTATATCTACAATATCAAAACTTCACCAACACCATCCTGTGATAAAAGATCTAAATATAGAATGCAATCTATATCTCATTGTAAAACAAACTCTGAAAAATCGATATGAAATACAGGTACATTAAAGGATGCATAAGGTTCAGGACACATGCTTACCTGGGCAGAGGAAACAATACTATCTTTAAAGGTAGTTGATTTTGTTCGGGTGATCAGTTACTTCAGATACAAATGGAATACACGAAAATGTCTCGGGCAGATTAACATGAGGTTGAATCTGAACATGGATTGGTTCCAATAGGTTTATCGGCTGTGAACGCCTTGTTCAACCCACGCGAGGTACATAATAGTACGGGTTATTTTACCGTCCGTCTCCCCATAATTTATTTTCCCCAAAATCGCGGTGAGAAAGTCTTCGAACTTAAGAAGAAAACTGTCTTATATTAAATAATTAAACGTTTGGGTAAAATTGTTTTTATTTGTCTCCTCTAGGTTCCCAACGAGGAAGATGACATTTTAAAAATATTTTGATTGTACTTTTAAATATGTAATTATATAATACGAGTAGTATTTGAAAAGTTCTGAATATTTTCTTGCACATTTGTTGTACTTTTTAACCTGTCAATGCACTGTATGCAGATCGATAAAAAATAAGGTTTTACAAAAATTAGTCGCGACTAAACGTGCAGCAAGCCAGATTCCCGCATGTATATGTGTGTGAAATAACACAAGTAAATAACAGTGGCCCATAAACGTTGGAGAAAGAGAAACAATTCTTCTACTATGCGAAGAACATACTGTAATATCCGGGAGTTCTTAAAGTACTCTTCGACTGATACCAAGGTCAACTTGGATAACGTTAACGTGCGTAATTCTCTATCATACATCGCACAACTTTGAGGTGGTAGCGAACCCATGGAAACTGACACAAGTTCTGCAAAACTGCTGGCTGCGATTAGTGAGTGGTAAGTAGCTGAAGTGTAGGGACCAATTGGGGAAGATGATTGACACACAGTACAAGATATTTCTATTATCACGTGTATTAATTCGTAAGCTGTTTTCAACATATTGGAGAATTAGTCGAGGCTTACAAATGTTTGTACAAAATGGATGCCGCATTTTGTGATGGCTGATCCAATTCAGACGTAAATCTGAAAAGAATGACCAGAGATAACTGAATGAGTTTGCCACAGGCGATGACATATCAATTTACTGTTTGCGATCCGACTGAAAAGACAAAATTTGAATCAGATAAAACAATCAGTGACCAGAAATCGCTCGGTGTAATCGTACTGTCAAGATTTATATGCACTAATTGTTTTTTTTATATATCCAAATGTCTCAGTCATCACGGTACCGGTGCCAGACTGTTTAACTAGACATTTTTAAACCTGAAAAATGTCCCCAAAATCGTAGAAGGCTACTCATCCAACCGTTTGCGTACAGGAACCCTGAGTTATCAATCTACTCCATGACAAATTGCCATCGCATAAATCCGCCTTCATGACGTACATCCTGACTGAGTTCTTATTAACTATAGTCCACTAAGTTTTGTTAAAGCGGTGTGAAATATATCCATTACTAGTGTACACGGGTGTAAGACGCAACATGTATGTATGTAACCATCTCTGTCTATAAGCATTTCTGGATATGTTCATCATACCTTCTCAATGTAAGCGATTTAATGGTACTCCGCCCGGTTAGGCTTCAAATTATTGTAATTAAGCTTCTTGCCATCCCCATGAATGATATAAACTGAGCGATGGATGAGGAATAGATAAAGCACAAATACTCATTCTGGTTTATTTAGATTTTTATAGTTACCTTTGACAAAGTTTAGGGAGATCAACATTTTAAGTCTTTATTGGGTGGAATATGAAAAACGGACCAAAAGTCGGAGAATACGTCTCCGACCTGTGTTATTATAGTTTTATATATGTTTGTGTGTATCTATTTTATAAGTGTATATGTATTTTATGTGTGGATGTGTATTATTTTAAATGGTGCCACGGAGAAATTCGATACAAAGTGATAATTGTCAGGATGTTATCGTCACTTATTTTTTAACTTTGTGGTTGCAAATTAGGTCTCTGTAGACAGAGATAATAACCGATCATAGAGAAAATGGCCATTATTACCTGAGCAAATGCTTCTTGATTGAATCGCATGACCCCATCACCATTACCACTGTCCTTCCAAAAATGAGCTTTTATAGCAGCTTTCCGCATGAATTGTTTTGCACCGTCTTCCCATATGGCAGGAACAGTAATCACCCACAAGAAATCACTCTCCTGGATTTCTTTAATGTATGAAGTAAGTTATTTAAAGTTTTATATTCCTCCATGTTACTAAGCAGAGAAATGTTTAAGTGTTTGTTATTAACATCATATTCTGCGTTTCCAGAACTGTAAATCAATGTCATAACCTCATAGATAAATTCAACGCAACAATTTCTTGGCTCACCCTTTTTTCGATATCCCATCGTAAAATCATTCACTTTTTTAAAAAAAGGCTTTGTTCAGGACCGAACAAATATTGTTGAGCAATATATAGGCAAAATAAAGTACTTGAGATGATTAGAATGATTATAATGAGTCCTGTGATTGTTCTTTTTTCTAAGTCCATGATATTTATGTGCGTTTAATGAGCATTGTCTTTAAAAAAGAATATTTAAACCAGATGTCAAGGAGGGTAGACCATTTCACTACACCCTACCTGGCCATCCTGTGTGACAGCATACAACAAAGTACATCCATGGCCAGAACTGCCTAAATATTGTATTGACGAAACTGTCGACGACATATAAATTATTTCAGTCATTTTACCTGCATTAAAACCTGATTTCTGAATAAAATGACAAATGAAAATTGCATAACTAGTTTCTCACCCGCTTGAACATTTTCGACTCTAAACTTCTTTTTTGATGAACTTATCATTATTACTATTTTCAGGCAAAATTATTTTCCGTTCCTGCGCTCAACTCTACGATTACGTCACTTTTGAAATCGTGAGAGATATAGAGAAAGAAGGCCCAACAAGTACCTGATCTACATGCTTTAACAGCCGCAATCAATGTGCATTTATCTCCTTTCTCTCTCTCTCTCTCTCTCTCTCTCTCTCTCTCTCAATGACAAATGAACAGTCCAAAACTGGTTTCTCACTAGCCTGAACATCTTCAGTCTTTTCAAAGGCAAATACAAAAATCTAGACATGACAAACAACAGACACAAAAATCTAGACATGACAAACAGCAAATACAAAAATCTAGACATGACAAACAACAGACACAAAAATCTAGACATGACAAACAACAGACACAAAAAAGCTAGACATGACAAACAACAAATACAAAAATCTAGACATGACAAACAACAAATACAAAAATCTAGACATGACAAACAACAGACACAAAAAGCGTTGAAATCACAAATGTTGACAGAACTATTTCTATTGGAAACACGGATTGAAAATGTTTTATATTACGACTAGTTGGCTTCAGGTTCAATAATGATGCTGTTTATCTATTTATCTCGACCTAGAGATGGATGAGCCATATCACTATCTGTTATTTTATGTAAATTGATCTAACCGTAAATTCCATCCCAGATATTTAATTTTTGTAATATTAGTTATAGGCGGTGAATGCCTGTTAAGCAAACTGAGAAAATTATTTAAATGTAAATGTGTTGGCTGTAACTAGATGATGATTCTGTTTGCACGAGGTTGTCTTTTACACGAGGTTGTTTTTTCTTAGTCTGCTTGATTAAGGCATCTTGGTTTCAATATTCTAAGGCAGCGTATCCAGTAAGATTCCTTTTCTTTCCTGGTTTTGGAACTCCGATTGGGGATGTGAGCAATTACAATTAGCGTTAGATCACTGACAGTATGGCCAGGGGAAGATCAGTGTTCTGCAAATGGACGTCTGTCCACCTTCTTTCTCATCCAATCAGATTTGTGAAGATTGATTCTTTTGTGTAGCTTTTCAGTTTCTCCTTCATACTGAGGGCCACATAATTGATATGTGATGAGATGATTGACATGCTCTGTTTTGCACGTTCTATTTGGACAATGTCAGTTCAGTTTTTCATCTCAAACCACGTTTTACTGGACACAACAACCAGACTGGTAGAAACTACTACTCCAAACCATCTGATAAACAGTAGTATCTTCTTCCATCCAGTTGCCATCCAAAACGGTATACTTGGACATCCCATATAACCAAGCACTGATAATACACAGAATCTGCTACGACCACGAAACAAACTAAAAAATGATCTGAAGTGTTATTTGAACATTTGATGAACCGAAGCACCGACAAATACCAGTTTACGGTGGCAACACAAAGGTGTAAACAAACAAACCGATATGTCCTACTAAAACATGGAGAGAAAGAAAAGGTAGATCGCATACCATTTATCGTGACTTATCATCCAGACAACCCCAGAAGTAGAAAAAATCATCCAGACACACTGGCTGATCTTGGAATCTTGTGACAAACTAAGGTTAATCCCCCGAACAAACCAGTAGTAACCTATCGCAGACCGAAAAACCTCAAAGACGTCCTAGTCAGAGCGAAGCTAATACAAACAAAATAACTCTTATTCAATTTAGTACAATATCTACATGTATATGTTCTCTACGATATGGAAATACTCTTTGCAATATTTCATAATGAATACCGATGCGAATCTTTCCGCAAACGGAGGAGTTTGATTCTTATTGCTAATATTTATCGTCCTTCGAACGTTTTATTTGGTTCCATTGCTTTTTTCTCTACAATTACTGTCATAGAAAAAGCTAAACTTCAAATATAAAACAATGTGCAATAACTGACCTAATAACAGACCCAAAATATTATATATTACATCTAAATAATGCTAGATATTATGAAAATATATATCAGGGGTCTCAAACACGTGACCCGCGGGCCGCATTCGGCCCGCCAAGCCTTATCCTGTGGCCCACAAAATGATTGGCGTTACAAGGTGTCGTGAGAGATGACAAAGGTGGTGCGGCCCTTGGGCCATCAAAAATGTCTTCATGCGGCCCTCGGGATGTTTTGAGTAGCGAAGGAAGACACCAGGTTAAAATTGCTGCAAGCTCTTTGATGTCTACAAATGTTAACTGTATTGCTCCGGGTAATCTAAGATTTTCAACATGCGAATTTATGTGGTTTTTTTAAAATGAATTTTATTGATTTTTAGTTACATCCACTTGGTCAAATAAATTTATTCATATATGTACAGTATAAAATTCTACGAATGTTTGGTGAAAAAACATCCTGCATGCCTAACGGTGCGCTTGAAAAAATTGCAATTTCCGGAAATGATAGTGTTGCTGGCTTTATAACTTCAAATTTGTTGCGTTTTTCATGTATTAGTGGTAAATGTAAAGACTCTGTTTAACTGTGTTTTGAAAGTGTGCGGTAGAGTGGTCGCATTATTTATGAATAAAACATCCAAGCTGAGCAGGATCTAATAGTTAAGATGTATATATACATAGACTAAATACAACCAAGTCAACAGTTGACATCTATAGCTTGATTGGGTAACATGACGACTAGTCAAGAAGTAAGAAGTAAGAGTATTTCCTTCACTTTGTTTTTGAAATTTCCGTTGTTTGCGGAAACGTTTTGCGTCGGTTAGTTGGTAAGTTTGATTTTCAAGGTATGCCACCATGAAGCGTAGCGTGAAAGTTAAACATCGAACTAATGTCCATGGAAGTTTCGAACATTTTTAGCTACTTGTGATCTTGATGTGAATGCTTCAATACTGCATTGCACTGAACACTAGTCACAACCTGAACATGACAATAGTGAATATAATAAACAGGAAAATAAATTGGTTTGATCTTCAGTGGAATGCAATGATTACTAAACAAGAAAGATTCTTATATTGTACCTGGCAGCTCGTTCCGGACTTTCTTAAGAAGATGGTCCTTGAGATATGCAATAGCTGCAGAAAAAACATCTATCGCTGGCATCTTCTTTCCACGAATGTCTTTGAGTTGCATGTTTTCCTGATATTTCTACAAAGGAATACAATTTACAGCGATTAGTGTTTGACTCAAATACAGTAAAGAAATGCAGTTTTTTGTTTTGTGTGTTATATGGCCGCAGTGAACCTTGCTTTTAATAAGGTTGATGTGTGTATTGCTTATCATTTCATTTCGTAACAAATTGTTTGACTAATTGCACTAAACTCTCTGATTAAACACTGATTTTTTTCATATTATCTGTTATGTTTTTTATTTTTATGCAATCTATGAACTATACGGGTTATACAGTTACCGAATCTGAATAAACTAAATAAATCAAATGAAAATTCATTTGCTTTATACAGATTCCCCTGAATTGGTATTAAAATTTTCACTGCGGTCATTGTTTTCTTTGTAATCTAATTCACAATTTTGTCATCTATCGAGGCAACGTTTTGCGATATAAAATGAGCCAAATCATATCAACATGGAAATTCACGACTTTTAGAATTTATGATATAACAAAAAATTGTACAGAAATGAATCTATATTTGATTTACCTCGTTTCAGTTCGTTTCAGTAGCCAAATCAAGATTAGTGTTACGGGGCGCAACAATCCTACTCGAATCATTTGTTTCTTTATTTTTCATTGTCTGTATAAGACGAAGTACGATAGCGAAATGTCTGTATATAGACGAAGTACGATAGCGAAATGTCTGTATATAGACGAAGTACGATAGCGAAATGTCTGTATAAGACGAAATACGATAGCGAAATGTCTGTATAAGACGAAGTACGATAGCGAAATAAGGCTTTAACTGTATTGATTTTAATCTTATTAGCAGTCGATCTCTTAAATCAACCATGATCTACAATGATTAATTTTGGAGAATAATCACCGATGTTGTGACAGATAAGATTATACTTTTTCTCGTATTGAACAGATTTATTTTTGTAGAATCTGGATGAGGTTGAATTGGTATGCCAAAGGTTGAAACGAAATTTGCATTTCTGATTTACAAGATTGTATCTTTGGGTCTTTGAAAGACATTATGCGTGTTTCGACGTGTTAGAGGTTTCTTTGATCGGATACAGGTACTGAAATGTTCTGTATGGAAAGTTATATGGTCGCTCCAAAAATATGTAAATTGGTCGTTGTGTATCGAAAGAAGCGTCTGCAGGTATGGTTTCCGAGCTGATACGTATGTAACTTAGCCAGGTCAAGTCGGCATCTTACTAAAAACTTGTACAATCGTAGTAGGACTTTTCAATGTGCTTCTCAGCTTTGTTGTAGTCTCAAGTTATATCAGATCTACGACTTTCTGACACGTGTCCCTGTGCTTTCTGATTTTATGAAGTAAGTTAGATTACATTTGAGAAAAAATTCTTCAAATTTGGTCATATCCAGAATAGAAAAGAGAACCATCACGAGACACCATGATTTCTATGCACTTGGAAAAGGTGCGTGCAAACACTATTAATTTCAAAAGTTTCAACCAGTGTTTTTCAGACTATTTTGGAACTATGTGTGGCTGATCTTCAATATTATGCATAAATATACTTACCATACTGCCGAGTAAAAGGTTGGGAATATAATAAATACTCTCTTAGACGATTAAGCCATTGTGTGTGTGTGTGTGTGTGTGTGTGTGTGAATGTGTGTTGCTGGATGTGTTTCGTGACTATCTTACCTTTCGTTTAAACAAATTCATTTTAAATCTGCTGAAGAAATACCATTTCTCTATTTCCTCTACCCCCACGTTTGCGTAAAAGTCTTCGGCTTCAAATCCAAAGTAACGGAGGTTCTTATTTTCATCAAACAAAACAGCAGTTGCATTTTTTTCTGCCTGAAAGACATCACCGACGCCCCATTTGGTCTCAGCATATATTTGGACTGGGTTACTTATGAATTCGTGACGTGTTGAAAAAGCGTAAGTAGAATATGTTGTCCCAATGTCAATAGCGGCAACAATAAGAGGTTCGTATGAGGACATTTTAGCAAACTACACATCCATGATGAAGCTCTGTTGATTCATGTAAAAGAATGATAATGTTAATAATACTAATAATAATAATAATAATAATAACAGTAATATTACTATCACTACTACTAGTACTAGACGGAAAAGATCATCCTTTCAGATTTGGTATCAACACATTATACAATTTATACAATTCCATCGATGATTTATGCACAAAAATTCAAAATTAGAAGAACAGACAGAGACCACAAATCCTCTTATAGGAAATGTGGAATATAGGAAATAAAATTATTGTTTTAGATTTAATCAATATTAAGCTGCATGTGGACTTTGCTTGAAATACATCCATTACATTATTGGCGGTGATTACAATATTCATCCAAACGGGACTAGCTCTACTTAACGATACGTCATTTTATTCCTTGATATTCCTTTTATTTTCTACGTGACATGCTAAATATTGAAACCAAGTAGAAAGTCTTAGTACCTATAACAAAAATATTTTCTAATCACAAGATAAATGTATTCCAAAAACTCTCACTGGTGTCCTTGACGTTTTAGATGATATAACGCATGAAAGATTACTGGACTGTAAAGATGTGTACCCACATGCCAAGTTTGATTTAACCGATACTTAATAGTGTTTTGAAGAAACCAACACCCAAGTTATTGAACTAGTATCATCCAAGCTATAATTCAAATATATCTAGAAAATGGGTGTGATAAATGAATTATATTTGTTTGTGTTTTGATGCTCAGAAGCCATCACAGTGAAAAGCCCTGTCAAGACATTTGACATTAAATTCATTGTGAAAGTGAACTTGTGAACGCAGGTTATTCGTGACTAGACAAATGACAACAAAAGGTTTCAAACTTTTCAAAATCCATATATATATATATATATATATATATATATATATATATATATATATATATATATATATATATATATATATATATATATATATATACAAACTTTTCAAAATCCATATATATATATATATATATATATATATATATATATATATATATATATATATATATATATATATATATATATATATATATATATATACATATATTGGTCACTGATTCATACGCTAAGCTCAGTAAAGTATAAAAATGCATGCACTGACCTTTGAATTGACCAAACTTGAATGACGATCTTTCTTTCAAACCTGTCAACAATAATACCTAGATGTTGATCAGATTTACACAATTTTCAGGATCCATAGCATATTGCAAAAATGTGTTCTTGTTTTAGTAAAACCACTATATTTTTGCCACCATTCTGTTAAGATGAGTAGTGAAAAGATGATCTGTTTAGAAGGATCCTATAGTTGCCATGTTGGAGTCAGATGGATACAATCAATTCAAGAGGAAATTATAAGACATTCAAATGGCTCCAAAGGCTGGCAATTTGGCCGTTCAGTCAGTACATGTTTAATGTAGTAGGACGAGTAATTATGTTAGCAAAAGCCTGGTGAAGATTGGACCAATCAGTTTGGTTGTAACGAAGTTTTGATGATAACCGTTCTGACAGTCATATTTGGACATTACATCCGTGACACTGTCATGTAAACCTGGTTGTAAAAAATAAATCTTTAAGTGAAAAATCAGTGTCCAAATGACCATCTATTCAACTGCAGTTATATCGGTCCTTTCAAGATGGTGGTTACGTTGGAAATAAGATCGACACCATTTAGGGGAACACATTGTATGAAAGATAACATGCAACTATCGAAATTACAATCACTCAGATTCTTATCAGTATAAATATGCATGCCAAATTTGGCAGAATAAACAAAATGCTGGTTAATATGTTGCTGCTGATTCCAAAGTTAGAAGGATCGACATTCAGGGACAAAAACACACGGAAATGACGGAATTACACGCATTCCCAGTTTGAAAATCTAACATATCTAAGTGTAAAGCTGCACACCCATTTTTGTTGAAATCCCATATATTTCAGTAAGGTTACATTGCTGAAACCTAAATGTTAAAGACCAGGATGAGAAACGTGTTTATTTTTGGGATCTCATTTTGTTTGAGTAGATAATCAATGAATCAATGAAAATGAGTGCACAAAATTAGTGATTGAGATAAGACTATGCAAATCTTCTGAAAGGTCGGGTAGAATATGTATATTGACCAAATAGGAATACAGCATGAACTATTAAAATTTTTACAGTAGGACAAAACCCCCATCCTTACCTCAACATTGGTATATAAAACTTGTTTGTACCTTAAATAACATAGACTTGTGGATTGCGCAGACTACACATTCCATGTAGTTGTGGAACTTGTACGCTATATTCTCCATAATAAATGGCTGCAGTCACTTGAGCATCGGATGCAGGTTATGTTTCTTCAGGATTTTTCAAAGTACGTTAACTGAACGGCATTATGTATCTGGTATATAGTTTCCATATTCGGAACTGCATATCTCAGTAAACCTTTGATATTGCGCAACTCAGTGTATGAAGTCCGTGCAAAATTTACTATCGAAAACACATGTGTTGCCCGATATGACTGCCAACACTGATGCCAATCTTGGGGATCTTAACGATATTTACGCTTGTGTAGGATAATTTTTTTGACCCTAAATACATAAATCAGGGGTCAAAACATATGTAATATATATAGTTGCATTTTAATATGGAGGATAGTAACACAAAGTATTACCATTGCAATTTAAATCTCAATAATTATTTTTCTTTACTTTCTGAAACAATGACCTTTCAACTCTGATACGTTCACATGAAGGGCGTATATAATTCTTCAGATTTGATTTATATTAACTTCCTAGATTATACAGACCCCATGTGTTCATTATGCACTTCGGTGATAAACGCTATGCTCTACCACCACAATAACGTCGTTTGTGTTATTGGTTTGGTGACGAATGACACAAAGCGACACGTACATTTTGTGATATGGAAAGTCATGTATAATATGAGGCAAGACTATAATACCATAGAAATGTTATCTAGTGTGCTGTGTGTGCGTCTGAAGGTTTATCAAGTTAGGTGTTTAATATTTCAAATCTTAGAAGTGGAATCACCTAATGGTTACGTTTGTTTCCGTCCCTTCGTATCTAGATAATCTAAAGCCGAGTTTATTTTAGTGTATGATTATACCACAGTTTGTATAAACACAGTTTGGAATAATTTCTCTCCCTTGTTTGTCGACGACTTTTACCGGATTGTACCTGTCAGTAATTGATAGTATGCCAAGCGTGTTTCTTGTTTGATTAATATTAATATGGTTCTTACGTGATATTTCAGACCGTATTTCATAGCAGAAATCTGATACTGTGTCGATGCATTTAGAAGAGAGAGAGAGAGAGAGAGAGAGAGAGAGCACATATTCAGGAAAAAACACGAGCTGTCAAAACAATGTACGTTAGAGTATTGTGCAAATGTAGACATTTTTTTGGTTACTGATAGCTATATCTTTAGCATTTAATACCTACATACCTTCGATTTAGAATCACCTATTGCTTACGTCTACTTCGGTCCCTTGGTATCTACATATTCTAAAACAGACTTTGTTTCTAGTTACAATAATTTACTTCCTTGTTGGCCGACGACTCGTACCGGACTTTACCGGTCAATAATTCATTGTATACCAAGTGCGTTCTTGTTTATTAGCTCTTTCGTTGGATCTCAATCCGCGTCGTATTGTAAAGAGTAAATGGGATACTATCTCCATGCATTTAAACGAGAGAGAGAGAGAGAGAGAGAGAGAGAGAGAGAGATTCAAGAATAAAACATACGGTGACAAATATTTACGTTAGCATGTTGTGTATATGTACGCATTTGAAGGTTTATAAGATTAAAGTATTACCACCAAAACCACTGTGCATCACCATGTACTGATAATACCTACATACCTTAGATGTAAAATCACTAAATACTTACGTCTGTTTCTGTCCCTTGGTATATACATAACCTAAAACCGATTTTGTTTGTAGTTACGATTAAACTACCACAGTTAGTATGAACAAATGGTTTCGAACAATTCACTTCCTTGTTTGATAACGACTTAAATCAGATTTTACCTGCTAATAATTGCTAGAATGCCATGTGCGCTTCTTGTTTAATATTTGTATTAGTTCTTACGCGACATCTCAATCTGCTTCGTATTACATAGCACAAATGTGGTACTATGTCGATTTGAGAGAGAGAGAGAGAGAGAATATGCATCCAGGAAAAATACAACATTTGAACGCTGTTATATGTACGTCATATTTACACAGATGGTCCTTGAACTTTCATCACTTAAAACAATTATTATCAATAGGAAGAATTTCATATGGCTATGTATAAAAGAAAGGTAGATCAAAAGTTTGGCGTCCGGACTCAGTCGCATTCTATTGTTATGTATATTTAATTTACATTATTGGTTAGTCTTTTATTATTTTGTTTTATTTCATTACATGTTGGACTTACCTTGTCCAAAACTGAGTTCGTTTCAGCTTGAGCAGAACTGACTTTTTTATTTTAATCTGTGTAAATATCTGACAGCTAAATTATTCTCTGTGTATGGGTGTAAAATCAGAATTATTATTAATAGAAGTTTATTTGGTTATAGGTCTAGGTTTTGGAATTTCCTTATTGCATTTTTACATAATCTAGGTTATGGTTTTATTTTGTAGGCATCAGGGTCATACCAGAATTTTCCATTAGGTAATACTTCTTGTTTCAGAAAATGCTAATTGTGACCTGAGGTCAAGTAGAGAACTAAATAATATTGTAACTGCGAGGATTTTTTTTCAGTCGTGCTTTAAGATCTAATACTTTCGAACTGTATTATATGTTGTGTCCAGTAGTTCATGTTTCGGCTGGAAATTGTATTGTATTTCTTCAAATGTTTTTAATTCACGTAATTGTTTTCTCTTGAAATACAAAAGTGCTTTGATAAAATTCTTGGATAGAAATATTCCCTGGAATTTATAGTAATTCAAACTTGGAATTATATTACTGTGATTCAACAAAAGACTGTTGACATATCAGAACTCTATAATCTACCACAGGCACAAAATCGCCTTCAATGTTTGGGCTTATTCTGGACGTCTACTAACTTATATTCAGGGCTTAGAGGACTTGTTTCTGTAATTCACGGATTATTTTGGGATTTAATTCGCAATAATGTAAGTTCTTTTTTCATTTCCACTGTGTATTCTCGGGAAATAAATTATTGAATTTTACAAAGATTGATGCTTTTCACTCTTTTCTGTTACTTATTTTTAGAGCATAGACTCGCAACACCATAAACGTAAGCGCAAAGTACAATATATACTATTACATGATTTAAGAGTTTAATGTTGTGTTTTCCAAGTTTTTCCTGGTATAAACTGTCAGTTGCCGAATCACACAGCAAATAACACCAGAAGGGCGTTATGTAAGCTTTGTGAGCCGGCAAACTGAGAGTTCATACCTCGATAAACTCAGATAAAAACAACATTAAACTGTTATAATTGTAATTCTTTTAATTATATTTATTCTTTTATTTTTAATGTTTTTAATTTATTTCCTATCAGCTTTAGAACCTTATTCGTATTTTCCAAATGTATCGTAATAGCTACGCCAGCATCAAATAGTTCTACCAACGGTAGGCGATCTAAGGTTTTAAACATTCCTCAGCACGGCCTTAATATTTTATCGAAATTGGCATATGCAGAAGTTCAATATTCAAAGTTAAGGATATGTTGTGTTTTTTCTTTTTTTGTTTGACATAGGAAAGACTCTTGGATTTAATGCTCTCATGGTTTCATAGTGACTTGGCCAAATCGTTATTGTTCAGACACGAGTGTTACCAATTTTCATTTCTTTGAATCTATTTTCGTGTTCATTAACAATTTTGGCAATCTACAGGGGCTACTTACAAATAAAATTATGACCATCAGTAAAATGGTTATAGCAATGGGGGTCCAATAGTCAAACAGTTGAAAACATCGACTCTGGCAGTTACGATGGGGGATTAGTGGGATCTATCTCCCACCCACCCCACACAAATATTTGCAGAGTCGACGTCTCCCATTTTAGGACTGTGAGTCCAATTGTTATAATATTAGTTTTTGACCCCCTTTCTCCCAATCCCAATGTCCTTTTACCTGTAGTTTTAAAATCATTTGTAACGAGTGAAAATGCTGTAGCAGCAATGATCTTGTCAGATTAGGAATCTAGTCAAAGAATTATTTATCTTCAGAAAACTACAAAGATTTTATTTTATTATGTAAGATCATTTTATCCAATATTCTAAGTAAAATATAAAGCTGCTATTTTTATTTTGTTTTAAAGGCATGCAGTGTGTTTGCCTTCTGATTCAGAGTTTTCATTAGTTATTTTGCATTTGACAATAGAATTTAGTATAAATTGGTTCTCCGTACAGTATATATAGAAATAAGGGCAACTGGGCCAGATCACATGGCTATGTTCTAACCAGTGTAAATCTTCCCTACATTTATCATTTGATGCAATTATTATTGATTCTCCGCATTGGTTAATGTACATTATATGGAGGTTGTACTATTTATGCCTCCAATTAAAAATGATATACAGTACTTTTTTTATCAAATGCCTATCTTTTAACTTGAAATACCTACAGTTTAACAACCAGTTCCTTTGCTAGCTTGAGAAACATTGCCTAAAGAGAACTTCATTCTATAATCATGTACAATAAAACCAGAAATATTATTCGAATGTATTGCATATCATTTAGATGTATACTATTAAGCATATGGCTTATCATCTTTAATGCATGTGAATTGTTTGTCCTTGATATTAAAAAAATCAAAGTTGCACTGGTTTTAACCAACATAAAAGCCTTTTCATAATAAAATCAATGTATCATTTCTAAGTTATCCGACTACGATGTCCAATTAGGGCTTTCTTGGTTGACCTGTATGATGTCACAGTGGTATCCAAGTGGTCGGCAGAAAATACGAGAACTACGAACAGCTGTGATGGATTAAGTTCAGTAATTAAGAATTTGGCACATTTTTGTAAATATTTTACCCCGGTATCTAGCATTATTTCAATCATTTAGATAATATGAAAATTTATTGAATATTTATAGGACGTAACCGGAACATTCATGAATAAATCTGGAGAGGATTCTACTGAAAAGCAACGAGCTATGCAAATCAAAGAGAAATTGTACACAAAATGCCACAAATACGTCTGCTGAACAAAGTCGCTGTTATTCAATGCTTTGGGTTTCTTTCCGATGTTACATAAGAATATTCCTTTGAAATCATGCCAAATTTCGTCTGACAGTTTTAAATAGTCTGCATCACGATACAGGCAGTTTACACTTGTCTTTTTATGATTTCTTTGTATATAAATGTTTTATCATTGTTAAATTTTGCCGTCCAGTCAATTACATACCCAAACTTGGATTTGCTGCTTTGGGGCACGCAAAAACTCGACACAAGTTGCGTTATAGACCTCCAAGCGCCATTATTCGTGGAACGTACTTCACTATGACATTGTGCATGGAAATGCCTCATATATTTTATTATTCGAGGTAAACTTCGAATCAATATAGTGCAAGTGATCATTTTCAGAATTGTATGTGTTAGTGCAAAGATTTGCCTTCTGCATTGTCATGTTCACCAGATGCTGGTTAATAAACATTCGTATGATTGACTGGTATGTGTAGAGTTTAATATTCTAAATTTACCTGGCAAAGAGTAACTTTTAATCACCCTTTTTTACCAGTGTAAATATAAGACGCAGCGTTGCTAAGGGTCTGACCACTCTGATTACCAGCACTATGGCATCTGTTGCTTTGGACATGGCCCACGTTACCATGGTATTTCTGAAAGGCAGTATCCAACTTTGATTGACAACACTTGATCAGGTCTATTGCAGAATCGTTCCTCATCCTCTTTGGCTCAACTTTCGATTAGACATTTTAACAGACTTTCTCTGAGTTTGTCCAGGATGTCTTGTATCGGTTGATTTTATTAGGGTGAATGTTCTTCATACCGGCATCATAAAAATCGCCAGCTGCCCGGCAGCTGATGTTATTTGGATCATTAGGTACATATTTTACCTACATGTGAGAGTGACGTTTTTGGTGCTAATGGACCATCTTTTAACAATGGTTTTTCATTATCAATATCCCTTTGAATGAAATATATTGACTACATGTATAGTAATCATCTTCGTCCTAAGATATATGACATTGACGATTATTGTGGAGTTTGTTTTTGGTTACACATTAATCACCTTGTTTCTGTAACATTTCTAACTGAGTATAACTACACTAAGTTGTAGGGCAGAATCGCGTTGTCGCAACACCTGAATATATTACTTTACGTTGCATATAATCACAATGAATTCCACGAATGCTTTCTGTGTTGCATCGCACCAATTTATTTTTCTTATTTCGTTTCAGATCTTTGCCACACCTTTCCTGTTCTCAGCTTCTGTTTGGCCTTTGAATGCCGAAGAAATTTATGCTTTCTGCATGAAACTCTTTGATGGTATGGGGACAGTGAGTCGAAGGATTGTTTTTCGGTTGGAATTGGCAATAGATGTTTGAGAAAGACCTCACCGAAATGCCTTTGTTTGTAACGGCAGCTACATGGCTTATATTACCCACTCCTCATATAAAATACATAAAATGTATCGGTGTTTATTTGATATGTTGCCCTTTCTTGCCATTCTAAAGCCCGTTTCTCTTCACTTTCCTTATCTCTTTTAGGCTCCCATCACTCATGGGATATTTACCCAGGTATTTTGTGAAGAACACTTTCAGCATTTATTCCATTAACTTGATCTTTATCAGACAATATATACTCCTTTCCCTAAAAATGAAGTTCACATTATGGATTTATCACATATAATCTTACTTTTATCACATTTTTCAAATATAATAATTTCTTATTTACAAATCTTCATGCCAGCATATTAGTTTCATTGGATGCGTTATCTCTTCGTGTCCATTATTTAAGAATTTACTAAAACATCTCATGGTAGCAAATCTCAACTTAACACTAAAACTGAATATTTTACTAGATAACAGTTTGGATAAATGGTGTTTGTACACATTTTTTTATAAATTTTACCTGCTATAGTTTTCTTTACATTGGTGCATGAATTACGTAATGACTGATAGGAAGTCAAACTGATTGATCATATTTTTCTTAGCCTTGAATAATGGTAACTTTGTTTGTTCCTCTTTTGTTTGGAGTCATTAGCATGCATCTCAAGTTATACATTTTTGGGCTTAGTTGCTCGTAGGAACTTGCATTGCATTGCATCAAAACAATCTCTTTCTCGGTGCTAGCGTGCGAACATTTGTGGTAAGATTGCAATTTTTCTCTGAAGGTCTTTAATATAGAATTTTAAGACACCAGTATCTACAATTTTCACTCTTGTTAAACTTTGTTATCAGGAATATTTTCCGGTCAGGGATCCCACTTTTAACAAAACAGAGGTTTGTAGAAAAAGGGATGCCTGATTTCATCACTAAGTTTCTAAACAGATATAACTGTTATGACTGAAAGCATTTAGGCATGTATGCAAATCTAATGAACACGTTATTTCGATGTTTAATTTGTTAAAATCACATTTTGTTAGGGAAATTACGTGGAACAATTGATTTCAAGGCTGAATGAAGCCGTGTGGAACTTGAATGCCAGCCTAATGAACGAATTATTTTTTTATGTTTTAATCCATTAGCATCAAGATCAATGAGAAATGATTTAGCCGTCTGATTCCTTAATTTTGATAAATTTAAGTATATTTAAGGAATACTAACTTCTCCACATGGACTGTGTAATTCTACCACCATTGGATAGCGCGTAACTTAACAGATTAAATAAAATTTACTTGATGTCAACCAGACTAATGTCTTTACAGTCTTAGGTGCACGTCTGCCAAGAGCGACAAGTCATGCCAGTAAGCATATGTACAATTAGATATGAGGAGTGTTTCAAACTTCTAAATATTAGTGCACGTTTTTTATTTGGAAACAGTATGTCAGTATATTCCGTCTAAATTGTACCGTTGCACCTTTTGTAAACTTTCTCAGCTTGTTATCCAATTAAATGCCAATTGTGTAATCACTTTTTGGTTAGTTTCATACACGTCGCCTTCAAACGGTTGCCTTTTGATAACTCTTTGATAATGGAGTAAAGCCAGCAGGCTTAGAGCTCTCTTGGAGTATGTAGATTCAACGGTTACCGGTTCACGAACGGGTGATCCCGTAGCGTTCCATAACGTCTGGCAGCAATTTGGAGGCATACAAATGTCCAGTGACACAAGAAGGGACAGGCAAACAAAGACGACTAACCCTTTCCATCGAAACATGCTGCGTATAAAACTAAATTGACAGCCCGTCTACGTGATTTTTGGTCCCATTTTGTCTGATCCAAACTTTGTTCATTTTTTCTTGGTTAGAGTTCAGAACATTATATCCATGTTATATTGCCTATGACAATCTCATTATCATGTCTCTATGTCTCATTTCATATTTCATATTTGGCCAGTTGCTGTATGGTGATTTCCAGACAAGTCTGTTTTTCATCTGTACGAATAAATGCGGGACTGATCTTAAGAAACACCAGTCTGATCTTCAAATCAATCTACAGAATATTTACAGCAGCCGACTAATTGATATTCCTGATAATA
Organism: Sinohyriopsis cumingii; assembly: GCA_028554795.2. Lineage (NCBI taxonomy): Eukaryota > Metazoa > Mollusca > Bivalvia > Unionida > Unionidae > Sinohyriopsis > Sinohyriopsis cumingii. Next base: position 47,897,488 of record CM068841.1, on the reverse strand, counting down.
TAAATATCTTCCATTGTGTATTGTTACGTGATTAGGCTCAAATAAACAGTAAGACAAGAAAGAGTGAAAACAACAAGCTTTGAAAAATATAACAATTTATTTCCCTGGAAAAATACTGTTTAAAATGAAGAAGAAAAACTTACGGTTTCAAGAATCTAATCCAAAAATAATCAAGAATAATCCACTAATACAAATTTTGAAGTCCTAATAATAAAATGTTCTAATGATTTCAAGTTCTAGTCCCGGCGAAGAATATAAGATGAAAGGCGATGACTTATATTGTAACCTGTAATGTGTTCAAGTCTACAGTTCCTTGTAGAAACAAGAAATATCACTTGTAACAATACAACAGATGGAACGAAGTGCGTGGCCATCTTGTTTCATTCATGCGAAATATAAACGGATTATTGCCATCAACAGCGTATTCATGGTTTCACTATAAATATAAATCATTGATAAGTAATAAGCAGTGTAAAAAAATAAGTGACAGCATACAAATAATAATAATTTTCATTGATTAAAATAACTTCACTTTCTTATTATCATTACGAACATTTTTCTGTACATTTATTACAACTCATATAATGAAATCAAGGTCTAAAGAACAACCTACTGAATAATCAACGTGATAGATATGTAACTGATATGTAAACAAATCTAAAACAACAAGAAATATATATTTGTATGGCCTTTTTCAACGTAGTTTGATTGGTATGCGGATGGTAGAAATAAACAGGGAGACAACTCACGATAATCTTAAATGATCTCATTGGCCATGCTTTTTGTATTATTTTATCTTACTGCAATGCTATTTAATTATATCCATATTGTGTGCGATAATATTGAAACACATCGAATGAATATTTAATTGGTTCGACTGATAATAAAGGATGTAATCGCTGAACAGTATTTATCACACACACACACACACACACACACACACACACACATATATATATATATATATATATATATATATATATATATATATATATATATATATATATATATATATATATATATATATATATATATATATATGTCTGTGTGTGTGTCTATGTGTCTGTGTGTTTATAATGCTAGAGTAACAAAATTTGCTAGGGGTTGGTTACACTATCGTTCCATAATTTTCGAATAATTGTTTACACTATAATACACTATAATTTCATCGTGACCGAGTGCATGATCTTAATATTATATTCAATCTTGAATAGATTTATATGTTTATATTTACTTCTGAACGCCAAGTTTTAGCTTGATACGGATGTGAAAACCATGCATATTAAAGAAAATGATCGTGCTTATCAAAAGGTTATCAAGTTATTGAGTAATGTGAAGCAGAAGTTAACAACCAGTTCATAACTATCGGCAATCTAGGAGAACGGAATGGTCATTTTTCTGGTATCATAAACGGATATCCTTTATAATATATTTTATCGCCATCGGTTGTAACTATTAATAAGTTATGATGTGATTTGAATAAAGTTTTATTGGAAGAAAAACTCTCTCGCTATCTCTTTCTCGGAGGCTCGAGGGCTCAGTGGTAAGCGTGTTGGATACCCAACAGAAAACTTGTGGGTGTGAATCCTACCATCGGATCAGCCTGGATTGACTGCTGTGTTGTGCATGCTACTCCAGTTGCCTTGAGCAATGCACTCTACTCCAAATGCCTCGGTACCCAACAATTTACTTGTCCCCCTCCGCCGATTTCACCTCTAAACAGGTTTTGGCCTACATCCGTAAACCCTAATAACTTAATAGCTGAACACTATATGTTTGCCCCCGTCCCCAAAAATGATACCGCGGACGCCCCTGCCAACAGTGCTCTCTCTCTCTCTCTCTCTCTCTCTCTCAAAACATTTGAATGATTTGGTGATTACCAATCCGACTAAAAAGCAGAGTAGCTTGACCTTATTATGTGCATGCATCCAGAATGTAGCACGTGACTGAATATGTTTAGTCTATTTTATGCACATTTACAGGGAATAAATTAAATATTAGTAAAACTACTGTATTTATTTAGAAAAATGCGCCTGTTAGTTGAATGGTAATTACAAACTATTGCAAATACATCATTCAATTCATGTATTTCAAGTTTAAAACTCCGATATATAATTCTGTTATTTTATGTGCGTTTATTACATTTGGTTGTCTTGACACGCAATGAAAAGCAAACAACAAATGCATTTATTCCAATAATAGTAACTATGGAAAAGCATGTAATGGTTATGTCTATCACCAAAGTCCAAGGCACGCCAAGACATTTTAACACTGAATGGATCCTGCCTTTTAGCTGTTACATCGACCAATCAATATATTTGTGCTAATTCTTGCATAGTGATGGACTTTGAACTAGTTATATATTGTGGCAAATTTAAACCTTACTTTAAACAGAGAATTATTATGGAGTTTGTCAAAGTGTAACCCGTAAATAACTCACAGCGGTTTGGAAAATTCACGTTTTGAAGAAACCTGAATTGTATGGCTCGTAAAGGGAGACAAAACTGAGTTTATAAACAGCAAAATATAGACTTGTATGAAAAAATGTTTAATATCTGCCTGCAAAACCTCGTGTGTTGTGGGATTTATCGCGGAATGAAGGCCTGTTAGTATTTAAGAATGTGTGAACTTGTCCAACGCTGTGTCAATTGCATTTGTTTTGTACCACAAAGCAGTAAATTCTAACGCTCTTGAAAGCGGTTTTGATTTTGGTCATACTAGAAAATTGAACTCAGACTTGATACAATGACCAGAATTAAGGTCTTTTGCTTCTACCGTTAGTTCGATGTCACCAAAAGACATTGTTATATCAACGAGTGTAGAACCAACTTCTTTTAAATTTGGTATTTCAAGTTCAAGTTTTCCCACTCTTGAGCAACCTTGATCAGTGATAAATCTCGGTGTCGGATTTCTGGTTCTGTATATCTCGATGGTAGCCTTGTTTGTACTGTAATAAAGAGCTCTGTAAGTGTGCTTAGCAAAGGTTTCACCTGGTATTACACGCGTTCCTGCCCGCATAAAAGGTTGAAACACATCCTCCACAACATACGTTTGCCGATTGCTACAAAAGATCTTTTTATCTATCGGATGAATGGTTTCATTAAATGGAACTCTGAGACTAATCCCGTAAGAATAAGGAAGAACTCGTTCTCTGATTGCCATGCGGTTATGACCGTAAAGAACCGCACCTTTCACCACTGCTAGGATTGGTTCACCTGGAATTATTACAATAATTCCCATATCTTTAACTGCTGCTTTCACTGCTTCTTTCATTACCTCTGATGCAGAAAATCCCCCAACCATAACAATAGCGTCCAAATCGTAAATATTCCCGTTCGAAAAATATTTCTGTTTCAAAAACTCAACAATATTGTTTTTCGGCTTTTCAAAGAACCTTAACGTTACTGTATTTGACAGTTCAAGATGACCGTTTTTGTAACCAATCCCATCCTCTGAGGGAATGGTGCCGTTGTGTAGCTCTACACAACGTCTTTCTTTGTAGCTATTAGCAAGTGTGGGGCATAGTCGCATCTTTGTTACCTTCGTCGGGCTTAATGATATAGTCCGTTTCTTCAGCTCAAACTGGTTTCGCATATATAAGAAATCGTTAGTTGTCTCTGCTGAGAACTTAACAATCGCTTCATCTCCACAAATCTTCTTCAGCAAACTCCAGAAAGCTTCATCTACAGTCACGCCTCCCCAGTCTCCTCCATTTGGTTCTGTCAGTTCTCGCAGGTCATTCGACTCCATGACTTCATAGGCTATTATGTCAGCTGTTCCGCCTGCATATCAGCAATAAAAATCAAATAAATTAATAATCGATTTGAAGATTTCAATTCGTTATCTTATAATAAATATTTGATTTGTAATGAAATAAACACATGATAACAGAACCACATATCTTACACGACATCATATGGCATTAAAAAGGAATTACACTTGACCTTATTGCAAATTCAAAGCCTTAACGGTGGTCTTTATACAAAAGCATACTTAAATTATATGTTTAAATGCAACCATTGTTTGAAGCTATTGTCACGTATGTAGACCATTGCTCTGTTAGTTTTCTCGCCGAGACCGCACCGGTGACCTAGTGGTTAGAGCGTCCGCCTCAAACCCGTGCCGAGTCATGCCAAAGATTTACGAAAATGGTACCTACAGCTGCCTCGCGTGGCGCTCAGCATTAAGAGGTTAGTGTTAGGACTGGTCTGCCTGGTGTCAGGATAATGTGACTGGGTGGGACATCATGCTACATGTCTGCGGCATGATGCCCCAGTGCTAGACATCACTATAAACTGCCACATTGCCGACATCGTAGTGATAAGACTGAAAATTGTTAAAGCTGCGTTAAAAATCCTAATCACACACACACACACACACACACACACACACACACACACAGAGTTCTCGCAGGTCGTGCGACTCCAAGACTTCATTGGCTATTATGTCAGCAGTTCCACTAAATGTCATCAATACGAAACAAACAAATTAATCGACTTGTAGATTTTAATTCGTTATCTTATAAGTTTTTGTTTTGCAATGAAAATAAACAAAACAACTGTACAGGTATTTCGTTATCAAGCCAACCACATATCTTACATGATATTGTATGGAAATCAAAATAGAAACAACAGAAAGCCTTGACCGTATTGCTAATACATGGCCTTGACTGTGGCTTTCATGTGAAAGGATACTTAAATTATATGTTTAAAAATAAACGCTGTTTGAGCTATCATCAAGTATTTAAACTATGATGTCCATTGCAAAACAAAAAGCGTTTTCTAGATGGAATTACAGATCGTATACACGTATGTACGAATAAACTGCATATCCATTTGTATCTTTTTAATATCGAACAGACACATTCAGATATACTTTTGTGAAGAAAAAAAAAGATAATTGTGAAGTCATACCTCCATCTTCGCTCAGGGAAATTAACTTCTACTAGACTTCTACTATATGCGTGCTGTTTTTGCTGCCAATAACCAATGCATGATGCAACCACGCTATCAAGACACTGCACTGATATTTATATTAACTAGCATTGCTTGCAATGATATGGCTTGTTTCAAAATTCAACAATGAGGTCACAAGATCAGTGAAAGGGAGCATTAATGTTTCATTTCTGGAAACTAAATTGCAACATACAAGGTCTTATTCTGAGTTCCATCATCAGTATGTCCCGGTATCCCTAATTAATCACTGATGTACTTTGCAGTAATTTTAATTTCCATCACTATCACTTCGAAACAGACTGTATCTTATGAATGCAATGCAATCAATGCTATTTTTCTTTCTGTAATTCGATATTGTGCCGGAGTCAGATATTATTTTTATTGGCGGTAAAATATTTTCTGTAAAAAGTAATTCATAGACTACGATATCTAAATTCTGGCAGCAGCTGAATGTAAAATCTTTCAAGCAAGAGAAGTTTGAAATTACATAACTTTGTCGACTTTGACAAGTGGTCAGTATACTGTCTGAATAGCTATAATTATGTTCAAAGGCAACTCTCTCTCTCTCTATCTCTCTCTGACCATTTAGAAACATGTTACACGCATTCTTTAGAGATAACTTCTTCCTAATCTAATCACAAATTAGCTTACCTCCTAAATCCATAAGTAGGAACTTCTGTTTTGGTGTAAAGGGTACTGTACTTGCTGCGCCAGCTTCGCTACGAATGAGCTTTAACTGGCAATATTTACAGTACAGTGCCGCTGTCTCAGGTTCTAATGCCAACCATATCTGTTTGCTTAATGCTTCTTGCTTTTTATGATCCTAGAGGGAAAAAAATGCATGGCTGCTGACAGTTGCAAATAAAAAAAATGATCTTGAATGAATCTCAGATGAATATAACAAACAACTCATTATACCACCAAGCTCTTTTCCGTTTCTTTCGTATATTCTCTTCGCATTACATCCATGAATTAGTTTAGAGTACATCCCCGCGGTATGTTTTGTCACAATGCAGTTAGATTTCTCCGTAGTACTGATGTTGAACGTTTACAGGTGATAATTATTGTTCCATACTCGATTTGGCATTTAAACAATTTAAAGCTGAACAAAACCCTACACAAGGCGTACTTCTTCTGCACTACGGTCAAACTAATAGTGCGTTCCGATCTGCACACAGGGGTGGAACATAGTATTGTAATAAAACAAGATAGTACACTCGGGATGACTAAGATTGTGACTTATGGTGAAATAGTATACACAGGTGAATACAACGTATATAAAACTGCACTTGGTTTTGTAGCGGCAACATTATATTACAAATCCATGGTCTGAAATTAACTGGACGAAAAAAAAAAGCTAAAACCAACAGGTTTTTGTGAAATTCAAAAAAAAATCTTTCTCAGAATACAAGATGAAAATTTAAAAAAGCGTACATTGTTCTGAATTAACTCCCAAATAGTCCTAAAAGTTCTACCACAAGGACAAAAGAGTAGAATGTTCTGAAAGAATTCCACTGGTGTTCCAAAATGAATTCTAATCTTGAATGTGTTGAGGTGCAAGTGCTCAACTTTCCTTGAATTCCTTGAATGAATTCACAATACTTCCAAAATAGTGATTTAGTCCTAAAGTCAATAGCACCTTGCAATTTCAATAAATAATAGCAATAAATAAGTCCTCTCAAATTATAACTGAACACTACTAAAAGACTCATTTCACTTAAAATATTACGATATGAATGCATAATGCTCATGTAAAAACAACAAACGTAATATAAAAGGTTGAGACACAAGAAGAGGACCAGGATGATGATCAAAAATTCATTTCCAGAATATTCTAAGTTGTAATCAAGGTCAGGTTTTTGCTTACATTTTCGTAAGCTACCTGGCAAAGATCAGATGGACCATGTTTTACCGAGTGGAAAACCAATGTGCTGAACTCAAAACCAAGTAAACATATTTAGAAAAATAGCATATTTGTCAGGAACGCCCAAGCTCATACCCTCTCATAATACAAATTCAATATACATAACAATATGTTCACAGACGTGTGTAGACAGACCACATAACTTTAGGAATTTTTGTTATTCTACAAATATATGGAGGAGGAAAATGATAGTTTACTCAATGAATGAATGAATAAACAGTGGCAGATCCTATTAAATGACTGAAATGCAGAATAGTTATTTAAATTGTAGCCAGTTTTAATACGAGCAACAAAGAGATAGTATATAAGATGAAGCATTTATCATCGAAAACGCTTATTTAAAGTTCTATTCTTAACATTTATATTGTTTTTAATTACTCTTACTCGCGGGTAACTTTCATGATTTTGCTGTTGTTATTGTTATAGTGATAATGAGGAAAATGACCAATAATTTCTATTTATATCAAGGACTGCCAATATAGTATCAATATTGTTATCTGTTAAATACACATTTTAAAATCATCAATAAAGTACCAAATAAAAATAAAATTTAACTTGTTGATTGTGTATACTTACTCGTAGCATGTGCCGGTCTATAGCAAAAACGTATGCGCGAACTTAACTTGTATAAGTACTTTATATATATATATATATATATATATATATATATATATATATATATATATATATATATATATATATATATATATATATATATATATATATATATATATATATATTTAAACAATGACACGTATGATGATAGCACCAATTTATTTTTTCAGTTTTTTTTAGTCAGTTCTTCGGCATGACACAGCGAACATTATGCTATAGTGCTGTTAAAAAAAAGCAATTTCACAAATGAGGTCTCAATCTATAAAAAAACTATAAAAATTATTATCGAATTCAGAGTAAATTGACATCCTTACCTGTGCAAATGTATCGGCATTGAATCGCTTGCCACAATCACCATTGCCATCTCTGAAGTCCTCCCAAAAATGGGCCTTTATTGCAGCGTTCCGCATGAATTGCCTAGCGCCATCTTCCCAAATTGCAGGAACAGTAATCACCCACACAAAATCACTGTCTTTGATCCCTTTAATGTAATAAGTCAGTTATTCAGTTTTATATATGTCTCCATGTTCCTTTCCAAGAAAATGTTTCTTGGTTAGCAAGTCACACCATGTAGAAAGTTTTGAAAACTGTAAATTAGTTTCATAGAAATCAACTCTTTGAAAACCTGCCTTTGTGTATGGATGCTAAGGATAATTATAAAAGAAAACATTAAATCCAATGCAAAAATATTTTGCTCAATGTTTTCTCAATGCATAAAGTCAAAATTATTTTGCAATATGAATGGATTTTCAACAAGACATAGTCAATATTGTTAAACAATGTCTATGATAAAACTTGTTACAGTTGGATAAGGAGATTATGGTAATGTTAGCAAAAACCGCTTCAAATGACCCGAATGCGTTGACGCATAGAACAGTTGAGGATTTATGTAATGGTTCACAATCAGTTTCCAAAGTCCTATCAGTTTTGTGGCTTGCATTTCTGTGTTTTGATAGTTTTATAAAAGCAGAGCTATTTTTATCCCATGTTAAGGATAGACCACCGTTTTATGTCTTGCTTTGTCATCTTGTGTGAAGCCATACACCAAACTTTGACATAAAAGCTAAAAATTTTAGTTGATGATGATATAGACGGCCTTGAGATTATTTAATATATGGTAGCTATGATAAAACATAATCTCAGAATATGTTACAAAATAAAGAAAATTTGTATTTATAATTTTCTCTGTCATGCTTACTGATGCATCCTGTGACTATTAATATGTGATCGACATTAGATACCGGGCCGAGGGCAAGATCGTCAATCTGAGTCTGACATGCAACATAGCATGGACCATTTCTCTACATTTTGTGACAATTTCGGTCTCACAATCAGTATTAGGAAAACAGAGGTGATGCACCGAATTGCACCATGATAACATTACGAAGAGCCTGCCACGCAGAACATGACCACAGCGTACTTGCCGTGGACATGTTTGCCTGTCTCAGCAGCACACTGTCAAGTTCAGATCACGACGATGATGAAACCACTTACTTACAAAAGCTTGACTGGGTCGTGATGTCAAAGTCATCTTTGAACTCGAGCAGCCAAAAAAATAGCATTAATGTCATTATTTTGCAGCAAATGTGTGTTAATTATTTTTTGTTACTTGCTTTCTTCGGCACGTATAAGTCACCTTTAAAACAGAGAGAGGGAAGCCAAGATTTTGCGCTAGGGAATACTTTACGGTATAAATATAATGCCTTGGAAATAGGCTAACGTTCGCGATATATATATATATATATATATATATATATATATATATATATATATATATATATATATATATATATATAGACTACCTTTTTATTTCTTGCCTTGCTATCTTGTGTGAAGCCATACACCAAACTTTGGCATCAAAGCTCAAATTTTCAATTGATGATGCAAAAGACGGCCTTGAGATTGCTTAATATATGGTATAGCTTTTGAATTCTGTCTGATGAAGCATTAAAGCGAAACCGGTCACACATTCTACGTCTTGGTGTCGTTTATTTTATGATATATATATATATATATATATATATATATATATATATATATATATATATATATATATATATATATATATATATATATATATATATATATATTCAGAATGAAATTGTAATAACACATTTGTTTCAGCATATCTCAATACTGCGCAGTGTTCTCACTGTAGATATACTTTGTGACCCTTTTTAAATTGCTATTGTTGGTCTCCTTCTTCGCCAGTTTTGTTTACATTTATGCAGATCTTGGTGGCATTTTCAAAATGAATTTTTGAATTATGTAGTTGAGTGATACTCTTTATTTAAGCATCCAAGCTGTGCAAGGTTTGATATGTTACATGTGTACATTATATACATTGGCCAATTATAACCGAGCTTTTTTGAAGAACGTGAAGGATAGTAAAGAAGTAGGATTGTTTATCTTACTGCCTTAGTCATTGGTAACATGGGTGGAATAATGTTGCATTAACTAATCAGAAAGATTTATTAGTATGAAAAGCCAATATTAGGCTTGACTAGTCCTGAAAATCTATAGTACTCTCAATGACAGTTGTGCGCTATTGTGGCCACGGGTATGCTGTCTGTCTATACTTCAGTGCAAGTTTCTACTGACCACTATTCACATTCAAAATGTATATTTCATGGTATTAAAACCGGGCGAAAATCACAGTGGAGTGCAATGACAGCTAAGCAGCAAAGCTACTTCAGGAATACCTGGCAGCCGGTTCCGCACCATGTTAAGAAGATGGTCCTTAAGATATGCAATAGCTGCAGAAAACACATCTATCGCTGGCATCTTCTTTCCCCGAATATCTTTGAGTTGCATGTTTCTTCTGTAGCTCTTCAAAAGGAATAACATGTTTTAGTACCAAAATACAATATGGAAATTCAATTTTATTTTTAGGGGGATACATGTAGCATCTCTGTATGAAACTTGTTTGCAGTAAACGTGTCTTGCCCATTGATTCAATGTTTAATGATTTTGTACCATAAATACACCATAGTCTCTTATTAAATGAGTCTTTTTTACGCTATCATTTACGCACTGAAATCCGACAATAGCCACGATTGAGAGGCGATGGCCAGGATTGCTAGAGTCATTAACCGGGCAGCTCACCATACCACGCCCAATGCAATGACTGCTTCAGCTAACTTAGGTCTGATACGACATGACGCATGTCTGCGGTCCACGTCAAACCTCGTCATAACCTGGATTTACGGACAACTCAATTGGGGTCAACGTTTCCTTTTTTTGAGGAACAATCAAAGAATTTCGGAGGTAAACAACTAAGGAACTGCTCCTTCAACACACCAACCCAAACATGCGTTTATAAACATCCAGCCTCCACCAGTGTGAAGGAGCGTTAAGCGGCCTCGGAACTAGGGATCGTTTCAATCAGATGCGAACTAATACCGAACCCACACCAATGCCAGGAGACAACAATCTAACCAATTTAGGAGGCAATCGTATGGAATCGGTAAGAAACTAAATTGTGTCATTAAGCTATCTCCCTTCACCCGCTTGCATGCATCCTACCTGGGATCGACCGACTTCAACAATTTCAGACTCACTGGATATTCTCTCAGAACGATTGGATGATCCAAGTCCTTTCGGATGGACTTCGAGTTGCATTTAAGCAATACCCTCTCCATTCATCCTCTCTTATTTTGCTGACGAACCATTATATGAGGAGAAGGAGGCCTTTCTATAAATGGAGATATATTCACGCATCGTAAAATAATCGGTAGAGATTGTAGAGATTGTGATTGTGCAAAGCCACAATCTCCGTACTTGTGTTCAAGGCTGTTTCTTATTCGGAAAGCAAACCGCAAGTTGAGTCCGATCATAGACTAGAGACACATCAACCAATTTACTACATCGCCAGTTCAAAGTCCTAACAGTTGGCTTCAACATCAGCCATTGCGTTTTTAACAAAGGGCATCGATTGCGTCGTGACCTTGTCTCGATCGACTGTACCTACAAAGACGGCAACTACCTTGGACGATATCAGTCAGAAACAAATGGTAAGTTTTATTCCACGCCAAGGCAGGAACGATCTCATCTAAATTTTATCTCATGTAAAGTTTCTTGTGATCTGAGAAAAACCCTACATACGTCCATCTCAAAATTTGTCCGTATGGGTATGGAGTTTATCGTCATTCTGAACCTGGAACGGTTTCTTTGTCTTTTTATGCACCCCTTACAAAGAATATTTCGAACACAGCCGCTCTTCTTTACAAGTCCTCTCGAACAATCAGTTATAATCACGCCAGTGATATGATAATTGCTGAGTCAGTGACGCAGTCCAGATTGTCTGACCATGGGGCTCCCTCTGGTGAAGCCCCAAGCAAAGATAACTGTATGTACCAACGCCAGTAGGTAGGGTTGGGGCTCCCAGATATTACCGGACTTCACTACTATCAGCGGCACGTCGGAACCAGTGGAGCGGCTTCTCATATCAACCTTTTAGAACCGAAGGATGTCACCAGCACCTTTCTCTTATGGAAAAATCAACTCAGACAGCACGGTCCTCATTTTGTCCGGTAACACTGTGTGGTGACCTATCTACTCAAGGGGTGCACCAAATCACCTGACCTGTGTGTTGTGATATGGCAGTTTCTACGTTGTTGCGACAATCTCCATATCAACGTACAAATCAGAAACATTTGTGGCGGACACGATGTCTTGATCAGCACTCTATCTAGTAAAGGTCAAGTCATTCATACGGAATGGTCTCTCCACCCGTATGCCTGTATACGGATCTGCGCCTTTTGGGGTCGTCCGATGATCGATCATTTTGCGACAAGATGGAATCACAAGTTGACCATCTTCGTCTCTCCAGTCCTAGGCCAAGAAACCTGGGCCGTGGACTCAGTGTTAATCATTGGGAGGGGCAGTTGGCATTGTACTACCCTCCCCACGCGGTACTTATACAAAAAATCCAGAAGTTATGGGGTCAGAAATGCAAAATGATTCTGAAAGCTCCTCGCAGATGGGACAATCCCTGGGTCACCGAAGTATTCGATCTAGCGATCTCGAGAGCAAAAAGTCATACACTGTGGATGTTTACGAATGAAGGTGACGTGTTTTCAGGGACTGTTGTCATCTCAGTAACATCGTCCCTCTGAGTACCTCAGTTCCTCAAGAGGCCGACTTTTTATCTGACTTTTCGAGTAGAAACAGATGGCCCCAGTTACTATCAAAAACTACCACTCCATGATCTTGGACAAATTACGGCATCATGGCATATTTAATATTGGGCATGATGAAGATCATTCGGTTCTTTTGGCCAAGTTTGATCTCAGTCGACCAAAATTCTTCACCCTGTTTCCAAAATGGAATCTGACCTGGGTTTTAACATGGCTCAGTTTGGCTCCAATGAGGTAAATTCGAACCTTGAGTGAACACTTCGCTAAGGTTACTATAATGCAAAATATCTTTCATAATAGCTTTAGCTTCATCATGCAGGGTAAGCGAGCTACGTCCCCTTTCTGTCGACCCACCTATTGTCAGTTCAGATCGGATGGTTTCGTGGTCTTCTTGACACAACCAGGATTTGTAGCCAAAACTAGGTTACCGTCTCTTCCATAGATAGGTCCAGAGCGGCAGCCATGCAAGATCTTGCTCGATCACTCAAGCACTTCTTGAAACTCACAGAGACAAATCGTGGCACACGCAAACGCCCCTTTCCGGTTAAAACCGGGAAGCATGATATCATCCCTCAAGCCCTTGCTTCGTGGCTGAAATGGGTTATACTCTCGGCGCACTCGGTCTCACAAGATCCGAGTCACCTCATGATGATTACTGTTCATGAGATTAGAGCAATCTATGCAAGCGAGTCTCTCGTTCGAACGTAACGTTTCGATCCGTAATATAATATAAACTGTTGGCATGCAGAGTCAACCTTCTTGAGATTTTATCTCAGAGATTTACCTTCGCAGAGACAATCCTTGAATTCGGTAGGTCCTGTGTCAGCAGCAAAGATGGCCACCAGACCCAGATAAAACAACACTTCCTATCAGCATCGCTGGATTTGCCAGTGAAATTGTGTAGGTAAAAAGATTTTAAGTGACCATAGGTTGTGTTGCTTATGTTGTTGTTGTTGTTGGGTTTAACGCCATTTTTCAGTACATCATAGGCTAGTATTAATGGTGGAGAAAGAACCCGGGAAAACCCCGGAAAGAACCACCGACACACGAGAAGCTACTGGCAAGCTTTCTCGCATATCCACATTGGCTGAATCTGAGACTCGAACCCACGCAGACAAAGGTGAGATGGCAGTGATCCGTAACGGTGAGCGCTTTAGACCACTCGGCCACTCGAGGACCCCGCTGCTTATGTAAATAGGAGAAAGATTTATCGTTCGCATGGGGAATTCAGTCATTTTTGCCCAGGAAAGTACCCAAGGTAGAGGTTGGATGCTCAGCATTTCCTCCTCCAATTACTTATTTTCCTAACATAATGTTATAACAGAACGGATTTGCAGGAGAAAGCAAATTTTAAATAAATTATTTTTATCCGAGAATACTTACTTACCAAATCTCAATATTTAAAAATCCTCTCAACCACCACACTATGCGAGCATCCTGGTTAGTATTTGGCGGTCGCAAGGGAACGTAATTTCCAAGAGCTATTACCCTTTTCTATATGAGATAGAGAGGGAAAGACAGCTATCGTATATTGGTAGGGCTAGATTCGCCAGGTAACAGGCTAACATTCCTAACGTAATTTGACTGCCCAGACAAATTGACTGCCGAGACAAATTGACTGCCGAGACAAATTGATTATTGAGAATAATAAGAGGCCAATAAAGCCAAAGAAAACCTGTCCTGTAGTCACTCGTTTCTGTATGTAATTACACAATTACACAAAGTGATTTTAAGTATCATTTTTTATGTTTTATCTACTTGGCAAAATATGTGCAATGCAAACTTCACAAACAAGGCTCGGAAAATCACACCCATTATCATGCTATTATTATTCGCTCGTGTATGTATGTATGCATGTATGTATGTATGCTTGTATGCATCTATGTATGTTGTTGTTGTTGTAGGGTTTAGCGCCATTTTTCAGCACAAGGTAGACTATACATGGCGGCCAGTGTAAATCGTGGAGGAAGAACCCGGGAAAACCCCGGAAAGAACCACCGACCCACGAGAAACTACTGGCGAGTTTTCTCACATACCCACATTAGCCGAACCCGAGACTCGAACCCACACAGAAAAAGGTGAGATGGCAATGATCCGCAACGGTGAGCGCTTTAGACCAATCGACCTCTCGGGTCCCCTTCTTGTATATATGTATGTATGTATGTATGTATGTATGTATGTATGCATATATGTTGCTGTACATTTATACCTAATATCTTACCTTTCGCTGAAACAAATTCATTTTAAATCTGCTGAAAAAATACCAATTTTCCATTTGGTTATCATCCAAATCTACATAAGCTTCCTCGGCTTCAAATCCAAAGTAACGGAAGTTCTTATTTTCATCAAACAAAACAGCAGTTGCTGTTTTTTCTGCCTGGAGTTCAGCACCGGCGACCCATTTGGTCTCAGCATATATTTTGACTGGGTCAGTTTTGAATTCGTGACGTGTTGAAAACGCATAAGTAGAGTATGTTGTCCCAATGTCAATAGCGGCAACAATAAGAGGTTCAAATGAGGACATGCTTGCGAACTTTTCCTAAATAATGAAGCTCTGCTGATTCATCTGGAAGAAATAATAATAATAATAATAATAATAATAATAATAACACAAAACTAGCCTTCAAAATATTTACCAGTCTATTAATCGTTAATGAATCCAAGTTATGTAACCAGATGCTAACGATTTTTCAGTATCAGACAGTCAAGAGGAAAGCCAGAATTTAAGTATCACATGATAGCGCCGTGCTGGTTCTATCTAGTTACTCTAAAATGGCACTAAATTAACCTCCTTTTTCATCTAGTGACGTCATATCAGCATATTTCATTGGGGATAGTTGATGGGATGTACACGCTAACAAAAACGTTTACATTCCTAAAATTGCTTTAGATCCGCTAAACTTTTGCGGTGGTATAAATATATTGAGAAACTGAGAAATATATGTGCTTATCTACAAATAAAACCATACAAATACTATCTAACGCTATTATTGTGAATTATATATGTTGTTTTCTTGGTGACCAGATCACCGATCCGCTATGTTGAATCACAAACCCAATGGGCAGATTGCTTAAAGGCCGAATGTGACATTTAACATGGTTATTTTTCTCGTCATAGGTAATTAACAAGACGTGATATATTAGTTTATAATAATTGCAGGCATTAAGTCCATCAATCAGCACTGTTGACAATATTTGTTAATATATTATCAAAATATAGCGAGCGCAATTACTCATATTTGAAACATTAAAAAAAAATCACACTTGCTCTCTCCTTACACATATGCCATGCATGACGACCGGACAGTCGACCATTCTGAACGTAATTCAAGCAACATTTTTTGCTCCTTGCAACAAATCAACAATCCTTATTGGTAGACTTAAAAATAATTCTGAATTAGTCACTAACATCCTCCCAGTTCGATTGATTAGAGTCCTTAAAGGTAGAACATTTTTGAAACACAGGCGAGCTCGTTTGAATATCCATATAGGGACAAAAATGACATTTGATTTGAAAATCTCCCGCACGAATACGGGACAGTCTGGTAATCTATTATTTGTTTAATATGGGCACAAACGAGGAAACTAAATAACTAAAATTAGTCTATTTGTGGCTGTTGGGATATGACACAACAACACAAGTAGGTTATTTAGTGCTGAAGCAATTAGAGCAAGGTACTGTGACCAAGGGCACACTTGTTGTCTATCCGAGTCGATTCCATGGTACCATTCGAACCAGCACTCTTCGATCGCTAATGTGGAACGCTAATAGCTTATTCAACGAGTCATTTGCTCTGATTACCTATCTCGAACTTTATGCAGGACGGCACATAGAGTCTGTTCTACGCCCCATTCCGAGCACACAATGAGGTTGGGTGGAGGGAAGGGGATATGAATAAGAAAATTCACACCCACAACATTAAAGTCCATTTCTAATTCCAACAATAAACTTTTCAATGCTCCCTTTGTGTAAAGATGTACTATGAATATATTATATGTATCAGCACACAGAGAAAATGCCTGTCGATAGCTTGTTTGAGGAATTAATTACATTGCAATTTTATGGGGGTGGTATACTTGAGTTGATGCACATCAAGGTGTCGGCACTACAGTTCCATAACCTTAATAACATTTTTGTGTGTGCTAGATTTAGACACTTCAAAGAACAAATTATTGAAGCTAACAATCTATACCTCAGTGGTAATATACTGAAAAGCCCATTTAGTAACGAAGTTATGTGTAGAAATTTGAATAATATATGATGATACAGATAAAAAGTCAAGGTGTTAGAGCAACAACAGTTGCATAATGAGTTTTGTAAAATTGTCAAGGATGTAAAAGTCTCATTGAGGTAAACTGTATTGTGTGCCACTGGTCAAAACAGACTTTTACTCTGTATCCAGTAAAATACAACAGTGACTGAAATTTTCCAGACTGCTTGAGCCATTCGGTGCGTTTTGGCCGTTACTATGATAACCAATACCACTCAAATGTTTTGATCTCTTTGGCTCGGCTAAAGTTTAAACTTAAATATTTTTCTGCTGTAAAAACCAAGGTTATTTACACACCATAGCAATTAATATAATGTGAAGCATCTGAGAAAAGAACGTAAGTAGAAATGTATTCTTTTTTTGATGTCTGCAAGATGGAATATGATAACTAATGTAAAATATTGGTCTTTGGGCGCAATCAATACACAGTTATGTTACGTAAAGAAAAAACTATGACAGAAGTAATTAAATAAATTCTAACGACCAGAATATTGTCTGAGGAGACATGTCAATGAACAAATGCACAAATGCAAGGGAAGGGTATTTAAAAGTTCTGAATATTCATGTGTTTTACAACAAAGTTCTTTATTCGCGGAAAACCGCCGAGTTTAGAATGAAACCCTGCGTGAGAATTTAACAAAAAGATCATGCATGTGTAAGTGATTCTCCCAGCACAACATAGTAATGAGATAGGGTTGTAATTCGAACAATCATCTGCGCTATGCTTTTTCTAAATAGGCTTTGCTTTGTTTTTCATAAGGTCGGGTATGCTAATTGTATCTCAAGACTTGATGAGAGAGTGAATTGACCACAGACATGACCCTTTCTTTGAAATCTCGTCCACTTGCAATGTCTGCGAAATATATGAATTACAACGAAACCCTTCAAAACTGAAAAGCCTTGGGACCCAAATTAAACTCGGTGTTGAGAAGTATTCAGTTTACTGAGATATTGCATATTTTAAAAAGTCTTTTTGCAAAGAGCTTTTCTGAAAAAAGGGGTTAGAGAGAGAGAATGCAATTATGAAAGCATCCTTTATTGTGTGCGTACGAGTGCACCAAATGAAGAAAGCTGTTATTTTATCTTTAAATATATGTATTTAATGCAGAACTAGCTGAGTAATATGCGTTAATTCCGATAATCGCACTCTGACACATGAATAAATACAGTTGTCAAAAAGAAGTACAGTCCTTGTCACAAGAAACGCCTGAGAAACGTGATATTTGTACAAATTAACGACACGTCGATCCGAATTATGAATGACACTCCATAATGTTTAAATAATCAATATAATTTGTAATGTTCGCAGTTTAAGAGACTGGCTTGAAAAATGCATGTATTGTTGTCTGTATTTTTATTGCATCGTTCTTTAACTTATTTGACTTGAGTTAATGGCATCATGGCCTGCGCCGTAGCCAAATCGCGCTCACCATTAGCAGTCGCGAAATTTCTTTATCTCGGCGTACCAACTTCTATCTTATATTCTCACAGTCTCAAAAGATAACCTTTTTATGGCACCAGATGACTTGTTTACAGCAGTAAGCATACTGGTAGTGCGGCAATGTAAGGATAAAGATGACTGTGATCATTCTTATCTTCTCAAGTGAACTAACTCAATAATTCGAGAAATTATTATGAGACAGTAATGTTGACGAGTGGCCTATATTAAATTATTAATAAAACATTGTTACATGCACTGTAATGATCTAATACTAGTCAATGGAACGGATTATATCGTTATTTACATGTTATTGCTTTAAATTTTACAATACTTGCTTAAGTGTTTTAAATGTAGTCAGTAAATCTTAAAAACTTTTGACAGGCACTTTCAAAATATTTGCGTCATTAGAAAATAGTCAACCCAAATACATTTCTGACCGTTGGAAGTAAGATTCTTACTTTTATGGTACACGCGTGTAGCTTGAACAGATAGATAATATCAGCTTTCATTGGCAATTGCATTGTAGTTAAACAAGGTAAGGCCCCAATCAATCAGTGAACAATCAATACTGTGACGATAATCCATACATACATATATAATTTATTGCAAGGTTAGGGTTCTCTATTCAAAATTTATTCCAAACTGATTTTTTGTTTGTCAGATGATAGTATAATAATTTATTACAGATATAATACCTCCCCTCTTAATATGATCTTAACAACTAAAGAGATAAGTTTCAAATAAAAACGGCAAAGTAACCCATAATAGGTTATATAATGTATAGACATATTAAAATGCATACATTTTTAAATCCTTTCATGCAACAGGAGGTCAAAACAGTGATCATTTCAAGTTTTTGTGTCATTGATAACATCTGTGTCGTTTTTCATCTGGATCAAACGGATCTTTCTTTGCAAAGCATATACATCTCTTATTATTTAAATATTCATTGTCGGTGATAAAAGAAAGGAAAAAATAAAGTACATTCATTTTAGAGGGATATACATTTTCATAGATAATTTGGCTGTCACAAACCACGAATGGAGACCCCTAAGTTTAAAAAGACAAAAAATCGCCCATCCATATTCCTTAAATGGAGAGCCCTATGTTTAAAAAGATCAAAAATTCGCCCATACATATTCCAAGAATGGAGGGCCCTAAGTTTAAAAAGACCAAAACTTCCCCATCCATATTCCACGATTGGAGAGCCCTAAGTTTAAAGAGATCAAAAATTCGCCCATACATATTCCAAGAATGGAGGGCCCTAAGTTTAAAAAGACCAAAACTTCCCCGTCCATATTCCAAGAATCGAGAGCCCTAAGTTTAAAAAGACCGAAAATCTTATATCCATATTCCAAGAATCGAGAGCCCTAAGTTTAAAAAGACTAAAAATCGTACATCCATATTCCACAAATGGAGAGCTCTAAGTTGAAAGAGACAAAATCGTATATCCATATTCCACGAATGGAGAGCCCTAAGCTTAAAAAGACCACAAATCGCCCATCCATATTCCACGAAGGGAGAGCCCTCAGTTTAAAAATACCAAATATCGCCCATCCAAATTCCACGAATGGAGAACCCTGAGCTTAAAATGACCAAAAATCACCCATCCGTATTCCACGAATGTTAGATACTGACAGGAATTCATTCTTAATTTGTGGCATTTTGTAAATCATCTAACATTGCTCCATATGAAAATAAATGAGGTCACATTGGAACGGAAGCAATAAACGTTTCAATGCGCAAAGTTTATTAAGATGAAAATTGCAGTTAGTGAATCCATTACATAGGTCATTATTAGTATATCGATAAAAATGCTGTATATAGCCTGTTCGAGGCATTACAAGGTTCTAATCATTGTGATCATGTGATATTTGTAGGCGATTTTGTTCCAATTCAAAGTGTCAGCATTTCCATTTCATAGCCTTCATGACATATCATTCAAATTAAGCCAATTATGAAGAGCAAATATTCAAATTAATCTAAGAAGTTATATATATATATATATATATATATATATATATATATATATATATATATATATATATATATATATATATATATATATATATATATAGTAATTTCTAAAAGCAATTCGTATTTCGCATTAATTGAAGGAACTTTAGAAAATTCAAATGATGCATAGAACAACATCAAGATGAAATCAAGTATTCAGAGAAAGAATAACTCAGTTACGAATTACATAATATTGTAAAACAATTAAAGTTTTGATTAAAATTAATTGCTTTATATGTGAAGAACTGCCACTGTTTAACAAAATTAAGAAGATCTGTAATTGCCCTGAAAGTGTGGACCCTATATTTCTTCTTCATCGCTTGTGGAGGCCAGAAGTATCGCTAGGCCTAAATCACTGCTAAGAATATTTTGGTGACACTAAACGTATATTCCGTTCTTTTCTAAGAACCAATATTACCATGACACCTAAATAAATGAAAACTGAATCAGTTTTCTGGTCACCACGCCAAAAAAAAAAAAAAAAAAATGTCTGCAAAAGGTAGCTGAAACAGATTGTCTTTTATTGTCGGTAACAACAACTTCGGTAAACAAATTGAAATGTTGCGCATTGGATACGGACAGTATATTTATGTTTCCATAATGAAACCAGTGACGTCACTAGGGTTGGTGTCACCCAGAGCGGTAACTCATGGTGTCACCCACATGGACCTCCTTCCGTAACGGACCATACAGAATCCTTAGTAATGTTTAGTGATAACGGGACTTAGCTGAATGAAACATGCCTTTAAGTCATGTTTTGCGCTAGAGACAACTAGTTCACGTACCTAAATGGTCGAAATTTACAGATGATCGACACGAAATACCCTCCAATCAAGGATCGACAAGATTGTCAACATGTATTTAATGTATTAATGAAAATAATATGTATATCAAGCTTAGTACCACGTGACTATAAACATGTTTCCATTCAGGAGAAAAGACGAGTATGCTAGACATTTTAAGACAATACGAATAGGAATCGGTTCATTATGGTTTCACACCGAGGGAAGTTGTATGGTCTTTTGGCAATCATATTTATTGTTTACTAACCTCTATTTATCATTATCGACAAATAGTCGTTGATATACAGTGTGATTTGTTTTGTTACTTGGTGTCAAGTGCAAGAAAAACGAACATAAACCATGTGACTGTGTAGACATTCTATCATATGGAGAACGTGTTGTCCACTGTTTACAAAATTTAAAGACTTTGACTGATTTATCGTGTGACTATTTACACGTTATAGTTGATAGGATCTTGTTTAAACTGGTATATTACGGATAAGAGTAAAAGGGAGACAAATCTGTGTATTCTTTTTAGAATATCAATGGACTTAAAAGGGAGACAAATCTG
Source organism: Sinohyriopsis cumingii (assembly GCA_028554795.2). Lineage (NCBI taxonomy): Eukaryota > Metazoa > Mollusca > Bivalvia > Unionida > Unionidae > Sinohyriopsis > Sinohyriopsis cumingii. The sequence goes on along the minus strand of CM068841.1, from coordinate 47,875,775 downwards.
TGTATTCTTTTTAGAATATATCAATGTACTTAGAGACCAGCCATTTAATTTTTGACGGGTGTGGACTTCGGTTTTAAAAGTTCTCTTGTCCCAGTTATCTTGGAACAAAGATACTTGAAAAATAGCTCTATTATATTAGTTATTTTTAAAACGAATTGTCTTGAGGTAACAGGAAACAAAGTTCCAGTCTGAAAAGAAAATCACAGCTTCAACCCCACCCCCAAACATGTCACACTATTTATACCATGGATATTTTAAGAACATATACTGCCACAGATAATGCCGGGTGATGCAATAATCTCGTATCGAACTTTACCTTATGGTGTTGTTTATATGCCAACATTTCAGTGTTTCCTTACACTGACATATTACGACCAAGACTTGTATGCAAAACTACATACTGATAGCTGTGTCGACAGTTTTTATCATTTTATCACATACCTTTAAACCTTTAAAGTAAACAAACTTTATGTTCATGTCACTTAGTGTCCCTAGGTATCAACATGTTCTAAAATTAAAATCTACTTATTTAACTTAAATTACGCACCACATCGCATGAAGAGACGATATCACATAATTCCGAACACCGCATTTATACCACCTCTCACCAGTGTAAATGTGATACAGTGATAATATTTCGTTGTTCTGAGAGAGAGAGAGAGAGAGAGAGAGAGAGAGAGTTAATATTTTAAATATACGGCAGCTTTATGTACGTTAATACGTTTATTCCACTATAATACGTTTATTCCACTATAATACGTTTATTCCACTATAATACGTTTATTCCACTATACACAATTTAGTTCTTGAAGCAAGTATTTAGAACAAGAGTATAGAAAATACAATAGGATTCTCACACGGGTTTAGAGGTTTTTGAAATGCAACATAATTCCATAAAAATTTAGTGTGACGAGCGCATTTTATTTATTAGAGCTGAAACGTATGACATTTTCCTATTCAAATATAATTAGTCGATATTAAAAAAAGATATAAAATCCATCCACTTTTCTTTGTCTGCCTTGCTATGTATTGACACTCGTGGCTAAGAGCAGTGAAAACACTGAATTATGTCATTGGAAATGGAATTAAATACAAATGGTATCCAGTAAACCTCTTGATGAAAAATTCAGACGAATGTGGATGTTATTTTCTCCGTTTATCTTCAAACTCAGTACAAAAAAAACAAACCAGGATTTGGATACGTTGATTGAAGATCTTCGGAAGTCATATAAAAATCACTCAAAATACAAGTTATAGTTACGTATTAAAAAGCAATGGCTTACAAATTAGTCACCAAACTCCACCGAAGCTAACCACTGTTCTTAAAGAAACATTTTTGTTGAAACACAAGCAGCCTCTCTTGAGTGTTCGTGTAATGACAAAAATTACCATTCACTGAGGAAACTGCAGTGTTCGTGTAATGACAAAAATTACCATTCACTGAGGAAACTGCAGTGTTCGTGTAATGACAAAAATTACCATTCACTGAGGAAACTGCAGTGTTCGTGTAATGACAAAAATTACCATTCACTGAGGAAACTGCAGTGTTCGCTCAAAGTGATAACTCTCTAGACTAATTGTAATTTTCCATAAATATTAACACATTGAGTTTAGGAACAATCAAACAAGTCATTCGAACATGGAAATTATTTTTTAATTTAAATTGTTTTACCTCACTGCAAAAAAGTCGATTATTTAGTGTCAAATCAATTTTTGTAAAGTGTCTAGCTGAAAGATACACGGACGTTATCGATCCGGGCTGATCCTATGGTAGGACTCGAACTTGGGTCATTTCGGTCGCACATAACTAGTGAGCCACCACTAGCGCCTTCATTATTTACTTTTAACAACATGCAGACGAATGCGTCAGGTCTATTACTAACCCGAACCCGCACAGAAAGGTGGTGGAGTGTGACGGTGACTTGGTTGAAACTTGTTATAACCGCAACAAAATATATATATATATATATATATATATATATATATATATATATATATATATATATATATATATATATATATATATATATATATAGTCATCTCTTACAATAGCCTTGTTTGAGTAATTATATTGAAATTTATGCTTTTTGTAGGAGTCGGTACTATAATTTCACTTCCTTTATGAACTATAATATCCAGATTCAGTTAGGAAGCGAATTAATGGATATAATTACACGTATACCTAAGTACTTTAAAATTACAGTTAGCAACAATAAATGATGCGTAAAAAGAAATTCATATAATACACAAGGAAAATGAAGGATACAAGTCAAGGTAATACTGCAAGAATTTCTAAATTACGAATTTGCTTCAGATGGTCAAAGATTTTAAACAATTTTTGTTCTTTTTTCTTTCTTTCTTTCTTGTTTTGTTTTTGTTTTTGTCGAAATTGTATTCAAAGCGAATCTACTGTGTGGACTTTTCTACTTCGTAACTTCAGGGTTTTCTCGGGTACGATCTCGTTAATAAGTGTCAATTAGGCATCACCTTTCTTAGTTTCGTCGGTAAATTGATACACATGGATAATGGAATAATGTGTGACTTTAAATGGCTAGAGGCAACCCCTCCCTCTTAAACCATTATCGGTTTGTGATTTTCCCCGAACAGTCCTGAACCAATTGTTTAGATACGTTATAAATACATGTACATGATGTTTATTGATAACGGGACTTAGTTGTAAACCAATAAAATCAAGACGGTCGATTAAGTGTAAGTGTCGATGAAATGTTTTTTCGTTAAAGTTGTGTCGTGTCCAGGGGTCGTGTACCGATTATGTTTTTGCCAGGTTCATATAGCTATGTTTCTGATTAAAATTTAAGTAATTTAATTGTTTCATCGTGCTATATTTCTAAACTTAAGCAGCCAATGACCATTTAATTGACGGGCCCTTAAACAGGCTAGTAACAACAAGGACGGTAGCGCCCGAGACAAAAAAATATACAGATGCAAATTATGCTTTCTCATAAATGCCTTTGTTTCGATAAAGTGAAATGAATGCATTCCTGCTTGTCACACCTGTCTTTCTGCATTCGATATGTACAAGGCCACTGGGAATGTTATCTAAAACTAGTGTCATATATAGTAACTTGAGCATGTTGTGCAAATATAAGCTTTTACAGGTTGTATATTACAAACGAGAAGTGTGTATGCAGTGACGTACTGAGAGCTGTGTTGGCAGCGTAAAAAACTAACCTTTGATGAGGAAAAACCTAATGATTACGTCTCTTTGAGTCTTTTGGTGTCCAGGTGGTCAAAACTAAACTTCTCAAACTAATGGTCATATGAGGCACTGTTTCAAAATACATTTCTCTTCCTGGTTGGTTGAATTGAACCGGATTTTACCGGATTATCTCTCAAGTTTAGTGTGTCGTATAAAAGGTGTCTATATGTTCATACCTGAAATAAAATTTATTAGTTTAGTTAGTGTGTTAGTCGATGTACAATATTCGGAACTTGAACAAACGCGTCTTAGAAGATGCCTTACATACGATAAAAGAAATTCTTGTTTAATCATATATCTTAAAAACAATCTATATATCATCCTTTCTTTTCTTATGGTTAGATGATTTGATTCAAATGGTATCTTAGTTATTGAAGCAATGCCTTTAATGATTTATATATACCGCGTTAAACATTTTTTTACTATTATTAAGGACCAGATTAAAATAATTTTTGGTATTGAATGTCTTACAGCTGTTGTAGCCACTATCTATCTCTCTCTCTCTCTGTTTCTCTCTCTCTCTCTCTCTCTCTCTCTCTCTCTCTCTGATGCAGGAGGTCGCAGGTTCGAACCCCGACCGAGCTCATACCAACGACTTATAAAAATGGCACTAACAGCTGCCTCGCTTGGCGTTCAGCATTAAGAGATTAGTGTTAGGACTGGTCGGCCTGGTGTCAGGATAATGTGAATGGGTCGGACATCATGCTACATGTCTGCGGCTTGATGCCCCAGTGCTGTGTGATGTGATGTGATCTGGAGTTTTAACGTAGCTTTAAAAAAATTTCAGTCATATCGATACGATGTCTGCAATGTGGCAGTTCATAGTGATGTCTAGCACTGGGGCATCATGCCGAAGACATGTAGCATGATGTCCCACCCAGTCACATTATCCTGACACCAGGCCAGCCAGTCCTAACACTAACCTCTTAATGCTGAGGGCCAAGCTAGGCAGCTGTTATTACCATTTTTGTAAGTCTTTGGTATGACTTGGCTGGGGATCGAACCCACGACCTCCCGCATCCGAGGCGGATGCTCTAACCACAAGGCCACCGGAGCGGTGCTCCAGTGCTAGACATCACTATAAACTGCCACGCTGCAGACATGGTAGCGATATTACAGAACATGTTATAAAGCTAAGTTAAACAATCCAAATCACACACACACACACCCACGTACGCACGCACACACACACAGACACACACTTAAACACCAATCAAAAGTATTGGTACAAACTGTACATACATGCAATGTGTTTTTATAAAATGCATATTTCTTTAGATTGAAATATCGAAAATAAAACAAGCAATTTATAATATATTTTTGACACATCGATTCAAAAGAACTTTAATCCGTTTTCATGTACAGTAATTATTATGTGCATTGCACATCAATTGGATATAAAAAATCACAATCATACTTTTCTAATTAATATTTACTTGTCCACGTGCACATATATTCAATCTTTATATTCAAAAGAAAATCAAGAAAAGTAAAAATTTTCTAGCTCCAAAATCTTTTTCAGATTAGCCTCAGTCCATGTGCGGCTTCTCAGTTTTCCTGTTACTAGACCCTACTAAGCTTTTATGATTGATCAGGACATCACAGCACTACTGCAGCAAACACCAAAATATATGTGAACGGTATCTAATGGACCGAGATAACTTAAAGGTCACCGGCCATACTCCAACATTTTTTTATATCAGATTTGCATTACATGACTAAAAATAGTTCACTCGCACAAAAAGAACAAAAAATTAATCAAGTGTAAAGAAGAAGTAATAGTTTAATTACTCAAAATAGAAGTATACAACGCTGTTACTTCCCCTTAGTTACCATTTCCCACCTATAGAGGATGCCAACCGGAAATGACGTGCATTTATCCCTACAAGACGTACTACATGCTTCTTGTTGTCGAAAAATAAAACACTATAAACTATGGATAGGGAATATTTAGATGAAACTAATAAAAACTAATTAAATATTCAGCCTTATATTGGTATGCGTGCACGACATACTAGATTGTGTCGCTTTCAAAACTGTTCCATTGTTTCAATTTATTTAGAAAATTCCCGTTAATACAGGTAAAAAGAATCAATGCTAGATTTTCTGTGTCGGCAGACTATATAAAATAGATGAAAGAAATAAGCACACTTAAAGAATCCAAAGGAATCAAACTTGACTTCCTTCAGAAGAATAATTCGGCACACTAAAATGATACCAAAGTCATGTTTCCGGGGTTGGATGGCATTGCAATAAAATAACCTATGTATTTGACATACTGTCGATAAGTTTAAACAATGAGTTTATTGCTCCCTGCCAGTTGTGTTTATCACCCGGGCTTCTTTTTGTTTGCCATATGTAATCATAACTGATGTGTACAGGGCAAATAATATACACAATAATGACTTGCTTTAATAATACTTTTGTAACCCATGCTAGCAAAAAGATTATCATTTGCACTTACATTAAATGAATTTTAAAATAATGATTTTTTAAAATATATTTGTTAGATACCGACCTATAGTTAACCTGGATACAATACAATCTGGGTCAGTTTGCAATAAGTAACTTATCATGCGTAAATGGCAGGTGCCTTCCAGCAGTCGGGTGATACTTTCGTCTCATTTGCGATTTTGTTATTTGACATAAGCGAAGCATGCTACACTAAGGATGCATGCCCAAGCCGGCATCAGCTACATATACGGAGTTCGTGGATATATATTTAAAAAAATTAAGTTTCGTATGATGAAAAAAGAAGGATTATATGATAAAAATGCAACGTTGATTTCTTTCATTTTATTTTCATCAAGTGTATGTTTATCAATTTATTTTGTACCGTGAGTGTGTGTGTGTGTGTGTGTGTGGGGGGACAGATATCAAACACAAAACTATTTCCTTTCTAATTTCTACGGAATAATGGAGCAAATATGATTGACGATATTGGCCAGTAATGACAAGCTTTCATTTTACGAGTGCACACACTAAAACATCTTGAAAAATAAAAACAAACAATACAATTAACTGATAAGAGCTTCATATTGCAGCAACTAAATACTGACAAAATGCTCATCATTATTCTCTCTCTCTCATGTGTAATCTAGTATGTATTGTATGCAGCTGTGTTACAACGTGAAGCCTAAAATTAAGTATATTTATTATAATATCTCATGTCCACTACCTTTAGAAATATGTATATGTATTATGTAGACTATTATCTGTTACGTATTTTTGTTTTATAAAAGATTATTGATAATTTGACCGGAAGACTTAAACTGAGAATGTCGTTGTGGAGATGCATATATTTTTTTGAGCATAAAAAAAATGTATATACATATTTTAATTAAAACAAGCAGGACATGTCAGCTTGTGTTTTCTCTCATAAATATGTACGTTACGAAGTATGATTATTTTCTTTCAAACAATATCAAAATAGTCTGTTTAAATTTAGCTTTTTCCTAAAACTTATCTTACATAGCATCTACTTTTTTGTTGAAGAAAAAGAACGTACAAACTATTGTTAAGTCTGAACGAATTGCATTTCGATTTGGGGCCGAATTGTCTTTGGGCCAAATTCACTATAATCCGGCATAAATGATACAATTTCCATCCCACAGATTAAATCTTTTTTTTTTGGTAAACATGGTTTTTCGGAAAAAGAAAGAACGCTTTTTCCCATCATCACTCTTTTGGTTACATCCGTATGCAACACAGTGCACAATATTTGCTGAACAAACGCACAATCGTACGCTATATCACATAGAAATTTACGTGGAGAAATTAAGCACTTGAATGGCTAGGTTGAATAGAAGGGATAAATGTCCGTCATATCCGGTTTTGGCACGCGGAAACTATCAATTGCTTACGGAGATTGCTGAATTATTTTTTTTTTTTCATTTTATAAAGCGGAGTTTTAAGTCTGATTAAACATTTTTTTGGTGTGCATACATAACCAATGCGTTTTGTTTATAACTATAATACTATCACACGTTTGTACAACATAGGTGGCCAGTGACCTTTATGCTTAGTAAATAACATTCTGAGCATATTTTTACATATCTTTTATCATATTTTTAACACAATGCCAGTCAATTAAACAATGGACAAAATTTCATTGGGTTTTATAAAATCAAGTAATAATGATATGTAATCCTGCCACCCAGCGTCGGATCCAAATGAAGAATCACGAAATCTGGAGAAAACCAAAAGCTGCACCAATGCTATATTGATCTTGGTCTTTCGTTGCGGTTGGTTACAAATACAATTGAAGCTATAGATAAATAGTGGAGAGTGGTTTCAAGACTAACATTATAAAAATGTCGCTATAGTCCTAGAATGTAATACGCCAGCCCTGATAGTTACGGTGTGGGTTGGATGTATGTTTCAGATAGATCTCGCCCATCCCCCGTCGTGACAGTCAATGTTTAACTTCGTTTCAGTAACGGCCTTAGCAAACGAGGGTCCCGATTTGGATCATTTTGCCCCCACCACCCAGATTTACGCTCATGGCCCCCTGTGATCAATGCATTTGGAAATAAATTTAAACCTAGTTTTATATGATATTAAACTTAAAAGTTTCTACCATCGCTTTAAAAATATTTTCTATCCTTATAGTTATTTCAAAAGTTATTGATGCGTAGGGGCCCCTGTGAGTGCCAGGGCCCCATTGGGCCAAACCAGTCCAACCGGCCTAAAGCCGGCCCAACTTCGTTTGATTCATGGACGTCCACTACTATAAACATTTACTGATAATCCGAAGTTCATGTGTATGTGGCTCCTGTGTGTAGCCTAACATGTTAATGAACACGGACACAGATTGAAAGAAACAAATATTTGTTACAAACAAATGTTGATTATAATGAATCGGCCATCTTATTGAATACGTCTATAAAAGCGTCGAATCCAAGACTCATTTGTACGTCCAACAAATCGACAGATCCTTTGCTTTCATTATGGAACTGTTACTCAGAGCACGTGCTAATTTAGACGAAACATTAAGTCCATTCTGTGAAATGTTCAATCAAAACCTTATATCGTCCACCATTGGTGTTGACGTAGCTATTAGGTTAATAATAGAGAATCTCATCTCCTACAAATAGCCACGTATGTGTGTGTGGGTGTGTGGTGGGTGCCGTAAAGAAGAGAAATAAAGCTTGGATCCCACTCCTCCTTTACCCACTTTAATTTTCGCCATGTTTGAGAAACCAAGGAGTCACATTCCATTCATATGAAATTTTAAATTACATTTTGCTCAATTGTCCAACGAAAATGTCCTCTCAATCATTTACGTTAGTGTACGAGAGAGAGAGAGAGAGAGAGAGAGAGAGAGAGAGAGAGAGAGAGAGAGAGATTCAGTTCTAATAATATCGATCAAATATTTGAGAAATGGTTGAATACAAAAGAAAAATATTTATGACACATCGGCTTTCGATTGCATATAATAATAAAAGCGATGCTGAAAAAATACATTGCATGACATCTTATTAAAACAATCCTAGGGAACCTCTCTTTGAAATGCAGTGTGCCACTAAATAATGGTGGCTTAATTAAAAACGTTTACAAATTACACAAGAGACAACTTGACTAGAAAATTACATACAAATTCAATCAAACTGGCGGTTTAAACGGCTGAGACATATGTATATTTTATCCAGGTCTTTTTTTATATTCCAGTTGTTATATAGGTTGCGATAAGTCACAGACAAATAAATCAGTTTCCACAGACCGTAAAGTCAATGTTTGGCCAAATTACTTTACTTTTTCGCTAAGATGGGCATATTGTACATACATCTGGGCAATGACATGTCCATAAGAAAACGTTCACAGCAATGATACGCCGCATTGCTGGCTTTTACCAAAATGTCCATTATAGGTACCCCTTTTAAAAATCCCAGTCAGGTGAGATCTCATCGATTACATCCAGAAGTAATGTGCGGCGAGACAGAAAAAGAAAATGCTTTAATTTTCAAGCTAACTAATGCGCCTATTTTACTCATACTCAGGCAACTTCTAAAAACCACGTTCACTTTTTCAGGAAATTATTTTCAACCAGTCTTCCCTGTTTTAATCACTGTTAACGATAGTGTACTTTAGACGAATCGGGCTGATTGTTCGAGCACATAGGAACAACCATTTTGGTTAGCACTGTGCTTCGATCAAATACAGTTTCCACAAGTACGTTATTGTTTGACAGCTATCGAGGACATTGGATTAAACATATCACTAATTGATAACACTTTCCACAAAAGTGTAGGTGTCGCTTGATTACCGTTTGACAGATATCGAGGAAATTGTTTTAATTGGGGAATCACTAATTGATAACATATTCCACAAAGCGTAAGTGTCGCTTGATTACCGTTTGACAGATATCGAGGAAATTTTTTTAATTGGGGAATCACTAATTGATAACATTTTCCACAAAAGTATATTAGCTTTACTCTGAGAATCCTTAATAATTAAATATAATTTAAATTATAGATATTTCAAATTATGCTAAATGAATGTCAGTGCACTTTCCCAAACTGTACACTATAGGACGTAAACCGAGAATGTTAAGTAGGCATTTTGTTTCCCTAGACATTTCTCAACATCATTAAATGTACTTGCATAAATTCGGCATCATTTTCTTTTTTTAACTTAGACGGTGGTGTCTTGCAATTATTTATACGAAACGTGTGTGGGCGACGATTGTGGTAAAATAAGAAAGAAAATTTTGTAACCAACACTTCAATTTTCAAAGATTGTAATTTCCAACACATTTCAGAAACCATGCGGTCACTTTCGGTGTTCATGAGATTACAAGTCAAATATTCTATCAATGATCAGAGGAATATGTTTTATCGATCATTTGTAGTAAAGAAAAATACTATTTTTTGCTGTTGTTGTTGTGGGTTTTAACGCCATTTTTTAGCACACGATAGGCTATACATGGCTACCAGTATTAATGGTGGAGAAAGAACCCGGGAAAACCGTAAAAAGAACCACCGACCCACGAGAAGCTACTGGCAAGCTTTCTGACATACCCACATTGGCTGAATCCGAGACTCGAACCGCCGCAGACAGTGGTGAGATGGCAGTGATCCGTAACGAAGAGCGCTTTAGACCACTCGGCCACTTTGGGCCCCCCAAAATAAATAAATAAATAAATAAATACTACATTTACACCAGAGACCAAAAACATGAACTGTATTTTAATGCCATAAAACGAACACAGATATGACCGTGATTGTGATAGATATTGTTATTGCCAACGCCCTACAGGGATCACACTACGTAGTAATTTAATGTAGAACTCAATGCTAATATACTATTGAAAATAATTCCTAATTAGATTTTCATACAGACTATATATGCTTGCGTTCATTAGAGTTTACCACATATCTTTGTTGGTTTGAAATATTTGTGTTGAGAGGCATTTTTTTAAAGCCTTGTGCTGTTAAGCAAAGGAACCGACATGTCTGCACGTAATATCTATAATTAATGTGATACACCATCATCGGAAATACTTCAAAACAGAATATCAAAATAAAAGCAAATACTTTGTTTTCAAGAATGCCACATAGAGTCAAGTCTTTGAATATAATATACCAATGCTATACCACGAGATGTCTGTTTTTGCGAGTCTTGCCTAGTTTAGTGAAAAACTTATGCAACAAGTGGTATAACATTGATACACCGTACATATATTTTATTTATATCACATGCAAATACATATATTTGCCCTTTGAACGGAGATAAGATTTACTACAGGCAGTTGTGTATTGACCGAGTGAATCAACTCCTCACCTCCTCGAGCGTGTCCGCTACAAACGTAGCTCTATGCCTTTGGACATTTTAATATTTAATTAATTATAATCGATTTTTAGAACATTATAGTACGTTTAAGAAACAAAAAAAAAATAAATAAAGAAAAAAAACAAAAAAAAAATACCCAACAACAACATCAACAACAGCAAACCTTTAAATACATCACAGTATGTGTACCACATAACCGAGAAATTTACCATATAATGTCCACATGGTTTGCAACTTTGCATCAATGATTATATAAATAATGTAGATAAATCCCAAGAAAATTGCACACGTACCATTATGATATTCTTGTAGGTTATTTGCTGTAAATTTCAATTTCAAGGTTTTAATCCAGCCCAAATTCCTTTTTTCTCTCACTCCACATTTCTGTGTAGTTTGTCCGTTATCCTTTAGAGGGGAGAGGGACAGAAAGCAGAAAGGATTGTGTTGCAATTGTGTACCATATTAAATTCATTTAGAAAACGGGGATTATTAATACTTTTTATCGTTATTTTCATAGGTCACTAATGATTAATGTGTGGAAATGTTTCATTGATCTAGAATCAACTGCAGACGGTCGCAAAAATATTTATACATGCGTATGATTGCGCCATGGGCGGATCATAATTTGATATGCCAATAGTATTGGTATATCAAATTGCTTTATACCAAAACGTTAAATGCCATGTTATCTTTTATTGAATGTGGTATGAATATATTTGATTCCTTAATCATAAGTGACATGACAATAACGATACAATGTATTAGTAGTCCCTGTTTTCTAAATGAAATCAAAATGGTAAACAATTTCATTGGAATCATTTCTTTTTTCCATTCTCCTCTCCCATCTCGTGCGTAAGGGACAAAATAAGCCAAAATCTGGAGAAAGAGAGAGAAAAAAAGAACATGTTGCGCCGGACGAAAACATTAACTTACAGTAATCTGGTTCGACGTAACGGTATATTTACGTTTTCCTTGGGATCTATCTATAGTGTTCATAATATCAATGATACATAGTTGCAATAGCCAGTCGACACTAGGTCCATATGTTAATTTGTCGGTTACGAGGCACACATACTGTAGCGTATTTAATGTTTTGTTGTTGTTTTTTCTTAAACCTATTATAATGTTCCAAAAATCGATTATTAATTATTTAATATAAAAATGTCTAAATCGTCACACCCCCCCCCCCCCCTTCTCTCTCTCTCTCTCTGAATTATCATAGCTGGATACTGGTGAAAATCCATGAAAATACGAGGTTGGAGATTTTCACTTGCGTCATACGACGATGTATTTGGACCTATGAATAATGGCAAAGTTTAGTCAATCCATCCAAGGGAGAGAGAGAGAGAGAGAGAGAGAGAGAGAGAGAGAGAGAGAGAGAGAGAAACAGAGAAAGACAGAGAGAGAGACATAGCCAGTGACAGTGAGAATTTTATAGTCTTTAGATTGTTAATTAATGCAGAGTAATGACTTAGATGAACTGTCAATATATTAAAATATTTTGATTACCTCTTGTTGGTTCGTCATTTTGCTTAGTTTCTATTCCATGCTAATTTCCATACGCCAGTACGCGAATGTCCGACAGTTCAAGTTCAGTGTACACGTGGCTACCCTTGTTTGTAGTGCACTACTTTCTTCATAAAAACCATATTTAATGTTTAAATCATGAATGTGTCTTATATTGATTTAATAAATGTGAATAAAAATAGAAACTCAAAAGGAAAACAATCAACTTATCAATTTGCATACGTGATTGTCAACAACAAGTAAAATCGTAGAACTGCATTTTGTATCGGACACACTTGCATGAAAGTGACGAGTTCATCAGTCGGTCAATACGCAGTTCCCTGGAGCATATATCCTCTCGTGGTATATAATTGATACAAGGTACATACGATATTTAATAATAATAATAATAATAATAATAATAATAATAATAAGGAGGAGGACTTTGTATAGCGCCTAATCTGTAGAAGCTCTAAGTACTTTACAACATTAGACAACACCTATAAGATAAAAAAAATAATAATATTATTACAAAAACAAACACCATGAAATTAGAAAAAACATTAAAAAATATTAAAAAAACATGCTGAGAATATTTCAGGTAGGAAACATTATTCGGTCTTTAAGTTTGTTCTTGCAGTCGAAATAAGTGAGTTTTGAGAGCCCTCTTAAATGTTATCACTGTGTCTTTGTGTCTAAGTTCAGTGGGCAATTCATTCCATGTTGCTGGGCCCTGGTATGCAAAAGAACGCTGTCCATATGACCTTGTTTTCATAGTTGGAATAATGAGTATACGACTGTCAGAAGAGGAGCGTAAGTATCATGCTGGTGTGTACGCATGGGTGAGATCGGATAGGTATGCTGGACTATAGTCCGACAATGAGACGTAGCACAGAGAACAAATTTTGTGTTTGATTCTGGATCGAATGGATAGCCAGTGTAGGGTACAGAGCAGCGGGGAGGTGTGCTCTGATCGTGGTACTCTAAGCATGATCCGAGTAGCTGTGTTTTTGAACTTGGAGTAGATATTGAGATGAACCAGACATAACTGAGTTGAAAGTACTAATGAACACACAAGTGTTTTAGTGGCATCAACTGAAAGATATTTGCGAATTGAGCTGATGCGTCTCAGCTCAAGATATGCAGCTTTGTTATGTTGTTCATGACATGTTGGTGCAACGTGAGAGTACTGTCCAGAGTAACACCTAGGTTTCGTACTAATTATGTGAATTTAATGTTGGCGTTGTGGATATTTATTGTTTGAGGTAAAGGATGTGAATGAGAAAGTCTTTGTGTTGTGATCAGAATGGCCCCAGTTTTATCATCGTTCATCTGCATCTTGTTACAAGTCATCCATGATTTCACATCAGAAATGCACCTCTCTACACCTTGGATGGTAGCATCAGCTTCAGTTGGGTGGCTAGATTTGTATATTTGGGTGTCATCAGCGCACAATTGGTGAGACACTTGATGATGATATATGACACTTGAAAGCGACTGAGTGTACAGAATGAAGAGAACAGGTCCAAGAACAGACCCCTGTGGAACACCACAACATAGATCAACTGGGCTGGAGTGTATTCCAGTTGCAGATACAATTTGTGTCCTGTTGACCAAGCAGGACTTGAACCACAGAAAGGCTGTATCATGAATGCCAAATACATGCTGGAGACGGTGAAGTAATATATCATGGTCCAATGTGTCAAATGTTGCAGACAGATCAAGGAGGGTGAGGACTGTAATCTTTCCGCTATCTAACGCAGAGAGAATGTTATTAACTATTTTTAGAAGATTAGTTTCAGTACTGTGGCAAGGGCGATATGCAGATTGTACATTACTAAAAAGACTGTTTGAATTTAGATGAGATACAAGATGAGATACAAGCTGAGATAGAACAACCTTTTCTAAGATATTTTATATGAATGGGAGATGAGAAACTGGGCGGTAGTTCTTTAAATCGTTATGGTCTAGTGTTGGTTTCTTCAGCAGAGGCTTTACAATGGCAGTTTTTAAAAATGATGGGAATTCCCCAGATGAGAGAGAGGTATTAATAGCATCAGTTAGTGAAGGCAATACTGGATCTAAGCACTCAAGCAGCAGTGATGTTGGCATTGGATCAAGTTCACATGACTTTGGTGCACTCTTCGTCACGATTGTACGTTCGAAATCCATAGAGACAGGTTCAAATGCTGCTAATGGTTGCCGCTCAAATTCTGTATCCCAACTGTATGTTGACGACTAGTCAATTAAAAATGTGGTGTCAAGCTTATCTCTAACGGTTTGTAATTTGTCACGGAAGAAATTTGCAAACATATCCGGAAAGGTCGACTGGAGAGAAAATAGTTGGAAGTGGTGTTGATTTGTTCCATGACATTAGCTTGTTAGTAATCTCGAAGAGCTCTTTGCAGCTGGAACTTTCCATGATCTTAGTAGTGTAGTGGGCTGATTTCGCTGCATGGACTATATTTGTGACAATCTTCTTAGCGACTTTATAGATTTGCTTATGAATAGTGAGTCTGGTGGAAAACCAGAGCGTCTCAGCTTTACGGAGGTCTCTTTCAGCAGTGCGAAGCTGGTCCCTAACACTGCTATACCATGGAGAACACTTTTGAATTGATACTCTGCACTTAGTAGCTGGGGCATGTTTGTCAAGCAATGAACGCAGACAGTTATCGAGTTGTTCTGCGGTAGGAGATAAGCGAGTTGTTAGGTTAGCTTGGATGTCGTGCATTAGTTTGGTTCTATTTATCATACGGAAGTTTCTCTTAGTAGCAGATGAAGGTGGAGGGGTAGGGACTGATACGTCAAGATGGCATATAATGCAGAGGTGATCTGATGCAAGGTCATGGGATACCGGGGAGGACCGTAGAATGTTATCATCAGGTCTATGAAGAATCCAGTCTAAAATGTGACCATGTGTATGGGTGGGTTGGTTAACTGACTGTTTGAGGTTGAAAACATTAACGGAATCTATGATTTTTGATGCATTTGAGTTTCCGGGACAGTCAAAGTGAAAGTTGAAATCTCCAAGAATAATCAGGTTGCCAAGTATCGAATTTCCATAGTCCAGGAGATTCGGAAACTGCTCCAAAAAGAGAGAGTCGGCCAGCTTGTTTTTCTACTAGGAGAAGGGCGGTATAGGCAGAAAAAATGGACTGACCTTTGCTCCAGTGTGAGTGTGGTGTGGACTAGTTAAAACGATGTGTGGTTGAAATTGAATGTTATGGTATAGTTAAGACGTTTTATCATGGAGTTCTTTGTGATGACAGCAATTCCACCTCCGCGAGAATTACGGGGGAACGACTTGATGGAGTAACCAGTGGGTGTTAGATCGGCACAGTTGGTCTCATCGCCTGATGTTTTTAGCCATGTTTCTGTCAGGAAAGATATGTCAACATTTTGGTCGTTGATAAAATTAACTATTTCTGTGCGCTTTTAAGGTGGTCCTACAGACTGGGCACTGAATAATGCAATGCGCAGAGGTATTACTTGGATAGTTGACACAAAGAAAGGTTGATGAATTAATAGGGATTTGAATTAGGTTATCTAAACTAACGGTAAAAGAATTTTTCCCCAACGGTTGTGCCGAAATAAGGGAGATAACTGGGATTCATCTTCCTGTTCTACACCGACCAGTTTTGAAACAACGTTTCTTTTTTCGTTTCTGTTTACATTTAGGTAATGATGAATGTAGTCCCCCGTTCGTTTAGTGTAGAGCACAATGTAGTGTGGAGAGCCAATGAGTGATCATTTAAAGCAATTAACGAGGGTCCATCGTAGCATACACGGGTTGACGGGCGAGTATCACGTGATGGTGTTTGGTTAAAAAAAGTGGAGCAAGACAGCTGAGAAAAAAGTCTAATTGTTCTCGTTTTCAAAACAAGGAGATGAAGAAACACATACAAATTTAACAGCCAATATATAATGAACACAATAACGAAGATGAAAACAGGCAAGAAGCACAAATATCATGAAAACGGCAATAAAAACGGAACAGCTGCTTCAAGCCTGTTAAGCGATAGCGACCATCTTTATATATATATATATATATATTTATATATATATATATATATATATATATATATATATATATATATATATATATATATATATATATATATATATATATATATATATATATATATATATATATATATATATATATATATATATATATTGTATGAATGTTGCATTTCAAGAAATGCTCACCATGTTCATGTATTACAGACGTTGATTACTGAATAAATGCAATGTCATTAATAGTTTGTTTCGTGTTTTCATTCATTTCCTATTTGACCGTTGTCACACGTACATACAATGACTGTAGATAGATCCCGAGTGACGTCATCGGCCGCTATATTTGTAGTCAGCGGGTAGATTTTCCATTGACTTTATATCATTCGGAAGTTGAAAAAAATTCATTGAATCTCAAGATACTTTTACGAAAATTACATACAGAAACAGGACGCAAATCAAGCTTTATATTAGTATCTATATGTATCATTTATAAATAGACTTTGCTGCAGTGTGCCTTGATAAAATTTTAGATTTTGGTGATCGCATATAGGAAAAACGGCCAGGCTACCTATCGTTCAGGAAAAATGGACAGAATGTCGTCTGCCAGTGATATTATCGGGAAGCATCTATTCACCCGTGGGCACTATGTAATAAGAGGCACAAAATTACATAATCCCCCGTTTTCCTCAATTTCTGGTGTAGAGATGACATCTAGATGCCTAACATTTTCTTAATTAAAATTTGTTCTCTTGAATCATATATTAATACGTGCTCATTTTGTTTTGTATCTTGTCATATGAGAGATGTAAGAACGCAGGTGCCTGGAGCCCAAGGCCCAAACTGAGTCTAGCTAGACCGTCAGCTAATATCAACTCCCCTTGACGAAAAGAAACAGTATCAACATTGTAATTCTAACAGTACAAAACGCATATAATTCTGACATTACGAAACGGATACGGCAGTCACACGTTGAAACTCAAATCATAAACTAGAGTCATCGCACAGTGCCAAAAGTGTCAAAAGTAATGAGGAAAACCAAACGTTATTATAATAGGAGACACTCATTTCAAACCAAAAAACATATCTCACGTCGAGGTTGTAAAACAAAAGAAGAAAATATAGGGAGGGATATCAAGAAAACATAACATAAAAACTTCTTTTGTCAAAGGAAGGAACATGTTCACACCCTGGTACTGCCAAAGAGAAAGTATGAGGTGCAGCATAAGTTCCTTAGATTAACATTAGAGATGTATCGTTTAATCCGCATGTCAGTGACTCTGTCGCAGAATTGCAACGAAGTGGGTTTTCGAACCAAATGAACAAGACAAACACAATGTGAGAAAGATGGAAATTTATGAATGAATTAATAAAGATAAATATATGATGTAAAAATACAATGATTCTCTCACGCTCTCAACATACGATTTACTCAAATCACTCTACACAACATTCACACATCGAAAATAAACTATTATATCAAAATGAAGTACAGATCCAAGAACCCTCATGGACTGCACATACGCCTCAAACAGTATTTTACAGAATAAGAGATTCACATAATCTCGAACATAAATTCTATTAAGATTCAAAATAATCTTATGAACATAACGAAGATTCAAAATAATCTTATGAATATAAACAAAAATGCAATGGAACAACAATTGATCCAAACGTATGCTGCTAGACCCCTTGTACAGTCGCACGATTCCTTGGGTTGGTCCACACTCTTATCGACCGCTCGCACCCTTTATGAATCCACCACGAGTACAGTCATATGTTACACGTACAGACAGCATACAGCACTTTTTCAATTTTGCTACGTCTACGTCCGTGGCACAGACATACGTACATACATACATACGTATCGACAGCACGTAGCATTAATTGTTCTGGAAACTCCAGATAGCTCTAAGGAACTTTAGACGGATTCGGACAGCTTCAGACCGCTCTAGTCATATTCACAGTCACATTGACAATCCCATTTCATTGACACAATCACAGCGACAGTCACAATCAGCTACAAAAACAGTCAGCTACAGTAACAGTCAGAATCAGCTTCAAACACAGTCAGCTACAAACACGGTCAGCTACCATAACAGTCAGCTACAAGCACAGTCAGCTAAAAAGTCAGAATCAGCTACAATAAAACCAAATTGGACATAATAATAGTTTCTGTATAATCTTTAGATATATGATAATACTTTAAATCTGCGTTGTAATAAACACATTATTATGCGATAAGACATTACAAACCGAATAAGCTTCGCATATCAAATAAAAATGTAAATTTAACAATTACCCCTGTGGCTGGAGAACAATGGAGAGTGTATAGTCCTTGACGTGATCCAAAAACGACCAGTGTGGTTTTTAGAAATTGGTCTTACTTAAATCCATAGGAGAGTGAGTACAAGTCAGGGTAGAATACCCGTGCATATCATGTTAGTCATGATACCTCGTCACAAGTAATCTCTGTGGCTAGGTACATGTTAATACAGTCGCTTACCTGGAAAAACAGGAATGCAAGTATAACTGTAAAAATGGATATTGATGATGAAATTCATGATCAATAGAGGGTCTATTTGAATCTGATCATCAATTTCAAATAAGTAAAAGCAAAATGGGACAATTAATCCAGAGATGCAGTTACTGAACAGCTGTAAAGTTTTGTAAGATTTTTCCCATATTACTTTGGATTCTCACTTGTGTCTGCTCATTGGTAACCCAAAATTGATCCATTGTATTGTAATTTCTGATATAGCATCTAATAACAAGGAAAAGAGTGCAAAGATGCACATAGTTGTCACCCTCACCATTATAGAGATGATATCACAAATTCGTTTCCATGAAGACTTAATGTTATTATTTATGTCAGCATTATATTGGCATACAGACCACACCTGCTTTTGTTCATTAGAGTCAGATAAATGTTTATCATCCTTGAGAAACAAGGTATTTCGAGGCAGTTTGTTTCTGTCTCGTTTTGCGAAGCAGGGAATCGCCTAGTCAGCACCAAATAAAAGCTTTGCAGCGAGAGTTCACGTGATACTTTGTAAGTAGGAAATTCAGTACAGAATATAACTACAAAAGTAAATGTTTTGTTTCCAAATATAATACATAGAATGAAGTTGTGAAATTATTAAAAGAATAAATCCCATTTTAAGCAAATTGGGCTTCTCAAAACATTAAATAAATTAATTGTTATGACACACACACACACACACACACACACACACACACACACCTTCCATTTCCCACTCCCATCTCCAGTAGACGGGTTGTCTGGTTGTAAATAATTAGCGATTGGATACCTAGAAAGGGCTTCTGATCCGTAGCAGCTGGGTGCATCATATATTACATGGTATACAGACAGCTAATTAAATTCCTACAGACCGTAACGTTAATATTTAGCCCAATTGAAACACTGGTTGTTTAGGTCCGTCCGGCAAGGCTCGCTTACATAATACGTATAATCTATCCAAGAAAAACTTTTAAAATGAAGAAAATGTTATCATTTACGCCGTGCTTTTGACCAATAGTCCGTTGTAGATGCCCACTTTTAAACTCCAACGTTGTGAATTCGTCCCATTCAAATCCAACAGTATCCGTGTGGCAACAGCGATAGCGTATGATTTTGGTTTCAAGCCTACTAATGCGTACAGTTTACGCATACTCACGTTTCTTCTGAAAAATTACATTATTTTTTTTCCCACCGATATTTATTTTTAGCCAGTCAGCGACTTTCATTCCTACAGCTTTTAATATACCGCCATGCTTTGGCTGGCTCCGTAGCTCAATATATAATTAATTGTCGGTGGCCTCATGTACGCCGACACTGTTATCTTTCATTTTTGCCCTAGCTTTTTGTTTATACGAAAACAGTTTATCAGACTAAAATATTACCATAAACAAGTTTGTACACCGCGGCATTATGTAGACTGTCAGCAGGTTTTAACAAGTATCGTACGTACAGAGAACCTTAACGCTTAAACAGCTTCGTATCCCTAGATATCCACATCGTCTAAAACAAACTTCTTTAGCTTAGATATGTCACATCCTTTGTATTACTGTGTCTCATACATGAGTCTTACTACACATAATCACTTATCAACTTAACTTGAGAATGATACATATATAAAAACAGTTGAATGCTTTATCACCCAAAGTATTACGACCTAAATATTTGTACATGGCGATATAAAGATAAATGGATAGACACGTTTTATCATACACTTTGCGTGTAGACAAGCCTTATGTTTACGTTGTGATGTGTTATTTGACTTAGATTATGTCTCACGGCGTGTAAAGACATAGTTTCACATATTTGGAAAGACAATTTCATGCCGCGTTTTATTAGATGTCGCACAGTTGTAATATGTTGTTTTGATGGTTGGGTAGGGGTGGGGCTTAGGGGGTTGTGAATGTTTGAGAGAGAAAATATTGAAACACTATATTTCATATTTACTTATGATGTATGTACCTTAAAACACTATCCAAACTGGGAATTTAATTAGTTATTTAAATGAGTTCAAAGCGTTTGACATATAATAAAACTCCGAATGTTTGTAATACGTACAGTTGATAGTAATTTACTATTAATATTCAAGAGCAGATATTTAGGATCTGCAATATATATTTGCATTTCCGCCAAATGCAGATCTAGGGCTGGATATTTAAAAAAAAAGAAGATTGAAGCGAATGAATGAGAGACCCATTGTGTCCCCCTCACATGCCCATGCATAATTTAATCTGATTAAATATTGGGTGGGATCAAGAATATTGTATAAATGGTTCGTAGGTAACTGTCCTTCGTCGCATCTATTGTGCAAGTTGATAAAAATTATACATGCTAGGAAACAAACTTAGAATAACAGTCAAGTGTGAGCAGATTTATTGATGGCTGGTATCCTTCCGACTTCAGGACATTTAAGATAGAATACATTAGTGAAGGTGTTAACAAAATAAACATACATACAGGATCGTTTTTAAGTCTCTCATGTTATGTTAATTTGTTAGATTTCAGTGGTTAGCGCTCCAGACTAGCGACATAGTTCATTTTCAAATCATACCCTGGACAGATTTGATTGGCCATGGTGTTATGTCTCTGGGCATGACACTATTTCATTTGTATTGGCTAGATGCAACATGCTTGTGTTGCCATTCAAGACCAATCAATTTCTAATTCACCGCTGCTTTGTTCTTTTTTTTGTAAATGCCATCACATACGAGTGTAGAATGGTGTGGGATGAGGTTGTTGGATTCGAAGAAAGGATTACCAATCCAACTGAAACTAACCGCAACATGTGCGGAAAAAGAGAACCATCTTCCTTAAAGAGGATCCCAAATGGGTAATGATTTATTATTTAATTTTTTAAAACCAGTTGAATATGAATAAAGTCTAGCTTTTGCTAGCATTGGTTAGCGAAAGGTGGACATTATTCAACGAGTTTCGTAAATTTAATATTAAATCATTACCCATCTGAGATTTTTTTATCACAGTTAGTTGAGTGGAAATAGAAAGAAGAATGAATAATTTTGTTCATTCTGACAGACGCTATTTATTTGTGAGTAAAATACAGTCCCAAACAAAGGTAAACTAGTATAAGTACTAAATACAATTTTACAAACTATAAATCAGAGAAGCGTCCATCTGAATAAACGTAACATTTTATAAAGACAAATTCATTTTTCAACACAATGTCCAATGCGTGTCACATTGTTTCATATAGTACACACAGTACCGGTTAGAGTCCATGTTCACCCAACATGCCACTTTACAACTAAACATTACTTTGTGACGATATTTATGTGAAAAGAGGATTACTGGATGCAGAAACTCCCAAATATACTTTAATGTATTTGTGACCCGAGATACGCAGTATTTGATTTGGAACAGTAGACTGTACAAAAAACGTAAACAAATTTCTTTTTCAGTCAGATTTGCATCACCTATTTACCATGTAAGTATGGTCTGATTGGATAAAATTCTTTCATTTGTAAGATAGGTTGATGTCCGCATTCTTCTGTGAACAGAGGTGATTTTTTTATATTTTTACTTTTGTAAGTTAACGTTTAAACCACGCTTGTATATAGGCTCCACACCTAATCCAAAACCCTGCTATCAAATGAACAATACCCTTAATTTTACTTTATATTTTTTGACTTGGGGTTTTATTCATTTTTCAAATGATGATATTGTTATTCGTTACATAACAAACCCCTGTGGGGATAAATTGGCCATATTCAAAAACAGGAGACCATTTTCCCCCCAGTTCCATTTTTTTGAGTCAAATCGAGAAATGGCCGCCAAAATGTTCACCGAAAACAAAGTTCGAGAAGGTGGTGTTAAAAAAGTTTGCCCACGATCACAGCCAATTAGTAAAGAGAATACTGCACAATAATTTCAAAGGTTTATTTGGACCAATCAGAATCATATAAAGTGATATGTAACATGTTGTCATATCAAAAAGATGAAACTAAATACTATAGGAAAACTATACCAACTATGTGATAAACTGTCTAATTGGAGGTGCATACAAATATCCATAAATCTAGATTATTATTATCATTAAACAGGAAAAGAACTTCGACCTGATATTCTCTACAGTTCTTTAGTTCTGACCAAAGCAAACTGAAACATAGCATTCAATAATGTAACATCGTTATTACCACAAAATAAAGATGTCGTTATTAGGGCTAAATTTAACAGTTCATTTTTTCTTAAAAAGGACAAGATGAAACTAGATTCTCCATTGTATACATGTAACTATTCACCGAATGATGTAATATTGACGTTGTCATCTAGATGAAACTAGATCCTCTGTTGTATACATGTAACTATTCACCGAATGATGTAATATTGACGTTGTCATCTAGATGAAACTAGATCCTCTGTTGTATACATGTAACTATTCACCGAATGATGTAATATTGACGTTGGCATGTACAACTAATGAGCTATGTCTTCATGGTATGGTGAACATGCTATTAATAAAACATGAGCGTGGTTCCTTTGACCTATGCATTTACATTCTAAATTGACAATTCATGATTCTAAATACATGGTTCAAACTTTTCACATCCTTTGAACGAACTCCATCCCATTTTCGGTCACATCGCTGTAATGCTCTCCTGCCAACTATGTGGTTCTGATTCCAACAATGTTGCCATTTTGCCACTTATGGGGCTATGCTGCCATTCACGTTGCCCTTTTGCTATATACGCTGCCATACTATCAGCACATATTCAAATTCATATCCTTTGAACGAACTCGTTTGGATCCTCCATCCCCTTTCCGGTTACGCCACTGTATTGCTCAATGGCCGCATGCTTCTGCCGAATATGTTGCTCATTTGCCAACTATGTTGCTCTATTAGCATCCATGTTGTCTTATTACCAATTATGTTGCTCTGTTTCCAACAATGATGCCATTTTGCATCCAGGATATACTGCCATACTGCCCGCTATATGGCTGTAGCACACTGCCCGTAAAGTAGACACTACCTAACAAGATCCCGGGATCATTGTGCCCGCTTACAGTACATGCATCCTGTAAGTGCTAAAAATGCACGTAAAAGATCCAAGAGTAAAGTACCCGGGCATGTCATTTACGGGTTTCTCGTCGTGAATGACCTACGTGTTGCACCAATTACGCATTTACCATAAAAGCTAGATATAAAAAATAAAATACTCTGGGTAACGCTGTACGCGTCAACAAAATATTTTGCACATAATCGTTCTAATACATCACCAAGTTATTTTCTTCCCTTATTCTGATACAACAATATTGGGCGAAAACAATCAAACTTGGGATCTCACACAAATAGTCACTTTGTATCCTCTTTTTTTAAAACTGCATAACCATTTTTGCATTAGAAACTGCAATGCGAATCGTATTAATAAATACAAAGTACTGCGTACCACCTTTCCTTGCCAAAAAGTAGATTAGAGTTAAAAGAGTTGCAGTTTTAAACGATACGTCTGAAATATTTAAAATGAAATGTTTCTTGTTTTGTGACGTGATACGATACTAAATTAAAGCGAATGACTCATAATTGTTATATTAGACGTAAACATTATCTTACAGTGCTTATATATGTCACGTTTTCATGGAAGTGTCCACATATATAGGAAAGAACTCGACCTGCAAACAGATTTAAAAGCAGACCTAAATAAAGTGTGACTGATTTACAGGCAGATAGACAAATTATACCATATACTTCTTGGGGCATAGCATAAAGGACCATCCACTGGGGAAACCTCCATATAGTTACTCAACATACCTGAATACTTGCTTAAGAATGAAATGTTAATTGAAGCAATTTTTGCCATCACACGGATTATTAATTTCCGAAACACTGCGAAGTTAAGTAATTGATCGTGTATGCAGCAGCACGCTGTAGATAGTCAAATTAAGACTGTCTACTTTGATAAAGTATTATCACAGCCAAGTAAACTCTACATGGCGCAGCAAGGCAACATTTTGGTAGCTAAAGAAGAGGTGCATGCATTCATCGTCAGGTGTATTGTAGGCGCAGGTGCGGAGCTTTCTCATGCGGAATGTCTCGCAGACAATCTGGTTCTGGCCGATTGCAGAGGTCATACGACACACGGTCTACTTAGAACAGGTAAGCTGTTTTATTTTTTCCCAGACTTAACAAGTTACAAGTTCTATTCTCAGCAGGATAGAGTCATCTTTAACACTCAAGTTCCCAAGTTAAATTTGGTACTAGTACTCCGTCTGATCTTTGGACTCTAAATATTTCTCTTCACTCTGAAGATGACGCATGATAGAATCAGCTGACAAAGTGATTCTAAGTAAAATGTATAAAATAAAATCATGTCACACACATTTATAAGTATTCCACTCTTATTTTCAAAGATATTTTCATTTTACATTCATTGATGCAACAGTTGCGGAAAAGCCAGGGATTTTAATTGATTTACTATTTTAGGTGCAACTGTCTGTTACGCAAAGCACTTTGTGACGAGAAAAAAAAAACCCATCAGAAGGTCGCTGCAAAGTAATTAATTAAAGCCAGGTCATTAAACGCAGTTATTGCATGTGCAGTGATAGCGATGATCCTGATTCCCGGTGTAACCAAACTGACAAAGCAATAATACATATAATCTTAACCCGAGAAACCAAATTATATGAATATTTTACAAACGAATCACTTGGGAGTTGATGCATATCAAATTGCTGTCGACATGGCAAGTTTGCATTGCACTGAGTATCTGCGTGAACAAATAGGCTGGGTATTTAGCAGTAAATGAGCTATAGTTCTTTTACACGGACATCATCTAGCTTAGAAATATAACCGGGACAGTACGTTGCATGATTCAAGTGCAGCTACTAAGAAAATAATGCAAAATTTCTAAATAGTTAGGCAACCAGGTAGGAAAAGTCAATAGTTGATCTGAAACTATTTCGATGAGAAGAAAGAACAACAGAAACAAGGAAAAATGCCAAAAACTGAGAGTGTGTAATTTTGATGTCACGAAGTATACCTGCATGTATTTTCCTCTTTCACGTCTAGACTACATGAATAGTATTGTACAAGAAACGAGCGACATAATATATTTGTCACTTAAGTAGGGGGAAAGCTGTTCGAACGAATTTCAATTTTACTATGCGTGGTGTTTTTAATCTTAGATTTGAAATGTCCAAAAATGTTGACAATAGCCTGTTTTTCTTTTAAACGGCTGAAAATCACGGTTAAAACTACAATGTACTTTGGACTTTCCTCATCTAACAAAAGAGCCGGACGACGCGCAATATTGGTCAGATGACAGATCAAAGTTGTAACTATAGATGTGTGTACAGAACATTTATGAAAATTCCATTATAATGGTAGCTATTATGT
This sequence comes from Sinohyriopsis cumingii, assembly GCA_028554795.2. Lineage (NCBI taxonomy): Eukaryota > Metazoa > Mollusca > Bivalvia > Unionida > Unionidae > Sinohyriopsis > Sinohyriopsis cumingii. The sequence goes on along the minus strand of CM068841.1, from coordinate 47,849,378 downwards.
ATATATTGAAAGCACCCAAACATTTATATCGTTGTTACATGGTTTGATGGTAATAGCATGTAGAATAATCTACTAAAAGTCTTATTTTTGAAGACGGCACCAAAACCGTGATATGTGATGCAACATACATGCTTTAAGTAGCAAACGTACGACACAGCACATTATATGATCATCTCGTGCCCTTTTTCCTACCAACTTCCTTGACCTGCAAGCAGCATGGTGACGTGTGGCGCTCCATAAAGTCTCGTCAAAATATATTCATTGGTAACATGGTGACAATCTAGATAAAGATAAGGACCAGTGACTTACGGGCAGATGGCATGAATATGAATAAATTAGACACCATCTAGTCCAAATATATATCAGCCTAAAGTTGAATGAAAATAATTTAATCGGCTTAAAAATTATACTTGCACGTGGACAGGGATTACTGACTGATATTTTCCCGGGCTGTGACTTTAACCTCGAGACTGATGGCATGACTATGATATCTCTAATTATGATATATAACTAATTAAGGTTTCATTTCAATATCTGCAGTAGTTGTTAAAATATTATCCAGTAAATGTTCAAGATCACAACATTGCATTTCTTCGTCTTACGTTTTCGATGCAAAGATTCTTACAAAGTATCGTTTTCCTATTTCCAAGAGCAAACACTTAAAGTTATTTTGTGAGCAATAACTAAAACCAATTATTGAATGCAATGCAGGGTAAAAGTACAGATCAAGTCAAAGTAGAAATATATATAAAATTCCCGATCGTTAACCGGTTCTGATTGTAAGCTAAGTTCACAAAGAGTCTAAACAAACAAAGTGGTTTTGGAATCTACTGTATAAGAGTCAATGCCAGGCCTCTGCTGTTGAATAGTTCTGTTAAACAGTAGTTCTAACCGTTCTTTATGTCATGTGAAACCTAAATTAATAATGAAAATAAACAAAAATACATTCATGATGTTTGGTTCCCTGCTGAACGCATCTGCAGTACACACAATGCACAGGAAAGGAATGCAACTGAATTGAGTTTTAACAATACTACTTGTTTGAATTAAAAAGTATGAATGTCATTAGCAACCTTTTGTTTGTTAATTAGATAGCATAGACTGCAGTCATAGTAACAGTTAATGGTCTAAAGAATGAGTATATATGTAAGCTTTGACTCTTAATTAAATTTAATTTCCAGTAACGAAAGATTACCACTTATATCGAATTCATATTCATTCCTCCATCTCTGGTTTATGTAAGGATAGCATTTCTGCAAACATCGGCTGTAATTTATGCCATCAAATAGATCATTGATAATCCAGTGTTTGTTGTTAACATGTATATTAACGCGGTTATGCTTGGGCATTTGGTCAAGGTAAATTAAATACTCATTGCTGTTTTAAATTTAATATTGATATAGACTAACCAAGGTCGATTCGATCCTGATTATTGAATGCCCCTCACCTTAGCTATCAAAAACTTAAATGAGACTGTTACTGATTGTTATGGATTTTTGCAACGGTGACCGGGAACTAAAGTGAGTAAAGAAAAAAATAACGTCGGGTCTATCACAACAAATAACAGTTATTATGATTTTTCTTCCACCATTCACAGCTTTCATTGTGACGTATCAGCACGCGATATTCAGTCCGGTTTGCACTGGATCACACCTTCAGGTTTGCCTCGTTCAAAAATGTCCATGTACTTCAATGCTTTTTGTATTTCTAGGGGTGTGTAAATAACAACATTTCAAAGTAATTCGAATGTATGAAGATTAAAGAAAAGTGAATTATCGACAAAGAATGGAATAATTTAAAGTCAAATTCTAAACATGATGCGTGTTGCTAAAATATCCGATACTGAACGTCTGTTATTACTTCTTTTTCCACCTCATTGATAGAAATGTACAAGCGGGTTTTCCACAAGACACATTTCTTCTACTAGCATGTGAGTCTTCGCCACTCATATCTTTACTTGGAGTCATTAGCTTCTGCAGTAACAGCTGAAGATGCTCGAATATGTATTTATTATTTTTAGGGACTATTTATAGAACTCAACAAAGGCGTCGACACTTTTTTCAAATCTGAAAGTTTATTCGATTATCACAGTAAACTCAAATGTTTGAAGGACTACAAATTGGAATTTTTATTCTTCATATTATGCAGTTATTGCTAATATGACACTAAAGCATTACAGAAGAAGGTACGGGATTAGAAAGTTGTTACCATTTAAGTTTTGTTTCCTTTCTCAGTGTCTGCCAATACAAAATGAAGAAATGGATAGTAAATCAAATCATTGAGCATACAAAGAATAACTAGTCAAAAGTAATGAATAATTTTATCAGCATTTTCGTTGAAAAAGAAAACTGAGAAACTATCATTATTTTATATTCAGAAACGGGCATATAAACCTGGCCATTCATTTAAGTGATTTACTAAGATAGTACAGTATCAACAAATCATGGCTGATATTATTCTTTCTGTTTAAAAAAAATGTATGCCAACATATCCTTGTCGATGGTTGTGTTAATACGTGTCTCAGATATTCTTAGCCAATTTATTGATGAATTATGTGATGAAAACTTTCTAATGCATTTTAATGATTACTCTTCGGAGCAACATTTTAGCACTGTATGTCCACGATTTAAAACATGATATAGCCAAAGGCTCAGGGATACCAACAATTTTGAAGGAGACTCCTGCCATTGCGCTTGTAGATGGCAACAAACTCTTGGGTAAGCAACATAAAATATTTATTATTTTTGTGTGCACATAATAAAAAGTTTTTAAACAATCAACTACATTATCTTCATTTATTCATTCCATTAAATTACTTTGCAAAATATGTTTAATACATGATGTATGACAATGACAACGTTACAAATGATTAATTGATCTAGTCTACTTGTAATTGACTAATTCTATATATTGCTCAAGAAAAACTGATTCAATCGTTCAAATTCTAATTGTGTATAGAACATTATTTCACAATGAGGTGACAATGTTTACAAATACGATATGTTTTTGTACAGTTATCGGTATTGTAAGTGTATATATGTGTTTGCACACACGTTGTCATAACTAAGTTAATCATCTATGCTTTCATTTTGAAAGAAACCTTAATCGATATTATCTAATCGACATGTTACTACAACATATAATGAAAATATTTCGCCACATTCATAAGTTCTTACAGGTTAGAGAAATATAATGTTGTTCAATGATGGAAGCCAGGTGCAAATAGTGCTTGAAACTGTTCTACCCGAGTTTTCGTGCTAATTTCTGATACAGACTTTTGGCATTATTACTAGTCACCTGTCTTTAAATTTTCATATACGTTGCTTAACGTATGCATACCAAACACTTCAAAACAAGATATATATCAATAGGAGTCTAGCTATGCTTACCAAGCATTTGAAAACAAGATATATGCCAATAGGTTTATCACAGAAAGCTTTTTTACCTGCAGGACCTGTGGTGGGAAGTTTCTGTATGGACATAGCTATTCGAAAAGCACTGGAAGTTGGAATTGGCTTCGTCTCAGCTAGAGGTAATTTGTTGTATTAAACGTAAGTTTCTTTCGGATCTACTAAAGTTTTAAACCTTTGGCCTTTGTCAAACTGACACAGATGAGATCAGTGTCTAAGAAAATACCAACGAAAGGATAATGTCGAAGCTCGCTGAAAGACAGCGATAACAAATTTGATTCACCTGAAATCTTTTAGAAACGAAACTGTTCAGAGTTAGTAAATAAGCATCAAAAGCCACCAAGAAACGTTTGCGGTCGAGACGAAACTCTTGATAATGCGTCCAAAAGCCTCTGGACACCAAAAGCACATCTGATAATGGATGACGAGGTATAATGTGTCACAAACTCGAGTGACGAAAGGATATTGTGACGGCGGCATAATGTGACAGAATATAAATTGACGTAGATATAAAACGTTGAAATGCAGAATGAAAGACGAATGCCGTGTCAAAACAATGTTTGACATAGACTGAATGAAGAGAAGATTTTTTTTGTTGAAATTCAAGCTGGGAACATGGAAACAATTATAATATGGCAATACGTCTTTAAAGTTTTGATGGAATATACAGTATCTTACTCTACGGATTATCATTTAACGGTATCGAAGAACAAAAATCCGTCATCTTTAGATAATGACGAATAAAGTTCCAAAAATGTAACATTTAATTGCTCAAAATCTTTAGGAAAATGAATCCTTCCAAATAATGTTTGTTTCTTTTGCTTTTGCTAATGTTAACGGCAATCTTACTACGATATTGGCTATTATATGCCGCGGAAATGAGTTTCGAGAGCCGTTTCCACAGATACGCCGATGCAGTCTACTTTTTTGGTCTTGGAGGTTTTTCATTAATTTGCTGTCATCGGTGGAAAGGCATTCAAATGGTGTAATATTTCAAAAAATTGAAAACGTTTATTTTTGCACTGTTGCTATAGTATGCATATACGTTAATCTGTAAGTAGATCAAAACGTCAACCACATATAATGAGCAATCATTTCCTGGATTAAAGTAATTCACACATATTTTAAGGACAGCTTCAAGGAATAATGATGCCTACATTAACTCTAAAGTTTCCATCAGTCCAAATCTTGGAGATACGGTTAGGTAGACGGCCAATATGATACCGATTGAATAGGTCATTGATTATGTCGTATTTCCATGCGGTGCTATCAACTTTTACAAGTAGAAAAAAGACGGGAAATATATATTTTTTATATTTATGTTCCTTAATTAATTTCCATTAGTACGTTTCCCTGGTAGCTGCTTCAAGTCTGACAAGATGGTCTATTATGGTCTTCTGACGCCTGAATCCACATTCATCGTATGATAGTGATTTGTTGGACTAGGTGCGTCATTTATCATTCGATCCATGGTTTTGCAATTACAGTTTGTTTGTGATAACTGACCATAGCTTGAAGGATCAGTAAAGTTCTGGTACTGGCATCATTGCTTTCTCATCGATGTTTTTAAATTTTATTGAAAATTTTTTAGTATGTTATTGAGTGCTGTAGGAAAATGTTTCAGAACTATATGATCTGGTCCAGCTGAAGTGTCATGGGCTCGATCGATCAGAAAAGTCTTTGTGGTTCTCCATGTGTGAACATTTTTTGGTAACCTACAGTTTTAGCAAATTTGACATCTAGTCGAACTGTTTCTTTTAGGGTTCTAACATAGTTGAATTTAATGCCAACATATTTCAGTGTGAACGAAATACAGCGCGTCTTAGAGATATACAACCTAAGGGACCAGGAAAGAAAGAATACACTGTTCTGGTGTTTGTAAACGATGGAAACATAACAGTCGATTGACATTAACATAACAAGTAGACAATCATATATATATATATATATATATATATATATATATATATATATATATATATATATATATATATATATATATATATTATTTTTTTTTACAGGGTCCAATCACTTTGGTATAGCGGGTGCTTACAGTCTCCAGGCAATGAAACAAGGTCTTGTGGTAGAGTTTTCAATTTTTACAATATTACTTAAAATAACACTTAATTGAGTTCAATGTGAACCTAGAGAATATGATCCATTTGGTTTTTTTTTGTATTAGTTCTTTTAGTGTCATTGTATCATGAGTTTATATTCGCACGTTAAGCTTTTGTTACGACAACTACACTTCCCATTTTGCTAAAATGTTCGTATCAACGCCACAATCAGAGCTACCTTTTAAAGCAGATGAGGGTTTATAAGTTCTGTTTCTTCTATTCATTAGTATATATGTTCTAACAATTTAACTGCTTTTCCTCCAATATAATTGTTATCACATTACTGTCTTCCATCCTTTGTTTGCGGAGAAAAAACAAACATTAGAACCAAATGTGATTACAAAATATTTTATCATAATGGTATGCATGTATGCATGCATGTAAAGTTTGTGCAATCACCAATAATATGTACCGATTTATCAAAGTATCTACTATACTGTTCTTTTAAAATTAGCTATCGTTATTTTACAATGAACTTTATTTTAAGAGAGTATTTGAACTTCGAATAATCATGTCATGTAATTGCATCAATGTTCCTTACTGTAGGGTATAGCCATGACAAATACCTCACCAGCCATTGTGCCAACAAGAGCAAGAAAGGTAAATCTTTTACAATTTAATCAAGAACCTATTTTAATAAAAGATATGGGAAAATACTATTGCTAAGGTTAATGTGAATTCCTGGTTAGATTGAAAAATGTTAATTAATGTTAACTCCGTCTCAAACTGTGTGAAACCAAATTAATACTATTTATTTAAGTTCTTCATGCACTAGAAGGACTATCAGTTAACTTTTAATGTTGCTTGTACAAAATGTTATAAACTTTATCACACTAAAAGATCAAGCAGGTAGCAATGTCAAGTGAAGAAAAATATATTTTGTTTAACTTGACAGATGACACTTGGTACAAATCCTATCAGTGTTGGAGCGTCAGCAGAGAATGGTGATAACGTTGTACTGGACATGGCAACATCGGCAGTATCTATAGGAAAGGTAAAGGCGGCGTTATTTGTTTATGGTCAAAGAACTCTTTAAATAATTAAAGAAACAATAATCTATTTTCTACGCTTTGTTTTATTTACGCAATACATCACCGTTCCGGTGGCCTAGTGGTTAGAGCGTCCGCTCGGATGCGGGAAGTCGTGGGTTCGATCCCCGGCCGAGTCATACCAAAGACTTACAAAAATGGTACTAACAACTACCTCGCTTGGCGCTCAGCATTAAGAGGTTAATGTTAGGACTAGTCGGACAGGTGTCAGGATAATGCGATTGGGTAGGACATCATGCTACATGTTTGCAGCATGAGGCCCCAGTGCTAGACATCACTAAAAACTGTCACACTGCAGACATAGTAGCAATATGACTGAATATCGTTAAAGCTACATTAAAAATCCAAATCACACACACACACACACACACACACACACACACACACACACACACACATTTACGCAATAAACCGCTAGTTGTAACAATTAATTGTAATAGTAAGTTCACTTCAATCACATTTTACCCCATTAATCTCGATAATTCTCGACTTTTCCCGCGATTAATCTGCCTCTAAGCAAACACGTTTTACTTTGCAGCAATGGGTTTAAAATATTTAATTCTCGTATAGGTTTACTTATATATTTACTTGCTTGTCAGTCCTGAACAGCATTTGTAACTAGATAACTGGATGGGATTTCCGGATTCACAACATAACACTTTTGGCGATGATATAAATATAATGCTTAATAATGAATGTTTTGAATGAGAAATTAATTATGAATATGAGCGTGTATATATAATCCAAATATTGGATATAATTAACATAAGAACGCACAGACTTAATAATGAAGAATACAAATAAATTACTTAGCAAATACAAAGACGTCGGGTGAATGGTTCACAACGTTTTGACAATGAAAGATGGATATAGTTTACTCAGCTAGTAAACAATGTAAAATTTTACTAATTTAGTAAAATGAATTCACTCAGTGAAATTATGATGACAAAAAAGACAGACGTACAACTTATCTTCACAGTCCCGAAAGATGCAATGGGATTTACGAGCCCCAAAATTACCCAACGCATAATTGCGCATATATAAGGAGATACACTCCGTCATCAGCACACTTTACTTAGCTCCACGGCTGCTACAGTTCAGCTTCATAGCTGCTACGGTTAATTCCTGTAGTTGACTTTACAGCTTGCACCACGTCGACCCCGATCACTGATAACTTTGAACGCTCGGGTCACTCTGGTCACTCTAGACACACTAGACACCCTAGATACTCAGGACACTCCAGACAGCTCTACGGAGCTCCACACACTCCGGACACTCTGAACAGCTGAAAATATATCCAGTACCCTTTACTATACATGACACAGGCATAAAAAGCGTAATGACGTTATACACAGTAAGTTATACCGACTACATTATCGGCACAATAATTACAAAATAACAGACTCAGAAGTAAACCTAACCCTGCTTGATAAGAATCCTACTGTACTAAACATTTCTTAAAAACATAGGCTTATATTACTAATATAAATCCCTTGCTAAGTCGCAAACAAGAATAGAAATATGTGCATTATACTGTGTAAACCAAAGCTACATAGCAAACATACGAACATAAACGATGTAGTACAATAGTTATATCTTATATACAATAAATTAATAAACTTACATACCTCTACAGCTGAAGATGTGCAAGTCCTTATAATAGACCGTTGACTGACAAGACTATCCGTAATGTAAAGAGCATTACCTACGGTGAGGTGTTTTTACACAGATATGGTCTGTGCACTGAAGGCATTCGGTTCTTCCCATCGAAAGCACTTCGCACGTGCGGCATAGGATGAACCGAACTCACTATTTCGAAATACAACACAACATACATAAATCACCCTCGGGTATCGTTGTATACAAAAAAACGAAACCCGAGTACATGTATTTAATAAATAAAAGAATTTATACAATTCCGTGACAGCATTAAACAAGCATGTTTCTCTTAAAGGTACAGGTTTCCAAAATGAAGGGCGAGAATATACCAGATGGTTGGGGTGTCGATGAATCTGGTCGGGTTAGTCATGAAGCTTTATAAACCTGCATGATTATTTCTCTCTCTCTCTCTCTCTCTCTCTCTCTCTCTCTCTCTCTCTCTCCATTTAAAAACGAATTAACTAATTAGGTAATATTAATCATAATTATTGTAGTAAAGAGTAAGCATATTAAAAAATAATACCCATAAGGCCACACTAATCACTACTACCACCACTAATGATAATAATTTTTAATAATGATAATAATAATTTCTTGTTGGCTTTGTCGTATAGCAAACGACAAAAATATTATTGGTTTCCTCCAAATGTTTTGTATTATGTTATAATCAACAATGATGACTGAAAATAATCTTTAAGTCATATCCGGCGTTTCAATAAATAAATTAATCATATCCTAAAACGAAAGGAGACCGAAAACATATTTCTTTTTGTGTCCGTATATGAACTAAATGCATCTGATATACCGAAATATGCCGATGTTTTTTCTACTGATATCCGTTGTTTCAATTACATAATCAGCTCTAAAATTCAAAGATGTATTCATTTCTTAGGATACGACAGACCCAGATGAAGTTCTGGATGATGGAGCCTTGTATCCGTTAGGAGGCAAAGAAATCACATGTATGTAGAAAATCCCTTTTCTACGAAATCGAGGGTTAATTGTCACATGCTTGTGCGACAATGAAAAGCCTGTCGTAGCAAATATATATGAAAGGATGCCTGTATAGGGTTTTACGTACATCAGCACATCCCTAATTTACAGTAGAAAGATTTGAAAATATAAAAGTAACAATTTGCTTTGATCTGTAAGAAGTTGAACCATTCCGAGTGAAAGCAACCATCTGCAAGACACCTTCTTTACAAAGCATATAAAAGAAAGAAAAGATCCTCTTAAAATTAGTGTCACCATTTGTTACATAAATTTGTATTAAAAAAAATCTGATGGCATATCATCTAAAATATAATTAATTGAGAAGACATACACGAAATTCTATCGGACAGAGTTAAAGACGATATACGCAAGAAGAATGTCTTCCACTGTTAGTGGACAATAAGTTTTAAGTCAGGTCGAGTTTCACCTATAATTTTTAGCGTTTAGTTATGAAGTATGTCCCTATACGTGACTGATAAAAACCACCTCATCTCTATTATTTGTACTGGATAAATGATGCTGCTTACAATGGGAATTATCTCAGAAGCTGGTTTATGTACTTTTGATTCCAGATCTCAAGAGAGTAAAAGATGTGCTTAGTATTGTATTGAAGAACTTTCTGATGTAAGAATTTGCTAAGATTTTATTGCATGCCCGTAAAACTCGCAGTAAAGAAACGTATCTACACATAAGCAAGAGTGTCGAGTAAAAGTTAATGATATTTCATTTTTGTCCAGCTGGTTACAAGGGATACGGTCTCGCCATGATGGTAGACATATTATGTGCAGTTCTTAGTGGAGCAAACTACGGAACAAAAGTTCGGCGCTGGGGTTCAACAGAGACCTTTGCTAACCTGGTAAATGTGTCTGTGAGCTGTTTGCTGTATGTGTGATTAGTAGCATGTCTGCATAACTGGAGAAGGCAAATGATAGATGCACGAATGTTAGATAATTGTTTGGAGGAGGATGCTGAAGAGGATGCTGAAGAGACGAAGAAAGAGATGGCGGGTAATACGATGTAAAGGTGGATGTCTTGGCCGGTGTGAGAACTCTAGCTTAATTAGGGCAAACTTAAAAGTATAAACCGTGACTAAGTATGAGCATTAGATTGATACAATTTACATGAAATTAGTCTAATATTGCTATCATGACGCCACATAAATGACAAATAAAAATATAAATTTATCCCAGCTATTTGGTCTTAGTATGGCCTGGGTTTAAATTCATCAAACTTACAAACTGATACTGAGGAATTTCTCGAAACTTCGAGATAAAATATCTCCATAGTTTTCAAGATTCGTGGTTTTGGGCATAACATTCTTGAAAGTTTTGTTGCCTTAGAGAAATTATGGTTTTAGCGATTGAGTTTTGAGTTAAAGTCAGAATCTTTCATTTGAGAAGTGTTTAATACCAGTCCAATATTTGATCGACACAAAGAAAGGTGAACAACTCAGTTTAAGTTCGGCTGGTTGGAATCAAAACAAACTTCCCTGTCACCCACTAAAAGTTATGTAGAATCTGTTGAGAATGTTTTAGTTCGTTTGAAAACAAAGTAGGTTTATGATAGAAAACTGAAAAAAAAAAACATCAAGACGTAAGTCACATAAAACAAAATCAATAAGTATGCAAATTGAAAAACGTTTTAAAGGAATCAGACGTCGAAGGAGATTCACAAACAGGGTCAAAGATCTAGATTTAGGAAAAGTCGATAATTTAACCTTGGATAAAAATTAATAGTTCTTTCCTCCGGTGAGCAAATACTAAATTAAAATGAAAACAAATCCAACAGTCTCTAAATATTCAACGGTTTGGTGGGAAAAAGCGCAAATTGTTGACGATAGCGAAACACATTTACTATATGCAGTATCTCATCTTGATTGTCTCTAATAAAGAAGCAAAGATAAATATATTTACTTTCTTCTTGGGGGCCCCGAGTGGCCGAGTGGTCTAAAGCGCTCTTCGTTACGGATCACTGCCATCTCACCTCTGTCTGCGGCGGTTCGAGTCTAGGATTCAGCCAATGTGGGTATGTGAGAAAGCTTGCCAGTAGCTTCTCGTGGGTCGGTGGTTCTTTCCGGGGTTTTCCCAGGTTCTTCCTCCACCATTAATACTGGCCGCCATGTATAGCCTATCGTGTGCTGAAAAATGGCGTTAAACCCCACAACAACACAACAACAACTTTCTTCTTGGAGTCTGTTCAATAAGAATATAGATTGTGACCATTTGCAATTTTTGTCAAGAACGAAATGATTTATTGACGACAAGATGAAATGATGTGATGGTATCCCAATGATATTATTGTTCCGTTGACTTTCTTTACAGGGTCACTGTTTCATTGCCATTAATCCGAATGCATTTGAAAGTGGTTTCGAGGCCAGATTGACAGACCTAATTGATACCTGCAGGAATTTAGAACCAGTAAGATAAAAACTGTTCTAAATCTATATTGCAATACTACATACAGTAACGTTGTCATAACTTATGGTTTAAATGCTCTTCTTTCACGACGAGAGTTGATGGTCCGAATTTACCTCCCTTCACAAACTGCTTCTAGGATCGCGATACTAGACGGTAGATTGTCGCATTTTCAGTGTCACATTTTCCCCTCATTGATTTTCAAGATGAATCAATACTAATGTGATTATACATCCTTATATACTAGGCGAGAAGCACACTAAAAGTACGATAAATATATACTAATTCTTAAAGGAATTTGAAGCTGGTGTCGTTGTTCTTCAATTGAAAGCATCTTTCTGCTCTAACACTTTCTCTTCGGGTTATAGTAGATGCGGGTAAATCTAGCAATACACGTGCTCTGATTAAGCGATCACGTTAAATAGCAAAATGTGAATCATCGCAATAGTTTTTCTTTAATATTTCCAATTTCATCAGAAATGTAAATCCCTACACGAGAAAAGAGATGATATATCATCTTGCACATTGCAGTAGTCATGAAAGTGCTTTGCCATCCACCCCCGTGACCCCACGTTGTTTTCCATTTAACCTTTCATTATGCAGCACCACTTCCATTTGTTATGATGTAATAACTTCTCATACTATCACTTGTAAATGAGTCTACTCTAACTTCATTTCACGTAATCAAAAGCCACGAGTTTAATTAGAATCGCGGGGGGGGGGGGGGTAAAGCGCACTTAATTCATCATTATAAAAGTAACAATTTGCTTTGATCTGTAAGAAGTTGAACCATTCCGAGTGAAAGCAACCATCTGCAAGACACCTTCTTTACAAAGCATATAAAAGAAAGAAAAGATCCTCCTAAAATTAGTGTCACCATTTGTTACATAAATTTGTATTAAAAAAATCTGATAGTAATGTCCATGACAGTATTATATTGGCAGTATCAGTTATTATAGACAAAACAAATATAACTTACGATATTATCAAAGTGTGTTTCAATAATGTAAACCATGCATGGCATTGTGGTGTGAAAAGAACGATAAAATAAGGTGAAAATTGTCAGATATGATATATAAGATATGATACGCAAGTTAACTGCATAGTAAGACTGGGAACAGAACTATACGATTCTTTGAAAATGCAGTGAATGTAAAATATCCCTCCTCAGAAATGTGTACCATTTGGGTTTAAAGAGTAAAGTCTTCTCATACAAAGATGAAAATCTAAGGTGTGTGTGTGTGTGTGATTTGTATTTTTAACGTAGTTTATATAAAAAAATTAAGTCATATCGCTACGATGTCAGGAGCGTGGTAGTTTAGTATCAGAGACGAACACTCTAACCACTTAGGCCACCGAAACAGTCCAAAATCAAACGTATAAAGCTCTGTCTAAAATCAGTTTGAGAGAAACCTTGACACATAGACTGAACTTTGTTCTATAGCTGAATTTTTTATCATTTAATTGAGATAGATAATGTAATTATTGACTTGCTCTTGAAGGCATGGTATGTTCTATTGAGAAATTGTAAGGTGTATTGTTATCCGATCAGGTAGTGGATTGAAGCCAATCATATTAATTAAATTGTTTGGACAGAAACATGTAACGAAGCCATTCCTAATTTCTCAATGTTAAACAGGCTGATCCAGGTGATAGAGTTTTAATCCCAGGTGATCGAGCACGGTCCCACCTTCAAAGCGTCGAAAAAAATGGGGGAATCGAGTATTGTGAGGAAGCGATAAAGCAGTCGGTAACTTTTATTTTATGAGCCAACTTTAATTGAACTAAAAAATCAAGTTGGAAAGTTCAAAATCGAGGAAATCAAGATAAAAGAGATAAACATGTAAGGCGAACAGATACATTTAAAATGAAGTAATATTATTAATCTTTTGGATTCTAAAAGGGGATATTCATGCAATTCCTTGTAAGCTATTCATTTTAAATTTGAACAACCTTTTGATTTTGGGTTTTTCTTTATATCATTTAAATTACACCCACCTCTATTATATTCTAGGTATAGACATATACTTTACACATGTGTGTTAATTGTGTTTATCGTGAACATGTTTTTATTTCCCTTCCCGTAAGTTGTAAGCAGCTATGACATTGTCGCAAATTGCAAGATACCATTCCAGTATATTTTGTATTGCTGAATTTGGCATATAAACTTCATTTTGCATGAATTAAAGGTTCAGTCTCTAATGTTTAGCATTTAAATTTCTGTCATTGTGTATCGGCTTTTGGTTTGCAAATGTAGGTCACATTTCTGTTTGATCAGAATTAATAAGATTTTTTTATACAAAAACATTTATTTTGCATTTCAGGAGGCTTTGGCGAAGAACCTTGGAGTCCCGATATTTTTAACAATGAAAAAGCTTTGAATGATGTTTTTAATATATAAGTAAGCTTATTTGACATACGTGTAAAAATTGTATTTATTTCCAAATGAAGGCATCAGTTTCAAGCCATTTTCATGTATATGGCATTCTACTCATGTACTATGTGAAAAATATGTACAATATGTACAATAAAACAACTATTTGTTTAAAATGACATTAAGGGTTTCATATCTCTATCGTTGTGTTAAATGACCAGGAGCCTTCAAAACAGAGAAACAGACATACCATTCCAGCAATGTGTGAATAGTGTTTTCGTCAGCTGTTTAATAGTCTTTTATTTATAATAGACATTACCGTTGCCAATCGCAAACACTCTTGATAAGTACTAGTGACTGTGTTTATAATTAACAATTTATGTGTCGACAAGGACAATACCCTCATTTCAGCTAATGAGACATTGCATATACGCGCAGTGACAAAAAGAACCTATATAACCAACATATTAATCAGATGACAGATGTGTTCTAAGTAATGACGTCTGGTTTCCTTGCGGGAAAATCAATTTCACAAAAACAGACAAGAAGCCCTAGTGGACTTCAACTAAGCAAGATGCCCTAGTGAACATCAAAAAGACATTCTGGCTGACCCTACTCAATAGTCATATATTTCATTGTCCTATATAAAGACAAAATCTTTTTACAAAAAACTTATAGGAATAAGATGCAAGATGGCGGTAAAGATTAATCGGAAAATGGAAATAATAATAAAAATTCTCAATAATCTTAAAAGGCGCATAGTTACAGGAACCAAAAATGAAGAAAATATATGGTAAAATGCTAATTGGTTTAAGAACCTGTTGCGATTCTACAGTCATATACTAAATAACAGAAAGAAGCAAAGACAACACGTTTTGTAAAGCTTAATAAACAGTTTAAAAATTCACAATAGTTCCAAATAATATCATAGTCCACTTTCTATTTCCAATTAATAATCAACAAAATGGTTTCCTCCCAAATAATATCTAAATACAATTTAAATGTCTGCAGACATAGTGTTACAATAAGAACACAAGAAACATGAATTAGAAAACCGTTTGAGCCATTTATGTGCATACGAAAGGCCCCAGCACGCATATTAGAACCACAACGATATGACCAATTATAAATCTCCAATATCGCATAAAAACTCTCATGATCTAACCCACCTATTAGTAAACAGCACAATTCTTCTAAAAACCCACTTGACCGACATGATCAAAGAAAAACAGCGCGAAACCCGTCAACATATTTACTAATATTAGTATATAGTATGTGTCAACGCTAACGTAAAGCGTCTATTTAAAGAGCCTATGCAATTTTACGTTCTCAACATATTAAAAAAGACCCTATGCGTATACATCATTGCTAGATATACATAACAAATCCAATAATCCCAACTGCACGAAATACGAGAAAAATATTATGTAAACTTAAAGACTTTATAAAGATTATCATCAATACACATAGGAGAACGCTTTTTCAAAAACAATAATAATAATACTAATAATAATAACAAAAATAATATTGTAAATATATTAGAAATTCGAGAGCAGCAAATTCTTTATTACTGTTTCAGGAATTTAGACATCTAAAGCAGATAAGAAAATATAAAAAGTAAAGAAAAACCTTCGTCAGGAGAATATGAAGTAAGCCTTGCATAATTTGTCAAGATATTTGACAAGATATACATCATGTAATGAAGCACACACCATTGTAACCTTAACGGTGATAAGAAGCGTAAGCAACTGAACACACCTGCTTTATCTAGTCTATCTATTTATTCAAGTATGACCGTGTGCTGATGATTGATTTTCAGTAAATGGAAGTTTAACATCAAATCGGTGAGATGGATGTAATTTAAAATTATATCGTATTACATGGCATGTGAAATGGAGGAGTTCCTAAATATCTGGGGGCGGTTTCTCTGTGCCTTCAGCTTGAATAAACTAGGGGCTCCTGATAGGCGTATTTTGGTCTACGTACCAAAAATCCATGGTTTATTTGACTTTTGTTTTCTTTTCTTATTTATATAAGCTAAAAATGCATTTCTAGCACGGCAGTCTTATTTTGCATACACTGTGCCTCAGATGAATATTATGTTTTACGGAGTACAATAAAATGGACAGAAAGATGCCGCTAGGCATAAATGAATGAACGGAATATGAAGAGTAGAAACATACGAGTTAGACTGAGCAGTGTTTCCCTTTACGCACATTTGTGCGTCAGGGACGCACGCTGGAGAAAATTGACGCACACATTTTGTTACCGTGCGTTTTTTGACGCAAAGGATTTTCATAATATGATCATGATTTATTTAATACCCAATGAATTGGACAATAGATGGCATCGTTCATGCTTCGCGTATAGGCATTGACTGGTTCCCCGCTTTGTTTGCTCCCTGCCTTGCGCTCCTCTATTCGTATAGCAAAGTGTAACGCAGGGAACATATAAAACAATGAACCAGACTAGCATAGGCAATGTTATGACGGAGTAGCTTCCCCTAATCTCGCGAGCTTCTCGCGATTTCCATCGAGCTCAGCAAGCTGTTCTAGATATTTAACATTAAGCCTCGTTGCACTAGAAAGTGATCGCCAGATTAAAACGTCATGCACTACAAACATTAGCGAAGAAAGTGAAAGAAGCAGAACACAAAAGAGTAACTGTGGATCTAACTTTAATGAAAAATGGAGAAAATTATTCCCTTGACTATAATATTCATTATGATTATCGGTGTGACAGGATTTTAGAATTTTTAAAAATAGGCCCTCGTTCGCCATACGATATCTTGAGAACACATTATAACCTAAGACATTATTACACAACATAGAAATCAGTAAACTTGCAGAGACAAATGCGTTATTTGGATTACAAAGTCACCGGGTCATTGCAGATTTTGTTGGTTTTTCACTTTTACTGCAATAAAAGAAAGATCTTAAAGTTCAAGTTTAACTTATTAGGAAGAAGATGAATCAGTATCCTCCTTGATATTTAGATAAATGTGTTCTAGGACGAAGTACAATGAAACCTATGATAGCATACATTTGATGAAAGGCAGTAAATTAACTCCCATTTGGTTAATACGATTTATTTGGCTTTTTGTATTGGCTTATATGTAATGTGTTGGGCTATAATATTGTTGAGGAGACTGTTAAAAGTACGACTTTAAAAGAAAAATGAACTAATAAAATTATTTTTTGAATGGACAATGCATTTGTTTGTTAATTGTGCATGTTGGTGTATTTGTATGTTTGGAGAGAGAGAGAGAGAGAGAGAGAGAGAGAGAGAGAGAGAGAGAGAGAGTATGTTGTGCAAGTTGCAATATCCTATTTGAAGCTGAAAAATACGAGTCTTATGGAAATTTGTCAGTACATTTTTGACCCCAACATTTTTTATTTGACCCCCAGTTTTGACACCTATGGGTTTTTTGTAACCTCAATTTTACACCCCTGGGGGATACACTGTGAGTTAGATGATACCGTTGACGAGTAAAAGGACGAAAACTGTATATACTTACAGTATAACTGACGTAGATTAACTAAGGGTTCAATTTAAGCTCGTGAGTAGTTGTATTAGGACAGCGTTTTTTTACTAAAAGTAATAAGATTGAAATTTTCTCTAAATTGTGTTAAAAGTAACTTTTGATTAAATTATATTGAAAGTAATTTTCTACTAAAATATATTGAGATTAATTTCATTTATTTCTGTATTACAATTATACACTATTTTAAAAACGATTGCGCTCTTATGAGCAAATGCAAAACTCCTTTGCACTATATATTTCTCTTGTATCCAAAAGTCAGCAAAAATTACACTCGGGAAGTTGTATAGGTTGTTGAACTAACGAATTCCAAAAACTCCCTCTGAATGAGTAATTAGCTGATGTGACAAAATTGTAAGTCTAATGACGTACACAGGCACGGCGATTCAGTAGACAAGAGATGGCATCCTCGCTCTGATTCGAACTGAGCGAAAACTAGTCTCGTGACGAATGTCCATGTTTGGCCGTGTGTTGCGTTCAAGACGCGTATAAATTAAGAGTAGGTTCGCGCAGAATTAATTCGCTCGTTTAGAATAAGAAGAGTCTGTCTCTCGTTCCTGGTAAGAATCGACTGTGTTGGTAAACTTCTTTAAAGAATAGGCACTTTTTAATATTTGAGATTCTAACGATGAAGTTAATATTTTTGCAACATTTTCCTGAGTTCTTTTATTTTATATTATAATGTAATGGAATGTTTAATTGTTTTTAAGAATTTACATTCATTTATATTTATGGTAATTATTATAGGAAAAGACGAGTTCGTTACCAACTTCATTTTTAGATTTAATGTGGAAATAAAATATTCTGTGAGTAATAGAGAATAATGTTTAGTAACCTTTTCAAAATTAGTATTTTATTTTAAATTTTGTAACAAACATTCCTTCAAAATGATTGTTGCATTAATCGCAGCTATTGAATTTTATACTCTTTGGCTCTCATCAACTTAATCAAGATTTAACTATCTGTATTATATTCTAAAATGCAGAAATTATATAAAAGTATGAAGTTGGTAAGCTCGAAGGAAAAGTGTAATCTTATATGTATTTTGTGTATTTTAAATATAAAGGCTTTATCGATGTATTTCTATAATGTAGTATTATATATATCAATTATTTAAATAAAATGAATTCGCTCGTTCAGAATCAGAAGAGTCTGTCTCTCATTCCAGTATCCCGTACCTCCGCTTGCCATATTCCCGAGAATGTTGCCGTATCTACACCGTTATGAGTGACACCTTTTCTAAGAGAGTCTGAACTTCTTTTTCTTCTCTCTCTATTTCCTTCTGGTCATGGAAAACAACATTGCTAAGAGTTTATGATAAAGGTTGTATCATTGTTTTGGCAACACAATGAGAATCTGTACGACGTTGATTAATATGTGGCAGTTTGTATTGACCACAACTGGAAATCTTATGCTAAAAATGCTCATAGCTTAACATATGGGAATCGCTTGTGGGCACAGTGGGAAATCATTCCAAAAGTCAAGTTCGTTTCTTGTCCTATTCATTTTTAACTCTTGCGGGGCACTGCGGGAATTAGCATTTGTCAATAGATTAACAAGATGGGAGTCTTGAGGGCACAACGATAGTGGTGAGGTTAGAATAGCTAAAATCCAAACCCACTATATATGCAATCTTGCACCCACATTTTGATAACCATCCATCACGCACCCCTACAATCCAAGCCCTGTTTTTGATGACTATCCAAACACACGCCACATTCGTTATCTAATGAGAAAAGTAGGTGTTGATACACATTTTCCCACAAACATTCAATCATTCGAATACAAGAGAAGTAGTAAAGGGTTTTATAAGTTTTTCCTGATAACAACATAGACATACACAAACGCATGCATACATAAAATCATCACTGATTGATTGATGGATTTTACGGCTCACCATCACTGTAAGGCGATATAACGCCATAAAAGGTTATATGATAAAATACAATATATCACAAATATTTATTACCAACGAACAATAAAGGTACCCAAACACAACGTTACTATGTCAAAAATATATGAAGTTTCCAGTTCAACGGGGAATGTAAGGGTGTGAATAAAATGTAATAGATTAAAAAAAATAACTAAAGTGATTAACATTACAAATGTTGGTTTAAATACTCAAAGGAAATTGGGTTCCACGCAAGCTGTACTTTTGAATAAACGCTAACTTCCTTATAAGAATTTGAAATACAAGACACATTCACCTATCAAAATGTTACTTCCTGTGCTGAACAATGTAGTCACGAGTGCGTGTATGTCGGAGATTTAAACAATCTATCATAAAGTGCTACACGGTAAAGTGTTTATAACAAGAAACCTACTCAGGTGAGCCTTCACCCTTTAATATGTAGGAGTGGGTTATGTAAGTATGACCATTTCTAATTAGGATTACCTCGTCCCTACGGATGATACTTTAGGAAGGAGGCCATTCGCCTCAGGTAGATTTGATCACATGGAGCTTGTTATTGAAAACATCATTCCATGATACTTGCCATTTACTAAATAAGGATTTTGTGCCACCAGTTTAGCTGCGAGATCTGTTTTTTATTGTCTTTAACAACGATATGGCTTGGTAAGTACAGTATATTATAGTGCGGATTTGTTTGATGAAAGCATTGGTCAGTAATGAGTTTTTCAATGTGCTATTGCTTAGTGATTGAATAACTGATAGTGAAACGGACAAGATGATAAGGTATTACACGTTTTTGGTTTATATATATTTCAGGCAATAGAAAATGCCCTGATCTCGTTTGAGAATATCGTTGCAGCATGTGAGGCTACAAATTTATGTCGATCTATGAAAAGCTTATTACTTTGGGCCAGATAACAGTTAATTAGATTTATGGGGACAGGCGCTTGTTAAATCGCTATACTGGAATGATTTCTAATGTCTGTGTCGGTAGAGGGAGTGATTCTTAATTAAGCCTTTGTGTACGTAACCGTTAGACGAATAGAAAAGGGAACATTTATGTCGATTTCATTTCGGACCTGTCAGATTTGAAATTTTCCAGGATCATTTGTTTGGGAAAGCAGAAGTCAGGCTGACCCCAACTTTTGCGCCTAGTTATAAAAGGCGGTAAATGTATTTAATCCTGACTGGTTACGCTAAATAAGGAGCGTGTTTCCCCACACAAAATTCCTTGGACTTGAAATATTCTCCCCATCGAAAAATCTAATCAGTGTGCAATTTTCCTGCAAGAGTGAAAATGTAAGGGACTCTGAGACTGAATTCGGAAGGAATTCTCTCGTAAAACATTTATCGAAGGGACCGGATGTCTGGAAAGTCAACAGATACTATTCTGGCAGTATAAGCGAACAAAGCTTGAAACACGAGGGGAAATAGCTCTACTGACGTTACAGTGACGTATCTACTGAAGTATCTACTTACATCTCCACCTATCCACACAAACTTTGTGGGCCGAAAAGAGGCGAGACAGTAGGGAGTTCGGAAAAAGGGAAAAGGTGAAAGGACCTGGAGGAAGCACCATAGTGAAGTTGGAGTGGATAAGAAAAAGCAGGTTATGAAGTTGTACCATTCAATGACTTCGATCATTCACTCGATTATATGATGAACAAATTCTATCATTTAAAACAGATCGGCTATTTATATAAATATATTTGTGTTTGAAAGTTGGTGAAAGATTTGTTCCAAAAAGAAGTGTATCTTCCTCATGTATTGTATTATCCCAGTTGTTTATGTAACTGATTAAATGTTTGTTTTCCATATACGGAGGCTCCTGTCATTCTGTTCTATATATATGAGTAGTATATGGGGTCACCCTAGCGTCAAGTGGACTTACCATGCAAAAACAGTCGATTCACTCTGGCGTCAAGGGGAATTTAACATGGGAAATTTTATCATGGATGGAACTGTAGAGCGTCAAGGGGAATTGAACATGGAAATTGAACAGGACCGGTACTTTAACGTCAATGGGACTTTAACGTTAAAATATGGGGTTTGCACTTTGTCGTAAATGGAAATTGAACATGGGAATGTCACCTGGATGTCAATGGGAATTGAACTTTGGGTGACGTCATGAGGCTTATAGGGTCAAAACATTTTATAGGGATTTTAATGTATTTGTAAGGACAAAGGGTAGATAGGGACAAACATACAAATACACATTTAAACACACAGAAAAGACGACAGAAATGTTCTAAAACAAACCTCACAGAGAGAATAATGGCTCAAAAAAGAAAAGTCTATTGTATGGGTTCAAAACATTTATTCAAGTATATACATGGGCTCTCTGGCCTGTGCTTTGGTCTAAGCACTATCCATTTAATACATAAACATTTCTACATCAAACAAACCTATTTACTAGTTATTTAGTTCTTGGCTCTAGTAAACCTGTTTACATTTAATGTTCATTTATAAGAAAAAGCTAACACAAAACAAGTAACATGCAATCAAATAGGACAAAGTTCATGTTTCTCTCTCTCTATTCGTCTCACACGTTGCTAAAAATCTGGTCAGCTAGCACTTGTGTCCCAGCGTAGATATTTCCCATCACTTAATCCGTTTCATTCATAAATCGGTTGTTATATCCATCGTGCTAGGTACACTTATCAGTAAGCAGATCAAGTGCAGTCATCGTCTTCTTCCCATGGAGGTACAATGTATACCATATGAATGGTTACTTTTCCTTCGTTGATGTCAAATTTTCCTCTCATCGACTGCACGTCTTCAATAGCCCTAAAAAGTTTGGACGAAGTTATTTCTGCAGGTGTGCTAAATCCGAGACATACAGGTGAGTTCAAACTGTCGCGATACATAGATAGGCTCAAACGACCTCGATCTTTGACTTGGCAATGACATTTGAGTTCCTCTAACAGTGAGTCAAGTAGGTCCGTAATGAAACCTGCTACTTCCTCGGCTGAAATGTCAGACGCGAAGTCTCTAAATTTCACCGTGTAGGTGTAAGTTGTCGTTCTAAATTTTCTTGAGGTCGCTGTCTGAGTCATTTGGATGCTAAAATACTCCTGTAGGTCTACTGAATCCTTTCCCTTCTTGGACGCACTTTGCTGTGACGGTATGGTAGTGAAAGAGGTCAGTGATGTTTGTTCCTTCTCTTTTTTCATCTGCGTAGAGTGATTCATCTTTCTCGTTGCTTGTCCTCGCAATGAAGTGTCGTTCTTGGAAGTCGTCCCTTTTTATACTGGGTGATATCAGTATGTCCATAAGGTAAAGTTTTGTGGTCTGGAAGTTTCACTAACTGCACGTAGTTTGTCATGGCGTTAGTACATAAATAACTAAGATGTGTTACTGCATTGGTGATGTGATAGTGAGGCAAAGAATCACACCCGAGTTTCTCGTTGGACTTGAGTCTTACGCTCTATACTTGCTGTTTGAAGGGATTCATTTTTTCTCAATTGGTCTTAGTAGTGACAATGAACTGTTGGTCTTGGACGTTGTCCTTTTTTATATGCTGACCAATATTGATGTGACCGTACGGCAAAGTAAAGTGGTTGGGAAGTCGCACTCGCTTCTGGTACACGATTTGATAGACTTTTTCCAAGGGTCGACTGACGATGTGGTGAGTGGGTAAACGTACAATCTTGTTCGGCTGGTAGGTGGTCACTTTAAAATTTGCATCCTCTCCAGACTGCAATGCTTCTTTCAATACGCCAAAGTTGACCACACGACTGGTACGATAATTCAGAGTCAATCCTTTCACTTTACACTCTGTGTGCACTTCTCCTTGTGGGTCCCGGTATTCGTAGCCGTAATTTTTAGGACCGCCACTCGCGAAACTTAGAATCTTGTCGTCAGGATGTTCGTCTGTCCAGGCTCCTAAACGGTCTCCTTCGATGTTAGGGTGTTGCTGACCCGGTCGATCGATGTAGATGCAACTGTCCGTGTCAAAGTACAGGACGCGATCCCCTAACAGTTCTAAAGCTTCGTACAATTTTAAGCGAGCATGAGCTGTCACGTAAGCCGCAATGATGACATTTCCAAAAGGGTCGTCTTGTACAAAGTCCAGATCTTCTTCGTAATTGACCAAGATTAAATTCTCTCGAACGACGTCCACGTGTTTCATGTATTTGGTTTTGTCGTGAATCATCTGGAAGTAGCGGGAAGGTTCTGTCAAATATTCCGTCTTGGGTAAACACGGTCGTTGTGCCATTTTACCCCACAAGCAATTTAACATCACTTTGGCAAACGATCGCCTGCCTTCGTTTTTCTCGATGTGGTCTAAAGTGATGCCTTCTTGTTCCCGGTATTTCTCTTTGAATTTTATTTGGTCTTCGGGAGTGTGACACCAGGAAGGATAGCCGCTGGCTTCTTGCTTCAGTTTCAAAAAGGCATCCACGTAGTCTGCGAAAATGCCTTTCTGAGTAGGGTCACCCTTGTGGTATTGTTGTGTCTTGGGAAAGTGGCAAATTTCGTACACTTCTAACAGTTGGTATCCCATGTCCATAGCTTTGAACAATTCTACGCTGACCCAGGTTCCCGTCAAGGCCCGTTCTTCCTGGGTGTGCTGACAAGGCTGATCTTGGTTGCACGTTTCGGCACAAGTACGGCACAAGGGAAACATCAGTTTGCCTTGACAATGGTGAGGTAAGACGGGATGGTATAGGTTCGTGGGAGGCAAAACTTTGCACTTGATCAAGCCTTCGTATTGTCGAATGTTGACCAGGTCGATGTGTTCCGTCAGCAATCGCGGATGCCCTGTAGGAAAGCGACAATATTTGCACACGTAGGGATACAGCGAACACACATCCAAGTATTTGATTTCTTCTCCTTTCTCTTCGTCGGCTTGGTACAGCAAACAGGTGGCATTGGTCCTTCCTCCGTACAAACTATCCCTCGGGTTCAACGGGTCCATGAACTGATAACTTTCCACGACACGTTTAAACTCGGGATCGATTTTCAAACGGTGATCGTATTCGTGTTCCCACATTTCCACCACTTGGTATCCTTGCTGTTCTAACTTCAAGCGTCGCTGACAAGTGTCCTGGTACAGGTCTTCCATGGTCCGTTGTAAAAACTGATTTTTAGTGTCACGGTCAGGGTAGCAGACGGGACATCCGTGAAATAAGCAACCGTTAAACTCATACACGATCTTGGGGTTTTTTAAGTCCCAGCCATCGACCGAATACGTTCCGATGGTCCTTTCGCCTCCTCCGTTGCGGGCATGCTGAATCCATTTGCCTTCCTTGTCGCACAAGTAATGTAACCAGCGTAGGGCTTTGACCGAGTATTGACGCTTGACATAGTTGGTCGTTTGAGGACTGATGACAGCCACGGTCTTTTGAGGCATGAATCGTTGGCGGTACACTAAGGAACACGCTTTGGCAATGGTGCAAGCTTCTTTCAAAGGATCGACCCCTCCGTGTTCCATGAACAGTTCTCGAAATTTTCCACAGCAACGTCGTAAAATGTCCACGTCGGAACGACAATACTTTAACATTTCTTCCTGAAAGTCGAAGGGGTCAGAGGCATGAGCCTGGTACCAAGCGTAGAAATCTTCTCGTTGTTCGGTACGCATGTTGTCGGGGTCGTAATAGTGAGCCTCAGGCAAATGGGGTAGAACGGCATGTTGATTGGCTTCCGTATTGAAAAAGTGTGGAAAGTACCCTTTAGCCATTTCTGTCATTCCAAACGTTTTAGGCATTCGACTCAAAGGCATGGCCAAGTAACTCATCGAATCTTTAAACTGCAGTTGTCCCACTTGCATGAAAATGATTTTGGCTCCGTTCAAAGTGACTTTAGGACGTTCGGTGCCATGTTCCGTATAGTACCTCAAAAGAAACTGTCCATCGTATCCGGAGAAATTGTGAGCCATCACTGTGGCATGGCGATGACAATCTCGGTAACGTTCGATGTCCTCTTTGCTCCATGTCTTGTCGATGGGGTCTAAGACCCATTTGGCAAAATCGTCTAGCGTCTTTGGTCCTCGAAAGATTTTTTCACGCCCTCCAGGAATTTTGCTGCAGTGAGGGCAATAACTGAAGATAGGTTCTTGAATACACTTCTCGCACGCTCGATGAGCCACGCAGAAATTAGGAATGTGAATGCCAGTCTCTTGCATGCATTCGAAATCGAAAAAGATGAAATTGCCTTTCCTCTTGTGACCGTCCTCTTTCTCTGGTGGGGGTTGGTATTTTTGCACGTAACATTGGTGTTCCAAGTCCACGATGTGGTGACAAATGTGACATTTTTTCTTTCCTGAACATACGTGTGCCTTGACACTATTGGTACGTATGCCTTGTCCACACGCGGGGCACAATCTCAGCAGTTGACAAGCGCATTTCTTCTGTGAACCTTGTGTCTTCAAATGTTGTTGGTAACATGTAGGGCTGACAAACGTGCGCAGACAAGTTGAACAAGGCACTGGTTCTTCGCTCAGACAGGGTTGAGAGGCCAAACATCCTGAGCATTTCCATCCACAATGTTTGTGTTGCTCTCGATTATTATAACCATAGTCACATTTCTCACAATAATAAACATATCCCAGGAATCCAGTGATACTGGTAATGGTATCGAAATGTTCATCGTGATGATAAAGGTGAATGTATTTTCCGTCCTTAAAATGTTGGCCTCGAAACAACAGAGGCCCGCGCATTTCTTGAGGGTGCACTTTCAAGGTGTAGCGTGGAGCTAGGGCATCTTGCAATTTTTGCATCTCAAGAATGCCACAGGGTGTGTCTTTGGACAGTCCGGCTTGTTGTAACAGGAGTTCTGCTTCATTTCGTTGTTTGGCTCGGTCGGATTGTTGAATAGTTTTCCAGGTTCTTTTCCATTCTACCGTGTCGTTCTTGTTGGCATAGGTTCGTCCCACCACGATGGCACGGGCTAAACACATCTGGTCATGAGGGTTGTTAATTCGGACGAGACTCGTTTTGGTGTTGCGAAGGTCGTCCACCAATAAGACCTTTTTGCGTCCTGTCCCTTGAGGAAGAGAGACGTGAGCCATTTTCAGTGTGGCTTTACCATCGGTGATGTCAAACTTGTCATTGGATTGTTGCACCTGTTGTATCTTGTCCATGACTTTGGAAGGGGTCAGTTCTGCGGGTCTGCTAAACTCGATCCAAACAGGGGATTTCAAGCTGTCGTGTTGTATGGATAGTGTCAAGCGATCGTCTTCTTTGGGTTGACATTGTCGCTTGAGTGTGGTGAGCAAAGAATCCCACATCTCGGTGATGAACCCTTCTGCTTTCTCCAACGATACGTCGGACTTGAAATCTTTAAACTTCACCGTGTAGGTGTAAGCCGTGGTTCTAAATTTTCTAGAGGAGCGTTTTTCCGTCTCTCGAATGTGATAGTACTTTTCAGGGTTGACTGGTGAACTTTGGTTTGGAGTAGACTCTCTCTGTCTGGTCGCAGACGTGGAAGGTGTTGGTTCAGGTTCGCTCATGTCTTCTATTTGAGCGAACACTTCTTTTCGTGTGTGAGGCGATACGTCACTTCGCTGCCTCTTACGTTCTTCTTCTCTCTCACTGAAATCGTGCGATCGTTTCATCTCGATTGCTGATTCAGAAATGATTTAACCAAGTTCATTCTTTCCATATATACCCTCTCTACCTCTCGTTGTGACAATGACTTGGTATATTTCACAAGGCAAGTGAAAGCCAAGCATATAGGAACCCAACGACAGCGTTGCGTCTTAAACACCTCATGCATCTTGACGACCCTTCGATTCAAACCCTACCACGAAAGAAAATAGTTGCAAGAAAAATAAAACAGACAGTTGGTGTCTTCAAGAGAGCTAGAGACGGCACTGTGTCGCTGGGACACGTACGTACGTACTCCAGAAAACTACGCTACTCGACAACGTGAGTGTGCTTGTCAAAATGTTTGTCAGTTTCAAAACGCGAACCAGTACTGTGTCCGTTTAATATTTGATGTGGCAAGAAGAAATGGTACAATACGCAACAAAGGGTTTGTACGTTTACACTCCAATCTGTCTGTACTGCAATGGTAACAGCGCTCTTGCGTTGGCATTATTTTGCCACACTACCTTTTAAATAAAACAATGCATCACTCATCATAAACGATTTCATTGGCTATACTTATTTTCTTACCGCTTTCGCTTCGAATTGACTTCAGTACCTTTTCGCACAGCGACAAGATCGGACGTGTTTTTTTATTCTGCGTCGGGTCGCTACACTACTTGCCCTGAATTTACAACCAAACAATGTGTTACACATTGTAATTGACTTCATTGGCTAACCGATATTTTACACTTCTGTCTCTGTTGATGTGAGTGTGCTTGTCAAAATGTTTGAGTAAGATTAAAAATGTTTGTTAGTTTCAAAACGCGAACCAGTACTGTGGCCGTTTAATATTTGATGTGGCAAGAAGAAATGGTACAATACGCAACAAAGGGTTTGTATGTTTACACTCCAATCTGTCTGCACTGCAATGGTAACAGCGCTCTTGCGTTGGCATTATTTTGCCACACTACCTTAAAAGAAACCCCAATGCATCACTCATCATAAACGATTTCATTGGCTAAACTTATTTTCTTACCGCTTTCGCTTCGAATTGACTTCAGTACCTTTTTGCACAGCGACAAGATCGGACGTGTTTTTTTTTTTTATTCTGCGGCTGGTCGCTACACTACTGTCAACAAGCCCTGAATTTACAACCAAACAATGTGTTACACATTGTAAGTGACTTCATTGGCTAACCGATATTTTACAATTCTGTCTCTATTGATGTGAGTGTGCTTGTCAAAATGTTTGAGTAAGATTAAAAATGTTTGTTAGTTTCAAAACGCGAACCAGTACTGTGGCCGTTTAATATTTGACGTGGCAAGAAGAAATGGTACAATACGCAACAAAGGGTTTGTACGTTTACACTCCAATCTGTCTGCACTGCAATGGTAATAGCACACTTGCGTTGGTATTATTTTGCCACACTACCTTTAATAAAACCCCAATGCATCACTCATCATAAACGATTTCATTGGCTATACTTATTTTCTTACCGCTTTCGCTTCGAATTGACTTCAGTACCTTTTCGCACAGCGACAAGATCGGACGTGTTTTTTTATTCTGCGTCTGGTCGCTACACTACTTGCCCTGAATTTACAACCAAACAATGTGTTACACATTGTAATTGACTTCATTGGCTAACCGATATTTTACACTTTCTGTCTCTGTTGATGTGAGTGTGCTTGTCAAAATGTTTGAGTAAGATTAAAAATGTTTGTTAGTTTCAAAACGCGAACCAGTACTGTGGCCGTTTAATATTGATGTGGCAAGAAGAAATGGTACAATACGCAACAAAGGGTTTGTACGTTTACACTCCAATCTGTCTGCACTGCAATGGTAATAGCACACATGCGTTGGTATTATTTTGCCACACTACCTTTAATAAAACCCCAATGCATCACTCATCATAAACGATTTCATTGGCTATACTTATTTTCTTACCGCTTTCGCTTCGAATTGACTTCAGTACCTTTCGCACAGCGACAAGATCGGACGTGTTTTTTTATTTCTGCGGCTGGTCGCTACTCTACTTGCCCTGAATTTACAATCAAAACAATGTGTTTACACATTGTAAGTGACTTCATTGGTCAGTCGATATTTTCCACCGCCTTAGCTTCAAATTGGTTTCACTTGTTATTCGCACCATATGATCAGACACGTTTTTCTGTACCTGACCATTAGTCACTTCACAAACAATAAAACTAAAACACAAATGATCACGCCATGAGCGGCTCATGGAAATTATGTTAGTCATGTTACGAAATATAGCACGACTTGTTTGGATGTACTTTTCTGTGGTCACTCTTTAATTACATGCGTCTTCAGTTCACTCTTGTGATATTTTTTGTAAAGGGTGTATTTTTTCTATGGATGTGATTGTGTTATGTTCTATATGTTCTTTTATGTTTTCAGTGATTTTACTTTATATCGATATTTTAATTTAGATGTATAGACTATGTAGTCTGAAATAAAGAATTCTTATCTTATCTTATGTAAATGGAATGAGTGTTTCTTTGAAACTTTCATATTGAAAATGTGCCATAAAAACAAACGTACGTGTCGTCATATTTTTAAAGTAGGAATACATGATCTCTCTCTCTCTCTCTCATTGTAGTTTTTGATTTATACCCTAATGGAATAATGTTCCCGTTTGAAGATACCTCTCCAAAATTGTGATCAGTAGTCACCATAATTACGTGAACTGTTCGTCATGTCATTTTTTTTTCAAACGTTTACACTCTAAAAAATTGTAGAACGATTTTTTTTCTTCCATCAGTAAATCTTTGTATGAAATAAAAGCTTGAGTTTGCACAATTCTGGTATCTTAACTTTATCCGGTTTTGGAACTGCAATATGTCACGCATTTTTTTTCTTTTAACGTTAGATTTACAGTTTGTCAGAAAAAAGACAATCACACGGCTTTTTTAAGAATGAAACAAATGACATTGCACTGTATAACCCTGCCTATGGTTAACTCTGAATTCTAAAGTCAAAACATGGGTTCAGGAAAAAAATGTAACAATGTTCGTCCTATCCTCAGTGTAAACTGAGAGAATATAGGACGAACATTGTTACATTTTTTTCCTGAACCCATGTTTTGACTTTAGAATTCAGAGTTAACCATAGGCAGGGTTATACAGTGCAATGTCATTTGTTTCATTCTTAAAAAAGCCGTGTGATTGTCTTTTTTCTGACAAACTGTAAATCTAACGTTAAAAGAAAAAAAATGCGTGACATATTGCAGTTCCAAAACCGGATAAAGTTAAGATACCAGAATTGTGCAAACTCAAGCTTTTATTTCATACAAAGATTTACTGATGGAAGAAAAAAAATCGTTCTACAATTTTTTAGAGTGTAAACGTTTGAAAAAAAAATGACATGACGAACAGTTCACGTAATTATGGTGACTACTGATCACAATTTTGGAGAGGTATCTTCAAACGGGAACATATTCCATTAGGGTATAAATCAAAACTACAATGAGAGAGAGAGAGAGAGAGAGAGATCATGTATTCCTACTTTAAAAATATGACGACACGTACGTTTGTTTTTATGGCACATTTTCAATATGAAAGTTTCAAAGAAACACTCATTCCATTTACATAAGATAAGATAAGAATTCTTTATTTCAGACTACATAGTCTATACATCTAAATTAAAATATCGATATAAAGTAAAATCACTGAAAACATAAAAGAACATATAGAACATAACACAATCACATCCATAGAAAAAATACACCCTTTACAAAAAATATCACAAGAGTGAACTGAAGACGCATGTAATTAAAGAGTGACCACAGAAAAGTACATCCAAACAAGTCGTGCTATATTTCGTAACATGACTAACATAATTTCCATGAGCCGCTCATGGCGTGATCATTTGTGTTTTAGTTTTATTGTTTGTGAAGTGACTAATGGTCAGGTACAGAAAAACGTGTCTGATCATCTCACGGTGCGAATAACAAGTGAAACCAATTTGAAGCTAAGGCGGTGGAAAATATCGACTGACCAATGAAGTCACTTACAATGTGTAACACATTGTTTGATTGTAAATTCAGGGCAAGTAGAGTAGCGACCAGCCGCAGAATAAAAAAACACGTCCGATCTTGTCGCTGTGCGAAAAGGTACTGAAGTCAATTCGAAGCGAAAGCGGTAAGAAAATAAGTATAGCCAATGAAATCGTTTATGATGAGTGATGCATTGGGGTTTTATTAAAGGTAGTGTGGCAAAATAATACCAACGCATGTGTGCTATTACCATTGCAGTGCAGACAGATTGGAGTGTAAACGTACAAACCCTTTGTTGCGTATTGTACCATTTCTTCTTGCCACATCAAATATTAAACGGCCACAGTACTGGTTCGCGTTTTGAAACTAACAAACATTTTTAATCTTACTCAAACATTTTGACAAGCACACTCACATCAACAGAGACAGAAGTGTAAAATATCGGTTAGCCAATGAAGTCAATTACAATGTGTAACACATTGTTTGGTTGTAAATTCAGGGCAAGTAGTGTAGCGACCAGACGCAGAATAAAAAAACACGTCCGATCTTGTCGCTGTGCGAAAAGGTACTGAAGTCAATTCGAAGCGAAAGCGGTAAGAAAATAAGTATAGCCAATGAAATCGTTTATGATGAGTGATGCATTGGGGTTTTATTAAAGGTAGTGTGGCAAAATAATACCAACGCAAGTGTGCTATTACCATTGCAGTGCAGACAGATTGGAGTGTAAACGTACAAACCCTTTGTTGCGTATTGTACCATTTCTTCTTGCCACATCAAATATTAAACGGCCACAGTACTGGTTCGCGTTTTGAAACTAACAAACATTTTTAATCTTACTCAAACATTTTGACAAGCACACTCACATCAATAGAGACAGAATTGTAAAATATCGGTTAGCCAATGAAGTCACTTACAATGTGTAACACATTGTTTGGTTGTAAATTCAGGGCTTGTTGACAGTAGTGTAGCGACCAGCCGCAGAATAAAAAAAAAAAACACGTCCGATCTTGTCGCTGTGCAAAAAGGTACTGAAGTCAATTCGAAGCGAAAGCGGTAAGAAAATAAGTTTAGCCAATGAAATCGTTTATGATGAGTGATGCATTGGGGTTTCTTTTAAGGTAGTGTGGCAAAATAATGCCAACGCAAGAGCGCTGTTACCATTGCAGTGCAGACAGATTGGAGTGTAAACATACAAACCCTTTGTTGCGTATTGTACCATTTCTTCTTGCCACATCAAATATTAAACGGCCACAGTACTGGTTCGCGTTTTGAAACTAACAAACATTTTTAATCTTACTCAAACATTTTGACAAGCACACTCACATCAACAGAGACAGAAGTGTAAAATATCGGTTAGCCAATGAAGTCAATTACAATGTGTAACACATTGTTTGGTTGTAAATTCAGGGCAAGTAGTGTAGCGACCCGACGCAGAATAAAAAAACACGTCCGATCTTGTCGCTGTGCGAAAAGGTACTGAAGTCAATTCGAAGCGAAAGCGGTAAGAAAATAAGTATAGCCAATGAAATCGTTTATGATGAGTGATGCATTGTTTTATTTAAAAGGTAGTGTGGCAAAATAATGCCAACGCAAGAGCGCTGTTACCATTGCAGTACAGACAGATTGGAGTGTAAACGTACAAACCCTTTGTTGCGTATTGTACCATTTCTTCTTGCCACATCAAATATTAAACGGACACAGTACTGGTTCGCGTTTTGAAACTGACAAACATTTTGACAAGCACACTCACGTTGTCGAGTAGCGTAGTTTTCTGGAGTACGTACGTACGTGTCCCAGCGACACAGTGCCGTCTCTAGCTCTCTTGAAGACACCAACTGTCTGTTTTATTTTTCTTGCAACTATTTTCTTTCGTGGTAGGGTTTGAATCGAAGGGTCGTCAAGATGCATGAGGTGTTTAAGACGCAACGCTGTCGTTGGGTTCCTATATGCTTGGCTTTCACTTGCCTTGTGAAATATACCAAGTCATTGTCACAACGAGAGGTAGAGAGGGTATATATGGAAAGAATGAACTTGGTTAAATCATTTCTGAATCAGCAATCGAGATGAAACGATCGCACGATTTCAGTGAGAGAGAAGAAGAACGTAAGAGGCAGCGAAGTGACGTATCGCCTCACACACGAAAAGAAGTGTTCGCTCAAATAGAAGACATGAGCGAACCTGAACCAACACCTTCCACGTCTGCGACCAGACAGAGAGAGTCTACTCCAAACCAAAGTTCACCAGTCAACCCTGAAAAGTACTATCACATTCGAGAGACGGAAAAGCGCTCCTCTAGAAAATTTAGAACCACGGCTTACACCTACACGGTGAAGTTTAAAGATTTCAAGTCCGACGTATCGTTGGAGAAAGCAGAAGGGTTCATCACCGAGATGTGGGATTCTTTGCTCACCACACTCAAGCGACAATGTCAACCCAAAGAAGACGATCGCTTGACACTATCCATACAACACGACAGCTTGAAATCCCCTGTTTGGATCGAGTTTAGCAGACCCGCAGAACTGACCCCTTCCAAAGTCATGGACAAAATACAACAGGTGCAACAATCCAATGACAAGTTTGACATCACCGATGGTAAAGCCACACTGAAAATGGCTCACGTCTCTCTTCCTCAAGGGACAGGACGCAAAAAGGTCTTATTGGTGGACGACCTTCGCAACACCAAAACGAGTCTCATCCGAATTAACAACCCTCATGACCAGATGTGTTTAGCCCGTGCCATCGTGGTGGGACGAACCTATGCCAACAAGAACGACACGGTAGAATGGAAAAGAACCTGGAAAACTATTCAACAATCCGACCGAGCCAAACAACGAAATGAAGCAGAACTCCTGTTACAACAAGCCGGACTGTCCAAAGACACACCCTGTGGCATTCCTGAGATGCAAAAATTGCAAGATGCCCTAGCTCCACGCTACACCTTGAAAGTGCACCCTCAAGAAATGCGCGGGCCTCTGTTGTTTCGAGGCCAACATTTTAAGGACGGAAAATACATTCACCTTTATCATCACGATGAACATTTCGATACCATTACCAGTATCACTGGATTCCTGGGATATGTTTATTATTGTGAGAAATGTGACTATGGTTATAATAATCGAGAGCAACACAAACATTGTGGATGGAAATGCTCAGGATGTTTGGCCTCTCAACCCTGTCTGAGCGAAGAACCAGTGCCTTGTTCAACTTGTCTGCGCACGTTTGTCAGCCCTACATGTTACCAACAACATTTGAAGACACAAGGTTCACAGAAGAAATGCGCTTGTCAACTGCTGAGATTGTGCCCCGCGTGTGGACAAGGCATACGTACCAATAGTGTCAAG
This sequence comes from Sinohyriopsis cumingii, assembly GCA_028554795.2. Classification (NCBI taxonomy): domain Eukaryota; kingdom Metazoa; phylum Mollusca; class Bivalvia; order Unionida; family Unionidae; genus Sinohyriopsis; species Sinohyriopsis cumingii. Next base: position 47,815,024 of record CM068841.1, on the reverse strand, counting down.
GCACACGTATGTTCAGGAAAGAAAAAATGTCACATTTGTCACCACATCGTGGACTTGGAACACCAATGTTACGTGCAAAAATACCAACCCCCACCAGAGAAAGAGGACGGTCACAAGAGGAAAGGCAATTTCATCTTTTTCGATTTCGAATGCATGCAAGAGACTGGCATTCACATTCCTAATTTCTGCGTGGCTCATCGAGCGTGCGAGAAGTGTATTCAAGAACCTATCTTCAGTTATTGCCCTCACTGCAGCAAAATTCCTGGAGGGCGTGAAAAAATCTTTCGAGGACCAAGGACGCTAGACGATTTTGCCAAATGGGTCTTAGACCCCATCGACAAGACATGGAGCAAAGAGGACATCGAACGTTACCGAGATTGTCATCGCCATGCCACAGTGATGGCTCACAATTTCTCCGGATACGATGGACAGTTTCTTTTGAGGTACTATACGGAACATGGCACCGAACGTCCTAAAGTCACTTTGAACGGAGCCAAAATCATTTTCATGCAAGTGGGACAACTGCAGTTTAAAGATTCGATGAGTTACTTGGCCATGCCTTTGAGTCGAATGCCTAAAACGTTTGGAATGACAGAAATGGCTAAAGGGTACTTTCCACACTTTTTCAATACGGAAGCCAATCAACATGCCGTTCTACCCCATTTGCCTGAGGCTCACTATTACGACCCCGACAACATGCGTACCGAACAACGAGAAGATTTCTACGCTTGGTACCAGGCTCATGCCTCTGACCCCTTCGACTTTCAGGAAGAAATGTTAAAGTATTGTCGTTCCGACGTGGACATTTTACGACGTTGCTGTGGAAAATTTCGAGAACTGTTCATGGAACACGGAGGGGTCGATCCTTTGAAAGAAGCTTGCACCATTGCCAAAGCGTGTTCCTTAGTGTACCGCCAACGATTCATGCCTCAAAAGACCGTGGCTGTCATCAGTCCTCAAACGACCAACTATGTCAAGCGTCAATACTCGGTCAAAGCCCTACGCTGGTTACATTACTTGTGCGACAAGGAAGGCAAATGGATTCAGCATGCCCGCAACGGAGGAGGCGAAAGGACCATCGGAACGTATTCGGTCGATGGCTGGGACTTAAAAAACCCCAAGATCGTGTATGAGTTTAACGGTTGCTTATTTCACGGATGTCCCGTCTGCTACCCTGACCGTGACACTAAAAATCAGTTTTTACAACGGACCATGGAAGACCTGTACCAGGACACTTGTCAGCGACGCTTGAAGTTAGAACAGCAAGGATACCAAGTGGTGGAAATGTGGGAACACGAATACGATCACCGTTTGAAAATCGATCCCGAGTTTAAACGTGTCGTGGAAAGTTATCAGTTCATGGACCCGTTGAACCCGAGGGATAGTTTGTACGGAGGAAGGACCAATGCCACCTGTTTGCTGTACCAAGCCGACGAAGAGAAAGGAGAAGAAATCAAATACTTGGATGTGTGTTCGCTGTATCCCTACGTGTGCAAATATTGTCGCTTTCCTACAGGGCATCCGCGATTGCTGACGGAACACATCGACCTGGTCAACATTCGACAATACGAAGGCTTGATCAAGTGCAAAGTTTTGCCTCCCACGAACCTATACCATCCCGTCTTACCTCACCATTGTCAAGGCAAACTGATGTTTCCCTTGTGCCGTACTTGTGCCGAAACGTGCAACCAAGATCAGCCTTGTCAGCACACCCAGGAAGAACGGGCCTTGACGGGAACCTGGGTCAGCGTAGAATTGTTCAAAGCTATGGACATGGGATACCAACTGTTAGAAGTGTACGAAATTTGCCACTTTCCCAAGACACAACAATACCACAAGGGTGACCCTACTCAGAAAGGCATTTTCGCAGACTACGTGGATGCCTTTTTGAAACTGAAGCAAGAAGCCAGCGGCTATCCTTCCTGGTGTCACACTCCCGAAGACCAAATAAAATTCAAAGAGAAATACCGGGAACAAGAAGGCATCACTTTAGACCACATCGAGAAAAACGAAGGCAGGCGATCGTTTGCCAAAGTGATGTTAAATTGCTTGTGGGGTAAAATGGCACAACGACCGTGTTTACCCAAGACGGAATATTTGACAGAACCTTCCCGCTACTTCCAGATGATTCACGACAAAACCAAATACATGAAACACGTGGACGTCGTTCGAGAGAATTTAATCTTGGTCAATTACGAAGAAGATCTGGACTTTGTACAAGACGACCCTTTTGGAAATGTCATCATTGCGGCTTACGTGACAGCTCATGCTCGCTTAAAATTGTACGAAGCTTTAGAACTGTTAGGGGATCGCGTCCTGTACTTTGACACGGACAGTTGCATCTACATCGATCGACCGGGTCAGCAACACCCTAACATCGAAGGAGACCGTTTAGGAGCCTGGACAGACGAACATCCTGACGACAAGATTCTAAGTTTCGCGAGTGGCGGTCCTAAAAATTACGGCTACGAATACCGGGACCCACAAGGAGAAGTGCACACAGAGTGTAAAGTGAAAGGATTGACTCTGAATTATCGTACCAGTCGTGTGGTCAACTTTGGCGTATTGAAAGAAGCATTGCAGTCTGGAGAGGATGCAAATTTTAAAGTGACCACCTACCAGCCGAACAAGATTGTACGTTTACCCACTCACCACATCGTCAGTCGACCCTTGGAAAAAGTCTATCAAATCGTGTACCAGAAGCGAGTGCGACTTCCCAACCACTTTACTTTGCCGTACGGTCACATCAATATTGGTCAGCATATAAAAAAGGACAACGTCCAAGACCAACAGTTCATTGTCACTACTAAGACCAATTGAGAAAAAATGAATCCCTTCAAACAGCAAGTATAGAGCGTAAGACTCAAGTCCAACGAGAAACTCGGGTGTGATTCTTTGCCTCACTATCACATCACCAATGCAGTAACACATCTTAGTTATTTATGTACTAACGCCATGACAAACTACGTGCAGTTAGTGAAACTTCCAGACCACAAAACTTTACCTTATGGACATACTGATATCACCCAGTATAAAAAGGGACGACTTCCAAGAACGACACTTCATTGCGAGGACAAGCAACGAGAAAGATGAATCACTCTACGCAGATGAAAAAAGAGAAGGAACAAACATCACTGACCTCTTTCACTACCATACCGTCACAGCAAAGTGCGTCCAAGAAGGGAAAGGATTCAGTAGACCTACAGGAGTATTTTAGCATCCAAATGACTCAGACAGCGACCTCAAGAAAATTTAGAACGACAACTTACACCTACACGGTGAAATTTAGAGACTTCGCGTCTGACATTTCAGCCGAGGAAGTAGCAGGTTTCATTACGGACCTACTTGACTCACTGTTAGAGGAACTCAAATGTCATTGCCAAGTCAAAGATCGAGGTCGTTTGAGCCTATCTATGTATCGCGACAGTTTGAACTCACCTGTATGTCTCGGATTTAGCACACCTGCAGAAATAACTTCGTCCAAACTTTTTAGGGCTATTGAAGACGTGCAGTCGATGAGAGGAAAATTTGACATCAACGAAGGAAAAGTAACCATTCATATGGTATACATTGTACCTCCATGGGAAGAAGACGATGACTGCACTTGATCTGCTTACTGATAAGTGTACCTAGCACGATGGATATAACAACCGATTTATGAATGAAACGGATTAAGTGATGGGAAATATCTACGCTGGGACACAAGTGCTAGCTGACCAGATTTTTAGCAACGTGTGAGACGAATAGAGAGAGAGAAACATGAACTTTGTCCTATTTGATTGCATGTTACTTGTTTTGTGTTAGCTTTTTCTTATAAATGAACATTAAATGTAAACAGGTTTACTAGAGCCAAGAACTAAATAACTAGTAAATAGGTTTGTTTGATGTAGAAATGTTTATGTATTAAATGGATAGTGCTTAGACCAAAGCACAGGCCAGAGAGCCCATGTATATACTTGAATAAATGTTTTGAACCCATACAATAGACTTTTCTTTTTTGAGCCATTATTCTCTCTGTGAGGTTTGTTTTAGAACATTTCTGTCGTCTTTTCTGTGTGTTTAAATGTGTATTTGTATGTTTGTCCCTATCTACCCTTTGTCCTTACAAATACATTAAAATCCCTATAAAATGTTTTGACCCTATAAGCCTCATGACGTCACCCAAAGTTCAATTCCCATTGACATCCAGGTGACATTCCCATGTTCAATTTCCATTTACGACAAAGTGCAAACCCCATATTTTAACGTTAAAGTCCCATTGACGTTAAAGTACCGGTCCTGTTCAATTTCCATGTTCAATTCCCCTTGACGCTCTACAGTTCCATCCATGATAAAATTTCCCATGTTAAATTCCCCTTGACGCCAGAGTGAATCGACTGTTTTTGCATGGTAAGTCCACTTGACGCTAGGGTGACCCCATATACTACTTATATGCTCAGATCTCTCTTTATTCCATCTACAATTTCACACTTTATTTTAATATTTACTCGATCCGGGCAACAACAATACCGAGAGCGATCACCCTCTAGATAACGATAACCAAATAAAGAGGACACCTTGTAAGAAGTTACAATATCATAATACCACACCAGTAGTAGGAGAGAACAACAGCAACCAACACCAAATCACCAACACCCTTACGCAGCATCTGTCAAGCGAACGTTTGTACTGATATTTCCACTAACAAAGGCTGAAGCAGCCTTTTCCTCATCTTTTGAGTCGCCGGTGTAAATTCTTCTGTAGTTTTTTAATTCGTATAGTAGTTCATTATAAGAGTTATGAAAAAGTGGAAGGATTTGTCTGAGATTGTTTTCCTTCACGCAGCATGTAAAGTGCTTCAGGTTGTTTAACAAACCAGGAAGGTGTTTCAGTAGCAGTGGACTTTTTGATATTTGAAAGGTCAATTTTGTGCTGTCAAGGCTGGAAGATATTCTAATGCCAAAATTAGGTATAACATTTGGATTATTTTTGTGCAATGTTTTGTACGTAGATTGTAAAACAGAAGCAAAAGCGGGCTTTAGTGCGCTGGCAGTCACCCGAAACAAGCATTTATTGTCTAATTATCCTTTGTGCACACCATTTACATTCCGTTATTGAAAGCCTTTGTGTATTGTCTTTGTCATTGCATCGTTATGTTTTATGTACTTGTATCGCTCTTTGGTAATAACCCTCTTAACCCTCTTTTGATACAGAAATTATTATCGTGCGACATTCTTTCCGTGGTGCTACTTACAGTATATTGCGTGTGCGATATAATATTTAGAACGATTCAAACAATCTATTGCGAAAAATATTCGGGCCCAATCTAATATTTGGAAACATTTCTGATAAAAAAAAGGCATTTTAGCTAACTACTAGCATATGTTAATTTGTAAGTTGCATCGTAAGCTTTTAAGGAGAAAAGTTGTTTTCTGTTTGAATGTTTCCTAATTTCTCTAGTCCACTGAAACTGTCTCGCTTGTTGATTCACCGTGATTTCTGTGTACTGAATCGTATCTGATTCATATCTTGTTCGTGTGTTGGCAAGCTTCTCAGCGTTTCCCGTTATATTACATCAAGAGTGTAGCTAATGAATTGTAGTCGTCAGTACAGTAGAACTTCGAATATCCGTCAGGGTGCGGGATCGATACTATGACGGATATGAGAATAGACGGATAATATAATATGTACATTAAAAGTAGTATACAAATCATAATATCTACATATGTACATGTGCCTGTTTTTAATATTTTGGCACACAATGCCCTGGCGGTTAACAGGGTGCCGGATAATCGAAGTTCTACTGTATCAATATTTAAAATTTTAAAAACGCTTTAATGTCATTACAATGTCCTTTGCAAGATTCATATATCGAACATGTGGCAAAATCATCCATTATAAGGAATTGAATATTTAATACATCCATTATAAGGAATTGAGATTTAATGGGAATGCTATTTTGAGCAGAGATATGTTGTTTTCTTTTATTTCAAAATACTTACTTTTGTTATATTCTTTTGAGCCAATACGTTTGCTATAAAACAGAAATAGATGTGTGTGGGTGTTTAGGATTTTTTAACGTATCTTTAAGAATTTTTCAGTCATATCGCTACGATGTCTGTAGTTTGGCAGTTTTATGTCCCACCCAGTCACATTATCCTGACACCAGGATGACCAGTCCTAACACTAACCTCTTAATGCTGAGCGCCACGCGAGGCAGCTGTTATTACCACTTGTGTAGTTTTTGGTATGACTCGGCCGGGGTTCCAACCCACGACCTTCCGCTTCCAAGGCATACGCTCTAACCAATAGTCCACCGGAGCGGTCTACAGAACTAGATAGATTTACAGCTATTTGAGAGCCGCAAATTAAACAAAATTATTAGGCCCCTACTGCAAGAATATTACTTTCTTTGTATCTAATATAATTCCGCTTTAATGGGGCACATATATTGGTATATTCTGAAACGCCGCGTTAGAACAAGACGAAAATGTGAGCAGAATTATTGATAGCTGTTATCTTTACCACCTTAGGTCACTTAATCTAAAGTACATTAGCGAAGGTCTCAAGAGAATAAAGGTCTCAAGAGAATAAACATGCATACAGAACTATAATAAATATCTCATATTATGTTGGTTCGTTAGATCTTAACTTCATAATGTAACCGTTGTGTCCGCAAGGGCTCACGGGTTAGCGTGCGAGATTCGCAACATGAATCGGATCAAATAATTTTTTCATGGAAATGACCAAGTACGTATCTACAAAGGAACGCGAACTGTGTTCATCGAACATGTATGCTGCATTATCAATGTCTGAAAATATTTTTAAACGAAGATCTACCCAAGTGTGACTGGCCTACAGGCAGACAGACAAAATAATCCCATATAACACTTAAGGCACGACAAAAAGTAGCATCCATTGGGGAAAATCTTCATTTATTTGATCAACGTACCTGAATGATTACATAAGAATGAAATGTTTATTGAAACAATCGGTACCTACACAGACATTTTATTTCCCAAGGACTGTCAAGAGTAGTAATAGCGCTCGTATGTACTGACACGCTGTAGATAAGAAACTGAAGACTCTCTGCCTTGATAAGGTCTTATCTAAACCAAATAAACAGTGAAGTTAAGTAATTGATCGTGTATGCAGCAGCATGCTGTATGTAGCCAAGTAAAGACTGTCTACTTTGATAAAGTATTATCACAGCCAAGTAAACTCTACATGGCTCAGCAAGGCAACATTTTGGTAGCTAAAGAAGAGGTGCATGCATTCATCGTCAGGTGTATTGTAGGCGCAGGTGCAGAACGTTCTCATGCGGAATGTCTCGCAGATAATTTGGTCCTGGCCGACTGCAGAGGTCACACGACACACGGTCTACTTAGGACATGTAAGTTTTTCATACTTTTTCAGTTACAAATATCTGCTTAACCGAATAAGGTCAAATGTAACATTCAATGTTTCATAAGTTGAATTTGTTACTAGGACAACGTGTGATACTTGTGCTCTAAATATTTGTCTTGATACTGAAGATGACGCATTGCAGAATTAGCTTGCCAGTAGCTTCTCGTGGGTCGGTGGTTCTTTCCGGGGTTTTCCCGGGTTCTTCCTCCACCATTAATACTGGCCGCCATATGTGGCCTATCGTGTGCTGAAAAATGGCGTTAAACCCCACAACAATAACAACAACAGCAGAATTAGCTCATAAAGCGATTCTAATTAAAATATAGAACAAAAATGAAGACACAGAGAAAGCTGCCCTTTGTCAATTTATAACACTATTTTCATTTTATCGACATTGTTACAACAGTTGCGGAAATGCCGAGGGTTTGACTTACTGATTTCGTTCAGACTGACTTTGATCCAAAACACCTCGGGGTGAAAGAAAAAACTCATAAGGTCGCATCAAGGCTATAAATTAAAGCCAGGTCATGACGCGCAATGATCGCCTGTGCAGTGATAGCGATCGTATCGATTCTGGCGTAGGAAGCAAACTGAAAATGCATTAATACATGTAATCTCAATCCGTAAAACCTAAATGTATACATACATTTACTGATACTTGGACATTCATTTAAATTAGAACAATATCAACGAATAATGGATGTAATTATTCTATCTTCGTATCTGCCTCTTGTTTTTCTCTTTTTTAATTCCTTTTTGTTATGCCCACATATCCTTCTAGACAGTTGGCAAATTGTCTAAGGCACTTTAATGATTGCTTCTCTGATTGAACCTACATTTCTGATCAATTTTCTAGCACTGTACGTCAAAGATTTAAAAAGTGATATCACCAATGGCTCAGGAATACCAACAATTCTGAAAGAGACTCCTGCCATTGCGCTTGTAGATGGCAACAACCTCTTGGGTAAGCAATATAAAATATTTATTATTTTTGTGTGCACATTATAACATATTTTAGCACATGAACTGAGTTCCCTTCATTTATTCCTTCCTTTTAAATTCGTTGAAAAAGATATTTAACAGTTGTTCTCTTTCCCTTTCATTTCCGACATTGGTTTGTACAATTTCTTTTCTACCATTCATAAACCTGTGTCAATATTCCTTAGATACCAATTTGCACCCCTTCAATACACAAATCCTATCTCTTCAATACACATTTTATAGCCACATCAGAATCAAAAAAGTGTTCTACCGACGGCGAAGTGTAGACTTCATAAGCATTGCCAATAAGTACACTTTGTAACAATAATCTCCTATTCTCTCTTGGCAATTGCAAGTTTGCAAGCATTTTTTTGCAAAATTGGGGGAGATTTTATCTCTTGTTTTTTATTAAAGAAACGGGGTACTAACCTAACATTTCTGGCAAGATCCAAACCTGAACGTTTGTGTAAATGGGTGAAGCTGGGTCCGCCTTGAGTTCTGATTATTTTAATCTTTATTGCATTTCTCTCTCTCTCTCTCTCTCTCTCTCTCTCTCTCTCTCTCTCTCTGTATCTATTTCACCTTTAAGCCTTTCTGAATTTGCATGTCTATCATTCCTGTCTGAAACTGAAGATTTGTTAATTCCAATTCCATCTGGTTTTTGTAACTGTAATTCCTTAACATTTCCAACACCAAAGGCAGACTTACTGATCAAACCAAAGTATAATGATCCAAACGTACCTTACCCACCAATCAAAATAGTATGTATGTTTTGTTTTGTTAAAGAAGCTTTCGTTCAGAAGATTATTATGTCTGCAAGCTCAGGGAACCATTCTATTTTCAAGCTCAGAGAACCATTCCATTTTCAAGCTCAGGGAACCATTCCATTTTCAATATCTCTAAACTCTCATAATCGGGATCTTCCACTTAGTTAGAATTGTGAATGCATGCTGGCTTCACTAAAGATTTTTCTTAATTGTGGTCTTAAAATCTTTACCTGGGATAATGAAAATTGCGAAATAATGTTAATTTAAATTTTAAAGGCAAGTTTCAATATATCTGGAATGTTTTAAATAAATTCAGATCACAAACGATCCCCCTCATTTTGTTAAGACTCTAGGTTTAAAAAACAAGTAACATAAAAAAGTGAAACCAACAATTGAATCGAAATTGAACAACAAAATGTTTCCCTAAAATATAAAGTGACAGTTCCAAAGACACTTACAATATTGTACATTAAATCTCAAATAATCATAGATGTACTATCACATGTCTAAAAGTATAGAATGTTCCGAATGAATTCCAGTAATCCTGAATGTCATGATGTCCCACAATGATGTAATGAAGAAGATGAGTTTGAATGAGTTCTCAATAATTACGAAGTCCAAAACGTCAATGAGCACTTTGTAATCCACACGGATAATTTAAATAAATGATTCCTCTCAAATTATATCTGAATTCAAACAATAATGATTCTATAGACTGAACTTAACATAGGACTGAAATCTTTGTTTACACATCTCTATTGATATAAAAACTGTCACCTGATTTATGACGCTAAACATTGCTCTGGAATTCGCTTGGTGTGGCTCATTTTACAATGGAAAATTTCATCAAGATTTCAATAAGGTCGTTTCCAGACCATTCTAAGCTCGTAAACAAGGTTAGTCCTTGAACTCAAGAGCTTTAGTAAATACGTTAAACAAGATGCCAAAAGTCAGGTAGGCACAACCCTTAACATGACAAAAGTCAGGTATACAATATAGCCTAAGTATATACAACACATTTATTTCTACATAGGATTTTCATACTAAGTTCTGAGAAACACGTTCGGCATTATTACTATCTTCAAATTGCCATAGAGGTTAATTAACATATGCTCACCAAACATTTAATAACATTGCATGTATCAATAAGTTTAGCACAGAAAGATTTGCATGCATATACGTCATATCTACTTCCATATATCCACTCTCTCTCTCGATCGATATAACGATAGCTAATTTTAAAAGAACGGTATAGTCGATACTTTGATAAATCGGTACTTAGTATTTGTGATTGCACAAACTTTAAATTGGCACACACACACACACACACACACACACAAGTACACGCAAAATACATATTCTCATATTTCAACTGCAGGACCCGTGGTGGGCAGGTTTTGTATGGACATGGCTATTCGAAAAGCACAAGAAATTGGTATTGGCTTCGTCACAGCTAGAGGTACTTTGCTGCATTAAACGTAATTTTTTCAATCCTTCTGAAATGTTAAACCACTAAGAAAAGAGTACTAAAACCATTTTGTCATAAACTCATTGAAAGACAGAGGAAATAGAATGAAACTGAAATCTTTTTGGAAAGGAGACTATGTTCCTAATCTTAGTTACGAAATGCGTGTATAATAGCGGAGTCTACACCATCAACAAGAACATTGGTTGAAAATACTGCTTCGTATAAGTATATATGTGTAAAAAAAATACTGACACACTTTTGGGGTCAAGATAGTCTCTTGAGAAGGCGTTTAAGAACCCCCAAAACCACAAAGCACATCGGATTATGGATGTATCAAACACTGCAGTACTGGAAGAAAGAAAAACATATATGACTAGGCATAATGTCTCCCAACATTGACACTGTGATAAAGACATTCTTTGTCTGATAGAGACATTCATTGTCAGAATATAGATTGACGGTGGCTAAATGTGTTGTAAATAAATTGAAACACATTTACCGTATCTAAACAATGATTAACATAGACTGCATTGAGAGAAGCATTATTTTGAGGCAAAAACTGGGAACATGGAGAAAAATGAAATATGGCAATACATCCATACCTTAAAGATTTTGATGGAATATCTACTAGATTTATCTTAATGAATTTATTAGTATTAAACGGCACATAAGTAAAAATATTCGCCATCTTATGGTAAGAGTAAAACGTTATAAAATGTAAAAATAAAGAATTGCTTTTGGACTTAACTAAAACTTGAGCATATTATCCTACCGAGAAAATGAAAGTTAGGTTCATTTACTAACGACGTGCAGTGGCAGCCTGGCGAGACTGATTAAGACAGTTTTCACTAATTTGTTGTAATAGACAGAAATGGATGCAAACATTTTTATATTACGAAACTGTGAAACCGTTTATTGATGCCCATTTCTGAGCCCTTTTTAAACTTACCTGTACTTTGGGTTCAAAGCATGCATATCGTTAATTTATGGCAGACCCCAAAGTCATCCACGTACAAAGTGAAATCAGTTCCTGGACTAAGGCATTTCCTGGAGCTACACATATCCTGATGGAACCACGAAGAAAGGGTAATTCATACATTAACCGTAACTCTGAACTTTTTATCTGTTAAGAATTAGAGATAACTTTAGGTAGGCGGTCTTTATGGTGTCTAATGAGTAGGTCATTCATTATGTTGTGTTCCATGTGGTGTCATAAGCTTTCACAATGAAAAAGACTGTAACTATGTACTTTTTCATTTTCATTTTTGTTTTATATTTTCTCTTCTAGAAAGCTTCTCTAACAAATGCCTCAAGCCTGAAAAGATGGACAATTGCGCAAATCAAACATCTGAATCCATAGTTAACTTCTGATAGAAATTTGTTGGACTCGGGGTATCATTTATTATTGGAAAAATAGTTTTCTAAATAACTGTTCGTGATATGGGACTATAATCAAAAAGGTCTTTAAGATTCTGTACTGGCATCGCTGTTGTTAGACACCAAGACGGAGGACGTCAGCAATTTTTCAAATTATATTAAAACGTTCGTTAGTGTATTGAGATCTGTATCGGGTAAATGTTTTAACAGTGCATAATAGATATGAACTGGTCCGCTAAATTGTCATGGGTTCGATAAAAAACGTCTTCTAGCTCCCTATTAAGTAAAATTTTATTGTAATCTGTCTTCAGCTTTAGCAGATTTGAAATCTAGCTGTGTATTTTCTCTAAGGTTTCTTACACGGCGGAGTTTACGGCCAATATGCCTGTGTGTGAGTGAGCATAGTCCAGTGGGTCTTAAAGATACATACTGTAAGGGTTCTGGAAATATTGATTAATGTAAATATAATACGTAAACACTCATCTGCAAATATATTTTACAGGTTCCAATCATTTTGGTATCGCTGGTGCTTACAGTGTCCAGGCAATGAAACAAGGTCTTGTGGTATAGTTTTCAGGTTTTACAACTTTACATAAAATGCACCTCCTTAAATTACACTATTAAGCAAGCAATATGATCAATTGTTTTGATACATTTAATTTACAGTTATTGTTAGCGCTATTGTATGTTTCAGTTTATATTGGATCATGTAATGTTTTGCTATGACAACTTCACTTCTCAATTTTTTCACGTTTCCGTATCAAAGTCACCTTTTACAGCAACTGTGTTAGGTATGAAAACAGTTTCAAGGCTGATGTCAAAGGTCACGATTGTTTCTTCCATTCATTAGTATAACTGTTCTTCAGTATACCTCTTTTTTTTCTAATGAAAATGGCATTACAGCAGTGTTTTCCAATCTTTGATGTCAGAGACTAAACAAGCATTTCATTTTGGTGTGATTATAAAATATTTCACCATCAGAACATTCGAGAATACTTTAAGCTATTCGGAACATTCTGTAATGTTGGACTTGTGATAGAACAGTTGGTATTAGTTGGAATTTGATTCACAATACTTTGAGTGTCTTTTAAATTGTCACGTTGTGTTATAAAGGAATACATTGTTGATTTTAATAAACTTGGTTTCGCTTCAACTTTTAAGAGTCTCTTTAAATGTATATATCTTCTATGCACAAACCAATATTATTCAAAAATGTACATGAAATTTGATCGTTCATGTCATGTAATTACAACAATTTGCTTTGCCGTAGGGTATATCCATGACAAACGCCTCACCAGCCCTTATGCCAACAAGAGCAAGAAAGGTAAAAATGTTTCGCAATTTTATCCACAACCTCTGTTAATAAGAGACATTGGAAAAATAACGATACTTGAAGATAATGCAAATTATAATTTACGCCACCTACTAGTTCGTCACAGAAAATAAATTCATAATATTTAATGTAGCTGTATATTCATTTATACTTCTTGCATGAACAATGTCAGTCAATGGCGTTTTCTTTGTATTTTGTTTAGACAAAGTAATAAAAAACATTATCACACTAAAATATCCAGTTGATAGTTTTCTGCACTGAGAAGTGAAGCAAAATATCCCTTTATTAATCGACAGATGGTATTTGGTACAAATCCTATTAGCGTTGCAGCACCAGCAGGGAATGGTGACAATTTTGTGCTGGACATGGCAACATCAGCTGTATCTCTAGGAAAGGTAAAGACAGAGTAATTTGTTCAGACCCAAAGTACAAAGATTTAAAGAAGAAGTTTTATCTTTCACACGTTGTAACACAAATATTTGTAATAGTATATTCACTTCAGTCACATATTACATCGATGATACAAAACCAAATCAGCCATTAGTCTTTTTAAATGCAAATAAAAATAAAATCAAATACGAACAGCATGCATTAATTTGCATAAATGTCTGTAAAATATATTATATTATGCAGGGCTCTCTCTGTCTCTGTCTCTCTGCTTCTCTCTTTATATATATATATATATATATATATATATATATATATATATATATATATATATATATATATATATATATATATATATATATATAATCAGTATTAAACCAAAGTATTTCTCCGAACGGCACAAATTTTCAAATTGAAGGACAAGTATATGTCAGATGGCTGAAACGTTGATAAGACTGGTCGGTGACTTATTAACCGTGATAAATTGACATGATCCTCTTTCTCTCTCTTTCTCTCTCTCTCTCTCTCTCTCTCTCTCTCTGAGTTTAATAGTATGGTTTAATTCACAGGCTAACATTGTAAACGATATAATATCACGTAGTCTTGAAGAGGTTTATATACATATTTTTAATCAGCATTGATGATCCATCGTATTTATGATAAAGGTGCAAGTTTGCAAATTGAAGGGTGAGGATATGCCAGATGGTTGGGGCGTTGATAAAACGGGCCAGGTCAGTGATTAACCTTTATTGAGTGACGTAATTCTCTCTCTCTCTCTCTCCGTTTTATATCAAAATAATTAGGTACAAGAGGAAGCGGGTTTAAGTAATACTCTACAACCTTAAAACCATGATAATCACGCTACAGATTCCCATGATAACAATAAAAAACCCTGGCTGGACTTTTTTAACAACTCTAATATATTATTTAATATTTATAATTTAATATAACTAAAATAGAATGGATTGTTTGCTCAAAATGATTTATATTATGTTATAGTCAACAAATCTCCCGACAAATAATCATTAGGTTCTATCTAATGTTTCGATAAATAAATAATTAAGCAATATGTTAAAACGAAAGGAGCTTGAAAACATATATCTTGTTCGGTCCGTGTATGAAATATTGGATCTGGTATACTAAACTATACCTAACTTTTTCTACATATATCCGTTCAATGAAATTACATTATCACCTATAATATTAATATAAAATATTTCTTTCATCAGTTATCCGTTGTTTACAATTACATGATCAACTATGCATTCAAAGGTGAATTCATTATTCATTCATTTCTTAGGATACGACAGACCCTAGTGAAATTTTGGATGATGGAGGCTTGCATCCGTTGGGAGGTAGAGAAATCACATGTATGTATAAAATCATTTTCTTGTAATCGTTTCTAAATTACCAAATTCGTGTGGTACGTAAGTATGTATGTAGGTATGCATTGAGTTTAACGCAGAGCAGCGCATTCCTGGCTTCGTTGTTTCGAGCGCAGAGAAAAATTATACAAATTCAAATATTGCTTATTTATTTCAAAGAGAAAATTTCCATTTTCAACTGAAAGTAAACATTGACTCCTGGAAGACAAAATTCCAATGATATTAATCAGGAAGGAAGAAAGGAAAGGCCTTCAAAAACAGTCCGAATTTTTGACATATAAACTTTGTGTGTATGAGTCATTTGGATTTTTAAAGTAGCTTTTACACATTTTAATCATGTTTACAGTGTGGCTGTTTTAAGTGATGTCTAGCACTGGGGCATCATGCCGCATACATACAGCATGATGTCCCACCCAGACACATTATCCTGAAAACAGGCCGACCTGTCTTAACACTGACCTCTTTAATACTGAGCGCCTAGCTTGGCACCTGTTAGTACCATTTTATAAGTCTTTGGTATGGATCGGCCGGGGTTCTAAACCGCGACCTCCCCCATCCGAGGGTGACCGTCGCACCACTAGGCCACTATATAAATTACATTTATTTGGAAAATAAAAGAAACATTCTGGCATATATGTGATATATATCCTTACTCGCGTTGACATAGAAAGAAAATGCTATCTCTCAGGTTGGAAGTGCATTCATGCGACAAAATTCTACTATACAGTCAGTGGACACTCTGTATTAAGTCTGCTGGACCGGGTGAAAGTGCACACACTGGACAAGAATGTGCTATGCTGTCAGTGGACCCTGGTTATTAAATTTGCTCGAGATTCATCTTTCTTTTTTGTATGTGGTTATGAGATATTTGTGTCCTATATGTGATTGACACAACTCCACGTCAGCTCTATCATTTGTACAGGATAAATTGTGCCTCTCTCAAAAACAGTGTGATTGATCTCTGAATCTGTGTTACGTCGTTTTCATTGCGATTCTCGAAAGCTGACGAAATGTTCATATTATTATATCACAGCACTTGCTAATGTATGAGTTTAGGAAGGGTTTGATTCGTACACATTGCAGTTCAGACACCGACCTATGTATAAGCAAACGTGTTGAGTAAAAGGTAATGGTTTTATCTCATTTTCTTCCAGCTGGTTATAAGGGATATGGTCTGGCCATGATGGTAGAAATATTGTGTGGGATTCTTAGTGGAGCAAACTACGGACCAAAGATTCGTCACTGGACTTCAAAAGAACAGATTGCTAATCTGGTAAATTTGTCCGTGGATTGTTTGTTGCATGTTACTAGTTTTGGGTTCAGCTGAAGTAAACGGAGGATGGATCGACGAATGTATGGAGTGTTATTTAGGTAGAGGACGATGCTGAATAGAAGGAGCAAAAGAGTAGGTAATACGATGCAAATGGTGGATATTTTGCAGGTCATATATGTCAAAACTCTTCTTTAATTAGAATAAGCTCAGAGTTATGAACCTTGAAAAAATATGAGCACTAGATTGGTACAAGTAAATAAAAAAAGTCTTGTAGTTTTATCAAGACGACGAGTTAAGGACAAAATAAAGCTAGAAATAAATCTCAGACTTAACGATGCATCAGTTAATTTATAATGGTAGTTCCTGGCCTTGAATTTATATAACTTTGCAAACTGATGCTGAGAAATTACTCAAACTTTCGAGATAAAATATCTCCAAAGTTTGTTGTAGATCCTGACGTTTTAAGATGTACCTAATTTTTCTCTTATTCAACATCATTGCAAACTGTAAAATGTTTTGCTTGGGGGAAACTATGGATTGAATTCCTAGCTAAACTCTGAACCTTCAATCTGAAAAGTGTTCAAAATTCCAGTCAAATATTTGATCAACACCATACAAAGTGATATTACTTTTGATCCACTCAGCTATTGTTTGATTGGTTTGAATAAAATCGAACTTCACTTCTAATGAAAATTATATGTCTTACCCTTTTAACAAATGTATTGGTCATTGCAAAACAAAATAGGCTTATGATAGAGGAACTGAAACTTTATCATGACGATGCCATTAAATTTTCAAACTGAAACATATTTTAAAAGGGTAAAGGATACAATTCTGTAATAAAACCTTGGGGGAAAAAAAAGACTTCTTTCTTTCTGTTTACGATAATAAAAAAATAGCTAATATATGCAGTATGCACATAATGCAGCAGTGAGAAAAATACTTACCTGTTTTCTTGGTGCTATTAAAAAGAAAACAGACAACGAATTCATATAATGACGGCACAAAGAAGTGTTCTGATGGCATTCTAGCAATTAGTTAAACGTGGAATTTCTTTACAGGGTCACTGTTTCATTGCCATTAATCCGAATGCATTTGAAAGTGGTTTTGAGGCGAGACTGGCAGACCTTATTCATACCTGCAGGAATTTAGAAACGGTAAGTTAAAAGGTTAGATAGCATCTCTACATACTTTCGGACTCACCTCCCTTCACTCACAGCTCCTATGGTTAGAAACAATACGGTACTTCTACCTGAAAAGCTGTATGAAAAGGGATCATCTTAAGTGAAGTACCAGCAATTTCACATTTTCCCATCACGAATTATAAAGTTAAGTCAGTTCTAAAATGAGTACATATTCTTATGTTTTAGTAAAATGTCTTCAGAAATACAAGAAAATTATAACGAGATTTTGATGAAATAGTTTTTTTTTTTAAATAGATTACAGCTAGGGTCGTACGTCAATCGAGCCATCTTCCTCCTTTGACACTTTAACATGGTCTAAATGTATCCGGTGACTCTATTCGGACTAAAGTAAATCCAGGTAAATCTTGAAATATGCTTAGTGTTCTTCACTGATCATCTACAATATCAAATCTTTTTCTTATATTTCTTTCTTTTTTGTTGGTCTTAAATGATAATCTTACTCAGGAAAGGGATTGGCATGTCAACCTGAACATTACCGGAGTTATGGGAACATTTTGCCATCCACACATATGACCACGCATTGATTTTCATTTTAGGTTCGTTACACAGTACAACATCCACTTTTAACAATACATAATAACCTTTCCTACCTTTAAGGGTAACTAAATCAATTTTAAATTCCTTCCCCGAAGTGAAAAGCCACAAATTTAATTGGACTCTTGGTTTTGGTAATTAAATCGCATTTAAATGATTCTTGTTTTACGGTGTTTGGCTTCCATCACCCCATTGGCCGGCGATGAGCTGCCAGCTTCAACTTTGACAATGACAATATTGTTTTGTATTGCATTGCATTATATTATATTATATTATGTTATATTATATTATATTATATTATATTATATTATATTGTAATCAGTTATTATTGATACAAAATTCAACTTAATATGATATGAAAGATTATTTTAACAATATAAGCCTTGCAGTGCATTGTTGTTTAAAAATGATACAATAAAGTGGAAAAAGTCAGATATGATATATATTACCTCATACTATGTCGCTAGCTTTTAAGAAGAAAGTGTTCTGCAAAGATGAAAGGTGTAAAACTCTGTCAAAATTCTGTAGTAGAAAAACGTTGACCAATAAAGTGAAATTTTTCATATACCTGCAATTTGACCGTCAATGGATAACGAGTACGTCAGGGTACCTTGCATAGCATGATCCTGTAAGAAATTGAGCTCTGTATATTATAAGATCTGGTTGTTGATTAAAGTTAATTGTATAAATTCATTGTCGAGAGAACAATGTGATGAAACCTTTCCTAATTTCTTAATTTTCGATAGATTGAACCAGGTGATACAGTATTAATCCCAGGTGACAGGGCACGTTCCCACATCGAAAACGTCGAGAAAAGTGGGGCAATCGAGTACAGTGCGGAAACGATCAGGCAGTCGGTAAATCTTAATTTATTCACCAACTTTAATAAAAATAATATTTTGAAAAATAAACAAGTTGGACAGTACAAAATAGATAAGATAAAGATTACTCAAAAGAGCATTCAAATGAAGATGTATATTTAAAACGGAGAAATATGTTTAGATGAGTAATTAATTATTCTGATCCCAAAAACGGAGGGTCATGCGATTCGTACGAAACAAATCTTCATAACGTTTGAGTAAACTTTGAATTTGGTGTTTTCATCGTACCATGATCATTTTATCCATATCTGATATCCCTTATTTTCTATGTCTACGAGGTATATTTTGCTTATATCATTTAAATTAATAATAATAATAATAATAATAATAATAATAATAATAATAATACAAATAATAATGATAATAATAATAAAGACGAAGATGATTTTTATTACAATATTTTAGCTGTAGTCGACTAACAAGCTCGAAAAATGTAGCCGTCTGTTTTAACTATGAACTTTGCTTGTCACCACATGATTCTACTTCATTAATCACGAATGTGATGTAATTATTTTTAGTAGTGATAATGTTCTTTATTACCTTTCACATGATACTTAGGCAGCTGTGATAATTTTACAAATTTCATCCTGAAATTCCACAATAGTTTGTATTACATTAGTCTGGCATCAAAGCCTCATTTTGTGTAGATGAAACGTTCAATCACTGGGTTTAACATTTAAATTCCTTTAATAATAGTAAGACTTTTCCTTGGACATTTATGTCGCATTTCTGTATGGTTTGAGGTAAAAGCAACGTTTTACAAAGACACGTGTGTATTTTGTATTTCAGGAAGCTTTAGCCAAAGAGCTTGGAATTCCGATGCTTTGTACAATGAAACAGCTTTGAACGTTAAGTATGGAAGCAAATAAATTTTACATACTTCAAAAGTCGTTACCTCTTTACAAACGAATGCAATAGTTTAAAATTGTTTTCATGCATATAGCAAAGTGATCGTATATGTGAAAAAAGTACAACTTACTTTTTAAAGCTTAAAGAAAGTTTCGATATTCACCAGAATAATTGCTTTTGTGACCAGGAACCTTCAAACCAGAGAGACAAACATATATTATTTAATTTATCTGTTTGATAGTCTCCTGTCTCAAACTGTAGTCTTTTTGTCTGTTCTCTCTATTGTTTATTTAAAGCCAAAATAAATAATGAACAATTATTGCTGAATTCTCGGGGCTCATCAGCCTTGGTGAATTTTAGAGACTAACCAGTCTTGATGCATACTGTAGTCTAACCAGTCTTGATGCATACTGTAGACTAACCAGTCTTGATGCATACTGTAGACTAAACGATCTTGATGAATAATAGAAAATAATTAACCTTCTTCTCCATTGTCACTTGTTTCACTTGTAAACTAGTTTATATTAGACAGTACAATTTACCCACAAGATGTGTATGGTAAATATTGGGACAGTCCTAAAGTGAATGACGTCATAGGTAACGTCGACAACATCTCTGGAGATGAAGAGAGCTTTAAGCTGACGATGCCTGAGAAGATATTAATGTGGTGCCTTCCATACAGAATGTCATTAATAAAAAGAATCGAACAAACCACACAAAATATTGAACACTCAAAAACAAAGAAATATGGATACAACATTTAAAAAATAATGTTTCTAAATATTAACACATAGGCTTTAACCCTCTAACTGACAGTATCGGAAGGGGATGTAGGTTTAATTGATTGACATAGGATCTACGGCACTCCAGTAAGGCTGTATAGCGGCACAAAAAAGGCCATATCATAAATGATTTATTTATGAAAAGTGGTTCACTATCAACGAGCGATGAAAGGTCAAAAAGAAAACGACGACATAGTAAAGATGATACATGAAAGTTCCCAATAAACGGGAATTGTAAATGTTATATATAACAGCTAATCACAGAATAACTGGTATCTAGAGTGATTGACATCATACATGTTGGTTTAAATACTCGAAGCAAAATAGGTTGCGAACAAGCTAAAATTTAGAATAAACGTTAACTTTTTTCAGCCAATTTAAAATGCAAGACATATTTTCTATATTAAACATATTTTCTATATTAAACATATTTTCTATATTAAAAAGCTTATGCATGTCCTATACATCAGGCGTTAGGCGTGATACCCATTCCGATTACTAGCCGGATGTATTTATCTGACTTTACCTGAAGACTGCCTGTCAAGCATTGACTAATACGCGAGTATATAACGCGTACTTTACTATAAATTTCCATTATTCTTGAATGTAAGAAATCAAACGTTTTTGCTAAAAGCAAATTTGTCTAAAAATATGGACTTTCACCAGTTTTAGATGCAAGCATGACAGACGTAACATAATATGCAGACCCTTGTGATTAGAATTATGTTTAATTAATAAAATGACTATAATGATCTCAAGACGCATTATTACCAACGCAGTTAATTAATGTTGACTATGAACGTTACTATGTTCTGGAAATCAATCAGGTAAATGCTCGAAAACACTGTATGTAAATAGCCAGGATCTGAATGATATTAGACTTGCAATGGTAAAGATTCCTATTTTTCAATGGACGTCGAATTTTGGAACATCGGTCACAATTACATCTTGATGAAAGAGAACACTTTCATGTTAATGGTACAAAAGTATAATCAGAAACTTTAGTCAATACCAATGTTTTGTAGACTACGAAGAGTCACGAAAGAAGCATCTACACCAGAGGCATACAAACAAAGACATTAAGTGTATTACCACTTACTACGTATGGAATGCACAATACTGGGATGATTTTTTTTCTCAATCCAACAAAAAACAACTGTTAATAAAACGGTATTTATAGGTTACAGCATTTCTATGGGAAAATATGAAGAGGTTTTCTAACCTATAGAGTACTATTTTAGAAGTGCAGCATTGCGCTAAATAAGTGAGTTCATAATTACCCGTACAAATGTAGTAACCTTTTTATTATATACTCATTTTACTTTTTAACCCTAAGGATAAATAATGAAAAGACAACAATACAAAAAAAAAGAAGTTTCTGCTGGATTCCTAAGTAAATACAGAAACGTAGTTCAACAAATATAGATTACACGCAAACATAGCATCACGCAGCGACCATTGGTAGCTTCTCGCAAGTTCGTTCATTTGTTTTGTTATGTATATTTGATTTCATTTATATTTGATTTAATTTTCTTGTTTGTATGTTTCAAAATCTTTTTATTTTTAATTTCGTTATATGTCACAGCATTGTAATTTTGTTTACTAGGAATTTGATATTTTCCAGAAAATTAGTTTGACCTGATTGTTAATTGTAAAAACCGAACTTGTTATTTTATGCTGACCTAGTTCATGGCCTTGATTGAGAATCAAGTAAACAACTTCTTTTTTAAATTCATTTTTAATGTGTGAATAATAATAGTGAATCGAGACTGTACTTGACTACGTGCCATTAGATTTGTAGATACATTCTAAACCATTCTAGAATGTGATCACTTGACCCTCATCCGAGAATCTGTTTTGCGTCTTCAGTTACTGCATAACCTTTGTTTATAGAGAAATTAGGCAGATGTGCTTTCTCACTGGAATATTTGTGATTGTGACCAGCTGGAGTTAGAGTTTAATTGTTATTCAAATTATTTTGATTATAAAAGACTCATTCTTTTTTCTGGAAACATTTGAGTGTTCACAATAAATCTTGGACAAAAACATTTATTGAAATGTTTGGGATGTC
This sequence comes from Sinohyriopsis cumingii, assembly GCA_028554795.2. Taxonomy (NCBI): domain Eukaryota; kingdom Metazoa; phylum Mollusca; class Bivalvia; order Unionida; family Unionidae; genus Sinohyriopsis; species Sinohyriopsis cumingii. The sequence continues at coordinate 47,792,345 of CM068841.1, read as the reverse complement.
AAACACAGGAATATTATTTTCTGTGGTTCACAAAGCATTCCTGTTTGAGAGGGTCCATCATGTACGGGTTTCGTATGATAGGTTTGGAATTTACAACTTCAACGTCATGGAAAATTTCGTTTGTTCTTGTAGGAACATCTGGAAATAAGTGCTCATATTCAAATAATAATTGTTTAAGTTTATTTCTTTCTTGCTCTTGCAAATGTGAAAGTTTCTGTTCCAGATCTTTCACAGTTTTTGAATTTCTGAATGTTTTGTCACTCCAATATCAATAGAATCCGATAATATTCCTTCACTTAAATCTTCACTGAGTGGGACAGGTACAGCTAAATTAATTCCGGCTATCCTTTCAATATACAGGTATTGTGATGGCATTGTGATGTTAACACGTGGTGTATGTAAGGCCCCATGTATGTGCAAAAAGTAACGCTTGTTGCATCTTGCTGGGTCTTTATACAATAGAGTAACTACGATACAATAACTGAATCACAAGAGAAGAGAAGCAGGATTTTAGATGAATCAATGCCTGGATTAAACGACAACACAAACGCAATGTGATCAAAGATGGAAGTTTATGAAATGAATTAATAAATATATGTATATTCTCTACAACATATACAGTGTGATTCTTTCAAGCCCTAAATATACAACTTAGTAAATTACTTTATATAAACAGTTGTTATATGTTAATGAATTTGTGACTTTAGGAAACTTTATGACATACAAAAACTATTAATACAATGATTCCAAAATGGGGAAACAACATGATATTCATGCTTTCAAAAACTTGTATACATGATACAGTAAAACCAAGATTACAATTGTTCCAAAATGGGTAAACAAATATGATTTATATGCTAGCATTCAAACATTGTAGACACTAGATACAGTATCTCCAAGATGCGATTCATATAATCTCACGTAATAAAGGTAAGGTTCATATAATCTCATGCAAATAGGTGTAACTCAAAATTGAATGAACTCAAATGTACTCAACTGAAACACAAGACATGTTCCATATACAATGTTGATACACAACATAATCATTTGAGACAAATATGATCAATTGTAATAAACATAATTGTATCAAACGTATGACTCATGACTCGTATAGACATTTGTACAGCACGTACGATTCATGACTCATTTCAATAACTGTAAGCCTTGCAAACGAGAAATTTTGACCTGGATCACATGACCATCGTCAAACCTCACTTCTTGTAAATTATTGGGTCAGCCCACACTTGAAGTGGCCACACACCCCTTTATCAATGCATCATGCGACAAAGTTTATAGATCAATACTTCCGTCCTTGTATGGTCGCACATGCTTTCATCCCAATACAGAAAGACATACAAACAGCCAGAGAGACAGCTTGATACACACGCACACAGCTAAAATAAAACCAAAACTGGCCATAATAACAGGTACGGAAATAAAATCTATAAATTAAACTCTTAATAGCAACTTGTACCAGTTCAAAAGTTCATAAACTTTCAAATTCGCGTAGTGATAAAGGCAACATTTCACGCTACGTCATTTAAACTGAATATGCTGCACATATGAAACATGGCTAAAAACATCAGGCGATGAACCCAAGTGTGCGGATCTAACACCTACTGGTTACTCCATCAACTCGTTCTCCCGTAATTCTCGCGGGGGTAGAATTTCTGTCATCACAAAGAACTCCATGTCAAAACATCTTAGCTATATCACAACATTCAATTTCGACCACACATCGTTTGAACTAGTCCAAACCACACTCACACGGGAGCAAAGGTCAGTCCATTTTTTCTGCCTATACCGCCCTCCTCCTAGTAGAAAAAACAAGCTGGCGGGCTCTATGTTTTTGAAGTAGTTTCCGAATCTCCTGGACTATGGAAATTCGATAGGTGGCAACCCGATTATTCTTGGAGATTTCAACTTTCACTTTGACTGTCCCGGAAACTCACATACATCAAAACTCATAGATTCCATTAATGCATGCAACCTGAAACAGTCCGTTAACCATAAACATGGTCATATTTTAGACTGGATTCTTCATAGACCTGACGATAACATTCTATGTTCCTCCCTGGTATCCCATGACCTTGCATCAGATCACCTCTGCATTATATGCCATCTTGACGTATCAATCTATAACCCTCCACCTTTATCTGCTACTAAGAGAAACTTCCGTATGATAAATAGAACCAAACTAATGCACACATCCAAGCAACCTAACAACTTGCTTACCTCCTACCGCAGAACAACTCGATAACTGTCTGCGTTCATTACTTGACAAACATGCCCCAGCTACCAAGTGCAGAGTATCAATTCAAAAGTGTTCTCCATGGTATAGTAGTGTTAGGGACCAGCTTCGCACTGCTAAAAGAGACCGCTGTAAAGATGAAAGGCTCTGGCTTTCCACCAGACTCACTATTCATAAGCAAATCTATGAAGTCGCTAAGAAGAATGTCAAAAATATAGTCCATGCAGCGAAATTAGCCCACTACACTACTAAGATCATGGAAAGTTCCAGCTGCAAAGAGCCCTTCGAGATTACTAACAAGCTAAGGCCAAGGAACAAATCAACACCACTTCCAACTACCTTCTCTCCAGTCGACCTTCCGGACATGCTTGCACATTTCTTCCGTGAAAAAGTACAAACCATTAGAGATAAGCTTGACACCAGTTTCAATTGATCGTCGTGACCATACAGTTGGGATACAGAATTTGAGCGGCAACCATTAGCAGCATTTGAACCTGTCTCTATGGATTTCGTACGTACAATCGTGATGAAGAGTGCACCAAAGTCATGTGAACTTGATCCAATTCCAACATCACTGCTGCTTGAGTGCTTAGATCCAGTATTGCCTTCACTAACTGATGTTATTAATACCTCTCTCTCTCTCATCTGGGGAATTCCCATCATTTTTCAAAACTGCCATTGTAAAGCCTCTGTTGAAGAAACCAACACTAGACGATAACGATTTAAAGAACTACCGCTCAGTTTCTAATCTCCCATTCATTTAAAAAATCTGAGAAAAGGTTGTTCTATCCCAGCTAGTATCTCATCTAAATTCAAACAGTCTTTTCAGCAATGTGCAATCTGCATATCGTTCTTGCCACAGTACTGAAACTACTCTTCTGAAAGTAGTTAATAACATTCTCTCTGCGTTGGATAGCGGACAGGTTACAGGCCTCACCCTCCTTGATTTGTCTGCAGCATTTGACACAATAGACCATGCTATATTGCTTCACCGTCTCCAGCATGTATTTGGCATTCAAAATACAGCCTTACTGTAGTTCAAGTCCTACTTGGTCAACAGGACACAAATTTTATCTGCAAATGGAATACACTCCAATCCAGTTGATCTATGTTGTGGTGTTCCAGAGGGGTCTGTTCTTGGACCTGTTCTCTTCATTCTGTACACTCAGTCGTTCTCAAGTGTCATAGATCATCATTCACTGTCTCACCAATTGTACGCTGATGACACCAAATTATACAAATCTAGCCACCCAACTGAAATTGATGCTACCATCCAAGGTGTAGAGAGGTGCATTTCTGATGTGAAATCATGGATGACTTGTAACAAGCTGCAGATGAATGATGATAAAACTGAGGCCTTTCTGATCACAACACGCATACTTTCTCATTCACATCCTTTATTTCAAACAATAAATATCAGCAACGCCAACATTAAATTCACACAATCAGTACGAAACCTAGGTGTTACTCTGGACAGTACTCTCACATTGCACCAACACGTCATGAACATATGCAAGGCTGCATATCTTGAGCTGAGACGCATCAGCTCAATTCGCAGATATCTTTCAGTTGATGCCACTAAAGCACTTGTGTGTTCATTAGTACTTTCAAGACTGGACTACTGTAACTCAATTCTGTCTGGTTCATCTCAATATCTACTCCAGAAACTTTAAAAGGTTCAAAACACAGCTGCTCGGATCATAATTAGAGTACCACGATCAGAGCACACCTCCCCGCTGATCTGTACCCTACATTGCCTATCCATTCGATCCAGAATCAAACACAAAATTTGTTCTCTGTGCTACATTTCACTGTCGGACTCCAGTCCAACATACCTCTCCGACCTCACCCATGTGTAGACACCAGCAAGATACTTACGCTCCTCTTTTGACAATCGTATACTCAGTATTCCCACTATGAAAACAAAGTCATATGGACAGCGTTCTTTTGCATACCAGGGCCCAGCAACGTGGAATGAATTGCCCACTGAACTTAGACACAAAGACACAGTGATTACATTCAAGAGGGCTCTCAAAACTTACTTATTTCGACTGCAAAAACAAACTTAAAGACCTAATAATGTTTCCTACCTGAAATATTCTCAGAATGTTTTTTATTGTTTTAACGTTTTTTTCTTCTAATTTCGTGTTGTTTGTTTTTGTAATAACATGATTATGTTTCTTATCTTATAGGTGTTGTCTAATGTTGTAAAGCGCTTACAGCTTCAAAAGATTAGGCGCTATACAAAGTCCTCATTATTATTATTATTATTATTATTATGTGCAAATAAAATAAAAAGTAACACTTACGCTATGGCTGTATAATGAAATGGAGAGCATACACTCCTTGACAAGATCCCAAAGACGAATTTGTCGATTAGATCAGAAACTTGCCTTAAATCTACAGGAGAATGAGTATTAGTAAGGGTAAAATACCGGTACATACCGCGGTGTTTGTGTCTCTCGCCGAACGCGATCTACGACGAGGTGCATGTTAGTGTAGTGACTTAAGAAGAAAAACAAGTATCCACCCTAAATAACGTTGTACTCATGTACGAAGAAAAGGATCAAATCGTTCTAAGGCGAAAACAAGTTATTGCTCTGTGAGAGAGAGAGAGAGAGACAGACAGACTGACAGACAGACAGATATTGCTTGTAAGTATGATAACTACAGAGATTGCTTGTAAGTATAAGAACTACAGACAGACAGTGATTGCTTGTAAGTATGAGAACTACCTTTATTGAAGGATGTATTTCTGATAGAGTGATTGTGGTTCGATAGAACACAATTATAAATCTTATGAAAATTACAAAATGATCACGTGAAAGATATGCGTGGTTGTATAATTTAAAAGAATGTAGTCCATTCAGTTCTGCTGGATGTGACGATTGTGGTTAATCTATATAACTATATTTTTGTTAAATAGCTATTGATATCTTTTTATGCGTGACATTTGGACAATTTGCAATTTAGTTGAATCATCTAACAATATAGTCATTTTCAAATACATGAAATGTGCAGGAAAGCAGGATATAAGGAGGCGATTTAATATAAATGTACAGTGACCACCAATTCATATACTGACCTACCAACACGGCAATGGTCAACTCAGACAAATGCTGTAAGATCTAGCAGATAGTTATGTTTATATTTCACATTATGGTAAATGTATGAAGTAGCATGTGTACAAGTTAAGAACGACTTTTCTATCAGCACCCAGTCGGCGTGCGCTACTACTTTGAGTAAATCAATTACTTCCAAGCATTTAGCTTTCAATGTCTTAATGCACGGAATGTAGACGCGTTCTCTGTCGAAGATATTACCTGAAAATATTACATAGTCAACCATCGGTATAGCTGGTCCTTCCAGCATATTGTCTTCGTAGATGAGAGAAATGTATGTTACTGTTTGTTTTTGTTTTTTTTTTGTGAGAATTTCAAACCATTTCCAGTGGCCCAATTTTGAATCTTGCTTATATTTTGTAAAAAGTATATTTCATTTGAATGAATGTGTTTCATCGACAATATATTTGGAAATCATGAACATATTGGGAGCAACCCACACCAGAAACCAAATACGTGGCAATGTTTGTTTTCTTGATAGCACATCAGAACAAATACTATCATGGAGACACCCATCTCATGATTCTACATTGAGAGGGTTGACAAACGCGTACCTACAATTCCCTGTCAGAAAGAATGCTCAGTAACAAAAATTGTTTAGACGGCCTATAAGACGCTGTATGTACAGCTTTTTCATTATTCCGTTCTTCCGTTATATCATAGTAAATGTTCTTTTTTATACAAGCATTGCAAATTAACGTTTTTAGTCTAACCAGATGATCGTTGGTGCTATGGACATATCGGCAGCCACTTTTGAAAGGAGATGTTAAATTGTTAGTCCCGAAATACCAAAAAAAAGCATTGCATTTACCAAGCTATAGGAAGGTGGACCAGACAATTTGCAAAGTATAATGGGCAAGTTCCAAAACAAACATAACTTCAATCATCCGTGGCCAGTACCAAGCTGGTGTGTGTTTATATCTACCCACATCGGAAACTACCCTAAATGCCGGCATAACGAACTCATTGGGAAGCCAACGCAATTAAAATACGTTGCAATGGAATTTACCAGTTTAACATCCAAGCTGGTTCAAACCTGAACAAATATAACTAATATACAATTATTAAACCATTGAGAAGTTCGTTTAGCAGTACGTTGTATTTACATCTTGAAGAAAACCAAAAGAGAAACAAAGCGGAAAATGCTCTACTTGTTAATTAGTACTGGATTTGAATTACGTTGTAATTCTTGTCCCAGGTTAGCATTTGAATTAGACTGTAATTCTGTTACCGATTAGCATTATAACTAGACTGTAATTCTAGCCTAGATTAGCATTATTATTCCCTTTGGTTTACAGCGATCATAACTCTACAATAACACTCCGATTGCATCATCTTTAACTGTTCAAATCCTTTTCCAAGACCAGGTCCTAGTCCTCCTCCACATGCTGATGCTGATTTGTTACTGATAGTAATGACTGATTATGTTAGCATCTGAAATGTCTGTGCAGTGGATGTAGTGATGGAAGGTTTATACATCTTGGCAATATAAGCCTTCTTTATAATTGTATAAAATAATCTAACTCTGCTAATATGTTTGTAGCATAAATAGCGTTTTCCTTTCACTTGCTACCTTCTGTTCTTCGCAATTCAAATTTTTTCTGTCTTCTTTTTTCATCTTCTTGATGTTATTGAATAAATCCTTTTTTCTGCTTCTTTCTGTTGTTGCAACAATTCTCCATTTATTTCTTGTGTCTCTTGCTGAAATCATATACCAATGGTAGTGTTGGTGGAGTTGGTGAAGTTAACAATATCGTCGCAGCAGGCACTCTTCAGCACATGACAGTGAATCAGTCAAAGCTAAATAAAAGTCGTCTTCTGGCAGAAGGATACAGGTTACAGCGTGCTAAAAGGCTTAGTGAAAGTACTATCAATCCAAGTTTACAATGTATCCGCAACAGACGGACCCTATTACATTGTCTTTATTGTTTCAGCCACTGGTATGGTAGTGAAACTGTTCCGCAATGGTACACCGTAGGAACGCAGTTGCGCCTATATATTAAAAGTGACTTCTTGCGTCCGTTCTCTTCTGATTGAAACAGAGACGCCAAGCTAGGACGATATTTTGGAAAGAACGTTTTCAATGCTGGAACATTTCTATCCGTCTTGATCAAAATTAATAGCAACCATGTAAACAAGTTCTATTTTTATTTTAAAATGATTGGTTGTTGTTGAGGTCATGATGAAACTACGTGGCTTAAGATGTAAAAAAAAAATAATTATTTCGTAGAGTAAAATAATGGTGTTCATCAAGGCCACAATGGATGTACCTGATCTTTTAAAAAGTAAATAATTTCGATGAGGTTCTGTAACATGATCACGTGACCCCCTTTTTGCGTTTTAGAATACGATATAACCTTTCTTTTTGGACTGATAGTTGTTTTCATTCTTTCTTGTGTTACTGTCTATTCGAGCCTAAACACGTAACATGGTGTAATCTGTTCTTAAGACAGCTCAGTCATCTGTGGACAAGCGTACATTCATTAACCGTCATATCGGGTATGCTGTTTAACCTGGACTATACCATTTATTTGAAGGTATCATGGGCCATTTCCAGTATCACAATTACAAGGACATGAAGAAAAAAAAGAGAGACAAGGGTGTCTGAAGTGGGTCATGCTTTAAGGACCCGCTATCCATCGAAGTCAGAGATGAAGAAAACCTGTAAAGTGATGCCTCCTATGTTAACCGCCTTTGGTTAACAAAAACCAGCGGACATTGTCAGAGAGGCACATATCTCTAGAAAGAAGATATACAAAATCCTATTGGCCAAAATATTGCATTTAGCGCTTAGTGTATGTATGTGTATGTGTATGCTTATGTTGTTTACAATTTAAATTTTAAACACCTTTAAGCCTTTTTTCTCAGTGCGTTTTCATGAGAGGGTATAGTAATGTGTTTATACACACTTTCTACCCTTGTGTTGATACTATGTTTGTGTGTATGTAAGTACATCGTACGTGGATCGTTCGCTTTTGTAGTGCAGAGGGTGTGTTGGGATAGCAATCAAAAGGAGGTTCTGGATTGTAGGTAGGGATGTGTTTGGCTAGTAATCAAAACGTGGACGCTTGAATATAGGGATGTGCGCTTGAATATGTCATCTGGTGTGTTTGGATTGTATCTAATACTTCTAACATTCCCATTTCCATTTGACCTGATAAACTTTTTGACCCTATAATACCATCCACAAAAATTCCACATGTTAAACAATGGACTATTTAGCATAGGGTTTTCCGTATGCTCTTCAAGAGGTGAATGTTAATTACCATATAACTCCATAAAGAATCATGAAACTATTCGGGTTTCATCAACACAATATGTAGTTTCCTTCCATAAAACTCTTTATATAGTGACAGAATACATAGCCACGTCTATATGATCCACGGCAGGTCAGTCCACTTCAAAGTAGATGGATGACACAAGACCAACGAAAACGAAGTAGTCTACAGAATAAAACAAATGTTCACGAGGGTCATAATCAATTTTATTCACCATATATGCATGTTTTATTACTTAGAGCTTTTATTCTAAACATTTCTATATAAAAAAAAAATTGAAAAAAGGTTTGTTTTCCTTTAAGAAAGATACGTTGCGCTTACATCGCTAGATCATGACTTAAAAAAATAACTGATTTATTCTGAAAATTCAATGTCCAAAAACAATGTATTACGTTCTGAAGGAAGAATCGTTCGTAAAGTCCAAAATCTGTTCTTTGCAGTTTTTAGCGACTAGTGCTTGAGCGCAGATCGGAGATTTTGCATTGATTGCGAAGTTTTTCTTGACGCCATTTCAAGGAGGGGTTGGATACAAGTTGCCACGGTAAAAGCTTGATCAAAAGTAACTGGAAACTGGACTGAGAGCCTAAAGTAGTCCTTAAAATCTAAACGTGTGTAAACAAATACAAAAAGACAACTCGTACCACATGACAGACACCGCAATAAATTCATTCAAAAAAGAAATTGAAAGTATTACATCACACATCTGGTAACGTAAAATTAGCATTAGAAGAAAACTTAAGTCACTAGTTTTTGTTAACAATCCGCAGAGGGTCGCGAAATGTAGTTATTTCCCTAGAGATTGACAGCAACCCATTTTCCCGCTAGATCCTGTATTGGTAGTATGCCGTGACTAATTTTGTACAAATTATGGAATAGATAAGACTAAACATTTTGACATGAGCAGTGAGTTGGGAGGTAGGCAGTTGCAAATTTGACCCATGGGAATCCCTCTGACGAATTCCAGACTAAAACTGACGTCGGAGTACACTGCACTATACATTTCCCAGAACATCCATTCCTCCTGTTAAAGGAAAATTGAAAGTGTAAGTAAATGTGTCACATTTTAAACGCATATGAAATACTTGCATAAAACATATATATGCATACAAATGTTGTCTATGATACCAATCTCTTTTACTTTTGTTGTAGTTGATAAACTTATGTATCTAAAGCAGAATAACCGCTGGTTGGTTGATTGTGGAATTTAACTTTTTACGGCTATATAGCGCCACAAAAAGGTTATATGACAACGATTTATGCACCGAAAATGGTTATTACCAGCAAGCGATGACAGTTCTAAAACACGGCGATAAGAGAACACAAGATCGTAATTTTTACGGATTTAATAATCTCTAACAAGAGATAGTGTGGGATGGTGAAGTTACGAATAATCAGTTTGATGTAGCCAAAATCTGTTCACAAATATAACATAAGTATGAGAATGTACACCGCTTTTTGCTGAGCACACAATACATTCACTGGTTTTTCAGCAAGGTCCGCAGTCGGACTTGACTATGCAATGAATGCCAAAAAAAAATTACAAGCGATTCTGAGAATTGTACCACATAATGCATGATGTGACCATTAATCACTTCCTGTGACCTTGTAGGATAACACGTGTAAGTGATTCTGTTCAAAAGCGTTGCCACATAAGAATAACAGAGGTTATCATTCATTATCCAACAAGTACTTCCCAGATGACGCTCTATAAATAGACTATGTCTGTTTCTAGCTTAGAAACAATTGGCATGGCAAACATATCCACACCTTAATTATTATCATACTACAACATTAAAAGCAAACTATGGTGATACCAGGCCTTAATTATTATCATACTTCAACATTAAAAGCAAAGTGTTGTATGGTGATACCAGGCCTTAATTATTATCATACTACAACATTAAAAGCAAAGTGTTGTATGGTGATATCAGGTGTATGTTGGTGGTAAGTTTTTGGTTTAAAGAATATCATTAAAAAGTTTTTAAAAATGTTTAAGGTATGACGATTTGAATTTCTATGTGGGTGTCAGAAAGGTGACAAACATACGCCTGGAAGTCCATCAAGCTGCCAGTTGTCCTATCTATCAAGTCATGTCTGCACCTGTTCTAATCATATTATAGTTGGCTATTAAGAAGTTGAGCAAACAAACTGAGAAAGTGTCTTGTTTTCATTTGCACTCTATCGCCTCCGCGAATTGCTAAGAAATAAGATAACCAAAAAGTGGGAACATTGCATAATTGCCTATTATAAATCTTCTGACCAGGTGACTCACACAAACTATGTACTAAAATTGCGTAAAAACATGTATTAAACAGTAAAATTTACTCGCAAGATGTGTATGGCAAATATTGGTACATTCCTAAGTTGTGTAGGTGAACGACTTCATAGGTAACACCGACAACATCTCTGATGACGAAGAGAGCTTTCAGCTGACGATACCTGAAAAGATATTGATGTGGTGCCTTCTATACAGTATGTCAGTAATAAGCAAACCATTATTTAAGAAAGAAAAGAAAAAACTAACATTCAACAACAAAGAAATCTGGATACAAATATTAAAAGAACAATGTTTCTAAATATTAACAATTAAGCTTTAATCCTCTAACGAACAAGGTCTGGAGGGGGTGTAGGTTTGATCAACTGATTTTGGATTTACGGCGCTATGGCGTTAAAAACTGTATAGCGGCACACGAAAAGGCCGATGATAAATTATTTATGTATGAAAATGGTAAGAACCAAATATGAAAGTTCCCGATCAACAGGAATTGTAAATTGAATACATAACGGCTAATAAGCATATTTAGGGTGTTTGACAGTACACGTGTTGGTTATAAATACGCGAAGGAAAAAGGTTGCACACGAGCTATATTTTAGAACAAGTATCAAATTCTTTCAAGGACTTTAAAATGCACGACATATTTTCTGTATGACAAAAGCTATCTTATGTGCTGAATATTGAAGTAACGGTTGTATATAGACTGGTTATGGAAGCAATCTGTCAGAATGTAGTTTGGATATGGAAGCAATCTATCAGCATGTATGATGGATATAGAAGCAATCTATCAGAATGTAGGCTGGATATAGGAGCAATCTATCAGAATGTGTTTCACGTTAAATGGTTCGCTGAAAGAAAAGCACTCGGGTAAGTCTTCGCCCTTCAATATATTGAAGTGCGTTATATAAGTGATGAATTCTTTTTGTGCAATGACTACTTCATGCGTATGTAGGGAGTATTGGTAAATCTTGTTGACTGCGCATCACTGCCTATCACACTACCATCCTAAGATACTAACAGTTATGGGGCATGTTTTTATTAACATTTCCCCGCCTTGGCAGGAATGCCCGAAGATGTAGCCCGCTGGCGAATATTTAGTTTACTATCGGCACTGCCCGTCAGCAGTGATACTCTTTGAAATTGCTGACCGGATACAGTTTTCTTTCTTCACATGACGACTGATGTCTGACAGTGAGTAATAACAGTACATAACACGTACTGCACTATCAGTTACTATCAACAGGAATGAACGAAATCAAACGTTTTTGCTAAAAACAAAATTTTGAAAAATATGGACTTTCACCAATTTTAGATACAAGAATTGCAGGCGTAACATCTTATGCCAACCCTTGTGATTATCAATATGCTGGATTAATAAAATGATTATAATTATCGCAGGATGCATTATTATTGCTACCGCAGTTAATTCATGTTGACTATGAACGTTACTATGTTCTGGAAAACAATCTTGTAAATTGTTTGAAAAATTTATATAGAAAGTTGGGATCTGGACAATATGACACTTACCAAGGTACAGATTCCTATTTTTCAATGAACGACGAATTTGGAACATCTGACAGCTACATCACGATGGAGAAAGAAGTCTTATTACTACAGCCTTACTTTTTAAGAAACGGTGCCCCGAGTGGCCGAGTGGTCTAAAGCGATCTCCGTTACGTATCACTGCCATCTCACCTCTGTCTGCGTGGGTTGGAGTCTCGGATTCGGCCAATGTGGTTATGTGAGAAAGCTTTCCAGTAGCTTCTCGTGGGTCGGTGGTTCTTTCCGAGGTTTTCCCGGGTTCTTCCTCCACCAATTAATACTGGCCGCCATGTACAGCCTATCGCATGCTGAAAAATGGCGTTAAACTCGCGAGAAAAAGGAAAACATTTTCATGTTAATGGTACAAAAGGATAATCAGAAGGTTTAGTCATTACGAATGTTTTGTACACTACAAACAGTCACGAAAGAAGCATCTACAAAATGCGCTACCAGAGACCTACACAGAAAAACATTAAACTTGTTACTAGTTGCTACGTATGGAATGCGCAATAATGGAAAGACGTTTTTTCGATCCAAGAAAAGACATCTGCTAATACAACGTTCAAGGGGTATTTATATGTAAATGAAATTTCTAAGGGAAAATACGAACGAGTTTTTCTAAGCTGTACTGTACGACTTTGAGAATGAAGCATTGCTTAAAATGAAACGAGGTTATCATTTCCCATACAACTGTAGTACCATTTTTATTATATACTCATTATGCTTTTCAGCCTTAGGGATGAATAATGAAAAGAACACACCACAAACGAGAAGAAATTTCGGCTGGATTCAAAAACAAATGCACAACCGTAGTTCAACAAATGTAGACCAATGGTATTCATACGAACATAGCACCACCCAGCAACCGTTGGTAGTGTATCGCGCGCTCAGTCATTTGTTTTATAAGCACGTATCAAGCAGGATGAAGTAGTTTAATAATGAATTCTCGTTTGATCAGCTTAAAACTGTGAATCACTGCGCCTTAAAACAACTGTTCCCTTTAGTCTGAAATGGTGTGAGTTTGTTTTTATGCCGAACCAACTAAAGCCTGATTTTCTGTATGTGGTGGACTGCATTTATTAGCTGGGGGAGTGGCCTTGATGCAATTGCACGTGTGTTTATGTTCTGTCGTTCATAGTTTGGAACCAGACGAGCAGCAGAGGGGGCGAATCGGACATTTTGTCCAATCGTTATTTTGCTTAATTATTACTTTCTGCACTCAACGATCTAGTGTCGTCAGCGCCTGGTAAAAAAAAAACGACGACGTCGTTGGGGGATCGTCCAAACGTCATTTGGTTTAATTAACACCTTCTGCGCGTCGATCCCCAGCGTCGTCAGCGTCCGGTAAGCACATCGACGACCGCGTCGATGTCATCGCCCCCTCTGCTGCTAAGTGGTTATTTACAATGATCTTACAAACAGAGTGATCACTAACTCCTCCTCTTGCAGATCAATTAGGTTATTTGACTGATCGGTAATTCTAAAATTAATTCTCGTTAAAAACCGATCATGGCATCGCATATAGACCGGATTAATCGGACTCTCAACGATTAAAAATCCCGGAGGGGCTGTTGGTGAAAATGAATAAAGGATATATCCCTGTTGAGCCTGATTTGATTGCTTGGTATCCACCTGGTAACTTCCTTCGATAGCATCACACACTAGATTAATCGCTATCACCGATGCGATATTTACGTTGTACGGGGCAATATGCCTACCATCATCTCCGTTATCGTGTCTGAGGATATAAGTTGATGGGGGGGGGGGCATCCGCGGGTGGATTCTTAGGCCATCCTAGTATGGTTCTTATTGAACTGTTATAAATATCAACCATATACCCCGGTGTGCTTATTTCAATCGTCGACGATAACGTCGGTTCATGAACCGTAATAGCGATTTTTGATTCCTTTCCTGTGATCGATTTTATTCTGCGTTGAAATTCTTTATTGATTTGCTCTATTTGGTATGACCCAGTTGGTATTGTAACCTCCTCCCAGTCTGGGGTCCCATCGGGTTTATTTTTCCGTGCAAAAACCAGCGAGTTATTAGGTTGTTGTCCGTTAAATGCGTCCGCTCGGATATTAGGCCAACTGTGATATACTCGCAATTTTGCCAGCGCTATTTCCTTTACTGGAACCGGTGATGGAAAGTTTACACTGAATTCGGGTTTCGTTGATGTTATCGATATCATATTTATTTGTACCGGAGTGGTATTCTCCGCGATCCGCTGAAGTAATTGAGACCCTTCGGGGTTCAGCGACATTATTATTATTCGTTGTTTTTAGTGTCTAATTTTAACAACCAGGTGGTTTCGGCTTCCAGTTGAAAATCCTCGATTTTTGACATCGCGGAGCTATATAACTGGACCATCGTGGAGAATTCAACATCGGATACGAACAAATTATCAATCGATAACGAGATCAACCCGGATAATTTCGAGTATGCGTCGGATACTATTTGATGTTTTACTGTATACTCGTTGAGTTTTTTCTGAAAACACGATGATATCTTCCTAGTGATTGCGTTGGCAACTCCAGCAACTGTTGTCATTGCGGAGACAGCGATTGGAACAGCGATCGGGGCTATCGTGGTCACCGTGGATAAAATAACACCGGCGCCAGCTACTATACCCGATACCGAGTACACGACCGCGTCGATGGCGGTTATTTTTCTGCGGTATTTTTTTATTTTTGCACGGTATTGTTCGGAAAGCGTTTTCAAGTTCGCGGAAAATTCTTTTGCGGTATCGAATCGATATTGATGTGACGTCGGTGATACCTCTGATTCAATTTCCTTGGTGGTCATTTTTATTTTAAAAGAGCTAGTGTTTTTAATTACTTAGATTCGCTGCAAATTCCACATACCATGTAATGTTTGCCCGGGTTAGATTTCTATCAACGGCATAAATTGTAAACTGTTCAGTTGCGTTCCTGTCTATAATTGTTGATATTGTATTGTTAAACCCGGATGAACTCGACGATAATATATTAAACTGCATCATTGAAACCAGTGTCAATCGATAAATACCCTTAACAGTTGCGGTAATATTTACTGTATTCTGTGTAGGAGTCCAATCGAATGATCCATGCCGAATTGTGTATACTGTGTTGATGATGTTCTCATGAGGGATTTTTATTTTTTCGAATTGCTCTGCTACTCTCGGTAGTCCGTCTTTAATCGCTTCAACATCAGTTTTAATCGTTCCTATTTCCTGTATATGCGTGTCCACATCTTTTTTGTTCGCTGCAACCCTAGTAATGAGTGTATTTATTTCCTGTATATGCGTGTCTATACTTTTTTTGTTCGCTATAACATTAATTTTGAGTACTTCTATTTCCCCTTCATGCACGTCTATACTTTTTTTGCTCGCTATAGCATTAGTGTTAATTGTTTCTATTCTCTGTCCATGCGCGTCTACATTATTTATGATCGTTACAACATTAGTTTTGATTGTTTCTATTTCCCGTGTATTCTCGGTCATACTTTTTTTGTTCGCTGCAACATCAAGTTTGATTGTTCCTATTTCATATGTATGCACGTCTATGCTTTTTTTGTTCGCTGCAACATCAGTTTTGATTATTCCTATTCCCCGCCAATACGCGTCTACATTTTTTTTGTTCGCTTCAACATCAGTTTTGATTGTTCCTATTTCCTGTGTATGCGCGTCCACACTCTTTTTGTTCGCTTCAATATCAGTTTTGATTGTTCCTATTTCCTGTGTATGTGCGTCCATATTATTTATGATCGTTGTAACATCAGTTTTGATTGTTTCTATTTTCCGTCCATGCGAGTCTACATTATTTATGATCGTTGCAACATTAGCGCCGATTGTTTCTATTTCCCGTTCATGCGAGTCTACACTCTTTTTGTTCGTTGCAACATCAGTTTTGATTGTTTCTATTTCCTGTCTATACGCAGTGATATCATTTATAGTTATTGTAATCTCATCCGGCTTGGTATTTTTTTTACCAAAGAATTTATCAAAGTTGTCATCGATCCTGTTAACATTTTTTCGCAACGGGGGTAAATTGGCCGACATCTCCATAAGATCCGAAATAGCATTTTTTATTTTTACAAGATTTGGTTCGTCTGCCGTCGTGGATCCCCGAAAAAATCTTTCGACAATGTGTTGCACATCGTCGAAATGCGTTAGCGTCAACACGATCCGTTCTTCATACGATTTAATTTCACTACGTAAACCTTTTAACGAATTTGACATGGTTATATAATTGTCGCCAAGTGTACTTATTTTTCCATTTATCGTCAAGATGGATTCACCCGGTTTGAGTCGTCCGTCGCTGGTATACAGCGCGATAGTGTCCTCGGCGGCATCGCGCTGTCGTATTAAAACATCATCCAGTGACACATTACTGGATTTCAATTTACCCTGGCGGTCTTGAAATACAACTATTTCATCTGGGTCAACACTGGTTAAATTCAACGTATCAGCGATTTCATCCTCAATTAGTTTTTTTATGTCGGCGGCGGCCGTTCCCGTGGATTCTTTCAGCGCCGAAACCGGTCGCCCCCAGATATCAATCATTATTATTGTAAATGTTATTCTCTAAAATCCGTTGAGCTTCTACGACCCCACTAGTGTATTCGTTTACAACCATATGAGGTGGTTTTCGCGATGATGAAATCGCCGCAAGTACGTTCAATACCTCACGGCCACATATCGGTGGGTCACTTAACTGCTGTGTTGGCAGCGTGGAATAAAAAACCGGGGCTGAACACGCCCGGGCTGAACACGCCCGGACATACCGCATGAACTCTTTCGGCGGGGCTAACCCGTATGAATCAAAATAGACGATTGCACGCGGATCAATCGCGTACGCAACCCAATGAGTTCCCGCTCCGGAGGACCCATCGAGGTTAATTATGCCTGTTTCAGTATTCCTTGGGGCCGCCGGTAATTGATCCCTCATAAAAACACCTCTGAAGTTTTTTATCGCTAGCGCGTTTGCGGCGTCTATTAAATCAAAATTAGACATGGGAGTCATAGACTCAGGAGTCATTGACTCTCGAGTCAATAAACGGTTCCCGGTAGTCTTAGACCCTTTCCCGAGTACCATGAATACGGGGTTCCCGGTAGTCTTAGACCCTTTCCGGCCACGGGTCGTTTTTTTTTGTAGCCTTTCCCGGTTGCCTTCTTCAATGCCATTCCCGCCCCGGTACCAACGGCTCCTAACGCCGCCGCCTTAGCCACTGCTGGTGCGGCCGCGGCAATCAATGCCGGAATCGCAGCTAACAGCGGAAATATCCCACCGGTCTTTTCCATGTTTTTAATTGCTGCGGCTGAAAAATCTATTTGAACACCCTTTTTATTCTTCATCGCATCATTGAAATGTTTTATTTGACGCGTCGTCAACGATATCTTATGATTACCACCTGCCATCTGTGACGGCTTCAGCGTTATTGTGGTTCCGCATTGTTTAGCCGACTTTGATCGTAATTTCTTGACTTGACCATCAGTCAACTCTACACTGACGACACTATACGACATTTTATTGTAAACGCGTTTTGTGCTTTCAGTTACATGTTTTCCACTGGCGCATCAACGATTCTCATTCGTCCACCAACGCCTTCTAGCAGCATTGATTTATCGCTGAGAATGACAGCAACCGCTCTATAATTAACACCACCCGGGGCTATACGAGCTCGGAAGTGTATATCAACGACGGATTGTCTCGTTAAATCAAGATGTTCCAGCGAAAAATAATAAATCGGATACAGTTTTTTAAAATCAAGTTGTGATATTTGCAAACCAGTGTCGACGTTTTGATCACGACCCATATACGACAGCAATCGATGATACACACGTGCGATATGGTTGTCGCCGTAATTAAGCTGTATATCCTCGGATGGTTCCTGTTGTCCGTTTATTCTCAGCGAAACATCCCTGACTCATAATTGATCAAATATCATATGGCTGTGTTCTTGACTGCCCAATCGTTCCCTATTCTGTAGCGCTATGAATATATGACGCGGGGCTGAAACACCCTGTTTTGATGCTAGGTGCCATGTAAACGTATCGGCGACGTTATCTTCTTTAGCATCAGTTGTTACCGCTAGCCAACTCAACAACGATTTCCCTCCCTGTTCCATAAATGCTAACAATCGTGCCTCCGTGGTAACTGATGGAGTCAGCACCGGCATCCACAATGCCATTTTAGTTAAAACAACCTTACCGGCAGCGACGCCAACAGCATGCCATATTGCATTGTTATCATCGCCCCTTCGCGTCAGCGCGATTGTATGCTTGGCCCCATAGATAACCTTCCTAACATTTCTGCAGAATCCAAATATGTGATGGAGTGGAATCGCGCATGAAAACTGTCGGCGTGGTCTTTTTAGCATCAACATTCGTGCTGCGAATCCCATATTGTAATTATCGTTAAGACTTTTTATAACAGTGAAATTAGCGCCTGGTTTTGTTCTGCGATCTGGATTGGTTGCTTCATCCTGGTCAATTGTGGTATTTTCTTTTATTAGCACGTTGATGTACTGAAAATGATCAGCGTTATTAGTGGTGTCCTTTGCGAACATTATAGATGGGCCCGCCGATCTTGTATAATCATCCGAGTATCTCGCCAACCCAATTATCGTCGTTGCAACATCAACCTCGCGTTCTATTGATTCAATTTCTCGCCCGTCAATAAGATATCTGGCGCTCTCAAATAACGCCATGATACCGTTGTTGACGAAACCAACTCGAACATGATCGTCATCTGCGTATGGTGCATTATCGGCGGCATTTGTCACAAGTTCTCCCTCAATTTCGATAAACGCTTCACACGGCAGAAAGTATTTACTGGTATCTTGGACTTGAAGTTCAATTCGCGATCGTAGGTCAGGTTGCGCTGCATAATAAGAATAATATTGATAATCACGGACAGAATCATCCCTGCGCACTGGGGCGTCCATATCAAACGCGGGATCAGCGGTTCGCGTAAACATTTTATTATTTATCATGTTGATGTTTTCAATTGCGATTTTTTCGTCGTAAATTCTTTGAATTCTGTTTAAGACCACTCTCCCGCTATTGCGTTCATGGGCGCGTTGGTGGATGACTGAGCCGCCAACGACTCTAGTTTTTCTTCCACGGCGTTATTTATTACTTTACTGACATTTGCAGGCATCACTGTCGTTGATGGCATTACCGGTGGTTTCTGTTTTTTTCTCCTGAATTTCACCAATGACATTAGTTTGTCCCGCGCGGCTGAAAACGCCCTTCCGGCAACATCTCCAATGGCACTAATACCCTTATCACGAATAACATCAATAGCCTTCATTCCTAATTGTTTGGCTAACGGCGCTACTTTTGGAGCCATTCTTGTAAATAACCCCGCAATGGTGCTACCGAGACCATCTCCATAGTACGCGCGGTAAACAGGCAATCGCGAGTTTACCACGTAGACGAGTACTGGTTTATCATGGTTGTAGTGTATGATCATCCTTATTAAAAACACCAGTTTTCCAATTAATCATCCACGAGTTCGTCTATGAGCGTTCGATATACATTAATGTCCATAATACCGCCTGCAAATAACCGCTTGCAAATATCAGCGGCCTCATTGATTATTTCCGTAGAGTTATTTCCGGCTCGTTTTCCTCCGATTAGTACTTCCAGCCGTGATATATCACTGAGAACACTATTAGGGCAGGTAACGCCGTAGGATTCTTTACCAACAGGGTATCCTTTTCCTTTTTTTGGTGTTCTACTCTTAACTTTCTCGAGGAATTTATCGTAATCGGGATCACCACGATGTGGTAATGCTTCTCTATGTTTACTCGCTAAATACACTATTCTTGCCCAGTTCTCCGTCGAGGTTATTTTTTTCTTGTAACCTTCATTGATATACTCATCTCGAATGCTCTTAGTTGATGTTGTAGCAACAAAATTAACTAATTCTTCATCGTCGTCGATGTCTCTAATTTGATCTATTGCGGACTTTTTAAGAACATTACGGGGTATATTTCCCTCTTTCTTTTTTTCTTTCGATGTTTCTTCGGGTGTTTCTTCGGGTATTTCTTCTTCTGGTTCTCTTGCGGTGGCGCCTAGTTCTTCTTCATCGGCCATTGTAACATAGGGTTCTTGTGGTTCGGTTATAGCGAGTGGTGGTGGCCTCCGTGTTGTAGCAGCCGCTATTTTTGCAGGGAGTGTTTCTAAAGACCTTTTTGTTTGTTTTGTCTCTGCCGCTATCTTTTCAAGCGCACCAAGAGCAGCAGGGGGGGCGAATCGGACATTTTGTCCAATCGTTATTTTGCTTAATTATTACTTCTGCACTCAGCGGATCCGGTGTAGTCAGCGCTGGTAAAAAAAAAAACGACGACGTCGTTGGGGGATCGTCGCGTCGTCATTTGGTTTAATTAACACCTTCTGCGCGTCGATCCCCAGCGTCGTCAGCGTCCGGTAAGCACATCGACGACCGCGTCGATGTCATTGCCCCCCCTGCTGCTAAGTGGCTATTTACAATGAAAATCTTTATGATCTTACAAACAGAGTGATCACTAACTCCTCCTCTTGCAGATCAATTAGGTTATTTGACTGATCGGTAAGTCTGAAATTAATTCTCGTTAAAAACCGATCATGGCATCGCATATAGACCGGATTAATCGGACTCTCAATGATCAAAAATCCCGGAGGGGCTGTTGGTGAAAACGAATAAAGGATATACCCCTGTTGAGCTTGATTTGATTGCTTGGTATCCACCTGATAACTCCCTTCGATAACATCACACACTAGATTGATCGCTATCACTGATGCGATATTTACGTTGTATGGAGCAATATGCCTACCACCATCTCCGTTATCGTGTCTGAGGATAGTTGATGGGGGGGTGTCCGCGGGTGGATTCTCAGGCCATCCTAGTATGGTTCTTATTGAACTGTTATAAATATCAACCATATACCCCGGTGTGCTTATTTCAATCGTCGACGATAACGTCGGTTCATGAACCGTAATAGCGATTTTTGATTCCTTTCCTGTGATCGATTTTATCCTGCGTTGAAATTCTTTATTGATTTGCTCTATTTGGTATGACCCAGTTGGTATTGTAACCTCCTCCCAGTTTGGGGTCCCATCGGGTTTATTTGTCCGTGCAAAAACCAGCGAGTTATTAGGTTGTTGTCCGTTAAATGCGTCCGCTCGGATATTAGGCCAACTGTGATATACTCGCAATTTTGCCAGCGCTATTTCCTTCACTGGAACCGGCGATGGGAAGTTCACACTGAATTCGGGTTTTGTTGATGTTATCGATATCATACTTGTTTGTACCGGAGTGGTGTTCTCCGCGATCCGCTGAAGTAATTGAAACCCTTCGGGGTTCAGCGACATTATTATTATTCGTTGTCTTTAGTGTCTAATTTCAACAACCAGGTGGTTCCGGCTTCCAGTTGAAAATCCTCGATTTTTGACATCGCGGAGCTATACAACTGGACCATCGTGGAGAATTCAACATCGGATACGAACAAATTATCAATTGACAACGAGATCAACCCGGATAATTTCGAGTACGCGTCGGATACTATTTGATGTTTTACTGTATACTCGTTGAGTTTTTTCTGAAAACACGATGATATCTTCCTAGTGATTGCGTTGGCAACTCCAGCAACTGTTGTCATTGCGGAGACAGCGATTGGAACAGCGATCGGGGTTATCGTGGTCACCGTGGATAAAATAACACCGGCGCCAGCTACTATACCCGATACCGAGTACACGACCGCGTCGATGGCGGTTATTTTACGACGGTATTTTTTTATTTTTACACGGTATTGTTCGGAAAGCGTTTTCAAGTTCGCGGAAAATTCTTTTGCGGTATCGAATCGATATTGATGTGACGTCGGTGATACCTCTGATTCAACTTCCTTGGTGGTCATTTTTATTTTAAAAGAGCTAGTGTTTTTAATTACTTAGATTCGCTGCAAATTCCACATACCATGTAATGTTTGCCCGGGCTAGATTTCTATCAACGGCATAAATTGTAAACTGTTCAGTTGCGTTCTTGTCTATAATTGTTGATATTGTATTGTTAAACCCGGATGAACTCGACGATAATATATTAAACTGCATCATTGAAACCAGTGTCAATCGATAAATGCCCTTAACAGTTGCGGTGATATTTACTGTATTCTGTGTAGGAGTCCAATCGAATGATCCATGCCGAATTGTGTATACTGTGTTGATGATGTTCTCATGAGGGATTTTTATTTTTTCGAATTGCTCTGCTACTCTCGGTAGTCCGTCTTTAATCGCTTCAACATCAGTTTTAATCGTTCCTATTTCCTGTATATGCGTGTCCACATCTTTTTTGTTCGCTGCAACATTAGTTTTGATTGTTTCTATTTCCCGTGTATTCTCGGTTATACTTTTTTTGTTCGCTGCAACATCAAGTTTGATTGTTTCTATTTCATATGTATGCACGTCTATGCCTTTTTTGTTCGCTGCAACATCAGTTTTAATTAATCCTATTACCCGCCAATATGCGTCTACATTTTTTTTGTTCGCTTCAACATCAGTTTTGATTGTTTCTATTTTCCGTCCATGCGAGTCTACATTATTTATGATCGTTGCAACATTAGCGCCGATTATTTCTATTTCCCGTTCATGCGCGTCTACACTCCTTTTGTTCGTTGCAACATCAGTTTTGATTGTTTCTATTTCCTGTCCATACGCAGTGATATCATTTATAGTTATTGTGATTTCATCCGGTTTGGCATTTTTTTTACCAAGGAATTTATCAAAGTTGTCATCGATCCTGTTAACATTTTTTCGTAACGAGGTAAATTGGCCCGACAGCGTCGTAAACTCCAAAATAGTATTTTTTATTGTTGTAAGATTCGGTTCGGTTACCGTCGGGGTTCCAAAAAAACTAGCGGTAGTGAGTTGTATATCGGTGACAGATTTTTTCACCTCGGTGGCAGATTTTTTCACATGCGCGTCAAGTTCGATCACGGATTCATTCAACCTTATAGTACCGTCTCGGATTAATTCTATTATTCTCTCTATCTCCACTATATGTTTACCTGGTCTGAGTCGTCCGTCGCTGGTATACAGCGCGATAGCGTTCTCGGCGGCATCACGCTGTCGTATTAAAACGTCATTCAGTGACACATTACCGGATTTCAATTTACCCTGGCGGTCTTGAAATACAACTATTTCGCCCGGGTCAACACTTGTTAGATTCAACATATCAGCGACTTCATCCTCAATTAGTTTTTTTATGTCGGCGGCGGTCGTTTCCGCGGATTGTTTCAGCGCCGAAACCGGTCGCCCCCAGATATCAATCATTATTATTGTAAATGTTATTCTCTAAAATCCGTTGAGCTTCTACAACCCCACTAGTGTATTCGTTTACAACCACATGAGGTGGTTTCCGCGATGATGAAATCGCCGCGAGTACGTTCAATACCTCACGGCCACATATCGGTGGGTCACTTAATCGCTGTGTTGGCAGCGTGGAATAAAAAACCCGGGCTGAACACGCCCGGGCTGAACACGCCCGGACATACCGCATGAACTCTTTCGGCGGGGCTAACCCGTATGAATCAAAATAGACGATTGCACGCGGATCAATCGCGTACGCAACCCAATGAGTTCCCGCTCCGGAGGACCCATCGAGGTTAATTATGCCTGTTTCAGTATTCCTTGGGGCCGCCGGTAATTGATCCCTCATAAAAACACCTCTGAAGTTTTTTATCGCTAGCGCGTTTGCGGCGCCTATTAAATCAAAATTAGACATGGGAGTCATTGACTCCCGAGTCAATAAACGGTTCCTGGTAGTCTTAGACCCTTTCCCGAGTACCATGAATACGGGGTTCCCGGTAGTCTTAGACCCTTTCCGGCCACGGGTCGTTTTTTTTTGTAGCCTTTCCCGGTTGCCTTCTT
Organism: Sinohyriopsis cumingii; assembly: GCA_028554795.2. Taxonomy (NCBI): domain Eukaryota; kingdom Metazoa; phylum Mollusca; class Bivalvia; order Unionida; family Unionidae; genus Sinohyriopsis; species Sinohyriopsis cumingii. The sequence goes on along the minus strand of CM068841.1, from coordinate 47,767,987 downwards.
CAATGCCATCCCCGCCGCGGTACCAACGGCTCCTAACGCCGCCGCCTTAGCCACTGCTGGTGCGGCCGCGGCAATCAACGCTGGAATCGCAGCTAACAGTGGAAATATCCCACCGGTCCTTTCCATGTTTTTAATTGCTGCGGCTGAAAAATCTATTTGAACACCCTTTTTATTCTTCATCGCATCATTGAAATGTTTTATTTGACGCGCCGTCAACGATATCTTATGATTACCACCTGCCATCTGTGACGGCTTCAGCGTTATTGTGGTTCCGCATTGTTTAGCCGACTTTGATCGTAATTTCTTGACTTGACCATCAGTCAACTCTACACTGACGACACTATACGACATTTTATTGTAAACGCGTTTGTGTTTTCAATTACATGTTTTCCACTGGCGCATCAACGATTCTCATTCGTCCACCAACGCCTTCTAGCAGCATTGATTTATCGCTGAGAATGACAGCAACCGCTCTATAATTAACACCACCCGGGGCTATACGAGCTCGGAAGTGTATATCAACGACGGATTGTCTCGTTAAATCAAGATGTTCCAGCGAAAAATAATAAATCGGATACAGGTTTTTAAAATCAAGTTGTGATATTTGCAAACCAGTGTCGACGTTTTGATCACGACCCATATATGACAGCAATCGATGATACACACGTGCGACATGGTTGTCACCGTAATTAAGCTGTATATCCTCGGATGGTTCCTGTTGTCCGTTTATTCTCAGCGAAACCTCCATGACTCCTAATCGATCAAATATCATATGGCTGCGTTCTTGATTACCCAATCGTTCCCTATTCTGTAGCGCTATGAATATATGACGCGGGGCTGAAACACCCTGTTTTGATGCTAGGTGCCATGTAAACGTATCGGCGACGTTATCCTCTTTAGCATCAGTTGTTACCGCTAGCCAACTCAACAACGATTTCCCTCCCTGTTCCATAAATGCTAACAATCGTGCTTCCGTGGTAACTGATGGAGTCAGCACCGGCATCCACAATGCCATTTTAGTTAAAATGACTTTACCGGCAGCGACGCCAGCAGCATGCCATATTGCATTGTTATCATCGCCCCTTCGCGTCAGCGCGATTGTATGCTTAGCCCCATAGACAACTTTTCTAACATTTCTGCAGAATCCGAATATGTGATGGAGTGGAATCGCGCATGAAAACTTTCGGCGTGGTCCTTGCAACATCCCTACTCGTGTTGCGAATCCCATATTGTAATTATCGTTAAGACTTTTTATAATATTGAAATTAGCGCCTGGTCTTGCTCTGCGGTCTGGGTTATTTGCTTCAGCCTGTGGGTCAGTTGCGGTATCTCTTTTCACCAGCACGTTAACGTACTGAAGATGATCAGCGTTATCGGTGGAGTCCTTCGCAAACATCATAGATGGGCCCGCCGATCTTGTATAATCATCCGAGTATCTCGCTAACCCAATTATCGTCGTTGCAACATCAACCTCGCGTTCTATTGATTCAATTTCTCGCCCGTCAATAAGATATCTGGCGCTCTCAAATAACGCCATGATACCGTTGTTGACGAAGCCAACTCGAACACGATGGTCATCTGCGTATGGTGTATTATCGGCGGCATTTGTCACGAGTTCTCCCTCGATTTCGATAAACGCTTCACACGGCAGAAAGTATTTACTGGTATCTTGGACTTGAAGTTCAATTCGCGATCGTAGGTCAGGTTGCGCTGCATAATAAGAATAATATTGATAATCACGGACAGAATCATCCCTGCGCACTGGGGCATCCATATCAAACGCGGGATCAGCGGTACGCGCAAACATTCTATTATTTATCATGTTGATGTTTTCAATTGCGATTTTTTCGTCGTAAATTCTTTGAATTTAAACCACTCCCCGCTATCGCGTTCATGAGCGCGTTGGTTGCCGCATCGGCGGATGGCGAAGTCGCCAACGACGGAGTCGCCGCCAACGACTGAGTCGCCGCCAACGACTCTAATTTTTCTTCCACGGCGTTATTTATTACTTTACTGACATTTGCAGGCATCACTGTCGTTGATGGCATTACCGGTGGTTTCTGTTTTTTTCTCTTAGATTTCACCAATGACATTAGTTTGTCTCGTGCGGCAGAAAACGCCCTTCCGGCAACATCTCCAATGGCACTAATACCCTTATCACGAATAACATCAATAGCCTTCATTCCTAATTGTTTGGCTAACGGCGCTACTTTTGGAGCCATTCTTGTAAATAACCCCGCAATGGTGCTACCGAGACCATCTCCATAGTACGCGCGGTAAACAGGCAAACGCGAGTTTACCACGTAGACGAGTACTGGTTTATCGTGGTTGTAGTGTATGATCATCCTTATTAAAAACACCAGTTTTCCAATTAGTGATTGTAATCACCAGTGATTGTGATCACCAGTGATTGATTACCCCCCACCGCCGTGTGGAAAACCGGAATAAATTTTATCAAAATTTCCTTGGGTTTTTGCCCTCGATAAAAATCCGGTTTTTTTCTGGTTTTTCTTGATTTTTAGTCATTTTTGGTCGTTTTTGTTGCCTATAGTCGTTTTTTTCTCGATTTTTCAGAAAAACATCGATTTTCTCTAAATGATTTCCTTGGGTTTTTGCCCTCAAAAAATGGTCAAAAACAGTCAAAAAATGGCCAAAAACAGTCAAAAAACGGTCAAAAACAGTCAAAAAATGGCCAAAAACAGTCAAAAAAAGGTTAAAAATTAACAAAAACGATAATTTTATAATTTTATAATTTTATAATTTTTTTAATCATCCACGAGCTCGTCTATGAGCGTTCGATATGCATTAATGTCCATGATACCGCCTGCAAATAACCGCTTGCAAATATCAGCAGCCTCATTGATTATTTCCGTAGAGTTATTTCCGGCTCGTTTTCCTCCAATTAGTACCTCTAGCCGTGATATATCACTGAGAACACTACCAGGACAGGTAACGCCGTAGGATTCTTTACCAACAGAGTATCCTTTTCCTTTTTTTGGCGTTCTACTCTTAATTTCCTTGTGGAATGCGTCGTAATCGGGATCACCACGATGTGGTAATGCATCTTTATGTTTACTTGCTAAATACACTATTCTTGCCCAGTCCTTTAACGACTTTATATTTTTCTCGTAACCGCTATTGATATGCTTCTTATCTCGTGTTTTCTTAGCAAAATTGTTGGCAGCAAAATTAATTAATTCTTCCCTGCTGCTGAAGCCTCTAATTTGATCTATTGTGTTCTTCTTGAGTATAACACGGGGTATATTCTCCTCTTTTTCTTCCGGTTCTCTTGCGGTGGCGCCTAGTTCTTCTTCCGGTATTTCTTCTTCTGGTTCTTTCGCAGTAGCACCTAATTCTTCTTCGTCGGCCATTGTAACATAGGGTTCTTGTGGTTCGGTTATAGCGAGTGGTGGTGGCCTCCGTGTTGTAGCAGCCGCTAGTGTTTCTAAAGACCTTTTTGTTTGTTCGGTCTGAGCTGCTATCTTTTCAAGCGCATCGAGGACGGGTACAGTTGCCGCCGTAACATCTTTGGTCGCTTTAGTTACCGGGGCAAAGAGTTGTTCGCTTCCAACAGTAAAATCGGTTTGTAGTTGCTGCCGCGTTTGAAGTTGTTCTCGGACCCTGTCTCGTAACGGTATAAACTTTTTAAGCGCTGCTAGCCGCTCTCTGGCTAGCCGAGTAGTAAGTGATTCGCCTACCATTATTGCAATTGCGAAGCAATTTCTAATTTCTCGCCGGAGTTTTCGTCTATAATCCTTCTAATGTTTTTGATCTTACTAGAAATCTCCCGGCGTCGTTCATAAACACGTCCGAGTTTTTTTCGTATTATTTCAACGGCAGTAAATAGTCCAATGAATGCATTTGCGTCATTGTGGTACAAGTTTTCATTAATCGTATGTTGTAATCGTTTTATAAAAAAATACTCGCGGGCCAGGGTAAAACGCCCCCGTTTCGATTGTTCGTTAATAATCTCATAATCGGATAATATTTTTTCACTGTCGAGACCATCAGATAATTCAATTCCTTGATTTTTTAATTTTGAAATCTCGGCTAATATATTATTGATGTCTTCGATATTCATTATTCTTATAAAACATCTTGTTTTTAAATAAAAAAAATGAAAACCCGCGTATCAATCCCGAGGTGTTTAATAATTCGTTAGACGTGACCTCGTCAGCGCCATAGGCGCCGGTGACTTCGTCAGCGCCATAGGCGCCGGTGACCTCGTCAGCGCCATAGGCGCCGGTGACTTCGTCACTCGCTGATTTCTGTTATATATGAAAATCGAATTCTATGCCCGGTCTTTTTTGAGATCGCTGAATTCTGTATTCCTTCTGCAACAAATCGTATTGAGGCGATATAAATGTCAAAATATTTTCCTGCCGCATGCATGGAGTGAAATGTTTTTTCCTCGTGAGTTGTTGTATCAAATTACTTTACGGGTTTTGCTTTCTTTGGGTATTTACCAGTTTGGCCTTTTTTGGTATTCTGACTTTGCGAGATAGCTTGCAAGTTTATAAGAGAATTATCAGTCTTATTATTATTAATATGATCAATCACAAGCCCATTCTCGATTAATCCGTTGAATGCTTCAAATACAATCCTGTGAACATAATATTTCGTCTTTCCGGCACCAAACATCAAATACCCCTGATTATTTACGGTACCAATCGGCTTCTTCAGTCTACGATTTCTAACAATGCCGTCGCGAGACGCCTCGTAATTGACGAGCACAGGATGCGGCTGAAATTCTTGGTCCATTTGTATAATAATACTACTTGTCTAATTTATTATTTGGTTTAATTATGAATCTTTCAACGCAGTCTTGGGGGGTTTTAATGACGAAGTCTGCGGTGGGGTCAATGACGGCGTTTTTAATTCGCTTGTCATAATAGCGTTTTAGTTCCCTGTATCGCTTTCCGTCACAATTGATACACAACTGCGATTTTCCTCTTACACCGACGTGGCAAACCAAGCACGGGAGGGGGCCAAGAGAACCATTACGAACGCTTTGTAAATGATACCCGCAGAATTCACCTCTACATGATTTATTGCACGGGGTTGTCGACCCAATCATCAACCATTTGCAGTGATTCATTATACTATATTCTTTCATTTAAATACTTGTTTTAATTATATGGATGAGTTCGAGAGATTAGCAGCAATTAAGCCCTGGAAAAATATTAGGTTCAATCTCGATAGAGTCCTCAAGGACACACCAAAAGCGTTAATAAACGATAGAACCCTGTTGAGTAAAATACGCGATTGTATCGATGAATTCAAGCATGATGGTGCATCTCATAGTTGGTCAACATTTCGAATTGATGGCGTTGTTGATGCTACCATGAACGACAACCGCGCAGCAACGATAATATCACAACTTGACGGTAAAAGGTATTTCTTCAGAGTAAAATTCATTGTCCGGGTGGAATCAGGTGATTGGATCATACGTGATAAATTTGAACCAGTTCTCAGCGACAAGAAAACAGTCATTGTCAGCCGCGACTCCAAGCCGGGGCTGTTAACCGGAATTGACAGACCATACTATGAACGAGCGTATCCTGAAACAGCAGTTGTTTATGGAATATACCCGTTAAATAAGAAACCTGATATCGGAAAACTGAAACCAATGAGACAGTCAACGGGGATAAATTGTGTAGCAGAACGAGTAATAGAGCATTTTACAAATGCGTGTCGAGGAAACAAATTGACTGATTTACGACGTAGCAAAATCAACCAGTGGGAGGAGACAGTGCGCGAGCGAGGAGCAACCATCAGCGACATAGCGAGATTAGAAACATCGCTGAGATTTCCAATAACCGTTACAACGATAACCGGTGAAGTATTACACGAATCGAAGTATAAATCAAAGGGAGCCCCAATTAAAATTATTGATCATAACGAACACGCATGGACGCCCGCGATCACAGTGTTTCCACGGGATAGAACAGTAAAGTATATCCCGGGGAAATTCCTGGAAGAGAACGGGTTTCTCGCGGAGAGGAAACTATTTGATGCTATTGCTTGCTTGTGTAAAAACGACCCTGTGTCAGTGTGGTTACTTCGCAGCGCTGATACCTTTGATCAGTTTGTAAGACCAAACGGTGAATTATACCGCACTGAAGCATTTCACAACAGGGTGAAAAAAACCGCCATAGAATTTGAAGAGCATGATGAACAACTGCTAACAAATTGTTTTACGATTCCATCGGTTGTAGCTCATGTTGCAGCGAGGAAAAATGCGTGGAGTCCAACGCGCAAGGAATTTCTACCGGATGTACAATCCAGTTGTTTGGAATACTATCACGGTGGACTATAGAACACTGAATACAACCGCGACGCTATGATTTCCGTTGATATGGTTGCTTGTTATCCAGCGAGTTTTCTCGGGTATGGATCCGCCGCTGAGTATTTCAAACGATTTGGACACCCCAGACATGAAATGACTCGTGTTGCTATTAATGGACCACTGCCTGATTTTGATTTAACCGGATTCGCTCGCATAGTATCATTTGAGTTCGCGGCAGGACTTCATCGCTGTTGCTATATTTGGATCGGTAGACACATGGCTGAAAAGAAGTGGCTGCCAATAGCGCTGCTACGGTATATGATTGATTGTAAAATGCTAGTTTCGTTGATTGTCAGTGACGCGATTATATCATATCGGGCGCAGACTGAAGTCTGGTTACCAGAACCGGAGCGTCTAGATAGCATAATTGACGAGTCCAGAAAGCGCATTGATGCCGACGAGGAATATATCATCGAATGGTCCAGGAGGATATTTAACCAACGAAACAGAGAGGCAAAAGATCTCGGTAGAAGAATAATTGGTAAGTTCACACAAGGTGGAAAAAACTACGACTACAAACGATATTGCTCACGGCTGATTATAGATGACGCAGAATATGATTTCGTAATCAAGGACGCAGTGGCAAAAAATAGATACGTGAACTGCGAAACAGCTTTCTTGTCCAATGGAACGAGGTTGGGTACAGTTGTTACCTACAGCGATGGAGACAGCCCGGCGTATCCACATTTGAGGGCGTCTATGCTGGGTTACGCCGCTATTAATTTATTCTCGATGATAAATAGATTTCCTGACACCGCGGTTAGAGTAGCCGTTGATTCGTTTTATATTGACGTAGCGTATAAGGGAAACATAGCCGAGTTTACTAGTCCGGACGAGAGTTGGGGTACATGGAGAATTAAAAATGAAATACGACGCGATTATTCCCCGTCAGCGGATGTCACCGTTGAGAACAATTACCTACGCGGTGATAAATTGTCAGAATGGTCTAATGCACCACCGTGTTCTGATCCAATTTGTAGACACAAGACGGTTTATTTAAGCGGCTGTGGCGGGTCAGGAAAGACGACTCGGGCAATTGAATTATTTCGAACGCGGGCAAGTATAATCGTGCTTACACCGACCCATAGACTAGCGCGAGAGATAAAACAACGAAATGTTGACGCCGTTACTTATCACAGCTTTTTTCGATACAGCGGCGGTGAGTGGACTCCTGATCGAATGGGTGAAAAATTTATTCCCGACATTATCATCTGGGATGAGATATGTACTGTTTCGTTAGATACTTTACAAATGTTTCTTGAGTGGTTGCTGCGCGCGAATACAGCGGTAATCATGTGTGGGGACCATGGCCAACCACCACCATTTGTCGGCGAGGGTCCACATGATTGGTTGAACGGGTTCGTGGACTATTATGAAGAAACCGATACTGATTACCGAGCACTTGATGAACAACTGCGCGAGGTTAAGAAATTAATCAGATTACAGCCGGATAGAATTCAATGTGAAATAATCCGCGAGGTGATTCCGGAAACGCCGTTAAATGAATTCTGGGAAACATGGAGACCAAACGATTTGATTGTAGCGAGTAGAAAGATAGTCAGAGACACACTTCAGCGGAAGTTGTTTACGTTGCATAAGGAAAAGTTTCCAACGCGTCCAGTGCCGTTATGTTATAGACCCGCGGACACACGGCGGCAGAACATTGAAGTTGAAATTCCAGCCCCGACAGCGTCGGGGACAAAAAAACAAATTCTCGTGCTGAATGATATCGTGCTCGTTGATATCAGCGTCGTTGAGGACGCGCTACGTGCTGATAAATCCCCGTGGACGCTAGGATACGCAACAACAATACATTCCTCGCAGGGACTAACCATCACGGACACAATTGTTTGGATAGTTGATAATCGCATCGAATGGTCGAATCTAGTCTATCTTGCAGTGTCCAGAGTACGAAGGATAAATCAGCTTCGAAGAATTGTTATTGACGGAGCCGGTGACGGAGCCACCGACGAAGCCGGCGACAAAGTCACCATCGATGCAAGCGTCATTGATAGAAAACTCTCGGGTTACCGCCAACAGGATAAAAAAAAACAGCGGCGTTTTGATATTGATGCCGAATTAATAATCTCGCTACGACAACAACAGAATAATCACTGCGCGAGTTGCAATTGTATAATGAGTTGGCGTTATTCGGATAAAGACACTCGCCAATTTACCGTGGATAGGATCGATAACAGTCTCGGTCATGTCAAAAACAATGTGAGGTTGACCTGTCTTGAGTGCAATAGACGCAACGGCGCTAGTTAAGACCACGTGGGGGCAATTGAGTATCGTTAGGTATCACTTGTAGTTGCTCGCGTGTAAATCCGCGCTGAGGAGCAGTTGAATCCAGTCTATAGATCGGTGGTCTACCAGTTGATCGTGTTATCGTTGATATGTTATGTGTGGTAACACTCCAAATAGGATCAGTAGCTCTTTTTTTACCGCCTTCAAGCTCTCCTGGTTCATATAGATATCTAACGGTGACATCGCCAAGAATCGGCTTGGAAACGCTATTTATTTTTGATTTTCCGGGTATATACTCGTATTTAATCGCGTCGCTGGGTTTCATGTTGATTGCTCGGGTAATCTCGTTATTTAACGCTGCAATTACACCTGGCAACCTTTTAACCCATTCACGAGATCGTTTTTCTTGGATGAATTCCTTCGCGTATTGATATCCAAATAACCGTTCAGCGAGAGTCCGATTGAATCGTTCAACAATTGCCTGATCACGATGTAGCGCAGTATGACCTCGTCGTATCGCGACGCTATGATGTTTCAGCGTTGATAAAACAGCGCCGCGAAATTCACTACCGGGATCAACTTGTAATAGATTTGGCCAGCGCAGAGGGCCTCTTCGATAAATTCTTTCAAACGCAGCGGCTACTTCAGTTGCCGACTTTGTTTTTAACGGCTCCGCTTGTTTGTATCGACTCGCAACATCAACTACGGTTAGCGCGTATTTGTAACCGTTGTCATGCGGCAAAAATAGTATATCAGCCTGATGAACTTCATTAGGTACGCTGACATCAAAGCGCGAGAAGTTGATTTGTTTAGGCGGTGGTAGATAGATTTGCCATATAGCCTGTTTGGATAACCAATTAGCCGCAGTGGTCTTTGTTACCTTTGCAGCGCTTGCAAGCTTACCAATTGCGGCCTTCCCCTTCCAGTATCCTCTCGGAGAATAATAGATGGATTCCATGTTGTTATTATAAACGCTATCGTTTTCAATTACCAGCGCCAGAAGCTCCGCTTCCAATCATTAATTTACCTTTCATAGCCGATTTTACCAACCATGAGGCCAATTTTTCTTTGACGGATTTATCAGGAATAGCATTTAATGCGTGAATTAATTTTACATCCGCGATATGACGCTGTTGCAGATCGCTACTTTTGTAAGCAACATCATGAGCATGACACGCCTTATCGATAGCGTTTATTGGATACTCACCGGGTTTGGGCTGATTTTGATCATCGAGTCTAATATCTAATCGTGTTCCGGGGCCACAGTAGTTATATCCTGGGAGGTGTTTTTCTCCTGGATACTTTGCCCACGGTGTTCCGGGGAGTTTTGCCAATTTGGCTGCGATGTCACCTCCTCGCTTTTTTTAAAACATCTTCGGGTCTAATAGAAATAAATCTAAATTTCTTTGTACCGCATTGTACACACTTGCCAGTAAGCGCCGATCTGTTATTTCTTGTTGTAACGGTTGTCATATCATTTGTGCCAGTACGCACTCTGCACTTAACACAATATAGATCCATAATTTATGTATAGAGATATGAATATAATTGATTTTTCGGCGACTAAAACAAGAGAACCAGTTAAGCATGTTGCAGCGTTACCAAACTCGATCCGGATGATTATCATCGGACCATCTGGATCCGGCAAGACGCAATTGTTACTCAATTTAATAATGAGATGGATGAAGTGGGATAAGTTGTATTTGGTTGCTCCTAGCGTAGATGATCAACGATGCTACGAGGTGTTGAAAGATTTCAACGAGAATGCATCAGCGATCGCTAAAAAAAATGTTATTGAGTTTATTACGGATATCAATGATGCACCGGGTATTGATGATATTGACGGCGACGTTAACAATCTAGTCGTGTACGATGATGTTATGTTAGACAATCAAAAAAACCCAGCTAGGATATTTTCCAGAGGCAGGCATAAAAACACTGACGTGATATATGTCACTCAACGATACACTCAGATTCCAAAAGTAATTAGAGACAACTGTAATATTCTTGCTGTGTTCAACGGCGTTGATACACACACGCTACGAAATATTTGGCAGACATGGTGCGGCGGTGACATGGACTTTAATGTTTTTCGAAACTTTTTTAGTCATGCTCAGTCGACCCCACATGGATTCGTAACGATAAATTTACATGATCCTCGGACACGATATCGTATCGGACTTGACCAAATATTCGGTTAGTTGTAAATAATTTTCATTGTAAATAACCACTTAGCAGCAGGGGGGGCAATGACATCGACGCGGTCGTCGATGTGCTTACCGGACGCTGACGACGCTGGGGATCGACGCGCAGAAGGTGTTAATTAAACCAAATGACGACGCGACGATCCCCCAACGACGTCGTCGTTTTTTTTTTTACCAGCGCTGACTACACCGGATCCGCTGAGTGCAGAAGTAATAATTAAGCAAAATAACGATTGGACAAAATGTCCGATTCGCCCCCCCTGCTGCTCCAAGAACGGGTACAGTTGCCGCCGTAACATCCTTAGTCGCTTTAGTTACCGGGGCAAATAACTGTTCACTTCCAACAGCAAAATCAGTTTGCATTTGTTGTCGCGTTTGAAGTTTCTCTCTCACTCTGTCTCGTAACGGTATAAACTTTTTAAGCGCTGCTAGCCGCTCTCTGGCTAGCCGAGTAGTAAGTGATTCACCTACCATTATTGTAAATTGATCCGCAATTTTCTAATTTTCCGCCGAGTGTACCATCGGGGGCTCCACGGAGTTTTCGTCTATAATCCTTCTAATGTTTTTGATCTTACTAGAAATCTCCCGGCGTCGTTCATAAACACGTCCGAGTTTTTTTCGTATTATTTCAACGGCAGTAAATAGTCCAATGAATGCATTTGCGTCATTGTGGTACAAGTTTTCATTGATCGTATGTTGTAATCGTTTTATAAAAAAGTACTCGCGGGCCAGGGTAAAACGCCCCCGTTTCGACTGTTCGTTAATAATCTCATAATCGGATAATATTTTTTCACTGTCGAGACCATCAGATAATTCAATTCCTTGATTTTTTAATTTTGAAATCTCGGCTAATATATTATTGATGTCTTCGATATTCATTATTCTTATAAAACATCTTATTTCTAATATCAAAAATTTTAATAAAATTTAAGTTAAAATTTAATAAAATTATTGGGGGTCATTTTTGACCCCGTTTTTTGTATGGACAGTACAATGCCGTAAATCTCCACTCGAGTGTTGTGGCAGATTACAGGCATACATGGACAGTACAATGCCGTAAATCTCCACTCGAGTGTTGTGGCAGATTACAGGCATACATGGACAGTACAATGCCGTAAATCTCCACTCGAGTGTTGTGGCAGATTACAGGCATATACATATACTTAATTAAGGACATTCACATCTTGGAACCCCAAAGCATACATCTCCGGGAGGGAGGCCTAGGGTGACAAACGTCATCGTAGACCGCCCAGAAGATATGCTTGGGGGACATCACTACATGTACTTAATTAAGGATGAAATGATTGATGGATGATGGGACGACACAAGACAGCACAAACATAAAACGGCGGGGCGGAACTCTACGGCCAATTCAACCAATCAAAAGCAACCCAATTAAATTAACCCGGTTGCATGATTGTGAACAAAAGACAACCACACGCCCGGGTCAAGAGCGTGGGTTAGTTTTGATTAGTTGAATTGGCTTTCGAAAGCCCCAGGCTTATAACGAGTCATCTTATATATAAAGTGACTAATACAGCGGCGTCAGTCACAAGGTGTGTGTTAATTTGAATTCCCTTGAATCGTTAAACCCTTAAATACTTATTAATGGTGTTTCACGGCATTTAAATGAAACCAAATATTTGAATAAAACATTAAAAAAAAGAATACAGCTGTTAGATAACAGCGTGTATTTCATTAGTTTTCATCGTAAAATGATTAATTAATCGCAACATTAATTGGACTTCAAGGGACGCAACATTAATTGGACTTCAAGGGACGTAACTCTTGTCATGCGACGCTATCACAAAACGAGTTATCTCCCTTTGATGTTATATATGAAAATCGAATTCTATGACCCGTCTTTTTTGAGATCGCTGTTTGATATATTCGTTCTGCAACAAATTGTATTGACGCGATACAAATGTCAAAATATTTTCCTGCCTCATTCATCGACTGAAATATTTTTTCCTCGTGAGTTGTTGTATCAAATGACTTTACGGGTTTTGCTTTCTTTGAGTATTTACCAGTTTGGCCTTTTTTACTATTTTCACTCTGAGAGATGGCTTGCAGATTACACAGTCTATTATTTTGATAATTAGAATCAATGTGATCAATAACGAGACTATCTTTGATCAATCCGTGGAAACATTCATAGATGATTCTGTGACAGAGATATTTTTTCCCTCCAGCAGTAAACATCAAATATCCGTGATTGTTTTTCCATCCAACCGGCTTCTTCAGTCTACGATTTCTAACAATGCCGTCGCGAGATGCCTCGTAATTGACGAGCAGGGGGTGCGGCTGAAATTCTTGGTCCATTTGTATAATAATACTACTTGTCTAATTTATTATTTGGTTTAATTATGAATCTTTCAACGTAGTCTTGGGGGGTTTTGATGACGAAGTCGGCGGTGGGGTCAATGACGGCGTTTTTAATTCGCTTGTCATAATAGCGTTTTAGTTCCCTGTATCGCTTTCCGCCACAATTGATACACAACTGCGATTTTCCTCTTACACCGACGTGGCAAACCAAGCACGGTAGGGGGCCAAGAGAACCATTACGAACGCTTTGTAAATGATATCCGCAGAATTCACCTCTACATGATTTATTGCACGGGGTTGTCGACCCAATCATCAACCATTTGCAGTGATTCATTATACTATATTCTTTCATTTAAATACTTGTTTTAATTATATGGATGAGTTCGAGAGATTGACAGCAATTAAACCCCGGAAAAATATTAAGTTCAATCTCGATAGAGTCCTCAAGGACACACCAAAAGCGTTAATAAACGATAAAACCCTGTTGAGTAAAATACGCGATTGTATCAATGAATTCAAGCGTGATGGCGCATCTCACAGTTGGTCAACATTTCGAATTGATGGCATTGTTGATGCTACCATGAACGACAACCGCGCAGCAATGATAATATCACAACTTGACGGTAAAAGGTATTTCTTCAGAGTAAAATTCATTGTCCGGGTGGAATCAGGCGATTGGATCATGCGTGATAAATTTGAACCAGTTCTCAGCGACAAGAAAACAGTCACTGTCAGCCGCGACTCCAAGCCGGGGTTGTTAACCGGAATTGACAAACCATACTATGAACGAGCGTATCCTGAAACAGCAGTTGTTTATGGAATATACCCGTTAAATAAGAAACCTGATATCGGAAAACTGAAACCGATGAAACAGTCAACTGGGATAAATTGTGTAGCAGAACGAATAATAGAGCATTTTACAAATGCATGTCGAGGAAACAAATTGACTGATTTACGACGTAGCAAAATCAACCAGTGGGAACTAACCGTAAAAGAGCGTGGAGCAACCATCAGCGACATAGCGAGATTAGAAACATCGCTGAGATTTCCAATAACCGTTACAACGATAACCGGTGAAGTATTATACGAATCGAAGTATAAATCGAAGGGAGCCCCAATCAAAATTATTGATCATAACGAACACGCATGGACGCCCGTGATCACAATATTTCCACGGGATAGAACAGTAAAGTATATACCCGAAGAATTCCTGGGAGAACAATTCTCCAAGGACGGTTTTCTCGCGGAGAGGAAACTATTTGATGCTATTGCCTACTTGTGTAAAAACGACCCTGTATCAATGTGGTTACTTCGCAGCGCTGAAAACGATGCGGATACCTTTGATCAGTTTGTAAGACCAAACGGTGAATTATATCGCACTGAAGCATTTCACAACAGGATGAAAAAAACCGCCATAGAATTTGAGGAGCATGATGAACAACTGCTAACAAATTGTTTTACGATTCCATCGGTTGTAGCTCATGTTGCAGCAAGGAAAAATGCGTGGAGACCAACGCGCAAGGAATTTCTACCGGATGTACAATCCAGTTGTTTGGAATACTATCACGGTGGATTATGGAACACTGAATACAACCGCGACGCTATGATCTCGGTTGATATGGTTGCCTGTTATCCAGCGAGTTTTCTCGGGTATGGATCCGCCGCTGAGTATTTCAAACGATTTGGACACCCCAGACATGAAATGACTCGTGTTGCTATTAATGGACCACTGCCTGATTTTGATTTAACCGGATTCGCTCGCATAGTATCATTTGAATTCGCGGCAGGACTCCATCGCTGTTGCTATATTTGGATCGGTAGACACATGGCTGAAAAGAAGTGGCTGCCAATAGCGCTGCTACGGTATATGATTGATTGTAGCATGCTAGTTTCGTTGATTGTCAGTGACGCGATTATATCATACCGGGCGCAGACTGAAGTCTGGTTACCAGAACCGGAGCGTCTAGACAGTATAATTGACGAGTCCAGAAAAAACATTGATGCCGACGAGGAATATATCATCGAATGGTCCAGGAGGATATTCAACCAACGAAACCACGAGGCAAAAGATCTCGGTAGAAGAATAATTGGTAAGTTTACACAAGGTGGAAAAAACTGCGATTACAAACGATATTGCTCACGGCTGATTATAGATGACGCAGAATATGATTTCGTAATCAAGGACGCAGTGGCGAAAAATAGATACGTGAACTGCAAAACAGCTTTCTTGTCCAATGGAACAAGGTTGGGTACAGTTGTTACCTACAGCGATGGAGACAGCCCGGCATACCCGCATTTGAGGGCGTCTATGCTGGGTTATGCCGCTATTAATTTATTCTCGATGATAAATAGATTTCCTTACACCGCGGTTAGAGTAGCCGTTGATTCATTTTATATAGACGTAAAGTACAAGAAAAACGTAGCCGAGTTTACTAGTCCGGACGAGAGTTGGGGTACATGGAGAATTAAAAATGAAATACGACGCGATTATTCCCCGTCAGCAGATGTCACCGTTGAGAACGACTACTTACGCGGTGATAAATTATCAGAATGGTCTAATGCACCACCGTGTTCTGATCCAATTTGTAGACACAAGACGGTTTATTTAAGCGGCTGTGGCGGGTCAGGAAAGACGACTCGGGCAATTGAATTATTTCGAACGCGGGCAAGTATAATCGTGCTTACACCGACCCATAGACTAGCGCGAGAAATAAAACAACGAAATGTTGACGCCGTTACTTATCACAGCTTTTTTCGATACAGCGGCGGTGAGTGGACTCCTGATCGAATGGGTGAAAAATTTATTCCCGACATTATCATCTGGGATGAGATATGTACTGTTTCGTTAGATACTTTACAAATGTTTCTTGAGTGGTTGCTGCGCGCGAATACAGCGGTGATCATGTGTGGGGACCATGGCCAACCACCACCATTTGTCGGCGAGGGTCCACATGATTGGTTGAGCGGGTTCGTGGACTATTATGAAGAAACCGATACTGATTACCGAGCACTTGATGAACAACTGCGCGAGGTTAAAAAACTAATCAGATTACAGCCGGATAGAGTTCAGTGTGAAATAATCCGCGAGGTGATTCCGGAAACGCCGTTAAATGAATTCTGGGAAACATGGAGACCAAATGATTTAATTGTAGCGAGTAGAAAGATAGTCAGAGACACACTTCAGCGGAAGTTGTTTACGTTGCATAAGGAAAAGTTTCCAACGCGTCCAGTGCCGTTATGTTATAGACCCGCGGACACACGGCGGCAGAACATTGAAGTTGAAATTCCAGGCCGGACAGAAAAACAAATTCTCGTGCTGAATGATATCGTGCTCGTTGATATCGGTGTCGTCGAGGACGCGCTACGTGCTGATAAATCCCCGTGGACGCTAGGATACGCAACAACAATACATTCCTCGCAGGGACTAACCATCACGGACACAATTGTTTGGATAGTTGATAATCGCATCGAATGGTCGAATCTAGTCTATCTTGCAGTGTCCAGAGTACGAAGGATAAATCAGCTTCGAAGAATTGTTATTGACGAAGCCACCGACGAAGCCGGCGACAAAGTCACCATCGATGCAAGCGTCATTGATAGAAAACTCTCGGGTTACCGCCAACAGGATAAAAAAAAACAGCGGCGTTTTGATATTGATGCCGAATTAATAATCTCGCTACGACAACAACAGAATAATCACTGCGCGAGTTGCAATTGTATAATGAGTTGGCGTTATTCGGATAAAGACACTCGCCAATTTACCGTGGATAGGATCGATAACAGTCTCGGTCATGTCAAAAACAATGTGAGGTTGACCTGTCTTGAGTGCAATAGACGCAACGGCGCTAGTTAAGACCACGTGGGGGCAATTGAGTATCGTTAGGTATCACTTGTAGTTGCTCGCGTGTAAATCCGCGCTGAGGAGCAGTTGAATCCAGTCTATAGATCGGTGGTCTACCAGTTGATCGTGTTATCGTTGATATGTTATGTGTGGTAACACTCCAAATAGGATCAGTAGCTCTTTTTTTACCGCCTTCAAGCTCTCCTGGTTCATATAGATATCTCACGGTAACATCGCCGAGAATCGGCTTGGAAACGCTATTTATTTTTGAGTTTCCGGGTATATACTCGTATTTAATCGCGTCGCTGGGTTTCATGTTGATTGCTCGGGTAATCTCGTTATTTAACGCTGCAATTACACCTGGCAACCTTTTAACCCATTCACGAGATCGTTTTTCTTGGATGAATTCCTTCGCGTATTGATATCCAAATAACCGTTCAGCAAGAGTCCGATTGAATCGTTCAACAATTGCCTGATCACGATGTAGCGCAGTATGACCTCGTCGTATCGCGACGCTATGATGTTTCAGCGTTGATAAAACAGCACCGCGAAATTCACTACCGGGATCAACTTGTAATAGATTTGGCCAGCGCAGAGGGCCTCTTCGATAAATTTTTTCAAACGCAGCGGCTACTTCAGTTGCCGACTTTGTTTTTAACGGCTCCGCTTGTTTGTATCGACTCGCAACATCAACTACGGTTAGCGCGTATTTGTAACCGTTGTCATGCGGCAAAAATAGTATATCAGCCTGATGAACTTCATTAGGTACGCTGACATCAAAGCGCGAGAAGTTGATTTGTTTAGGCGGTGGTAGATAGATTTGCCATATAGCCTGTTTGGATAACCAATTAGCCGCAGTGGTCTTTGTTACCTTTGCAGCGCTTGCAAGCTTACCAATTGCGGCCTTCCCCTTCCAGTATCCTCTCGGAGAATAATAGATGGATTCCATGTTGTTATTATAAACGCTATCGTTTTCAATTACCAGCGCCAGAAGCTCCGCTTCCAATCATTAATTTACCTTTCATAGCCGATTTTACCAACCATGAGGCCAATTTTTCTTTGACGGATTTATCAGGAATAGCATTTAATGCGTGAATTAATTTTACATCCGCGATATGACGCTGTTGCAGATCGCTACTTTTGTAAGCAACATCATGAGCATGACACGCCTTATCGATAGCGTTTATTGGATACTCACCGGGTTTGGGCTGATTTTGATCATCGAGTCTAATATCTAATCGTGTTCCGGGGCCACAGTAGTTATATCCTGGGAGGTGTTTTTCTCCTGGATACTTTGCCCACGGTGTTCCGGGGAGTTTTGCCAATTTGGCTGCGATGTCACCTCCTCGCTTTTTTTTAAAACATCTCCGGGTCTAATAGAAATAAATCTAAATTTCTTTGTACCGCATTGTACACACTTGCCAGTAAGGGCCGATCTGTTATTTCTTGTCGTAGCGGTTGTCATATCATTTGTGCCAGTACGTACTCTACACTTCACACAATATAGATCCATAATTTATGTATAGAGATATGAATATAATTGATTTTTCGGCGACTAAAACAAGAGAACCAGTTAAGCATGTTGCAGCGTTACCAAACTCGATCCGAATGATTATCATCGGACCATCTGGATCCGGCAAGACGCAATTGTTACTCAATTTAATAATGAGATGGATGAAGTGGGATAAGTTGTATTTGGTTGCTCCTAGCGTAGATGATCAACGATGCTACGAGGTGTTGAAAGATTTCAACGAGAATGCATCAGCGATCGCTAAAAAAAATGTTATTGAGTTTATTACGGATATCAATGATGCACCGGGTATTGATGATATTGATGGCGACGTTAACAATCTAGTCGTGTACGATGATGTTATGTTAGACAATCAAAAAAACCCATTTCGGATATTTTCCAGAGGCAGGCATAAAAACACTGACGTGATATATGTCACTCAACGATACACTCAGATTCCAAAAGTAATTAGAGACAACTGTAATATTCTTGCTGTGTTCAACGGCGTTGATACACACACGCTACGAAATATTTGGCAGACATGGTGCGGCGGTGACATGGACTTTAATGGTTTTCGAAACTTTTTTAGTCATGCTCAGTCGACACCACATGGATTTGTAACGATAAATTTACATGATCCTCGGACACGATATCGTATCGGACTTGACCAAATATTCGGTTAGTTGTAAATAATTTTCATTGTAACCACTTAGCAGCAGAGGGGGCGATGACATCGACGCGGTCGTCGATGTGCTTACCGGACGCTGACGACGCTGGGGATCGACGCGCAGAAGGTGTTAATTAAACCAAATGACGTTTGGACGATCCCCCAACGACGTCGTCGTTTTTTTTTTACCAGGCGCTGACGACACTAGATCGTTGAGTGCAGAAAGTAATAATTAAGCAAAATAACGATTGGACAAAATGTCCGATTCGCCCCCTCTGCTGCTAGACGGTGCAAAAAACGTTAACTTCTTTTAATTGAAACACACAAGAAGAGGCGGGATTACATGTTGTTTATTAGAATGTATCAAATTCATTTCGTTATCGAATGCTGTAAATTATCTTCTGGATTTGTGTTGGAACTGTGATCTAAATTACAGAATAATTTTGCGCTCTTGATCAATTTTTGGAACCCACATTAGAAGAAATAACGAACAAAGTACATTCTGAAGAAATTCAAGATGCCAAAAGGTATATGTATATGTATTGCCATTGTTATTACCAGCAATAGATGATATATTTGTATGCCCTACCACTTGTATGATCTTTGTTGGACGGATCCAGGCTATTTAGAAGACTTTCCTGAACTATAAATGCAAACATTTTTTAAAAGAAAGTAACACGGGAAAATTGTAAAGCAGCTGGGGTGTTACAGTCTATTTCACCAGAGGAAACAAGGCTTCTTCGTCATCTTGGCTTATTGGTTCTGAGTGTTTGCTTTCCTGCCTAAACCCGCTTTCGTCAGGTGCATTTTTCTCGAATTTAGCGCTTGGACTCACTTGTAAAATGGGACGTATCTGAGGGAGACCCGAGAGACCGTGGTCTTAATATGTCTTTCTTTGTTATTTGTATGGACCCTAGATAACATGGCTGATAGTCTGAACCATTCAATTTTCAAATAGGTATGAACATTTTTCCTTACTAAGTGTTTAAATGATACTAATGGTATTTTCATGCGTTTGTTGTGAACATTGCAGATATCATGCCCATTTGTTTTGCTAGGCTGAAAGATTATTTTATGGTTCATTTAACTCATCCACTCATCTATGCTTTCAGATGGACTAAACAACTTCTTTGCTTTACCAACTGACAAATCTAATACATCAAAAGCTCCGGCTTCTGCTACATGAGCGCACATTGCTTGTTTACATACACAATTTCCTAACACACGATGATATATTTTGACACATGTGTCAAGCAGGATGAAGCAGTGCAGGTTAGATTAATACTGCACGATTCTGATATTGTAAAATTAACAGGAAAAAAGCATATAATAATTGGTAATATTAAAGGTTTTAATTATCAAATCAGTTAATTTATTAATTACAATATTTAGATTTTGTATGAAGATATAGAACATCATACCATTATATTGTCTTTTTATATAGTAAAGGACCGCTCATTTGGCTTAGTGGTTAGAGCGTCCGCTTCAGATGCGGGAGGTTGCGAGTTCGAACCCCGGCGGAGTTATACCAAAACCTTACAAAAATGGTACTGCCAGCTGCCTCGCTTGGCACACAGCATTAAGAGGTAAGTGTTAGAACTGGTCGGCCTGGTGTCATGATAATGTGACTAGGTGGGACATCGTGCTACATGACTGCTGCATGATGCCCCAATGCAAGACATCACTATAAACTGCCACACTGCAGACATCGAAGCGATATGGCTGAAATTTTTCAAAGCTCCATTAAAATCCACATCACACACACACACACACACACACACACACGCGCGCGCATGCACAAATGCACACACACTCATTAAGTAAAGGAAAGACAAAACACATATGAATGTAATACAAATGTTGTAAAAAAAGTCCACTTTGTAAAATGCAATGATATTGGATGTTTATTACTCATTTAAAAATTATTTCTGACTAACTAGTCATATAAGATAATAAATGTTTGGTTTAAAACAAACAGTATAGAAAATCTCTCAGACAGTATTAATTCTGTCTTCCTTCGCATAAACCTTCACAGAAACGATGATTTTTTTGAAAGAGATGACCTTGGACAATGTTTTCGTATACCAACTTTGACAGTCTCCCTACCGTCACTAAAACCTTCATCCAACTACCGATTTCAAATTAAACAAATGAATAGTCAAGATCGATAAACAACATCCGTCAGCTTTTATCTGTGTAAAAGATTTTCTTACTTTTGAAACAAATTTTATAATCAATGTCTATTCGAAAATGGAGCCGCCTGCCATTTTGCTATATTATTAACATATATGACATAGAACCTTAGCCAACATGGGATATGGACAAAAAAATGTGGAAACGTTATAAATTGGGACGTTTTCAATGATAGACAGGCGATTTTGCATGACGTTGGAATGCTTTGTTTAGAAAACCTTGCATTTGTTCTACCATTTTTCGACCGACCCTCGTACATGAAATAAATTCTTTAGTCACCACGTGCTCACATTAATAAACTTCTGTCTCACTCGATATACTCAACAATAAGAGTATCCACTGTCATTGTAAACACCATGGCCAAAGGAGATATGCAAAGGTCATGTATGTACGTCCGAGACACGATCGACACGGCACCGCCTCATCGCTGTGATTTGTTTTATAAGAGTTATGCCCTACTCAAAACATTGTTTCAATTTTGCGAAACATTTGTGAAGATTTCATTCCACATGTTTGGCATATATAAATATACAACAAGCTGTTTGTATTTGACACACAATATGGCTGATGCTCTAGTAATTGCGGTGTATTCAATGTCACTTGAAGCCTATATACAACAAGCAGGCTGTGAATGGCGACTCCAGTGCGTTTCACTGTAATTTCATCGTGCTATTTTGACGCCTGTCGCATGCTACCTATTAAGGGAATTAGCCTTATTCTCCACCGATAAAAAAGACACTATCGCAGCAAATGCAATCGAAATTGGGTTTGATGCCGTTATCAACACCTACGGTTCTCTCCAGGCGAACTTTTACC
Organism: Sinohyriopsis cumingii; assembly: GCA_028554795.2. Lineage (NCBI taxonomy): Eukaryota > Metazoa > Mollusca > Bivalvia > Unionida > Unionidae > Sinohyriopsis > Sinohyriopsis cumingii. The sequence goes on along the minus strand of CM068841.1, from coordinate 47,745,835 downwards.
ACCCAATTTACATTAGTAGTGTTACCCTAACCAAGGGAGATAACTCATTGTAAGTATGGGGTCTACCTTTGACGTTCTTATTTTTCAAGCATTTTCAGAAGCAGTTCCTTAACTACGCTGAACGCGTTTGACTCCGTAGTAACACACATATTTGGTTGTGTTTGCTTGACAGCACCCAATACGCTCTTAATGATGTCACATAAGTTCAACATTTAATGGACCAACCCACCCACGGAAACCATCAGTTATTAATATAATAAATATACTTACTTTATACAACACATGTCTCTGTCATTAGTCAGTTGGTATATCGCGTACGAGTAGCCGTTCGGTTGTCCACATAATCCTAAACTTTGCCTTCGTTTTCTGAAAGTTGTTAGTTTTGAGGCCGGTTTGAACAAGCCCTGGTACAGTATACTTAGAGATCTTTCATCTGGATTTCCACTGCGAATATTAAGCAAAGCAAATACATTGAAGCAAATTTATCCATACCAAAAGGTCATCTGAGAGTAGAGATACATGGACAATGCAGTTACATGAAAGCACAATATACATACCAGAGTTATCTGAGAGTAAGGATACATGGGTAAGACATTTACATGGAAACACAATATTTATACCAGAGTTATCTGAGAATCGGGATACATGAGCAGGGCAGTTACATAGAAGCAAATTTTCCATACCAGAGTCATCTGCGTGGAGGGATATATGGGCAGGGTAGTTACATGGAAGTATGATATAAATACCCGATTTATTCGAGAATATATATATATATATATATATATATATATATAGGGAAGCATAAAGTAAAAGAAGGCTGAATGAATTGCCTACATAATGATATTAAATGAAAAAGTCACCTTTTACTATACTAAGAAAATTTTATGGTAAAATTTTTTTTGTCATAGACCTAGTTTGTGCTATGTGAATAGTTCATCAACAATAAAATAGAGATAACACATGATTGCAAGCAATACTTTTATCTGAACTACATAGTGCTGTACATAAAAGACTCAACAGGCATCTGTCTAAGTGACTGATACAATCAATGCAAAAACTGGTAACGGTTCCTACTGTATATATTGTACTTATAGGTTACTGCATTTGTATGGGAAAATATGAACAAGTTTTTCGAATGGAAATACTGCACGACCTTGGGAGTGCAGTATATCCATCCAACAAAACGAGTTCATATTTTCCCATACAAATGCAGTAACCTTTATATTATATGCTCATTTTTATGTTCTACCTAATGCTTAATTATATTAACAAAATACACTACATGAAACAAAATAACTGAATGAATGCCGTATTCCAAACTAAATACACAAGCTCAGATTTGTCTTAACTCATACAATGTAATATTCTTAGCACACTAGAATATTGCACACACGATAGCCGCCAATTCAAATATTGACCTACAACATGGCTTAGGAGAATTGGAAGAATGATATAAAATATAGCGTGCTATCTATGTTTATATTTAACCTTGTGATAATTTTATGAAGTGGCGTGTGCCCAAGATAAGAACACCTTTCTATCATCACCCAATCAGCGTGCGCTACTACTTTGAGTAAATCAAGGACAATTAAGCATTTAGCTTTCCATTTCCTAATGTGCGGAATTCAGGTGAGTTTTCTGTCGAACATACTACCTGAAAAATGTGCTTCCTCAACAACCGGTATAGATGTTCCGTCCAGCATGCTGTCATCGTAGCTGACAGAAATGCATGCATACTGATTTTGTTTTTGAGAATTTGACAATATTGACAGTAGCCCAATTTTGAATCATGTTTATATTTTGTTGCAATTGTCCTTTTATTGTATGAATGTGCTTCGATTGATAATTTATTCAGAAATCCTCAACGTTATGAGAGAAAGGCATACCAGGATCCAAACAAGTGGTAATGTTATTATTTGTTATGTTAAAAAGCGCAACAGAAAAAATACTATCCTGGGACACACACAAATCATGCTGCTACACAGAGAGGGTGGGCCCACTCGTTGCTTCAATTCCCTATCAGAAAGAAAGTTCGATACAAAAGTGGGTAGACGGCCCTAAGACATTGAAGGTGCATGTCCTTCATTACTCCGTACATCTGTGTCGTATCATATTAAATGTTAATGAACGTTTTTAGTCTAACCAGATGATCTTTGGTACTATGGCCATGTCGGCATCCTCTTTAGAAAGGTAGAAAGGAGATATTAATGTTTAGTCTCCAAATACCAAACAAGCTTTGCATTTACCAAGCTAAACTAGAGTGTAATAGACAACATTCAAATTATAATGCAGTACGTCCAAAAATAAACCAAATAATCAATCATCCGTGGCCATATCGCACTCCCTGAAGAAGTAGGCCTTCTGTTCACTGTCATTAATTGATTTGTACTCTGGTATTTACAGATACACACTAATACATATACATAGATAGATAAATACAAATCCGACAGCGAAAATATCTGGATAAAAGTGTCCTGAGAGAGATATAAGTGGACAAATGTGAGACCTGTGAATACAACGCTCCGTTAATTAAAAATCTGAATGGTATCATTTTAGTTCAAAATTCAATTATGTTAACCAGTAAATGGGTATATTAAATTGAATGATGCTAGCGCACAGCAAATATTAAAGGATTTCGCTGCCAGTATGCAGTAAGTGACTGAAAGCTAAATTCTTTCTTAATTTATTGAATCGGACAAAGAAAAGTTACATATTCAAGCTTGATTTACTATACTCACATCACGGTTCAGAAATAGCGACTCCACTGAAATCCCGCACAGACTGCGTTTCTTCATCGGATTTCTCGATACGTATGGAGTTAAGTACCTCAGCACTGCGCGTGCGCTTTTACCCTTGCATTACTCTGTTTTTATTTTTGTTTATTTTTTCCCTGGTTGACGTTTTCTGAAGGTTCGATAATGCTGGACGAGGTTAATGGAAGGCACCTTACCATAATAATTTCAGGTCTCTGCTGCATGAATCTCCTTCAGTCGTCAACATTATCGTCGTGGACGTAGTAGACGTAACGGCAGCAGAATCTTCTAGCGTTGACGATACGGCGGCTGGATAAGTTTGAGGCGCTCCAATAGTCGTCGACATGGCCGAAGTCACGGCACCTGACTGATTTTGATAATCCTCGATAGTAGTCGACACGGTCGATATCATGGCAGGAGAATAATTCTTAGAATTTCCTTCACTCGTCGACGTGGTGGTCATCCCGGCAACAGAGACAACAAACAGTGCGGATATCAAAACCACAAGGTACATCTAAATATAAACAGATCATGCAGCTCTTAATGCATAGCATAAAAGTGTGAAAGATAATTTCTCTTTGTTATGCTATCTTCATTTTCTGGGAGGATCTGTCAATCAATAAATAATTTGAATGAAATTGACCAGTATCCACAACAAAAATATTACGAAGAATAAAACATCACTAAAATACGCATTTTTATCAGAATTTAATTTTCTGCATACTTCGAGGTTTTTCTTTAGACAAGTATACAATGCAATTCAATCTAAACAAAAACAAAATTTTCTGGATAAAACAAAATGAAACTATAATAGTTCGAAATTATGGATTCGTAGCAATGGAATCTATTCAGTTTAATATGCATGTTGGTTCAAACCTGAACGTAAATAATGAGTATACAATTAATAAAGGAAAGAAAATTCATTTAGCAGTTATGTAGTATTTAGCATTATAATTACACTGTAATTCTAGTCCCAGATTGACATTATAATTACACTTAAATTATAGTTTCGATTAGCATTATAATTGTAGTGTAATTCTAGTCTCAGGTTAGCATTATAATTACACCTTAAGTCTAATCCCAATTAGCATCATAATTACACTATTACTCAAGTCCCAGATTAGCATTATAATTACACTGTAATTCTAGTCCCAGATTAGCGTTATGATTCCACTGTAATTCTAGTCCCAGATTAGCATTATAATTACACTGTAATTCTAGTCCCAGATAAGCATTATAATTACACTGTAATTCTAGTCCAGATTAGCATTATAATTACACTGTTATTCTAGTCCCATATTAGCATTATAATTACACTGTAATTCTAGTCCCAGATTAGCATTATAATTACACTGTAATTCTAGTCCCAGATTAGCATCATAATTACACTGTAATTCTAGTCCCAGATTAGCATTATAATTACACCGTAAGTCTAGTCCCAATTAGCATCATAATTACACTATAACTCAAGTCCAGATTAGCATTATAATTACACTATAATTTCAGATCCAGATGAGCTTGTTTATTTTGCGAAATCGATTTTTTCTTCTTAAAAGGACAGCGGGCGAACGGCATAGGGCTTTGAATACTGAGGAGATTTTTCAAGAAAATTCAATGCGAGAGTTTGAAATGATAAAGCGTTTATATCATTCATGTTACGTGTACATAGTAATAATTATATACGTGTTCCAATTGCCACCGGTCCGACTTGTCCAACCATTGTCCAGATGCGATTAGGTACACCTACCCACATATCAGGGTTATTGTGCAGATCAGTAATGCACCGGAGTGTATGCTATGTAATAGTTGTTAGACGTCTACTATCCTTGGTTGATATTTCAGGTTTGAATATGCACTAATGGGAACTGAGCAGACATCGACGAATCTCCCAATATTGTTTTATCCCCACCCCACCCTCAATGCACCCTGAATGAAAAGGTGCGACATCTTTGTTTCTTTATTGAACTGTGATCTATTTTACTTTATCGTCAGAAAATCCTTAATGGTGGACTCCTGTACATTAAAAAATATATGACCTTAATAATCAATAAAAGGTTGATTCTGTAGGTAACGATTTTATATTTGATATACATATGAGTCTATGCACTTTCCCCACTAAGTTTCATGCAATAGATGGATATGTGTGTATTATTCTCTGTATAAATAAATATACATTGCATGTCAAGCTTAGAGAAAAGCTAGCGATACCAGTAACATGTTTAAATGACAAGAATAAGTTACCTTTTATGACAGGGATATAGTAACATCTACACCAGCAGACAACACGATGTCTAGCAACCACTGTTGTGATAGAAGTCCACGGTATATTACGAGCAAGGTTGAATTCTCTCATGTAGTTTCTATAAAACACCAAGTCGTTCCCGATTCATGCACAATGCTAATATTTGTTTTGAGTTTGAATCACGTATAATACTCCACAATAAGAGAAACAAGTTTTTTGGCTTATTTCGAAAATCATGCAAATTTGTCAACTCCTACACCAATACGGCGAGACCGTTCAGAGCACGTTGTAATCAATATTATTCTGATTCAGTTTCCATAAAATACCAGCTGTAATATATCGTGGCTTTTAACTTTCAATGGTGGGCGTACACAGCAAACCATCCATGTCCATATCACGATATTTCGAATCTTCGTTTGCACTTCTAATGATATACCTTTCCCCATCCTAACTAAAGTTCGTGTATTCTATTTCGCTTTAATCTCCCACCTATTAATCCCATCGAATGACGTCTGCATAGTAAAGCGGTATACATGTTGTGTATCGCAACTGTAATAGTCTGCCCAGTGAACTGTAGAAATAAACCTACATTAACTAGTACAGCCACCTGTCTTTAGAGGCGGCTTTTCTTACTACCCAGAAGTGACTGTTGAAATCACACACACACACACACACACACACACACACACACATATATATATATATATATATATATATATATATATATATATATATAAGAGAGAGAGAGAGAGAGAGAGAGAGTCAGTGTTATGAAAGTTCTTGGATACAAATGCAATTCGAAATCAGTGAATGTAAAATATAGCTAGGACATTACGACCTATCTTGACACGAGGGTGTTGCATTTATTAATTTACATTTGCACACACAACCTATCTGGCTATATACCGACCGTATTTAATCGTATGTGTTATGAAAAAGGTTTTCTTCTCATTTCTTGCTATGAGAAGGAATTAATCATCAGTCATAACGGTGTAAATACGGCTACATCTTGGGGAATTCGGCAAGCGCAGGTACTTCGGGGTGCTGTAACGACACAAGCCTCTTTGAGAATCTGACGAGTGAACTTTTTATTGAAATACTCAACATGTAAAATTTCATTCCAATATCAATCTACAAAAACTTAAATTACGGACATAAGATATACATATAAAACTACAACATTCTTTCAATTACCAACATGATATATTTGTATACTTTCTGCCTTTTAGAATATAATACAGATAATTAAATATCGAATAAATTCACGATAGCTAAAGAATCTAAAATTCAGTATTTCAGACTAAAACCGCAATCATTATTAGAAATATATTTTACTGAATTTAATCTAAAATGTCAACATATTAAACTCTTATATTTAAAGATTATTTTATTTCTAAATTAACTATTACAGAGTATGAAGTTGGTAGCGAACGTTGCTTTTTACTATAATCAATAATATAATTACAAGTAAATATAAGTTATTCAAACAGTTAAACTTTCCAATACATTATATTAAAGAATAGTAAAGAAATATTAAAATAATCCAATGTTGCAACGTATTGATGTTAGATTAACATCTTAACACTAAAACTCCTTATACTATATGAAAAATTGTACAGAGACGATAATCTTACCTGTAACGACACAAGCCTCTTTGAGTTTCTGACCAGTGAACTGGCGTGTAACTGGATTGACGCTTTTTAGATCAGTTTCTTATGACATGGCCAAATATGGAGATACATCTAGTTTCTTGTCTTCCGTCAGAATCTCAAAGTGAGGCTTCATAGTTTCTTACAGGCTATCGTCTGGGTCTAAGTACATCATTAGGTAGACAATTTTGCCGGATCAGCTCATTTACCCTTCTAAAGTAAAAATCTTTGAAATTCGTCTAGTTCATCTACCTACACAACTTAGTGAGTATAGTTTTTTTGCTGACTTATGATACAAGGGAAATGTATGTACAAGAGGGTTTTGCCTTTTTGCTCATAAAGGCACAATCTTTATTAAATAGTTTACAATTGTAATACCAAAATAAATGGATTTAATCTCAATATATTTTAATAGAAAATTACTTTCAATATAATTTAATCAAAAATTACTTTTATTACAATTTAGAGAAAATTTCAATCTTATTACTTTTACTAAAACAATTCTGTCCCAATATATGCATCACACGACAAATTGAGATTGGCACATACCAAGAAATATCATTTGATAATGAGCTAGCATATGAACACTGGCAAATATCGTATACCTAGACGTGCTGAAGTATTTTTTGGTAGTAGAGCTGGGCCTTGAATCTTAGCAAATGTGTGAACATTATAATTGATAAATACGGTATCGTGATTGTTAAGATGTTCAAGCAAAACATCCCTTCATTATTAAAACTACATCACCATCCAATAGCTTCACCTCGTATTGCATACCCAATGGCTTCGACGTTATCTCTTTCCCATAAAACCATTTTATATATATATTATTTTGTGAAAATCTAACTTTTATCTTTATACTAATATTCTGTAGGCAGTGGTGTAATTATGAACTTAAGTCTAGATTAAACATCTACTTATATTTTGTAGGCAGTGGTGTAATTATGAACTTAAGTCTAGATTAAACATCTACGTATATTCTGTAGGCATAGTGTAATTATGAACTTAAGTCTAGATTAAACATCTACTTATATTCTGTAGGCAGTGGTGTAATTATGAACTTAAGTCTAGATTAAACATCTACGTATATTCTGTAGGCATAGTGTAATTATGAACTTAAGTCTAGATTAAACATCTACTTATATTCTGGGCGCAGTAGTGTAATTATGAACTTAAGTCTAGATTAAACATCCACTCATATTTTGTAGGCAGTGGTATAATTATGAACTTAAGTCTAGATTAAACATCTACGTATATTCTGTAGGCAGTGGTGTAATTATGAACTTAAGTCTAGATTAAACATCCACTTATATTTTGTAGGCAGTGGTGTAATTATGAACTTAAGTCTAGATTAAACATCTACGTATATTCTGTAGGCATAGTGTAATTATGAACTTCAGTCTAGATTAAACATCTAAGTATATTCTGTAAAGCAGTGGTGTAATTATGAACTTAAGTCTAGATTAAACATCCATTTATATTTTGTAGGCAGCTGTGTAATTATGAACTTAAGTCTAGATTAAACATCCACTTATATTTTGTAGGCAGCGATGTAATTATGAACTTAAGTCTAGATTAAGCATCCACTTATATTTTGTAGACAGCTGTGTAATTATGTGAACTTAAGTCTAGATTAAACATCCACTTATATTTTGTAGGCAGCTGTGTAATTATGTGAACTTAAGTCTAGATTAATCATCTACGTATATTCTGTAGAGCAGTGGTAGTCTAGATTAAACATCCACTTATATTTTGTAGGCAGCGATGTAATTATGAACTTAAGTCTAGATTAAGCATCCACTTATATTTTGTAGGCAGCTGTGTAATTATGTGAACTTAAGTCTAGATTAATCATCTACGTATATTCTGTAGAGCAGTGGTAGTCTAGATTAAACATCCACTTATATTTTGTAGGCAATGGTGTAATTATGAACTTAAGTCTAGATTAAACATCCAGTTATATTTTGTAGGCAGCGGTGTAATTATGAACTTATGTCTAGATTAAACATCCCCTTATATTTTGTAGGCAGTGGTGTAATTATGAACTTAACTCTAGAATAAACATCCACTTATATTTTGTAGGCAGTGGTGTAATTATGAACTTAACTCTAGAATAAACATCCACTTATATTTTGTAGGCAGTGGTGTAATTATGAACTTAACTCTAGAATAAACATCCACTTATATTTTGTAGGCAGCGGTGTAATTATGAACTTAAGTCTAGATTAAGCATCCAGTTATATTTTGTAGGCAGCTGTGTAATTATGTGAACTTAAGTCTAGATTAATCATCTACATATATTCTGTACAGCAGTGGTGTAATTATGAACTTACGTCTAGATTAAACATTCACTTATATTTTGTAGGCAGTGGTGTAATTATGAACTTAACTCTAGAATAAACATCCACTTATATTTTGTAGGCAGCGGTGTAATTATGAACTTATGTCTAGATTAAACATGCACTTATATTTTGTAGGCAGCTGTGTAATTATGTGAACTTAAGTCTAGATTAATCATCTACGTATATTCTGTAGAGCAGTGGTAGTCTAGATTAAACATCCACTTATATTTTGTAGGCAGCGATGTAATTATGAACTTAAGTCTAGATTAAGCATCCAGTTATATTTTGTAGGCAGCTGTGTAATTATGTGAACTTAAGTCTAGATTAATCATCTACGTATATTCTGTAGAGCAGTGGTAGTCTAGATTAAACATCCACTTATATTTTGTAGGCAATGGTGTAATTATGAACTTAAGTCTAGATTAAACATCCAGTTATATTTTGTAGGCAGCGGTGTAATTATGAACTTATGTCTAGATTAAACATCCCCTTATATTTTGTAGGCAGTGGTGTAATTATGAACTTAACTCTAGAATAAACATCCACTTATATTTTGTAGGCAGTGGTGTAATTATGAACTTAACTCTAGAATAAACATCCACTTATATTTTGTAGGCAGTGGTGTAATTATGAACTTAACTCTAGAATAAACATCCACTTATATTTTGTAGGCAGCGGTGTAATTATGAACTTAAGTCTAGATTAAGCATCCAGTTATATTTTGTAGGCAGCTGTGTAATTATGTGAACTTAAGTCTAGATTAATCATCTACATATATTCTGTACAGCAGTGGTGTAATTATGAACTTACGTCTAGATTAAACATTCACTTATATTTTGTAGGCAGTGGTGTAATTATGAACTTAACTCTAGAATAAACATCCACTTATATTTTGTAGGCAGCGGTGTAATTATGAACTTATGTCTAGATTAAACATGCACTTATATTTTGTAGGCAGCTGTGTAATTATGTGAACTTAAGTCTAGATTAATCATCTACGTATATTCTGTAGAGCAGTGGTAGTCTAGATTAAACATCCACTTATATTTTGTAGGCAGTGGTGTAATTATGAACTTAAGTCTAGATTAAGCATCCAGTTATATTTTGTAGGCAGCTGTGTAATTATGTGAACTTAAGTCTAGATTAATCATCTACATATATTCTGTACAGCAGTGGTGTAATTATGAACTTAACTCTAGAATAAACATCCACTTATATTTTGTAGGCAGTGGTGTAATTATGAACTTAACTCTAGAATAAACATCCACTTATATTTTGTAGGCAGCGGTGTAATTATGAACTTATGTCTAGATTAAACATCCCCTTATATTTTGTAGGCAGTGGTGTAATTATGAATTTAACTCTAGAATAAACATCCACTTATATTTTGTAGGCAGCGGTGTAATTATGAACTTATGTCTAGATTAAACATCTACCTATATTTTGTATGCAGCTGTGTAATTATGCGAACTTAAGTCTAGATTAAACATCCACTTATATTTTGTAGGCAGTGGTGTAATTATGAACTTAAGTCTAGATTAAACATCTACGTATATTCTGTAGGTAGTGGTGTAATTATGAACTTAAGTCTAGATTAAATATCTACTCATAGGAGTAGTAATAAGTAGTAGTCATAGTAGCAGTAGTAACATGCTGCAGTAAGTGTTTAATTAATAAATTATCTAACGTATGTTTCTTAATTTTCCGCATACAATGTTGCATCCTTAACTATTAAATTCATATTTTTCATGATGATAAGTACCTCAATATGTGTGCAGATTAATACGCACAACCATCGACAACTAACAATCTGATATAGGTATTTACTAATCAGCATGCAAATGTTCAGGGGGAAAAATATCATTCAGTGCATTGTATATAAATGAATCATCATAATTATCGACGTCAACGCCGTCGTCGTCGACATTATGACCATTACATCATATTTTGTTCTAACGTTATTACATGACTCTGCCGGTTTTAAATGGTTTGACACGTGCAGTTTTGTAACGTTAACCGTGTGTTTATAACTGAGTAGATAGCTTGCATATAACTTTGCTACCAGTAACTGATCAGGTCAAAAAACACCAATCATACACAATCTGCTCAAGCGCATGGGCAAACATAGAAACTCTCAGAGTCGAAGACTAACTATGGCAAACGTGTGCATACAGAAAACTGTTTTTCATCCTTCTCATAGTCATCTTCAATGACTTGACTATATACTGTCGTCGTCGTCGTCAACATCATCGGTACGACAACTAAGACGGCTATACCCATACAATTTATAAGAATAATGATGCGCGTGTACATTTTTAAACCATTAATTATACCCAAAGAGGAATTCATTGATTGCAATGCATTCACGATGTCTTCCATGTTCATACATATATATTAGTGAAAGCTTAAATTTCCACCAGACAAGATGGATCGGCCAGTGCTAGTTCCTTCATTCGTTTATTCGTTCATTGATTCCAACAAATATTAAAATTTCAAAACTTCAAAGACTAATAACCATCCCTGCAACAATGATGTTTTTTACAACACGACGCATCTGCCAGTGCTCATTCATTCATTCATTTCAAAAAGAAATTAACAGTTACGTAGACCATTAACCATCCCTGCAAAAAATGATGTCTCTACCGATATGCTTACTAAGATATTCTGATGCAAAGTTTAGTTCAGATAGCTGTACATCGACACCCAAATTATGGCCTAAACCTTTCCCTATTATGTCGTGTTTTATTCATCTATATGTACTCCCTTGTTTACCATGGTATATACTGCCTTAATTTCTTTCAGAATACCAATTTGTTCACGATGCGTGTAATGTGCGGTACACTCACTGTGCACATGTGGTGCGCATACAAAGGAACTTGGCACCCCGTCGTAACCGCGCATGTCAAAAGCGAGCCGACAAAAGCGTGCAGCATGAACTATAAGTTTGTAATCTTATTATGATTTTGATTGATAAATATCTCATTTCGAATGAAATAAACTAATAAATTGAATCACTGTTTCCAGTGAGCATCAAAGTGTGTATACTCTTAATATTGAGTAGAAATAAAGTAATGGTTTCAATCACTGGTTTCATTGAGCAGACATCAAGGTGTGTATTTACGCAGTACAAGCCTAGAAAACTACAAATACCAAATTCATTTGGCAAACATTTGAAAATCATATCTAACCATGGAAACGACTGAGTCGCAGAAGGAGAAAGAGCATATCATAACTGATGGATATCGATATAGAAAAGACCGAGAAAATGCCGACTGCAGTTCATCGTGGAGACGCTATAAACGTGATTGTAAAAGGCGAATTAAGGTGATCGAAGTGGGTACAAACACTGTGCTTTCTGAGCATAACCATGCTCCGGATCCGGAGAGCAACGAAGCGAAGAAGACCGTAGCAGAGATCCGTCGAAGAGCAATGACCACTGTCCTGAGACCAAGGCAAATAATTCAGCAAAGCTCTCTCGGAATTTCGTTGCAGACAGCGAGTATGTTGCCATCGTATACGGCTTCACAAAGAGCAATCGAATGATGTAGAAAGAAAATCGAACAGTGTTAGAAATAATACACTGAAACACATATTAATAATATTAAACATTTCCTAAATAGCGTTTATTTGCTTATTTATTTGACATAATAACTTTTATAATGTATGCCTTGCGCGCTTTTGTCGGCGCGCTTTTGACCTGCGCGCTAACGACAGGATACCAAGAAACTTTATGTGAGGTTTAACTTACGCGTAAATGTATGCGTCCTGAATCGATTGCATCTACAGACAAAAAGCTAACAAACAATTAAAGACGAAAAAGATACTCCGGTAAAATAATTAGAAAAACTGAGTAGAACAAAACATTGAATGTATCTATGCGCGCTCGCGGTTGATATATGAGGAACGAAATTTAAAAAATCACCCTCCCAAACAGAAGCAATTGATTAACACGAGAAAAGGCAATGTAGATGTACATGGTTCATATATACTTGGAGACTGTAGTGGGGTAGATGGAAAGAAATGGTAAACAAATCAAGATCACCATTTAATAGAACTCTTCAACATGGGTAGAACACGTGAACAAATTATATTCTTTTTAAAACAGATTTAGTCCAGAGTTGAAAAAGGAAGGATTTCACTTTTAAATAAGCAAGAGAAGACCAGGGTTTTCAACCTCCACTTCTTGCTGTGGGGTGTTCACAATGTAATTAATGCAATATTCTGTTTTGGTGGACTACACCGTCTACAAGTATACATTTTGCTGATATTAATTTCAGTTATACTGTCTTTCCTTAAAAAAGGTTGAAGGACTGATATGTACGGCATGATCACACAGACATTACGAATAATGTGTATGGTGAATGACCGAAAGGTGCAATATGGTCACACCGACATTCACGTTTAGTGTGTTAATATACATTAGTACAGTGACCTGACACTACAAAGCTGATGTCCCTTTTGCTTTAAGCTACTGGGAACTAAAATATATTGATGTGAAATCCCATTTTGTGTTTTGATCCGCAGTTATGATATTTTCGAACCACAACCACCTCCTTCATATAAAGCATCCGCAATTACAGCCCAGCATCCGCAATTACAGCCCAGACCACTTTCGTGGCTGAAATCTTGAGCTTTTCACAAAGGGAATACAAAAATATGGGCAGAATTTAAACGGGTTTTGTCAGTATTTAAACACAATAGCGCAGTTCATCTGGAACTGGCCAAAAACAGGACTCCAAATTAACAAATTATCATGGTTACTGTCATGAAAAGTGTTTCTTATTTCCCCAAAAAATCAAATTTTGTTCCGAAAATGCATCATCTGTTTTGCAAGATTTCATTAGGAATAGGGAATCCGAAAAGATGATTATGTCTATCAATAATTTCTGCTGTAAAAATGGAAACCTTGACCGGTAACTGGTTCGAGATGGTGCTGTAGGGTGTTGCAATGGCAGCTCAAATCTTAGCTCTGTTTTTTGAAACTATCTTTTTCACAAAGACGTATGGCCACGATTGGTTGCGGGGGGGGGGGGGACTCTGATTTCATTGAATTTACTCTGTAAACGGAGAGGATTTGTTGTGGGCCTTTTCAACTGGAAGTGATCACAGATAATTTTGAGAGATTTCGATAATCCATGTGGTGAATTTGGAACATAAAGGTTTGCAGTATTTCCAGCATTGATTTGTTCTGTAAGGACGAATTCGTATGCCAGTGTGGAATGAACTTCGATTTCTGAGGATATAAGGTTTGGTATTTGGGATTAAAGGCTACATCATATACAAGGTAAGATGGATAGTTTGGTATTATAATAAAGAGCCAATTTCGTCTGTCACAGATAAAGTGACGGTTATTTTACCTCAGCTTGGATGATTTCTGAACGAACGTACTAAATGCACGTAAAGTCCACGTCCCGGATAGTATTCCGAATCAAGCATCTGCAGGAAATATTTAAAAGCTGTTACGTGGAAGATGGAGCCATTGTCAAATTTAGATCTTACTAATAACATGTTTTCTGCGATTCTAATTAAATAATAATAATAAGAACAATAATAATAATAATGAGGACTTGCATAGCGCCTAATCTTTAGAAGCTCTAAGCGCTTTACAACATTAGATTACACCTATAAGATGAGAAACATAATAATATTATTACAAAAACAAACACCATGAAATTAGAAAAACATTAAAAAATAAAAAACAAGCTGAGAATATTTCAGGTAGGAAACATTATTAGGTCTCTAAGTTTGTTCTTGCTGTCGAAAAAAGTGAGTTTTGAGAGCCCTCTTGAATGCGATCACTGTCTTTGTGTCTACGTTCAGTGGGCAATTCATTCCAGGTTGCTGGGCCCTGGTATGTAAAAGAACGCTATCCATATGACTTTGTTTTCATAGTGGGAATATACGATTGTCAGAAGAGGAGCGTAAGTATCATACTGGTGTCTACACATGGATGAGGTCAGATATGTATGTTGGGCTAGAGTCCGACAGTGAAATGTAGCACATAGAACAAATTTTGTGTTTGATTCTGGATCGAATGGATAGCCAGTGTAGGGTACAGAGCAGCGGGGAGGTGTTCTTTGATCGTGGTACTCTAAGTATGATCCGAGCAGCTGTGTTTTGAACTGTTTGAAGTTTCTGGAGTAGATATTGAGATGAACCAGACGGAATTGAGTTACAATAGTCCAGTCTTGAAAGTACTAATGAACACACAAGTGTTTTAGTGGCATCAACTGAAAGATATTTGCGAATTGAGCTGATGCGTATCAGCTCAATATATGCAGCCTTGCATATGTTCATGCCATGTTGGTGTAATGTGAGAGTACTGTCCAGAGTAACACCTAGGTTTCATACCGATTGTGTGAATTTAATGTTGGTGTTGCTGATATTTATTGTTTGAGGTAAAGGATGTGAATGAGAAAGTTTTTGTGTCGTGATCAGAATGGCCTCAGTTTGATCATCATTCATCTGCAGCTTGTTACAAGTCATCCATGATTTCACATCAGAAATGCACCTCTCTACACCTTGGATGGTATCATCAACTTCATTTGGGTGGCTAAATTTGTATATTCGGGTGTCATCAGTGTACAGTTGGTGAGACACTGGATGATGATCTATGACACTTGAGAGCAGCTGAGTGTACAGAATGAAGAGGATAGGTCCAAGAACAGACCCCTGTGGAACACCACAACATAGATCAACTGGGCTGGAGTGTATTCCATTTGCAGATGCAATTTGTGTCCTGTTGACAAAGTAGGACTTGAACCACAGTGAGGCTGTATCAGGAAAAATGCCAAATACATGCTGGAGACGGTGAAGTAATATATTATGGTATATTGTGTCAAATGCTGCAGACAAATCAAGGAGGGTGATGACTGTAATCTTTCCGCTATCCAATCAATGGCTTTTTGATATTTTTGTTTCATTTAATATATGGGAAATTATTTTACGGTCAAAATAAGCCCCATGCATTTAGTATCCTCTACTACCGGACTAAGATAACCGTTACGATATATCTTTGGGTTATCATAATTGAACTGACAGAAGTACGCATAAACAGCTTTATTATTTGAAAATTTGAATCCGTTTTGTTCAGACCTATTTCTTAACTTTAAGCGTATATGTTGTTCAATAGGAAGCATAATCTTTGATTTATAGCACATCAAATCATAGGCAGAAAATGAGCAGTCATTTACTGGACAAAAGACATTTCACCATGCTGTTAAATTTGATCCTGAATAAGGTGACAAACAACATGCTGTCCTAAGGTACATCCATATTCTGGTGATATCTTTCAGACACGATGGTGCCTACCCTAACTATGAAAATTGTATCTTTAAAAGAAATGAAGACAACGCAGGTGAGTGGCTTCTTAGAACTAGGCAGACTAAATCATTCATTATTGTTATCATTGCCCTATATACAATAAACCAAATTTAAGTAGTTAAATAGATTCAACCCACATAAAAGATAAAGTATGTTGAAAGCTTGATGTTTGTCTGCTTGTCTTTATGTTAGATGTCATGATGTAGAGCAAGTGTGGGTTTTCTTGTAATTGTAATTGTCTTTGTGCAACTTTTGATGGCCGCTCCAGTGGCCTGGCTGTTAGAGCGTCCGCCTCGGAAGCGGGAGGTCGTAGGTTCGAACCTCGGCCGAGTCAAACCAAAGACTTACAAAAATGGTACTAACAGCTGCCTCGCTTGGCGCTCAGCATTAAGAGGTTAGTGTTAGGACTGGTCGGTCTGGTGTCAGGATAATGTGACTGGGTGTGACATCATGCTACGTGTCTGCGGCATGATGCCCCAGTGCTAGACATCACTATAAACTGCCACACTACAGACATCGTAGCAATATGACTGAAAAATTGTTAAAGCTACGTTAAAAAAATCCTAATCACACACTAATCACACGCAACTTATGATCTAGTTGGCGGTAAAAATGTATTAGATAGTGTGTCTTAATGCTCTAAATACAAATCACTTTACTAGAAACGGTGGCGTGGGGTAGCTTCAGAATGTTTAACGTCAGTACATCATGATACGGCCATTCTTTCAGGAGAAAAATATTGTTATATAACTACTCTTAAAGGGGGAAATCTGAGATAAGATATAATTAGCATCCAATAGAAAGAGTTTCTTTTGTTTATTATATCGTCAACATTCGAGTACTACTGGTCAACCAGCTTAGGATAAATCAGCCTCAAATTTCTCTATTTTATAGCATAGCAGGTTCGCCACTTTTCTGTAGAGTGCGCGGCATTTGTGATATGTCACTGGTAGTGATATGTCACTGGTAGATCCGGTTTTGTCTTTGTAAGCGTATTAAGTTTCCTTGAACTCGAACGGATGGTAATGTTCGTATCGCGCGGGTTTGGGTATTAGGGCCTTTTGAATGGGTGGCGAGAGAGAGAGAGAGAGAGAGAGAGAGAGAGAGAGAGTTGGGAGAGAGATCACGTTTATAAGCTAGCACTGTGTGTGCTAGAACATGTGATCACTCCATTTTCTGTTGCAAAAGTCTGAGATATGCGTTTGTTTGTTTGTTTGTGTTTGTTTGTTGTTTTTTGTGGGAGAATGGTTCGTTTTCCTGAAAAATTAGTTTTTATTTTTGTAATTTTAAAAAAAATATCAAATATAGTGCCAGCAATAAGCAACTTTAATCCACAGTTTTCATCTTGTTTGTGATCTCCAAGCTCATTAAAATTTAAAATATATTATATGCTAGGAAAGAGGTATGACGCGACATGTTAACCATGGCAAATAACACATTCTGTCCTTTATCAATCTGTTGACCGAGTTTGTAAAATACAATTGAACATCGTTCGTCTGCCTAACCACAATAATTAAACATAACATTTACATATTCATATGTTACGACTCTGTGGTTTTAAAGTACATCATGGAAAGAAGCGAAAGCAACAAGTTTAGTGCAAAACTGTAAGAAGAAATTACAGCACAATGAATTAAGTCCCAAATATTCCTAACTTTTATATCGTAAGTCCAAAAGTAAAGAATGTTCTGAATAAATTATAATAATCTTGACTGTCCTGATGTACCAAGGGTCTTGAATGTCCTGATGTACCACAATGATATATTCTAGAATGTCTTTCAATGAGACGTCGATAACCCCAAAGTAGTGTTTTAATCCATACAGTCATTGAGTATTTTGCAATTCCAATGAATAATTTAAATAAACCATTGCCTTTCAAATTATATCTGAACACGACAGCCAATAATTCCACACACTGCACTTAAAACACGAATCAATAATTATTTACAAAGTCTTTTATATACAGACTCTCGCTGGACCCATGGCACAGAAAGATGACCTGGATGTAGGTAAGTTCTGATGGTATAATTCACTAATTCGTAAACAAGATCACAACATGAGCTTAAATTTTAGTAAACATCTTGTTTACCACTTAAAACTATGGGGGAAAAAAAACTTAGGTTGACAATACATAAAAATAGTCAGGTAGGTCAAAACTACCCCCAATTACGGATAAAGGTCAAGCATATAATATAAATTAAATATACATAACAAATGTAGCATTTATACTATTTGTATATATTGCATGTAGGAACAAACTGATCTATTAATTAATAGTTTTAATCTGTCGAAGACATTTACATCATCTTCATTAGGAAATAGTGTTGAAGGAAAATTTAATTCCAACAAAAATGTCGAATTCTTATCCATAAATAATTGAGTGAATTATGCTTCATTTTAGGAAATCATCAACATACAGGGAGCAATCTACTACACCATGAGCCAACTACTTGGTACTGCTATTAATTTTAATGTTAAAAGGCATTACAGATAAAATACTACCCTCTGGCACAACCTTCTGATAGTATATATCAAAGAGGATGGAGTCCATTCGTACCTTGAATTCTCTGCTTGAGAAAAAGTTCAGTATTAAAGTGTGTAGACGAACTTAAAGACCAAGATCGTATAGTTCATTCATTATTCCGTACTTTCATGTTGTTTCATGTGCCTTTTCTAAATGGAAGAAAACAGCTACTAAATATTCATTCAAGAGGAAAGCAGCTTAAAGAAACGTTAAAGTTTAACCAGATGTTTATTAGTAGTAGGGCCATATCGAAAGCCAATTTTAAATGGAGATATTAAATTATTAGCCTCTAACTACCAAACAAGTCCTGTATTTATCATTCGTTCCATCATTTTACATAAACAGTTCGTCAAAACATTGGCGCGGTAGTTGGTATGATTTGCGCTATCCTTACCTGGTTTGAGAACAGGTATTATTGGAACATATTTCCAAATTGTTGTTATATAAGAAAGGATCCATAAATCATTACAAATTTCCAAAAAGAGAAAATAATGATGGTTCTGGTAGGTGTTTCAAAAACTGGTGATGTATTTCGTCAGGCTCGGAAAGGGTTCCGGTTCGAATCCTGCGCAGAAAAGGTAGGTAGGCCGTAGACTGCTATCGTATGTTTCAGGAAAAGGCATATTTTTCCAATTGTATCTAAACAATATAATATTCAATGTATTGTTGTAACGTCAACATTCAACCAAACAACAAGTATGAGGTAGTGCTTAACGAAATATTTGCGCAAAAATGGCCATGTTGTGCCAACAAAAGTTTAGGTTTTAAAAGAATGCAAAACTGGAATGCATACAAATTTGGTCAGATAACGTCATCCAAATAAAAGTATATTTAAGTATTGCAGGATTACATACAAAGCATTCAGCAAATTGTATTTAAATAACAGAAAAAGTAACACGTGTAAAATCTATAATTCGTGATTAATATTTGTAGTGAAACCCGCATTCCCTTAAAAGGTCCAAGATGTTCTTAGGTGCAATTTATTCAAACAGTTCAGAACGCTCCAGAGACCTAGTTGTTAGAATGTCCGTCACGGATGCGGGTGATTGTGGACTCAAACAGTTCACGTCAAAATACTATGACCGATATAATTAATATACACAACACGTAATAGCGTACATTAAACAGTGCCCTATGGAACGCCAGCCGCACCAGTTTGGTGTATTGGATTCAGCGGTTAAGGTTGCAGTCTAACAGATAGGAAGGCAGTAAACCAATTAATAAAAGGTGATATATTCTATACTTCTTTAATTTCGCTTTTGACTGACAGAAACGATTAAATGCTTTAAAGACATCACAAAAGACACCATGTCATCCTTATTATCAAATGCAATTCACACACTATGGTAGATATCTTTGAGCTGAAATACTGTTGCTTTGTTTGGATGAAAACCAGATTTATATTTAAATATACGGTCCTTTGAGTACACATTGTTGTAGTGATGTTTAAAAATCCTTTACTTCCTGCAACGTGAAATAGGCATGTAATGTTTCAAAATTAGTCTTTCTAGTTTTCCATCAAACGAATCAATATTGTTAACATTAACAATTAAGTCTGTCTTTATTGCGTGCCTTTTTATCCTCCCTGTAACTGGATCATGGAATTGATAGTCTTTAGCAAATTGTATGTACGACTAGGTCAAGTAACCTTTGAGCAATTCCTGTTCAGAGTTCCGGTATTCGTCCATCTATTCTTATGCAAATGATATCAGTATGCCCTTTGTTTATATCCTACCATACGTTAGTCAGTACAGTCATTTGTTAATCAACCCTTTCAAGGAATGTACACATACACATAAGGGTCGTTATTTCGGTGCAAACGTTGCATTTTAGCACGTTCACTTGTACACGTGTTTGCTATTTTAGTGAATAGGTGGAGAGTCCACACAAATTTCTGTGACAACTGTTTACAACATTTATGATAAGTTTGCCTTATTTACTTGATTTATTTTTTCTTTTCCTCTGTTTTCTCCATGAAATGCATATCTCCCAAACATTTTGCCCTGCATATTTGATATGCAAATGTTTTGCATGGTAAGAGTTTATATTGGGAAATGTACTGGCATTAATATTTTCTTATTGTAATTAATCCATGTTGCTTAATTTTACTAATGTACATGTTATTTACTTAATACCACGCGGAAAGACATTCCTTGTCTTTTCCTTGTGGAAAGAGGCAAAACTCAAGAAATACTGGTATGACTAAGCCGGGGTTCGAACCATCGACCTCCGGCACCCAAGGCACACGCTCTAACCACTGGGCCACCATTGTATTTATTAATATTTATGAGTTTTTCAAAAGACTGTTGCAACTAGCAGCTGATATTCTTTCATAGTTGACCGTATTCAAAGAACAAACCTTGATAAATGGAGAGTTCATTGTTGTCATTTTTAAATACTTTGTTGCATCACATCATTTGTGGGCAATAAGCTGTCCATAAACAAAGTTAAAATAAAATAAACAGATTCTCTCTCTCTCTCTCTCTCTCTCTCTCTCTCTCTGGTGGCCTAGTGGTTAGACCGTCCGCCTCGGATGCAGGAGGTCGTGGGTTCTATCCCCGGCCTAGTCATACCAAAGACTTACAAAAATGGTACTAACAGCTTCCTCGCTGGGCGCTCAGCATTAAGAGGTTAGTGATAGGACTGGTCGGCCTGGTGTCCGGATAATGTGACTGGGTGGGACATCACGCTACATGTCTGTGACATGTTGCCCCAGTGCTGGACATCACTAAAAACTGCCACACTGCAGATGTAACAATATGACTGAACAATTGTTAAAGCTACGTTATATATATATATATATATATATATATATATATATATATATATATATATATATATATATATATATATATATATATATATATATATATATATAAATTGAATTGTCTGGATCATGCATTACTTCGGACTTTGTGTAAATCCCAAATACCAGATAAAAATTACTCTTTACGAAACCTTTGCTGCTGTAAGTTTACACTGTGTCAAATTAATACAGAACCAGTTCTTTTATGATATCATTTCAAGGACTGTCTAACCCATACGAATCAATCAAAACAATTTCCTACTGGGTCACCTACATCGAAACCCCGACTTGTTTTGATAAGGCATAATGCTCACTTCATGTTTATATATATTCCCCAAGGAACTAAGATATCGAAGGTAATATCTACTTGCTATTACAAAAAGCTTTCAAACTAATTCAAGTGTAATGAAGAAATACAAAAAATGTTTGGAATAATAAGATAATTATATTGGTTAGCTAGGTATGGAAAGCTATTTCGACGAGGAAGTAAGAAGTAAACTCTTTGAAATTGTCTAGCCTGGTAGAGGTCGTGATTTCGACGAAGCGCCTGCCATTGGTATATTTGACGTTCGAATGGTAATTGGTTTAGGTATATAGCCGACTGTAAGGACAATACGTTCTATTTAATAGTCGGTATTATATTAAAGGTAAAAACACGTGTAACGAATTATCCAGTACCCGCCACGGAAGGTGAGTGTGCACTTATCAATTATTCGTTTTCCATTTGCATGGTATTTTTTATTTTTTTTATATATACAAGTTTTGTATTCTGTTTACTAATTATGACTTGAACACCAATAAACCGGAATACTTGCAATCGAATGACTGACTCCATCACCGAGTAAAACAGTCGTATGTCTACGACGTACAAAATATTTAAATGAAACATATTGCCTAATTTGCCTGTTTCGACCTTTTGATGTTTTACTGCAGTATTACACTTAGATGAACTAGACCTAACGATATAAACAGAATAGGAAAAATGTTCTCATGATTCAAGATTTTATTTTAATAACACCTAATACAATTTTTTCCCCCGTAAGTAGTGAAGTGGGACAGTATAGGGTCTATGGGAATTAGCATTAGAAACACCCCTGGGACGATATGGGGTCTATGTAAATTTAACATGGACAAAACCCATGGGACTGTATAGGGTCTATGGGAATTAGCATTACAGACTTTCCTGGGACTATATAGGGTCTATGTAAATTTAACATTAACACCCTGGGACTGTATAGGGTCTATGTAAATTTAACATGGACAAAAAACACTGGGAATGTATAGGGTCTATGTAAATTTAACATGGACAAAAAACCCTGGGCCTGTATAGGGTCTATGTAAAATTGAAACAGGGAGGGTCTCTATTTCTTTTAAAAATAAAAAATATTCAAATAAAAGGGGTAGGCAATGAAAGTCAAGATTTTTTCGAGACCTATGAATGGCTCTGAAAAGGGCCTTTGGTTTTAAGTTAATATATCCTTAATATTATATCGTGGATAAACACCCATGTATCTATTTATAGCTATAATCAGTTTAAATTCCTATGAAATCTCACTATCTATTTATACTACAACTTGTGGGTTATTCCTTTGGAAAATCCCACTATCTTTTTATAGCCTCAGCTTGAGTGACGTTCCTGTTTATGAAATCTAATACATATGTATAGCTACAACCTGTGGAAATCCCCAAATCCATATTTATAGTCTCAAAATTTCTAGCGTCAGTGACGTCACTGCACTGAACACTAGGGGATAAATGTCAACAGTGTTGCAAGTAGCTGACCTGAATACGCGCTACTGTAGGTAGGTAGGTAGAGTGTATTTGATAGGGATAAAGTGAGTTTTACAGGAACAAACAGAGACCAATACATACACACACACACACAACGTACGCACGCAGACACACACACACACACACTCACACACACACACACACACACACACACACAGAGGGAAGAGGAAAAAAACAAATCCAAACATACTATCCATTCAAACGTACCCAAACACATACAATCCCCAAATATACTATCCACACAACGTCGCTAACGCATACAAGCCCAAAATGTACTATCCACACGGAAGGGATGGAAAACAAAACCAAATATACTATCCATACAAACGTACCCGAACGCATACAATCCACAAATATACTATCCACACAACGTCGCTAACGGGTACAAACCACAAATATACTATCCAAACAATGTCACTAACGCGTACAATCCCCAAACATACTATCCACACAACGTCACTAACGCGTACAATCCCCAAATATACTATCCACACAACGTCACTAACGGGTACAAACCCAAAATATACTATCCACACAACGTCAGTAACGCGTACAAACCCCAAATATACTATCCACACAAAGTCGCTAACGCATAAAAACCCCAAATATACTATCCACACAACGTCGATACCGCGGACAAACCCCAAATATACTATCCACACTCGGGAGAAAGAAGAAAAAAAAAACAACCGAATATACGATCTACACAACGTACGCGAATACACACACACACACACACACAGACACACACACACATACACACATAAAGGGAAGAGGAAAAAAACAAATCCTGACATACTATCCATACAAACGTACCCGAACGCATAAAATCCCCAAATATACTATCCACACAACGTCGCCAACGCATATAAACCCAAAATATACTATCCACACGGAAGGGATGGAAAACAAAACCAAATATACTATCCATACAAACGTACCCGAACGCATACAATCCCCAAATATACTATCCACTCAACGTCGCTAACGGGTACAAACCCCAAATATACTATCCACACAACGTCACCAACGCGTACAATCCCCAAATATACTATCCACACAACGTCACTAACGGGTACAAACCCAAAATATACTATCCACACAATGTCACTAACGCGTACAAACCCCAAACACAAAGTCGCAAACGCATAAAAACCCCAAATATACTATCCACACAACGTCGTTAACGCGGACAAACCCCAAATATACTATCCACACTCGGGAAGAAGAAGATAAAAACAACCGAATATACCATCTCCACAACGTACGCGAATACACACAGACACACACAAACACACACACACACATACACACACACACACACACAGAGGGAAGACAAAAAAAAACAAATCCTAACATACTATCCATACAAACGTACCCGAACGCATAAAATCCCCAAATATACTATCCACACAACGTCACTAATGGGTACAAACCCCAAATATACTATCCACACAACGTCACTAACGCGCACCAACCCCAAATATACTATCCACACAACTTCGCTAACTCATAAAAACCCTAAATATACTATCCACACAACGTCGCTAACGCGGACAAACCCCAAATATACTATCCACACTCGGGAAGAAGATGATAAAATCAACCGAATATACGATCTACACAACGTACGCGAATACACACACACACACACACACACACACACACACACACACACACAGAGGGAAGAGGAAAAAAAACAAATCCTAACATACTATCCATACAAACGAACCCGAACGCATAAAATCCCCAAATATACTATCCACACAACGTCGCTAACGCATACAAACACAAAATATACCATCCACACGGAAGGGATGGAAAACAAAACCAAATATACTATCCATACAAACGTACCCGAACGGAAACAATCCCCAAATATAGTATCCACACAACGTCGCTAACGGGTACAAACCCCAAATATACTATCCACACAACGTCACTAACGCGTACAATCCCCAAATATACTATCCACACAATGTCGCTAACGGGTACAAACCCCAAATATACTATCCACACAACGTCACTAACGCGTACAAACCCCAAATATACTATCCACACAACATCGCTAACGCATACAAACCCAAAATATACTATCCACAAGGAAGGGATGGAAAACAAAACCAAATATACTATCCATACAAACGTACCGGAACGCATACAATCCCCAAATAAACTATCCACACAACGTCGCTAACGGGTACAAACCCCAAATATACTATCCACGCAACGTCACTAACGCGTACAAACCCCAAATATACTATCCACACAACGTCACTAACGCATAAAAACCCCAAATATACTATCCACACAACGTCGCTAACGCTGACAAACCCAAAATATACTATCCACACTCGGGAGGAAGAAGGAAAAAACAACCAAATATACGATCTACACAACGTACGCGAATACACACACACAGACACACACTCACACAGACAGACAGACAGACACACACACACACACACACAGAGGGAAGAGGAAAAAACAAACCCCAAATATACTATCCACACAGAAGGGAGATAATACAAACCCCAAATAGACTATCTACACATGGAAGAGGAAGAATACAAATCCCATATCTACTATCCACACGGAGGTGAGATGTAAAAAAAAACCCATATCTACAATCCACGCAGAGGGAAGAAGAAATAAATAACCCAATATACACTATCCTCAAAGAGGGAAGAGGAAAAAGCCATAATATACTAACCACACAGAGGGAGGAAGAAAACCATTATACACTATCCACACGGAGTGAAGAAATAACCCTTTATATATACTGTCAACATAGAATGAAGAAAATAACCCATTATATTCCATCAACACAGAGTGAAGAAGAAAAAGATTTTTGAGAGCACCTAAGCCTTCACCTGCAATGACCAACTCTGCCAAACACCTACACCCCACCCCCAACACAACAAAACCCATTTAACCCGTTATTTTATGGCATCAATGTGTGATTTAGGAAACATCAAGACACAAAATGATGGACGAATAGACTCACTATTGTTTACCGACTTGCATGCCTAAAGAGAGTGCGTGAAGGAAAACATCCTTTCATTTCAATTCTAACTAAAACATGTTCCAGGGGGATAGAGATAGGTGAAAGAGCACAATTTCATAAAGTGTGAGTAAAAACAAAACACGCCATCCTTATTATAGAATGTCAAGACTAAGAGACACTTACGTTTTCTTTCTGGTGTAGTGTCTTTTAGAAGGTAGTATGAAATTTCACATCAGGGCCAACGCATCGGCTCACATTGTCAATTTTTCCATTTCCATGTCTTTACTGGCACAAGTTCTTCATCATCTTCAATTTCTTATTCTTCTGAATCCCTCTTCTTTGTTTCGTTTTCTTTCTGTTTCTTCTCTTTTCTCTTAGGGCACTCTGAATCCCAGTGTGCTTTCTCCCGACAGCGATATTAGGTATCTTGTCTTTTGTCTCTCTTTCTTAGACGAAGCAGGTTTTCTGGAGACAAATACCCATTTATCTTTGCAGATATAGCAAACTTCATCAGCACTTACACACTTTCGTATGACTCTCATCAAATCAACGACCAAAAGAGTAAGTTTTGTTGCCACTTTCGCATGTGAATTATGCTTTCGTATGACTTTTAGCAAATATTTGACCAGCAGGTTGATCTGTGCTGACTCTTCCATCTTCTTGATCGTTTGAGAGTGGAATGAATACTCTGACGCTAAGACACTTTCCCTATGTACAGGAACCTAGTCAAATGTAATTTTGCAATAAGATGAAGCGATTTCATTGAGAAAGTAAAAGGCAATGACGTGCCGTGTCGCCTCACATAAGAGCTGAAGTGTTAGCTCAAATCCGTGTCAGCGATTTCGAAGACGACATAACTGAGCTTTAATCAATGTTCTCCACTTATGCCACAAAACCATGAGTCCTGCTTCACGCCAAAAGAAATTTCGTTCAGTCCGTAAAATATAGTATCACATCTGAGAAACGCAAAAACGAACTTCCAGAAAACTGAGAACGACGACTTACACCTATATCGTAAATTTATGAGTTTAAGTAGTGCGTAAAACTTAGTCAAATTAAATTTTTATAGTCAAGACGAAACGATCTATTTTCGAAGAAGAAAGTAGAAACCAAGCGACAATGGCGATCCGTGTCACACAACACGTTTCAGAATGTATTATTATAGGTTTGTTCTAGCGATCTGCACGGTTAAATTAAATGTTGATGTATTTTGTAATAAGACGGACACAATTTCCATGGGATCGCCCATGGTACGATTGTTCGTGCATTAGTTTCATTTTTTAAAATATTTTTTTTAATATAAATCGCTTATAGGATAGACTCAATAAAGCATGGCCAGTCTCGTCACTGTGTGAATAGCTACTCAAGTCAATTCGAAGTGAACGCGGTAAGAAAATAAGTATAGCCAATGAAATGGATTACAACGGGTGATTCATTGTAATGTTCTAAGATTGTGTGGCATAATAATCCCTACGCTCTTGCGTTGCTACCATTACAGTGCAGACAGACTGGAATGTGAACTTACAAGCCCTTTTTGTGTATTGTACCATTTCTTCTTACCACATCAAAATACTGAGCGTCACAGTATTGGTTCACGTTTTCAAGCTGACCATTTTTTTATATCTCATTTAAACATTTTAACATAAACACTCACACTCACATCGGTAGAGTCAGAACAGACGTGTTACAGTATTGAGGGGCATGTTGTCTTCTTTTTCTTTTTTTCTTCAAATTAATAAATTTGGGGTTTGTATGAAGTAAAGAACCGAATGTACAGTGAACCTCAAGGATGATGACGCATTCTGTTTGTCTATTGATGCATGTATTTACTTAAGAAGAAATATGACCTCTAAAACACAAAGAGATACGGCAAGCATGATTAGAATGAACACAACGATGTTTTCCTTCACACCCGTGTAATTTAGAGTTTCAATCGTCTTTGAAGACAAACTTGATCTCCTTTTGTAGGGTTTGAAATAATAAAAAAACTGAAAAATCTTAAGCACTTAGCTATAGATAATTTCAGCAACAGACTAAACAGCATAAATACCGTTACAACAATAGAAAGCCTTAAATCTTCTATCAAAAAGAAATGCATCAAAAAAATTAAAGATTAACGATAACTAACCAATGAAACCGAATTTAACAAAGGCAATGACATGTGAAGAAATGCCTCTCACTTTGGAAAGGTAGGCGAATGTAATCTGTCATGCACCATCAACTTGAAAAAAATTATAAACAGAGAGAAACCTGAATTCAAAATTAAGTTTTTTTTTTCAAAATTGTTTCGTTTCTTTTTTCTTCTTTTGGAACAAATCTAAGCACTAATATAGAGTGGAAAAGGGAAAATGCACAAAAAAGCTTTGATATTTCTGAAAAAATGAGGGGATATTCCTAACGTACATAACCACCTATATATGCTTGGACTTGTCTGTGACTTATCCACAAAACAAGATGTACATATTTCTGGTCAAGCTGCAAGTGTGTGCGTGTTTTTGAAAATGGTAAATTTGGATATACAATTTTCTCGTGACACTTATAAAGTGAAGAGTATGTGCAAGTGTCAAAAGCCAAAGTCATATAAGTTTTGTATTTTGTACGGCTTGTAAAGATTTCCACTTTAGAAAATGTGAAGTATCACAAGTTATTATCACAAACAGAAGTGGAACATAGAGGCTTGCAAGAAAGAAAATAACCCAGACAGTTGGTGTCATCAAGAGTGCTAGAGACGGTACCCGAACTTGCTTGCTTGCTTACTTGAATTAAAGTGATTTTCGCTCCAATGGAGCATGTATCACTGGTTTAATCACGCACCGCGTGATTTTTAATTACTCCTGGGGAAGGAAAGAGAGCCTCATCCCCCAGGCTTTTATGTACTCACAGACTACTTTTAAACTTAGCCACTCAGGTGTAGGACTAACTAGTCCTTAACAACCTGACTGAAAGGCTTTAAACATGAGCGGGAACAGTCTCACCACACACTCATTTTTCTGTCCGAGTGTGGTAAAGGAGGAAAAAGGTGCTCAGCAAGACAGTCATGGATGTTAAGTACTCACCAAAACGCTAGCCCGTACTTATTTCAAATCAAGTCGTGTCACCAAAAATGAAGACGTATACGACATCGACGGCATTGTCAAACGCAGAAACCATAAAGTGGGCAAACGACGTGTCAAAGAAGTCAAAGTACGTTGGAAAGGATATCCACCCAGTTTTGATTCTTGGATCGACGCTTCCCACGTCATCGACTATAAAAAGAAGTGACCATTATTCCCTTTCACACAGATTCAGCTACTGCGATCACCCCTTCACCCAGTTCTTCTCTGCAAGATTTACAAAAACAACCCTTGTGGGTGTTGTATGGAGAACGTGTGCCTAAAACACAAATCGTCTTTTTCTGCCAGACCTTCGTGGTGTATTGTGTCATCGGTGCAGCCATTGCCAATTTGAGTTTCCAACAAGGAGGCAAACAATTGTGGACCATTTTACTGAGCAGTTGCATCGGTTACCTCCTTCCTAATCCCTTCCTGAAATTCTCCTCGAACGGGAACAACGGGAACCTTGTGTCCAGTGTCAGTGCCAGGCACCACTCCAACAACAACCCCATTTTGGGCGGAGACACTCGTCTGACTTCCAGTAACACCTCGGACAGCCACAAAACTCTGGAATTATGAGCAATAACAACCAATTTTACTTAACCTTACCCAGTGACAGTTCCATGGAGGTGTTTCCCAAGAACACGTTGTGCTGTTACACGGTCAAATTACCTCAGACCATCCAGTTAGATCACGAAGCCCATTGGGAAGTGGCTTTAGTGGAAATCATTCACCCAACACAAATCAAAAACATCACCGAAAAGCAAAACGCTTTGCAGGTGGAAATCCTGAATGCCCAATTGGAGGAAGAAATCAATAAAATCGGGTTTTTAGGAGACACAAGACCAGCGAGCAATCCAGCCTTCATTATCTACACCTTGAAAATTTCTTCAGGTTATTATTTTAGTGGTGAACATTTGGTGGACACTATCGCAGACTGGTTCAACTTAGCCTTTGGCAAAGCACTGAACAGAGCCAAAAAAAGTGTAATGATTGAGTACCATAAAGTGGCTCATCGTCTCATAATCAAATTTCAAGATACGGACACATTGTCTCTCAGGTAGTTTGTTTGAAATTTTGGGTGGACATGCAGAAATGTTCGCAAACAATTTGAGCCCCAAGATCAACAGTAATATGGATTTTTACAGAGCTTTTAGAAACCCGGTATAACTGAACCAAGGACTTAATTTGATTTTTGTGTATTCCGATGTGGTGGAGTACTACGTGGTGGGACACACCTCTGTGCCGTTACTGCGTGTCATTCCTTTCAAAGTGGATAGTACCACAAACAATGACCAGGAAGGTGCAAACAATTATCACGTACACCGTGAATTTGTACATCCTCACTATTTGCCCGTCAGTGAGTCGTATTTAGACACTGTCAACATTGCTATAAAAGGAGATCTGGGACAAAATATTCCATTCTCCAAAGGGAAAGTTACAGTGAAACTCCATTTTCGAAAACGGTTCTCTAACGAATTGTAAGTCATGACAGCGATGAGGGACATTTTCACCCTATAAAATCCGGCCAGATGCGTGTGGAACTTCAGTTTGCAGAAAATCTACGCGCAGATAATACGGTGAACGTCATCCTGTATGCTGAATTTGACAATAAGATATAAATCAACAGTTTGAGAGAAGTCATTCTAGACTATTAGAAGTCATGGAAGACTTTTATCAATGTTTATATAGTAGGGATCCTTTGGACATGGAATGTGAAGATCCTGAGGAAAGAGAACCCCAAGACAAAAGACGAAGTCATCATGATGAATAGACAGCCAGAACAAGAAGTACATTTAGTTTCCTGTTATGCTATAGTCTTGACAGAAAAAAATTAAGGAATTGATCAAGAAAGATTGCTATGGATGTCATTACGATCATCCAGTCAAATTCAACACGACAAATGTCTGATGCTGAGTCAGGAAGAAAAATTGGACGAATATGTGGACGAAGCATGGAGTCTCATCTCGGAAGAAGACGTGTTGCAACAGTGGTATAAAGGTTTGCGTGAACATTATTGTCCTCCATTAACAACTCAAGAGATCCATCGCATCGAAGCTCTCTTGGATCAGAGTTGGGAAACAAGGCGAAGAAACGGTTACTTGTCAGACATTTTCAAGCAAAAGGTCTGGATCGAATTGATCACTTATCATTACCTGTGAAGAAAAAACCCACTTTATTACCTTTTGAACCACAGTTCGTACACTGCTTCATGGAATCCTGTCGTATGTGCTAAAGATGAACTCCCTCATCGCAAACCGCAAGACCATTAAGCTTATGTGATCAACACGGACGACTGTCATCTCCCAGGAACCCACTGGGTAGCCGTCTACTTTCCTCAAGAAGGAAGTGTGGAATATTTCGATTCGTATGGATTGCCCCCTTGGGAAGACGATATCATTAACTTTATGAGAAGAAATGCTCAGACCACCCGATTCAATAATGTGAAATTACAAGGCACATATTCCTTGGTGTGTGGACAATATTGTGTGTATTTTCTGCATCATCGCAGTCGGGGCTATTCTTTAGAACATTTAGTGACTTATTTTGATCGTCATTCTTCTAGAAACGATGAGAAAGTAGATCGATGTTTTTTTTACCATTGTGCTTATCTTTTGTCTCTAGCTAGGAAACGTAGTGTCCATCAATGGCCTAATGACTTCCAACAGTGGAAATCACAATTTCATTCACAACGTTGTCAGCCCTATCCAAAATAATGTTAATTGAAAAATAATGTTTGGTATTTGATAAAAAAATTTTTTGATGTTATATTGTTTGGTTATTGTTAAAAATGTTATAGTTGTTTGTTAGTGTTAAGTGATTTTGAATAAAAAATTTGTGTTTTGAAGAAAAAAATGCCTTTGTGGTTTGTTTGACTATAGGTATCCTGATTCATGCTCTTTGACTTCTCTCTATCTCTCTCATGACATTCATTAAACGTTCCGACTCGAAAACTGTGCAGGGATGTTTTCCTTCACGTCCGCGCTTTGACCATAAAAACGGGGCAGTCTCCAGTCTGCCCATCCATGGTCGACTCATCTTCCTACGAATATGTGCTCATGATTAGCCAAATTGAACGACGCCTATGTGAATTTGCATAGGGTCATGACAAGTCTGATACCGAGACCTGAAGAGATAGACAATATTATAATGTTGAAAGTCCACTGAAGACCTGAAAGGAAGGAGAAAAAAGAATAGACGGAGAAGTACAGACTTCATAAACAGCAGAGAGAGAGAGAGAGCAGCAACATCAGCAGCAGCATGAACCTGACAGAGGCTTTGTCGACTGCCGTATCGACCCCAAAGAGTTCTTTTCTTTCCGAAGAAGCAGACCTTATCCTGTGAGAAAGCCTGTCGTCAGAGGAGGCCGCCATCTTATAACCTAAGAGATCGCCATAGCTTCAAGTTCAAAAAAAAAAAAAAAAATTTCAGGGCTACCCCATACTCTCGAAAAGATATAACATTCCATTGCCTATGATATGTAAGTCAGTTAGAAGAAAAAAAAAAACAGAAGTGAGTCTATAAGCACATGATTTCGTTATCTTGGTTAGAAAGTGGGACTCTAAGTCCTTCGTTTCCGTTGCTTAACAAAATTTTTAAAATAGTGATGTTCTGTAAAAAGTGAGTGAGTGTTTCTTTTAGGTCTGTGCGTTTTTTTTTTGTTGGTGATAATATGGATAATGTAAGTTCGGGTACAACGAAATTAAAAAAATTAGGCCCAGAACTCGGTGTGAAGGGAAGAAATATACGCAACAACGGCGGGAGCAAGAAATGCAGACCCAGCCAGTTAGCACTCCACCCACCTCGAGAACACAAATAACATCTAGTCAACAGCCGACTATACCTAACAAACAACCCGCCGCGGAAAGATTGGTGGCAGAAAAAAGTGCCAATTATGTTAGACAAACGGTATGACAAACTCAAATGTAATTATCGGAGGCACTACGTTCTTTTCTCACTCCGATAATACAGGCAATCTCAGCTGAAAAAACAACCACAACAACAATAGCAACGACAGACACCATAGCAGCGGATTTGAAACTATCTACCTCAACTGAAGAATTAGTATCAGAACCAGAAGAGGAAATAGAGGCGGGTGAGGAGGAGGAGGGGGACGCTGACCCTCGTTGAGAAGTACACCGAAATGGTTGCTAGATCAAGCATTGTATGACGTCAACAAAGCAGGGCAGTTTATAAGAGCCATACAATACGTTGTCTACAAATCTCTAGACACCTTTAAACTAAGACCTTCTCAATGGGGATTTGGGGTCAAAGTTCTCCCCCAATTCTAAAGACAAGCCTACACTGGATACCCCCTCAGTCAACTGGTAGAAGCCGCTGCTTACATTGCCGCCCATCATGGCTACGCATTTCCTGATATCAAGAATCATGAGACTAGGAGTGCGGGAAAGATCGTGAGGGCAAAAGAGAGACGTGTTATATTCTAACAGAAAAAACAGCCTTAGTAGTGAAGGGGGGCACTTTACGGTCAATGGGAATTAGCGTTAAAAACACCCCTGGGCAAGATTACCGTCAAGGGAAATTTAACATGGAGAAAAATCGTGGGTCAGATTACCGTCAAGGGAAATTAACATGGAGAAAAAAAAAATCGTGGGGCAGTTTAGCGTCAAAGGAAATTAAACAGGGTGGGCCTTTATAGCGTCAAGGGCTTTCACTAAAGTGGGCCTTTATAGCGTCACGGGAAATTGAACATGGGATTTTTTTATATTTTTTTTTTAAAAAATTAAAAAATTAAAAAAAGGGGTAGGCAATGGAAAGGCTATCTCTTTTCGAGAAATATGGCTGACCCTGAAAAGGGCCTTTGGCTTTCTTCTTCTTCTATTTCCTCCATTTTCTCATCCAGCCCCTAATCTTTCCCCAAATTCCTTTTTTCTTCTTCTTTTCATTTTCCGGAATCCAGTCCGGGTGACCCATGGCTCTGAACTTCTGTTGGATTTTTATCCAGTTATTGTTCAGTCTCTCATATTCTTCTTTTTTCTTTCTATTCTCTTGTTCTTTTCTATCTTTTGCCCACCTGTCCTTAATTTTCTGCACTTCTTCCTCTATTATCTTTTTCATCTTTTCTTCCGCTTTCTTTAGTTGTTCAATGCCCCTTTTCACGAACTTCCACTCTGACCATTTCTCTAATTCTTCTAAATAGCATCTCACTGCTTTTACTTTGTCCATAGACTCTTTTATAGTCCCCACTCTTACATACTCTGGTTTGATCAATCCTCTCAATCTCTTAACTTCTTCCTCTATCATCTCCTCTATCATCTTCCTCGCTAATTGTAGTTCATTGACATAGTCAAGACTTTTTCTCAACCTCCATTCTCTTTCTATCCTTTCAATAGTGTACTCTCCATCCATCATCCAAAAGTAAACATTTCTTAAGTCATTGAACAACGCCGACACTTCCATCTTGTATCTGTTATTCCGTAGAATGGTTTGAACGACGAATACTGTGGGTTCTTATACGAAAAGCGCGGACGTGAAGGAAAACATCCCCCTAAAACATAAAATTGATCTTACCTAGATCATGACCCAACAACGCGCGGACGTGAAGGAAAACATCCCCTACTTTCTCATTTCATATAATATAACCCTAACTATACTCTTCACATACACTAAGAAACCCATAATCTACTATTCACTCAAACATACCTGAGCTCTTACAAACACAAACACACAAACACACAAACACATACCCTCACATTTTTTAAAAGAGTTAGTGTTTATATTCACACTACTCTACCTACACACATTGGCAAATTGATCGTTATTTCTTTTCTAGAGTATTGGGTAGCCCCGAAAAGGGCTGTTGTTTTTTTTTCAACTCCAGATGCACCTATCTAATGGTTGCACCTTCCTGGCTTGGCGCCACATACACATCTTGTCCCCCAGTTACTTTTTACCTTTTTTGGGGAGAGAGCAGAGGCAGGATATGTGGCTTCAGAATCCCAATTTTCGGTTTCTGGGATTCTGAAATTTTTTCTTCTTCTCTCCTTTTCCTCCTCCTCTTCTTTGTATCTTCTCTCCTCCTCTTTATATCTTCTTTCCTCTTCTTCTTTATATCTTCTCTCCTTCTCTTCTTTATTTCTTCTTTCCTCCTCCTCTCTCATCCTTCCGTCTTCCACAATGGCTTCCGCGGCCAGTTCATTCAACAGGCGCCTGGCATATTCCAGGTTAGTTAGTTAGTTAGTTAGTTGGATTATAGTGGTTTTCGTTCTTTTGAACATGTACCACTTTTTTATTCACGCACTGCGTGATTTTTAATTACTCCTGGGGGAAGGAAAAGGAGCCTCATCCCCCAGGCTTTTATGTACTCAAAGAGTACTTTTTAATTTAGCCACTCAGGTGTAGGACTAACTAGTCCTTAACAACCTGACTGAAAGGCTAATAGACATGAGTGGGAATAGTCACACCACACACTCGTGTTTCTTAGTTGGATTGAAATGCCCCAGGTGTCAAACCAAGCAGTATGTGACTCCCGCCAGGATTGGTCGGCAGCGATGAGGTCACATTAGGACACCCGGTCTTGTGGCATTGACGAAGTGGCCCGCTTTTTTGATATCATCAATTGCCTTTCCCAGTCCGATATTCCGGTAGACAGAGCCTTCCTTTTTTCCACTCTGTTTAGGTGGTGCAAGTTCATCAGCTTCATCGCCGCTGGATGATGATACTTCCAGGGCCGCTGCCAGCGTGGAAGTTTCAAATTCTTCAGTGTCGTCTGCCAACATTGCCTGGATTTGGCTGAGTATGTTAGTAGAAATAGCTGTGGAAGCTTGATTTAAAAGTTCAGCCAGATGTTGTTTAAGAGACAAGGAGACGGTTAGGAGTATTTTTTTTTTTTTTTTTTTTTTTTTTTTTTTATTCATCAATTCCTTATTTATTTTGATTCCCTATCTTATTGGTTTGGAATGAAAACTTGTTTTTATGGTTGTTTGTATGTTATTATGGAGTCCTGTTTTAATTAATTCCTATTTTCCTATTTTAATTTTTTGTGGCCTTAATTGGTTTTTATTATTCGGGGTATGAACGGCTGTGTCAGTTTGTGAACCTACGAGACCTAGCAGGCCGTCATAATTCCCAAACAGTGATTTTGTAATATTCGTCCTTAACTGGTTTTTATTATTCGGGCTATGAACGGCTGTGTCAGTCTGTGAACCCACGAGACCGAGCCGGCCGTCATAATTCCCAAACAGTGATTTGTTATATTTTTAACTGGTCTTTGATTTACTTTCTTAGATTTTTTTGAGTAGATTGGATTCGTGTATAAAACTTATGATATTTTTGAATGTTAGATTAATATTGGGGTTTGTGTTCATCAAGAATTCTGGGTATGTTGTAGGGGATCCAATTTTATGCTGTTTAACTTTAAACTTAGCCCTTTCTTTTTCAAGTGTATGGCAGTTGTTAAAAATATGCTCTATGTCTTCTGGGACCCTGCAGTGGTAGCAGTTAGGGTTATGTGGTTGTGGTCCTATGTACTGTCCGAAGCTGTTAGCCAGCTTGGTTTTGCCCGTGAGTATTCTATTTATGAATTTTTGTTCACTGCCTTTTGTTTTGGGTGGTTTCCTATTTCTACATACTTCTTTAATGATGGTTTTTAGTTTCCTGCCTTGAGTGCTTGTGTTCCATAATTCCTGCCATTTATTATCAATGAGGGTTTTAGATATGCTATTGAGTTCGCATATGCTATAATCTAGGTTGATGTGAGTGGTTTCGTTTAGTTTTTGTTTAGCTGTTATATCTGCCATATCGTTACCTGGTATGTTAATATGGGATGGTATCCACATAAATTCTACTTGTAAGTTATTATTGTTCAGTATTTTTAACAATAAATTGGTTTGCCTAAGATAGTTTTCTCTTGATTTGGTGTTGTTATTAAGTATTGAGTTTATGACGCTTAGCGAGTCACTTATTATTACCGCTTGGGGTATTTTGTTCTCTTTGATCCATTTGAGTGCTTCAAGTATGGCCCAGAATTCAGCTGTGTATATAGAGCAGAGGTTAGGTAGTCTTCTTCCTACTTTAATGTTAAGTTCGGGGATTACGTAAGCTGCTGCTGTTCTGGGTGGTTCTGTAATTTTGGATCCATCAGTGTAAATCTTAATGTAGTTGCAATATTTTGAGTTGATTTCTTCTGTACAGATTGTGTTTAGTTTGAGTTCCTGTTCGTTTTTATTGCCATATTTCGTAATGAGGGTGTTAACTGTGGGGTTGATATTTATCCATGGTTCTTTGTCATAGTGATTTGCAATTTCTGCTTGGAGTTTGTCTATAGGAAGTTGTTCAACTAATTGATGGACTAATTTCCCTGCTGGTATGTTTTGTGATCATTTAGTTCTAAAAGGTATGTTGCATTTATTTATAGCTAGCCGGGTGGGGTGTGTGTCGGGGTGTGTTGTTAGCCTGGCTGCATATCTGAGGGTGAGTTCTTGTCTTCTAAGGTGGAGCGGCAGTTCTCCAGTTAAGATTTGAAGTTCCACTAGTGATGTGGATGGTAGTGCACCAGTGCAAATAATTAGGGCCTTTCTTTGTATGCTATCTAGTTTTTTGAGGTTATTTTGCGGTGCCGAGTTGTAAATTTGGCATCCGTAATCTAGTTTAGATCTAATTAACGATTTATATAAAGCTAGTAAGGTTTCTTGATTGGATCCCCAGGTGGTTCCTTTAAGGGTTGTAAGGAGGTTAAGGTCTTTATTACACCTTTTGACTAGTTCGTTTATGTGGTGTCTCCAGTTTAGCTTGGAGTCATAATGCATTCCTAAAAATCGTGCTACATTTACGAATTTAATTTCTTGATTTTGGATGGTGAGTTTTGGAAACTGATTTTGTAATTTACGTTTGGTGGTGAATAATACTGCTATGGTTTTTTCATGGGATATTTTGAAACCCCATTTATCAGCCCATTTCCCTATTTTGTTTAAACTTGTTTGAATATCGCTGATTACTTTGTGGTTGGAAGGGTTTCCTGCTCTCCATAATCCACTATCATCAGCAAATTGTGAGAGTTCAATTAGTTTTGATGTTAAGTTGGTGTCCAAGTCATTAATCATGATGTTGAAAAGGGTTGGGCTGAGTACGCTCCCTTGTGGTGTACCGTTTTCAAGTGTGTGTGGTTCAGAGTAGGTGTCGCCGACTCTGGTTGATATTTTACGGTCAGCGAGGAAGTTTTCAATGAATTTAAACATTCGACCTGTGATGGCGTAGTGGTTGAGTTTGGCTAATAAGCCTTTGGTCCATACAAGGTCGAATGCCTTTTCGAGGTCAATAAATACTGCAATTAAATTCCTATCAGCTTTGCGTTTGGAGTTGAACGCCAATTTAATTGCGGTTTCTAATCGTATTAGTTGATCCGTGGTGGATCTTTTGTTTCTAAATCCGCATTGATTATCGGAGATTAAATTATTGCTCTCTAGGTGGTGTTTGAGTCGGTTGGTGACTATGGTTTCCATGATCTTACAAATGTTGTTTGTTAGGGAAATGGGTCTGTAGGAGCTAATATCGTTAGGGTCTTTTCCTTGCTTGGGTATTGGAATTACTATTGCGTGTTTCCATTTATCGGGTAGTTTGCCTGAGGTCCATATTTGGTTTAGTAATTTAATAATTGTTTGTTTAATGTTATTTGGGATATTTTTGTATATTGTGTATCCTATTTGATCTTCCCCTGGGCTAGTTTCGTTTTTGGTTTTCAATGCTAGGTCCCATTCGTAAGTTGTAATGTCTTTATTTAGGTTCGAGACTTTGGGACCGAGGTCTTTAAAGAGATTACTATGGGTTCTTTCTACTTTGTCCCTATGTAATTGAAATGCTGGGGTGTGGTTGGTGTTGCTACTCATATCTGAGAAATGCTGAGCTAGTCGGTCAGCCTTTTCTTTATTAGTAATGGCTCCAGCTATTTTTGGAGTGGTGTTAGTTGTCTTTCCTCTAATTGATCTAATCTTATCCCAGACTTGTTTGGTACTAGTTGTGATATTGATATTCGTGCAGTAATTATGCCAAGTTGATTCCTTTGCCTGTTTATTTATGTTTTTAAGGTTTTTCTCCTTTTGTTTATATCTAGTGAAATCAATAGAGTTTTTAGTGCGTTTGAATTTATTGAGGGCTTTTTTCTTATCAGTGATGGCTTGTTTGCATTCATCATTCCACCATGGGACTCCTTGTTTATGTGGGTTACCACTGGTTTTGGGTATGTTAGTGGTGGCTGCCTTTAGTATGGTATCAATCAGGTCTTCGTAATATTTATTAATATTATCATTTTCTATGTTTTTGGTGTCTATTTTGCTTAGTGTTTCATTAAATGAGGTCCAATCTGCTTTTGAATATATCCATCTAGGGGTTCTTTTTAGCGAGTTGTATTGGACCGTCATCTGCAGGGTGACTATTACTGGAAAGTGGTCACTGCCCAAGGGGTCAGTTTGATCCACTCTCCAGTCCGCCACCTGGGTTATTGATGGCGAGCAAATGGTGAGGTCGATGGCGGACATGAGACCGTTTTCTGGGTTAAGGCGTGTTTTTGTACCGTCATTTAAAATGGCTAAGTTAGATTCTGCGGTCCATTCTTCAATCAATTTGCCTCTTTTGTCCGTCACACCGCCCCCCCATAGCTCGTTATGGGCATTGAAATCTCCACAGATGACGATCTGATTTACTCGTTTGTGATCATTTATTTGTTTGTAAGTAATTAAGTTAGCTGTGCCTGATGTTCCCCCTGGGTCATAAATATTGAATATTTGTATTTGACCCTTGCCTGTATGAATTATGAGGGACTGAATTTCGAATGCTTCGTTGCTACCTGGGGTTGGTGTTATGGTTATTGTTGTTACATTCGGGATGTTATCTGCTATATAGATGGCTAAACCCCCACCTCCTTGTCCCGTGGTTCGATTTTTGAAGTGACCTGGGGCATATCCTGGGAGTTTGGGTATTTGTTTGGTTCTACTTGTTATTTTTGTTTCTTGAATGCATATAATATCTGGTTTGTGTTCTAAGCTTTGTAATTTGGCTTTGAGTTCACTGATATTACTTATTAAGCCTCTAGCATTCCATTGCCATATTATAATGTTCCGGTTTGTTGTATAATCCATTATTGGGGTGGTCATTTATTGATTCTTTTGTGTTGAGGGTTATTATGTTAACTTCAAATTTGATTCGATTTTGCTTATTATGCTTATTATCTGTGTTATTTTATCCACGATGTAGTGGTGGTTGTTGATAAGTTCGGCTTTGATCTCTGTGAGTAACTTTTCTATTGTCGGGTTTGACAGTGATTTGTTTTTGGTGTTAGTGTTATCTGATTCTTCGGGGTGGAGTTGTGAGTCTTTGTGGGATTTGATTAAGAATGTATCTTGTTTATTTAATCTTGTTTGATCTTGTTTGACCTTGTTTGACCTTGGTAGGTTGGGTGTTTGGGCTGTGGTTGCTTCAGTTGCTGGTTTGTTTGGGGTCATGATGTGGTAATTTTTATTACTGGGGGTTAGTTTTTTCGCCGCATGATACGGGATTTGCTTGTTGTTCATGATATCTATGGTTTGATATTCCTTGATAGTGTTGGGGCATTCGTGGGATTTAGGTAGGTGCGGGCCCCTGCAGTTGGTACATTTGGGTGTAGTTCTACAACATACATCTTTGTGGTTTCCTCCACATTTGTAGCATAGTTGGGTATATCTACATCTGTTAGAGAAATGTCCCCAGTGTTGGCAGTTGCTGCAGAACCTGGGTTTGTTTATGTATGTCTCAAGGCGGTGGCGTGCCCCAGAGTGATCTAGTCTTATCATGGTTGAGAGTGGAGAATTTGATTCTAGTATCGCTGTATTGGTTTCCTGTCCTAAATGATTTTTGAGTTTATACGCCCTATTTATGGGGGTACCACTGTCTTTGAGTTTGGCAGTGAGGGTTTCATTGTTTATCCCTTTATTTTGTCCTGTGAGTTTTAGAACTGCTTTAAATGTGGGGGTGTTCGTGCGGGAGTATGTGGCTAAGTCATTTGTTCGTGTGTTATTGTTTATTGCCATGAGGGTCTGGTTGCTATTGTGTGTTTTGGTTATTATGTTCTTTGTCCCTATTTGTTTGTGTCTTTCGACGTTAACCCTAATGTTGTTAATAATTTCAATTTCTAGGAATTTGGCCATTTGACTGCGAGTGCTGCAGTGTACTATTATGTATCTTGTGTTTGGCCTAAATATTTTGAATTGTCCTTGATGAACCCTAAGGAGGGCCTGTGTGAGACTGTTAACAGTTAAGTTTATCAGTTTATTGGAGTTGCTACTGATATAAAGTGTGTGTTCTATGGGGTGGTATGAAAATTTGGCCTGTTTCTTTGGTTCTTTGTGGGGGTGTGAGTTTGAATTATTTTGGGGGGCAGGTTTGTTCTTGGTAAACATGGGTCCCTTCCCTTTACCCTTGCCATCCCACACGTTAGGTTTTGATTTAGTGGTTGGGTTAGCTTGTGTTTTGTTTCGGCTGCTGAGTAATTGTTCTTCAGTTAAGGGTTTTGATGGTCCAGGGGTCTGACTGTTAGGTTTTGATTTAGTGGTTGGGTTAGCTTGTGTTTTGTTTCGGCTGCTGAGTAATTGTTCTTCAGTTAAGGGTTTTGATGGTCCAGGGGTCTGACTGTTATGATATTTCGGTTTGTTGTTACTGATATGAATGGGTGGAGTTATCGTTACCATGGGCCCCATTTTGGGTGTAGTTTTTCCTTTGTTACATGAGTTGGGCCCTATTTTCGGTGGGTTTCTTATTATCATGGCTATATGTTTTTTTTCCGGGGATTGTGCAATGACCATGTATTTGGGGGTGGGTGGCTGGTCTTGTTTTTGGAGTGGCGATATTGGTGTTTCTATAGGTATTGTATCATCCAGGTCCTTGTTTGCCGATGGATCTAGTAAGTTTTTGAAACTTACAGTTGAGTTGATACTTAAGTCGGCTGCTGATATTTGAATTAGTTCATTTCTCTCAGGGGTGGTTAGACGCGGTGTTGTTAAATCTTTCCTTTCAGGAGTGGATGAGAAGTTGAGATTCTTCTCGCAAAGTTCAAGGTGCTTGGAGTTTTCACTGAGATCCAATTTCCCCGTGATTATTTGCGGGTTTGGTGTCATAGGGGTGGGAGGTTTATGTGATTTCATTTCCTTTTCAAGCCTATTGTTTCTCAGAATTTGTTTTCTAGTGTTAAAGTTAAGTTTGTTTGTGATTGATTGAGACATTCCTACTTTGGTTTTGAATAAGGTTTAGGTTACTTATTGTTGTTAATAGTGGTTGTGGTTATGAAGAAACAATGAGAGATGAGATTCTGTTACGTTCCGTGAATCGGAAAATCTCACAGCGGTTAGCTTGTGCTTGTAATTTGTGAGATTCTGACCAGGCGTGGTATCAGTGTGTTTCCTAGTGCCTGTTTTCGGGAACAGTGCTAACAGCTAGAGTTGTTATTATAAGAAAAAGGTAGTGGTTAGTTGTGTAATTTGTCGAATTTATTCTCTATGATTGAAAATCACACAATGATATTTGGTGCTTGTATCATGTGTGGGTTCAATCCAGTCGGTTCTAGTATGTTTCTTAGAGACTGTTTAAGAGAATAGGCGGCAAATTGAGTAGATACGGAATTTAGTACAAGTAAGGTAAAATATATTATAGTGAGATGTAAACAGCATAGAGTTTTAATTGCCCGCAGGCTTAGTAATTTTCCTACCTTGTACTAAAGTACTTAGCTTTTATACGAGGTGGTATGATCCAAAACGGCTGCGTGGCGGGCTGCTTGGCTGGATTTCCTTTGTCTGATATATTACTATCTTACTGCGTGTTCCTATCGTTCCTTTGTGAGAGTTCCTTAGATCTGTGCAATTCCTTTGTTCACGGCTTGCCGGGTTGCTAATCGTTTCCTCTTCTTAGCATTATTTCTTTGCACAAGTTGTCCTGTTCCTTTTTTCTATATTAATTGGTGTTGGTGGTGGCCGCACTCAGTAGAAATTTTAAAATTATACACCAAGCCGGTTTTAAACAGTAAACAAGTCAAGCAAATTCAGAGATAGTTTTCAAACTTGACGTTATGGGAATGACGTCACTAAAATAAACAACGTTAGTTTGTCAATCTATGTAATTCTGAATATATTTAAACGATACTGAAACAATAGTCACAGAAACCTAACATAATTCATTCTCAGCAAAATGGTGTAATATTCGATAACAAAACTGTATCCATTTGCGAAGTAATTTCAATAAAATTTTCAACAATATCAGAGCAATATTCCAGGTGCATCTGGAGTTCTAACAGTTTCACAATTCTGGTGTTCATTCCTCTGGTGGTGTTGATCAATCAACAAGGGTAGCTAGACTGCCGAGCGAGTTTCAATTTATACTGAAAGCGCGGACGTGATGGAAAACATCCCCCTAAAAAACATAAAATTTATCTTACCTAGATCATAACCAAAAACAACAACGCGCGGACCTAAAAGAAACACTCACTCACTTTTTTATGCTACCCATCACTATTTTAAATTTTTTTTATAAATCACTTCAA
This sequence comes from Sinohyriopsis cumingii, assembly GCA_028554795.2. NCBI lineage: Eukaryota > Metazoa > Mollusca > Bivalvia > Unionida > Unionidae > Sinohyriopsis > Sinohyriopsis cumingii. The sequence goes on along the minus strand of CM068841.1, from coordinate 47,701,788 downwards.
TAGACTATCCACATACGCAAAACAATCCAATCTAACTCCAAATATACACCTCAAACACCAAAAAAAGACATCATTTTAATCTACTATCCATACCAACTTACTTAAGCACTTACTAACACTAACACACAAACACATACCCTCACAATTTTTTAAAAAGAGTTAGTGTTTATATTCACACTACTCTACCTACACACATTGGCAAATCGGTCGTTATTTCTTTTCTAGAGTATTGGGGAGCCCTGAAAAGGGCTGCTTTTTGTTTTCTATGGCATTCTTTTTTAGTTTGAGGATAGACTTTCTGGCGATAGGTCTGCTTCTTCGGAAAGAGAAGAAGAACTCTTTGGTGTCGATACGGCAATCGACAAAGCCTGTGTCAGGTTCAGGTTGCTGCTGCTGTTGTTGCTGTTGTTGCTGCTGTTGCTGCTGTTGCTGCTGTCTCTGAAGTCTGTACTTCTCTGTCCATTCTTCTTTTTCCCTGTTCACTTCTTCTCTGAAGAGCTCTTCTATTAGGTCTTCAGTGATTTTTAGCATTCTCACATTCTCTATTTCTTCTGGCTTCGGTATCAGACTGTGTCTGACCCTATGCAAATTCACGTAGGCTTCGTTGAGCTTAGCTAGTTTGGAGCACATCTTCGTAGGAGGATGAGTCGACAATGGATGGTTAGATTGGAAATAACCCGGTTCTTAAAGTCAAAGCGCGGACGTGAAGGAAAACATCCCCCACACGGTTTTCGAGTCGCAACGTTCAGTGAGTGTCATGCGAGGGATAGTAAGAAATGAAAGAGCATCAATCCAACATTCTTATAGCTAAACAAAAGACAAAGGCATTTTTTTCAAAACACAACATTTTTTATTCAAAAATCACTTAACACTAAACAACAACTCTAACATTTTTTAACAATAATCCAACACTATAACATCAAACAATTTTTTTTCAAATCACAAACATTTTTTTCTTCAAATACAATCTACCTTGAACAGGGCTGACAACGTTGTGAATGAAATTGTGATTTCCACTTATGGAAATCATTAGGCCATTGATGGACACTACGTTTCCTAGCTTGAGACAAAAGATAAGCATAATGGTCACAAAACCATCGATCTACTTTCACATCCTTTCTAGCAGAAGAACGAGGATCAAAATGAGTCACTAAATGTTCTAAGGAATAGCCCAGGCTGCGATGATGCAGAAAATACACACAGTATTGTCCACACACCAAGGAATCTGTGCCTTGTAATTTCACGGTATTGAATCGGGTGGTCTGAGCATTTCTTCTCATAAAGTCGATGATATCGTCTTCCAAAGGTGGCAATCCGTACGAATCGAAATATTCCACACATCCTTCTTGAGGAAAGTAGACGGCTACCCAGTGGGTTCCTGGGAGATGACTGTCGTCCGTGTTGATCACGTAAGCTTGATGGTCTTTAGGTTTGCGATGAGGGAGTTCATCTTTAGCACAGACGACAGGATTCCAAGAAGCCGTATACGAACTGTGGTTCAAAAGGTAATAAAGTTCCCAGGTATCCATTGTTTTCTGTGTTGTTTTTTTCTTCTTCTTCACAGGTAATAATACGTTGTCAATTCGATCCTGACTTTTTGCTTGAAAATGTCTGACGAATAAACGGTTATTCGTTCTGTTTCCTCACTCTGATTCAGGAGAGCTTCGATACGATGGATCTCTTGAGTGGTTAATGGTGGACAAGAATGTTCACGCAAGTCTTTATACCACTGGTGCAACACGTCTTTGTCCGAGATGAGACTCCAAGCTTCGTCCAGATACTCGTCCAATTTTTCTTCTTGACTTAACATTAGGCATTTATCGTGTTGAATTTGACTAGGATGATCGTTTTGACATCCATAACAATTTTTCTTGATCAATTCCGTCATTTTATCGACCAAGTGTTTGGCAAAGCAGCAGACTAAATGGGCTTCTTGTTCCGGCCATCTTGACTTCATCATGATATCTTCTTTTTCCACGGTCTCCTCACATTCCATGTCCAAAGTTTCTCCACTAGGCAAAGAGGGATAACAGTCTTCCATAGCTTCTAATAGTCTAGAATGACTTCTCTCAAACTGTTGATTTCTATGGTATTATCGAATTCTGCATACAGGATGACGTTCACTGTCTTTTTCAGTGGTTCTGCAAACTGAAGTTCCACACGAATCTGGTCAGATTTTATGGGGTGGAAATGTCCCTCGTCGCTGCCTTGGTCTGGAGTGAAATCGAAAGCCCACAAAGCATAGCCTCCTGCATAATCTTCGTACGTAATACCGTGACTGGTGTTGGTTCCTAACTGTCCGGTGGCTTCGTTCAGGGATAAGTACGATCTCAAGTAATTTTTGTTGTCAAAGTCAGGTTCGAAAGGTCTTGTACACAAGGTTTTGCCATCGCGACTGACTTCGATTTTCTTCACCTTGAAGTGTTGAAAGTTGAAAGGATTTTTACCGATAGCTCCGTTGAAGGCTTCATTTTCGACGATACCAAGGATTAAACGCTTGGGTAGCTGTCCTTGGAACAGATGATCTTCGATCATGGAATGATGTCCAACGGGAATGGTGAACGTTTTCACTTCCACGCGTCGTATGGGATACTTGGCGGTCGTTCTGCTCAACGTTCGACTGATGTCGTTTCCCACTTTAGGTAACACTTCCACACGGCGTACGTAGAGTTTGGCTTCTTGGATTTTGGTTTTGTACTCGTCATCATTAGCCAATAAATGGAAAGCGGTACTGCTCCGATTCAGTCTCAGGCGAACATTCACTCCGTTTAGCAAATATTTCTCTTGCAACCACATGTCCAAATGCAAACGGTCCATCAGTTCTAAACTCTTTCCATCTTTGATTCTGTCTCTTCGTTCTACAAATCCCGCATTGTGTTCTTTCTTTGTATCAATTTCCAATTCTTCAAACTGGCCTTCATCGTCACCTTCCCACACCACACAGGCATTGAGATGAGTGTTCTTGGCGTCTATTCCGTACGTCAAGAGATTTTCCAGGTAGGCACGGTAGGCTGACCAGTTTGTTATTCAAGTACAAGTCCACTCCACTGAACAAGGAATGCATGAAATTGTTGACGGGAGCTACCGCTTCAGTGTCTATCTCACCTCCTGTCTTATCTACAACTTTGACTTTCAGGTACAAGTAACTGCTATTCAGATCGATGTAATCTTCGGGCTGTCCTTTGATTTCAAACTCGATGGGAGCGGAATCGGTCAGTGAGGAAACGGGATGAAATTCCACCCATTGGGATTCTTGCATCGTCATCATGGTGGGGGGCATGGCAAACAGATCCAGTTCCGTCTTGGAACAAGCGCAAGACTCTCGGTGCATCATTTTTGTTCTGTTCTCTCTCAATAATCGAAAACGTCTAAGTCTCGAACGGTTCTTCTTTTCTTGGCCTTTCTCGCTTGAAGTCTGGTGAAAGGGTGTTTTCTGCGTCGTCTCTTTCTGCCTTGTCCTTGCTGAATGCCTGACTCGGTAGCGTGCAGGGCATTTATAGGTGTGTCTCGTCGGCCTAAAATGTCTTTACCCGTTTGCAGCAAGACATTTTTGCCAGCCCTCATGAAGGCTTCTTTAGGGTTTTGTTTGTCGATGATGACATTTTGGAGAAATTCTTTGCCTTGCGTCAGTGCCGCATCTTTCAAGGCGTGCAATCCGCGTGTCACCATCGCTTTCAACACCGGGGCCACCGAACGAAAGGCCGATTTCAACACGTCTCCTAAGCCGTGTCCTCGCTGTCGTGCAACCCCTCGGTACACTGGATACATGACTTACTTACGAGTCGTGAGAAACCGTTTTCGAAAATGGAGTTTCACCGTGACTTTTCCTTTGGTGAATGGAATATTTTGTCCTAAATCTCCTTTTATAGTAATGTTGACCGTGTCCAAATACGACTTGCTGACAGGTAAATAGTGAGGATGGACAAATTCGCGGTGGACGTGGTAAGTGTTTCCACCTTCCTCGTCAGCGTTTGCGGCAGAATCCACTTTGAAAGGAATGACACGCAGTAACGGCACGGAGGTGTGTCCCACCACGTTGTATTCCACCACATCAGAATACACGAACATCAAATTCAGTCCTTGGTTCAGTTCTACCGGGGTACGAAAATACTTGGCAAAAGCCTCGTTGTCAGAAATGACTGGTAATTCGGGTTTTTGTTCTACTTTCTTCCTCAGCTCCATGTCACAGCCCAACATGTCAAACAATTCAGGACAAAATAAGAAAGACATGATTTTGGGCCCCTCAGGAAATTTTATCAGGAAGCGACGAGCTGTTTTGTGGTACTCCAGGGTGAGACTTTTTTTGACACTTTCCAAAGCTTTCACAAACACACCATTAAACCTGGTGGCTATGGTGCTGACCAAATGTTGACCACTAAAATAATAGCCTGGGGGAATGAACAAGTGATAGGTGGTCCACTTTAGATTTTGTGTGCTACGGGTTTTCTTGTCATATTTGCTATTGGTATCCATCCACTCTTGCATTTGCTCGTCATGAACTTCCACATCAAATTTATTTTGATTGGGAAGGACATTGAGGACTTGGGTCGGGTGAATCATTTCTACCAAAGCGACTTCCCAATGGGCTTCGTGATCTAAGGGGATGGCCTGAGGTAATTTGGCCGTGTAACAGCACAACGTGTTGTGGGGAAACACCTCCATGGAACTGTCACTGGGTAAGGTTAAGTAAAATTGGTTTTCGTGACTCATAATTCCAGAGTTCTGTGGCTGTCCGAGGGGTTACTGGACGTCAGAGGCGTGTCTCCGTCTAAAATGGGGTTCTGGTTGTGATTGAAGTGGTGACTGGCACTGGCACTGGACACAAGGTTCCCGTGGTTCCCGTTGGAGGTGAATTTCAGGGAGGGATTAGGAAGGAGGTAACCGATGCAACTGCTCAATAAAATGGTCCACAATTGTTTGTCTCCTTGTTGCAAACTCAAATTGGCGATGGCTGCCCCGATGACACAATACACCACGAAGATTTGGCAGAAAAAGACGATTCGCGTTTTAGGCACACGTTCTCCACACCACACCCACAAGAGTTGTTTTTGTAAATCTTGCACAGAAGAACTAGGTGAAGAAGGAGTGGTCGACGTAGCTGCGTCTGCTGTGTGAAAGGGCATGATGGTCACTTCTTCTTTTTATAGTCGATGACTTGCGAAGCGTCGATCCAAGAATCGAAACTGGGTGGATATCCTTTCCAACGTACTTTGACTTCTTTGACACGTCGTTTGCCCACTTTACGGGTTCTGCGTTCGAGAATGCTTTCGATGTCGTACACGTCGTCTTCTTTTTTGGTGACACGTTGTAACTCAGGTAAATAAAACGTTCCTTTGAGTACTTCTCCGTTCATGTCTTCCAATTTATAGACGGTAGGATGACGACCATGCACTCGTCCAGTGACGCGAAACAGTTCGGTCGTCCAGTTAGGTAAGTAACCTTTGTCGAAAGTGCGTTTGGTTTTGCCAATGCGCACCCAATCTCCTACGGTCAACTCTCCACTTTTCTTGGGGACAGCCCTCGTCGGGGACGTACCAAACAGACGCTCAAACACCAGCACCTCGTTGTCGGGAGTCACGTCTTGCGGGGCACGTCCGATGCTTCGATGGTAAGATTGGTTGTACGCTTGCACCAGGTGCGGTAAGATGTCGATGTACTTCAGAGTGTGGTGATGCGTAAAATATTTCCACATGTGTTCTTTCAAAGTGCGTTGAAAACGTTCCACGATGCTGGCTTTGGTTTCGGGATTCTCGGTGGTAAAAAAATGAATGTCACGTTTCTTTAATTCTTTTTGGAAAGCTTGGTTCTGAAATTCGGTGCCTTTGTCCGTTTGCCATCGAAGAGGGTGACGACCGTTTTGTTTCAACACCCGTTGCAGGGCTCGCACTAACTCGCTGCTGGATTTGGAAGTCAAGGGCACGACCCAGGCAAATTTGGAAAAGACGTCGATGACACAAAACAAATATTTGTAGCCACGATTGTAGCTGGCCAAATGAGAGACATCGGCTAAATCGGCTTGCCATTGATGATCGATGCCTTCCACTCGGGTGCGACTTCTGGCAAACTTGCGTCGAATGGGTTTGTGTAAAGTGTAGGTAGCTTGTTCTTGTAACCATCGTTGCACTTGAGGTAAACGGAGACTTTTCAGTCGCGTTTTGGCAGCACGATACAATTTTTGAACTCCTGCGTAACCTGCAGGATGCGAGGGATCGTAGTAAATGCTGGCTAAGACTTTTTCCATTTTTTTTGTGTTGATTGGTGTCTTAATAAGGCACCCACTCTTGGAAGAGGCTACTATTTTTCTCTTGGGGTATTTTCTTGGATTGCAATGCTTTGCGTGTGCGACCGGCAATAGGTGTTGAAGAGGAGGAGGATGTCTGAGCGGGGGATATCGGTTCTTGTTTCACTTCTGTCTTCACTTTCTTTTTCTCTTGTGATGAAGAAGGGGTGGCCATCATCTTTTTAATCCATCCAATTCTGGAGGTAGGTGGTATTGTTAACTTCCGTACTTTTTCTGGTGGAGTTTGAAACCCTTCTTCTTCTTCTTCTTTTCCTTTTTCTGTCTTGGTCACTGGTACTGGTGGGACTGGTACTGGTACTGGTGATGGTGCTGGACTTTTCATCAAGGTCTTAAAATCTTTCAGAGTGGGTAGAGCTGTTTCGTCTAAAGCTTTCTGGTGAAAGAGTTGCAATCGTTGCAAGAGTTGGCCGTACTTTTGCGATTTTTCTGTTTCGGACAAATCTTGGCGATCCATCAAGGATTGCAATTCGTGTTGTAACTGGGACATCTCGCTCAAATTGGGATTGGGAGGTAAATGCGGGGTGCGTTGTTCTTGCCACCGATGGTATTCCATCCATCGTTTGTAAGGCACTAAAGCTAGTTTTCGTCCTTCCATGGGGTTGTCAGGGGTCGATTCTGAGATCTTGGGACTTCCGAGGCCTTTTTATCTTGCTCCCACCAGTCCTCCCAACATGGTTCCCAAGACTCCTTTCAGTATGGGGCCTAACAAGAGAGGTAAAATGCCTCCACGTTGCACTAACATCTTCTTTTTTTGACGAATGGGAATTTTCTTTCGAACCATTTGGCGAAGAACGTGACGATGTTTGCCTAAGCATTGTTTCTGGTGTTTGGACAAAGGGATCGTGCCTTTCAAAACGTTCAAACAACATTCGCACACGGTATCGATGACCTCTTTGGAGGCCGTTTGAATGAGTTTTTTTCGTTGGGGTGGAGAAGCTTTGGACAGGACAGATAACAGGTCCCCATGTTTGGCTAAACGTGGTGGCAGTCCTTTCCTTTTCTTTCCTTGGGGTTTTCTGGAGGGTGAGATCTTTGAGTCTTTAGGAGCACCTAAAAACACTGATACCCTACTCGGTCACATGCCTTTTTTATACTGGAACGCGTCGCCACTGATTGTCTTTACGGCGTATCAGTTTGAGGACAGGCATGACACGTCGTGCAGGGGTACGTAACGGACTAAATCGAGCCAGTTCTTGCTTGGACAAATCCAGTAAACTTTGTAACATGCCCGATCTTTCATGGACTTTGATTTTGGGAGAAGGTACTTTGTGAGCAGCAGCCACTGCCACTAAATTGGAGGGTCCTGTCACTGGGGAAGTTCTTTTGGGGGTCATCAACGGAGAAGTTCTTGGTGTGATCAACGTCTCCAAGTACTCTTCAGTTCCTGGTGACATCAACGGAGAAGTGGATAAACGTGAGGCTGCCGGAGACGCAGTCACCGCTGTGGCAGGTCGTGGTTTGCGAGTGTAAGGTTGCGTCCTGGCCGAAGTGCCTCTCTTGCGACTAGTTTTCTTCTGTGGACTTTTCTTTTTCTTGGGGCTTCTTTTCTTTTTCCGGGGTGGTGTCTGGTAAGAGGAGGGTCCCGCCACTGGAGAAGTTCTTCTCTTTGGGGTCTTTTTCTTTTTCTTCTTGGGGCTTCGTTGGACTTTTGTCTTGGGGATAACTTTGGGGGCATTAGGATCCCATCTTAAGAGTGAGCGAATGATGACCCCTCCTAGAGTACCGCTCCCTCCAGGTTTCAAAATGATTTGTTTTTTGGTTTGAGTGTCGAAGCGGGGATCAGCCAGTTGGACCAAAGCGACTTTGTTTCGATCGAAAAAGCGTTTGGTTTGATGAGGAATCTGAATGATTCCTTGGAGTATTTGACGTGCCATCACCGTGAACCATCGTAAGACTTCTTTGAGACTAGCTTCTAAGACACGAGCTCGTGTTTGTGGATCTTTTTCTCGACTGATGCCATACAAGGCACGAATCAATTTGACGGGAAGATGCGACTGAAGGGACGTCATGTTCGCACTGAGAGTGAGACAGACGAAAAAGGGTCTGAGGTTTTTATAGATTTTTTTTATGGGGAGTGAAATGAAGTCGAGGACGGAGACGTGTACAGGACAGGCCCTCCGTCTTGGCACCAGTGGTGAAACAAGTGGGTACGAAATCGCAAATCCTCGGGGGTGGTAGGTTTCAAATCGACGAGTAAATAGGCGTGTGGCGTTTGAGTGGCATCGTCGTACGCCTGAGTCAGCCAAGGCGTTCCTAACTGTTTGGCTAAGACTTGCACTTGCGATTTATCTCGAGGGCTTTTAAACAAGACCACGTAATGTTCATTGAGACTGATGGTGCGATGGGCTTTACTTTGTTGAAACAAATTTTGGGTGATGTAAATGACACTGGCATTACGGTGATGCCCTTTGCGCGTGAACCACAATTTAATTTCTTCTTCGTCTTCTCCTAACATGTCGTCGAAAATGACCAAATGGGTTTGACGGGAGTCAGAGACGATGCCGTCGTCTTCTTTAGGAATGCCTTCCACAAACACGATGGAATCGCCTTGACTTTCTCGCAAGAGGCTGTACGCCGATTGCCACTCTTTGTAACACCACACGATCCGTTGAGGTGGCCGATCGATCAAATGATGTTTATGTTCGATCAAACGTTTGACGAATTCGGTTTTGCCTGAACCGCTAGGTCCAGCAATGAGCATGTTAAAGGGATGGCGAAGATACAAAGCCTCCCAACTGGCACGATCTAAATGTTCGTCGATGACTTTGACAGTAGAGGAAGAGGGAGCAGAGACAGCAGAGGTAGTCATGGTGTGAGAAATGTCATTTGTGACACGAAAAACAAACAAGACAAGAGTTTATATACTTTTTCAGAACACGTTTATTGAATGTTTTTTTCAAACATGAATACGAAAGACAAAAATACATAAAAGCCAAAGGCTTAAGTACAAGGATAAAAGGCACATGATAACTATGAACGTGGAATAAACACAAGTGTCTGTACAACATGTTTTGGGTAATGTTCTAACCAGTTCTATAGTAGGGGGTAAGGTCACACAAGTGTCCTCCCGAAAGGGTCTTTCAGGTCTGTCCACGACAGTCCTGTCCTGGGTGACGGGTTCTTCTGGCACCGTCACTAACACGGGTTGAAAAGTAACGTTTTTCCTTGAACAACTCTCGTGCATACTGGGCCACTTCTTGGGTCCAAGCCTCAAAACCCCATTCTTTCCAGGCACGGACATCTGTCCAATGGGGATGTAAGTCACAAGCTACACACACATCGTCATACACGTCTTGGGTAGCTAAAAGTTGACGAATCTTTTTTTCCTGTTGAGGTCGAGAAGTATCCAGATGAAACCGCAAGGCTTTGAGCAAAAGGAGTTTTTCGTGACCATTTAAGGCCATTGAGGTGGTAAGTACTGATCGTAAAGAGTCCACAAAGAATCGGCTGGTAAACGAAATCCCAGAAAACAAGTCACTAAGACACATACCACTTGTCGTCCCAAATTGAATGGATACAGTTCTTGTAATAATCGATGGTAATGATCCACAGTTTGAATATGGTCATTGAGTTCCTTCCACGGAATCTGTTGGATTACATACGACATAAGTCGTGGCATAGCAACCTGTTTTTATAGTCTCTTTGTTTCGAAAAGAATACACGTACTTTCTAGCCAGTGATCTTCGTTCTCCAGTGGGGAATGTAAATCTTGCATACTGTAACCGAAACGTCAGAGTTCGATTAGAAGTTTCCTCTTCCGCTAAGTAGATTCCACGTAACAAATGTTGGTAATCCTTTACCTCGTCTTCCTCAAGGGGTTGCTCTAGGTGAATCTCGAAGTAACCAAAATGATCAACACGTGAATCATCGGGGGCCTGGAAGTATTGAACAAGGTCTGACCATTGAAACAATTTCTGACGAATCAGTTCTCTTATACCATTCAGGTACCAGTGGTTAAAGATCTGGTGACGTAACGGATGCAATTGTTCTTTACGTTTCACTTGTATTTTCACCAGCTCTCGGTAAATCCTTTCTCTCAATTCCACAGGCAAAGCACGAATGTTCTCTTGTAAAGTACTCATGAATAGGTCAGTCTGTACAATTCACAAAAGTAATCCACATAGTGAGTAATTTCTGACCACTGCCATTCAGGGTAACGTCCAAGAATGTCACTGAACTCTTTTGATGTAAACGGTCTAAAGCGATATAATAGGATGAATGCAACCTTGACCCAAAGAAATCTAACACACTGGTTGACTTTTTTCACTTTCCTCTTATGAATTTCTCGACACAAAAGTTCTACAGTGACCCATTGAGATTTCACTCTGGCAAACCACTGCCAAACTTCCTTGTAAATCTTCTCTTGCAGTTCTTTAGGTAATGCTTCAATATCGTTTTTGAAATGAAGTTTAAATACTGGTCTCGGTGATGTCCAACATTTGACTCCTAGCCAATCTGGTTTCTTCTTCGTCAACGACATGGTAAGTTACTTCAATGTCTCGGTCCCACTAAGGGTAAGTAATGACAATTCGGTGACCATCGAGCATATTCTACGTAGGCCGAATCTTGCGGTTCCCAGTGGTGAAGTGACACACCGCAACTGAAGCACTTGACTTTATCTCCTTCACCCAAGTAGAAAAATCCGGCTCTGGCTAATTCTTCGGGGGTCGGTCCTCCCAGATACTTAGGCCATTTTCCTTTGAACGATTGAAGACGATTTTCAAAGTCGCAGTATTCCGACAAACGCACAGGAAACGAATATTCGTCTTTCACAGGTTCGTTTCGATGAGGGTTGAGTGACATGGGCAGGAGTTTGCTCAGGGCTGGATGACATCCGTAGGGGGGTAGACGTGAAGGTGAACATTCCCCTTTAAAACGAAACCCAGTAAAATGTCCAAGAGGACGAGCGGCATCACTTTCGCATCCCACAGGATTGACACGCACAGCATCACTTTCCATGATAGGGGTAGTGTCACTAAAGTTCCCATGATGCTTTACGGCATCGCTCAGGTCACAACGTACAGCATCGTACCCATCGCAAGGCTCACAATCGCATTCCACTTCCGAAGCCTCACACTTGAATTGTGCCTTTCTAAACAACTTGTTCTGTGTTTCTCTGAAAGTATTCATCTTGTTCGCTCGGTCTTGGTAGTCACAATGAACTATCGATCTTGACCATAGCCCCTTTTTTATACTAGACACAATGCAGTCTCCAGCTTGTACATCTTTCCTTTTTTACGTTTTTTATGTCCTGTTCTGGAAGGTACCGTCTCTAAGGTACCGTCAACATTGTACCGTAGTGTGATGGGTGGAAAGGCCGTAGAAAGGTAAGGGCAATGCGGAGACCATCGAGTATGCTCTAGAATAGCTGAATCTTTATAGATACATAGATCCATTCGTAACTTCAGTCCGCAAGCGAAACACTGTACCTCGTATCCCAATCCTGACTCAGGTCCCAAGTAGACAAATCCTGTTCTAGCTAAAACATGCGAAGAAGGTAATCCTTCCCTATCCGTAGGCCATTTCTGAATCGTGTCCAATCGACGGGCACAATCACAATAGTCAGGTAAGAAGACCGAAAAATGGTAGGGTTTGAACTTGGAGTTCTCATTGGGTTTCTCACTCGATTCTTGCTGTGGCGAAGTCATCCTTCTGGTGGGTGGCTATCCTCTTACAACCAATGTTTTATACCAACGTGTCCATACGGTAAGGTGAAATGATTGGGAAGTCGAACTCGCTTCTGGTAAACGATTTGATAAACTTTTTCCAAGGGTCGACTGACGATGTGGTGAGTGGGTAAACGTACAATCTTGTTCGGTTGGTAAGTGGTCACTTTAAAGTTTCCATCCTCTCCCGATTGCAAGGCTTCTTTCAATACGCCAAAGTTGACCACTCGACTGGTACGATGATTCAGAGTCAGTGCTTTCACTTTGCACGTCGTGTGCACTTCTCCTTGTGGGTCACGGTATTCGTAGCCGTAATTTTTGGGACCGCCACTGACGAAACTTAGAATCTTGTCGTCGGGATGCTCGTTTGTCCAGGCTCCTAAACGGTCTCCTTCGATGTCAGGGTGCTGTTGAATCGGGTGATGGATGTAAATGCAACTGTCCGTGTCAAAGTACAGGACGCGTTCTCCTAACAGTTCTAAAACTTCGTACAATTTTAAGCGAGCATGAGCTGTCACGTAAGCCGCAATGATGACATTTCCAAAAGGGTCGTCTTGTACAAAGTCCAGATCTTCTTCGTAATTGACCAAGATCAAATTCTCTCGAACGACGTCCACGTGTTTCATGTATTTGGTTTTGTCGTGAATCATCTGGAAGTAGCGGGAAGGTTCTGTCAAATATTCCGTCTTGGGTAAACACGGTCGTTGTGCCATTTTACCCCACAAGCAATTTAACATCACTTTGGCAAACGATCGCCTGCCTTCGTTTTTCTCGATGTGGTCTAAAGTGATGCCTTCTTGTTCGTAGTATTTCTCTTTGAATTGTATTTGGTCTTCGGGAGTGTGACACCAGGAAAGATATCCGTTGGCTTCTTGCTTCAGTTTCAAAAAGGCATCCACGTAGTCTGCGAAAATGCCTTTCTGACTGGGGTCACCCTTGTGGTATTGTTGTGTCTTGGGAAAGTGGCAAATTTCGTACACTTCTAACAGTTGGTATCCCATGTCCAGAGCTTTGAACAATTCTACGCTGACCCAGGTTCCCGCCAAAGCCCGTTCTTCCTGGCTGTGATGGCAAGGTTGGTCTTGGTTGCACGTTTCGGCACAAGTACGGCACAAGGGAAACATCAGTTTGCCTTGACAATGGTGAGGTAAGACGGGATGGTATAGGTTCGTGGGAGGCAAAACTTTACACTTGATCAAGCCTTCATATTGTCGAATGTTTTTCAGGTCGATGTGTTCCGTCAGCAATTGCGGGTGCCCTACAGGAAAGCGACAATATTTGCACACGTAGGGATACAGCGAACACACGTCCAAGTATTTGATTTCTTCTCCTTTCTCTTCGTCGGCTTGGTACAGCAAACAGGTGGCATTGGTCCTTCCTCCGTATAAACTATCCCTCGGGTTCAGCGGGTCCATGAACTGGTAACTTTCCACGAGGTGTTTAAACTCGGGATCGGTTTTCATACGGTGATCGTACTCGTGTTCCCACATTTCCACCACTTGGTATCCTTGCTGTTCTAACTTTAGGCGACGCTGACAAGTGTCCTGGTACAAGTCTTCCATGGTTCGTTGCAAAAACTGATTTTTGGTGCCACGGTCAGGGTAACAGACGGGACATCCGTGAAATAAGCAACCGTTAAACTCGTACACGATCTTGGGGTTTTCTAAGTCCCAGCCATCTACCGAATACGTTCCGATGGTCTTTTCGCCCCCTCCGTTGCGGGCATGCTGAATCCACTTGTCTTCCTTGTCGCACAAGTAATGTAACCAACGTAGGGCTTTGACCGAGTATTGACGTTTGACATAGTGGGTCGTTTGAGGACTGATGACAGCCACGGTGTTTTCAGGCATGAATCGTTGGCGGTACACTAAGGAACACGCTTTGGCAATGGTGCAAGCTTCTTTCAAAGGATCGACCCCTCCGTGTTCCATAAACAGTTCTCGAAATTTTCCACAGCAACGCCGTAAAATGTCCACGTCGGAACGACAATACTTTAGCATTTCTTCCTGAAAGTCAAAAGGGTCCGAGGCGTGAGCCTGGTACCAAGCGTAGAAAGCTTCTCGTTGTTCGGTACGCATGTTGTCGGGGTCGTAATAGTGAGCCTCAGGTAAATGGGGTAGAACGGCGTGTTGATTGGCTTCCGTATTGAAAAAGTGTGGAAAGTACCCTTTAGCCATTTCTGTCATTCCAAACGTTTTAGGCATTCGACTCAAAGGCATGGCCAAATAGCTCATCGAATCTTTAAACTGTACTTGTCCCACTTGCATGAAAATGATTTTGGCTCCGTTCAAAGTCACTTTAGGACGTTCGGTGCCTTGTTCCGTATAGTACCTCAAAAGAAACTGTCCATCGTATCCGGAGAAATTGTGAGCCATCACCGTGGCATGACGATGACAATCTCCGTAACGTTCGATATCCTCTTGGCTCCACGTCTTGTCGACGGGGTCTAAGACCCATTGGGCAAAATCGGCTAACGTGTTCGGCCCCCGAAAGATTTTTTCACGCCCTCCAGGAATCTTGCTGCAGTGAGGGCAATGACTGAAGATAGGTTCTTGAATGCACTTCTCGCACGCTCGATGAGCCACGCAGAAATTAGGAATGTGAATGCCGGTCTCTTGCATGCATTCGAAATCGAAAAAGATGAAATTGCCTTTCTTCTTGTGACCGTCCTCTTTCTCTCGTGGGGGTTGGTATTTTTGCACGTAACATTGGTGTTCCAAGTCCACGATGTGGTGACAAATGTGACATTTTTTCTTTCCTGAACATACGTGTGCCTTGGTATTATTGGTACGTATGACTTGTTCACACGTAGAGCACAATCTCAGTAGTTGACAAGCGCATTTCTTCTGTGAACCTTGCGTCTTCAAATGTTGTTGGTAACAGGTAGGGCTGACAAACGTGCGCAGACAAGTTGAAAAAGGCACTGGTTCTTCGCTCAGACAGGGTGAAGAGGCCAAACATCCTGTGCATTTCGATCCACAATGCTTGTGTTGCTCTCGATTGTTATAACCATGGTCACATTTCTCACAGTAATAACTGTATCCCAGGAATCCAGTGATAGTGGTAATCGTATCGAAATGGTCATCGTGATAATAGACATGAATGTATTTTCCGTCCTTAAAGTCTTGCCTTCGAAACAATAGAGGTCCGCGCACTTCTTGAGGGTGCACTTTCAAGGTGTATCGTGGAGCTAGGACATCTTGCAATTTTTGCATCTCAGGAATGCCACAGGGTGTGTCTTTGGACAAGCCAGCTTGTTGCAACAGGAGTTCTGCTTCGTTTCGTTGTTTGGCTCGGTCCGATTGTTGAATAGTGTTCCAGGTTCTTTTCCATTCTACCGTGTCGTTCTTGTTGGCATAGGTTCGTCCCACCACGATGGCACGGGCTAAACACATCTGGTCATGAGGGTTGCGAATTCGGACGAGACTCTTTTTGGTGTTGCGAAGGTCGTCCACCAATAACATCTTTTTGCGTCCAGTCCCTTGAGGAGGAGAGACGTGGGTCATGTCCAGTGTGGCTTTACCATCGGTGATGTCAAACTGGTCATTGGATTGTTGCACGTGTTGAATCTTGTCCATGACTTTGGAAGCAGTCAATTCTGCAGGGGTGCTAAACTCGATCCAAACAGGGGATTTCAAACCGTCGTGTTGTATGGAAAGTCTCAAGCGATCGTCTTCTTTGGGTTGACATTGTTGCTTGAGTGAAGTGAGCAAAGAATCCCACACCCCAGTGATGAACACTTCTGCTTTCTCTAACGGCACTTCAGCCTTGAAATCTTTAAACTTCACCGTGTATTTGTAAGCCGTGGTTCTAAATTTTCTAGAGGAGCGCCTTTCCGTCTCTCGAATGGAATAGTACTTTTCAGGGTTAACTAAAGGTGGTGAACTTGGTTTAGAGGGTTCTGATTCTGGTTCACTCATGTCCTCTTCAAAATCACTGGCATGAATTTGTGCCAAGATTTCAGCCCTGGTTCGAGGCGATAGATCACGTTTCTGCCTCTTACTTTCTTCGTCTTTCTTCTCGAATGAATTAGATCGTTTGATCTTGAAAGCAAAAAGTCAAATGACTCAAGTTCAAACACCATGAGCTACTTTATAGTCATAGCAGACCAGCGTATATAAAAGGGTGCGTGTCTTGTCCTTTCACTATTCATTTCACTCTCAAGCCGAGCACAACGATGGAAGAGACTAACCAAATCGAACGTTTCGTCAGAGCTTTGCGAGGGGTCATTAGAAAATTCTCTTCAGACCAGCCTACGGACTACTCTCCTTCCTTTAGAGATAAAAGTCAAGATACTTGCTATATCTGTCAGAAGAAAGGGCATTGGTCTTCAGAGTGTCCAGACCGTCAAAAAAGAACAAAAACAGGGACTAAAAAAGACAAAAGTCAAGATACCTGTTATTATTGTAAAGAAAAAAGAACATTGGTCTCCAGATTGCCCAAAAAAGAAACAAGAGGAGTCAGAAGAAAAGAGGGATTCTTCAGAAGAAGAGAGGGATTCTTCGGAAGAAAAGAGGGATTCTTCAGAGGAAGAAAGAAGACAATTCTATTTACAAGAGGCAAAGAAAGAGGAGAAGAAAAGAAGAAGGGAAGAAAATGAGGAAAAGACGGTGAAGAAATTTAAAAAACAGAGAGACTAAACAAGGAGAAAGAAGAAGTCAATGAACTTTTTATTAAAGTATTGTGTTGTGAATTGTGAATTGGATTGTAAAAAATGGATAAAAGAATAAATTAATGATATAAGGTAAGTGTCTTTGAGTTTTGATTTTAAAATAAGAACGTACACTCACGCACTCATACACAGACACGTACTATAAGGGTAAAATGGGTGGGTTTTTTGAGTTATTGGCAAATTGAAATTGTATTTCTTTTCGAGAAATGTGGGTGGCCCTGAAAAGGGCCTTTTTTCTTCATGGTGAAGGGGTGAGTTTAAGCAATCAACTTTAACTGCCTTAAGCCTTTGCCACGGCCAAGGCCTACTTCTGGACTGCGTAATGTTGATGATGATGATGATAATGATTGGGTTGAAATCACTAAGGGTGGTACGGTAGGCTTAGTCACAGGGTTGACGTGTTTAGCTCGGGAAGGTCGTATTCTCTTCGGTCGTAATAAAGAAGTCTGATACATTTGTTTCAGACTTCTTAACTCCGCTAAAATGTCCAACAGTACCGTGACCGTTTGATTTTCACCCTCTTGTTTCTTTGCTGCTACTTCTTCTTGCTGTTGCTGCTGTTGTTTTTTTCTTACCTCTTCTTCTTGCTGCTGCTGTAGGAGAAAAGCTTGTTCCGCTTCCTTTTGTCGTTGTATAAATTTCTCCAATTCTTCTTTCTGTCTCTGTCTAAAATTCTCCACTTGCGGTAATGAAGAAGGTAACGCAGGTTCAAGAACAAATTCTTGCGATGAGAGAAAATCCACAAAATCCCAATTCACCTCTTCTGAAAGTAAGTCCGGGTTCCCTTGGGCAGTCTCCCCTGTTGGTGCAGCCCAATGGATCGTTTTCTGAGTTTCCGTCATGTTGAATCACTGTCGCATAGATTGACTGCACACAAGCGCTAGCGAATCTATATTGACCAACAGACGTCACAGACTGCTCTCTTCGGATTGGATGCGGGGTGACTGAATTTTGTAACGCGTGTTCGGATTGGTGAATGAACTCAATCCGTTTCAATCCTACCTGTACCTATAAATAAGCGCAGTTGACTGCATTGATTCACCTGTTCTCGTCGCTTCAAGATGTGGACCACAGTTGAGTCATCCACCCTTGTGTCTTCCATGATGTTTCGGACAGACTTGCTCATGTATGTCCGATCCAAGTGGACCGTTGTCCACAGGACAAACACCAGCCTGTGGATACGTAGGATCTACGTTGAAAGACAAGGATGCCTGAAAAGAGTGCTGGTTTACGGACCAACAGTGAGACGCAGCCTAAGGACAAGAAGAAGACCAATACGGTGCCCTTTATGTTAATGAATACATTAACATAAACCCAAAGGCCCTTTTCAGGGCCAGCCATATTTCTCGAAAAGAGATAGCCTTTCCATTGCCTACCCCTTTTTGAATTTTTTAATTTTTTTTAAAAAAAAATATAAAAAAAATCCCATGTTCAATTTCCCGTGACGCTATAAAGGCCCACTTTAGTGAAAGCCCTTGACGCTATAAAGGCCCTCCCTGTTTAATTTCCTTTGACGCTAAACTGCCCCACGATATTTTTTTCTCCATGTTAATTTCCCTTGACGGTAATCTGACCCACGATTTTTCTCCATGTTAAATTTCCCTTGACGGTAATCTTGCCCAGGGGTGTTTTTAATGCTAATTCCCACTGACCGTAAAGTGCCCCCCTTCACTACTAGCCTTTTTTAGGGCTCCAAAAGATTACCTTTTATTAAATAGGGAACAATATTTGGCTTGGTATCCCTCCTTGACTAAACTATTCTCGAAACAAACTTGCCCCATTGGAACACCGCAACAAACTTAACTTTTTAAACCTAACAGTGACTAAACTGATATATGTCGCTTAGACATAGTAATTTAAATAAGATCAGTATGGCTATTTTTATGTACACTAATTACTAATATTAGATAGATATGTTAGGAAGTAGACTCTTTAGATTGGAAATAATTGCACAGGTGGTTAACACATTATTGGTATTTTTTATTGTCCATTAGCAAAAACGGGACTTGATTTGAAATAAGTACGGGCTAGCGTTTTGGTGAGTACTTAACATCCATGGCTGTCTTGCTGAGCACCTTTCTCCTCCTTTACCACGCTCGGACAGAAAAATGAGTGTGTGGTGAGACTGTTCCCACCCATGTTTAAAGCCTTTCAGTCAGGTTGTTAAGGACTAGTTAGTCCTACACCTGAGTGGCTAAGTTTAAAAGTAGTCTGTGAGTACATAAAAGCCTGGGGGATGAGGCTCTCTTTCCTTCCCCAGGAGTAATTAAAAGTCACGCGGTGCGTGATTAAACCAGTGATACATGCTCCATTGGAGCGAAAATCACTTTAATTCAAGTAAGCAAGCAAGCAAGTTCGGGTACCGTCTCTAGCACTCTTGATGACACCAACTGTCTGGGTTATTTTCTTTCTTGCAAGCCTCTATGTTCCACTTCTGTTTGTGATAATAACTTGTGATACTTCACATTTTCTAAAGTGGAAATCTTTACAAGCCGTACAAAATACAAAACTTATATGACTTTGGCTTTTGACACTTGCACATACTCTTCACTTTATAAGTGTCACGAGAAAATTGTATATCCAAATTTACCATTTTCAAAAACACGCACACACTTGCAGCTTGACCAGAAATATGTACATCTTGTTTTGTGGATAAGTCACAGACAAGTCCAAGCATATATAGGTGGTCATGAACGTTAGGAATATCCCCTCATTTTTTCAGAAATATCAAAGCTTTTTTGTGCATTTTCCCTTTTCCACTCTATATTAGTGCTTAGATTTGTTCCAAAAGAAGAAAAAAAGAAACGAAACAATTTTGAAAAGAAACTTAATTTTGAATTCAGGTTTCTCTCTGTTTATAATTTTTTCAAGTTGATGGTGCATGGCAGATTACATTCGCCTACCTTTCCAAAGTGAGAGGCATTTCTTCACATGTCATTGCCTTTGTTAAATTCGGTTTCATTGGTTAGTTATCGTTAATCTTTAATTTTTTTGATGCATTTCTTTTTGATAGAAGATTTAAGGCTTTCTATTGTTGTAACGGTATTTATGTTGTTTAGTCTGTTGCTGAAATTATCTATAGCTAAGTGCTTAAGATTTTTCAGTTTTTTTATTATTTCAAACCCTACAAAAGGAGATCAAGTTTGTCTTCAAAGACGATTGAAACTCTAAATTACACGGGTGTGAAGGAAAACATCGTTGTGTTCATTCTAATCATGCTTGCCGTATCTCTTTGTGTTTTAGAGGTCATATTTCTTCTTAAGTAAATACACGCATCAATAGACAGACAGATTGGGTCATCATCCTTGAGGTTCACTGTACTTTTGGTTCTTTACTTCATACAAACCCCAAATTTATTAATTTAAAGAAAAAAAGAAAAAGAAGACAACATGCCCCTCAATACTGTAACACGTCTGTTCTGACTCTACCGATGTGAGTGTGAGTGTTTATGTTAAAATGTTTAAATGAGATATAAAAAAATGGTCAGCTTGAAAACGTGAACCAATACTGTGACGCTCAGTATTTTGATGTGGTAAGAAGAAAGGGTACAAAACACAAAAAGGGCTTGTAAGTTCACATTCCAGTCTGTCTGCACTGTAATGGTAGCAACGCAAGAGCGTAGGGATTATAATGCCACAGAGTCTTAGAACAAAACAATGCATCACCCGTTGTAATCCATTTCATTGGCTATACTTATTTTCTTACCGCGTTCACTTCGAATTGATTTGAGTAGCTATTAACACAGTGACGAGAATGGCCATGCTTTACTGAGTCTATCCTATAGGCGATTTATATAAAAAAAATATTTTAAAAAATTAAACTAATGCACGAACAATCGTACCATGGGCGATCCCATGGAAATTGTGTCCGTCTTATTGAAAATATATCAACATTTAATTTAACCGTGCAGATCGCTAGAACAAACTTATAATAATACATTTTGAAAAGTGTTGTGTGACACGGATCGCCATTGTCGCTTGGTGTCTACTTTCTTCTTCGAAAATAGATCGTTTCGTCTTGACTATAAAAATTTAATTTGACTAAGTTTTACGCACTACTTAAACTCATAAATTTACGATATAGGTTTAAGTCGTCGTTCTCAGTTTTCTGGAAGTTCGTTTTTGCGTTTCTCAGATGTGATACTATATTTTACGGACTGAACGAAATTTCTTTTGGCGTGAAGCAGGACTCATGGTTTTGTGGCATAAGTGGAGAACATTGATTAAAGCTCAGTTATGTCGTCTTCGAAATCGCTGACACGGATTTGAGCTAACACTTCAGCTCTTATGTGAGGCGACACGGCACGTCATTGCCTTTTACTTTCTCAATGAAATCGCTTCATCTTATTGCAAAATTACATTTGACTAGGTTCCTGTACATAGGGAAAGTGTCTTAGCGTCAGAGTATTCATTCCACTCTCAAACGATCAAGAAGATGGAAGAGTCAGCACAGATCAACCTGCTGGTCAAATATTTGCTAAAAGTCATACGAAAGCATAATTCACATGCGAAAGTGGCAACAAAACTTACTCTTTTGGTCGTTGATTTGATGAGAGTCATACGAAAGTGTGTAAGTGCTGATGAAGTTTGCTATATCTGCAAAGATAAATGGGTATTTGTCTCCAGAAAACCTGCTTCGTCTAAGAAAGAGAGACAAAAGACAAGATACCTAATATCGCTGTCGGGAGAAAGCACACTGGGATTCAGAGTGCCCTAAGAGAAAAGAGAAGAAACAGAAAGAAAACGAAACAAAGAAGAGGGATTCAGAAGAATAAGAAATTGAAGATGATGAAGAACTTGTGCCAGTAAAGACATGGAAATGGAAAAATTGACAATGTGAGCGGATGCGTTGGCACTGATGTGAAATTTCATACTACCTTCTAAAAGACACTACACCAGAAAGAAAACGTAAGTGTCTCTTAGTCTTGACATTCTATAATAAGGATGGCGTGTTTTGTTTTTACTCACACTTTATGAAATTGTGCTCTTTCACCTATCTCTATCCCCCTGGAACATGTTTTAGTTAGAATTGAAATGAAAGGATGTTTTCCTTCACGCACTCTCTTTAGGCATGCAAGTCGGTAAACAATAGTGAGTCTATTCATCCATCATTTTGTGTCTTGATGTTTCCTAAATCACACACTGATGCCATAAAATAACGGGTTAAATGGGTTTTGTTGTGTTGGGGGTGGGGTGAAGGTGTTTGGCAGAGTTGGTCATTGCAGGTGAAGGCTTAGGTGCTCTCAAAAATCTTTTTCTTCTTCACTCTGTGTTGATGGAATATAATGGGTTATTTTCTTCATTCTATGTTGACAGTATATATAAAGGGTTATTTCTTCACTCCGTGTGATAGTGTATAATGGTTTTCTTCTTCCCTCTGTGTGGTTAGTATATTATGGCTTTTTCCTCTTCCCTCTTTGAGGATAGTGTATATTGGGTTATTTATTTCTTCTTCCATCTGCGTAGATTGTAGATATGGGTTGTGTTTTTTTTACATCTCACCTTCGTGTGGATAGTAGGTATGGGATTTATATTCTTCCTCTTCCATGTGTAGATAGTATATTTGGGGTTTGTATTATCTCCCTTCTGTGTGGATAGTATATTTGGTTTTTTTTTTCTCTTCCCTGTGTGTGTGTGTGTGTCTGTGTGTATGAGTGTGTGTCTGTGTGTGTGTGTGTATTCGCGTACGTTGTGTAGATCGTAGATTTAGTTGGGGTTTTTTTTCTTCTTCCTCCCGAGTGTGGATAGTATATTTTGGGTTTGTCCGCGTTAGCGACGTTGTGTGGATAGTATATTTGGGTTTTTATGCGTTAGCGACGTTGTGTGGATAGTATATTTGGGGTTTGTACGCGTTAGTGACGTTGTGTGGATAGTATATTTGGGGTTTGTACCCGTTAGCGACGTTGTGTGGATAGTATATTTAGGGATTGTATGCGTTCGGGTACGTTTGTATGGATAGTATATTTGGTTTTGTTTTCCATCCCTTCCGTGTGGATAGTAAATTTTGGGTTTGTATGCGTTAGCGACGTTGTGTGGATAGTATATTTGGGAATTGTATGCGTTCAGGTACGTTTGTATGGATAGTATGTTAGGATTTGTTTTTTTCCTCTTCCCTCTGTGTGTGTGTGTTTGTATTCGCGTACTTTGTGTAGATCGTATATTCGGTTGTTTTTTTTTTTCTTCCTCTCGAGTGTGGATAGTATATTTGGGTTTTTTCCGCGTTAGCGACGTTGTGTGGATAGTATATTTGGGTTTTTTATGCGTTAGCGACGTTGTGTGGATAGTATATTTGGGGTTTGTACCCGTTAGCGACATTGTGTGGATATTATATTTGGGGATTGTACGCTTTAGTGACGTTGTGTGGATAGTATATTTGGGGTTTGTACACGTTAGCGACGTTGTGTGGATAGCATATTTGGGGATTGCATGCGTTTGGTACGTTTGTATGGATAGCATGTTTGGATTTTTTTTTCCTCTTCCCTCTGTGTGTGTGTGTGTGTCTACTCGCGTACGCTCTGTGTGTGCGTGTTTGTGGTATGTATTGGTCTCTGTTTGTTCCTATAAAACTCACTTTATCTTTATCAAATACACTCTACCTACCTACGTACAGTAGGGCGTATTCAGGTCAGCCACTTGCAACACTGTTGACATTTATCCCCTAGTGTTCAGTACAGTGACGTCACTGACGCTGGAAATTTGAGACTATAAATATGGACTTGGGGATTTCCACAGGTTGTAGCTATACATATGTATTAGAGTTCATAAACAGGAACGTCACTCAAGCTGAGGCTATAAAAAGATAGTGGGATTTTCCAAAGGAATAACCCACAAGTTGTAGTATAAATAGATAGTGAGATTTCATAGGAATTTAAACTGATTATAGCTATAAATAGATACATGGGTGTTTATCCACGATATAATATTAAGTATATATTAACTTAAAACCAAAGGCCCTTTTCAGAGCCATTCATAGGTCTCAAAAAGATCTTGACTTTCATTGCCTACCCCTTTTTATTTTTATTTTTTTATTTTTAAAAAAATAGAGACCCTCCTTGTTCCAATTTTACATAGACCCTATACATTCCCAGGTTTTTTTGTCCATGTTAAATTTACATAGACCCTATACATTCCCAGAGGATTTTGTCCATGTTAAATTTATACAGACCCGATACAGTCCCAGGAAAGTCTGTAATGCTAATTCCCATAGACCCTATACAGTCTCAGGGGCTTTGTCCATGTTAAATTTACATAGACCCCATATCGTCCCAGGGGTGTTTCTAATGCTAATTCCCATATATTCTATACTGTCCCACTTCACTGCTTCCTTAAAATCAATTTAAAGCGATACATCAATGAACCATAAACAGTACGCAACAATTGATGGAGGTGGGTCAAGTTTGTGACGTTTAATTTTCACGTATACTTAATTCTTCATTTCACAAGATTACATTTATTAGTGTATAATCCAGTTAATTTCCAGATTGCGTCGGTAAACATAAAATGTCTAGCCTGCATTTTGTTTATCACCAAGAATTCCCAATCCTCATTATTACTTTTGAAAAGTTCCATTAGAATGAAATTTTATAATTGTAAGATGATATCATTGCTGACAACCGAGTAAGCCAATTGTTTTGACCTAGCAGAAATGGGGTATAGGAAGTGTTTTGAAATTACGGAATTTCAACGAAGCTGAACTTCTCAAGACTAGTATTGGGAAATCTTGGGAATTAATAAAATGAAAAAAATGAAGGCTAGATAATTTTTCTAACAAATAAAATCTGCATCGTTCTCCTATTTGAGTGAGTAAGATAGTGATATTTCAAAGCCTGAATGTCAGTGGGTATGTCAAAGCAAACGTATGCTTTTCTGGTTATGGATTTTACAGCCCATCAGCACTTTAAGACCATACATCGCAGTAAAGAAAGTTATATGATTTAAATTTTTTTATACCGATATGTTTATTATCAAAGAGCAATAAAAGTACAAAAACACAACCAAAAACCCAAGTCAACGTTGGTGTAAATGACGTGTATTGGTAATAAGATAATAAAATATATATTAACGTGAATCATATTAAAAATGTTGCTTAAAAAATGATCAAAGCAAATAGAATTGCACAAATGATATTTTCTTTTTGAAAGTATGGTTGTTGGTTGATTGTGAATTTTACTGTTCACTACCAGTGTAAGGATATATTGCGCCACAAAAAAGTTATATGGCCAAAATGAATGTATTTAAAAGGCTTATTGCCAATGTGTGATAAAAGAATAAAAACACAACTATAAGATTTGAAAAAGGATTCCAGATCAACGGTTAATGCAACTAGTTTGTATAAAGGATAATTAAATTATTAATGGTAAATTAGATTGATTGACAGTAGAAATATTAGTTAAAATATTATATGAAATATGATTCAACACAAGCTATATTTTAGAACCAAAGTATGGATTTTCAGCAGTTTTTGAGAAAACATGCGAAAAGAAACTAACAATCACATGGATAAACATTCTGACTCAAAACTCCTCTACCTGGTACTTTACAAAAAGAAAATGTACCGAAAAATGCGATACTGCAACATAAAGAGTACCACAGCAGCAACAACAACAATCAAACCAACAATATATCTTGTCGAACAAGTTCGATCACGATGCACTAATATGTATCAAAAAGGTTTATTACCAACGAACGATAAAAGTACGAAGCCACAATGATCATATAGTGAATATATATATATATATATATATATATATATATATATATATATATATATATATATATATATATATATATATATATATATATGTGTGTGTGTGTGTGTGTGTGTGTGTACGTATGTATGTATGTATGTATGTATGTATATATATATATATATATATATATATATATATATATATATATATATATATATATATATATATATATATATATATATATATGACCGTCTACGATCAAGGTGGGGGTAAATGGTGTGAATATAAGGTATTTAATATATTAATTAGAGTGATTAACAGTACCCATGTTCGTTAAAATATTTAAAGGAAACACATTTGTACACAAGCCTTATTCCTTCAAGAAATTTAAAATACAAGACAAAGTTCCTTCCAGTTCTGAACATTGTCGTAACGATCACGTGTTTAGTTCAAGATCGGAACAATTGATCACAAAAGCTTCAGACTGAATGGTTCATAGCAAGAAATGCACTCAGGTGGGTTATCGTCCTTTAATATATATGAGTGGGTTATTTAAGTATGACCCATTGTGATTTTGCAATTACTACCTTCTCCATTCTTTAGGAAGGAGGCCATTCGCCTAAGGTAGGTTTGATCACATCAAACTTGTTATTCACAGCATCATTCTACGATGCCTGCCAATTACTAAATCAGGATCTTTTATACCATGTTTTAAATCCGTGTATGGTATTTTAAAATCAGATAGTTGTAGATATAGGTCCATTTTAGAAGTGCTGTCTGTTATTTAATTAGCTTTAATACCGACATGACTGGGTAACCAACAGTATATTATATTGTGAGAGGTATATTTAATGGGTTTTACAATTTCTGATTCTTTAGTGAACGACGTATTTGTTTAAGTTCTACTCAGACTATATACTCGGAATTCTTAAGTTCCTGATCATCATGCTGTCTTTGTAGCTGACAGAGTTTTGAGAACTGAAACCATTGACAATGGCCAAATTTTCAATCTTGTTTGTATTTTGTTACAATTTTCTTTCTAATATATGTATGTATCAGGAAATGATAAACATGTTGAGAGCAATCCACACCAACTGCAAAGCACTTGGTAATGCTATTAATTTTAATGTCAAAAAGAGTAACATAAATACTGCCCATCTCTTTCTCATACATAATAGAAGGACTGGAGCCCACTGGTACCTTGAATTCCTTTTTTGAAAAAAGTTCGATATAAAAGAGGGAGACGTCCTTTTAAACCCAGCTCGTGTAGATGATTCATTATTCTGTACACCAGGTTGTTATATGTGACTTTTCAAAATGGAAGAAGAAAGCTATTAAATGCTTGGATAAGCATTCACACTTAGATAAATACTCAGACATTGTAATTCAATCCTATAATAAAACTGAATTCTCAGTGCAAGGACTTGTCGTGAAATGAATACAAAAAGAACAAGATATATATGAATATATGATCTGAAATAGCGCTCAAAAAGGTTATACAGTGAAAGCATGTAATTTGCAATTGGCACGGAAGAGGTGTCCAACAGACTCCTGTGACATGTTCCATTTTCCCCATCACTAACACTTCAATATATATATATATATATATATATATATATATATATATATATATATATATATATATATATATATATAAAGTTTCAGTACCACTCATATTTACTTTCCCTCAAAACCTAAAGTCCATCCTTGTTTCATACTTAGATGGTACCTTCACTAACAAAACCAAGAATTGTATAACTTGGTCGTACAAATACAGTATATATATAAAATGTAATCCTTAGATTTTAAACTCTTAACGATGTTTGAAAGTGATTTTCCACGTGTTCTGCCGCTCTCCATAGGTATATCACGTTGACTATGATTTGTTCAAAAATTATCTGTTTCCTCGTAGGTGCTACTTTTTCCGTTTTTTCATACTCTACTGACATTTCCAAAGACATATTATTATTGCAGCTTATATATTCTTATCTCTTTCGTTTGTTGTGCAGAGTTTGGTGGGGTGAGGAGTTGGTTATGATTCTCTTTTGTTGCTTACATATCACCTACACGCGGACATAGATCAGGTTAACGTTTAATTCTAGTCGGTTAAATAAATCATTTTACCGGAGTTCCATTCTTTCTGCTTGTGGTAATTGTTGGCTCTTGGTCTCCAAATGTAATCAATTCAAGATTAATATACAGTTGTGCGTAAGCTAAACCTTATTTAAAGTTCCATTATATGATCACCTCATATACACTAAGCGATTTGTGCATATTACGATTAACGCGAGCAAACTGGTGACCTTACATACATAGGGCAATAACCTAAAGTTAACAAAGACGTGCATTCTTTTTGATAACGCAGCTTACAAAAGGTTATCGTGATACTGACATTGGTTTCCAGTAGACTGAACAATACATTGTCTGTAGTAAGGCCATAGGGCGCCTAAGCACAGTAGTGGATTTAAAATGCCAACTCAGGGTAGATGTTCCAAATATGTAAATATGAACTAAACGAAACCCCAGGAAAACAAACACTTCCAAATAAATGCAAACTTAAAGTTTAAGAAGACATCATATTAAAGGTACAGAGGTCCAATTTTATAAAATCTTCGTCAAAGAAAAGATCATCGTAACATTTAAAGTCTTGAAAACATGGTTACATTTTCTTGTATAAATAACATTCCCTTAAAAATTTCCAAGTGCTTGTTCGGGTGATACGTCCTCATGAAGTTTCTTCAAACTGTTAATCCTAAAATACTTGTGACTCCCGAGCTGGAAATCGACGTAATCTACAAGAACGTGCCCACTCTCAGTGGAAAAGGGCAAGATACCCATTCCGGTCGAGGTTCACCTTTGAGGAGATATGCACGAGATAGGCACGCGTGTCCTATGCACGATCTGCACATTGCCCGTTTTCTCTCCAATTTGTCCTTTACGAGAGACGCTACTCTTTTACAATGGGTTTGGTGTATTTACTTCATTCCACATATTTTTCCAGGTATTATTGTTGTTGTATGGTTTAACGCCATTTTTCAGCACTCGATAGCCAGGTATAACGAACATGTTGATTAACAGAATAAATATGTGTGTGAA
Organism: Sinohyriopsis cumingii; assembly: GCA_028554795.2. Taxonomy (NCBI): domain Eukaryota; kingdom Metazoa; phylum Mollusca; class Bivalvia; order Unionida; family Unionidae; genus Sinohyriopsis; species Sinohyriopsis cumingii. The sequence goes on along the minus strand of CM068841.1, from coordinate 47,673,364 downwards.
ATATTCCACTTCGAGAAGGGTGAGTGCAGGTAGCGTTCTCTGCTCTTTCATCACCATTAATGTCAATGAGATAAAGACAACCTAGACTACAGAATATATTTTTTTAGATTTTCTGAGAACTTCGTGTTTCTGTAATACCTGAGATATTAACGGGATATCAAATGTACGATTCGGCAAGGCTTTAAATGTAAAAAAGAAATTGAAAAACAAAATGAAGAAAATTGTTTTTAAGAGGTTTCGACGTAGTTAAAAGGTTTCAGTAAGGCTGTAATTACTGTAAAGACAATTTTGACTGTTCTGGTATCCGGTTCAAGATGATGATATCTGGTGCTGCCATTGCAACAATTTAACTCTATCTTTCGAACCGTCTTAATACAGGGGTTAGTTATTATGATAGGAGTCACTGATTTTGGATCAGTCATCTGCAGGTAAGATTCACACGTTTATCAGTCCATGATCAAGCGACAACCAAGTTTCAATCTCACTAATAATTTGTATAATCAAAGCAAGACCTTTCAGTCTTCTCCCCAGTCTGTTTTTACCACGACTTGTATAAAATCCAGAGCTCTTAAATATGTGACAACTGAGAAGCTGGAGACTATCTTTGTGGCAGTGATCACTTCCCAATATAGTTAAGAAGTAAAGTTCCCAAACCTCAAGTCCTATGACAGAAATGGAAACTGAATAAGGCAGATTTGGAAATGTTTAAATCCGAATTAGAATTAAGTTTGACACTTGATCTTTATGAATAGATAATTGTCCCACTCATATGCTTTCCAACAATATTTTATGAATAGGTAATTGGCCCAATCATATGCTTTCCAACAATACTTTATGAATAGATAATTGTCCCAATCATATGCTTTCCAACAATACTTTATGAATAGGTAATTGGCCCAACCATATGCTTTCCAACAATACTTTATGAACAGGTAATTGGCCCAACCATATTCTTTCCAACAATACTTCTGAATGTTGCTGGAGATATATTAACAAAACCGAGCATTCCTGAATCTGTCGACAAGCTAATCTTTGGTGCTGTTTGGGAAGCAATAATCAGGGAAAGAAAACAGGCTCTAAGACACATATAGTACCGGTCCAACCGCTGAAAACCTGAATACGGACCATATATAGCAGTTATAGCACTTCCTGTATTGGAGAGAGACAGAGGAAAACAAGGATATATCTTGAGCCTCTTTGTTGAACGAACTCTCGCCCCTCTAATAGATCAGTAATGGAATATACATCGGAAAGTGAATGACAAATTTATAATCACAACTGTATCAAGCACTTAAATAAATGTAATGAACTAGTAACTACCCCATTTAAGGGAGCACTACAGCATAATCTGAGAAAATAAATATAAAATTCCACGAAACACACATTGTTGTCTTTTTTAAAAAAATCAACTTTCTGCCCTATCAAGTACATGTCAAACATTTGTTTTTGGACCGGCATATATATTCTAAGTCAAACTTCCAGATTAAAAAATATCTGTAAAAAGAGTACAGAAATAATGTTTACATATTTGAACAACTAAGACTATTTTTGTTGAAGCTCTTGATTCCAAGTAAACATTAAGATTAAAATAAGCGAAAGACAGGAAACCCCCAAAATTTTAAACACAATGGCTGAAACTTTGTCCCAAAACTGCTCTAGTGAAATCTGTTTTGAAAACTTGGTGTCATAAAATCTATTTTAAATCTTACGCCGTATGATAAACATTAAAAAAGGGCTCCTAAATATTTGAAATATGATATGCTGAAGATTACAATATACATTTTGCTCTCAGAGAACTGCAAGACTCTTGTGATAGAGCCCATGACTCTTGTGATAGAGCCCATGACTCTTGTGATAGAGCCAATGACTCTTATGATAGAGCCCATGACTCTTCAGCAGCTCAAAATCTTATTCACAATAAGTATCTAAAACACATTACACAGCTCTAAATACATTACTAAACATTTTCAATAAACTTTGGGAGACATGTGAATTTATTATCTAAGCATAATCATACCAACCCTTCAAGCTTTAAATGCAAAGCCATGGAATGAAGGATAAATGACAGATTCATCTAGTGTCTGGAGTCCAACAAATTACTACTATAATTACTACTATAATTGCTACTATAACATCGCTTAGGATTCAGACGAATTAGGAGTACTTCGGCCAACTAGGCAAATCTAAAATATTTATTCGAGGGGCTTTCTTAAAGAAAGAACATATAGCAAGCCATCTAATTTAATTTGTTTAAAGTTAGGACGCCAGGTTGATGTACGGCATAGTGAATGACTTGGTTATCATGGTTTAAGGGACAAGATACCCATCTTTGTATACAATTTATTTTTAAGTGTTAAGGTGAGAACCACCCTTCTGAAATCTATCCTCGGGTATATCTGTGGCAGAATATTGTCAGCCGCGCTTTCAAAATTCCATCTTAACATAAGTAAATATTTCCACCCAGGAACTGTCTTCTCACAATATGTGGACGACTTTTTTTTAATCTGCTACAGATCAAAGAGTATCCATACAACTGAGTCCATTGAAGTCATGTGTAAACAGCTAAAAGGTTTGGACTGAAGAAAACAGATTCAAATTTTCTAACTCTAAAAAACGTTTTGTATAGAATATTTGCTGACTACACAAAATTAGTTACGACGCTAAACATTTATCTTATCCCTATTAAAATCAATAGTATTTATTTTTGGCTTTAAATTAGCCTTTCTTCTGCATATTATATATATTAGGATTAATACCAGTGGTAGCAAACGAAGATTAGGTACCAGTCTGGAAGGTTATACTGCGACTGCATTAGTTGCTTTCCAGTATTTAAGCATTACTATTACTCGACTCTGAACACATCAGCTGTAAATTGTATCAGCAGATGCTTGACCCGATGTACAATCAGGGATTTAGAGTCTTTCAGCAAAGTCTTCGACGTTGAGACAAATAAACCATCACTTTATCTTAGAGGAATGAAATCGACTCCTCAGTATGCTACTAAACAATCGTATAGTCTATCTAAACCGCATATGACAGTGTTTACGACCAAATAGCAAACCGTGTACTTTCCGAAAACAAATTTCATTTCAGATTTTTGCATATCAAATTCGCCCCCACTTGGAAATGGAAAAAAATCGATGCTGGAAATGCAGCACAATTACGCATTCGCAAATCACCTTCCTTCGTGATTATCAAAACCTCCTAAAATAACATTTGATCTTTGTGAATTTAAAAAGTCTTTAAAAACTCATTTCCTTTTCAGAGTAATTTTAATGAAACCAGAGCCTCCAATTTTTGCTTTATGTTCCTGTATACAAACGGTACGAAAGATAGAAACAATGTTGGAGCTATCATCCCGACATCCTATGGCAACATCTCGAGCCTAATACCATAAAAAGCGCCAATTTGTACTGCAGAATTGCAGCCACAAACAGAGATATTTACTATTTTGATTCCTCTTATAAAAACAACAAAGTACATCTTTTCGGGTTACCTTTCTACGTTGAAATCCTTGCAGATTCTTCAATTTGATACCTTTCTTTTAAACTCGCTCATCCATTTTTTTCATCCCGTCCTAGGACAGACAATTATCAAAATGGAATTAATTTCATCGCAGCTAGTTCTCCAAGTACATATTAAAGATCTCTGAAACAAGTTTATTTCAGGAACTCTCTTCCTGACATCGAATCCCAAACAAGTCCGAAAAAACAGACGTATCAGATGAAAATTGCACCCAGGATTTCTCGTTATAACTATTCTACAATGGCGGTTATTTCAATATTCATTCCATCATAGAGCCCTGATGGTGAGGGTAGAGGAGCTGGAAACTGTCGCACAAATTTAAATCATTGAGACTGTATTAAATCGGACTTCGTTAAATTTCATTTAAACCTCTAGGACGAATTACCGCAACAAGCTGGCGAGGCGATAACAGTGTCACCGACGCGTTTAAACAAAACTGTGTATGGTTTGCTTTAGTCTTTACAATCACGATACCACAATTACCACTCATAGCTATCACACATATGCCATCAGTGTGGACCCAACACTACTATCACATAATACCCACTACACCCCCCACCCCACCCCAAAAGAAAATGCGTATTCCCGCTTCCCGACTAGCTCTGTTTTTACCACGGACAATGCCGTATTTTGAAATAAGCAACAAATAGTAAATATTTGGGTGATTTTCGGTAACTTATTCAACGCATGCAGGAAAATATATACCGTTTGCTTTGCTCATACAAATATGGTATACTTAAACAAAAAATGTCAGCCTACCTAGCTACACCGCCTTTCTTTTCAAGTCGTCAGTGGCAATGCGGTTTTTGTTTTTGTTTTGCCTAATGCGCTAGTAGAGGTAGGTATAAACTGTTTGTCTTCGATCGTCTGCTAGCGTTTTATGTATAGCTAGCACTTACTCTATGTTATTCGCAATATTACGGGAATTGTACATAGTCAAATACGGTATTGAGTTTCATAAGTTAAGAGTGCTATGGGCAGATTTAAATTTTTTAAATGCATCAGCTTCTCTTAGAAATGTAAGTCGCTGTGTCCTATCTACATATAACTCCTTAATGATTTTGCGTGAAATTTTTTTCCATCAATTCTGTCAGTTCTGGATAGATTATAATTGGCTATGATTCCCCATGTGGTACAGCCGTAGTCTAGCAGTAGTAGTACATATCCCACAAAATATAAATCATGCGTCTGGGGAGGTTGAAATTTCCACAGGAATTTTATGAGATTTTATCATTTTGACGACCACTGCATATATGATATCGACATGTGTATTCCAGAAGTAGCAATAGGGGATACTATAGCGACAAAGGGACTTCAATGCTAAACTAGATGGGTTTTACCCTGGCGACAAGGGGAATTTAACATGGGGAATTTTAACATGGATGGGACTATAGAGCGACAAGAAAGATTGGGACAGTAGAGCGACAAGGGTATGGGACTGTATCGCAACAAGGGATATTTAACATTGGGAATATTGGGTCTGTATAGCGACACGGGAAAGTGGGGTTGTTGTATAGGGACAATATGAATGGTACAGGTGAGGTGGCGTCACGGTATTGAAGAATGGTAACAATGTTGCAAGGAACTGACTTCAGTCGGATCAAAAAGCGGGGGAAAAACCTAGAACTCTTGGCTGGACATATATAACAAATACAACATACAAATACATAGTTTGATGAACAGCAATCTATGACACAAACAACTGTACAACTGACAAAACAAGTTTAGGCAAGAAAGCAAATCTTTTCGAGGAATATGAGTGGCCCTGCAAAGGACCTTTGGTTTTTATGTTGACATCAATCCGTTAACATAGAGCGCTTTGCATAGGTCTTCTTCTCTTCCTCGAACTTCTTCTGACTTCTGGACCGTAGATGAGAACAAGTTTCAAACTGCCTTGTCTCTCCACGTAAATTCTTCTTTTCCAAACGCTCGTACGGTGATCTGGATGATTGTCCATGATGATTTGACATGCATGGGTAAGTCGGCACGGAACAGCATTGACGATAAGAGAGTAGATGATTCAACATTAGTCCACATCTTGTGACGAGAACAGGTGAAGGGAATGAAATGAACCGCAGTTATTTATAGTGGAAGAGCAGATAGACACATTTTTGAGTTTTTCCACCAATCTAAACATGCGTTACAAAATTCACAGAGCGGAGTCTGTCTTCCAATCCGAAGAGTGCTGCCTGTGACGTCACATTCCCTATATAGACGCGCTAGCGTCTGTACTCAGTGAATGCATGCGACAGAGTTTTCAAACATGACGGAACCTAAAAAGGCGAATTGTGGTGCACCGACCGTGGAGACGAGAAACGATTGTAGTACAGCGGCTACCAAAGTCATCACAGTCTTACTTCCAGATGAGACCGATTTTAATGGGATTTAGTCGATTTTCTTTCTTTTTCGCATGAATTTGTTCCGATACCAGTACATTCGCCACCTTCTCCTTCTTTACCACACGTCAAGGTTTTAAACAGAGGCAGAAAGAAGAATTGGAGAAATGTTTGCAACAGCAGAAAGAAGCAGAACAAGGTTTTCTTCTTCAACAGAAACAGCAAGAAGAAGAAGAGGCAAGAAGGAAACGACAGGAAGTAGAATCAACAGAGAAGAAACAAGTTCTAAGAGATAAGGAGGTTAGTGAAAGTCAAACGGTAACGGTACTCTTAGATATACTGGCAGAGTTAAGGAGTCTGAAACAAATGTATCATACTTCTTTATTACGACCCAAAAGAAAAAGACCTTCCCGAGCCAAATGGTCCAACCATGCTACTACGCCTGAGATACCACCCCTAGTGATTTCTACCAAATCATTGACAGGAGCAAGTTCAGAAGTTGGCCTTGGCTGTGGTAAAGGCTTAAGGCAGTTAAAGCGGATTACGTTCAGTTCCTGATTTTTTCTTCTGTTTTTAAAAGATAGTATTCATTTTGTCAAAATCTATTAAAATTCAGAAGCCTTTTTTCTCTCCATGATGTACGTGTGTGAATGTGTAAGTGTAGGTCTTTATTCTAACATATCAAAACCAAGACACACTTACATTTTCTGTCTGGTCTGCTCTGGTACAATTTTACAATCAATTCACAACACAACGTTTTAAAAAGTTCGTAGACATCTTCTGTGTCTTTTTTCACTCTCTATGTTTTTTGAATTTCTTCACTTTCACAGGTTTTTCTTCCTCTTCTTCCTCACTTTCTACTGGTCTTCTTTTCTTCCCTTTTTCCTCTTCCTAGACATGTCTGGGTTCTTCCTTTTGGGAGGGTACCTCTTCTTCTTCCTGTTCGGAACCACTCTCTCCCTCTTCCTCCTATTGTTTTCATGGCATTTTGAAGACAATATCCATTCTCTTGACCATGATAACAGGTATCTTGACTTTTGTGTCTTCTGATACCTGTCTTATGTTTTGGATGGTATGGACACTCTGTAGCCCAATGCCCTTTCTTCTTAAAGATATAGCAAGTATCTTGACTTTTATCTCGAAAGGAGGTGGAGTAGTCCGTCGGCATGTCTGAAGAAAACTTTCGTATGACACCTCACAAAGCTCTGATCACATGTTCGATCTGTGTGGGCTCTTCAATCGTTCTGGTCGGTTTAAGACTGAAATGATTGCTGCGAGGAAAGACATTGACCCTTTATATACACGTTGGTTTGACATGGCTATAAAGGAACCCATGGCGTTTAAAATGTAGTCATTTGACTTTTGCAGTCAAAATGAAACAATCGCATCATTTCATGGAGGAAGCAGAAGAAAGTAAGAGGCAGAACAGTGATTTATCGCCTCGTACAGTAACCGACGTCTTGGCTCAAATTCATGTCAGCGATTTTGAAGATGATATAAATGAGCCCGAATCCAGTCCCAGAGAATCTACACGCAGCCAAAGTTAACCAGTAACCCTGAAAAGTACTATCACATTCGAGAGACGATAAAGCACTCCTCTAGAAACTTTAGAACTATGGCTTACACATACCCGGTGAATGTTAAAGATTTCAAGAACGAATTACCATTGGAGAAAGTAGAGGTTTTCATCACCGAGGTGTGGGATTCTTTGGTAAGCACACTGAAACGACAATGTAAAGCCAATGAAGACGATAGCTTGAGACTTTCGATTCATCACGACAGTTTGAAGTCCCCCGTTTCGATCGATTTAGCAACCAAACAGAATTGACATCTTCCAAAGTCAGCGACAAGATTCAACACGTGCAACAATCCAACGAGAAGTTTCACATCACCGATGGAAAAACGACACTGTTCATGACCCAGGTGTCTCTTCCCAAATGGACCGGACGCAAATAGGTGTTATTGGTGGACGTCCTTCGCAACACCACAAAGAGCCTTGTCAAATTAACAACACCCAAGACCAGATGTGTTTAGCCCGTGCCATAATGGTGGGACGAAAAAGTTCCGACAAGAACGACACGGTAGAATGGAAAAGAGCATGGAAAATTATTCAACGATCGGACAGACCCATGCGACAAAGTGAATCAGAACTCTTGTTACAGCAGGTGAAGCTTTCCAAAGACATACCATGTGGCATTCCTGAAATGCGAAAATTGCAAGACGTCTTGGCTCACGCTACACATTGAAAGTGCACTCTCAAGAAGTGAGGGTACCTCTGTTGTTTCTAGGCAAAGATTTCAAAGACGGAAAATACATTCAGGTCTATCATCACGATGAACATTTCAATGCCATTACAGTATTGCCGCATTCTTGGGATAGGGTTATTACTGTGAGAAATGTGACTATGTTTATAACTATCGAGGGCAACACAAGCATTTTGGTTCGAAATGTGAGGGATATTTGGCCTCTCAACCCTGTCTGGACGAAGGACAAGAACGACTGCATTGTCTTGCCTGTCAGCACACGTTTGTCAGCCCTACCTGTTACCAACACAGCTAAAGGTTCACAGCAGAAAAATGCTTGCCAACTCCTGAGATTGTGCATTACTTGTGGACAAGGCATACTTACCAATAGTGCAAAATTATACGTATGTCGAGGAAAAGAGACAATGTCGTATTTGTCACCAAATCATGGACTTGGAACACGAATGCTACATTCAAAAATACCATTCCAAACATCAAGAGGATGACGATGACCCAGGGAAAAAGGAATTTCATCTTTCTCGATTTCGAATGGATGCAAGAGACCGGCATTCAAATTCCTATTTTTTGCATATCGAGCGTGCGAGAAGTGCATCAAAGAGCCTATCTTTAGGCACTGCCCTCACTGCAGAAAGCTTCATGGATGACTTGAACAATCTATCGGGGAGCCGATTTCGCCCAATGGATCTTAGACCTGATCGACGAGGGACTGATCATTTGAAAGAACTCTGCACCATTGCCAAAGCGTGTCCCTTAGCTACATTAATTGTGCGACAAGGAAGAGAAATGGATTCAACATGCATGCAACGGATGAGGCGAAAAGACCATCTGACCGTATTCGGTGGATGGATGGGACTTAGAAAACCCTCAGATCGTGTACGAGTTTAATAGTTGCTTATTTCACGGATGTGTCCCCTCTCCTACCCTCAACGTGACACTAAATATCAGTTTTTACAACGGACCATGGAAGACTTGTACGAGACCACTTGACAGCGGCGCTTGAAGTTAGAACAGCAAAGGATACCAAGTGGTGGAAATGTAAGAACACGAGTACGATCACCGTTTGAAAACGGATCCCGAGTTTAAACGCATCCTGGAAAGTTAAACGTTGGTGGACCCATTGAACCCGTGGAACAGTTTGTACGGAGGACGAACGAATAACACCTCCTTGCTGTACCAAGCCGATGATGAGAAAAGAGAAGAAAAATAATATACTTGAAAGTGTGTTCGCTGTATTCTTACCTGTGGAAATACTGTCACTTTCCAGCAGGGCACGCACAATTAATGACGGAACACATCGACCTAGACGACATTAGACAATACGAAGTATTGATCAAATGCAAAGTCTTGCCTCCGATGGACTTGTACCATCCTGTTTTACCACACCATTGCCAAGGAAAACTGATGTTTCTTGTGCTGTACTAGTGTCGAAAAGTGCAATCAACATCAGCCTTGTCAGCACACCGAAGAAAAACCCGCCTTGACGGTAACGTAGGTCAGCGTTGAATTGTTTAAAGCTCTGGACCTGGGATGCCAACTGTTAGAAGTGTACGAAATTTACTACTTTCCCAAGACATAACAGTAACACAAGGGTGAGGAGACTTTTGCAGACTATGTGTATGCCTTTTTGAAACTTGTTTCAGTTTTCAGCAGTCAGCGATCAGCGGCTATCCTTCCAGGTGCCTTACTCCCGAAGACCAAAAGAATTTCAAAGAGAAATACTGGGAGCAGGAAGGCATCGCTTTAGACCAAGTGGAGAAAAACGAAGGAAGGCGATCGTTTGCCAAAGTGATGTTAACTTTGTTGGCGTATTGAAAGAAGCCTTTCAGTCTCCACAGGGTGGAAACCTTAAAGTGACCACCTACGAACCTCACAAGATTGTACGTTTACCCACATTCCAAATCGTCAGTCGACCCTTGGACAAACTGTACCAGAAGTGAGAGCGGTTTCCCAAAAACTTCACTTTGCCGTACGGATACGTCAATATTGGTCAGCATGTGAAAAGGTATAACGTCCTAGACCGATAGTTCATTGTAAGTACCAAGACCAAACGAGAAAGATGAATAATTTTAAACAGACATCATTCAAGTTCGGTGATTCTCAAGTGGAGTGCGATCCTGTCCCTTGCGGTGAGAGCGATGCCGTACGCTGTGACCTCTGCGATTCAGTACCACATCATGGGAACTTTGCTATGACTACTACTACTACCACTACACCTACCATGAAAAGTGATGATGTCCGTGTCAAACCTCGTGGACTCTTTACTGGTTTACATAGTGGATGTCATCCTCCACGCAAAGCCATGCAGTTACCACCATACGCATGTAATCCGAAACTGAGCAAAATCCTGCTCATTTCACTGTACTCTCATCGCAATGAACCTGTGAAAGACAAATATTCGTTGCCTGTGCGTTTGTCTGAATACTGCAACTTTGAAATGAATTCCCAACGTTCCAAGGAAAATGACCTAAATATCAAGGGGGACCTACCCCGAAGAATCAACCAGAGCCGGATTTATATAGTTGGGCGAAGGGGATAAGGTCAAGTGCTTCAGTTACGGTATGTCACTACACAAGTGGGAGCAGAAAGATTCGGCTTACCTAAAACATGTTCGGTGGTCACCGCATTGTCACTACCTACCTTTAGTGGGACCTAGTCATTGAAGTGGCATGTCATATCGTTTAAGAAACCAGCTTTGCTAGGATTCAAACGTTGAACAACACCGAGACAATTATTTAAACCCTATTTGAAACGTAATATTCAAAGATTACCAAACGAACTGCAAGAGAACATCTACAAGGATGTTTGTCAGGGACTTGTCAGAAGACAATCTAAATTGGTAACTGTATAACTTTTGTGTCGAGAAATTCACAAGAGGAAAGTGAAAATGTCGACAAACTCGTCAGACTTCTCTGGATCAAGTTTGATTTCATCCGATTATTCCGCTTTAGACCGTTTATATTACAAGATTTTATTCACATTAACCTGAATGGCAGTGGTCAGAAATAACTCACTATGTCCATTACTTTCGTTCTAGGAGAAGATTTAAAATAAAATAAGGTCAATTAGAAGTGTCCCCTAACGTAGGTATTACTACTGACTGACATCATCATACATAGTTGACAAGAGAACATATAAAACGGGCTGTCGTGCCACGACATTTATCACTGGTGATACAACAGATTCCGTGGAAGGAAAGCAACGAGAGTATTTAAACGGTAGTGGACTACCGCCTCTTATTACATGAACTGTGTCCATTGCTTTGGGTCGTTGTGTGGTGTGTGTCTTAGTGACTTGCTTTCTGTGATTTTGTTTACCAGTCGATTCCTTGTGGACTCTTTACGATCAGTATGTACTACCAAATAAGACATGAAAGTGGTCCCTTTAAATGTCCACGAGAGACTCATTTTGTTAAAAGCCTTGCGTTTTCATTTGCATACTTCTCGACCTCTACGGAGAAAAAACATTCCACAACATTTAGGTACTGAAGATGTGTACGATGATGTGTATGTAGCTTGTGACTTACACCCTCACTGCACAGATGTACGTGACTGAAAAAGTTGGAGTTCGAGGCTTTGACCAAAGAAGGGGCCAATTATGCCCACGAGTTGTTATCCTCAATTCAAACGTATAGTGAAAAAAGTTACTTTCTAACCTATGTTAATGACAGTGTCAGAATAAACAGAACCCGACATCGAGGGAAAAGACTCCCATCAGGATAGGATTGTCATGGACATTACCGAAAGACCAATCCAGGAGGACACCTGTGTGACTGTACCCCATGTAGAGACTGTAATAACATTACACGCTGTCCCTAGGACACCTTGGTTACCAAAAAAATGTTGTACAGAGACTTGTTTATATTCCACTTTGATCGTTTTGATGTGTATTTTATCGTTGTAATTAATCCTTTGACTTTTATGTATTTTTGTTTTTCGTGTTGTTCCATTTTAAAAAATCAATAAACGTGTCCTCAACAAAGTATAAAAACTCTTCTCTTGTTTGTCTTCGTATCAAAAGTGACATTTCTACACTACGATGGCTACCTCTGCTGTCTATACTCTCTCTTCTGCCACTTTCAAAGTCATTGACGAACATTTAGATCGCGCCAGTTTGGAGGCCTTGAATCTTTGCCATCCCTTTAACATGTTAATTGCCGGACCTAGCGGTTCAGGCGAAACCAAATTTGTCAAACGTTTCATCGAACATAAAACTCATTTTGATGCACCGTCCACCTCAACGGATCGTGTGGTGTTACAAAGAGTGGCAATCGGCGTACAGCCATTTGCGAGAAAGTCAAGGCGATCCAATCGTGTTTGTGGAAGACATTCCTGGCGAAGACGACGGAACCGTGTCTGATTCCCGTCAAACCCATTTGGTCATTTTCGACGACATTTTAGGCGAAGACGAAGAAGAAATTAAACTGTGGCTTACGCGCAAAGGGCATGATCGTAATGCCAGTGTCATTTATATGACTCAAAATTTATTTCAACAAAGTAAAGCCCATCGCACCATTAGTTTCAATGCTCATTACGTGGTCTTGTTTAAAAGCCCTAGAGATAAACCGCAAGTGAAAGTCTTAGACAAACAGGTAGGATCGCCTTGGCTGACTCATGCGTACGACGATGTCACTCAAACCCCACACTCCTAATTACTCGTGGATTTAAAACCAACCACCCACGATTATTTGCAATTTCGTACCCATCTCTTTCACTACTGAAAGGAGTATTGGGAACAATGCTGGGAGGACTCATGGGAGCAAGATAAAAAATACCAGGAAGATAAAAGAGACCTTTTGAGTAATAACTTTCAGATGTGACTAATGAAATCCGATGGAAGGACTAAAACTGGCTTTAGTGCCTTACACACGATAGATGGAATACCATCATTGGCAAGAACTGACCCCGCATTTGCCTCTCAATCCTCATTTGACCGAGATGTCCCAGTTACAACACAAATTGCAGTCGTTGATGGATCGCAACGATTCGTCTGAAACAGAAAAATCGCAAAGTACGGTCAACTATTGCAACGACTGAAACTCCTTCACCAGAAATCTGTAGACGAAACTGCTAATCCTACTCTGAATGATTTTAAGACCTGAGATAAGGTCCACCACAACTGCCCCAGTGACCAAGACAGAAAAATCAAAGGAGGAAGAATTTCAAACTCCACCAGAAAAAGTATGCAAGTTCACAACGCCATCTACATCCAAATTTGGATGGATTAAAAAGATTATGGCTACCCCTTCTTTATCAGAAGAGAAAAGGAAAGAAGTGAAAGCAGAAGTTAAACAAGAACCGATTACCACTGTTCAGACATTCTCCTACTCCTCGACACATATCGCTTGCCAGACACGCAAAGCTTTACAAGCCAAGAAAATACCACACAAAAAGTAGTAGCATCAGTGAAGAGTGGGTGACCTATTAAGAAAAATGGAGACGGTGTTAGCCATCATTTACCACGACCAATCCCATCCTGTGGGATACAGAGGAGTTCAGAAATTGTATCGTGCTGCCAAAATTCGACTTAAAAAGTCTCCGTTTACCTCCAGTGCAACGATGGCTACAAGAACAAGGCACGTACACATTACACAAACCCTTTCGTCGAAAATTTCCAGAAATCGCACCCGAGTGGAGGGCATGGATCGTCAATGGCAAGCTGATTTAACCGATGCCTCTCATTTGACTACCTACAATTGTGGCTACAAATATTAGTTTTGTGTCATCGACGTAGTTTCCAAATTTCCCTGGGTCGTACCTTTGACTTCCAAATCGAGCAGTGAGTTAGTGCGAGCCCTCAAACTGGTGTCGAAACAAAGCGGTCGTTCACCATCATTGATGGCAAACCGACAAAGTTACAGAATTTCTGAACTAAGCTTTCCAAAAAGAAATAAAGAAACGAGACATTCTCTTTTTAGGACCAAAAATCTCGAAACCAAAGCCAGCATCGTGGAACGTTTTCAACGCACCTTGAAAGAACGCATGTGGAAATATTGTAAGCACCAACACACACTCAAGTACATCGACGTCTTAACGCACTTGATTCAAGCGTACAACCAATCTTACCATCCAAGCATTGGTCGTGTCCCCCACCTGAAGAATATGTATTAGAAAATTGCAACCCCCAAGGAAGTGTAATAAACCCGAACCTATTTAGTATAATGATCAATGACCTAGAATGCTCTGTGGACCTCAGTACAATCGATCTATCGCAATTTGCTGACGACAGTGGCATATGGAAAGTGGGCAACTCACGCAGCCAACAGTTAACTACTGAACTGCAAGCCAATTTAATTAACATTGGCAAATAAGCCGACAAATGGGGGTTCAAGCTATCAAAAAGAAAAACTACTGGAATTCTATTTCCCCCCCCCCCATAAAGGGTACACTATAGAACCCTCAACCCTGTACATACGAAACGAACCCATCAAATTTGAAATAGTAGCAATGCTTTTAGGTTTGTATTACGACCAGCGTTTCTCATGGAAACATCACATCACTGCGCTAATACTCAAATGTAATGGAGATCTAAACCTACTAAAAACATCAAAAGGTCTAAAGTGTGGTACAGACCAAGACACACTCGTAACAATCTACCGGGCCTTAATTAGGTCCACGCTGGATTATGGATGCCAGATTTACGCCTCAACTAAGCCATCACTCCTCAAACGCCTCGACACAATCCAAACTAAAGCGTTGCGTATATTACAGGTACACTTACATACACCTTCAAAGAATAGCTTCAGATCCTTACAGGCGAAACATTGTTAACATTGAGAAGAGAAGAATTGACACTAAGATATGCCGCCAGAATGTCCATACACAACCCAAGCCACTCCACAAGGGACGTCATTAACAAATGCAACATCCCATTCAAGCCAGAGACTCGTCCCTTATCCACCATCCAGAAAAAAGATCCATACACTATGTAAAGACTTACAAATTGACTGTCTTCATCCAGAACCCACGCGATACACAGACCCCACACCATGGACAAGCAATAAAAACCCAGCATCAACACCTTAGCAACAACTTTCGGCTCCAACAAAGACCAACCATTATAAATAAAATCAAAGATCATTACTATACAGGACAATTCTTATAAGGAACAGACGGATCAAAATCAAACAACCCAGACAGAAATGCGTTCTGCCATTACTATCCCGGAATTGAATAAGGTTATAGGAAGCAGACTTCCGGGTAATTGTTCAATATATACAGCAGAATTCTGGCCATATTTCAAGTTTGAAGATAGCATACCAAAAAAAGTTTAGAAAAACATTAATAATCAACAATTCGCTTAGTGTACTAAAAACCTTCGAAACGCAATTCAAATTGGCGTAAAAACCTCCTAAAAGAAACAAACTTGATGCTTACAAATATGGAAAAACAAGACCAAATTGTACAATTCGTATGGGTCCGTCCCATATCAACATCCCATGCAATGACAGGGCCCTCTTATCGACAAAGAACCAACTCAACGAACCGAAATCGGCCCTAGTCGATTACAGCGTTTCAGAATTATACAGCATGATATCCAAACAAATCGACTCTAAATGGCAAACTGAATGGGATACATGCCCCAAAGGACGCACGCTGTACTCGATTCATAAAACAGTGGGTAGCAAGATCAAAGCACCGTCAACAAACAACAAACATCATCAACGGATCATAAACCGAATCAAAACAATAAAAACATACTTTTTGGTAGAATGGCGAAATATGTTCTGGCTAATAGAGAAAATGGAGCAAAATGTCCCAATTGCATTGATGACGAAGATCTCCGGCACGTATTCAATATATGCCCGAGATATAAAGAGCCAAGGAAAACAATTAACTAGCTCGCTAAAGAAAATTGGTTATCTATGTACTTACCCCGAATTACTATACCACAATATCCATAACCCCAACCAAACTAATAAGGCCATATTAATCTAATCCTGCCTTCATATTTAGACCGGTTTGACCTTTCATCTTACTGACTACCCCATTACCTACCCTATACACCTACAAAGTATCCATCTTAACCAACCTAGACACAGACTGTTAGTTTCAATTATTGAAACTGGTGAGGAAGTCGGTGCTCTATAACCCATAGTATACCATAAAGGGAATTAAAGGTTCTTTGCATTATACGTAAGATATACAAGGTCTTTTTTAAATACCCAGTATAACCAGTGAGGAAAGCCGGGGAAATTCTTTTTCTTTAAAATCCTAACCCTATGCAAAATACGAAACTGTAGAGCGCCACCTTAAAACAAATATAAAAATGTTTGCAATTATTTTTTTATTTTCATATAATTATGTATGATGTTCTGAATAAAATGGTACATTCATATTCATGTTAAGCAGGAAAATAAGCTAATTATGATCATTTTGCTCTTGCTTACATAATTTGCCATGAGGTATGTTTGTGTGAGCAGTGACCTTAATTATGGGGAAATGAGAAGTGCTTAGAATATAGGAATAGAGTCAACTTAAATTTAAAACTGTTGCAATAAGTGACAGAAATTATGGTGAAAATGTTTCTTTTCATTTTTTTTGCAATGAAATAAAAAACAAATGAAGAGAAAGTGAATTCGCTTCTTCCATATTAAACAATAGGCAAATATTTGACACTTTGACCTTTGATCTTTATGAACCTGATGAGTTACCTCTCTTTTCTAATTGTAAAATTCATTGTTGATATCTCAGAAATAATTCTGGCTAGTTTCATGTTCCTGTCATTCAGCATAACATTGGTTGCTATGTTTACAAAATGTAATGTGCATTCTTAAAATAGCTCACTTTTTATCATGGGGGGGGGGGAGGCTGGACTTGTTAGAGACTCTGACACTCACAAATACTGTTCTGTGGGGGGAAAGGCAGGAGAATTATTCAAAAGGATTGTTTTGATGCTTGCGACTTAAATGTTTCAGCCATATAAACATAATTAAATCATACAAAAATAATACCTATATTTTCTTTATAGAATTTTAACATGGATGGGACTATAGGCCTTCTATACCAGAAAATATGTACTTTTGGGAGAGTGACGTATGTAAGGTGAAGTAGTTCGCATTTAAAACATGCATGGTGTTGGCATACCTCTATGCTACATTAATGTAATATGGATGATATTTCTTTTGGATATTGTACTTTTGGAAATTTTACATGATTTAAACATACTGCTAACTAAAATGACTGATCCCTTGTGTTAAAAAATCAGCCTGAATTAGTCTAAAGTACACTATACATAGCAGCTATTAAAATAGGGAAAATGAATTTTGCCAGACTAGACAATACCAGCTTCTGAAAGTGCAATGAATGAATTACCAAACATATAAAATGTAAAAAAAGTTATCGGCTCTTTTTTATACAATTTACCTCTGAAGTTCAGGAAGTGAAAATGACCAAGTAGAATTAGCACTTTTTTGAAAGGTGCACATTTGAAGTAAGGCCAAGCTGTATACTCTATAACCCATAGTACACCCATCAATCATACACCAAAATAAAGGGAATTAAAGGTTCTTTGCGTTATACCTAAGATATACAAGGTCTTTTTTAAATAGCTAGTATAACCAGTGAGGAATGCCGGTAAAACTCTTTTTCTTTAAAATCCTAACCCTATGCAAAATACGAAACTGTAGAGAGCCACCATACCGAAGCCTGAAGTGATAGAAAATGTCAGAATGTTGAAAGTGACCGGAGACCATTTTGCAGATGAATGGACGTATCCAGGTATCCTAGACTTTGTGACCAGCGAGAGATTTGGTGAAAGGCATGATATTGGAGAAAGTGGAGAAATTAAGAGGTGTTATTCAACCTCAGTATGTTAGAGCTGGAACATTGAAGTAGGTACTATTTGATGTCGTGATCAAAATCAGGTGCTTTTTAGAACAAATAGAGCATTTGACATAGTGGTCTTGTGTGAAGTTGGAATTAGACCAATTAAAGAAAGCTGAAAAAATGATGAGAAAGGTGCAGAAAGAGGAAGGGAAGAAGATAAAAGATAACTGGGCAAAAAAGAAAATAGACAAAGAAAACAGAAAAAAAAGAGAACCTTGAAAGACTGAATGAAAACTGGATCAAGGTGCAGGAAAGGTTTAGATCTATGGGACATCCTGACTGGATGCCAGAGAAGTAAAATAAGGGAATAATAGAGAAAGTGAGAAGAAGGTAGAAGTGGAGAAAATAGAAGAAGAACCCAAAAGCCCTTTTCAGGGCCACTCATATGCCTCAAAAGATTTTCTTTCTTGCCACAAAATCCTTTTAGTCGGTTATATAGTTGTTTGTTTCAAACTATGTATGTATGTTGTATGTTTTATATATGCATATGTGTCGCCAAGCGTTCTAGGTTTTTCCCCGCTATTTGATCCGATTGAGGTCAGCCCATTGCATTGTTGCTACCAATCTTCAGTACCGTGACGTCACCTGACCTGTTCCATTCCTATCCGATTGTCCCTATACAACAACCCCACTTTTCCTTGTCGGTATACAGACCCAATATTCCCCATATTAAATTTCCCTTGTCGCTATACAGTCCCATACCCTTATAGCTATACTGTCCCAATATTTTTGTCGCTCTATAGTCCCATCCATGTTAAAATTCCCCATGTTAAATTTCCCTTGTCGCCAGGGTAAAAAATCCACTAATTTAACATTGAAGTCCCCTTGTCACTATATTATCCCCATTTACTACTTCCAGATCAGATACTGACCAATGTAGATAGCAATAAGTTCTGTTTAATTTTTAACACTACACACGTCTTATCCATTTTAAGTTATAAGTAAATCCATGTTAACGGATAGACGTTGCCTTTGGTGTCTTAGATGCATTAATATGCATGGTTGATGGAGCTGAGATATTTAACAGATGAATGCCTTGTAGAAGCGTTCGCGAAAAGATTTGTGCTTGAGTGCATTGGATGCAAGGCTGTCATTGATAAGCATTAAAATAAATCCCAATGTAGAGGTTTGATGAACACCACTTGAATATTTACTCTTGAGAACAACCTGGGGTCTGTTAGTGAGATACGACGTGAACCAAGTAACAAAGTTTGAAGAAAACTATCAGGCTAGTAGTTTTTTTAATGAGCACTGAACTGTGACTCAAAATGAATGCGTTTTATAAAACCAACGAGAATGCAAGTTCTCCTGATTCGCCAGTTACAAGATATATAATTTTTGTCAGTACAGTTTGACATGATCGTTGTTGTCGGAAATATGACTCCGATTTGTGGACGAGATAATATTTGTTAAGATATCCCCAAAAATGCTTTCTGACATATTTACTCAATAATTTCCGAAAGTGCAGATAAAACAGAATTCCATCACGAAGGCAGTAAGTTTGTCTATGTTAGGCTCTGTATAATTAGATCTGTCAGGAGTTTAAGAAATATAAGTATAAAGGAGGTTCCTCTTGTTTGCAGTACCGTGATCACCAGTATAACAGGTGTTATTGACTATATTTTCACATGGACTTAAACGTACTAGTTTCGTTTAAGTTTGTTTTCGCAAGTGATTCCAGATAGGTCTGTTGTCAGCGTGTAAGGACATCCAGTGTTACCGGCTCTTTCATGAACAAATAGCTGTTTGTGAGGGATTGCCTTCTTCGGGTGAGGGGGAGCCTTTTCGTGGTGGCGGTGGGTCGCAGAGGTGTAAGATAACTTTTGCTGATTCTTCGAGATCCACAGAACTGACACAAAACCTCAATTCTGCAAGACTGTCCAATGGACAACTTGCTTTTGCAGTAACCTTGGTATATACATGGATATCTAATCGCATCTGGAGAAGGGTTGAATTAATAGGATTTTGGCTTAATTGTTAGTGTGCTGAACGCATGATTCAAAGGACACGGGTTCAAATCCCACCATCGGACCAGCTTATATCAGCTACTATGGTATGTACCTTGGGCACGACATTTTACTCAGATTGCCACGGGGCTAAATAAGCGACTTATGTTGCTGTGCCGTAAATCACCAGACTAAACCAAAACCAATAGGAACATTGCCCACTAAATGATCTTTGTCGGTTTCGCTATTTTCACGTAACATGTGTCATTTTATATTTTTATAACTTCAACACCACCCGTCCTATTTTCTTATTATTTACCAAATGCTGAAAAGTCTCTTGTCATTTACTCTCTTTTGTCGGGAAGAAAAAGGCAGTTTCAAAAAATTATATTTTAATCCGTAACCATCACAAGTAAGTGTAAATCGAGTACAGTATGAAGATTCGTCACACTCAGTTTAATATTTTATATATTTTTGCATTTTTGGGGGATGAGTTAAGATGTTTCTCCAACGTAATGTTAACTAAATATTGTTATCCTTTATTAAATGTAGAATTGTTACTTCTGACCAAATCCATATAGCTGTCAACCTTGAACCAATATAGTTGTCAACCTTGAATTAATATAGTTGTCAACCTTGAATCAATATAGTTGTCATATTGAGTCAATATAGTTGTCAACCTTGAATCAATATGGTTGTCATCTTGAGTCAATATGGTTGTCAACCTTGAATAAATATAGTTGTCAAAGTTGTCAACCTTGAATCAATACAGTTGTCAAACTGGATAGATTCTAATACAACCTACATATAATTTGAAATCCTTATAACTACACTATATTTCACCCAATTTTTTTTCGATAGTAAGTGTAGTTTAACCTTAATTGACATCGAAGTATATTGTAAAATTGTCCAAAGAAGAAAATTTGCCTTTTAGAAAACTAAATCGCTAGCAAAGCGGAAAAAGTATGTTTGTTGTAGGGTGGGTGGGTGTTATGGTGCTTTATTTCACTTTGTTCTTTGTTTCGTTTATCTGTGGGGGTGGGGGTCGGGGTAGCGTTGAATTTGTTTTGTCGGTTTTATCTTGCTCAGGCGAATGGTCAGTTAGAGTCAGATTCAATTTATTTATGGGTTTACATTTCCTACCGGAAATAAGCTTCAGCATAAATTACGTTCTCTTATAGGATTATCAACAGTAATATGGTCTGTTTTTGTTGTTTTAGATGTACATCAAGACTTTATTGCCTATACTGTTTGTTGTTTTAGGTGTACATCAAGACTTTATTGCCCATACTGTTTGTTGTTTTAGATGTACATCAAGGCTTTATTGCCCATACTGTTTGTTGTTTTAGATGTACATCAAGACTTTATTGCCCATACTGTTTGTTGCTTTAGATGTACATCAAGGCTTTATTGCCCATACTGTTGTTTTAGATGTACATCAAGACTTTATTGCCTATACTGTTTGTTGTTTTAGATACACATCAAGACTTTATTGCCTATACTGTTTGTTGCTTTAGATGTACATCAAGGCTTTATTGCCTATACTGTTTGTTGTTTTAGATGTACATGAAGACTTTATTGCCTACACTGTTTGTTGCTTTAGATGTACATCAAGGCTTTATTGCCCATACTGTTTGTTGCTTTAGATGTACATCAAGGCTTTATTGCCCATACTGTTGTTTTAGATGTACATCAAGACTTTATTGCCTATACTGTTTGTTGTTTTAGATACACATCAAGACTTTATTGCCTATACTGTTTGTTGCTTTAGATGTACATCAAGGCTTTATTGCCTATACTGTTTGTTGTTTTAGATGTACATGAAGACTTTATTGCCTACACTGTTTGTTGCTTTAGATGTACATCAAGGCTTTATTGCCCATACTGTTTGTTGCTTTAGATGTACATCAAGGCTTTATTGCCCATACTGTTGTTTTAGATGTACATCAAGACTTTATTGCCTATACTGTTTGTTGTTTTAGATACACATCAAGACTTTATTGCCTATACTGTTTGTTGCTTTAGATGTACATCAAGGCTTTATTGCCTATACTGTTTGTTGTTTTTGATGTACATGAAGACTTTATTGCCTACACTGTTTGTTGCTTTAGATGTACATCAAGGCTTTATTGCCCATACTGTTTGTTGTTTCAGATGTTCATCAAGGCTTTATTGCCTATATTGTTTGTTGTTTCAGATGTACATCAAGGCTTTATTGCCCATACTGTTTGTTGTTTCAGATGTACATCAAGGCTTTATTGCCCATACTGTTGTTTTAGATGTACATCAAGGCTTTATTGCCTATACTGTTTGTAGTTTTAGATGTACATCAAGGCTTTATTGCCTATACTGTTTGTTGTTTAAGATGTACATCAAGACTTTATTGCCTATACTGTTTGTTGTTTTAGATGTACATCAAGGCTTTATTGCCTATACTGTTTGTTGTTTAAGATGTACATCAAGACTTTATTGCCTATAGTGTTTGTTGTTTTAGATGTACATCAAGACTTTATTGCCTATACTGTTTTTGTTGTTTTAGATGTACATCAAGGCTTTATTGCCTATACTGTTTGTTGTTTTTGATGTACATGAAGACTTTATTGCCTACACTGTTTGTTGCTTTAGATGTACATCAAGGCTTTATTGCCCATACTGTTTGTTGTTTCAGATGTTCATCAAGGCTTTATTGCCTATATTGTTTGTTGTTTCAGATGTACATCAAGGCTTTATTGCCCATACTGTTTGTTGTTTCAGATGTACATCAAGGCTTTATTGCCCATACTGTTGTTTTAGATGTACATCAAGGCTTTATTGCCTATACTGTTTGTAGTTTTAGATGTACATCAAGGCTTTATTGCCTATACTGTTTGTTGTTTAAGATGTACATCAAGACTTTATTGCCTATACTGTTTGTTGTTTTAGATGTACATCAAGGCTTTATTGCCTATACTGTTTGTTGTTTAAGATGTACATCAAGACTTTATTGCCTATAGTGTTTGTTGTTTTAGATGTACATCAAGACTTTATTGCCTATACTGTTTTTGTTGTTTTAGATGTACATCAAGGCTTTATTGCCCATACTGTTTGTTGTTTTTGATGTACATGAAGACTTTATTGCCTACACTGTTTGTTGTTTAAGATGTACATCAGGGCTTTATTGCCCATACTGTTTGTTGTTTTAGATGTACATCCAGACTTTATTGCCTATGCTGTTTTGTTAATTTAGATGTACATCAAGGCTTTATTGCCCATACTGTTTGTTGTTTCAGATGTACATCAAGGCTTTATTGCTCATACTGTTTGTTGTTTTAGATATACATCAAGGCTTTATTGCCTATACTGTTTGTTGTTTTAGATGCACATCAAGGCTTTATTGCCCATACTGTTTGTTGTTTTAGATGCACATCAAGACTTTATTGCCCATACAGTTTGTTGTTTCAGATGTACATCAAGGCTTTATTGCCCATACCGTTTGTTGTTTTAGATGTACATCTTGACTTTATTGCCTATACTGTTTGTTGTTTTAGATGTACATCAAGACTGTATTGCCCATACTGTTTGTTGCTTCTGGTGCCGTGATGTCGACCTTGTCGACGACCTTCAAAGATGTCCCTAATGAGTCTCCTGCCTTGATGACGAACAAGTCCACCAAGACCATGTTGTGCGACACGGACTTGACATTTGTATGGTAATTTGCATTTTCAATTCACCCAACATTAGTATGGTATTTGTGTTTCGATTGAGTTGGAATTATTATGGTAATGGGCAGTTTGACTGACCTGGCATTAATAGGGCAAACTGAGTTTCAATTGACCTGGCATTAATAGGGCAAACTGAGTTTCAATTGACCTGGCATTAATAAGGTAATTTGCTTTTTGCTAAGGAACTTAATTTCATAGATATCGAGAATACAGGTGATATACAAGACAAGACACGACAAATCAAGGCAAGGCATACGAGTTAAATTATTAGTTTTTCCTCTTAGATGAATGTAAATCATCCATGGACGGTAGAATATTTTTCACAGCAATTGCAATTTAATTCAGATTGATAGCATTGTTACATCCTTACATTATTACAGTTATTACTTCAATGGAATATGATCATGTTGACACTTAATTGCATAGATATTAACATATCTGTGAAGGCATGATATGATTACTAAAAATGGAAAACAGATTAATCTCTTGCAAACTCATTACTTTACAATGGTAAACCTATGGTACTTTTCTCTTCCTTAAAACAAAATAATTAAATAATAAGAAAGAACAATAGACACAGCGAGTGTTCTCTCTATTCTTGTTCTCCACACCTATTCTCAAATAAATCAGGTATTTTATATCGTGCTTCCATGAACTACCTTGCCCATATATTCCTACTCTCGTATCTTGAGTATGGATATTGTGCTTTCATGTAACTGCATTGGGCATGAATCCATCCATATTCTCAGGTATCTCTGATATTTATAGTATGCTACGTTGTTGTTTTACTTTATATTCACAGTGACACTCCAGATGAAAGGACTCTGAATGTACTTTATCCAGGCCTGTTCAAACCGGCCAAGAAACAAACAACTTTCAGACAACGAAGGCAAAGTTTGGGATCATGTGCAAAATTGAACGGATCATATGCGATACTGCAACTGAGCAATGATAGCGACATGTGTTGTATAAAGTAAGTACAACTCTACTGGGCAAAGGCAGTCAAATTCGAAATAGATCAGTAGTAAAACATCATATGTAGTTGAAACTTCAGTCTTCGGATATATATATATATATATATATATATATATATATATATATATATATATATATATATATATATATATATATATATAATAACTTGTGTTACGCACACAAAAAATTACTCACCATATAACCTTAAAAGGCTTTTAAATTTCATGGTAAATCTTCTGTATAAAACTGAATTAAAGGATTAAATTCCTTACTAATCTCGCTGTTAATTCGTGGAATATCTCATAATTCAGTCAGGTTTTTTAAATTTATTGTGCATAGTATTGAGTATGTTATTTGGTAGGGACCGGGTGGCTAAGCGGTCTAAAGCGCTAGCCTTTACTGATCACTGCCATCTAACCTCTGTCTGTCCACGTGGGATCGAGTCTCTGGTTCAACCAATTTGGATATACGCGAAAGCTTGTCAGAAGCTTCTCGTGGGTCTGTGGTTCTTAACGCGGTTCTTCCTCCACCAGTTATACTGGTCGCCATGTATAGTATATAATGCGCTGAGAAATGGCGTTAAAGCCAAAATAACAACAAAACTGAGCAAGCAGCAGGGAAGTTGTACAGACCAGGTGGCTCAGATAAAAATAAGCCTCTCACGCAATCTTTCTCCGTAGAAGCCTCAGATTTCAAAAATAAAGCCTCCTACGTAAATTAATCCGCGAAAATTCGACCCAGAATGCAATTTCAGGCATAAAAAAAAACATGCAATTTTGGGGGGGGGGGTATCTCGATTTTGTAGCCGAGAAGATAGAAAAATAATTCTCGACAAGGGAAGTTGTACAGACCAGGTGGCTCAGATAAAATTAAGCCTCCCACACAACATTTCTCCGTAGAAGCCTCAGATTTCAAAAATAAACCCTCCTGCGCAAATTAATCTGCGAAATTTCGACCCAGGATGCAATTTCAGGCATAAAAAAAAACAACAAAATTTAGGGGGGGGGTAGGAAAATTTTATGTGCGATTGCAAGGTCCGGCTGCGGATACTAATTTTATCTTACAATAAAACAATATAGTTGAAAATAAGATGAGTCGAAAAACTAGCACAGTTGGAGAACCTCATTCTGCTAGATTAGCGCGAGAACAATTAGCGGCAGTAAAAAAACTTATTCCGACAAAACGATTATTTAAGAAAAAAGTTCGTGAGTACGATGATACTCAGCATCATATTGGTGAAGTATCGTCAAAGTGGTTGAGTCCAGTCACCGGAGCGATCGAGCAAGTCGCATTTGGCAAACAACAGAAAGATAAGGAACTTAGGGAACTCGGGTTTATTCCTATGATAAAAGATATCGAGCAACACACTCGATTGTTGCCGGAACGAATAATACAAACACAACGAGCACAACCACGAGCACAACCGCAAGCACAACCACGAGCACAACCGCAAGTACAACCACAAACGCAACGAGTACAACCACAACCACAACCACAACCACAAACACAAGCACAAGCACAAACGCAAGCACAAGCACAAGCACAAGCACAAGCACAAACACAAGCACAAGCACAGGAAGAACAAATAGAAGAGGAGAAGAAAGAAGAACTAAAAAGGGAGGAGAAAGAACAAATAAAAAAGATAGAAGAAGAACTAGAAAAAGAAGAAGAACTAGAAAAAGAGGAGGAAGTGATAAGGGGACCCGATCCTATCTGGAATATAAAGGAAAATTTTAGGGATGCTAATTTTTTAATAGTTAGTAATGATCTAAACCAAATTGATCCCACGGATCTTGATGATCTTGCGTATTATGCAAATAAAAGTTTTGATAGTAGAAATATGCACTTAACGGAAAAAGGACAAAAAGCTTATAAAACACGAGATAGCTGGTTCAGGGCGATATACAGAATAAAATATAAAACTGCTCAGGCTAGAGGACCGCAATTTTATCAATTTGAAAGTTTTACAAAAGATCCGATTACGGGATCATGGACAGGAGAAACTTCAAGAATGAATGAAAAAAAAACTGAAGGAGATTTTACAACATACGGACTTAGAAAATTAGCTGAAGGTGACTTGGCCAGAATTGCCAAGTATGGTTATGATGAAAAAGGCAAATATTTACGTCCCACAGCTTTTGAAAAATATACTCCCGAGGAATGGGTTCCAGCTGTGTTTTTTGCTAATAAAGGGATTAAAGTTGATCCGTATCTTCCAAGTTACAACAGATTTAAAAAAGCAGTAAGAGAATTAGATGAAGAAGGACCAAAAGAAGAAAGACCGCCATCGGCATCTTCAGAACCAAAAACAGGAAGCGGATATACTATCTGTCCCGACAACGTTGTCAACGACGTATCTCGTCTCGAAGTATTATTCGGAGGAAAACGAGCCGGAAATAATTCTCCTGAAATAATCAACGAAGCATCAGATATTTGTCAGCGATTATTCCGTGGTGGTGTAATTGATTCTCACATTTATAAGGAATTTATCGATGAACTCATTGATTAAAACAACACAATTGAAATAATATGATTGTTCATAAACATCAACGCAGACCTAATCAGGTCCGCATAGTAAATTCTCGATTACCTGTATACAAATATATTCACGGTAATGGATTTGGAGATATCGTTAAAAGCCTCGTTACTCGAGTAGCACCTAAAATTGGTCCCGCGATCAAACAATTAGGATTAAAAGCAATAGGAAAAATCGGCGAGACAGCTGTTTCTGGTATTAGTAATTTAGCCAGTAAAGGTTTTAGTGCTATCAAAAATAAAATAGCAAATTTAGTACGTAAAAAACAACCCGTCAAATTACCTATCACCAGCGAAATGCCACCAGAGATTAGCAAAGTTATAAATGGTGCGGCAAATAAAAAAATAAAGGAACTAACGCAGGAAGTTGCTGAGACAAATTTGGTAAATGAAATTGCTAAGACAAATTTGGTAAATGAAATTGCTAAGACAAATTTGGTAAATGGAATTGCTGATACAAATCTAGCAGGAAAAATTAATAATAAAAAATTAGCAAATGAAATTCCCAGGATAGGTTTTATCTCAGGCAGCGGTCTTCGTTTTAGATAAGAATCTTATTAATAATGTTCGCACAAGTGTCAAACGAAGTGTTCGACATGGACGAGCCTGTGGGCAGAGATACATCTGTGCGAGATTTCCAGTATTTTTCGTATATCGCGATTGAACCAAATACAAGTACTCGTTTGGAAATTCAAGTTCACGATACAACAAGATATTTTCTTCCATCCGAGGCGTATATCGAAGTTGTTGGCGAAATTGTTAGAAAAAATGGTGCCAATTACGCAGATGATTTTAATGTTGGATTGGTTAACAACGGTATTATGGCATTATTCAAAAACGCTACCTATATGATCGACGGAAGAGAAATTGAGTCAATTACTGATGATATTGATTTAGCAACAACGATAATAGGCCTAGCGAGATACTCGGATGATTTTACTAAATCAGCCGGCCCTAGCATGATGTTCGCCAAGGATACTACTGATAACCCTAATGATCTTCCGTACGAAATAAGAAAGCCGAAAAAAGCTTCTGCCGCCGCCGATGATGCCGACGTTGCAGCTTTAATGATTAAACCCGATGAAACTTATAATGCTGGATATGCCACGCGAAAAAAAATGCTAATAACAGCACAAAGAAGATTTTCATGCGCTATTCCGTTATCTCATATATTTGGATTTTGTAGACATTTCAGAAAAGTCATATACGGTGCAAAACATACCATATCGTTTGTCAGAAAAGCGAGTAGCGATGATGCTATCTGGCGACATGGTACTATCGATCCCGCTACTAATTTACCACATGACGATGATGCCACGAATAATGGTGGTAAAGTAAATTTACTAAAATTTACCTTGTGGATGCCAGCGATAACTCCATCAATAGTCGAAGAAGAAAAATTATTATCATTCATGAATCAGGGCGGCAAATCTATAATGTCATGGTTGACGACAACAACTGATTCTGCAACCACTAATATTAATGGTGATTTTACTTGGCGTATTGCATCGCAGCAAGGTACCTCCGCACCAAGACATATCTTTATTGCGTTCCTGCGTTCCAGTAAATATCATCAAATGTATAATCATATGGTATTTGATAAAATTGCAGCAACAAATGTTTCGTTGAGAATAAACGGTCAACAAGAACCATCCGAGGAAGTATCCATTGATTTTGCCAACTATTCCACTGCACGCGCATATCATCGATTGCTAAGTTTTATGGGTCGCGATCAAAATATCGATACCGGATTACAAATATCACAGCTGGATTTTAATAAACTTTATCCCATCTACTACTTTTCCCTGGAGCATCTCGACTTGATAAAACAATCGGTTGTCGATATTCATTTCAAGGCCAGAATTAACACAGGGGCTGTTAATCACAAAGTAATTGCGGTACTCCTCAGTGATAGAACAATGATTCTAGAAGGAATAAGTGGCAGAATGAGAATCATCGATGCTCCTGTCGAACGAATGTGAGAAAATTCTAAATTTAGATGAAGTGGATTATAATATGCCATACGATCACGTCAGCGTAACTCTGACTCCGGGTCAGATAAAAAAAACTTCAAGCGGCAACAACAGCACAACGAGGTTTAAGTTTAACTTTGAAAAATGACCAACTTCACGGTGGACCTAACAAACTATCGTTAACCAAAAATCAACATAGACATTTCACCAGAGCCAAATCAGCAAATACTGGTGTTCACATAAATCTCTCAGTAGGAGCAATCAGAGACATGGTAAAAGTTGGTGGATTTTTCCAAGCATTACTGCCTCTTGCGAAATCGGTTCTTCCAATGGTTGGAAAAGCATTCGGATTAGGCGCGGTAGGTGAATTAGGTTCCACACTAGCACGAAAAATTACCGGAGGACAATATCGTAAAAAAAAGAGAGGAGGAAATATCCAGGAGGAGAACGTAAAACATATCCAGGAGAGTATAAAAAGTCTTTTACAAAAAACAGGACCAGCAGCGCTCGCTATACCCTTGCTCATGAGAATGATTTATCGACGACAGGCACAAAAACGAGGATCCGGCCTTTATCTAGGACGACCCCCAGTATACTGATCCAACCTAAAATAAACCTACCAGCCACAAATTTAGATTTAATCAGTGAAGCAAAAAAGAAGAAAATAAAGTTTTTTAGAGGCGTATTTATGCGAGATCAACTACCAGACAAACCAAATCCTATCGAGACAGGAATAATTAATCTCGATAAAAATTCCGGCCCTGGCACTCACTGGGTTGCGTACGCGATTAATCCTCGCGAAATCATTTACTTTGATTCATACGGATTAGCGCCACCAAACGAATTTTTCAAATACATCTCCTCGTTGAAACTTCCAGTTTGGTATTCAACGCTTCCAACACAAACACTAGCGGATCCTCCTATATGCGGTCCAGAATCAATTAACGTCCTTGATGCAATCTCAAAATCATCTCGTCCTTCTCACAAAATTTTATTTGAATATACCGTAGATAAATATCATGGTTGACATTTACGGTAGATCCTTTTTCAGGAAAAAAGAAAAAGAAACAATTGGCGACATCGATACATCAAAGTTTGCAACCAAGAGCGATATTAATAATCTTCTATCGTTGGCAGAGATAAATCCTGGTGAAATTGCCGTTTTTCAAAATGCAGAAGGGCGATTACAAACTAGCAATATCAAAATAGATGATATAATCAAGCGAGAAGAATATAACGATCATATCAGTAAATTTAACCACCAATCAGAATTAGCAGAAAAATCCGAAAAAGAAATATCAGCGAAGTTGCTTCTAAAAGCCGATAAAGCATTACACGATGATCTCCAGGATAGAGTTACTAAGCGATTTAATAAATTAATTAATGATCTTAAAAAAATCGATGATATATCAAAAAATATCAGTAAAAAACTCGACGAGGATATAAAAAAGATCACCGATGAGGCATCAACCAAACACGGTGAACTCAATAAAGAAATAGTAAAAATCAATGAGGATATCGTGCAAATCAATAAGGACATTAACGCAGTTCGAATATTGACGAACCAGAAAATCGATGAGAAAACTAAGACAAATGCCGCAGCAAGTAAAATATCAAGCGATGACATCAATGGAAAAATAAAATCTATCAACGATGAGATTGCTAAGATAAATACTGCAATGAGTGAAAAACCCGATAAAAAATCCATCGATGATATCAGTGAAAAAATAAAATCCATCAACGATGAGATTACCAAGATAAATACCGCAATGAGTGAAAAACTCGATAAAAAATCCATCGATGATATCGGTGAAAAATCCATCGATGATATCAGTGAAAAAATAAAATCCATCAACGAGGAAATTACCAAGATAAATACCGCAATGGGTGAAAAACTCGATAAAAAATCCATCGATGAAAATACCGCAACGGGTGAAAAAATCGATAAAAAATCTATCAACGATGAAATTATCAAGATAAATACCGCAATAGGTGAAAAAATCGATAAACAAGATCTTTCAGCCGCGGTTATAAAAATCGAAACGGAGATTAATGCTCTTTCGGAAAAAATTAACTTAAAAGTCGATCAATCAGTATACGATGAGAACATGAAATTAATCAATCAAAACGTCGAGAATTTTATAAATGTTCATTCCACATTAGGAATTTTGATAGATCAAAAAGTTGATATATCAGAGCACAACAAAGATGTAAACCTTATCAATGACAACATTGTCAACGTAGCAGAAGAAATAACTGGACTCAGAACAGAGTTTAATATTCCTTTATTGGATCGAATTTCGATACCAGATTCAGCGATAACACAAAAACTACAATGTAAGGTACCGTTTGTTGTAGAAACAAGAAAAGAGACATGGTGGACACCCGTGAATAACACATTTAAGTTCAACCCGCCAATTGATGGATATTATCGAATGTTCATTCAATCTTCGGTAGGTTTTAAAATAATCAAGGGTGGTAAAATTTTTGGTGAAAATTTTAATTATATTATGCACGCAGGTTATGATAATATATTTGTGCTAGAACCACCAGATAGAACCAACATGGGACCATTTGGTTATAGTATAGTTTTCGAATTTTTATCCGAGTATATTCGAGATTAAATCATGCAATTGTTATCGTAATATAACAATAAATGACCGCATCGGATTACCGATACAATCAAGCGCGATCATGGCAGGATTCATTAAAAAAACTACTCGATGATTATCAAATAAAAATAAAGAAGTACCAACGTAGATTAGTCATTATTGATGTTGCCGTGTACGCTGTATCCGCTATAGTCGCCGGTGCGGTGATTGTTTTATCCGCGGTAACAACAATCGCGCCAATCGTAGCAACAATAATAATCTCGTCAACAACAACAATCGCGGGTGTTCTCAATATTATTGCAAGAAAAATATCTTCGTGCACAAGTGAGAAATTATTATTGTACAAAAATAAACTAACCAGGATCAACGACGCGTATTCGAAATTATCATCGATGATTTCTGAAAGTCTCAACGACGGCGTTATATCCGATCTAGAATTTTATTCGATGATCGGTATTTACTCGGAGATTGAACAAATGAATATTAATAATGTCCGAGTTATCCCAGATCGTGACAAACACGACGCCGCCGACAACAACGTTAATATCGCTAAGTTCAACCAAACCGGAATTTAACATTAATTTTCCAACACCAATCAGCGTCAACGAAATTGCATTAACACAGTTGCGCGTCTACAACAGCTGGCCTAATGTTAGATCAACAACATTCGGTGAATTGATGTCAAATAATTCACTTGTTTTTGCAAAAAAGAATAAACCCGATGGAACACCCGATTGGACATATGTCAATATACCGACAGGTAGCTACGAGATTGAGCAACTGAATAGCGAATT
Organism: Sinohyriopsis cumingii; assembly: GCA_028554795.2. Classification (NCBI taxonomy): domain Eukaryota; kingdom Metazoa; phylum Mollusca; class Bivalvia; order Unionida; family Unionidae; genus Sinohyriopsis; species Sinohyriopsis cumingii. The sequence goes on along the minus strand of CM068841.1, from coordinate 47,640,879 downwards.
TACCAGAAGAATAGCAAATTTAACCGGCGATGCTGATCCAGGAATAAAAATATTAACTCACGAACCAACATTATCATCGATCATCGAAATAAAATCACCATACATGGTAGATATTTACCAATCAACGATCAGATCTATATTAGGCTGGCCAGAGGTCGCACCTGACGATTATATATCCGCCGATTTTATCCCACAGGATCGACCCCCCGAACCAAAAAAATCAGATTTTATCACCGACGAAGCCTCGTACGAAATTTCCGATTTTTACCATAGATCTATCAAATATATCGAATTGATTAATGATTTAATTAATCAACATAAACTCGGTCAAAAAATAGTTGTTCTTGATACTGTTAGGTACCTGTTTATAGGGTGGGAGGCAATATTTGTGATCTCCCCCTCGGGTGACGTCGACGGTAAAAAGATTTATATAAAATATTATGAAATAGCAATGAACATAAATGTTTTTAATTTTGAACATGAGAGAAGTCTATCTCACTTAAGATCATTGTTCAACGAGTGTATATCAAACAAAACAAGCTCGTGCGAATTAATAATCAAATACGTGAAAAAATTAAATAAACTTGCAAACGATGTTGAGTATTATCATGATATGTTTATTAAGGCAATTATGAAAAACTCAGACAATAAGAAAAAATTCATGGAAATTCATAAATTAACCGAGGAAACGCTACCAAATTTTAAAATTTTCAGATATGACGTTGATAAAATGAGAAAATCCGTCACCGATACCATAGATGAGTTATTTCCGAAATTACATGCCGCGTGGGCAGATAAACCACAATTGGCATTATTTCTCACACACAATAACGATCCATCAAGAATCGGACGACATATCTCGCCTGGTATCGTTAATATAACAGATGTGATTGCAGTTTATCTTCACGCGGATATTATCGATGGCAGCTACATTATTGATTCATCATTGTCAAATCAAGCAAAACAGGGATATATATTATACTCGTTTTCTCCCAGTGTTTCTCCCGGGTATTTGATAATAAAGGAACCGGTGAATCCGTTTTACCTTCGATGTCACAATCAGCTATTATCGAGTATAAATTTCAAACTAACGAATCAAGATGGACATTTACTTGATATACGCGGGGAAACACTAAATATCAGCCTATTGGTGAAATCATAGATTTTCAAATCGTGAGTAAGATTTTCCAAACCTGTATCCCAGGAAAAAACTGACGAAAAAAATAAATAAAATCCAGGGGAATTTTCAAAAATTAATCTTTTTTTTTGTTTTGTGAAAATATTCAGAGATCGGAAGATTCCCTGGTCTTGGTTTCATCGACAAGTTTTTTCAACTGCCTGATACGCGAACTTGTAATTTTTCGTGATTCATACGCGTCTGATAAAATCAATCTCGCATTCTCCACCAACATCGATAATTTAACAAAATCCTCGATGCGATCATCGCTGACTGTCGCAAGTGACTGATATATCGCAATCTGGATCTTTTTTATTAATTTATATTCCGACGGCAGTGTGTATTTGTATTCGAGTTTCCCTTGAACAATCGTCTCAAATTCAGACCGAATTTTATTTGTGTCTAGATCCGATGGAAGATCTATCTTTTTCTTCAGATCATCAATCGCTACAATGATGTCGTTTACAGTTTCTTCGTTCATTATATTAATTTTGTAGTATTTAATTATTCTTTGTCATTTTTCGAATCAAGTACCATTGGTACATAGGAAAATTTAATCCACACCCCAAGATTATATGAAAATGTTCTATTGATTTTCTCCTCTGCTACATGCCCTACAGAATGTGGACTAATATTATAATATTTCGTAGCAGCATTCATCGACTCAAAATATATCTTATCGCCTGTTGCTTGATTTATTGATTCTACAGCCCTGGCATACTTGGGATGTCTGCCAGAATTACCAGCCCTTGAATTTTCGCTCTGGGTTACCGCGCGTAGATTGGAAAGTTTATTGTTGAGTTTATCTCCATCGATATGATCAATGACAAGTCCGATTTCTATCGGTCCACGATAACACTCGAAAACGAACCGATGAAGGGAGTAATTTGTGGATCTTTCTCTGCCATTACTAAAGTTACATCTCACGTAGCCAAAACGATCAACCTTACCAACGTGTTTCTTTGTTTTGATGTTTCTGACATTACCATCCTCAGATGCTTCGTAGCCCTCGATGGTTGGATGAGATTTATACTCGTGTGAGATTTTCATTGTGGGAATCGTTGATTTGTGATTCATATACAATATTCCATTTGTCTAAATCATAATTTGCTTTGAATCGATTAATATAATCTTCTTCACATTTTATCACTGACGAGGATCTTTTTTCATAATATCTCCGTAACTCACGATATTTTTTCCCTCCACAGGAGAAACACAATCGTGTCTTTCCTCGAATGCCAACTTGACAAACTAAACATCGTTGTGGTCCTTTGTTACCTCGTCGAATTTCGTATATGTGAGCGCCACAATATTCACCTCTGCAGGATTTGTCACATGATTTTGTTGATCCGACTGTTATCCATTTGCATTGCATATTATAATTTAGATATTTGTCTAAAATATAATAATGGATTTATTTGATCTTGATGAGGCAGAATATATCATTCCAGAGGTTGATCGAGCCAAGAAAGAATTTTTCGATGATGGAGCGATTCATGTTTGGTCGACGTGGAAAACTAACTTCGTTGATGCTACGATGAATTTGGAGCGAGCGAAAAAGATAATCGAACATATAAAAAACTCGCATAAAGAAGAGCGATTTATTTTTGGAATAAAATTTATCGCACAAATGCCCGATGACACTTGGATTATTCGTGATAAAAGAGATCCGGTACGCGGTGGTAAGAAAAATGTTGTTCTTGATAAAAATTCGAAGCCGGGATTATTATTGGGGATCGACGGTCCTTATTATGCTAGGGCGTATCCTTCTAGTGCTGTTGTTTATGGAATTTATCGGCTAAATAATAATCCTGATGCGAAAAATCTACCTACGATGAAAGAATCACCGATGATAAACTGCGTGGCTGAGCGAGTTATCGAACACATGAAAAACGCTCGTCGTGGATCTGGCTTGACTCAATTGAGATTGAATAAAATTAATTCATGGGCAAAGACAGTTACTGATGGTGCATCGATTGATGATGTTGCTGCGTTGAGTAAAAAACTTAAATTTCCTATTACGGTTAAAACATTATCGGGAGAAATATTATATTCATCACCATATAATTCTCGAGGAACACCAATCGAAATTGTTGATCATAATTCACATGCGTGGTCGCAGTCGGTAATGATATTTCCACGAGATCGTGTTGTTAAATTTTATCCCGTGGAATCTTCCACGGCAGATAGTAAATCTGCGGAATCTGGAAAAGACAACTCTGATGCAATGTTTAGGTTTATCAAACTATTAGCCGCGTCTGATCCAATATCGGTCTGGTTATTTTCTAGTGAAGAAAAATACGATCAATTTATATTGCCACGCGGAGATATTTACCGTGATGAAATATTACATGAATCAATGAAAAATATCGCGGAGAAATATTCATCAAATCCAGATCGGTTACTGACAAATTGCTTTACTGTTCCATCTGTTGCCGCTCACGCTGCCAGAGAAAGAAACTCGTGGAAACCTACAAGGAATGAATTTCTCAATGATATTCAACTTAGCTGTATCGAATACGGCCATGGAGGATTATGGAATACCAAATATTATTTCGAGGATATGATTTCCGTTGATATGAGCGCATGCTACCCTGGAAGTTTCCTCGGATATGGCGATTGTGCAGATTACTTTGCTAAATTCGGCCATCCTACCAGTGAGATGACGAGAGTTGCAATTAACGGACCGTTACCTGACTTTGTCATGACAGGATTCGCTCATGTTACTTCATTCGAGCTTGCTGAAAACTTACATAAAATTTGTTATATTTGGTTTGGTCGGCATTTATCTCAGCGAAGATGGGTCCCTACGGTATTGTTGAGATTTATGTTGGATTCGTCGATGTTAATATCATTGACGGTAAGTGAAGCGATTATATCGTATAGGAAGCAGACCGAGGTGTGGCTGCCCACGGATTGTGAAAACGCGAAAGATATTGGAAGAAAAATTATTGGTAAATTTACTCAAGGAGGATCAGTTGATCATAAACATCGCCACGCTAGGTTATTTATCAATGATGCTGAGATGGATTTTATTATTGCCGATACAGTATCGCGTGGAATATTCTGCAACAGAGAAAATATTATTATTGATGGAACAAAGTTAGGTACAGTGATTAGTTATCTTGATGGAGAGTCGGCGCAGTATACTCATCTAAGATCATCGATGCTCGCTTACGTCAGTATTAATTTGTTATCGATGATAAATAAATTTTCTGATATCGCGGTAAGGGTTGCAACGGATTCGTTTTATATCGATAAGAAATTTCAGTGTAGATTAGAAAATTTAATCACCGATGGGTCTTGGGGAACCTGGAGAATAAAAAACGAGGATATTCTAGATTATTGTGAGGACGCGGATGTAGAAGATTGCGATAAGTTTCATAAAGATAAATGCGATGAAATATCAACGGCCGCATCCGCATTCGATCCGATTTCACGAAACAAATTTGTTTACCTGAATGGTCCTGGTGGTAGCGGTAAAACAACACGAGCGATAAATTTATTTTCAAAATCTGATATGATCGTGTTGACTCCAACTCACAGATTAGCGCGAGAAATAAGACAACGCGGCGTTAATTCTTGTACGTATCACAGTTATTTCAAATACAGCGGTGGATTATGGGATTCGGCTCGCATGGGAAGCAAATATATTAACAAGGTTATAATATTTGATGAAATTTGTACGGTAAATTTAGTTTTGTTAAAATCAATCCTGGATTGGCTGGAAGAAAAAAACACCGCTGTAATAATGTGCGGAGATCACGGCCAACCTGATCCTATTGATGGTGAATCTCCTCATAAATGGCTCAGAAACTTTGTGGATTATTATGAAGAAATTGACGCTGATTATAGATCTAATGATATTTTACTGACCGAGTTTAAAAAAATAATTCGGTTGCAACCTAATAAGTTTCAATGTGATATGATGAGAAGAATAATCGACGAGACTTCGATGGATAATTTTCTAACTTTGTGGCGTCCTGATCATCTGATTGTGGCTAGCAGAAAAATTATTCGCGATGTTATTCAGGAAATTCTATTCAAACTTCATTGTGAGAAATTTCCAACATTGCAGGTACCATTGTGTTACAGGCCCGCTGATACCAGAAAACAAAATATTAATGTTACTTTGCCATGCGGAGAAGAAAAAATGATGGTTTTGAATGATATTATTTTCGTTGATATTAATCTTGTCAATGATGCGATAAACGCGGAAAGATCGCCATGGAAACTCGGATACGCAGCAACGATACATTCATCACAGGGATTAACAGTAGATGGCCAAATCTGGATCGTCGATGATAGAATTTCCTGGTCGAATTTAGTTTATCTAGCAGTTTCTCGAGTAAGAAAATTATCTCAGTTAGGTAGAATTAAATTTCACATTAACGACGATGGCGGTAATTGAGTATCTTTCGGTATTATTTGTAATTCTTCTTTGGTAAATCCGCGTTGTGGAGCTAGTGAATCTAGAAAATAAATTGCTGGCCTTCCCGATGATCTTGTTACGGCTGATATTTTATGCGTCGTAACACTCCAAGTTGGATCGGTTGCTCTTTTTCTTCCTCCCTCGGCTTCTCCTTCTTTATATAAATATCTTACAATAACATTACCTAGTACAGGCGGAATAGTAGAATCTCGCTTTAGTGGTATATTCGGTTTTGTAATTGCAATTGCAGGCTTCATTGCTATTGTTCGTGTTACTTCATTATTTAGTGCGTTAATCACGTGAGGCAATCTTGTTACCCAATCGTGAGATCGTTTATCCTGAATAAATTCTCTCGCGTACTGATATCCGAATAATCTTTCCGCTAGTGTTTTGTTGAATCTTTCAACGATAGCCTGACTACGATGAACACCAACTACGCCACGTCGGATTTTAACATTATTCTTTTTCATTAACGCAGTAACCGCACCGAGGAATTCTCGTCCTGGATCAATCTGAAGAAGATTCGGCCATGTCAATGGAGATCTCGAGTAAATTTTCTCAAACGCTTTTGAAATTTCCGTTGCTGTTTTATTTGATAATGGTTCTGCTTCTTTGTACCTACTAGCAATATCAACAATAGTTAGCACGTATTTGTATGTAACTCCGTCAACGGTATCGTGAGGAAGAAACATTAAATCAGCCTGATGAACTTCGTTAGGTACACTGACGGAAAAACTCGCATATGGTATTTTTTTAGGCGGAGGAAGATAAATTTGCCAAACTGCTTGCTTTGATAACCATGATGCAACGGTGGACTGCTTTACTTTTGCTGCCCTGGCAAGTTTGGCTATTGCTGATTTTCCTCGCCAAAATCCTCGCGGAGAATAATATATTTGCTCCATTATAAATTACCAGCACCGAGTACTAATTTACCTTTCATTGCTCCTTTTATTAACCAGGTTGCCAATTTCTCTCTGAATTTTTTATTAGGAACTGCGTCTATTGCGTGAATTAATTTAATATCAGCGAGGTGTCTTTGTTCTAAATCCCCGCTGAGATATGCAAGATCGTGATAGTAGCATGCGTTATCAATGGCATTTACTGGATCCTCGCCAGGATTTGGTTGATTATTACTGTTAAGTCTTATATCTAGCCTTGTACCAGGTCCGCAGTAATTATATCCTGGCAAATGTTTCTCTCCGGGATATTTCGCCCAAGGCAATCCTGGTAGATTTTTCATGGAGGCGGCGATATCTCCTCCGGTTCTTCTATCTTTTTTTTTACAAATCTAAATTTGATTGTCTTGCAAACTTCACATTCACCCTTAATTGCATTCCTGTTGTTGCGTGTAACGACTTCGATTGGATTTATCGTAGCAGTTCGAGTGCGACACTTAACACAATATGAATCCATAATATTCTAATAACATGAATGTAATTGATTTTTCAGCCACGAAGAAACGCGAGCAAGTAAAACACACCGCGGCATTACCAAATTCGATAAGAATGATAATCATTGGACCATCTGGTTCTGGAAAGACGCAGTTGTTGCTAAATTTGATAATGAGATGGCTAAAATGGGATAAATTGTATTTGGTTGCACCATCTGTTGACGATCAGCGATGTTATCAGGTACTGAAGGAATTTAGTGATAATACTGAAGATGGAACAATAGAATTTATCACGGATATCAATGAAGCTCCATCGGTGGAAAATTTAGATGGCGATGTTAATAATCTTGTTGTTTTCGATGATGTGATGCTGGATAAGCAAACTAACCCAGCTAGGATATTCTCGCGTGGCCGACATAAGAATACCGATGTGATTTACGTGACGCAGCGATATACGCAAATTCCAAAGGTGATTAGGGACAATTGTAATATTTTATCAGTTTTCAATGGCGTTGATACTCACACACTGAGAAATATTCATCAGACTTGGTGCAACGGCGACATGGACATAAATAAATTTAAAAATTTCTTCAGTCACGCTCAGGCAACACCGCACGGATTTGTCACGATTAATCTTCATGATCCGCGTAGTAGGTATCGAATCGGTCTTGATCAGATTTACTCATAAATTTGCAACCTTTCCTTGCAATCGCACATAAAATTTTCCTACCCCCCCCCTAAATTTTGTTGTTTTTTTTTATGCCTGAAATTGCATCCTGGGTCGAAATTTCGCAGATTAATTTGCGCAGGAGGGTTTATTTTTGAAATCTGAGGCTTCTACGGAGAAATGTTGTGTGGGAGGCTTAATTTTATCTGAGCCACCTGGTCTGTACAACTTCCCTTGTCGAGAATTATTTTTCTATCTTCTCGGCTACAAAATCGAGATACCCCCCCCCCAAAATTGCATGTTTTTTTTTATGCCTGAAATTGCATTCTAGGTCGAATTTTCGCGGATTAATTTACGTAGGAGGCTTTATTTTTGAAATCTGAGGCTTCTACGGAGAAAGATTGCGTGAGAGGCTTATTTTTATCTGAGCCACCTGGTCTGTACAACTTCCCTGCTGCTCTGAGCATGTTGTTCCAATGTGAAATACCAAATATTTGCATTTCAATTCTGTATTGAACTGGCTGAAATACGACTTTTTCCAAAATTACACGAGGAGTTAATCTGCCGATCAAAATATTCATATTGCCTAATGTAAATATGCCTCGTGTATAATGTTTATGAGAAATTACGTTTTGATCCATCACTTTACTTTAATGTTTTGAAGGAAACCATGGGAACAGAGTCAAGTAGCGCGTCGATGAGTAAGAAAGGCAATGAATGAAAACAGCAGACACATACTGCTGTGTTACTTAGGACAATTTTTACTTTACCTTGTGGCATATGAAGAATTATAGTATCTACATGGATTATGACATAAAATTAAAGTTAACTATTAAACACAAATATGTAATATAATTCATACGACCCTGTCATTACACCATTTTCTTTGAAAATTTGACTATATCCAAACTTCTTTTTTATTTGAGTGTTAAATATTTTCCTGTACATGGTTTGTTTGACTTTTAATGACATTCTATACAATCGGGAATATATTCGTTTCACTACAGGTATCGTCAGCTTAAAGCTCTCTGCACCATCAGAGATGTTTTCGGTATAACCTATGAGGTCGTTCAACTACTCGGTTTAGAGCAGTACCAGTTTTTACCATATACATCTTGCAGGTAAATTTTACTGTTCAATATCGGTTCTCCTCTATTTTAATATTTTTTTGCAGGTGAAAAAACTTGGTCTGAGAAGTCATAATGACGGATCATGTTATATTGCTACTTTGGGTATTGTACTTTTTGTGATCTTCTCATTCATGAAAATTGGAATAATTGCTATTTCTAATAATATGTAAATTTCTCCACGCGTTTGCACCATTTCGTAGTAGTATCATTATCAGGCTTTAGGATCGGGCATACCGATAGAGATCGCCACTTTCTATACCACATAATTTTACTACTTTTACCTCAATCGTCACACGTGAGTGAATAAGCTATGGAAATAATAAACCAGAAGAAGAAAAAAAAAACACAGCCAGATCAACGAGTTCCGGAAATATGGTGTGGTTCAGATTGGTTTGTTCAGATGGCTGAAAATGAATTGCAGTCGTTTCCTTCACTCATTTTTACGAAAACTCCCTGGCTTCCTAGAGTGCTTAACTATGTGTCTATTTTAAATATTTTTACCAGAGCACATTGGCCAGAGAATTGAAGGTCATTCCCGCTTATACAAAACTACCATCAAAGTAGATTTTAATGCGCTATTTAATAAACTCGTAAGTTGATTCGCAATCGTCCGTACGTGTAAATGGCGATTCTCTCAGGGACCATCCATCTATGGGTGTCAAGCTGTGACAAACTCACCCATGAATTGTTTGATTAACCGGATCAGATTTAACGTGTACGCATGAGGAGCCAGCCTATAATCGTTTTAGGTTTCGTGAATCTCGTCTGGATAATCTAGTTCAACTTCAGACAAGTATTCCTGATAGCTGATGCTGTTGTACTCGCAAAAAATCCACTCAAATCCCCCAAGACGCAGGGGCTGTATCATTGCCCATTCATAACGAGTTTTATCATTTTACACTCTTTGGGATAGCGAGGTCATATTCGTCTACTTATTTGTTCTTTGTACGAGCGTATTGGCGGCTTGCAATAGAAATCCCAATGTATTGATGGCTTGTCATAGAAATCCCAATGTAGTGGTGGCTTGTCATAGAAATCACACCACTGATGCCACGCTCCACAAACAGATGTTGATGAACATTCGCTAACAACTCCAACTCAACGCTGGGTTTTGACAGCAACACATCCCAGGTCATTTCCAAGACAAAACGTTGTGCGCGGGATCGAGAATATAAACATGCCTGGCTCTATCTAAAACGTCGCAAAGACATCCGCAGGCAGAAACACGCCCCAAAGCTGATACAGGCCGTGATATTCCTCATGGCTTTCATGCTGAAACGTAGTGCAAATTCATCTTTGGTTACAAGGCTGGGCATGGTAAATTCCGTATTGAGAACAGTGTGAACTTTAAGTCCGGGTGATTATACAATCATAGGAAATCATTGACGGTAGACACAATAATACTCGCGAATAGATCCGCATGGTCGGCCAAGCTGATTACGACGTTTTATTCGGATACCATATTTAAGGCCTCGTTGAACATTTAGAAATACACATAACGCAAGCCAATGCGATTTAAAGCATTAGTAATGGCATGTATGCCACAGAGTTCATATTTTCCAAGGCATACACCTTTGCTTTGATTGCGTCCTAATGCCATTGAACATCTTGTATATTTGCAAATTATATATTCTAATAGAAATTATCATATATTTTTTGATTAATACTGTACGTAATTACATGTGTACGTAATCCTCACCGAATATAAAGGGGTGTAGAAATACTCGCAGAGGATATTATTTGATTGTACAAACATTCGCTGTAAAATAATTTTCATCTGTAATAGTAGAACGTGTCGCTGGTGATTCCATATATTATAATGCTCAAAGCATCTCTTTAATTAATTTATCCTTGATGATCTTCAGTATTACCAATATATTCACTAATTACATCATTGTCATCATTATCATTACTATCATTAGAGTATTCACTCGCTTCGTTATCCACACTGAGCCAACGTCATTTTCATATGCATAATATCAAATAATGACTTTTCATGTTTTTCTTCACATGACTGACATGGTTATATTGTTACAAGATAATTCCTGAGTATATTCATTTATCTTGAAGTTTTATATACAAATTTGACAAATCATAATCTTTTGACAAACCTAGATGATGCACTGAAACGGTACAGTAATTTAAACTTTTCTGTAACGTTACATAAACCCCATTGTTCTGGTACATATATTATAGTCACCAACAATGACACATGCAGATCTTGCTTTGCAGAATAATTTACGTCGCCAATGCGCACATTTTTTGATGAACAAAGTAAATACATACTTAAGCACACTAGCGAGCTAGGGGGTTTCGCTTCGTAAAAAATCATTAAAGAGAACTTTGTAACCATACTTAAACACACTGATAAGCCACTTAATTTTACTTCGTAAATATCAGAAAGGTAAACGTCTGCAGTTCACTAACGACCCACGTTACGAAACCAATATCAACCAAAGCAAATATAATTCTCTGCAACACAAGTGGCAGCGTGTTGGTGTAGTTATAATGACTTGTTTTTATCTGGTTTACTGCCCTATAGCGCATGCACTGACGTGTAACGATCGAGGTAAAAGCAATAAGTCATTGAGTAAATAAAGATTTAACCTATATCAGAATGCCCGGTCCAAAAACTCCATAACGATACTAATTTCCTGAGAGCTAATTTGTATATCATATTATTATATCATATTTATGTCCATACAAAGAACATGCAGTAATAAATTAACAATATCTCAAATATGCACGTGAATCACTAGTACTGTATATCCAGCGAGTTTTTGGGCGACGGCGTATCGTTGTTCATAAACTGAAGACAAATACACTCAACGTGTTGAGTACCATGTACAACCATTGATATATGATAGCCCCAACCACTGATATATGATAGCCCCAACCATTGATATATGGGAACCCCACAGGACATGACTATTTACAGCTTAAGAATCAAACAGGTAAACTTCAGATCGTGCATTATGCGACAAATCAGAATTGTTAAAATTTAACACAGACAATTTATTTTGCGACGGCGACAAACCTGTTGTTTACATTATAATATATTGTTTGCTTTGACTTATACACAATTCTATTGAACACTATTATACTTGTAAAAAGAATATTGACTAAATTAATCAACAAACGTACAACCATTTGTGACCCCATTTTTGGACAAAGAAGTCATGTCAATATACCACCTCTCCCTGTCTTCAGACGGATTAAAGCCGTTGGAATTATGGCCTGGTATGTTATCGTTTATACTTCAGTAGATATACATATATAGTATTATAAATGATTTTTATTTTAAAAAAATATCATTCTGGATTTGGTGATCCAAAATGTATATTCCCATGTACGTAAAGTTTGTTGATGTAGCAATTGTATTTTATACCCTGAACTAATTAGGGTACGCTTTAAGCATTTCGTCTCCATAGTTTACCTTTGGAAGTCCAGTATGAATATTCAAATGTGAAATTACTATTTTGTTCAAGTATTCGATATGCTTCTTAAGTATTTGACTTTATTTAATGCAATTTTTATTCATTCATCTTTAGCAAGACTGGTTGTTCCGCGCAATGTCTCCAGCAGACCACTGCAACTTCAGTTCTAGTCTGGAATTTGTCCGGAGGATTCCCATGGGTCAAATTTACAATGGTCGACCTTCCAACTCACTGCTCATGCGTAAACGTTGGTGGGTGATCTTTCTCATTGAGAGATACTTATCAAAGGTCGCCGCCATAAATTATTCCATTATGCGTGACAATTATATATATATATATATATATATATATATATATATATATATATATATATATATATATATATATATATATATATATATATATATATATCCTCAATGTATCTGGCAAGAAAATTTCTATAAAATAAAATTCGATATGCTTCTTAAGCGTTTGACTTTATTTAATGCAATTTTTATTAATTCATCTGTTGGTGGACTGATTGTTCCAGTCAATGTTTTTAGTAGTTTACTTATGTCTGTGCACCCTCAATATATCTGGCAAGAAATTATTTTGATCGGTCTGGATGGTAATCGTGAAATGTTGTTATTCGTGCGGATGGTTACATTAAAATGATACGCATTAATCTTATTCCTAAAGCCCGTATACAACCGGTTGCAGCCAGAATAATAACAGTATATGTAAATGATACTCAGTTCTTCAGAATAAACTTGGATGAAAATCATTATATGCAGGCTAAATTCATTGCAAACTGGTCCTGATCCAGGGTAGGATTCATGCTTTGGGGTCCAGGATCACTTAAGATGGGAGGGACTTATAAATATACCTATAAACCCTCAAAGCACTCTTTAAACTACTTACGTGTGTAAAATTAGTATAGCTATATTATATGTGATGTGATGTGATTTTTATTTTTAACGTAGCTTTAATAATTTTTCAGTCATATCGCTACGATGTCTGCAATGTGGCAGTTTATAGTGATGTCTAGCACTGGGGCATCATGCCGCAGACATGTAGCATGATGTCCCACCCAGTCACATTATCCTGACACCAGGCCGACCAGTCCCAACACTAACCTCTTAATGCTGAACGCCAAGCGAGGTAGCTGTCAGTACCATTTTTTAAGTCTCTGGTATGACTCGGCCGGTGATCGAACCCACGACCTCCCGCATCCTAGCTATATTATAAATAGGTAAAGTATTAGACGATTTATATCTCTATCTGGTATATTTAAACACGTAATTTAATCCAAGGCAACGTCTCCTCCCCCCCCCCCGCCATGAGTAGAGGACTAGGGGCACGCATCCCACCCACTTCCATCATCTGGACTTATCCTTTTCAAGATAATCCCAATGCCCTCAGATCAATATACTAGCTTCATATAAACAATAATAAAAAACAGACAATACCGCCTCTATTAAACGTAGATTTTATTTATCCTCAGTAGACCTTTGGAATAAAGTTAGTACTGATAACCTCTTAACATCTTTAGTTCATTCTTTGAAAATATTATTTAGAAAAAATGCAGCTGAAAAGCGTGAATATGTGGTTATGATAAAAGATCGGATAGCATTACTCACCGCCAACAAGAAAACGCACCTTGCTGATCATCAGCATCAATATCCAGCTCTTGAATGGGGTCATCAATATGAAGAGTACGAGCAATATTAATTGGATCCTCCATGCATGTAAGGCACAAAAAACCACCCCATGCATGTAAGGCACAAAAACACCCCCATGCATGTAAGGCACAAAAAACACCCCCATGCATGTAAGGCACAAAAAACACCCCCATGCATGTAAGGCACAAAATAACCACCCCATGCATGTAAGGCACAAAAAAACCACCCCATGCATGTAAGGCACAAAAAACACCCCCATGCATGTAAGGCACAAAAAACACCCCCATGCATGTAAGGCACAAAATAACCACCCCATGCATGTAAGGCACAAAAAAAACCACCCCATGCATGTAAGGCACAAAAAAACCACCCCATGCATGTAAGGCACAAAAAAACCACCCCATGCATGTAAGGCACAAAAAAACCACCCCCATTCATGTAAAGCAAAAAAACACCCCCATGCATGTAAGGCACAAAAAACCACCCCCATTCATGTAAAGCAAAAAAACACCCCCATGCATGTAAGGCACGACCCCCGCATGTAAAGCAAAAAAACACCCCCATGCATGTAAGGCACAAAAAACCACCCCCATTCATGTAAAGCAAAAAAACACCCCCATGCATGTAAGGCACGACCCCCGCATGTAAAGCACAAAAAACACGCCCATGCATGTAAGGCACAAAAAAACCACCCCATGCATGTAAAGCAAAAAAACACCCCCATGCATGTAAGGCACAAAAAACCACCCCCATTCATGTAAAGCCAAAAAACACCCCCATGCATGTAAGGCACGACCCCCTGCATGTTTTTTTTTTTTTTTATTTTTTTTTTTTTTTTTTTTTTATTAACCCCATAATAGGTTGACCAATGGGTCGGGGAACCATCCCAGGGTCACCTTACAATCAAACATTTCTGGTTATCAGATAATCTAGGGATAATAAATATAATCTACAGAGAAAGTAAAAAAGAAAACACACACACACACACACGCATATACACATGCATATGGCACACAATCTAGGTGACATGGCCTTTGTGATATTACAATATTTTGTTCCTGTTTACCATCAAGTCAGAGACAAGTTAAATGTTCATTGTTGAGGTCCATTTTTGAAGAAATTGGTCCTCTTTTTTATTTACCTTAGCATTGTATTTTTCAATGTTCTTATGCATTGCAACTATTTGCTTAAAGGCAAAAATAGAAGGATTTTTCATATTGAATCTGCAAGTATAAATATAATATTTTGCCAAAATAAGCAGAAAATTACCCAAACTGTCCAGTTGTTCACTTCCTAAAAATGTTTCTTTTTTGGACAGATGTACAATATTTGGGCAAAAAGGTGCAAAATCTTCAATAAAACGGTACCAAAACTGTGAAGTAATACTGCAGTCATAAAAGAGATGCTCAATACTTTCAGTTTCACTCTTACAGAAAGTACATTTGTTGTCATCAAATATGTTAATTCTTTTAAGAAAATCATTAGTAGCGATTATTCTATGGATTAATTTAAAGTTAAAAGAGACCAACTTGGTATCCTTGGTACAGCATTTTGCCCGGCTATATATATCAGACCACTCCTCACTACTTATATTTTTATTAAATACTTGCATCCAAGCTTCTTGCTTCGCAGTGTGTTGCCTTTTAGTTTCCTGTAAAAGATCTTTGTAAACAAACTTGAGTGAATCTTGTTTTCGCAAGTTCGTTATTTTATCCTCCTGCTTATCAAAATTATTATGTGCTAGGTGTTTTTTTTTTTTTATGGCATCTTTCCATGCTTTAGGAATTCTGGATATTAAGGAGAAGTATTTCAAGAAATCATCGCTTCCAGTTTTTTGTTTTATTATTTCAAAAGGTATTAAATTACCGTGATCATCTACTAGATCGTTCAGAATTTCAAAACCAGCTTCTGTCCAGGATTTGTATTGATAAATCATTTTTGGGGGGACAAAATTTAAAATACTCATGGATAGATACTCGTTAGGACTTTGCGGTTCTTCTTTCCATTTAGATACTGCCAAAATTACATCTCTCCAAAAACTGTTTTTAATGAACTTACTAAATTCTTCTAATTTCCTTCTCCCTAAATTCCAAATATCCTTTTTATTTCTGAGTATAGTTGTATTGACTAAGTTCTGCCACGTTCCATCTTCCTTTTCCAGCAATCTTTTAACCCATCTTATCTTAATATACCTAATGAATGAAAATATGTGTATCATATTTAGTCCTCCCTCGTTTTCTGGGGAAACTAGTATATCACGTTTTATTCTCTCTACTTTTCCACCCCATACAAATTTAAATAACGTGCGATTTAGTTCTGCTTCAACTTTTGCTGATGGGTTAGGAAGTGCTGAAAAAAGATGTATGAATATGGGCAGAACAAGAGTCTTTACAACAATTACTTTACCAACTATTGACAGATGTCTTTGACTCCAGCTTGCCAGTATTCGTTTTGCCTTTGTTAGTTTCTTCATATAATTAATTTCCACCATCTGTTGTAAATCTGGAGAAAATTCTATGCCAAGGAGTGTAAAGTTCGAAGAGGACCAAATTAGGCCCATTTCGGGACATATTCTTTCATTAGAAAATTTCCTGTTTCCAATCCAAATAGCTTTTGTTTTTGTTATGTTACATTTAAGTCCCGATAATAGAGAGAAACCTTGCAAGATATTCATAGTTGCTTCAAGAGAAAAACTAGATCCATCAAGAAGAATAAAAGCGTCATCGGCATACTGACCCAATTTATATTCACTGGCGTCAAAGATTACTCCCCGTACATCCACGTTTTGCTTTAAAGTTATAGCTAAAATCTCAACCCCAATGATAAACGAATAAGGTGCAAGGGGATCTCCTTGACGACATCCTCTTTCAAGTCTAAAAAAAGATGACATATGTCCATTATTTATAACACAACTATTAGAGTCATTACAAAACAGTTTAAACCACTTACAAACGGAATCACCAAAATTAAAAGATTGTAGAGCTTCTTCCACAAAGATCCAGTTAATTGAGTCAAAGGCTTTTTCGAAATCTATTAAAATAATAAACCATATCTGTTTTCATTCTCAAGTTGGTCCATGATATCATATAATAGTCTGATGTTTTCTCCAATGAATCTACCCTTCAGATATCCTTTCTGAGTATCGCTGATTATTGATGGAAGAACCTTTTTAATCCTAGCTGCAATTGCTCCCGAAGCAATCTTATAATCAGTATTTAAAAGTGATATAGGTCTCCAGTTTTTAAAATATGTTCTGTCTTTTTCCTCCTTTGGTAGACAGGTGATGACTCCTTGAGTCTGAAAATCTGAAAGTTTTCCTACAGTATATCCGTAATTTATTGATCTACATATAAATACCCCCAGAGACTTCCAAAAGAATTTATAGAACTCTACAGTGAATCCATCCGAGCCAGGACTTTTTCCATTTTCCATCCGTTTTAGAGACATACCGAATTCATTAATTGTAAGCAGACCCTCGCATGATTCTCTTTCCTCTCGACTAAGTTTAATGTTGTGATTAAAAAATCTATTTCGAGTTTCTTGAGTAGCCTCGTCATCAAGCTTAGCAATTCTACTTTTGAACAATTCCATATAAAACTGTTTTTGTGCATGTAAAGCACAAAAAACACGCCCATGCATGTAAGGCAAAAATACACCCCCATGCATGTAAGGCACAACCCTACCCCCCTCCCATTGCATGTAAGGCAAATAAACCACCCCATGCATGTAAGGCACAAAAGCACCCCCATGCATGTAAGGCAAAAAAGGACCCCCATGCATGTAAGGCACAACCCCACCCCACCCCCCATGCATGTATGGCAAAACAACACCCCATGCATGTAAGGCAAAAAAAACCACCCCCATGCATGTAATGCAAAAAATCACTCCCATGCATGTAAGGCACAAAAAACACTCCCATGCATGTAAGGCACAACTCCCCGCATGTAAAGCACAAAAAACACGCCCATGCATGTAAGGCAAAAATACACCCCCATGCATGTAAGGCACAACCCTACCCCCCTCCCACTGCATGTAAGGCAAATAAACCACCCCATGCATGTAAGGCACAAAAGCACCCCCATGCATGTAGGGTACAACCCCCCCCCACACACACACATGTAAGGCACAACCCCCCCCCATGCATGTAAGGCAAAAAAACACCCCCATGCATGTAAGGCACAACCCCACCCCACCCCCCATGCATGTATGGCAAATAAAAAACACCCCCATGCATGTAAGGCACAAAAGCACCCCCATGCATGTCAGGCACGAACCCCCCACACACACACACATGTAAGGCACAACCCCCCCATGCATGTAAGGCAAAAAAACCACCCCCATGCATGTAAGGCACAAAAGCACCCCCATGCATGTAAGGCAGAAAAAAAACAAAAAATGCATATAAGAGACAAAAAACACCCCCATGCATGTAAGGCAAATAAAACACACACACCCATGCATGTAAAGCAAAAAAACACCCCATGCATGTAACGCACAAAAGACACCCCCATGCATGTAAGGCGAACAAACACCCCATGCATGTAAGGCAAAAAAAACCACCCCCATGCATGTAATGCAAAAAATCACCCCCCATGCATGTAAGGCACATAAAACACTCCCATGCATGTAAGGCACAAAAACACCCCCACTCATGTAAGGCACAAAAAAAAAACACCTTCCATGCATGTAAGGCAAAAAAAGACCCCCATGCATGTAAGGCAAAAAATCACCCCCATGCATGTAAGGCACAAAGAATACCCCCACGCATGTAAGGCACAAAAAAACACCTTCCATGCATGTAAGGCATAAAAAACACGCCCATGCATGTAAGGCAAAAAACACCCCCATGCATGTAAGGCACACCCCCCCCCATGCATGTATAGCAAAAAAACCACCCCCATGCATGTAAGGCACAACGCACCCCCCCACACACACACATATAAGGCACCCCCCCCCATGCATGTAAGACAAAAAAACCACCCCCATGCATGTAAGGCACAAAAGCACCCCCATGTATGTAAGGCACAAAAAGACACCATGCATGTACGACACAAAAAACACCCCCATGCATGTAAGGCAAATAAAACATACACACACACATAAACAC
Organism: Sinohyriopsis cumingii; assembly: GCA_028554795.2. Lineage (NCBI taxonomy): Eukaryota > Metazoa > Mollusca > Bivalvia > Unionida > Unionidae > Sinohyriopsis > Sinohyriopsis cumingii. The sequence continues at coordinate 47,621,878 of CM068841.1, read as the reverse complement.
TCACGCATGTAAAGCAAAAAGAAAAAAACATGCATGTAAGGCACAAAAAACACCCCCGTTGCATGTAAGGCCTTAAAAACACCCCCATGCATGCCATGCATGTAAGGCAAACAAACACCCCCAAGCATGTAAGGCAAAAAAACACCCCCATGCATGTAATGCAAAAAAGTCACCCCCATGCATGTAAGGCACAAAAACACCCCCACGCATGTAAGGCACAAGAAAAAACACCTTCCATGCATGTAAGGCCAAAAAACAACCCCCATGCATGTAAGGCAAAAAAACACCCCCATGCACACAAAAACCCCACTTTCTAATCGAGTTGCATTTTTCCTACTCATAGCATCCTTACTAAACTCAGCCTACCAATCAACTCGACCTATCAATTTGATCCAAAAAACAAGATATCAAAGTTATACATGTCAGTTATACAACAAATCCATCTAAGGCACAAAAGCACCCCCATGCATGTAAGGCAGAAAAAAACAAACCATGCATGTAAGATACAAAAAACACCCCCATGCATGTAAGGCAAATAAAACACACACACCCATGCATGTAAAGCAAAAAAACACCCCATGCATGTAAGGCACAAAAGACACCCCCATGCATGTAAGGCGAACGAACACCCCATGCATGTAAGGCAAAAAAAACACCCCCATGCATGTAATGCAAAAAATCACCCCCCATGCATGTAAGGCACAAAAAACACTCCCATGCATGTAAGGCACAAAAACACCCCCACGCATGTAAGGCACAAAAAACACCTTCCATGCATGTAAGGCAAAAAAAGACCCCCATGCATGTAAGGCAAAAAACACCCCCATGCATGTAAGGCACAACCCCCCCCCCCCCGATGCATGTATGGCAAACCCCCCCCCCATGCATGTAAGGCACAACGCCCCTCCCCCCACATATAAGGCACCCCCCATGCATGTAAGACAAAAAAACCCCACCCCCATGCATGTAAGGCACAAAAGCACCCCCATACATGTAAGGCACAAAAAGACACCATGCATGTACGACACAAAAAACACCCCCATGCATGTAAGGCAAATAAAACATACACACACACATAAACACCCATGCATGTAAAGCAAAAAAAAACAACCATGCATGTAAGGCACAAAAAACACCCCCGTTGCATGTAAGGCCTTAAAAACACCCCCATGCATGTAAGGCAAACAAACACCCCCAAGCATGTAAGGCAAAAAAACACCCCCATGCATGTAATGCAAAAAAGTCACCCCCATGCATGTAAGGCACAAAAACACCCCCACGCATGTAAGGCACAAGAAAAAACACCTTCCATGCATGTAAGGCCAAAAAACAACCCCCATGCATGTAAGGCAAAAAAACACCCCCATGCACACAAAAACCCCACTTTCTAATCGAGTTGCATTTTTCCTACTCATAGCATCCTTACTAAACTCAGCCTACCAATCAACTCGACCTATCAATTTGATCCAAAAAACAAGATATCAAAGTTATACATGTCAGTTATACAACAAATCCATCTAAGGCACAAAAGCACCCCCATGCATGTAAGGCAGAAAAAAACAAACCATGCATGTAAGATACAAAAAACACCCCCATGCATGTAAGGCAAATAAAACACACACACCCATGCATGTAAAGCAAAAAAACACCCCATGCATGTAAGGCACAAAAGACACCCCCATGCATGTAAGGCGAACGAACACCCCATGCATGTAAGGCAAAAAAAAACACCCCCATGCATGTAATGCAAAAAATCACCCCCCATGCATGTAAGGCACAAAAAACACTCCCATGCATGTAAGGCACAAAAACACCCCCACGCATGTAAGGCACAAAAAACACCTTCCATGCATGTAAGGCAAAAAAAGACCCCCATGCATGTAAGGCAAAAAACACCCCCATGCATGTAAGGCACAACCCCCCCCCCCCCCCCGATGCATGTATGGCAAACCCCCCCCCCATGCATGTAAGGCACAACGCCCCTCCCCCCACATATAAGGCACCCCCCATGCATGTAAGACAAAAAAAAAACCACCCCCATGCATGTAAGGCACAAAAGCACCCCCATACATGTAAGGCACAAAAAGACACCATGCATGTACGACACAAAAAACACCCCCATGCATGTAAGGCAAATAAAACATACACACACACATAAACACCCATGCATGTAAAGCAAAAAAAAAAAACCATGCATGTAAGGCACAAAAAACACCCCCGTTGCATGTAAGGCCTTAAAAACACCCCCATGCATGTAAGGCAAACAAACACCCCCAAGCATGTAAGGCAAAAAAACACCCCCATGCATGTAATGCAAAAAAGTCACCCCCATGCATGTAAGGCACAAAAACACCCCCACGCATGTAAGGCACAAGAAAAAACACCTTCCATGCATGTAAGGCCAAAAAACAACCCCCATGCATGTAAGGCAAAAAAACACCCCCATGCACACAAAAACCCCACTTTCTAATCGAGTTGCATTTTTCCTACTCATAGCATCCTTACTAAACTCAGCCTACCAATCAACTCGACCTATCAATTTGATCCAAAAAACAAGATATCAAAGTTATACATGCCAGTTATACAACAAATCCATGATAATATAAGAATAAACTAAGTCATAAAAGGAAACAAATATATTTAGTAACATACTGAAACTGCACTTGATTGTCAACTTTATTTTTGTTCACTTTTCTTGCCGAACCTTACCGTGTACAGTCTACTTAAAACGTGTGTTCGTTTGTTGCAACAAGCGCGGGCTCAAACTGTTGATACTTTTCGTCTCAGCGGAGTGACTGGTTATAATGGTTTGAAGTTACCGCGTATTAGTCCAACAAATGTCGGTAAAAGTTCCATTTTCCTCGGAGCTCAATCACGATACGTCGCATCTCTCATTATCAGTTTAGCGTATCCCATAATATCTTTCTGTCCCCTGAATCTGTTTCAGATCCGTGACGTCAGGGGTCACAGATGTTAAGGATTGGGAACAGCATAAAATGCTCGACCGATGGATATCGTTTACAGTCAGTCTTTATTAGCGATACGTAACAATCTCTAGCGTATGGTCGGGTAAATTTAGAAAAGGCAATAACACAAAAAAGTTTGTAAGATGAATAATTGTTTTACGAATCAGACAATATTTGGCACGGGCTATTATGCAGATCTAGACAATTTTGATGCATATGTCTCATCACACTTAGGCAATTTTACACAAATGGAAACGTCGGTGATCCAGAACTAGCAGACTAAACATGATAACAGTGCTGTACAGCTCTATACACACTCTTTCCATCCAAAATATAGATAAACCATATAATTTTCTTCTACTAAAAATTTATTTCAAAGCTCATGTAATTTTAATAGCTTTACTTGTTTTGAGCAGACGTTATCAACTCCTCCCCCTTCCATGCTCCCGTTTTCTTTGTCTTTAAGATAAGTAATAGTTGAGATGTAAGTAAAATCGAAGGATTTGAGTGAATTCAGATACTTTTTCTCATCCAGAATTGTAACATAAAGTCCTGTATGCATATAAATATCCAGACTGTCATGTTTACCCCGACCCAGAGTAGCCCCAGTTGAAACATGTATAATTAAAGTAATTCTGACAAGCCATTGTTTGATGTTAAACATTGCCGCAGGCTACCACTAATCCATTACGAAAGATTGTTGTGGCTAGAAGTGGAGAGCCGGACCTAAGAGTGCGAAGCCACCAGATAGCCAATTATCACCTAGGTGTGGAAACGTTTGTCCAAGATCAAAAGAAGTTGCCTGAAGAAGTAGGAGTGTCTTAACTTCTTTTCCCTGCAGACAGACAGACAGGTTGAACTGGCCGTTAAGACGATTGGACAGGGTAACAGCGCCACCCAATCAGAATCGAGATAGGGGAGAGACCTTGATTTGGGTAGAATGATATCTCCACGTCTTCCGGCAAGAATTAGTTCGCTAAGAGAAATTACCCAGGAGAGGTTAGCGTAACTCCGAATAGCCATTCGTTATTGGCGGGAAAATCTTTAGAACAGGAAACTCTAAGTACAGACAGCTTCAAATAAGGAAGCTTTGAGGGACAGACCAGTTACAGTTTGGTCCCGTAGTCTCAGATAGAGAGACGGAGGAAAGGAGAAGAAAGGAGAGAAGTCAGAAGAAGTTGAAGTCTGAGAGCAAAATTGGAGAAGGAGATAGTAGAGAGGGAAACGGAGTCGAAGGAGGTGTTAGAGGAACGGAAAGAAGGAAGGAATTAGCGGGAAGAAAGAGATGAGTAGATGCAAGGAGAGGGGGAAAATCGAACTCACACTGTAAATCACGGGATGAATTAGGCTGTCACTTGGTCGAGGGAAAGACGAGTGATTGGAAGTTATAGTTTTAAATAATCGAATTTATTAAATTGTTATTGATTGAATTTCATCTTCATGTTCTCTATAATTTAACCGTCGGCATAGCTGACTGGGGGCTCAGAGCTGTAAATCTACCTTGTCACTAATTTAACTTTCTAACCTCACGAGCCAGGGTGGAACTTTCATCATAATTTAATTAAATTATATTGGAAGAACCCCACCCCAATGCGTGCAAACGTCACAGACAATATACTGTATTAATACTTTCATGAAAAGAACTTTTTCATTGGTCATATTCAGGCACTTTTCTTTTCCTGTTGATGGTATCGCAGTCAAAGGTAAAATACTTTTGGATTGACAATTCATTCAATGGATTATTCCAAGTACTATAAGAACAGATAAGCTACCGTGGATTAATATAAAGTAACAATCCATTTATTGAGAATAATTTATTATCATATTTTTCCTGCTCATTATAAGATATTGTAGTTCTCAGTCTAGCCTTCAGTCTTATCTTTGTATGTGTGTTATTTAAGAACCATTCAGAATAAGAAAGTCCAGTCAGTTGACAGACCACTGTCACCATGATGTAACTGGCATCAGTGACCTTCTTGCTTCCTTCTGTTTATTGCTTCTTTTCTTTATCATATTTCTTTTCTTTTTTCTCTTTCCATCTACCTTTGACGGCGCCCGTCTCAGATGCGGGAGGTCGTGGGTACGAACCCCGGCCGAGTCAAAGCAAAGGCTTTTTTCTTAAATGGTACTAATAGCTGCTTCGCTAGAGGTTAGTGTTAGGACTGGCCAGCCTGGTGTCAGGATAATGTGACTGGATGGGACATCACGCTACGCGTCTGCGGCATGATGCCCTTATGCTGGACATCAGTATAAGATGCCTTGCTGTAGACATGTAGTGATATGACTGAAAAAATTGTTAAAGCTATGGTAAAAATCCAAATCACGCACGCACTCCATCAACCCTTCTACCGTCTCATTTTCCATAGATACAAATTGAACACATGGCAAGTTGTGGGATTACGAAGACAGATGAGAGTTAATCCTTATCGTCTATAATCTATCTAGACTCCCTGTCATTCATCATTAATCTCTCCACCTTACTTCTCTTTTCTCACTATCATCCAGTGATTGTGGGGAGAGCACTTGTTCCAGAAGAAGCAGTTAGAAACCAGTAGTTCCAGCAGAGTTCCCTCCACGCCATAACTGTATTTATTCGTATCACTCCAGAATTTACAATACTACTCTCTCTCTCTCTCTCTCTCTCTCTCTCTCTCTCTCTCTCTCTCTGCGTTATGCAGTAGCCAATTTCCTTTAAGAAAAGCCAAACAGTCTTATATATCTTATTCAGTCTTATCGCTATCTCTTCGTCTCACCTCTCCACTCATTGCTTCCCTCTTTAGAGGTGGTGGCAACCTCCTACTTGGTACAATGGCGACCAATTATCTCGTATGAATAGCGGTGGTATAAGCCTCAGTAAAAGTTTTCTTTTGTAAAGTAGAGCCCCGGCAAGTTACAATATTTCACACTGTGCTCTCTATTTTTGAACTATTTAAAATTTGCATGCAAATTTATCTAACCGTTATCATCACAAAAGGAAATATCCTTTGTCTCATTGCATAATATTTATTTTCTTTTATTTTCTTTAATGAAAAGTATGCTGAGTGTACAAATTTTGTACAGAATAAGATATTATCAGCCTTTGTAAAAAATGATCAGTACAAAAACACTTTGATTAAAGATTACTGAAATTGATATTGGTTTAAGTTTGTGACATAATGTGCATTTCCGGTTCAATTCTGCCTTATACGGAAAGATCACACAGTTGACTTAGATAATCGGACTGAATTGACTAAGATAATCGGACTGAGTTTACTAAGATAATCGGACTGATAATCGGAATGAGTTGACTAAGATAATCGGACTGAGTATACTAAGATAATCGGACAGAGTTGATGTATATGTGCAATACTGAGATGATGAACACATTTTTTTCTTCTACACTATTTATAATGCTCTCTCCAAAAATATAGTATCATCCTCCTTGTAAATTTCTGAGCAGATGCATGCAATCTCGTTGGTGATGATGGACATTGTAGTATCACCTTTAATTGTATTGCATTTCAACCAAACATATTGGGATTGTTTAGTACAATAATGGTATCATACAAGATGTCATAATATGTATCCTTCATTAAAATGGCTTCAGTGTATTCTGGTGGTGGTGAGATGACCTTTGGAGCAACTAATTTATATGTTCCATTATTTTTAGCAACAATATTTTCAGAGTGCTCCCTTCTACTACAACATCATCATATCCATTCTATGACTAATACAACCTTCAACGCGTCGCCTTGTTTACTGTGTAAAGATAACTCTTCCTGTTCAAATATCCTCGCAATATTCTCTCCCTTTAACTATTAAAGCTTATATGCACTATTCACCTAAAATTAACTCTCTGATTTTAAGCATCTCTTTGGTAAAAATAGGAAACTGACTTTTCGCAACAATAGTTTTATATCTTAAAATCCTAAAATTTTCTATTTAGTCGTTTCTTTAGTGTCATTTGTCATATAACCAAGTTAGTTAAGTAGAGCAATATAAATGTGTGTGTGTGTGTGTGTGTGTGTGTGTGTGTGTGTGTGTGTGAAGCTTATTTCCTTATACAGTTAGCTGTTAGTAAAATATATTCTGGCAAAATCATTATATACCGTGTTGGGAAAATGAAAAAAACTTAAATTGGAAGCCATAACAAAGTATGCTAATGTTTTACTTTCGTTTCGGCCTACACCCGACCCACCCCTTTCACCCTCCCTGTGTGACTGCTGTGTCATAATTCTAAAAAAATCAGTACCATCTACTCATCGTCCTGTAACAACATACTAAATATAACCCTTCACCCTCAGTCAGTGTTGTAAATGAATGTCAGTCTGGTTCCACCCACATTTCTACTAGCAACTAAGACATGAATCCTTCTTTGCCATCAGCATATTTTTCTTAAACCATTAGACGAAGTATGATCAGCTCTCTTGACATAGTACAGAATGAGTTCAAGATACAGGAAAACACAGTGACGGACGGAATGAATGACGTAAAGACATAAGACGGTGACGGACGGAATGAATGACGTAGAGACATGATCTATCACAAAATATGACGTACGGAATGAATTACGTAGAGACATAATCTATCACAAAATATGACGGACGGAATGAATGACGTAGAGACATAACACAGTGACGGACGGAATGAATGACGTAGAGACATAACAGTGACGGACGGAATGACGTTGAGAAATAACACAGTGACGGACAATATGAATGACGTAGAGACATAAAACAGTGACGGACGGAATGAATGAATTGCTCAACGAAAGAACAGCTCCTATATGACAAAATCGATATACGAGTATCGTCTACCGTACTACCATACATATTTCTATAATTTTATGACATTTTCGAAGTCGCTATAATTAACAAATAAGCCTTGGTGCTGAGAATCGCGACTATATACCATCTACCTTTGCTGGAGGGAGAGGGGCGGACCAGTCCATAAACTGCCAAGAGGCAGCAAATAATATTTATTATATTAAACCGAATGAGTATTGATTCTATTGTGAAAGTAGTAATCTAGCAATGTATTGCTCCCCGCACGTAGCGCGTAACTTGTATGCAGAAATGGTTTGGTTTGGTGCATTGTGGCACAAAAACACAACTAGTGACTAGGCAATGGTAGTAAAGTGCCTTGCCCAGGGATATACCGGGATAGCTAACTTAAGCTGGCCCGTTAGTAGGAGTTGAACCCGCACTCTTAAGACCGGCACGCTAACTATACAGAAGAGGACCGAACTGCATAGATCACATTTTATTGGCCGTTCTAGTTACATGAATAAAGAGAGGATCTGTTGTTGTTGTTGTTGTTGTTGTTGTAGGGTTTAACGACATTTTCAGCAAAAGATACATACATGGCGGCCAGTAATAACGGTGGAGGAATAACCCTGGAAAAACCTTGGTAAGAACCACCGACCCACGAGAAGCTACTGGCAAGCTTTCTCACATACCCACATTGGCTGAATCCGAGCTCGAACCCACGCAGACAGAGGTGAGATGTCAGTGATCTCTTTAGACCACTTGGCCACTCCGGGCCCCTATATAAGGAAAGAACTTAAATGTATGAGGTAGAATACTTAAATTTATTGATATTAAAGCTTATATACACTATTCACCTAAAATTAATTCTCTGATTTTAAGCATCTCTTTGGTAAAATTAGGAAGTTGGCCTTTCGCAACAATAGTTTTATATCTGAAAATCCTAAAATTTTCCATTTAGTCGTTTCACAAGGGTCAGTTGTCATATAACCAAGTTAGTTAAGTCCTATTTTTATACATTTTTTCGCTGCTTGCTTCGAGTAGAGCAATGTGTGTGTGTGTGTGTGTGTGTGTGTGTGTGTGTGTGTGAAGCTTATTTCCTTATACAGTTAGCTATTAGTAAAATATATTCTGGTAAAATCATTATATACCGTGTTGGGGAAAATGTAAAAACTTAAATTGGAAGCCATAACAAAGTATCCTAATGTTTTACTTTCGTTTCGGCCTACACCCGACCCACCCCTTTCACCCTCCCTGTGTGACTGCTGTGTCATAATTCTATATAAAAAAAATGATTACCGTCCACTCATCGTCCTGTAACAACATATTAAATATAACCCTTCACCCTCAGTCAGTGCTGTAAATGAATGTCAGTCTGGTTGCACCCACATTTCTACTAGCAACTAAGACATGAATCCTTCTTTGCCATCAACATATTTTTCTTAAAACATACTACGAAGTATGATCAGTTTTCTTGATATATTACAGAATGAGTTCAAGATACAGGAAAACACAACGGCGGACGGAATGAATGACGTAGAGACATAATCTATCACAAAATATGACGGACGGAATGAATGACGTAGAGACATAATCTATCACAAAATTCGACTGACGGAATGAATGACGTAGAGACATAACACAGTGACGGACGGAATGAATGACGTAGAGACATAACACAATGACGGACGGAATGAATAATGTAGAGACATAACACAGGGACAAACGGAATGAATGATGTGGAGACATAATCTATCACAACACATAATACATATTCGTTTATGAATCAGGTCTAATTGTAAAACAACATAGACCCTTTTCTGCTGTCGCATAATGCTCCGGTAAATCAAGGCCTATATCGTCCGTACTACTGATTACTCTGATCAAAGTGCATAGAACCAGATTTGTAGGCACATTCTGCAACAACAGATCTATACTTACGCAGCTAGATTCAACTTGAAAGCAAGTATATACGGTAGATGCATAGATCGGTGAAAGAAAGTTTTAACAGAGTACATCTTGATTTTCCTTTACATTACAGTTGAAAACATGTCGTAGTACCGCATTTTAATTGGTCATAATTTTTGCATCTCTACGAGATCTTTACCGATGTAGAATTCTTGCACTTAATTTGGTTGTATTCCACTTCTGTTATTTTTATGCTATTTTAAGCATTTTTTTTCTTCAGAAAATACGGAATTAGTTTCATTTTCTTTTTGAACGTAGTCGAAAAACCAATATTTTTCTACTAGGTTGCGATACTTCGGATGACGTTTTGCCTGCGCAGGTTATTTGACCAAAGGGCAAAATGATTTATAGAAAATGCACAACTTTAAGCAAACAGTAAGATATATCGCAAGGACGTGTGTAGTTTTATTACAGAATGAAAACTATTGCACACAGCAATTTCATCTAGTATTGAAATAAATGATCTGGATTTAACTTTGTGGAATTTTTTTTAAATAATTTGATTTATTATTACCGAATATATTTTGTAAGCAGAATATTCACAATATTTTCATGCAAACTTGTACTTCTGCTACAAACTCAAGAGAAATTATGAGCAATGTCCCTGATAACCACATGTCCAAATGCAAACGATCTAAAAGTTCTAAACTACGTCCTTGCAGAATTTTCTTACGACGGTCATTAAACCCCACATTGTAAGGATCGTCATCTGCTATTTTTTAGGGCTGTATCGTTAAACGTGTTCTCACCCGCTGTGTCAGGTTTCCATACCATGCAAGCATCCAGATGAGTATTTTTGGCTTCTTTTCCGTACGTCAAGAGATTTTCCAGGTACGCTTGATAAGGGTAAGTATCCATGCTGCTGCTGACCAGTTTGTTATCCAAGAACAAGTCCACTTCACTGAACAAGGAATGCATGAAATTGTTGACTTGAGCTACTCTAGCATCAGCTCCTGGATTGGTGTTGTCCGTTTTAAAGTACAGGTAACTGCTATTCAGATCGATGTAATCTTCGGGCTGACCTTTGATATCAAACTCAGTGGGAGCTGATTCCGTCACAGAGGAGACGGGATGAAATTCGACCCACTGGAATTCTTGCATCGTCATCATGGTGAGTGGCATGGCAAACAGATCCAGCTACGACCTGAAACAGGCGCAAGACTCTCGGTGCATCATTTTTCTGTTTCTCAATAATTTAATAATCAAAAACGTCTAAGTCTCGAACAGTTCTTCTTGTCTATGTCTTTCTAGATTTAGAAGTGTGAAGTCTGATGAAGGGGTGTTTTCTTCGTCGTCTTTTTCTGCCGTGTCCTTGCTGTGGCTTGAGGGAAGCGGGAATGCCTGACTCGATAGCGTTCAGGGCATTTATAGGAGTTTTTTGTCGGCCCAAAATGTCTTTGCCTGTTTGCAACAAGACATTTTGGCCTGCCCTTAAGAATGCTTCCTTAGGGTTTACTTTGTCGATGATGACATTTTGGAAAATTCTTTGCCTTGCGTCAGTGCGGCATCTTTCAAGGCGTGCAATCCTCGTGTCATCATCGGCTTCAACACGGGAGCCACCGAACGAAAGGCCGATTTTAAGATATCTCCTAAATCATGTCCTCGCTGTCGAGCAACACCTCGGTACATTGGATACATGACCTACAACTCGTTAGAGAATCGTTTTCGGAAATGGAGTTTCACCGTGACTTTCCCTTTGGTGAATGGAATATTTTGACCCAGATCTCTTTTACAGCAATGTTTACAGTGTCAAAATACGACTTACTGACGGGCAAATAATGAGGATGTACAAATTTGCAGTGAACGTGATAGATGTTTCCACCTTCCTCGTCAGTGACCGTGGCAGAATCCACTTTGAAAGGAATGACACGGAGTAACGATACGGAGGGGTGTCCCACGACATTGTACTCCACCATATTGGAGTACACAAAGATCAAATTCAGTCCTTGGTTGATTTCAACGGGGGAACGAAATAACTTGCTAAAATAATCGTTGTCGGAAATGACTGGTAATTCTTGATCATTGCCATCCTCATCTCCACGTCCCCGCCCAAGATGTCAAACAATTCAGAACAAAATAAAATAGACATCGTTTTACCCCACTCAAATTTCATCAGGAAGCGACGAGCTACTTTGAGGTACTCAAGGGTTCCATTTTTTCTGACACTTTCCAAAGCTTTAAGAAACACGATATTAAACCTGAATGCAATGGTGCTCACCAAATGTTGACCGCTAAAATAATAGCCTGGGGGAATGATCAAGTTGTAGGCCAACTTTTGAGTTTGTTCGTTATAGGTTTTATTCTCATATTTTAAAGTATTCAAGTACTTTTGCATTTGCTCGTCATAAACTTCCACCGTAACAAACTTTTGATTTGGAAGGATATTGAGGACTTGGATCGGGTGAATGATTTTCACTAAAGCCACTACCCAATAGGCTTCGTGATCTAATTGAATAGCCTGAGGTAATTTGACGGTGCAACAGCACAAACTGTTATTGGGAAACACCTCCATGGAACTGTCATTGGGTAAAGTTAAGTAAAATCGGTTAGGGTAGCTCATAATTCCAGAGTACTGTGGCTGTCAGAGGAGTTACAGGAAGTCAGAGAAATGTCTCCGCCCAAAATGGGGTTGTTGTTGTTGTTGGGATGGTGACTGGTACTAGACGCAAGATTCCCGTTGTTCCCGTTCGAGGAGAATTTCAGGGATGGATTGGGAAGCAGGTATCCGATGCAACTGCTCAGTAAGATGGTCCACAATTGTTTGTCTCCTTGTTGTGAACTCAGATTGGCAATGGCTGCACCGATGACACAAGATACCACAACGATTTGGCAGAAAAAGACAATTTGCGTTTTAGGAACACGTTCTCCACACTACATCCACAAGGGTTGTTTCTGTAAATCTTCAAAGAGAAGAACTGGGTGAAGGAGTGGTCACTGCAATGGTATCGGTAGCTGAAGCTCTGTGAAAGGACATGATGGTCACTTCTTTTTATAGTCGATGACTTGCGAAGCGTCGATCCAAGAATCGAAACTGGGTGGATATTATTTCCAACGCACTTTGACTTCTTTGACACGTTGTTTTCCCACTTTACGGGTTCTGCGTTCGAGAATGCTTTCGATGTCGTACACGTCGTCTTCTTTTTTGGTGACAGGTTGTAAGTCGGGCAAGTAAAACGTTCCTTTTAACACTTCTCCGTTCATGTCTTCCAATTTATAGACGGTAGGATGACGGCCATGCACTCGTCCAGTGACACGAAACAATTCGGTCGTCCAGTTAGGTAAGTAACCTTTGTCAAAAGTGCGTTTGGTTTAGCCAATGCGCACCCAATCTCCCACAGCCAACAAATCATCTTTCCTGGGGACAGCCACCGTTGAGGACGTACCAGACAGGCGATCAGAAACCAGGACTTCGTTGTTGGGAGTCACCTCTTGCGGGGCACGTCCAATGCTTCGATGGTAAGATTGGTTGTACGCTTCACCAGGTGCGGTAAGATGTCTATGTACTTGAGAGTGTGTGATACGTAAAATATTTCCACATGCGTTCTTTCAAAGTGCATTGAAAACGTTCCACGATGCTGGCTTACAGGATTCTCGGTGGTGAAAAAATGAATGTCACGTTTCTTTAATTCTTTTTGGAAAGCTTGGTTCAGAAATTTGGTACCTTTGATAGAATTTCTGAACCCCTCCGTAACCTGCAGGATAGGATGGGTCGTAGTAAATGTTGGCTAACACCTTCTCCATTTTTTTTGTTTGTTAATAAGTCACCCACTCTTCGCTGATGCTGCTATGGACGGGACGAAAGGGTGGTTTAGAAACGGATTTACGTGTCCGATGGGCCACGGGAGTAGAAGTCGAAGCTAGTGGTGGAGGTGGTAATGGAATGGCTTTGGGCTTCTTTTCTTTTTTCCCTTCTGGTTTCCTTTCTTTCTTTTCCACTTCTGTCGAAGGAGGAGTGGACATCATCTTTTTTAACCCAGGCTTTCATTTCTTCTCGTTGGGCTGTGGGGGAAGGGGTCAAGAAGGACGCTGCAATCTTACTAGAAATGGGAGCTGCTGACGGTGTTTGAAAAACATCACGTATCTTTTCTTCCTCAGGCTTTCATGGGATGTCGTTTCTCATGACCACTGGGAATGGTAGTGGAGGTGTGGGGATTTATTTTTCATAAAGGTCTTGAAATCTTTCATAGTGTGAAGAGCTGTTTCGTCTAAAGCTTTCTGTTGAAAGAGTTGCAGTCGTTGCAAGAGCTGACCGTACTTTTGCGATTTTTCTGTTTCGGAAAAATCGTGGCGATCCACCAACGACTAAAATTCGTGTTGTATCTGGGACATCACGGTCAAATTGGGATTGGGAGGCAAATGCTGGGTTCGTTGTTCTTGCCAACGATGGTATTCCATCCATCGTTTGTAAGGCACTAAAGCTAGTTTTCGTCCTTCCATTTGATGTCAAGGGTCACGTCTGAGATCTTGGGACTCCAGAGGTCCTTTTTATCTTGCTCCCACCAGTGCTCCCAGCATGGTTCCCATACTCCTTTCAGCAAAGGTCCTAGCAATAGTGGCAAAATTCCTCCACGTTGGACCAACATCTTCTTCTTTTGACGAATGGGAATTTTCTTGTGAACCATTTGGCGATGAACGTGACGATGTTTGCCTAAGCATTGTTTCTGGTGTTTTTACAAAGGGATCGTGCCTTCCAAGACGTTCAAACAACATTCGCACACGGTATCGATAACATCTTTCGAGGCCGTTTGAATGAGTTTTTTTTTCGCATGGGTGGTGAAGCTTTGGACAGGACAGACAACATGTTTCCATATTTGAGTAAACGAGGAGGCAGTCCTTTCCTTTTCTTTCCTTTGGGTTTAGAAGAGGGATGTTTTCTGGGGGGTGACATCTTTGGGTCTTAAATAGCACACAAACTCTGATACCCCTGCTTGGTTTCAGACCTTTTTTATACTGGAACGCGTCGCCACTGATTGCCTTGATGTCGTATCAACTTGATGATAGGCATCAAGCGTCGTGGAGGGGTTCGCAACGGACTAAATCGAGTAAGTTCTTGCTTGGACAAGTTTAGTAAACTCTGTAACATGCCCGATCTCTCTTGGACTTTGATTTTGGGAGCAGGTACTTTGTGAGTAACTGCCACTGTCACTAAAGAGGAAGAGGGTGCCACCAGTGGAGGATAAGTTCTTGGAGACACGGGCTTCCATGATGTAATCAACGGAGAAGTGGATGAACCTGAGGCTACGGGAGACGCGGTTAACATCCTTGCAGGTCGTGGATTGCGAATGTAAGTTTGCGTCCTAGCTGGAGTGCTTCTCTTGCGAGTTTTCTGTGGGCTTTTCTTTTTGTGGGGTTGTGACCTGGTTTGACACTGTTGTTCTTTTCCTTCTTGGGGCTTCGTTTGGGAGTGGCTTTGTTCTTGGGGAGAACTTTGGGAGCATTAGGATCCCATTTTAAGAATGAGCGAATAATGACACCTCCTAGAGTACCGCTCCCTCCAGGTTTTAAAATGATTTGCTTTTTGGTTTGAGTGTCGATGCGGGGATCGGCCAGGTGGGTCAAAGCTACTTTGTTTCTATCAAAAAAGCGTTGAGTTTGATGAGGAATCTGAATGATGCCTTGCAGTAATTGACGTGCTGTCACCGTGAACCATCGTAAGACTTCTTTGAGACTGGCTTTTAAGACGCAAGCACGTATTTGTGGATTTTTCTCGCCACTGATGCCATACAAGGCACGAATCAATTTGACGTGAAGATGAGATGAAGGGGCGTCAAGTTGACAATGTGTGAGACTGACGAAAAGTGTCTGAGGTTTTTATAGACTTTTGGGGGTGAAGTCGAGGACTGAGACGTGTACAGGACAGGCCCTCCGTCTTGACACCAGTGGTGAAACAAATGGGTACGAAATCACAAATAAGCTGGAGTAGTGGGTTGCAAATCGACGAGTAAATAGGCGTGTGGAGTTTGAGTGGCATCGTCATACGCCTTAGTGAGAAAAGGCGTTTGGATAAGACTTGCACTTGGGATTTATCTCTAGGGCTTTTAGACGAGACCACGTAATGAGCATTGCGACTGATGGTGCTATGGGCTTTACTTTGTTGAAACAAATTCTGAGTGATGAAAATGACACTGGCATTACGATGATGCCCATTGCGCGTTTAATTTCTTCTTTGTCTTCTCCTAACATGTCGAAAATGACCAGATGGGTTTGACGGGGGTCAGACACTATTCCGTCGTCTTCGTTAGGAATGCCTTCCACAAACACGATGAAATCGCCTTGACTTTCTCGCAAGAGGCTGTACGCAGATTGACACTCTTTGTAACACCACACGATGTGTTGAGGTGGACGATCGATCAAATGATGCTTATGTTCGATCAAACGTTTGACAAATTCGGTTTTGCCTGAACCGCTAGGTCCAGCAATGAGTATGTTAAAGGGATGGCGAAGATACAAAGCCTCCCAACTGGCACGATCTATGAGGGAGCAGAGACAGCAGATGTAGCCATAGTGTCAGGAATGTCACTTGTGACACGAAAACAGACAAGACAACATTTTATATACTTTTTTCAGGACACTTTTATTTAAGTTTTAAAAATAAACACGAAAGACTAAAATGCATAAAAGCCAAGGGCTTAGGTACAATAATAAAATGCATATGAAAACGATCAAAGTGGAATAGAAACAAGTCTCTGTACAACATGTCTTGGTTAACCAAGATGTCTTAGGGACAGAGTGTAATGTTCTGACAGGTTCTACAGGTGGTGATGTCACACAAGTGTCCTCCCGAAAGGGTCTTTCAGGAATGTCCATGACAGTCCTGTCCTCGGTGACGGGTTCTTCTGGTACTGTCACTAACACAGGTTGAAAAGTGACTTTTTTCCTTGGACGTTGAAATGTTGGATCACAACTCTCGAGCATACTGGGCCACTTCTTGTGTCTAAGCCTCAAACCCCCATTTTTTCCAGTCACGGACATCTGTCCAATAGGGGTGTAAGTCACAAGCTACACACACATAGTCATATACGTCTTCGTTGCCAAAAGTTGACGAATCTTTTTTTTCCCGTAGAGGTCGAGAAGTATCCAGATGAAAACGCAAGGCTTTGAGCAAAATGAGTCTCTCTTGACCATTTAAAGACACCACTTAAATGTTGGATTGGAAAGTACTGTTCGTAAAGAGTCTACAAGGAATCGGCTGGTAAAAGAAATTCCAGAAAACAAGTCACTAAGACACACACCACACGTCGCCCCAAATTCAACGGATACAGTTGTCGTACTAAGTGTTGGTAATATTCCACGGTTTGAATAGTGTCATTGAGTTCCTTCCACGGAATCTGCTGAATCACTTGTGATAAAAGCCGTGGCATGGCAACCTGTTTTTATACCCTCTTTTGTCGGACACAGTAAATGTACTGTCTACACAGACATGATTCTACTCCAGTGTCGAATCTAAAAAGTCTAGTCACTAATTTGCACATCACAGTTCGTTCAGAAGTTTCCTCTTTCACTAAGTTGACATTGTGTAAAAGATTTTTGTAACTCTTTAACTCTTCTTCCTCAATTCGTTGCAATAAGTTTACATTGTAGGAAATATAATCATCAATAACCAACCAATCCTTTGAACCAAGGGGTAGTTGATGACTGTCTGACCAATGGAACACTTTCAACTGAATCAGTCATTTTATAACTTCCAGGTACCAGTGGTTTAAACACCGGTGTCGTAACGGATGCAATTGTTCTTTACGTTTCACTTGAATTTTGATCAGTTCTAGGTAAATTCGTTCTCTCAACTCCACAGGTAAACTACGAATGTTCTTTTGTAAAGTATCCATGATTAAGTCAGTCAGTATTAATGAATTTACAATCTTCCCCTAGAGCGAAAGTAATCAACATAGTGAATAATTTCTGGCAACTGTCATTCAGGGTAACGCCCAAGAATGTCACTAAAATCTTCTAATGTAAACAGTCTAAAGCGGAATAATAGGATGAACGCACCCTTCATCCAGAAAAATCTAACACGTTATCTGACTTCTTTCACTTTCCTCTTGTGAATTTCTCGACACCAACGCTCTACAGTCACCCATTGAGATTTTGCTCTGGCTGGTCCCTGCCATAATTTCTTGTAGATCTTCTCTTGCAGTTCGTTTGGCAATGCTTGAATATCATTTTTTAAATGGGGTTTAAATAAAGGTATCGGTGGTGTCCAACGTTTGACTCCAAGCCAATCTAGTTTCTTCGACGACATGGTAGGTCACTTCAATGACTCGGTCCCACTAAAAGTAGGTAGTGACAATTCGGAGACCATCGAGCATGTTCCAGGTAGGCTGAATCTTGTTGTTCCCACCGATGAAGTGACACAGCGTAACTGAAGCACTTGACTTTATCCCCTTCGCCCAAGTAGACAAATGACGATTTGGTGAGTGGGTAAACTTACAATCTTGTTCGGTTGGTAGGTGGTCACTTTAAAGTTTCCATCCTCTCCGGATTGCACGGCTTCTTTCAATAACCCAAAGTTCACCACTCGACTGGTGCGATAATTCAGAGTCAATCCTTTCACTTTACACTCCATGTGCGCTTCTCCTTGTTTGTCCCAGTATTCGTAGCCGTAATTTTAAGGACCGCCACTAGCGAAACTTAAAATCTTCTCGTCAGGGTGTTGCTCTGTCCAGACTCCCAAACGGTCTCCTTCGATGTCAGGGTGTTGCTCACCCGGGCGATCGATGTAAATGCAACTGTCCGTGTCAAAGTACAGGACGCGATCCCCTAACAGTTCTAAAGCTTGGTACAATTTTAAGCGAGCATGGGCTGTCATGTAGGCCGCAATGATGACATTTCCAAATTTCGTCGGCTTGTACAAAGTCCAGATCTTCGTAATTGACTAAGATCAAATCCTCACGAACGACGTCCACGTGTTTCATGCATTTGGTTTTGTCGTGAATCATCTGGAAGAAGCGGGAAAGTTCTGTCAAATATTCTGTCTTGGATAAACACGGTCGTCGTGCCATTTTGCCCCTCAAGCAATTTAACATCACTTTGGCAAACGATCGCCTGCCTTCGTTTTTCTCGATGTGGTCTAAAGTGATGCCTTCTTGCTCCTAGTATTTCATTTTGAATGTCATTTCGTCTTAGGGAGTGTGACACCAAAAAGGATAGCCGCTGGCTTCCTGCTTCAGTTTCAAAAAGGCATCCACGTAGTCTGCGAAAATGCCTTTCTGAGTTGGGTCACCCTTGTGGTATTGTTGTGTCTTGGGAAAGTGGTGAATTTCGTATACTTCTAACAGTTGGTATCCCAGGTCCAGAGCTTTGAACAATTCCACGCTGACCCACGTTCCCGTCAAGGTGCATTCTTCCTGGGTGTGCTGACAAGGTCGGTCTTGGTTGCACGTTTCAGCACAAGTACGGCACAAGGGAAACATGAGTTTTCCTTGGCAATGGTGAGGTAACACGGGATGGTACAAGTCGGTGGGAGACAAGACTTTGCACTTGATGAAGCCTTCATATTGTCGAATCTGGTCCAGGTCGATGTGTTCCGTCAGTAATTACGGGTGCCCTGCAGGAAAGTGACAATATTTGCACAAGTAAGGGTACAGCGAGTACACGTCCAAGTATTTGATTTCTTCTCCTTTCTTTTCGCAAACAGGTGGCATTGGTACTTCCTCCGTAGAAACTGTCCCTCGGATTCAGGAGGTCCACCCACTTGTAACTTTCCACGATGCGCTTAAACTCGGGATCGGTTTTCAAACGGTGATCGTACTCGTGTTCTCCATTTCCACCACTTGGTATCCTTGCTGTTCTAATTTCAATCGTTGCTGACAAGTGGCCTCGTACAAGTCTTCCATGGTCCGTTGTAAAAACTGATTTTTAGTGCCACGTTCAGGGTAGCAGACAGGACATCCGTGAAATAAGCATCCGTTAAACTCGTACACACTCTTGGGGTTTTCTACGTCCCAGCCATCAGCCGAATATGTTCCAATAGTCTTTTCGCCTCCTCCGTTACGGGCGTGCTGAATCCATTTGTCTTCCTTGTCGCACAAGTAATATAACCATCGTAGGGCTTTGACCGAGTATCAACGTTTGACAAAGTTGGTCGTTTGAGGGCTGATGACAGCCAGGGTGTTTTCGGGCATGAAACTGTGGCGGTACACTAAGGAACACGCTTTGGCAATGGTACAAGCTTCTTTCAAAGGATCGACCCCTCCGTGTCCCATGAACAGTTCTCGAAATTTTCCACAGCAACGCCGTAAAATGTCCACGTCTGAACGACAATACTTTAACATTTCTTCTTGAAATTCAAAGGGGTCCGAGGCGTGAGCCTGGTATCAAGCGTAGAAAGCTTCTCGTTGTTCTGTACGCATGTTGTCGGGGTGGTAGTCTATAGCCTCAGGCAAATGGGGTAGGACGGCGTCTTGATTGGCTTCGGTATTGAAAAAGTGAGGAAAGGAACCTTTGGCCATTTCTGTCATTCCAAACGTTTTAGGCATTCGTCTCAAAGGCATGACCAAATAGCTCATCGAATCTTTAAACTGTACTTGTCCCACTTGCATGGAAATTATTTTGGCTCCGTTCAAAGTGACTTTAGGACGTGCGGTGCCTTGTCCAGTATAGTATCTCAAAAGACTCTGTCCATCGTATCCCGAGAAATTGTGGGCCATCACTGTGGCATGGCAATGACAATCTCCCTAACGTTCGATGTCGTCTTGGCTCCACGTCTTGTCGATGGCTTCTAAGACCCATTGGGCGAATTCGGCTAACGTGTTCGGTCCCCGAAAGATTTTTTCACGTCCTCCAGGAATCTTGCTGTAGTGAGGCCAATGACTAAAGATAGGTTCTTGGATGCACTTCTCGCAGGCTCGGTGAGCCACGCAAAAATTAGGAATGTGAATGCTAGTCTCTTGCAAGCATTCGAAATCGGAAAAAATGAAATTCCCTTTCTTCTTGTTCTCATCATCTTGCTGTTGGGGTTGGTATTTCTGAATGTAGCATTGGTGTTCCAAGTCCACGATTTGGTGACAAATATGACATTATTTCTTTCCTGAACATACGTGTGCCTTGGCACTGTTGGTACGTATGCCTAGTCTACACGTAGGGCACAATCTCAGCAGTTGACAAGCATATTTCTGCTGTAAACCTTGCGCTGTTAGATGTTGTTCGTAACAGGTAGGACTGACAAAAATACGCTGACAAGCAGAGCAATGCACTCGTTCTTGTCCTCCGTCCAGATAGGGTTGAGAGGCCAAACATCCTGAGCATTTCGATCCACAATACTTGTGTTGCTCTCGATTGTTATAGCCATAGTCACATTTCTCATAATAATAACCGTATACCAAGAATGCGGTGATACTGGTAATGGTATCGAAATGTTAATCGTGATAATAGACGTGAATGTACTTTCCGTCTTTAAAATATTGGCCTCGAAACAACAGAGGTCCGCGCACTTCTTGAGAATGCAATTTCAAGATGGAGCTAGGTCATCTTGCAATGTTTGCATGTCAGGAATGCCACAGGGTGTGTTTTTGGACAGTCCAGCTTGTTGTAACAGGAGTTCTGCTTCACTTCGTTGTTTGGCTTGGTCCGATTGTCCAATGTTCTCCCATGCTCTTTTCCATTCTGCCATGTCGTTCTTGTTGGCATACGTTCGTCCCACCACCATGGGACGGGCTAAACACATCTGGTCTTGAGAGTTGTTAATTTGGACGAGACTCTTTTTGGTGCTGCGAAGGTCGTCCACCAATAACACTTTTCTGCGTTGTCCGGTGCCTTTGGGGAGAGAGACGTGAGTCATGAACAGTGTCGCTTTTCCGTCGGTGATGTGAAATTGGTCATTGGATTGTTGCACGTGTTGTATCTTGTCCATGACTTTGGAAGGGGTCAATTCTGCTGGGCTACTAAACTCAACCCAAACAGGGGATTTCAAACCGTCGTGATGAATGGAAAGTCTCAAGCGATCTTCTTCTTTGGCTTGACATTCGTATTTCAGTGTGGTTAATAAAGAATCCCACACTTCGGTGATGAAGCTCTCTGCTTTCGCCAGTGGTACGTTGGTCTTGAAAAATCTTAAAAGTTGACCCTGTAAGTGTAAATCGTGGTTCTAAATTTTCTAGAGGAGCGCTTTTCCGTCTTTCGAATGTGATAGTAATTTTGAGGGTTTTCTAAGGGTGGTGAACTTTGACTGGTTGTAGAATTGCTGGGTCTGGATTCTGGTTCGCTCTGCTCTCTTCGGATTGGACGACTGTCTCCGCGTGGTGACTGAATTTTGTTTGGATTGGTCAACCAACTCAGTCCGTTTCGATCCTCCCTTCCCCTATAAATAACCGCAGTTCGTTGCATTCCTTCACCTGGTCTCGTCGCAAGATGTGGACCAACGTAGAATCCTTTACTCTCGTATATTCAATGCTGTTCCGTACAGACTAGGTCAGATCAACGTGGAACATTGTCAGAATCACGGATACAAGCGTTTGGAAAAGAAGAATTTATGTGGAGAGGCAAGGCTGTTTGAAGAGGGTTCTGATTTATGGACCAGAAGTCAGACAAAGTTTGAGGAAAAGAAGAAGACCTATACGATGCCCTTTATGTTAACGGAATAATGTTAATATAAACCCAAAGGCCCTCTTCAGGGCCATTCATAGGCCTCGAAAAGAAATTGACTTTCTTGCCTCAAATGTTTTTTAAAAAATGTGGCATCCGTATTTGGCTCTTCTCTGGGTTGTCTCTGTCAGACTTTATCTTTCCCTTGTCTTATGCAGGCCCACTATGTTTTAGACTGTATTTTCCCATTGTCCCTATAAATCTTGTCCCTAAACAGTCCCGCAGGGTGGTGGTGTCTGTCATGTTTATTCCCATTGTCCCTATAAATCTTGTCCAAAAACAGTCCCGAGTGGATGGGTGTCAGTAATGTTTTTTTTCCCATTGTCCTCTATTTTCCGATATGCGTGCAACGCCAAGTTGTGAGGGATTATCTGTCTTAAAAAATCTCCAGACATTTATTATAATATTTAGCCAGAGAGCTTCATTATTTTAGCCTTGACATTTAAGTAACGTTCCATATCTACATTTCATAATCTCGATATTCCATATTCATGTCATTCCCTAAGGTCAAAAACGTGTAGTCCATGTCAAACCGCTGTATTCATTACAATCTGTCATGTTTATTCCCATTGTTCCTATAAATCTTGTCCCTAAACAGTCCCGGGGTGTGTGTGTCTGTAATGTATTTTCCCATTGCCCCTATAAATCTTGTCCCTAAACAGTCCCGGGGGAGGGGTCTTTAATGTATTTTCCCATTGTCCCTGAATCGTCCCCATTCACTATTACCGAACGGCATATATCACATTTTCATGGCCGTTCTAGTTACATGAATAAAGAGAGGACTTTTTGTTGTTGTTGTTGTTGTTGTTGTTGTAGGTTTTAACACCATTTTCAGCAAAAGATACATACATGGCGGCCAGCATAAATGGTGGAGGAAAAACCCCGGAAAGCCCCCGGAAAGAATCACAGACCCAAGAGAAGCTACTGGCAAGCTTTCTCACATACCCACATTTGCTGAATCCGAGACTGGAACCCACGCAGACAGAGGTGAGATGTCAGTGATAGCATTAGACCACTCGGCCACTCCGGGCCCCTATATAGGGAGAGGACTTAAATGTATGAAGCATAATATTTAAAGTTATAAATAACTATTAAGGACGTCAATGTATGAGGTCTAATATTTACATTTATAAATAATTATTAAGGACTTAAATGTATAAGGTAGAATACTTAAATTTGTTAATAATTATTACTTGCAATGCTTCTTGGAAAGAAAAAAATTTAAATTATATTGTGCTCATAAAGATTTATGATTGTCTACGTTTACATGAAATTACAATCCCATTCTAGTCTTAGATTATTGCATTAAAATTCCTCTGAAAAACATTCTATATATTTAGCATCTTTCGGGAAACTGTTTGAGAGAACTCACCAGAAGTAGTATGCTTGCTTCTCGTGTATCAGCCAATCTTGAAACACTCATTCACTTAATAGTCTGAAAGTCTCATGATGTGATGTGATTTGGATTTTTAACGTAGCTTTAACAATTTTTCAGTCATATCGCTACGATGTCTGCAATGTGGCAGTTTACAGTGATGTTTAGCACTGGGGCATCATGTCGCAGACATGTAGCATGATGTCACACCCAGTCACATTATTCTGACACCAAGCCAACCAGTCCTAACACTAACCTCATAATGCTGAGCGCCAAGCGAGGCAGCTGTTAGTACCATTTTTGTAAGTCTTTGGTTTGCCTCAGTCGTGAAAGTCGCATGAAACACTACTTGTTAACTGCAGCCGGCTTGAAATTTCTTTTCTTCATATTTAGATAAGTAATACATGAACGTCTTAACAGGTGCGTATTTGATCAATAGGGGAATAATCTCCATAGAAACACGTTTCGAACATTATTCAGGTACTTCCGTGAAGTAAAGGAAAATTGAACGTACATATAAGGAACTGAGGATTGTGGTGGCTTATTTTTAAACTATAAAAGAAATATATTTTTACATATTAACTGTGCAAGCAATCCAAAATCGCTAAAGAATGTATAGTCCGGTGTGCATCATCTTGCGCTGCTCTAATTTGAATAGGTATCCCCAGTAAGGATAAAGACATTCACAATCGCCGATAAAATAATAGCCTAAAGTGTAAATACAAATTCATCAAATTAGCAGAGGAAGTAAATCGCATAACCTTTCAAAAGGTTTAGTATAATTTACGTTATCTTTATCATTCTCTTTCACAGACTGTTAGGAATTGTTAAAACTGTACCAAACAGATCTCAAACACGCCATTTTGAGCGCAAATTCTGCCAGAGTACGTAGCGCTAAGATACACCTAGGTAAAAATAGACGTTATACTGATGACGTAATCATGTGGTGACGTGTCATTTCGTCGATTTACAAAAGTATACTATAGTTTCTGGTCAGTGTCCTTGTAGCTTCGCTAAACTGTAAGCAAACTGGCAAACACAGGATGAAAGGTCAAGGGGCAGGTACGTGTTTGATAGGAGTGGTATGATAATTTTCCATTTTATATTATTGCTTGATGCACTTCCACCCATGGTGTTTCAACACAATCCAGTCTAAAGTCTACGTCAATGTGTTCATAAAGAAGCATTTGATGCTAATATAGTATACTATATAAAATATTTGTCTGGAAGTTTCTTGACGACAGTTAACTTTGGTTAAGCTATATTAGTATTAAATTTTAGAATAACAAAGACTATTTAATTTAAGATGAGTAAATAAACCTACATGACCACATCGACATGCACTCTAGTATTCGCACACCGTCCCGTTTGTTTTTATCCCGCTATAGATTTTAACAAAGCGGATTATCAGATGGTGTTGTGTTTGGGCACAAAAGTTGATATGCTTTCATGTTATCAGCTCTATTAGCCTATGATGGTATGAGTTTTGCTAAAATAGCTCAACGCTGTGTGTGTATGGATATGTGTCTGTGTATGGATATGTGTGTGTATGGATTTGTGTGTGTATAGATTTGTGTTTGTCAGGCTGTTTCTCTTAAAATGTTGTATAATGTCTTTTGAATGTTGGAGAGACCCTACTTTACTTTATAAGTAGAGTTATTGATATTATATTTTTGTTGTTGCTGTTTGATTTCAAACAGTAACTCCATCATACACAGCAGAAAACTTCATCAGAAAACTACAAGGGTTTCTTCCCTTGAAAAGTAGTTCCTAGCGAGTACACACTATGCCATAGATAACCGGGTGGAGGCAACTTCTATAAAATAAGAAAAGTAAGGATTGTAAATATAAGAAAAGTAAGGTTTATAAATCAGAAAGATTTGTCGGTCGATAATAAACAATCTTGTTCTTCCTACTTTGATAAATTATGGAGTACTATGTCTACTATGGATCGAAATTCAGCATGACTCAGCTGCTACCGCAGAGATACAATTTTAAACACTGTGAGTAAAACTGGTCTGTATAATTGAAATAATGATTTGTTTTGTAGGTGTGGTTTTGCAAGGAAGCTCACGTTTTGATGAAAATAACACACCAATATGTCTTTCCATTCAGACCACTATCGTTGTACAATAAATTATTCTCTGGTATAGATCACACTGGAGAAACTGCAAGGAGAGATTAATGAAATTGATTAAAAATGTGAAACATGTCATCTGTCCAAGGTATAACAGTGCTAATCAAGCTAATCACCTGTTGCCGCATATTATTGTACTAAGACAATCAAGACTATGTATCTCACCTTTCCTGGACAAAAAGTAAAAAATAAACTAAAATGTTCAGTGAGGACAGCCGGTGGTTTGTGGTGTAGGTGTGATGCTGCTGGTTCTGGAAAAACACATATGTACTTCAAATTACATTTATGCCTTTAAAACCAAACTATTTCCTGAACATGCGACATAACCTATAAACAGAGAGAGAGAGAGAGAGAGAGAGAGAGAGAGAGAGAGAGAGATAAATAGATTGAAAGATAGAGAGATAGATTGCCGATTTTAGTACTAAATATAATTAATGCAGTATTTTTTTTACCAATATTGGAATATTAAGGAATTATATAAGGAAACTTATTAGTGTAATGATACATACTGACCTCTAGAGATGATAATATCAAATACTGAAATTTGTAATAGAATGTTTGACCTAAATGACCATTAATGCCAATTGGAGGAAGTAATGCTTCATCAGTGGTATGTGATTTTGTTTACTAAGTGTCCGAGAAGAATGTATCTTATATCAGGCCTAATATTAGGAGTACATTAATAAGCCAGTAACTCGCAAATTCTCCGGATGATTTGGCCTTTAATCGGAATGTGTACAAAAGAGCACAGAAAACAGAGAACCAGACTAACTGGAGCAAAGTATCACACGAGAAGACACAGAGATGTAATGTTATGAAGATGAAGGATGATGGTTTGATGCGGTCTCCTGAGTACCGGAAGTGTGACGCATTTGTCGGCAAAATCGACAATGTCCCATCATTTGCGAAAGATGAATACATTACTGTGTTTTGACTAGAGTAATCGTGCATGAACACTGAAGGTTTGATTACTTTTTTTTTTTTTTTTGGAGGGTTCTCTCTCCTTTTTGATCTTCACAGACCAGTTAGGGAGGTTTGATTACGAGCCAGGTGAATATCAAAATTAAGTTCACAGAGAGAGATTAATTTGACGGTACTCTCCACGGTGAAGGTAGATTTGGAGTAATTAGCTATGCAAGCTCGAAAGAATATAAACAGCAAACTTGAATGGTGAGCACTTTATATTAAAAAGAAAAAGAATTTAATAGTTTTGCTTTGTCCTTGATTAAAGAGTAATCACTAAACTAATTTTGAGCGTCGGGAGTGGAATGAATTAATGCAAAACTTTCTGGAATGTTACACCTTTTCTACTTGGTGTTTCGCCCACAGATCGAAAATGTTGCAATGAACATAACGAACAATTACATTTATCTACAAGAACATTGATTGCCTGTTTTCACCTGGCTCCCTGATGTCGAGCAAAGGAAGAGAGATTCTTTGTCTATGTCCGAATGTCGTTGCTTCAGACAGGATTCATAACGTCTGATTATAAACTTCAGATCTGGCTGTGTTGTAGGTACCGACTGCACCCCCATAGCGTTCAAACCTCCAATCTAATGCCACCACAGGCTTGTTTACACAAAACTTCTTGCAACAACCCTCTGTCATGGTGCATCCTTTCCTCTACAATGTTTCCTTTGAGTACCAGGAAAGGTTAAATTATACTGCGTATATAACATTTTAATTTCATAATTTTATTCGCTTTTTGAAAGTTAAATCTTAACAGTATCTAACAAAGGTTAACTCGGAGTTAAATAGCCTGTGCCGACAGTGCTACTGTTTAACAAGGCCATCTCAGGATAAGCTTCAAGGAGGTATTATAATAGTTTAAAAAGAAGTTATTCGATAAATTCCGCTGATAAAAAGAGACGCTAATTGCAGTTTAAGTATTTGTTTTGAGACAACGTAAAGTGTTTTAATAGTTATCTCCTGGCTTGGAGGGTCAGGTCAAGAGACACATTAAAAACTCACTCTTTCTAAGTAAGAAAACTAATAAGACGTTCTCTTGTTTCCATACGTCAGGGCCAAGTAAAAAAACATGAATGTAATGGTCTTAAGAACCTGCCTCATGAATATTTTACAAAAAGGAGCTTTACAAATATAATATTGCATATAAGCAATGACTGTTCTCTTTGGACGCAACTTTGCAGGACTGTGACTGTAGCTGTCAACTTTTCAATACTCATTTTCAACTAGTTAAGACTACTTTATGTGTGACCCATGTCCAAATGGTATACGAGCAGATAATCTTTCTGTAGACTGAGAGGCACAGGATCTCAGTCGGGAGAACGTTGAGCTCGTAATCCACGTACCTGGTTAGATAGCAGCTTCAGCCTGTCTGAGACATGTGTCGTGTTCTGTTCTTGTTAAAGGGACTCAGTTCCCATTCATCGACACGATTGTGTCACTAATGAGCTCAAATTACGTTCATATACCAGTAAGCTT
The DNA here is from genome assembly GCA_028554795.2 of Sinohyriopsis cumingii. NCBI lineage: Eukaryota > Metazoa > Mollusca > Bivalvia > Unionida > Unionidae > Sinohyriopsis > Sinohyriopsis cumingii. The sequence goes on along the minus strand of CM068841.1, from coordinate 47,593,663 downwards.
ACTATTTGCAGACTGATGCTACTGTGCTCATGCATGATGTTTCAGTTAAACTTCAGGGACTAGGATCTTAGGTGTACCGATGCTGCAACGACTCTTTAACATTGATAAGTAGGGTATTTTGAAGGAGAAAAAGAATGGTAAGGGGAATTGTATTGCCCAAAGCATCCATATTTACTGTAGGTTTTTGCATTCCTTTATTAGATCGTATTGCTACCAATCGCAGGCGACGCAACAGTTTCTTTCTAAACTGAAGTCGGTGATATATCAATCTTTTCGCTGTTTCTCAGTCTCACTCATATAAAACTCAAAAGCAAAGTTAATAAAAAAAATTGCAAATGTAGAACTGAATAAGTAAGATGTTCTTATAAGATGAAAGTGATGGCAATGCAACCGCGTAGAAGATTACAAGTTACATAGGTTAACACGACGAAACAAACAGTGATCCTGAGAAGCACATGCTACAATCAATAATTCATCATTGTCATTGAAGGACTGTATTAAATTAACTGAAGAATAATTGATATACTTCCATTTTATTACTTCTGCAGAACGATTCAATTGTTCCCGATATATCAAACAGCAATACCGACCAATAATTACATTAATCAAGTACTTATGTTATAACGACTCGAGGGACAGCAATTTATTGTGTGAGAAATCGAGCGACAGACTTTTAGTTCAAGATTCACTCAGAACTATTGATTTATGCACGACAACCCTAAAAGCATCACTGGGAAATAAACGTATCAATCCAGAATGTTGGATTTGTGCAAGCAATTAGATTTGTTTTATCTTAAAGAATTAAATGAAAAACGTTCAAATGAAACATCAGTTAAGACGAATAATTTATGCACTATGAAGACCCCCAATATGAATAAGAAATAAAGTCTTACAACACTGCTTTTAAAATGGGATACTACGTTTTTGTAACTGCTATAGTTTTTAGATTTTCATTTGTATACGCCTTCTTAAAACAATCCATTAAACATAAAATACGCATTCGGTTATTTAAAATGCTTCCTTTTTATCCAATATTAATACACGCATGGGAACGTTGTCGATATACGTCTGACGATGAAGAGTTAAACACGGCTGTTAGATTGTATCAGCTAGGCACTCTTTTAGGGCCACTACACAGACATGCTATAGTCAAGGAGGTGTGTTTCAGCAATAAAGGAATACACTAGTATTACATTCATCGCCACAGACTCTAACACTGCATTACTGTAATAAATAAATGTCCTTATAACAATACTACTTTCGGACCAAGTAAAGAAAATTTCGTGATATAAATACTGTTTTGTAGTAAGGTGCGATTTTGTTGAAAATAACTGAACACTTGAAAAGAACATGCTGAAGAAGACATACTATAACTTACTGTGGATTGCTGTCTAAATTTTAAATGCGCTTTTTTAGCACCATCATCAACATCAGGTAGAAAAGATGAAGAAGTATTTAATTCTTACTTAATTACGAATCAAAGATACATCACAGCACAGACAAGTTTTCATTAGGAAAAATATGTCGTCCGTCATCTTTCGGCATCTCTTTCCAAAATGTATCGATCTCACGGTTTTTCTTTTTTTAAGTTTGCTAGGGATGGAAATGTGTTGAAACAAATACAGGACATCCAAGAGATATGGAAATGTGTTGAAACAAATACAGGACATCCAAGGGATAAAAATGTGCTGAAACAAACAAAGGGCATCCGAGGGACGGAAATGTGTTGAAACAAATACTGGACATTCAAGGCATAAAAATGTGCTGAAACAAACAAAGGGCATCCAAGGGATGGAAATGTGTTGAAACAAATGCAGGACATCCAAGGGATAAAAATGTGTTGAAATAAATACAGGGCATCCATGGGACGGAAATGTGTTGAAACAAATACAGGACATCCATATTCCAATGCTCTTTCTTTGTCACCTAATTTTTGGGATTGCAGTGCTCAACAGGTTTGATTGGTTCCTATTTTACTTCTATTTTCACTTCTTTCTTTTGCTCTTCTGCTTGCATGGGTATAGGCCTAATCTATTTGACCGATCCAAATCCTTAATGTATGTTGCATCAACATGCGTATTGTCGAGTTTGAAACTCTTCTTTCTCTTCTACTTCCTTTGTTATTCCCGTAGCTGTGTCTGTCATCATCTTGGGAGCTGTTGCTGCCAATTGGGTTTGTTTTGTATTCGTGTGGTTTGTAGCATCCTGATGAAACGGTTGAAGTCCATGCAATAATTGTCCATAATTGTGCGATATTTATGACTGTGACAAATCTTTTTGATCCGTCAATGACTGTATTTCCTGTTGTAACTGTGCCATATCAGTGAGATATTATACAGCTTTCAATTGATACTCCCATTCGCGAAGTTTCACACCACAACTTATTTCAACTTGGAAGCAGCATTGTGTCCATCACATGGTTGCTATGTCGAATTCATCGTTCTTAGTGAATGTTTAGCGTAAAATTATACATGGGGCCACCACAGTGTTGCTACAACTAATCAGTCATTTTTGGCGTTTGTAATCACTATGATATATGTCTTGAAACACTCTTTTTTTGATACTGGAGATCGCCAGTCCGTATTGGCGCATTCAATTTTAGTAGACAGTATTTTTCCAAGGGTCTGCTAACCATTTAGTGATTTTGCAAACGCCTAGTAATGTAAAGATCCAACATTTTCATTCGAAAGTCTCCATCTTTCCATGAATTTGAAGCCATTTTATAAAGTTCAGGTTGACCACATGAGTTGAGAAATAATTTAGTGTCATTCCTTTGGTATGATGTTGTCCATGACTGTCTTGATGCTAGTAACTGTACTGATATTGGCCCATCACTAAAAACTCAAAGTAATGTCTTCAGGATTTTCATCGATCCAGTTATATAAACGTTAGTGGGTGATAGTTTCCGTCATATACATGCAACTATCAGTGTCAAAGTAAAGACACAATACAATTTAAATGGACATTACTGTCACGTACATTTCCGAATTCTTCTGGGGGTGGGGGTGGGAGGCAAACTCTGTGACGTCTTCATGATTTACCAAGATCAAATATTCACTAATGATGTCCAAATTCTTAATGAGTTTCCTGTCATCGTCGAATAGTTGAAAGTGTTCTGTCTTTGTAAACATCGGAGTTGAAGCAAATTTTCCCTTTAAACTATTCAACAGTTTGCAAACGATAGCTGTCCTTAAGTCTTTTCGAGGTACTTGAACCCAAAGAAGGGAATTTTAAGGTCTAGTTGAAAACAACAGCGAGGCCAGTTCTTGAAATAAATATCCGTGAGACGTAACAGTTTGTGGTTTTTAAATTCCAACCATCCAAGGAAAGTGTTCCAATTTCCTTTTATCTAATATTTAAAAAATGGTAAATCCACTTTTTTTCAGTTGACAAAATTAATGGAGTCAGCGAAAATCTTTTGAGAGATAGGATTAAGGTGGTATGATGTTTAGTTTGTAGACTGATATATAGTAGGAATTCATTATTTGTTTGTCAATTCCCTATTTATGTACGTCTCCACTGGAGCTACAATTCAACATAATGTTGTGGAAAAATAATAATTTTAATGGAAAATTTCAATAACTCGTAAACAAGATTAGGCCTTGAACTCATGTTCTAGTAGACATCTCATTTTAAACTTACAATCATGGCCAAAAGGCAAGTTTGTAAAAAGTCCGTCCACAATCCTCAATGAACTGGTCGCGGACAAAAGTCAAACACACACACACACACACACGCAGATATATATATATATATATATATATATATATATATATATATATATATATATATATATATATATATATATATATATATATATATATATATATATATATATATATATATAGAGAGAGAGAGAGAGAGAGAGAGAGAGAGAGAGAGAGAATATGCACCAAACAGAACGGAAAGTGGTATCCCTGGATTCTTCAAGAAATTGAATTCTACTGGAGAATGCTTGATAATACTAGGCAAAATTAATATTTAATACAAATAATACTATCATACAAGTTAGAAAACATTTAACTTGTACTCTACAGAGATTCGAACCCAGGTCCGTAGATAAATGGCACCCATCGCTTTGATGCACGCACGAGTCCATATTCTATCACGACTAAGCACATATCACCAAAACTTAAATATATAAGTTATATATAGTTTGCGAAAATTTGAAATAACATTTGCTTAAGGCAAGTTCACATTAACAAACATGAACATACAATCTCTATTTCTCAACTGAACCTAAGAAACCCTCTTACTATGTTTTATTTCCTCAAAATAGATCAGATCTTATGTGCATGTTGCTTCGTTCATTTGAGGTACATATGTGGCATTTATAGGCTGTTTCTTGAGATTGTGTCTCTCTGTCTCTTTCTGTCTTTTTTATTGATAAATTAGCGCCATCTCTGTGCACACCGAAGAGATAAGCGAATCTGCAAATAACTTATGTTGAAGAGAGAAAATCAAAGTTATTATTGTTTTACTTCATTTTATAAGAATGAAATAATAGGAAGCGTAAGCTTATGTCGGAGATTTCCATGTCTCTCATTTCAGTTCTTATGATAGGCGTTGTTCCAATCTAGGTTAACATTTAATTCTCCGGTCTTCTCGTTCACCCTAACCACCTCCATCACCAACACGCACAAACATTCGGTTTACTGCCTCACATTTTTCGTGGTATAAAAAGAGTGCTGACTATGAGTATTTCTTTCTCACCTACCCGAATCTTGTATTCAGAAACGAAGACAGGAACGCAGCTTCTTAATAAGCAGCTCCAAAGACTTGACCGGGATTTTAATTACACAATAAATAAGCCCTCCTCCCCAGACCAATATTTACTATAAGTCTTATGTTAATTGATTTGTGTATTTTCAGGCTTGTTATTGTAATTGCCTTCTTGATGATATTTATAAAACTTTAAAACCTTGTCTGATCCTTAAACATACAAGCGACGTTAAATTTACCATGAACTAACACTTAGCATACTTTCCTTGAACAACCTGTAAATATTATTTTCCACACTTCTTGACACATACTATTTTTATTTTCATTAGACACACGCGTGAGCATGGACTCTGGTTGGAATGTCACCTCATCTGGCCTGCTAAATGACTTTGTAAATTCAGACAACAGGTACAACTTGACACTGAAGTATGTTATCACTATGACTGTATAAAGTGATTGCACAACGTTTAAGGCCTTTGAACCCTGATAAAAGTTAAGTTTTCGACTCACCGGCTATGATATACTATCTACACAGGCTTTTAATGGTGAATAAATGGGTCACGTTATCACTACTTGCTATATTGAGACACTAATCACCTTCGCATGTGGATTGGATGACCTTACTTATCCCGGTGCTAACAGTAAACTCTGTGATAAAAACTCCTCTTCCAATTTATTTAAGAGTATATATATATATATATATATATATATATATATATATATATATATATATATATATATATATATATATAGTTGTTGTTGTTGTGGGGTTTAACGCCATATTTCAGGCACATAATAGGCTATGCATGGCGGCCAGTGTTAATGTTGGAGCAAGAACCAGGGAAAACCCCTGGAAGAACCACCGACCCATGATAAGCTGCTGGTAAGCTTTCTCACATACCCACGTTAGCCAAATCCTAGACTCGAACCCACGCAGACAGAGGTGAGATGGCAGTGATCCGTAACGGAGAGCGCTTTAGCCCACTCGGTCACGCGGGGCCCCATATTATATATATATATATATATATAAATATATATATATATATATATATATATATATATATATATATATATATATATATATATATATATATATATATATATATATATATATATATATATATATATATATATGTGTGTGTGTGTGTGTGTGTGTGTGTGTGTAAAGTATCCCTTGACATTCGAATAATCCAGGACTATTCGGTGTCTGCGATTCCCTTCATTTTTGCCACTAATTTGTCTTTATTTGTTGATTTTGAAGAATCTGGCTAGTTAGATATATAGATTGAAGATTGAGATTATGCGTTATATGTTGCTGGTGAATATTTAGATAGGAAATTTTTTTTGAAAGATGAATTTGTTAAATATCGAGACCCTACAAAATTGGTTGATGAGGTATATGCCGTTTATAAAAATCGAGATTCAATGTATACAACCAGTCAGGCTTTTGCTAAATTTCAAGAAGAAGCAAAAAGAAAACATTTACGTCGAATTGCTCGTCCTCACGCTGTTATAGAAGAAACTAGTCCTGACGAACGTTTTGAAAATTATAGTAATCCTAAACCTACCCCCATCTACTGGAAGTGGTTGTTACTCAATTATATCAGAAGCTGATTGGGAACATGTCCTGACAGTGTTCTCGCCGATGTTGACCGATTAGAAGTTTTGATCGGAGGAAAACGCACAGGAAATAATTCTCCAGAAATTATTATTGAAATACCTGATATTTGCCAAAGATTAATGTTATAGACCATAATATTTATCATTTTCTCATTAATGAAATGGTTGATGATTATTACAGCTGCTGAAAACAACTAATTAATCGACGTGTAATTTAAAAATGATTATACACAATGCTAAACGTGAACCTGTAATTGGTAGGATAGTAAATTCACGATTGCCAACCTATAGAGCGATTTATGGAGATGAACTTGGTGATACTCTTGTAGGTTTATTCAAAAGGATGGCTCCAAAAGCAATACCGATTGCAAAATAATTGGGGATGAGGGCAATTGTAGGAATTCTTGATAAAGTATTAGGATCTGTTGGTGATTTTGCCAGTAAAACATTCTCACCAATTAAAGAAAGGTTATCTCGATTAGTACAAAAAAAACCCACAAACACCAGTGAAATTAGCAAGCACCGAGATTATGCATGAAGATGTCAGTAAAATAATAAATCAAACTGCAAATAAAAGAAATATTGAAACAATTCAAAAAGATGTTGATGTTGCCACAACGATATTAAAATTAGCAAGATATTCAGATGATTATGCAAGATCAGTTGGACCGTCAATGATGTTTTAGAAAGATAGCTCTGCTCATTCTGAAAGTGACCCGTATACTATAAGACAGCCAAAAGAAGAGATGATACTAATGCTGATATTGAAAATATAGTTTTAACATCGAACAACTTAGGATTTAATATGCGTACATTCGTGTTAACAGGCTATCATAGAAGATTTTCATACGCATTTCCCTTATCACATATTTTTAGATTTTGCAGAAATGTTAGAAATTATCTTTGGAGCAAAACATACAGTTGTACTTGTAAGGTAATGTAATGATGCTATTTGCTGGTAAAGTAATATTGTTTAAACTTTCATTATGGATGCCAATAATGACTAAAGCAATTGCTGAAGAAGGAATATTGATTCATTTTATGAATTAGGCGGTAAATCATTATTTTCATGGTTGACAACGACCACAGATAGCATTCAGAGTAATGTTGCTGGGTTATTTACATGGCATATTGCATCACAACAAGGAGTTTCTGCACCGAGGCATATATTCATCGCTTTACAAAATGCTGATCGCCTTAATGATCAATAACGTAGTCATATGATATTTGACAATCTTGCGGTTAGCGAAGTTTCGTTAGGAATAAATGGACATTAAGAACCATCTGAAGATATAACCTTAAATTTTAAACTAAATTATGTAGCACTTGCATTTTACGAGACTAAATATAAACTTGCCGATATTATGAACTTCTGTGGAGTTGACCGAGCAGCAGAGAGGGTGAACAGACCAAGGTCGAAATGGTCGAAAAAACTAAAAATAACCCTTCCTACGAACAAAGGAAAAAAAGCGTCGACACAAATTAATCAAAAAGCGTCGACACAAATTTAAGCAAAATAAATTTTCCAAAAGATTTCTCAAATTGGCATTACTTTATTGTCGTTGTCTTTTTTTTGTTCGTAGAATGGTTTATTTTACCGCATGGACATTTTATTGAGGTCGCACCCTCTCTGCTGCTATTAATTAAAAAATTGTTATATCAAAATAATGGTACATCAAGAATCATATACAGCAAGGATAGCACGAGAACGACTAGAAGCAATCAAAAAAATTTCTTCCTGTTAGAGATTCATTCAGAAAAAACCTACAGGCGTAGCAAGAAACACAACTTGATTATGAAGAAGACACTAAAAAGTTGTTTAAACCCGTCACTGCGGTTACTGGAAAAGTCTTAACCGCCATCAAAGAGAACTCGCGAGGATGTGATTAAGGAAGGTGGAAAGGAGGAGGAGGGTCTTCTTCAAGTATCAAAACAAACAAAGAAAATTTTACAAGATCTTCCAACTGGTATAGCTGCAGCTCAACCACAAGATGTTGTCGTTGACCCTGTTGCAGATGAAAAAGAACACAGTGGAGGTGTTCCCTTTGGAGACAAATTTACTGATGGTGGTATACAAGAAATAAAAAAAAATTCATGTTAAAAACTAATAAAGACATAATAGAGTTTGGTTCGTTTGCTGCTTCAAGTTATCGACATAGACAAATTTTTTTTTAAACCCGAATATGTTAAAAGTGTTAGTCGTAGTAAATGGAATGATTGGGTGTATAAAATAAACCAGGTTACTGATCGGGTATCCAAAGAAGATGGTAACTATAACACATTTTTAGAAGGAGCAACAATGTATGATAAGATGCAAGAGGAACAAAAAGAACAAAAACAAGAAGAGATAAGAAAAACGTTGAAAAATATTAAACAAATAAGAGCAGAAAGAGAACAAGAAGAGGAAGAAATGATACAAGGAATAAGTAAATTAATACAAGAAGGCAAGCAAGGATGGTCAAAAAAGCAGGATCCTTCCTATCAACTTCCTCCACCTTTGCAAATAGAACAATCACCACAGGAGGAGTTTTCACCCCTGGAACGAGCAAAAAAACGACGATCTTCTTTGTTGAAGAAGCAGATTGAAGAGTTTAAGGAAGAAAGGGAACGGGCGTTGGCAGGAATGGATGATGATCCTCCCGGCGCTGTAGGAAGTGGTTTGGGAAATGGTCTTGTTTGTCCTGATAATATCATCAATGATGTATCGCGGTAAGAAGTTCTTATAGGAGGAAAACGAGCATGTAATAACTCACCAGAAATAATTAATAAAGCGGCTGATATCTGTCAACGATTATTTCAAGGTGGTATTATGGATATCGGTATTTACCGAGAACTTATCGACGAACTTGTTGATGATTAGTCACCACGATTAGATAAATGGTAAATAAAATAAGATGATAGTACATAATAATCATCGTAAATCCGTACCGGTCAGAGCAGTAAACTCGCGATTACCAACCTACATAGCAATTTACGGAGATGGGTTTGGTGATGTTGTTCAGGGATTATTTAGAAGATTAGCCCCAAAAGTAGCACCTGTTGCAAAACAATTATCGATGAAAGCTATCGATGTTGTTCGTGAAAAAGCTGCTGGTGCAAACTTCAATGTTACTGGTAGGGCTTTCTCTGCGATCAACGAGAGACTATCACGATTAATGCGACGAAAATCACAGCTAGTAAAATTACCAAGTACTGAAATTATGCCTGCAGGCGTCAGTAAAATAATTAATCAAGCTGCAAGTCAAAAACTAGCAGCACTAGCAGATTGGGGACTGGGTGAATCAGGGAATAATATTTCGAGTTTAATATCAGGAGGTGGAACTTCCCGAAGTGGAGTTTCCCGAACGCGGTAATCTTCGTGTTAGACGAAAATAATTATAATAAGATGTTCAAGCGCATATCTGACATAGCATTTGACATGGAAGCACCCGTCCTTAAAGATGAGTCTGTACGAGATTATCAGTTTTATTCTTATGACCCACGATTACCAGATCAACGTGGAAGAATTGAACTACAAGTTCATGATACAAGTAGATATTTTCTACCCGCTGAAGCTTTTATTGAGATAGAAGGTAAAATTGTAAGAACAAACGATGCTAATTACGCAGATGCATTTCAAGTTGATTTTGTCAACAATGGTATTATGGCATTATTTGATAGCGCAACATATATGATTTATAAAACAAATATTGAATCGATTCAGAAAGATGTCGACGTGGCTACAACAATAATAGGATTGGCAAGATATTCTGACGATTATACAAGATCAGCAGGTCCCACAATTATATTTGTGAAAGATAATACTGGTCACCCCGACGAGAATCCGTAAAGTATAAGACGACCAAGAAATTTTGCAGGATACGCTGACGTTGATGTGGCGCCAGTAGTTCATGGTGCTAACCCAAATTTTAACTTGGGATTTGCAGCACGTAAAAAAAAATGTTGCTAGGAGCCAACATAATTTTTTCGTGTACAATTCCACTATCGCATATTTTTGGATTTTGCAGGAATGTCAGAAAAGTTATTTTTGGAGCTAGACACACGGTTGTTCTCGTGAGAAAGGGTGATGATAACGATGCAATAGGGAGACATGCTGGTGATGCTGGTAAAGTAGTATTAACAAAATTTTCCTTGTGGATGCCGATAATGACTCCAACGATCGCAGAAGAATAAAAATTACTTTCTTTCATGGACACAGATGGTAAATCATTGCTATCATGGTTAACAACAACCAGGGATAACATGCAAAGTAATATTAACGGTCAGTTTACATGGCATATAGCATCACAATAAGGTGTTTCTGCGCCACGACATATTTTCATTGCGTTTCAGAATTATGATCGTTTAAATAATCAAGAACGTGCTCATATGATATTATACAAACTAGGTATCACAGATATTTCCTTGCGAATAAACGGACAACAAGAACCAACAGAAATTATAAAACTAAATTATGAACAAAATCATATCGGACGTGTATATCATCGTTTGATGTCATTCATGGGACGTGATCAAAATGTGGATACCGGTTTGCAAATATCACAGTTAGATTTTACAACACTATATCCGATCTATTACTTTTCGTTGGAGCATCTTGATCTATCAAAACAATCTGTCGTTGATATACATCTCAAAGCAACATTAAATACAGGTGGTGTTGATTACAGAGCAATCGCGGTTATACTTAGTGACAAAGCAATGTTGTTTGAAGGTGGTAGTGGTCGAATGAGAGTCGTTGATGCACCAGTGGATAATCTTTAATCGTGTTATTTAAAAAGATATTTATATAAAAATATCATACAGTCATGTTAATGCAGTCCTGACTCCCGGTCAGGTGAAAAAACTTCAGTCATAAAACGCCAACAAATGCGGAACAAAAATATCACTAAAGCAAAATCAGATTGGTGGCGGTCCAAATAAATTATCGCTGACAAATAATCAAATTAAACACTTCAATAAAGCGCTGGAATCAACAACGGGAGTTCAGTTTCATCTTTCTCCGAGTGCCATTAAAGATATGGTTAAATCCGGCGGTATATTTCCACTTCCTGCAGCTATACCAGCGTTAATAGCTGCTGCTGCTCCAGCCGTAGCAAAAGCAGCTGTGTTAGGTTCTGTTGGAACCGCTGCTTGAATGGCACTGAAGAAAGCAACAGGGCGAGGATTTAAAAAAGATGGACCGGCCTACGATTGCCGGTATCTCGTTGGAGAAGAGGTCTGAGGCTTCCAGGATCACTTCGTTAGATGCTCCAGCATCAAATTTTGATTTACTTGATGCTACTAAAAAAATTAAAAATTAAAAATTTCAGAAGTGTTTTTATGCGAGATCAATTACCAAAACAACCAAACAACGATGAAACGGGTATTATCAATCTTGATTCAAATTAAGGACCCGGCACTCATTGGGTTTCATACGCGGTTGATCCACGAGGAATCGTTTATTTCGATTCGTACGGGTTAGCTCCACCGCTGACGAATTTAAGGAAAAATGTCCTGATGTTTCTGAAGATGATATTATCAAAGAAGCTCCTAAAATTCTCGAGATTAAACTTAAAAACATTGAAAAAACCGCAAAAGATCTCGGTAGAAGAATTATAGGTAAATTTACTCAGGGTTGGGCATATGATCATAAAAGACATTACGCACGATTGATTATAGATGATGCCGAATACGATTTTATAATCGCTGATGTAACAAAAAGAGATATATTTGTAAATCGAGAAAGTGTTTATTTATCCGATGGAACAAAATTAGGTACGATATTAGTTACACAAATGATGTATCCCCACAGTATACTCATCTAAGATCTTCGATGTTGGCTTAGGTTTCTATAACTTTATTATCGATGATTAATAGATTTATAGAAACCGCAGTCAGAGTCGCAACGGATTCATTTTATATTGAGAGTAAATATTCAGAATCGGTGATTCTTTTTACGAGTAGCGATGAAAAATAGAGTTCGTGGAGAATAAAAAAGGAAATGTTACACAGTTACACAGAATCAGCAGATGTTCTGATGAGAGATTTTTATCGTAAAAACAATAAAGTATCAGAAATGTCGAAAACAACGTCGGTATATGATCCAATAGTTAGATATAAAACCGTTTATCTCAATGAACCGGGATGATGCGGCAAGACGACTCGAGCAATCGAACTATTTCAGAATTCAGATATAATTGTTTTAACACCCACACATAGACTTGCACGAGAGATGAAACAACGGCGAGTACAATCGTGCACGTATTATAGTTTCTTTCGGTGGCGCGGGGATACATGAACTCCTGAACGAATGGGACAAAAATATATACCTAAAATAATAATTTGGGACGAGATACGCACAGTATCCTGGATACATTTAAAACGTTTCTTGATTGGTTATTAACAAAAAATACCGCTATAACAATGTGTGGTGGTCATGGTCAGCCACCGCCCTTTGTTGGACCATCTCCACATGATTGGTTAAAGAAATTTGTCAATTATTATGAAGAAATAGATGATGATCATAGAGCTCTTGACGCAAATTTAAAAGAGTTTAAAAAATTAATCAAATTACAATCAACAAAACTCAATGTGAAATAATGCGCAGAGTAATTTCAGAGACCTCACCGAACGATTTTTGAATTTATGGAGACCCGACGATTTGATAGTAGCAAGCAGAAAAATAATCAGAGATTCTCCACAACGGTAGTTATTTCAGCTACATAAAGAGAAATTTTCAGAATTGCCAGTCTGTTATGTTATATACCATCGGATACGCGAAAACAGAATATTGATATTGATATTCCAAGGCAGACTGAGAAACAAAATCTTGTATTAAATGATATTGTCGCTATTGATATCAGTGTTGTCGAAGATGCATTACACGCTGACAAATCTCCATGGGTGTTGGGGTACGCTATGACGATTCATTCGTCCCAGGGATTACCTATTTCTGATACGCGAGTTTGGATTGTAGACGATCACATCAAATGGTCAAATTTAGTTTATTTAGCGGTATCCAGGGTTAGAAAAATATCTCATTACGGAGAATCATAATTCCTGAAATTGTTAATAAAACCAGCGATATCATCGGTAGTGATATAATAAGAAAAAACTAGCTAGCTATAAACAAAATGTGCTCATTAAGTGATCGGGGTGGTAATTGCGTATCCTCGGGAATTACCTGTAGTTGTTCACGTGTAAATCCACGTTGAGGAGCAGTTAAATCTAGTTTGTAGATTGCTGGTTTACCAGTAGATCTTGTTATGTTAGATATCTTGTGTGTCGTGATACTCCAAATAGGGTCAGTTGCTCTTTTTTTACCACCTTCAAGTTCACCTGGTTCATATAAATATCTTATAGTGGAATTACCGAGTACCGGCTGCGCTGAAAAATCACGTCGTTGTATTGGTACATATTTTTTTGTAATTGCATTAATGGGTTTCATGTTGGTTGTTCGAGTTACTTCATTATTTAATGCAGCTATGACGCTCGGTAACCTTATAACCCATTCGTGAGATCTTGTATTTTGAATAAATTCCTTCGCGTATTGATATCCAAATAACCGCTCAGCAAGTGTTCGATTAAATCGTTCAAAGATTGCCTGATCGCTATGAATTGCAGTGTGTTCTCGTCGCATTTTGACATTATGTCGCTTTATCAACGATGATACCGGACCAAAAAATTCCTTACCAGGATCAACCTGTAGTAAATGTAGCCACCGTAGACCACTTCGTTTCAAACGCAGAAGCTACTTCAGATGCTGTTTTATTTTATAATGGTTCTGCCTCTTGATATCTACTTGCAACATCAACAACGGTTAGTGCGTCCTTGTATGTTTTTCTACGTACAGTATCATGTGGTAAAAATAAAATATCTACTTGATGAACTTCATTAGGAACGCTAACATCAAAATACGCGTACTGAATTCGTTTCGGTGTTGGTAGGTAAATTTGCCATATTGCCTGCCTTAATAACCACGCTTCAGCAGTAGAACGCGTAACATTTGCTGCGTCAGCGAGTTTGCTAATTGCTGCTCTACCTCTCCAGTATCCCCTTGGACTATAATAAATCGATTCCATTTATATAATTAATTAATTACCAGCACATAGCGCTAATTTACCTTTCATCGCAGATCTTATTAACCAATTAGCTAATTTTTCCTTAAGAGATTTATTTTTTTATAGAATTTAGCGCGTAAATTAATATCACATCTGCGAGATGTCGTTATTCTAGATTATTGCTTTATAAGCTACACCATGAACGTGACATGCTTTATCAATATCGTTTATTGGATACTCACCTGGTTTTGGTTGACCTTGATTATCAAGTCTGATATCAAGTCTGGTACCAGGACCGCAATAATTATATCCTGGTAGATGTTTTTCTCCTGGGTATTTAGCCCATGGAGTTCCCGGAAACTTTGACATTAATTTAGCAATATCACCACCGTCTTTTTTAGGTAAAAACGAAAATTTCTTTCTACCACATACATAGCATTTTCCACCGTATGCTTTTTTTTATTTCTGTAGTAACCGTAGCTAAATCACTAGTTGGAGTTTTAGATCTACAACGTAAACAATATAAATTCATGTATAATTAGATCTATAGATATAATTGATTTCTCAGCAACTCGGAACAAGAATCAGTTAAGGATCATCCGGCATTACCAAATTCTGTTTGTATGATTATCATAGGTCCATCTGGATCGGGTAAGACGCAACTGTTACTTAATTTGATAATGAGTAGGCTAAAAATGGGACAAATTATATTTAGTAGCACCATCCGTTAATGATCAGAGATGTTACGAAGTATTGAAAGATTTTAATAAAAATGCAAGATTACTAAGTGAAGAAAATAATGATATTATTGATTTTATAACAGATATTGATGAAGCACCATCCGTAGATGACATAGACGGATTTATTAACAATTTAGTGGTGTACGATGATGTGATGCTGGATAAACAATCAAATCCTGCCAGAATATTTTCTCGAGGCAGACATAAAAATACTGATATTATTTATGTTACTCAACGGTATACACAAATACCAAAAGTGATCAGAGATAACTGCAATATTTTAGTTGTGTTTAATGGAGTAGACACGCACACGTTGCGAAATATTCATCAAACTTGGTGTGGTGGTGATATGGATTATAATAAATTCAGAAATTTCTTTTCACGAGCTCAAGCTACCCCACATGGATTTATAACAATAAATTTACACGACCCCAGAACAAGATATCGTGTAGGTCTTGATAAAATATTTGGATAGCAGCAGAGGGGGTGTGACCTCGATAAAGTGTCCATGCGGTAAAATAAACCATTCTACGAACAAAAAAAGACAACGACAATAAAGTAACGCCAATTTGAGAAATCTTTTGGAAGATTTATTTTGCTTCAATTTGTGTCGACGCTTTTTGGTTAATATGTGTCGACGCTTTTTTTCTTTGTTTGCTGGAAGGGTTATTTTTAGTTTTTTCGACCATTTCGACTATTGGTCTGTTCACCCTCTCTGTTGCTGACCGAGATAAAGTTGGTTTTTTTTCTTCAGGATAACTACCGTGTTTTAAAGACAAGTAATATTAAATGTAATGACATAATTCGTAGTGTTCTCGGCGCTATTACGGATAATATTCCAGTATTTACCAATGACGGAAAAATCAGATATTCAAATATATCGATCGTAACCATTAGAAATGAAATTACAAAAAAATGCTGCTAATCGTTTGCGATCCACCGGTGACATAATGACAAGTGAACTCAGTATGAATAGAAATAAAATAGTTTTTTAAGAGATCCGTCATCTGACGAAAATGCCGCAACAAAACATTACGTAGACAACAACTATATATAAATTAGTTACTAATTTAGCCACGCCACGAGATGAGTATAACGTTCATGTAAACACGTTTTCAAATCTTCGTAGAAATTTTAGAAAAATTAATGAAATCGCAGAGGAATTCTTTGGAAGTCCGTTGACTGTTGACGTGAAACTCGTTGATATTAACACAAAACTCGGCAATATTAAAATAGCTAAGTCAGACATTGAAACGATTAATAAACGAATAGGTGTTATCAGAAATCCTAAATCATTTTAAGAGTTAATCACGATGGCGCAGAGTAATACAGATGATGTGAGAAAAAACTAAAAGATGTTATAACTGGAATTCCTGATATCGTTAAAAAAATAATCTGATTAAAATTCCCCACGAGCAAATTATAAACGTGGTATATACAGTAACGTCTGACCAAGCATTATGGTCACCATTCAATAAAACCATTAAACATCGCGCTGAGGTTACCTGTATATACAGGCTCTCAGTACTTGGCCGAGTAACATTCATAATGTCTACCACAATTTCAAGGCGTTATCCACTGACTTCGTCAGGTGGATATCCTGGAACTATGTATTGTTAGCTCAAAACGACGAGGAAACGTTTACTGTGGAACCCGAAAAAAAAAACTCGCTTTGATTTATTATTGGTGTCTTGAATTAGTAGCTAAATTCCCACCTAATTAAAATATAATGAGAATTCCGATTAACGTTCAACGTTTTAGATATAATCAAGCACGTGAATGGCAAACAAAACTAAAAAATATTGTTGGCAACTAAACAGTAAAGTAAAACAATATCGCAGACGTGTAGTTGTCATTGACATAATTGTTTATCCAGGGTCTGCTGTTATTGCTGGAACCAGTGTATTATTATCAACAATAACACCATCGCTAGTGATGGCAC
The DNA here is from genome assembly GCA_028554795.2 of Sinohyriopsis cumingii. Classification (NCBI taxonomy): domain Eukaryota; kingdom Metazoa; phylum Mollusca; class Bivalvia; order Unionida; family Unionidae; genus Sinohyriopsis; species Sinohyriopsis cumingii. The sequence goes on along the minus strand of CM068841.1, from coordinate 47,576,600 downwards.
CAGCAGTTGTAACACTTTGTGTTTCAACCGCAACAACACTGGATGGCCGTCTCGGTATCATCGAAAAAAAATATGTACATCCGCAAATGCAAATTGCACGATAATATAATAAAATTACATACAGCGACGCTAGCATACTCCAAATTATCCTCGTTATTATCAACAAGCCTTAGGGATGGAAAAATATCAGATTTTGAGTTCACTGAGATGATTCAAATCTACAAGGAAATAATGGCTGTGATAGAATCCACGCCTGATTTAGAAAATCAGGATTTAAATAAAAATGTCAACTCCACTGACATCGTCAGGCGAGCTACTTCAACAAATTGCAACGAACACAACTCCTTCAAAACCAACGATGATATCGGTGAGCTCAACTGATCCTGAATGTAATGTTAATTTTCCAACTGCAATTCCAGTGAAAGAAATAGCGCTAGCACAATTGCGAGTATATCATCGTTGGACAAATATTAGATCAAAATCATTTGGTGGATTACAGGCGAATAATTTGTTTGTATTGGCAAATTAAAATGAAGATGACGAAACTCCCGATTGGCAGGTTATCGAAATTCCAAAAAGTAATTATCAAATTGAACAAATCAATGATAAATTCCAGCTCAGAAGCAAAGCTCTAACTGGAAAAGAATCCAAACAGCTCACGAACCGACTTTATCAGCCGCGATTGAAATATATTAACCAGATTATGTTGTAGATATTTATCAGTCATCAATCAGATCATTGTTAGGATGGCCTGAAATAGCACCAGAATATAAAGGACAGCCAGAACGAAAGTTAAATGAATTCCTTACTGACGAAAAGAAATTTATAACAACTCCAAAATATGAAAATGAATATTTGTGGACCAGTAATCGTGATTTACCTAGATTCATTGTAGATCTTAAATGTGATAAATATTACGTTAATGAAAATAAGATCAAGTTAATAACTGATTAAAATAAAGGTGAAAATCAGACTGTATTCACAATTCTACGTCAGTTATTTGAAAAATATATTCAAGAGTATCCTAATGAGGAACTAAAAGCAAATAATTAAAACAACACAGCATTTAAATCAGGTTGTATCAGAGCCTGAAAAAATATACACTTGGATATTGCTGAATCTGTACTTCTGGAGGAAAATTAATACATACAAAATCAGTATTTCTCGATTATTATAAAATATCTGAAGCAGAAATACCAACGTTTATAATACCAGATTTTAGAACCGACGAGCTAAAAAAAAATCGGTCAGTGATCTTATCAATGAAAACTTTCCTAGAATTGTTGAAGCATGGAAAAAATAGCCCCACCAGTAAATTTTATCAAGCATACCAACGATCCATACTGCGGCGTTAGGCATATTTGACCAGGATATGTAAATATAACTTCAACAGTCGCACTCAGTCCTGTATGTGATGCAATTTATGGCAGTTGTCAAATAGATCTTGTAAAATCTAGTCAAGTTCAACAAAGATATAACTTATATACATTTACACCTCAAGTACTTCTTGGATATTTAATCGTACAAGACCTGATCAATCCGGTTTATCTACGATGTTATAATCAGTTATAGTCAAGAATACATTTTAATCTTACCTACCAATCCGGACATGTACTTGATTTAAGAAATCTAAATCTGAATATAAATCTCTGCGTAAGATCTTAAAAATTTCATGGGTATATTTAAATAACCGAAACAAATTGTACAGTAATACTTTGATGAACAAATATATTTGTAATATAAGGGGTTTGTTTTATTTCTCAGGTAGAGTAAAAGTCAGAGGATAATTAACCACGACATTGCCGTAACTTTCATTTTTATCATGACGTTGTTATTAATAATTTCAAAATCCTCTTTACTATTTTCACTTTCGTCACTACTTTCAAAGTCTTCTTTACTATTTTCATTTTCACAATCTGACATAAACTTTTTTAACTGCCTCACACGCGTGTTAATAATTTTCATCGTTTCGTATTCGTAAGCTAATTCTGATCTAATTTTTCCATCACGCTTCAGAGAGATACGAATCTTTTAACTTCCGTATCTTTTACAGTAGCTAAAGATTGGGACATAGCTTGTTGGATAATCTTTATGAATCTGTACTTTGCTGGTAGTATATATCTATCTTCAAATTTACGCGTTTACAATGATTCAAAATCACAAATAATTTTTTATTGATCAATTTGATTTTTATGTCGTCTTTTTAAATTTTTAATTGCAGAAATAATATCATTAATATTTTCATAATTCATTATTTAACAAATATATAGACTACTAAATACGTATCTCACTTACATTTATTCACTTCCGATGTGTTTCTAGACTGACAAAGACACAAAGAGTCTGGGTATCTTTTATACTCAAATAAGCCTACGCTTAAAATCATAAGCAAAGAACAGATGGTGACGATGTTATCAATGCTACAATGAACGACAAACGTGAGGCAACAATTATTATTTATCTCGACAATCGAAGATATTTTTTCAGTGTAAAGTTTATTGTATTAGCAGAAACAAGCAATAATACTTGGATTATCAGTGACAAACGTGATCCTGTCGTTCATAATGAAAAAAACTGCCGTATTAAGTAAAAAGTCCAAACCAGGAATGTTCACTAGTATTGACAAACCGTATTATGCAACAGCGTATCCTGTGACCGCGATTATTTACGGAATTTATCTGATAAATGATACACACAGTGTTAATAATATAAAACCCATGAAATTATCAAAAATAAATTGTGTAGCCGAACGAGTAACGGAACATTTTATAAACGCGATATGTGGAAACGGTTTAAAGGATAAAAGACGTAAAATAATAAATGAGTGGGGAAAATAGTTAAAGATACCGGAGCATCTGTCAAGGACGTCGTTGAATTAGGATAGAAATTAAAATTTCCAAAAATTTAAAGGAGATGTATTTTATTTTATTAACGAAATAATTAAGAACGATCCTGTATCCGTGTGGCTGTTTCAAGTTCCGATAATGGAAATTATGATCAGTTTGTACGGTTTAAATGGAGATATTTATCGTACAAAATCTCTCCTTGAAGAAATGAAAAATCTTACGTTGAAATATACCCATGACGACGCTGAACACTTACTGAGTAATTGTTTTACCGTTCCTTCAGTTGCTGCTCTTTTTCTAGAAAGAAAAATTCGTGGAAACCAACACGATTGGTTATTTTTGAAGAAATACAACGAAGTTGTGTCGAATACGGACACGGTGGATTATGGAATACTAAATACTAATATAAGGATAATATTTCAGTTGATGTGGTTGTTTTCTTTGTATGGAAGAGGGATCTAAGTATTTTCGGCGATTTGGCCATCCCACACACGTGATGACCAGAATATCGATAAATGGACCATTACCGGATTTTGATTTGAGAGGATTTGCTTGTATCGAGTCATTTGAGTTTGCTGAAAATCTTCATCCGATTTGTTATGTCTGGTTTGACAAACATTTTTCAGAAAAAATGTGGGCACCAACAATATTATTGCGATATATGCTCGACGTAAACATACTATTTTTGTTAACAGTAAGTAAAGCAATTATATCATATCGTCCGCAGAAAGAAGTTTGGTTACCACAACAAAAGAAAATATTCTGATAATGAAAATCCGGATATAACTGATTTTGCGAATTAAATCGCAAAAGATCTTGGAAGAAAAATAATCGGTAAATTCACCCAAGGAGGATCATATGATCATAAACGACATTGTTCAATATTGATTATAGAAGATGCTGAACTAGATTTTATTAATCGCTGATACAACGAATAGAAATACTTTTATAAGTCAAAGTAATGTTAATTTATCAGACGGAACTAAATTAGGTACAGCTGTGCGTTATATTGATGGTAAGTCACCGCATTTTACTCATTTAAGACCCTCAGTGCTCGCCTACATTTCCATAAATCTATTATCAGTGATAAATAACGTTTCTGAGTTTGCTGTTGGAGTCGCTATGGATTCATTTTATATCAATAAAAAAATCCAGGATTGCTAGAACAACTAAATATCGGCACTTATGCATCATGGGGTAAATAGAGAATAAAAGAAGAAAATATACTCAATTATTATAATTTCAGAAGCTCCTATTAACAATTTTTGGAATTTATAGAGACCAGATGATTTGATAGTTGCAAGCAGAAAGATAGTTCGTGATACACTTCAAAAACAATTATTTATGTTGTATAAAGATAGTCCATTTTCTTTTTTCTTTCAATATCTTTCTGTTTTGAATATTTTCACTGCCAAGGGTTCATCTGCTTTCGGTTGCTTCTATTTGTCTAGTCCTCCTGACGGGTATGGGTTCTTTGGTGTTTCCTTCTGTTGCTTCTGATAAATGGGTCATATCCTAGTTCTCTTTTTTCTTGGGACACTATGAAGATCGTTGCCTTTTTCTTTACATTCACAGTATATAGCATTACTTTTGTCTCACGTTTTACTGTTTAATATTTCTCTGGACATTCTGGAGTAATCTGTATTTTTTTACAGACATATTTGAGGTATAGTTTAAAAACCAGAAGAAGACAAAAGACGACGATGACATTCGGTATAACTGCATAGGCAGTTTGAAATTTTAGTTCAAGTTTGTTGCCATCAATTTAGAAGATGACCTATTTGACCCAGAGTCAACACAATCAACCTCAAATACACAAACATGAAATTCAAAATTAACCCAGAATGAAAGTCGCTCCATAATTCCTAAAGATTAATTTCAGCCACGAGAGACCAAAAAAGTGACTTCCAGAAAATTGCGACGAACGGTTTGACATACACTGTGAATTTAAATATTTCTTATTACCAATGCCACCGGAGAAATTGAGTTTCATTCCTGATTCATGTGAAATATTGTTAGAGACTTAGAAATGTTCAGACGGCTTTAGACGAAATAGCTGAACATCCTCATCCATATTTCAATTATGTCACGAAAGTTGAAGAAATACAAAAGACAATACAATTCAAGGCCAAAGTGTTGGAAGAAGAAAAAGAAACAAGAGAAGTACCTGAAACTCTATCTGCAACTCCTTCTAATGTGACAGCCTCCTTGTTGGCCTTTTCCGATACTCCAAAGAGAGATCAAAGGAAAACTTGGGTAAAAGCAAATAATATCGACACCTTCGTCAGCAGAGGAAACAAAGATACAAAGGGATAAAAAAATGTTAAATGAAATCAGGAAAAACGGAACACAAATAACCTTTCAAGCGGTAAAATAAAACTGCATACTTTAGTTTGGAACGTAACAATCAGAAAAAAGTAAGAAATGTTAAATACCGGAGATTGGATTCGCATTTATAAAGACGAACGCACCTTTTACAAAGGACATTAACCTAACCGAACAGGAGAAGTGTTTTTGTTGTTACTGGACAAGTTCGTGGGCGTTATCATCCTGTATGTACTTTGGAAACGTAAACGGAGAAATGAAACAAGCAAACCTTTAATGGTCTTAGTTACAAAGAGTGACTTAGAAGACAAGAACGAAAGCCATCTCGATCGAACAACACATTCATTTGTATACTTTGAGGTCAAAGAGTGAAAGTTTGTTGAAAATTAAATCCAACCAGTTTTGAATATTAGATTAGATCATCACAAGGTATCAACAATAAAAATATGTAGAATTCATTGTTAAACGTAGCTTAATCTCCTTCTCACAGTTCCTCTCAATAACTACAAACACAACCATTGATGGTGTGGTGTGGAGAATGTGTCCCATTAATACAGATCGTCTTTGTAAATATTTGCGGATCATTGCATCATCCGAGCAGTAATATTAAATTTAAGTTTTCAACAAGAAGATAAAGAATTGTGGATTATTTCATTTCTCGGTTTTATTTGCTTTCTTCTTCTTAGTCCTTCTTTGAAATGTATAGACATAACAATCTACAACGGTAGGCCTTCCGCCGACGCCAATCGCCAAAATTACTCTTCCAATCACAGTTGGAGTCCTGTTCTGGACAATTGAAAATTTATCCTTTGACAATATATGACTCATTGGAGACGAGAAACATCGAACTATCTGTCAATAAGATATTAATTCATCTACGCTACATCAATGACAATGCTTAAAGAGACGTCAAATACCATTCATATCTCTTTACATGTTCATACAAAATAAGGAAAGAC